>CM074186.1:10064687-11459429 GCA_037179385.1 Holothuria scabra
CTGTATTTAATGAACCACCACGGGTAATTGAGTGCATTAAGAAGGACCTTTGTAAGATTTTTGGAAAGTATAACCTAAGAATTACGATTGAAGCAAACCTAAAAGTTGTAAATTATCTTGATGTAACCCTTAATCTCATTAAGAACGAGTACTGCCCCTATGCCAAACCTAACAACACCCCCCTTTATGTACATGCTAAATCCAACCACCCCCCATTAATCTTGAAAAATATCCCTGCCGCCATTAACAAACGTCTGAGCGAAATTTCGTCAAGTAAAGAAATATTTGAAAAGGCCGCTCCCCCGTACCAGCAGGCGCTTGATAATAGTGGATACTCTCACCAGTTGAATTATCAGGAAAGTCTACCGAAAAAGCGAAGAAACCGCCCACGAAACATCACTTGGTATAACCCCCCTTTTAGTAAAAGTGTGGCCACTAATATAGGTAGGGAATTCCTGAACCTAACTGATAGACACTTACCCCCTTCCAACAAGCTCCATAAGATTTTTAACCGCAACACCCTTAAGCTTAGTTATAGCTGTATGGATAATATTAAGCAAAGTATAGACTCCCACAATAAGTTATTGCTCTCCTCAACTCCCAATGAAAAGAGTAGTAACTGCAATTGTAGAAAGAAGACGGCTTGTCCCGTCCCAGGTAAATGCCTCACCGACGGGGTCATTTATCAAGCAACCGTCACCACACCAAAAGCCATAGAGACTTATGTTGGCTTAACCGAAACGCCTTTCAAAAACCGATGGCGGAATCACAATACTTCCTTCAATGATGAAAAATATAGAAATGCCACTGAGTTAAGTAAATTCATTTGGTCCCTTAAAGATAAAAATATTTCTTTTTCAATTACATGGAAATTCCTGAAGAGAGCTAAGCCTTACAGTAATTCATCCAAACGCTGTGACCTTTGCCTTTGGGAAAAAGTATTTATAATTTGCGTACCGGGCTGTGGCTCTCTCAACAAACGTTCGGAATTTATTTCAACTTGCAGGCACTCAAAAAGATTTTTACTTAACCCGTAGTGACTAGTTGTGCCATTCCATCGTGTTTAATACTGCCTAAGTTTTGTTTTGTTTCGTATTACCCCCCTTACTAACAATTAAACTAATTGCCGGCTGCATTCTTAAAATTATCTGGTCGTTTATTATGCTTGATGTTCCATCATTCGTAATGCCAACCGCCTGACGATCGGGTCTTGCCCGTGAAACTTAAAGTAGCGGAATAAACATGGATACCTGCTAACCGGTTCTTTTGTAATTATTTATATATATATATATATATATATATATATATATATATATATATATATATATATATATATATATATATATATATATATATATATATATATATATATATATATATATATATATATATATATATATATATATATATATATATATATATATATATATACTTTTACCATGACCAATTCATCATGGCTTTATAAATGAGGCAATTGAAATGCATGTTGAGGTGTCATTAACGTGAAAACATGAATGTGTTAAGCCCTTGCTTAATACTACCTGACGTTTAAACCATATGCACTTCAACATATAGGAATCGTATCATATTTGATACGTGAATGTGTTAATAAATTAACACGCCCTGGTTCTTAACCTTCACATTTCGTGATGAGCAGTTAACACAAGTGTTATTCTGTATGTTTACAGTGCCTCTGAAAATATCCACTTGAGTTTTTTCCGTGCCAATAACTCGATTTGATATTAGACATATACATAATATCACATACATGACAAAACCAGGTCCAAGATACCCCAGACACTGTAGGCAATGGATGTCCTGTTTACAGTCTTCTCCAATCTATGATGTGATTAATTGCAACCCCAGTAGAAAAGATAATTGTTGAAGTAATACTGTTACATTACATCGTCAATAGCTGGGTAGGAACATCACAATTGTAAAATAGGATCGATTCAGTATGCGTCCCGTACACCAGTCGGCTATATTGCGCGCAAAAACGAAAATTTCATTTTGTTATTTTCCTTTTAGTTGACATAGCCCGATAATCAGTGGTGTCCCCAATATTTCCATTTCCTTCGGCGGGTTATGAATAGAAAGCAATAATTAATCCAATTTCGTTTAAGCATCCCCAAGGCTTAATCAGTAGTCCACTTAATAAAATATGTTAATTCAATAAACTTCACCTCACAACCCCCTTTAAAAGTAGGGTTTAAGAGCGTTGATTTGATTTTCAAAATGGGGGGGGGGGCGTCTGGCCTAATTTTCCTTCCCCTGTTCTGGTAAGGTGCCTGCAGTGGCGTAGGTAGACATTTTTGTGGGAAGAGACTTAGAAAGCATCCAAATTTCTTAATTTTTTTAAGTGTGAACAACACTGTACTAGGGACGTAATTTGCGGCGCGCGAAATTTTTGCCCCTTTCAAACATTTGAAAACATGGAGCTTGTACTGCAGGAAAAAACTTCAAGGTCAGCACAACAATCTGATAAAAGAAAGGGTAACAAAGCATTCCTTGTCAATGTGAGGAAGTGATTTAAGCTCTGCTGCCTTCAAACTCACTTTGGAACGAAAATCTACTGACTTCATTTACTGATATTTCGAGAAATATAGGTCCGATATGCAGATATGAATGGAATTTTCACCATACTGTGTAGATTGCGTCACTATATGGGGGTATATATGGGCCTAAGTTATAAGTCAGGCGTTTCTTTTCATCCAACCAAGTGAACTATAGCGGGAACGCGACCTCAAAAGTGCCTACATAACCTAGGTTTTTAAAGGTATAGTCCTCTCCACCCAATGTTGTTCCTATTCTCCTAACCTAATTACTTTAGCCCCTCCCACGACCGAGTTTTTGGTCTAACCAGCTAACGGTAAGAGCCTCAGCTGAGCTAATTGATCATTTCTTTGGACTACTACAAAGTTGTGGTTTGGATGAGAGTTGACTGCCTTTTAAATTACAATCAAGTTGCCCAGTATACCTGATATCAAAACTGCACAGGAGTACAGCGCCATTACTTGGTGTCAAAGGTTACAGACCCGAACCCTAGGTTGCCGATTTGGACAAAAAATTCCAGCTTGAATGCTTGATAACTAAGACCTACAGGGTATTTAGTGGACGTATAGCTGCTTCTTCTGGAAGCAGTTAATAGTTTGGTTTCGCAAACGGCACTTTGTCAGAGGGTCGGGAGGATTTTCGAAAAAGACCTACAGGGTATTGGGGTGACAGAGTGGTCTATTCCGGGTTGCAGCTGCTGTACACCAATAGGATTTCACATGTGCTTGAGTTCAAACAAATCCCGCTTAAGATTTCTTCAATAGGTTTTACTCTGGCTTTCCTCCCACTTTATTGGTATGTGATATGTGAAATCTGATATATGTGGTATCTGATAGTCCAACTCAGTCTTTTGTTTTTCACTTTGTCTTGTAAGGCGCATTAAAATGATTATTTTAAATAATGCGCCATATAAATTTCTTGAACTTGAACTTGAATTGGAATTATGTTTGCCACTTCAGTCGGTTGGGAGTCACATTGAAGCACGCTCGTGCTATTATAAGGGCAAGAGCATGCGTCGCACATGACTCACAAGACCCGATCATGAACAGAACATGGGTGGCTCCAGGATTGCCTTTTAAGCGCAAAGTTAGGTAGAATATGTTGGGGTGGTTAACAGAATTGGCTTTTGTTATTATTTCATCGGCGGAGTATCCATCGAAATTGGAAAGTTTTGCCACTTTTAACAAACTGAAGCTTATATTGGAGAAAAGTTGTAATTTATACAGAGTTGGGTTTTATGGAACCTAATCTTCTAATAAGAAAATCAAGTAAGGGGCAATCTGTAGTTTTGTTGGGGTTACCTAACATCATCATGCAGATTAAGGACCTCGGACCATATTGGAAAATTTTCCAGCGGAAAAAGTTTGGCTTCCCATGTACGGAAGCTTAATATTTTATGACGTACGGGAGCGTTTCAATTTGGGAAGGGGCAGAATTGTCTTCTTTGTCCGAAAAATGTAATTCTCCCCGAAAGACTGTCAAAGTGCAAAGCACAGACGTCATTTTTGAAAAATTGAGAACCCCTTAGACAGCAGGAAATGGCATTTCCCGGGCTCGTTGTTAAAAACAAAGCAGTCATTACTTTGAGCTTTCTTTTGCAATAAAATTTTTACTTCATAATATTGCCCCAAAAGAAGGATCATTTGCAAGCATGCATTGTTCTGTTAATTTGTCTGTTCGACCAAAACACTATCTAAGCGGAGGGCCACCATCAGTTGACGCGGAGCGTTCAGAAAATGGTTAAGTCTAGCCCCTCAGACAGCCAGAAATGGAATTTCCCAGACTTGTAACTAGAAATGACGCAGTTGTTGTTTTGAGCTTTCCTTTGAAATAAAAGTTTCACTTCAATAGGAAAAACACAACTTGCTAAGTGATTAGAAAATTACCAGATACAAGGTACTCCTACAATTAGATGTAAAGTTCTTGTCTCTTTTCGGGGGAAAACTATGCAACGGAATTGAAAACATACAAATGTTTTTGTCGCTATTAAGAATCCTCGTTGTATTCAATTGCAAGGTCCGCTAAATATATAAATGAGACTTTCTACGTGGCTGCCTGAACTCCAGATTATTCATGATTTTTCTTCCAACGTATTTGAAAATATGTCATGTTACAAGGTGACTTCAAACGAAGTTTTAGTCAGACTTATTGGGAGGCATCCTCACACTACTATTTATTATTACGTGTAGCTGAAACGGCCTGGCCGATTTTCATTACCGTTGCTAGAATTCGGCTGTTGGGCAGTATTGTAACAAGTCACGAATCGAGTAACTTCCACTCAAAATGATAGTGACTCGATAGAGTTCAGGAGTAACTTCCCCATTGGAATAGTACAGTGACTCGAGTTCATGGCTCGACTTGAGTCACGTAAAAGTTTGAAAACTGGTGGCTCGAGTCACTAATCTAGTGACTTGATTACAACACTGCTGTTGGGGCAGGCCAGATGGCAGACCATTGGGCACTGCGGCATGCACATGAGCAATCTAGCTCTAGTCCGTTTTTCACGGGAAAATTCGGAATTGTGAGTTTCCTTGAAGAATATGGTTTTCTACTAAGCAAAATCAAGAAGTTCTTCTGGGTGACTGAAGTTTAACAGACCCGCACAATTTATTAGTTTATCGCGGTCACGTAGATGAAGGCTCCCCGAGACGAAGTTGGATTTTCTCAACAGCAGGAGGAGAGCACCCTTCCCCGACGGGGACATGACCTTACCGATTGAAGATGACGGATAGCAAATTAGCTAGAAACCAGAAGGAAATGATTAAAACACTGAGATTAAGATATGCTTAAAATGAAAGAAAAACATAGTTCAAAAAGAAAAAACAGTTCACATGATCATCAATCCAGTAACTTCAGTACTGTACGTTCATTTTTAAGCCTCCACGAATTGGAAATTGCCGTCCTTCTCCGACTGGGGAGGAGACGTATAGGACACGGTACATGGAATAACTAGGTATAACGGAACCACAGAGAAGTGATTGAAAATCGATTTTGATAGGCTATGTATTAAAATAGTATTTCGAAACAAAAAATATGTTCAAGATCACCCATTCAGTAACTTCTGTCCTTGTAGGTAGGCCTACAATATTATTTCATTATTTTTAGGCCGTCCCCGAAAAAGCCGCCGACCTTTCCCGACCGGGTGGGGGGGGGGGGAGGAGCGGCATGGCCACCGGCCTGCACCTCCGTTGGCGCTACCCCAGAACAGTCAGTGGCATACGCAGGGAGGAATAAACCGGCATGCCCCCCCCCCCCGGCTCACAGTGCCCAGACTTTGAGAAAAAAATATTACTGATCAGTCCGTCAGTAACACTGCTAACTGCAATTGTCTCTGTCAGTCCGGCATGGTACACTCTTAAATCAAAACAGTCAGTGAACAGTACTCACCGTGGCTCGGACTTTAATAATGAAGCTAGTGAATTTCACTCGGGCCGTTCAGAGTGATCATATGGCACTACGTCGTAAGGAATTTCTCTCCTCAGTCTTCGTCTTTTAAGAAACCTTCACCTACACGCTAGAAAATACAAGCCCGATAAACTGCACCCCTCCCACCTCACACAGACACTGACACACAATTCTGGCATTCTCTGTCCTGGGTACTGACTTAATTAAGCTGCATCCAGGTGGGCCGAGGAGGTCATCTACGTGTGGCGAGAAGTTTGTCGAAGCAGGCCAAGTCGTCCCCAAACCAACTCGTCCCCAACCAACTCGTCCCCAAACCAACTCGTCCCCAAACCAAGTCGTCCCCAAGCCAACTCGTCCACAAGCCAACTCGTCCCCAAGCCAAGTCGTCCCCAATATGAAAAATGGTGTGATTTTATACATTTAAATTATGCAAAAGTGACTTGCGTGATATTATCCCCCATACAGGTTCTACAACAGGTGCAGGCTTAATTCACGTTGGTATCTCAAGAAGTGACTTGCGTGATTCTATCTCTCACACAGGTTCTTCACGTTGGTACAAAATCGTGATAGTGTTGTAGGTAGCTGGCCATGGTCCGGCTGTGGGTAACCAAAGGAGGGGACTTATAATTACCCCTTCCCCCAATCAAATTTATAGGTTAAAAAATTAAAATTAAAGTAAGTGATCTTTGAAAGTATTGATTTTCGTTGTGCTATTATAGGCTAATTGTTGTTAAAAAATTGGAATTGACTAGGCCTATGGGATTGTGAACGCCCATTCATTCACATTTGCTACCAAGTACCAGGACTGTACCATTGAAAGAAAACCGACGTGGGAAGAGAAAATCTCAAGAAAGACATTATTTTCCATAATTTATAAGAGGTATCCATGAAAGTCACTATTTCCCACTAATTTTTCGCTAATTTCTCATATTGGCCGGGGCCGACTTTGCTTGGGGACGAGTTGGTTGGGGACGAGTTGGTTTGGGGACGAGCTTGTCCCGAAAGCGAAGTTTGTCCCCGACTATAGTCTATGGAAGGCGCACAGGACCGTATGTAGTTATCAGTGGCGTCGCCAAGGGGTCCAGGGGGCACGTGCCCCCCTGAAAAATCGTGTGCCCCCCCCCCCCAACTGAGATTTGAGATTTTCAAAAAAAAATATGTCTTCTGTAGTCAGAGTGTCACTATGAATTTTTTAGGATTCGATTCCTCTGTTGAAAAGAAAAGGCAGTAAATTTTCATGTTTTCCAAATGAAAATATCGCAAAAAACCTTGGAAATGCCATTTCCGGCTGTCTGAGGGGTTACGTTTTTTTTTCAAAATTTTCTCCACACTTCCGACTACGTCAATTGGAGGTGGCGCACAGTTCAGGTAACCCTTCAAACAGGATTAAGCCTACATTTTTCCTTCAGAGGATCACATTTAATTGCCCATCAACTGCCTTTCTTTCTCTTTATAGTCACGGTGCAGCTCACCTTCCTCAAATTGTCAGCCTGATACGCTCTTGAGAGTAGTTTCACTAACGTTTGTGTTGTTACCAAAAATAAAATCTTACTCGAAATTGCCCTGCAAGTAATTTTTTAGGCCAGTGTAAAAACAACTCTTTTAAAAAACAATTTTAAAACCTTACAAACACGCTAAAGACCCAGGAACTTCCAGGGGCTTCTCCCCCTGGACCCCCACTAAGACTAACATTGAAGTGCCCATCAACTTTCTTTCTATAGATCATCTACCCCTTTTTTAAAGTGTCAGCCGGATCTGCTCTTGGTAGTTGAATCAGTGTTTTTTTACCGAAAGTCTCAGAAGTTACTTGAAAGTTACTCTGGAGGTAACTTTTAGACCACTGAGTTACCCTTATATAACGTCTTTAATACCTCAAAAACACGTTAAAACCCAGGAGCTTCCCGGGGCTTCACCCCCTTGACCCCCACCAAAATTCACATTGAAGTGCCCATCAACTTTTTTCTCTATAGATCATCTACCCCATTTTCCAAATGTCAGCCGGATAAGCTCTTGGTAGTTGAATCAGTGGTTTTTTACCGAGAGGCTTACTTGAAGTTACCCTGGAGGTAACTTTTAGACCAGTGTTAAGTCAATAAAATTACCCTTAAATAACGTCTTTAATACCTCACAAACACGCTAAAACCCAGGAGCTTCCTGGGCCTTCGCCCCCTGGACCCCCACCGGGGATTTGCCCCTGGGTGACCCCACCAGGGGCCCTAAGGCGGGCCCCTGGACCCCACCCGTTGAGCCTCGCGCTTCGCGCTCGGTGGCGCATGCCCCCCCCCCATAAAATCATTGTGCCCAGTCAGTGCCCCACCCCCAGAATGAAATGTCTGGTGACGCCACTGGTAGTTACTGGCATATGACTGGCGGCCGGGTTGTTCGGCGCGCCACAAAAACAGAGCAAGCCTTCCTGAAGTTCATTCGATTGCCCCCTGCGGGCTGGGGGTTGTAGCCAATGCCCACGGTCGGTATTCCTCGCCTATCGTTAGGGGCGACTGAAGGGGAGCCTGGACTTGAACAGTATTTGAACATTGTGACACTGTATGACACATTCGTGTACTATGTTGGTCTGTCGTTTAATCTTATATAACTTACATTTTGGCGCCGCCACTACTTTGCATAAAATTAATATAATAACAATTTTTAAGAGAGGAGGGAGAACTGCCCTCATCCCCTACCCCTGGCCGGCGATCACAATTTCGAACCCCCAGAACAAACCATAAATCCGCCCCTGGCCAGACTTCGTCGGCCTTTTGTTTCGTGGTTCAAGATTAGTGTGGGTTTCAAGTCGTAACAGGCAAGTGGAAACGTCACATCGTGACGAAAAGCGGTCTAATAATAGCTATAATGTAATGTACTGTGTATTGACTGCAAAGCATGCATCACAATCCTTACTCGAGACAAAATATATATGTGCGAATCTCTTCATTCTGACCTGTTGAGCGTGTTTCTTTTGTAAACACTGCTTACGAAATCGCACACTGAAATGCACGCACAACTTAATACCCAGCTGAAGTTAGCAGAATATTCTGCCGACAGAATATTCTGCCGCAGATTTCCTGAAGTTAGCCGAATATTCTGCTGGCAGAATATTCTGCCTTATATTTCCTTAAGATAGCCTGATGTTCTGCTGGCAGTATTATTTCGTACTGTGTAACAGGAAAATGTGTTCCCATGGAGGATCTGTCCCCTGTGAAAAGTGACCTGACGCCAAAGGAATGTTTCAAGCTAGAAATTAAGAAAATTAGAAAGAGACAGTTTTTAACTAGGCCCGCTCTTTAAACTAACACAACTTAGCCCATATCTAATAACGGGGAAATAATAGAAGTACGATGTACCCTTCTTTTTCCCATCGTACCTCCTTCCCAATTAAAAATGGTAGGCAGGGATTCGGCTAGCAGTGTTTTTTTTTTAATTTAATTAAGAGGAATGAGAAACTATATATTAATGGATACAACAAGGTTGGTGAATTTAAATGAATCTTTTTTTGCATAACTTAAGCCATTATCAATGCAAATATGCAAATTAGGTGACGTAATCATTTTCGTCATTTCTTCATACAAAAACTATCTACAACCGCATGATTTGTGTTTAAAGGTACAGGATATAATATTTAAACGGTTTTTCTTTCATTCCTAGTATAATCGAATTTAAGGTTGTGTGTTTATGACTTTTATTTTCAGACCCATAGTTTTCTGGTTTAAAATCACAAATTTGGAAAGATTTTGACCCATTTTGGAAGATTTTAGCTTAAATATCACTAACGTCCCTCCCGCCCTACCACTAGTTCCTCTCTCGTAATATTCAGAAGAAAAAATGGGTTGGGTAACCTATTTGTTATTCCCGAACCTTTTTTTTTCTAATTTTGGGACCATTTTTAGCACTTTTTGAACTTTTTGACCTACTAAGTGAAGTCTGTTTGTGGAGTGTACGGCATGACAAGTTTATTTATTTATTTATTTTTTTTTTTGAAAAATGTCTCCTTTGGGTAACTTTTCAATGCCCTCATGATTTGCATAAAATCTTAAATTATCATTCAATAATTTTTTAAAAAGACCTATAGGGTCCCGATGTTTCAGACGTCCTTTAAAAAAATTAGCTAAATAAACAAAAAAATTCACTAAATAATTTAATGATTTCAAAGGAATAATATTTAGGGTATGGTTACCAATACATTTGGCTAACAAATCGTCTTTGTGCTGGCTTTTCGATACCCTCATGATTCACATAACATCATAAATTATCATTCACTAACTTTTTGTAAAAATCCATAGGGTCCCGATGCCTAAAAACGACGTTTAAAAATGCGATCGTACTTCAGCATTTACCATGAAAATTATATGATTGTATTTTGGGGTAAGCTTTGTGTGGCCTTTAAGCGAATTTATCGTGCTTGTGCTGACAATTCCAACAATTCATCATCAATTCTAAGTAAAAAATAGTCCAACTACACCAAATTTTAGAACATTTAAAGGGTCATGATATGCAATAACTAAATTTTAAAGACGGTGGCCCAAATTTAAATGTCCTTTTAAATTTCCTAAGTAATGATAATTTTTTTGTATGTTTACCGGTGTATTTGGCTAACAAATCGTCTTTGTGCTGGCTTTTCGATACCCTCATGATTCACATAACATCATAAATTATCATTCACTAACTTTTTGTAAAAATCCATAGGGTCCCGATGCCTAAAAACGACGTTTAAAAATGCGATCGTACTTCAGCATTTACCAGGAAAATTATATGATTGTATTTTGGGGTAAGCTTTGTGTGGCCTTTAAGCGAATTTATCGTGCTTGTGCTGACAATTCCAACAATTCATCATCAATTCTAAGTAAAAAATAGTCCAACTACACCAAATTTTAGAACATTTAAAGGGTCATGATATGCAATAACTAAATTTTAAAGACGGTGGCCCAAATTTAAATGTCCTTTTAAATTTCCTAAGTAATGATAATTTTTTTGTATGTTTACCGGTGTATTTGGCTAACAAATCGTCTTTGTGCTGGCTTTTCGATACCCTCATGATTCACATAACATCATAAGTTATCATTCACTAACTTTTTGGAAAAATCCATAGGGTCCCGATGCCCGAAAACGACGTTCAAAAATGAGGGCGCAACTCAGCATTTACCATGAAAATTATTTGATTGTATTTTGGGGTAAGCTCTGTGTGGCCTTTAAGGTAATATATATCGTGCTTGTGCTGACAATTCCATCAATTCATCATCAATTCTAAGTTAAAAATAGTCCAACTACACCAAATTTTAATACATTTAAAGGGTCATGATATGCAATAACTAAATTTTAAAGACGGTGGCCCAAATTTAAATGTCCTTTTAAATTTCCTAAGTAATGATAATTTTTTTGTATGTTTACCGGTGTATTTGGCTAACAAATCGTCTTTGTGCTGGCTTTTCGATACCCTCATCATTCACATAACATCATAAGTTATCATTCACTAACTTTTTGGAAAAATCAATAGTGTCCCGATGCCCGAAAACGACGTTCAAAAATGAGGGCGCAACTCAGCATTTACCATGAAAATTATTTGATTGTATTTTGGGGTAAGCTCTGTGTGGCCTTTAAGGTAATATATATCGTGCTTGTGCTGACAATTCCATCAATTCATCATCAATTCTAAGTTAAAAATAGTCCAACTACACCAAATTTTAATATATTTAAAGGGTCATGATATGCATTAACGAAATTTTAAAGACGGTGGCCCAAATTTAAATGTCCTTTTAAATTTCCTAAGTAATGATATTTTTTTTGTATGTTTACCGGTGTATTTGGCTAACAAATCGCCTTTGTGCTGGCTTTTCGATACCCTCATCATTCACATAACACCATAAATAATCATTCACTAAATTTTTGGAAAAATCCATAGGGTCCCGATGCCTAAAAACGACGTTTAAAAATGAGGGCGCAACTCAGCATTTACCATGAAAATTATATGATTGTATTTTGGGGTAACCTTTGTGTGACCTTTAAGGTAATATATATCGTGCTTGTGCTGACAATTCCATCAATTCATCATCAATTCTAAGTAAAAATATAGTCCAACTACACCAAACTTTAGAACATTTAAAGGGTCATGATATGCAATAACTAAATTTTAAAGACGGTGGCCCAAATTTAAATGTCCTTTTAAATTTCCTAAGTAATGATATTTTTTTGTATGTTTACCGGTGTATTTGGCTAACAAATCGCCTTTGTGCTGGCTTTTCGATACCCTCATCATTCACATAACACCATAAATAATCATTCACTAAATTTTTGGAAAAATCCATAGGGTCCCGATGCCTGAAAACGACGTTTAGAAATGAGGGCGCAACTCAGCATTTATCATGAAAATTATATGATTGTATTTTGGGGTAACCTTTGTGTGGCCTTTAAGCTAATATATCGTGCTTGTGCTGACAATTCCATCAATTCATCATCAATTCTAAGTAAAAATATAGTCCAACTACACCAAATTTTAGAACATTTAAAGGGTCATGATATGCAATAACTAAATTTTAAAGACAGTGGCCCAAATTTAAATGTCCTTTTAAATTTCCTAAGTAATGATATTTTTTTGTATGTTTACCGGTGTATTTGGCTAACAAATCGTCTTTGTGCTGGCTTTTCGATACCCTCATGATTCACATAACATCATAAATTATCATTCACTAAATTTTTGGAAAAATCCATAGGGTCCCGATGCCTGAAAACGACGTTTAAAAATGAGGGCGCAACTCAGCATTTACCATGAAAATTATATGACTGTATTTTTGGGCAAGCTTTGTGTGGCCTTTAAGCTAATATATATCGTGCTTGTGCTGACAATTCCATCAATTCATCATCAATTCTAAGTTAAAAATAGTCCAACTACACCAAATTTTAAAATATTTTAAGGGTCATGATATGCAATAACGAAATTTTAAAGACGGTGGCCCAAATTTAAATGTCCTTTTAAATTTCCTAAGTAATGATAATTTTTTTGTATGTTTACCGGTGTATTTGGCTAACAAATCGTCTTTGTGCTGGCTTTTCGATACCCTCATCATTCACATAACACCATAAATTATCATTCACTAAATTTTTGGAAAAATCCATAGGGTCCCGATGCCTGAAAACGACGTTCAAAAATGAGGGCGCAACTCAGCATTTACCAGGAAAATTATATGATTGTATTTTGGGGTAACCTTTGTGTGGCCTTTAAGGTAATATATCGTGCTTGTGCTGACAATTCCATCAATTCATCATCAATTCTAAGTAAAAAATAGTCCAACTACACCAAATTTTAGAACATTTAAAGGGTCATGATATGCAATAACTAAATTTTAAAGACGGTGGCCCAAATTTAAATGTCCTTTTAAATTTCCTAAGTAATGATATTTTTTTGTATGTTTACCGGTGTATTTGGCTAACAAATCGTCTTTGTGCTGGCTTTCCGATACCCTCATGATTCACATAACATCATAAATTATCATTCACTAAATTTTTGGAAAAATCCATAGGGTCCCGATGCCTAAAAACGACGTTTAAAAATGAGGGCGCAACTCAGAATTTACCATGAAAATTATTTGATTGTATTTTGGGGTTAGCTCTGTGTGGCCTTTAAGGTAATATATATCGTGCTTGTGCTGACAATTCCATCAATTCATCATCAATTCTTAGTAAAAAATAGTCCAACTACACCAAATTTAGGTACATTTAAAGGGTCATGATATGCAATAACTAAATTTTAAAGACGGTGGCCCACTTGGCAAATTTAAATGTCCTTTTAAATTTCCTAAGTAATGATATTTTTTTTGTATGTTTACCGGTGTATTTGGCTAACAAATCCCCTTTGTGCTGGCTTTTCGATACCCTCATCATTCACATAACATCATAAATAATCATTCACTAAATTTTTGGAAAAATCCATAGGGTCCCGATGCCTGAAAACGACGTTTAAAAATGAGGGCGCAACTCACATTTACCATGAAAATTATATGATTGTATTTTGGGGTAACCTTTTTGTGGCCTTTAAGCTAATATATCGTGCTTGTGCTGACAATTCCATCAATTCATCATCAATTCTAAGTAAAAATATAGTCCAACTACACCAAATTTTAGAACATTTAAAGGGTCATGATATGCAATAACTAAATTTTAAAGACAGTGGCCCAAATTTAAATGTCCTTTTAAATTTCCTAAGTAATGATATTTTTTTGTATGTTTACCGGTGTATTTGGCTAACAAATCGTCTTTGTGCTGGCTTTTCGATACCCTCATGATTCACATAACATCATAAATTATCATTCACTAACGTTCTGGAAAAATCCATAGGGTCCCGATGCCTGAAAACGACGTTTAAAAATGAGGGCGCAACTCAGCATTTACCATGAAAATTATATGACTGTATTTTTGGGCAAGCTTTGTGTGGCCTTTAAGCTAATATATATCGTGCTTGTGCTGACAATTCCATCAATTCATCATCAATTCTTAGTAAAAAATAGTCCAACTACACCAAATTTTAGAACATTTAAAGGGTCATGATATGCAATAACTAAATTTTAAAGACGGTGGCCCAAATTTAAATGTCCTTTTAAATTTCCTAAGTAATGATATTTTTTTGTATGTTTACCGGTGTATTTGGCTAACAAATCGTCTTTGTGCTGGCTTTCCGATACCCTCATGATTCACATAACATCATAAATTATCATTCACTAAATTTTTGGAAAAATCCATAGGGTCCCGATGCCTAAAAACGACGTTTAAAAATGAGGGCGCAACTCAGCATTTACCATGAAAATTATTTGATTGTATTTTGGGGTTAGCTCTGTGTGGCCTTTAAGGTAATATATATCGTGCTTGTGCTGACAATTCCATCAATTCATCATCAATTCTAAGTAAAAAATAGTCCAACTACACCAAATTTAGGTACATTTAAAGGGTCATGATATGCAATAACTAAATTTTAAAGACGGTGGCCCACTTGGCAAATTTAAATGTCCTTTTAAATTTCCTAAGTAATGATATTTTTTTGTATGTTTACCGGTGTATTTGGCTAACAAATCCCCTTTGTGCTGGCTTTTCGATACCCTCATCATTCCCATAACATCATAAATAATCATTCACTAAATTTTTGGAAAAATCCATAGGGTCCCGATGCCTGAAAACGACGTTTAAAAATGAGGGCGCAACTCACATTTACCATGAAAATTATATGATTGTATTTTGGGGTAACCTTTTTGTGGCCTTTAAGCTAATATATCGTGCTTGTGCTGACAATTCCATCAATTCATCATCAATTCTAAGTAAAAATATAGTCCAACTACACCAAATTTTAGAACATTTAAAGGGTCATGATATGCAATAACTAAATTTTAAAGACAGTGGCCCAAATTTAAATGTCCTTTTAAATTTCCTAAGTAATGATATTTTTTTGTATGTTTACCGGTGTATTTGGCTAACAAATCGTCTTTGTGCTGGCTTTTCGATACCCTCATGATTCACATAACATCATAAATTATCATTCACTAACGTTCTGGAAAAATCCATAGGGTCCCGATGCCTGAAAACGACGTTTAAAAATGAGGGCGCAACTCAGCATTTACCATGAAAATTATATGACTGTATTTTTGGGCAAGCTTTGTGTGGCCTTTAAGCTAATATATCGTGTTGTGCTGACAATTCCATCAATTCATCATCAATTCTAAGTAAAAATATAGTCCAACTACACCAAATTTTAATATATTTAAAGGGTCATGATATGCAAAAACGAAATTTTAAAGACGGTGGCCCAAATTTAAATGTCCTTTTAAATTTCCTAAGTAATGATAATTTTTTTGTATGTTTACCGGTGTATTTGGCTAACAAATCCCCTTTGTGCTGGCTTTTCGATATCCTCATCATTCACATAACACCATAAATAATCATTCACTAAATTTTTGGGAAAATCCATAGGGTCCCGATGCCTGAAAACGACGTTTAAAAATGAGGGCGCAACTCAGCATTTACCATGAAAATTATATGATTGTATTTTGGGGTAACCTTTGTGTGGCCTTTAAGGTAATATATATCGTGCTTGTGCTGACAATTCCATCAATTCATCATCAATTCTAAGTAAAAATATAGTCCAACTACACCAAATTTTAGAACATTTAAAGGGTCATGATATGCAATAACTAAATTTTAAAGACAGTGGCCCAAATTTAAATGTCCTTTTAAATTTCCTAAGTAATGATATTTTTTTGTATGTTTACCGGTGTATTTGGCTAACAAATCGTCTTTGTGCTGGCTTTTCGATACCCTCATGATTCACATAACATCATAAATTATCATTCACTAACGTTCTGGAAAAATCCATAGGGTCCCGATGCCTGAAAACGACGTTTAAAAATGAGGGCGCAACTCAGCATTTACCATGAAAATTATATGACTGTATTTTTGGGCAAGCTTTGTGTGGCCTTTAAGCTAATATATCGTGTTGTGCTGACAATTCCATCAATTCATCATCAATTCTTAGTAAAAAATAGTCCAACTACACCAAATTTTAATACATTTAAAGGGTCATGATATGCAATAACTAAATTTTAAAGACGGTGGCCCAAATTTAAATGTCCTTTTAAATTTCCTAAGTAATGATAATTTTTTGTATGTTTACCGGTGTATTTGGCTAACAAATCGTCTTTGTGCTGGCTTTTCGATACCCTCATGATTCACATAACATCATAAGTTATCATTCACTAACTTTTTGGAAAAATCCATAGGGTCCCGATGCCCGAAAACGACGTTCAAAAATGAAGACGCAACTCAGCATTTACCATGAAAATTATTTGATTGTATTTTGGGGTAAGCTCTGTGTGGCCTTTAAGGTAATATATATATATCGTGCTTGTGCTGACAATTCCATCAATTCATCATCAATTCTAAGTTAAAAATAGTCCAACTACACCAAATTTTAATACATTTAAAGGGTCATGGTATGCAATAACGAAATTTTAAAGACGGTGGCCCAAATTTAAATGTCCTTTTAAATTTCCTAAGTAATGATATTTTTTTTGTATGTTTACCGGTGTATTTGGCTAACAAATCGCCTTTGTGCTGGCTTTTCGATACCCTCATCATTCACATAACACCATAAATAATCATTCACTAAATTTTTGGAAAAATCCATAGGGTCCCGATGCCTGAAAACGACGTTTAAAAATGAGGGCGCAACTCAGCATTTACCATGAAAATTATATGATTGTATTTTGGGGTAACCTTTGTGTGGCCTTTAAGCTAATATATCGTGCTTGTGCTGACAACTCCATCAATTCATCATCAATTCTAAGTTAAAAATAGTCCAACTACACCAAATTTTAATATATTTAAAGGGTCATGATATGCAATAACTAAATTTTAAAGACGGTGGCCCAAATTTAAATGTCCTTTTAAATTTCCTAAGTAATGATATTTTTTTGTATGTTTACCGGTGTATTTGGCTAACAAATCGTCTTTGTGCTGGCTTTTCGATACCCTCATGATTCACATAACATCAGAAATTATCATTCACTAAATTGTTGGAAAAATCCATAGGGTCCCGATGCCTAAAAACGACGTTTAAAAATGAGGGCGCAACTCAGAATTTACCATGAAAATTATATGATTGTATTTTGGGGTAAACTCTGTGTGGCCTTTAAGGTAATATATATCGTGCTTGTGCTGACAATTCCATCAATTCATCATCAATTCTAAGTTAAAAATAGTCCAACTACACCAAATTTTAATATATTTAAAGGGTCATGATATGCAATAACGAAATTTTAAAGACAGTGGCCCAAATTTAAATGTCCTTTTAAATTTCCTAAGTAATGATATTTTTTTTGTATGTTTACCGGTGCATTTGGCTAACAAATCGTATTTGTGCTGGCTTTTCGATACCCTCATCGTTCACATAACACCATAAATTATCATTCACTAACTTTTTGGAAAAATCCATAGGGTCCCGATGCCTGAAAACGACGTTTAAAAATGAGGGCGCAACTCAGCATTTACCATGAAAATTATATGATTGTATTTTGGGGTAACCTTTGTGTGGCCTTTAAGCTAATATATCGTGCTTGTGCTGACAATTCCATCAATTCATCATCAATTCTAAGTAAAAAATAGTCCAACTACACCAAATTTTAATACATTTAAAGGGTCATGATATGCAATAACTAAATTTTAAAGACGGTGGCCCAAATTTAAATGTCCTTTTAAATTTCCTAAGTAATGATAATTTTTTTGTATGTTTACCGGTGTATTTGGCTAACAATTCGTCTTTGTGCTGGCTTTTCGATACCCTCATCATTCACATTACATCATAAATTATCATTCACTAACGTTCTGGAAAAATCCATAGGGTCCCGATGGCTGAAAACGACGTTCAAAAATGAGGGCGCAACTCAGCATTTACCATGAAAATTATATGATTGTATTTTTGGGTAACCTTTGTGTGGCCTTTAAGCTAATATATCGTGCTTGTGCTGACAACTCCATCAATTCATCATCAATTCTAAGTTAAAAATAGTCCAACTACACCAAATTTTAATATATTTAAAGGGTCATGATATGCAATAACTAAATTTTAAAGACGGTGGCCCAAATTTAAATGTCCTTTTAAATTTCCTAAGTAATGATATTTTTTTTGTATGTTTACCGGTGTATTTGGCTAACAAATCGCCTTTGTGCTGGCTTTTCGATACCCTCATGATTCACATAACATCATAAATTATCATTCACTAACTTTTTGGAAAAATCCATAGGGTCCTGATGCCTGAAAACGACGTTTAAAAATGAGGGCGCAACTCAGCATTTACCATGAAAATTATATGATTGTATTTTGGGGTAACCTTTGTGTGGCCTTTAAGCTAATATATCGTGCTTGTGCTGACAATTCCATCAATTCATCATCAATTCTAAGTAAAAAATAGTCCAACTACACCAAATTTTAATACATTTAAAGGGTCATGATATGCAATAACTAAATTTTAAAGACGGTGGCCCAAATTTAAATGTCCTTTTAAATTTCCTAAGTAATGATAATTTTTTTGTATGTTTACCGGTGTATTTGGCTAACAATTCGTCTTTGTGCTGGCTTTTCGATACCCTCATCATTCACATTACATCATAAATTATCATTCACTAACGTTCTGGAAAAATCCATAGGGTCCCGATGGCTGAAAACGACGTTCAAAAATGAGGGCGCAACTCAGCATTTACCATGAAAATTATATGATTGTATTTTTGGGTAACCTTTGTGTGGCCTTTAAGCTAATATATCGTGCTTGTGCTGACAACTCCATCAATTCATCATCAATTCTAAGTTAAAAATAGTCCAACTACACCAAATTTTAATATATTTAAAGGGTCATGATATGCAATAACTAAATTTTAAAGACGGTGGCCCAAATTTAAATGTCCTTTTAAATTTCCTAAGTAATGATATTTTTTTTGTATGTTTACCGGTGTATTTGGCTAACAAATCGCCTTTGTGCTGGCTTTTCGATACCCTCATGATTCACATAACATCATAAATTATCATTCACTAACGTTCTGGAAAAATCCATAGGGTCCCGATGCCTGAAAACGACGTTTAAAAATGAGGGCGCAACTCAGCATTTACCATGAAAATTATATGACTGTATTTTTGGGGAAGCTTTGTGTGGCCTTTAAGCTAATATATCGTATTGTGCTGACAATTCCATCAATTCATCATCAATTCAAGGAAAAAAATAGTCCAACTACACCAAATTTTAGTACATTTAAAGGGTCATGATATGAAATAACTAAATTTTAAAGACGGTGGCCCGAATTTAAATGTCCTTTTAAATTTCCTAAGTAATGATATTTTTTTGTATGTTTACCGGTGTATTTGGCTAACAAATCGTCTTTGTGCTGGCTTTTCGATACCCTCATGATTCACATAACATCAGAAATTATCATTCACTAAATTGTTGGAAAAATCCATAGGGTCCCGATGCCTAAAAACGACGTTTAAAAATGAGGGCGCAACTCAGAATTTACCATGAAAATTATATGATTGTATTTTGGGGTAAACTCTGTGTGGCCTTTAAGGTAATATATATCGTGCTTGTGCTGACAATTCCATCAATTCATCATCAATTCTAAGTTAAAAATAGTCCAACTACACCAAATTTTAATACATTTAAAGGGTCATGATATGCAATAACTAAATTTTAAAGACGGTGGCCCAAATTTAAATGTCCTTTTAAATTTCCTAAGTAATGATATTTTTTTGTATGTTTACCGGTGTATTTGGCTAACAAATCGTCTTTGTGCTGGCTTTTCGATACCCTCATGATTCACATAACATCATAAATTATCATTTACTAACGTTCTGGAAAAATCCATAGGGTCCCGATGCCTGAAAACTACGTTTAAAAATGAGGGCGCAACTCAGCATTTACCATGAAAATTAGATGATTGTATTTTTGGGCAAGCTTTGTGTGGCCTTTAAGCTAATATATCGTGTTGTGCTGACAATTCCATCAATTCATCATCAATTCAAGGAAAAAATAGTCCAACTACACCAAATTTTAGTACATTTAAAGGGTCATGATATGAAATAACTAAATTTTAAAGACGGTGGCCCGAATTTAAATGTCCTTTTAAATTTCATAAGTAATGATATTTTTTTTGTATGTTTACCGGTGTATTTGGCTAACAAATCGTCTTTGTGCTGGCTTTTCGATACCCTCATGATTCACATAACATCAGAAATTATCATTCACTAAATTGTTGGAAAAATCCATTGGGTCCCGATGCCTAAAAACGACGTTTAAAAATGAGGGCGCAACTCAGCATTTACCATGAAAATTATATGTTTGTATTTTGGGGTAACCTTTGTGTGGCCTTTAAGCTAATATATCGTGCTTGTGCTGACAACTCCATCAATTCATCATCAATTCTAAGTTAAAAATAGTCCAACTACACCAAATTTTAATATATTTATAGGGTCATGATATGCAATAACTAAATTTTAGAGACGGTGGCCCAAATTTAAATGTCCTTTTAAATTTCCTAAGTAATGATATTTTTTTGTATGTTTACCGGTGTATTTGGCTAACAAATCGTCTTTGTGCTGGCTTTTCGATACCCTCATGATTCACATAACATCATAAATTATCATTCACTAAATTTTTGGAATAATCCATAGGGTCCCGATGCCTAAAAACGACGTTTAAAAATGAAGGCGCAACTCAGCACTTACCATGAAAATTATTTGATTGTATTTTGGGGTTAGCTCTGTGTGGCCTTTAAGGTAATATATATCGTGCTTGTGCTGACAATTACATCAATTCATCATCAATTCTAAGTTAAAAATAGTCCAACTACACCAAATTTTAGTACATTTAAAGGGTCATGATATGCAATAACTAAATTTTAAAGACGGTGGCCCAAATTTAAATGTTCTTTTAAATTTCCTAAGTAATGATATTTTTTTGTATGTTTACCGGTGTATTTGGCTAACAAATCGCCTTTGTGCTGGCTTTTCGATACCCTCATGATTCACATAACATCATAAATTATCATTCACTAACTTTTTGGAAAAATCCATAGGGTCCCGATGCCTGAAAACGACGTTCAAAAATGAAGGCACAACTTAGCATTTACCATGAAAATTATATGACTGTATTTTGGGGTAAGCTTTGTGTGGCCTTTAAGCTAATATATCGTGCTTGTGCTGACAAATCCATCAATTCATCATCAATTCTAAGTACAAAATAGTCCAATTACCCCAAATTTTTATATATTTAAAGGGTCATGATATGAAATAACTAAATTTTAAAGACGGTGGCCTAAATTTAAATGTCCTTTTAAATTTCCTAAGTAATGATAATTTTTTTGTATGTTTACCGGTGTATTTGGCTAACAAATCGTCTTTGTGCTGGCTTTCCGATACCCCCATGATTCACATAACATCATAAATTATCATTTACTAAGTTTTTGGAAAAATCCATAGGGTCCCGATGCCTGAAAACGACGTTTAAAAATGAGGGCGCAACTCAGCATTTACCATGAAAATTAGATGATTGTATTTTGGGGTTAGCTCTGTGTGGCCTTTAAGGTAATATATATCGTGCTTGTGGTGACAATTCCATCAATTCATCATCAATTCTAATTTAAAAATAGTCCAACTACACCAAATTTTAGAACATTTAAAGGGTCATGATATGCAATAACTAAATTTTAAAGACGGTGGCCCAAATTTAAATGTCCTTTTAAATTTCCTAAGTAATGATATTTTTTTGTATGTTTACCGGTGTATTTGGCTAACAAATCGTCTTTGTGCTGGCTTTTCGATACCCTCATGATTCACATAACATCATAAATTATCATTCACTAAATTTTTGGAATAATCCATAGGGTCCCGATGCCTGGAAACGACGTTTGAAAATGAGGGCGCAACTCAGCATTTACCATGAAAATTATATGATTGTATTTTGGGGTAACCTTTGTGTGGACTTTAAGCTAATATATCGTGCTTGTGCTGACAATTCCATCAATTCATCATCAATTCTAAGTAAAAAATAGTCCAACTACACCAAATTTTAATATATTTAAAGGGTCATGATATGCAATAACTAAATTTTAAAGACGGTGGCCCAAATTTAAATGTTCTTTTAAATTTCCTAAGTAATGATATTTTTTTGTATGTTTACCGGTGTATTTGGCTAACAAATCGTCTTTGTGCTGGCTTTTCGATACCCTCATGATTCACATAACATCATAAATTATCATTCACTAACTTTTTGGAAAAATCCATAGGGTCCCGATGCCTGAAAACGACGTTCAAAAATGAAGGCGCAACTCAGCATTTACCATGAAAATTATATGACTGTATTTTGGGGTAAGCTTTGTGTGGCCTTTAAGCTAATATATCGTGCTTGTGCTGACAAATCCATCAATTCATCATCAATTCTAAGTACAAAATAGTCCAACTACACCAAATTTTAATATATTTAAAGGGTCATGATATGCAATAACTAAATTTTAAAGACGGTGGCCCAAATTTAAATGTCCTTTTAAATTTCCTAAGTAATGATATTTTTTTGTATGTTTACCGGTGTATTTGGCTAACAAATCGTCTTTGTGCTGGCTTTTCGATACCCTCATGATTCACATAACATCATAAATTATCATTCACTAACTTTTTGGAAAAATCTATAGAGTCACGATGCCTACAAACGACGTTTAAAAATGATAGGCGCACTTCAGCATTTACCATTAAAATTATGTGATTGTATTTTGGGGTAAGCTTTGTGTGGCCTTAAAGCTAATATATCGTGCTTGTGCTGACAATTCCATCAATTCATCATCAATTCTAAGTTCAAAATAGTCCAACTACACCAAATTCCAATACATTTAAAGGGTCATGATATGCAATAACTAAATTTTAGAGACGGTGGCCAGAATTTAAAGGATTTAACCATATGCAGGTTATTTTCCATGTGTGGTCGCGGAGAAGACTCACCGCCCTGCCATTCATATTGTGAAAAACATTGTAGTTCCCAAAAGGATGTATTTTCACCTTCATAATCCCTGTGAATTTGTTGTTAAAGAATGAGTATTTCTGGTCTTTTGCATAGGATTTACAGGATCGTAGTGACAGTTGCCTTCATTTCAGACTAATAAATATGATGGAGTGCGATAATTACTCTTGGGAATTTGTTCTTAATATGAAGTTATGATGGCTTCGTAGGTTCTACTTGTCGGATATCAAATATGTGTTTAATGGTATTTTAACTTTATTCCTCGACATTACATCGAATTCATGTATGAAAAATAAAGAGCTGGGTAGTTGACATGACAGGAGCGTATTATAACTATTATATGAAATCTTTTGTCACAATGATTCTAAGGCTGAGGTTGTTAGTAAAGGGGGTGGGGATTAAGGTCGGACTATTTCATAAATCAGGCAGAGTATTGTTTTTGTGGTTAAACAATAAAATTCCTGTTGATGACAAGCATTTATTTTAACGAAAATGGTATTAAAGAGGTATCTATAAATTTGAAATGTTGGAAATGTTTCACTCTGCGACATTCCGATTGATTTCACAACCTACACAATTTGAACCGTGGTTATTTACGCATACCTGAAACTCCGATCAGATTTAAGATGGAAGTTAGTAACGAAAAAGTTAAAAATAACGCCCATTTTAAATATGAATTCATTTTAAAATCTGTATTTGTTACTAATTTTTGGCTTTACATAAAAGGAGATCGAATGAAAGGATATCGAATGAAAATCCTTTTATTGACAACATTCCATGGAATATATTAAAAAAGAAACCTAACATGCTTGCAAATACAATATTTAAACCTCTTGCAAGCAATGTACGAGCTTTAGAACTTTAGGGGAGAAAACTTTTCCTTTTACAATGCTAACATCTAGCAACGGATAAAAGTATTCAACAGCTAATTATACGAGCTATTCTTATAATATCTTTTAAATCAATTTAGCAAGAAACATTCTACGAACAAACAGACATCTCTACAACAAGGAATTCTTTTCGGAGAAAGCCCCTTTTACACAGCCGGGGGGGGGGGTCAAATAATATGAATAAACATATGCACAGCTTGGAGAATCCAGTTTATGTGGACGTTTTTAATCGTTTAAATACTGCATGGAAAAGGGCTCAACTTAATACTTTTTGCCAATAAAAGATGTGGTTTATTTGTAATATACTCTTTTCCTTTTTGTACATAAGTATCTGAGTTCTTAAGAGTATGGCTACCTGTATCCCATTTGAGTGTTTTTGATATGCTATAACGGACCAAATATATGGGTATTCACGACGACACGGACCAAATTATGTGTGCACTGATTTCTTTTTGCGTTTTCTCTCATATGAATGTATTTGATTATTCGTAAAAAACACGATATGTTGAGGTAACCCTTTACCGTTGTTTGGGTCCTTTTGGACCCATACGGAGAGCGTGGCTGTCACCTGTCTTTACTGTTTCACGCGGAGCTCGAAACTGCGAGTAGCTACCCGAAAATTCGGCCACAGCAACGAGAGAAACAATAGTTTAAGGTCACGGGGTCAATAGCGTACGGAAGCTGATGCGGGGCGTTCTACGTCCGTTTTTCCGCCCACTCCCGAGGAGCGCAAATATGTCCCGATTGGAGCACAGCGGTAAAGGGTTAAAGCCCTTTAAAACACAAACTCAAATGATAAGGTTTAATTTTTAAGTAAAAGGTTGTGTTACTTCCTCATCATCAAAGCCCATTTCAAAGTTTCATGACTTACATAAACTTTAAAAATACGCATTCAATGACAATGAATATCTTGTCAACCATGGGAGTATTAAAAAAACCCTAATATTTCACATCATTTTGTGGTGTGGCTGAAATTGTAAGTCGATGGTCGAATTGCGGTCTCATCTTGAAAAGGCTTTTCAATGCATCTGGATGTTAACTTTTGAATTATACAATGAGAAATAGTTTATGATACACTGTTAATCCTGATGTTATTCAAATAACAACACAGAAGTTACCAAAAGAACCAGTATTCATACCTCGTTTCATATATATGAAATATAAAACATGAAAATATGAAATATTCTTTGAGATATGAGAATTCAAGACCATATGGATGTAGTCAATTTTGAGCAATTCATCATTTGTTCCATCGACTTGCGATTGATTGATTCGACACAAAGACGATATATTGGGCAAAAAGCCCCTAATAATGCACTACTCTTCCTCTGACATGGTATGGCTAAATTAGTAAGTTCAAAGCCAAATTGCGCCCTCATTTAAAATGCAATTGTAATGCTTCCGGGCCTTACAGAACTTTCAAAACTTTATGATTGAACGGTATTTCCGAATGAGAGAGGCGGATGCTCTACCACTAGACCAAACACGCGATTTTTAATGGGCGTGTGGTGAGTGAGGATGGGTATGATGGATGGGTGTACTCGGTGGACGTCCAAGATATTTTCTTGCATTGCCTTCAGCATGTAGTGGTAACCTGTATTCTCTCTGTCGGCACTTATTTTCCTAAGTAAGCAGGCGCGGTTCTACAGGGGGCTGATATGGACTCCAGCCCCAATAAAATTTTTCGTAGCTTCCCAAAATTTAGAAAAATCGTGTATAATTTATTGGTGGGACTGAGGCATAAAAACGGTGAAAATATACTCTTCATGCGGTTCGAGACCCCCGCACCCCACCAAAAAAATATCCCTAGAACCGCTTAGTGGTACAGAATCCACTGATGAATTGATGGAATTGTCAGCACAAGCACGATATATATGCTTAAAGGCCATACAAAGCTCACCCCACATACAATCATATAACTTTCATAGTGAAAGCTGAAATGTGCCCTCATCTTTAAACGTCGTTTTGATACGTCGGGACCCTATGGATCTTTCTAAAAAATTAGTTAATGATAATTTATGATGTTATGCGAAGCATGAGGGTATCGAAAAGCCAGCACAAAAACGATTTGTTAGCCAAATGCACCAGTAAACATACCAAAAAATTATCATTACTTAGGAAATTTAAAAGGACATTTAAATTCGGGCCACCGTCTTTAAAATTTAGTTATTGCATATCAGGACCCTTTAAATGTATTAAAATTTGGTGCAGTTGGACTATTTTGAACTTAGAATTGATGATGAATTAATGGAATTGTCAGCACAAGCTTAAAGGACATACAAAGCTAACCCCAAAATGAAATCATTTAATTTTCATAGTTAAAGCTGAGTTGCGCCCTCATATTTAAACGTCGTTTATATGCATCGGGACCCTACGGATCTTTCTAAAAAGTTAGTGAATGATAATTTATGATGTTATGCAAACCATGACGGTATCGAAAACCCAGCACAAAAACGATTTGTTAGCCAAATGAACCGGTAACCATATCAATTAATTATCGTTACTTAGGAAATTTAAAAGGACATATGAATTCGCGACACCGCCTTCAAACTTAGTTATGGCATATCATGACCCTATAAATGTATTAAAATATGGTCAAGTTGGACTATTTTGAACTTAGAATTGATGATGAATTGATGGAATTGTCAGCACAAGCACGATATATTACCTTAAAGGCCATACAAAACTTACCCACATACAATTATATAATTTCCATAGTGCAAGCTGAGTTGCGCCCTCATCTTTAAACGTCGTTTATATGCATCGGGACTTTACGGATCTTTCTAAAAATTAGTGAATGATAATTTATGATGTTATGCAAACCATGACGGTATCGAAAACCCAGCACAAAGACGATTTGTTAGCCAAATGTACCGGTAACCATATCAATTAATTATCGTTACTTAGGAAATTTAAAAGGACATATGAATTCGCGCCACCGTCTTCAAACTTAGTTATGGCATATCATGACCCTATAAATGTATTGAAATATGGTCAAGTTGGACTATTTTGAACTTAGAATTGATGATGAATTGATGGAATTGTCAGCACAAGTACGATATATTACCATAACAGACATACGAAGCTTACCCCCAAATGAAATCTTTAAATTTGTAGAGTGAAAGCTGAATTGCGCCCTCATTTTTAAACGTCGTTTTCATGCATCAGGACCGTATGGATTTTTCCAAAAATTTAATGAATGATAATTTATGATGTCTTGTGAACCATGAGTGTATCGAAAAGCCAGCACAAAGACGATTTGTTAGCCAAATACACCGGTAAACACACCAAAAAATTATCATTACTTAGGAAATTTAAAAGGACGTTTAAATTCGGGCCACTGTCTTAAAAATTTAGTTATTGCATATCATAACCCCCATAATATATATTAAAATTTGGTGTAGTTGGACTATTTTGAACTTAGAATTGATGATGAATTGATGGAATTGTCAGCACAACCACGATATATTGGCTTTAAGGCCACACAAAGGTTACCCCAAAATACAATCATATAATTTTCATGGTAAATGCTGAAGTGCGCCCTCATTTTTAAACGTCGTTTTCAGGCATCGGGACCCTATGGATTTTTCCAGAAATTTAGTGAATGATTATTTATGATGTTATGTGAATCATGAGGGTATCGAAAAGCCAGCACAAAGACGATTTGTTAGCCAAATACAAAGGTTAACATACAAAAAAATTATCATTACTTAGGAAATTTAAAAGGACATTTAAATTTGGGCCACCGTCTTTAAAATTTGGTTATTGCATATCATGGCCCTTTAAATGTACTAAAATTTGGTGTAGTTGGACTATTTTTTACTTAGAATTGATGATGAATTGATGGAATTGTCAGCACAAGCACGATATATTAGCTTAAAGGCCACACATAGGTTACCCCAAAATACAATCATATAATTTTCATGGTAAATGCTGAAGTAAGCCCTCATTTTTAAACGTCGTTTTTAGGCATCGGGACCCTATGGATTTTTCCAAAAAGTTAGTGAATGATAATTTATGATGTTATGTGAATCATGAGGGTATCAAAAAGCCAGCACAAAGACGATTTGTTAGCCAAATACACCGGGAAACATACAAAAAATTTGTCATTACTTAGGAAATTTAAAAGGACATTTAAATTCGGGTCACCGTCTTTAAAATTTAGTTATTACATATCATGACCCTTTAAATGTACTAAATTTTGGTTTAGTTGGACTATTTTTTACCTTGAATTGATGATGAATTGATGGAATTGTCAGCACAAGCACGATATATTAGCTTAAAGGCCACACAAAGGTTACCCCAAAATACAAACAAATAATTTTCATGGTAAATGCTGAAGTAAGCCCTCATTTTTAAACGTCGTTTTTAGGCAGCGGAACACAATGGATTTTTCCAAAAAGTAAGTGAATGATAATTTATGATGTTATGTGAATCTTGAGGGTATCGAAAAGCCAGCACAAAGACGATTTGTTAGCCAAATACACCGGTAAACATACAAAAAAAATATCATTACTTAGGAAATTTAAAAGGACATTTAAATTTGGGCCACCGTCTTTAAAATTTAGTTATTGCATATCATGACCCTTTAAATGTACTAAATTTTGGTTTAGTTGGACTATTTTTTACCTTGAATTGATGATGAATTGATGGAATTGTCAGCACAAGCACGATATATTAGCTTAAAGGCCACACAAAGGTTACCCCAAAATACAATCATATAATTTTCATGGTAAATGCTGAAGTGCGTCCTAATTTTTAAACGTCGTTTTTAGGCATCGGGACCCTATGGATTTTTCCAAAAAGTAAGTGAATGATAATTTATGATGTTATGTGAATCATGAGGGTATCGAAAAGCCAGCACAAATACGATTTGTTAGCCAAATACACCGGTGAACATACAAAAAAATTATCATTACTTAGGGAATTTAAAAGGACATTTTAATTTGGGCCACCGTTTTTAAGATTTAGTTATTGCATATCATGACCCTTTAAATGTACTAAATTTTGGTTTAGTTGGACTATTTTTTACTTAGAATTGATGATGAATTGATGGAATTGTCAGCACAAGCACGATATATTAGCTTAAAGGCCACACAAAGGTTACCCCAAAATACAATCATATAATTTTCATGGTAAATGCTGAAGTGCGTCCTAATTTTTAAACGTCGTTTTTAGTCATCGGAACCCTATAGATTTTTCCAAAAATTTAGTGAATGATAATTTATGATGTTATGTGAATCATGAGGGTATCGAAAAGCCAGCACAAAGACGATTTGTTAGCCAAATACAAAGGTGAACATACAAAAAAAAAATATCATTACTTATGAAATTCAAAAGGACATTTAAATTTCGGCCACCGTCTTTAAAATTTAGTTACTGCATATCATGACCCTTTAAATGTATTAAAATTTGGTGTAGTTGGACTATTTTTTAACTTAAAATTGATGGTGAATTGATCGAATAATCAACACAAGCACGATATATTACCTTAAAGGACATACAAAGCTTACCCCCAAATGGAATCATTTAATTTTCATAGTGAAAGCTGAGTTGCGCCCTCATTTTTTAAACGTCGTTTTTATGCATCGGGACCCTATGGATCATTCCAAAAAGTTAGTGAATGATAACTTATGATTTTATGCGAATCATGAGGGCATTGAAAAGTTACCCAAAGGAGACATTTTCAAATTTAAAACTATAAATTTGTCATGCCGTACACTCCATAAACAGACTTCACTTAGTCGGTCAAAAAGTTCAAAAAGTGCTAAAAATGGTCCCAAAATAAAAAAAAAAATAGGTTCGGGAATTACAAATAGGTTACCCAACCCATTTTTTCTTCTGAATATTACGAGAGAGGAACTAGTGGTAGGGCGGGAGGGATCTTAGTGATATTTAAGCTAAAATCTTCCAAAATGGGTCAAAATCTTTCCAACTTTGTCATTTTATACCAGAAAACCGTGGGTCTGAAAATAAAATCATAAACACACAACCTTAAATTCGATTATACTAGGAATGAAAGAGAAACCCGTTTTAATGTACTATCCTGTACCTTTCAACACAAATCATACGGTTCTAGATAGTTTTTGTATGAAGAAATGACGAAAATGATTACGTCACATAATTTGCATATTTGCATTGATAATGGCTTAAGTTGTGCAAAAAAAAAAAAAGATTCATTTAAATTCACCAACCTTGTTGTGTCCATTAATATATAGTTTCTCACAGAGAATATTCCTCTTAATTAAATTGAAAAAACACTGCAAGCCGAATCCCTGCCTACCATTTTTAATTGGGAGGGGGTCAGGTCATTTTTCATAGGGGACAGATCCTCCAGGGGAACACATTTTCCTGTTACACAGGACGAAATTATACTGCCAGCAGAACATCAGGCTATCTTAAGGAAATATAAGACAGAATATTCTGCCAGCAGAATATTCGGCTAACTTCAGGAAATCTGCGGCAGAATATTCTGTCGGCAGAATATTCTGCTAACTTCAGCTGGGTCAACTTAATGCATTATAAATTAGTGCACCGCAACCGCTCTACACTCGAATTGTGTAACTTTGTCCTCTGTGTATGTAATGCCAGGGTACCTGCGCTGCACTGCTGAATTGGGAGTCAGTACCGATCGCTGGTACAGTAACTAACGTTCGTACTCTCAGTCAAACCCAATTTAGATCTTGCAACGGAGTCGGCCATTTCACGCTGGAGAAGACGAAGCTTGAAATTTGTTCCAATCTAGCGGTAAAAATACCTTCTTTTGAAACAGCTTGGTGTAAAACTTTTTTAAGTTTGAATGTTACAATGTACTGCAGTCGCCAGTGTAATAGTACTTAGGCTAACTAGCCTAGGTTTTCTGTATAGGATGGATGTTGTGCAATAGTTCTCGGCTTGCACTGTAGGGCAGTATCATACTATATAGGCCTATATATTAGTATACTGTATAGGCTAGCCCTCGAACAGGGCTGTGTGTACGTTATAGGGTTTCACGGTGCCACTGATAATTGGTACCGTCTGTACCGCCACAAATGGTACCAGTAATACCGTAGTACCGGTACCAGAAGAGTTAAGAAAGTAGGATTTTTATCACATGCAAAATATCCGTATAAATACCATGCATTGACATAATTGAAGTCTTCAAATAATCCCTGCCTCCCGTTTCAGAATTTTTTGTAACATTTAGTCACCCCGCTCTCACCAAATCAGTAAACAAAAAAAGAAATAACCTCTCTGCAAATTTAGCTTCCTATAAACACGGGACAGAAAATAAATCAGCGCCGCACATCCGCACCGGAGCTAGACTCCACAAGATGGCAGGAGCACTCATAATTGTAATGAAGATTGCAATAACAATTTCTGCAAATAATGACAATCCCCCTCCTAAAGTATAACCAAAAGTTATCAAGTAGAACTTTACAAAAAAATTTCCATAAAAGACTTCTAAAGACTACTCACTATCAAAACTAAATCAAAGTGCTTCATGATTGAATTTACGAATGCATTGCGCAGCAATCCGTTGTGCAATAACACTATACTGTTCTTCAGTACGTAGCTATCAATGCAACAAAGCAAGTGAGTTGATCTGGTGAACTGAACACGCGAGCCAATGTTTTAAGCGGGATGTACTGTGTGTTCAGTCCCATTGCTTCACTGTGTAAATTTCTGAAAGAACGTTCGTTGCGTTCGTACGACAGTTTTTCTTCAACAAACATAGTGAGTGTTATGGAGCAGTCCCATTGAATCACTGTGTTAGAATCAGAAATCATCCATGCAACCTTCATGTCAGAGCTTGCAATGCTATGATTCTTTGTCTGCTTTTAACGAATTTCTCACTCGTATAATGTTGTGTGCTATCGTAATCAAAGTGAATTCTATCAATCAACGCATGGTATCTATTCTTAATACACCATGTGAAAGCATTTGCTGATGAGCAGCGATTGTTCGGGGGTTGCACAGAATGTCGAAAGCAAGCAAGGGCCCTGTTAGTGTGGAAGGTACTAGTTCTGCGAAAGTAACGTTAAACGGCACTTTCCGAAATTCTTAGGGGGATTTGTGACTAAAATAGTGCAAAACGATTATCAAGTGAATGTTCCCTTTTTGTATTGCAATGCTTAGAGACACGGCGCATTTATCAAATGGGTGTTTGTTTCATTCAAGTATCGTTCTAATTCAAATGCTTTATTTTTGAGAAAAAATTTTCACCTCAAAGTTGACTAATCGTGTCCGGCTTAATACACAATGTGAAGGTGAGGCTGGCGCTGGCAGGGATCCTTCTGAGATTGCGCAGAATGTCAAAAGAAAGCAAGTTCCTTTTTAGCGTGGAGGGTACTAGTTCTGCGAAAGTAACTTTAAACAGCAATTTCTGAAATTCTTAGGGGGAATTTGTGACTGAAATGGTGCGAAATGATTATCAAGTGACTATTCCCTGTTTACATTGTAATGTTTAGAGACACAGGGCATTTATCAAATGGATTTTTGTTACATTTTAGTATCATTCTGATTTAAATGCTATTTTGAAAAAAGATTTTCACCTTACAGCTGAGTACCAGTCTCCACGATACTTCGGTACCTTTAGGTCGGTGGTACCGTACCATACCGGTACCGCTACGTACTGGTACTTACGGAAATATCGGTATACTGTGAAACCTTAGTTGGTTACATGGCCTAACTAAGCTCATTCCTCTCACAACACACAGCCCTTGCGCGGATAGCGTTCACAAACGTAGTCACTAACCAGGACGCACAAAATATGAAATAACTGACCTGGTTTAATACTCTTACAACTTGAATGAAAAATGCATAGGGGCCTAGCCTACTGGTTGAGATCTCACCAAAATAACTGCAAATAGGCTAGGGATCATTTGGAACAAATATTATGAAGAAAAATATAGGGCTGTGTCATGTTGTTTGCACGAGTAGCGGCCATTTTCTTTTGGATCTGGATCTGGAAAAATACTGCACAACACTCCTGGTGGAGTCAAACGTGCATATCAATGGTATGGGAATGCAGTTGCAAAGTGACAAAGGCACATAGTCTTCGTAGCTTTCCGAAGAACTTAACTTCTTATTGTTAGTGTTACTGAATGAAAGATGGTAGATGAAACAGAGTTCATAGGAACTCGTCGTGTTTAACTATGGGGGAATTACGTAACAATGATAAGCACGCCTCAATTATTTTAAATGTGCGTCTGGCCGGGGATGCATGTCTTTTAATTCAAATATTTGGAAGGGGTATAAAAAGGGGTGAATTTGAAGAGTAATTTAGTTTGATTCATAGAATTGGTGCTTGTTGGTTGCACAGTGTTTCAGCTCCTGCAGAGACTTACATTGATTCGAAATAAAAGAGAGGAACGATTTACAGCGACATCGCCTGTAGTTCCGTCTCAGTTTTTTTCGTGTGTGTCTTTTTTCTCCGTCGTAAAACGAACGTCCGGGCAGAGGAAAACTGTATGATAGCTCCTTTCGGTTTGTTCGGCTCTAATTTAGTTTCCGTACCTGGAACTTGCGTCATAGCTGTAGGGTTAGGGGTGACGTATGTATAGTAAAAGGGTTAGGGTGACGTACGCATAGTAATAAGGTTAGGGGTATGTATGCATATTAATAAGGTTAGGGTTACATACCCATAGGTATAGGGTTAGGGTGGGCCATATGCAGGTATACGCATGCATAGAAACTGTATACATAGGGGTATATAAACCTGCAGTATACGTATACGTATTCCATAATGTACGTATATATACACTCTCAAGTACATACTGTACATACTTAGCTTTAGGTATACGTATATAGGTATACCTATAGCTATATGTAATAGATAGTATTATTAGACAGTACTAATATTATTATTAACCAATCCTCCAGCAACAGCGCTCGTAGGGCAGTAGGCAAGCGCGCTGGTCTTCATGTTAGAATCACTATACCACTAGGGTCGAGGGTTCAGGTCCCAGTACTAACAGTGCTTTTCTTTCTTCCACAGCACTAACCATTCACTTCTTTCCACAGCACACAGTCATAGTGCTGTTTCCCGAGTAAGGAAAAAAAAAAGGTTTTTTACTTAAAAAAGGAAAAAAAGAATCTTAAAGTTTCAGCGCCCCCTTTTGGAAGTTGTGAAGTGAGTAAAATTATGTCTACTTCCCAGTACAGAAACTAAATTAGTATCAGATGGTAATATAAAGATAGTTTAGCAGGTGGAGTATCATGTTTTGCCAAGTTTCCCGCTCATGACCTTTGACCTCTACTGAGAACAGTTGTCGAGAACATTATAATGGTGCACTGCAGCCTCTTGAAAACAGTAAGAGAACTCTAAATATGCTTTATAAAATAACCAAAACCGTCTCGAACCCACAGAGACCTTAACTGGCCCCAACGATGATGCCAACCATCAACAAGTTTTTCCTGTAATTGAAAATGAGGTCACCCATCCACCTGTCTACTAATGAGCCATGTTATTTGCATTTTTGTTTCTATCTATATCCATTTATTAGTGAAATCTTCTTTGGCAATCTTTAAACTATCCATTGGTGCAATTGATAGCTGCACACAATGGCATTTTTGTTGCTTAATTGCCCAATTTCTTATGAAGTCTTGCTAACTGTGTAGCTTAATTGTACTTGGTTGCAAGTGCGTTTGCATAATCTGTGTTTTAGGAGTGGTAAGATGGCGGCATGGTGACTTCAAAAATACTGCCACAAGCGCTATGGAGGTTTATTATAGAGATCTGTGGTACATACCAACCTATGTTTGCTGTCGCAACATAGCTGTTGGTGAACCTTCGCAGCAGGTATGGAATGTATTCCTGTCAATGCATGAATAGTGCAATAACATGGTACAATGCCGCGTTCAATTGCAAAAATGAATGCCCACTTTGCAGGTTAGATGCCGGGCTAAGCTTGTCTCATAGTTTCCCATCAAACGAATGTAAGACTGTCTTCACAGTTTTTGACGTTCATGACTGTGGTTTTCATGGCTAGAACTCCGTGTGATATGTACAAATAAGATACAGTATGTGTTGGAAATCACTTGCAGCATGGTACGAGTACGACAGTCGTTGACATATCAAGTTGTGGTTTGCAAGCTGTAGGCTACAGCCCACAGGTACCCCACCAAAATTGATTGCAACAATAACGATTGAATATTGTAATTAGGGGAGGTTTTAGTAGTTGTGCGTGTGTGAGTATCTGTATGATATCATTTTGGCAAATCTCTCAATGCAATAATTTTCTAGTTACTGCAAAAAAAAAAAAAAAAAGTCAGTACCATTCTTAATTTTTTTTGCAGTAGCCTAGCGAAATTGTGTTGACTGATTTGCAAAAAAAGTGCCACCATTTTGTGTGTAGACACTTCTTAAATTCAAAAATTTTCGAAAAATCAGTGGACCTGCATCTAACCTCTTAGAACTTGGGAGCTACAGGTATGCATGTGCATGTGCATGTACAGGTACATGTACAGTAGTGCTGAGGAAGCCTGAATGCCCTCTGCCATCCTACAAAAAAAAAAAAAAAACTGGTGCGTAGTAGGGCTGTGCATTTTCGGTTAATTCACTATCCGTTTAACCGATTTTATTAACCGGCGGTTAACCGTTTAACCGAAAATGACGTAATGTTCACACAACAACAGAAAGTCAACATTTCCAAAGAGCGCCATCACTTTTGTACAGGAAAGTACAAGTCTAAAAATGGCGCCGTAAGTCATGTTCGCCCATGTAAGTATGTGGCAAAAATGTTGGTATTTTGGGCTGAGTTTATATCATATTTTCACAGTAAAAACCCATCCCGCATTTACTGAAGCTTTCTTCAGACCATGTGCACTTTTTAAAATTCCACCAACAGTTGTATTCCCGCCTGACCCTATGTTACATTGTCAGTTATTTCATGAAACACTCCCACACCGCTGTTTTGATGCAGCTTGCTTGCGATGCAGTCAGTGTTCAATACATGTACAGCGCTCACGTGTTTGTCATACTGTAGTAGCGATCTGTACAATTGCACCGTAAACGGCCCACCAGCCGCAGACAGCACAACCAAGCCCTAACCCAGCATTCCTACCGTAAAGTTATTTACAGTAGGTTTTATGGAATTTTATCATATGACGTCGTTACGAACGAAAACAATAACGCACGTGGTCTCATGCATGCAGTAGACTTGCGTGCGTATCCGTTTTTACCACTAAACAAGGGACCATGTTTTGCTCGATGACATCATATGCACACGATCTATTGCAAAATTTGAATTGCCTCTGCATTGTGATTGGTTCAAATACGTTGATTCTGAGCCAGCCAATCACAACTCGCGCCATCGCCTATGGGATTTAGTGTGTGAAAATACCAGACTTCCGAACGAATTTCCCCATTGAGTTTGCGTTATGACTATCGCACTTCGGAGGCTTAACATAGCTGGCATGTGCAGCCGGCCAAGCCCCGTGCTAAATTCACCAAGAAACAGCAGTACAAATCTCTGTGTACTTGGATTTTTCGGGGGTCTGACTTAAGTGTATTTCATTTGCTGATTATTTTGAAACAAGACCTAAGGTTTGGACAAGAAGTGGCAAAAATACGGGGATATTAATATCAAGAAGGAACCATAAGATAACGTTAATCGAATCCATTTTTTGCTGTCCAAGACCGCTAAAAATTAGATCGTTATTTTTTACGTGCATCGTAGGGTTGACTTCTACAGTACAGTACACTATGGCAACTACAACCCAGTTGGTTCAACGAACTGCGTATGCTTATTCATAAAAGTCAACAAGGAATGTTCCATTTTATATGATATTGGGCAAACAACAAAATGGCGGGAATTATCTGGTGCTTACGATCGTATTTTTACGGGTTAAATTTTTTCCAAAGACTGCTAAGTAGCAGTGTTAGTACTTACAATGAAAAATAATGAAATTTACGGAGGTGTAGCATGATAAAATATTTCGAATAGCTACAGTGGGAAGACTTATTCAAATACTTTTGTGCCCTAATCATGGTCTCGCGGAGGTTTAATTGCCATAGAAATACAGGGCTTGGTCACTTTTGTTACAGCTCCCTGCTTGTCTTGTAGCTTTCTTTTCGCTTGGTAATCTCTCAAACATGCCGCTAATTTCTAAAGTTGTGCTTGGGTGTTGCTATTGAAGGGATTAGGAGACGAGCACATGAAGTTCTGCCAACGAAAGTAACAATGGGTGCGCCACTTGTCACTCATCATAATGTACTTAATTCGGGGAGCTGCCGCGGAATTAATCCGTTCAATCGAACGGCCGATTTTAAAAACTCTTTTTACAGTTATTGTTTGAGCGATAATTTGTGAGAAACTGACACTGTTTGTTGCGCGATGTTTGTGTAACAGTTTACTAACAAAGCCACGCCGCGGCGACTGAGCTATTTGCAATACAAAAACGGTTAATCTATGAAGAGGAATCACGCACGAGTAACCGACGAGTCGGTCGGTTAACCGGTTAACCGATTAACCGTCACAGCCCTAGTGCGTAGGCTGGCAGTCTTTTACATTTTGGTGACTTCCCAATTGCCCGGGGAGCAACTTAAAATCGGTACAAAATAAGGGTGGATTTCCCTAAAAACTGCCAAAGTGTGTGGATGGAAAAACAAGGCAGTGTGGCTTCATACATGTTCCCTGTGCAGGCCAAACTTTACAGTCTGGTTCTCAAAAGTCTCAGCTCTTTGTTAGACACAGGTCCACAAAATGCAGAGTTGCTCATGAATATGTAGATACAGTACTGTAGCTTGTTCTGAGATTGTTCTGATAACACACATTGAGGCTTTGTACAGTATACAGTACTCAGGTAAGTCCTGAAGTAATAAACTGAGGTTGTTCACGAGTAATGTTGATTTTACAGTCAGATGGAAGAATTGGAACTCTCTGGGATGATGATACTGTCAGGGTTTTTGTCAGAGGGGGAAAAGGGGGGGATTTGGACCCCCCCTTTCCAGAAGAAGGTGGGTAAAATCCCCCCTTTTCATTTCCTTAAAAATTAGAAAATTGTCAATATCTTGGTTTCTTTCTTAAAAAGACTACACTTTTGCAGCATTGTTTGAACTTACACAAATGAATGGCCTTTAAAACCTTCAAATTGCACCTTACAAGGTGCCTTGAAGGAAGCTTTTGTCCCCTTGAACCCACTCATAACTTTAGGACTAGCATCAATTTGGACTTGGGGTTTAGCAGTAATAAACCCCCCCCCCCCCTTTTTCATGTTTCTGGCAGAATCCCTGTTACTGCCTTTTAGTGAAAACTACAGTACGTGAATAATTCAGATAGTATTAACCTCAGATTATTTTAAGCAGAATGGAAGAGCAAGTTTGTTATTTTAACTTGTTTTCTTAATTTACAGAACAACAGTGAACAGCATCATCATAATGTACCCAGAGGATGGAACATCATCACCAGAGAGTATGACAGACAGCAATGAAACTACATCAAAGGAAGGGTCTTTTCTAAAGTCTGAGTCAAATGCAAAACTGAATCCAAATTTACTCACTCTGGATTCCTCATGTTTAAAGTGCCAGTGCCAACAATCAAACCATATACCTCAATCTGAGCCACAAGCTTGCCAAACAGAAATAAGCACAAATTCCTTCACTTCCTGTTTTGCTATCAATAATTCAACAGAACTTCTGCACCATGAAAAGAGACTAGAAAGTTGCAGAGAAAGTGACTGCAAACAAAATTCATGTGAAAGAACAAATAATTGTGTTCAAAATTTTGACAAAGATGAGCCCCTTCTTCAGCCAAATGGGGAACGATTTGTTGTCTTTCCTATTCAGTACAATGAAATCTGGTCATTCTACAAGAAAGCGCAAGGTAAGTTTAAAATCTTCTTGGTTTAATTTAAGTGACATAGTGCACTGTATGCCAGTAAAGTACAGTGCAGTAATTGTTATTTTCAAAGTTCTTCAGGCTCTATATGGTTTTACATAAAAAAAAATAATAATATATCAATGCCTTAGCAATCAAAGTGAATAGGGTATACTGCAATTTTGAACCAAAAGCCTTGCACATGTTTACAGATACATTTTTTTTGCTTCGAAATTCTTTCATTGGAGATTTCCTAGCTCTTGTAAAATGCACTTAGATTTTACCACATACTTGTAGTAAGCTGTGGAAGAAACATTCATAATGCAGTGTAAGATGACAAATCCCTTGTTTGCTACATTTTGGACCATACAGTATAGCTGTTGGCATTCCTAATTTCCACCAACTCCCAATGCAGTACCAAGGCTTGTAAAATGTGGAGCCTTTGGTCCAGATTTACTGTAAATATCATCATGAGACAATTTTGGCAAACCATTATTGTGTACAGTACTTAGCTGAAACTCTTTGTTATGTTGGTATTGGGTGGCATTTATTTTTTACTGGACTTACTTCAGTACTTGTTGTACTATGATGTGAATAAATGTACATTAAAGTGTACCTCAAGTCAGAAAATTAAAAAATATACAGTACAGTATATTAAAGAGCATGAAAAATGAATTCTAACACAGTCCAACTCAACAGTACAAACATACTGTATGTACATTAATTTTAAATTATACTGACAGTTACAGTAATACCAGACTTGTCTGCTCCATCACCTTATAGTTATTACTGGGTTATTTTTTCATACTGTAGCATCCTTCTGGACATGTGAAGAAGTTGACCTTGGGAAAGATTTAGCAGACTGGAACAGCTTGAAGGTAAATACAGTACTTACTAAACATCAGAAGTTAATAAGAGGCCTCATACACTATAGGCAATTGCTGAAGATACATGTGTAAAATACTACATCGCTACAAAATAAAATACAAAGACAGTATACCCATGGGACCATCAAGTTCACACTTATGAGTTCTTCCATTCCACTATTTCATGTTACTGCAGCTCTTTGCACTTGACTGCCTAACTCAGCCAATGGACACTCCAATATACTGTACTGTATTCTATGTTCTGTGCAGTTGTATGTCTGCTAAAATGTTTTTAATCTTTTATTTTTCAGTATACACATGTATGGTTAATGGTGGTCTTAGTTTACAGTATTGGAACAACAGTCAGTGTGAAACCTTGTCATTCTGCAGCACTATTTCAGTTAAAGTTCAGTCCAACCTGAACATTCAATCTAAGAACTACAGTATATGTAACTTTGAACTTTAATTCATACAGGTTTTACAACATTGTTTATTTGTAGTTAAAGGGAGACATTTTTCCTCATGCAACTGCCAAGTTTAATTCAGGAAATGTTAACATCTTTTATTCTGTAGCCTGGAGAAGTCCATTTCCTGTCACATATACTAGCATTCTTTGCTGCTAGTGATGGTATTGTCAATGAGAATTTAGTGGAGAGATTCAGTCAAGAGGTGCAGATCACAGAAGTCAGATGTTTCTATGGATTTCAAATTGCCATGGAGGTACAAGCTTTTTTGCCCATTTTGTAAAATATTTCTTATGTTGATGGACATCAGGTTTCTAGCTATTGTGGGGAGGGGGAGGGGGCGCTGGAAAGGACTACCTAGCACTTACAGCATTTGCCCCCACACTAACAACCCAATTTACTGTCCCCTCTAGCATACTGTACATCTATTGCAGACTTGACCAGATCATTGTCACAAGTGTGCTATTTTAATCATCATGGTGATGGGATATGCACTGTCGGAAATGCATGGAGGGCCCTCTTTTACCATCCACACCTGAAGGACACCTGAAGGAAACATTTTGATTGGCTTTTACTTTTAGGTTTTAACCATACTGTAGTATGTGTTGAGTGCTCAAGAATCTGTTAGGACCAGCAGCATGGTCGAGTGGTTGGAAGCATCCAACTTGCAGTCTGTAGGTCTGGAGTTTGAGTCCTGACCTGGTCTTTCTAACAAACACTTAAAAAATGGAACCTGCTGCCATTTTGCATGGTGCTACAGTAGGAAAAATAAGCAAGTGTGCCACATCTAGAAAAAAGAATGTGCACAACCTGACTTAAAACAATTGAGTACAGTATAGAACCTGTGCCTTAATTAAATTTTATCCAACTAACTTGAAGAATCTATTTAGGTCAATAAGCCTGTGGTTATAGGTCAAGTGAAGATGTTCAGTGGCCTTCATGCATGTTCAATAGTACAGAAAGTGCACTGTATATTATTTTTACAGTGTACATACACCAGTTGAGTCGTATACATACATACACCAGTTGAGTCCTTTAGTATATGGGTTTAACCACACACCAATGCAATGAGTAATATACTATAGTGTAAGGAAGGTGCCGTAGTGTAGGTTTTATGTTAAACATTTTTCAAGTTGGTACAGTATGCAGTTCAAGTCCTCCCCATTTATGGTCTCATATGATTGGCTGGGAACACGGTGGACATTTTCTACGAACCCCTTATAAACAGTGAGAGTGTGCCCATTGAAAGGTATCAAGAATACAGTAGCTTGGCATGCATCATGTTGCATTAAGCTAAGTATTAGATTACATGTATAGCAGTATCACGGTTGTTATTGTAATTCACTCCATAGCATCGTCAAAAGATAGATGATTGCAGACTTACCATGGAAGGTTGCACTCAGATAATGCATGATTTCAATGAACATTTGAGGTAATGTTGTGGCAGACATGATAGTTTTTGTTGAAATTGAACTACAGTAATTGTTTGCTCTTTTTTATTTTATCTTTTGGTTTTGTCAGAATATTCATTCAGAGATGTACAGTTTATTGATTGAGACATACATCAAGGATTCCCAAGAAAAACAGAAACTCTTTAGGGCGATTGAAACAAGTAAGTATGAATAATTACTTAAAATTATTTTGACATTAAAAACATTATCAAGTTGTATTGGATGTGATTCTCTGTAGCCCTTAACAGTTGCTCATTTGCCAGTAGCCAAAAAGTACCCACGTATGTCAATATGATGTCAGGAGTTTCAACATTCCCTCGAGATACAAAGTATTTTCTTCAGTTACTCTGGCTTTCCATTCCTTTGTCAATGGCTTGTCCTTCAAACCATTTACGCAATCAAATTGGCTACAACCTGGATTGAAGCCCTTATTACTTTATTAGCAGGTCAGTTAATTAGCCAACATTCCTTACCACCATCGGCTAGGTTCTATACAGTAACATTCAGAAGACTGTTTTGTTTGAACTGTAACTGCACATGCTCTACAGGTAGTGCAAAGTATGGCTAGCGCTGTTGCATTAATAACAGCATAGTAAATGCCCCTGGTCATTGGTAACTCCTCAAACCCACATAATAAAAGTGCACATCCCTTGCTGTTTGTGCCCCGCACAATGCCACTTCATCGTGTCCCCTGGGGGACACATACAGCGCATCACTATACAAGCTACCTCACAGGTACTCATTTTAACACCTGGGTGAAGAGAAACAATCCAGATAAAGGATCTTGCTCAAGGACACAACATAATGACCAAGGTGGGAATCGGACCAGCAATCCTTAAATCACAAGTCCAATACCTTCATCAATAGGCCACCACGCTCTCTAGAATACCTGCTTGCACTATTTATACCTTAAAGTTTGAAGGCCAAATCTTCACACCCCAAACAATTCTCCTAACCTGCTTATTTAAGCCGCTCCCACAACTGTCTAGCACAAAGTCATTTCTCTCCTTGATCTGTATTTAAACCATTTATTATCCATTCACAGTGCCATGTGTAAAGAAGAAAGCAGACTGGGCCATTAAATGGATTTCCAGTACTCAAGCATCATTTGCTGAGCGTCTCATTGCATTTGCATCTGTTGAAGGCATCTTCTTCTCCGGTTCTTTTGCTGCCATCTTTTGGATGAAGAAAAGGTTTGTTCTTTTGTGAAGTTTGCAAAAAAACTTACCCCCCAACCCACCCCCAGAAAAGGAGCCACTGAGAATTTTTCATCCAATTTGTTAAGGATATGTTCACATTTCCAAGCAGTTAAGATCTGAAAATTATGTTTCTAATTGGAAGGATTTGTAAAAGACCATTTAATGATTTTAAACATATCATAACTTTAGGTCTTAAAAATCCCATATCTTTAGCATGTAGCATTTGGATGAAACTTGGGAAAATAGGGTCTATTGTTGGAAATCTGTAATGTCATAGCCACATCTTGATTAGACAATGGACATAGCATTGAATGTCTGTATAATACCAAAGCTTTGAAGCATGAAATTATCCAAAATTTTTTTTTCTCTCACCAGAGGTTTACTACCAGGGTTAACATACTCCAATGAACTCATATCACGGGATGAAGGGCTACACTGTGACTTTGCATGTCTCCTGTTCAAATATATCAAGCACAAACCAACAGAGGAAAGAATCAAAGAGATCATATGTGAAGCTGTGAAGATTGAAAAAGAATTTCTATGCAAGGCAGTGCCAGTGGGCTTAATTGGAATGAATGCAGACCTCATGTCTCAGTATATTGAATTTGTTGCCGATAGACTACTCAGGGAACTTGGCTGTCAAAAGGTAAGGGTGACAGTGTCAAGTATTGTCACTTGACTAGGAATTTGTTCTGTATGTGTGTCTTTATTGTCTTCTGGAATGTGTGTGTGTGTGAGTTGTTTGTTATTTAGATGGGATTTAATGACACACCAACATGAATGTGTTAATAGATTTGTCTCTGATACATATAACTAGACAAAATGAATGTGTGATTGCATACAACTAGATAAAAAGTTGACACTTCAATATGGTTTCAGATACCATTCAACTCTGGATTTAAATACAGTGCAAGTGCAATTATTAAATCACCTCTTATGATGGGCAGGCAGTACTGTAGGCATATTCTACAACCCACAGCCTGCAGGGTGTGTGCATGGTAGGAGGTTTGTGTGTTGTTTGTTAAGACATGCATGAGGGGCAGTAAATTGTCTGGTGTCATGGTAACCAGATCTACTGCATTTCATGTTTGAATTAAGTTGGTTCCTTGGTATTTGGTAAGACTTATGTACCATAATTTCAATGAGCCCTTTAAATGGGGCGATCCACATCACAGGAAATGCCCTTTAGCCAGAATTTAGAAAAACTCAAACATAACTATGTTTTGAGTGCCACTTTAGTGGGACCACCAGCCTTACTGTAAATCATCTTAATATTATTGTCTACATCCAGTTCTAAACCCATATGCAGTGAAATTGTGGGAATCCAGATAAATATCCCAAATTTGAGAAATTAAAGCCATTGGATCCCAGTTATGCCCGACTGAAATATCAGACCATCAGTTAAATGGTCAGATTCATCTTCACTGAAACCTATTAGCCTCATAACTAAACCCCAATAACAGCTTCATCTTTTCAAACATTAACTCCTTTGCTACCTACTGTATGGTTTCCCTGCGAAACCATATTATAGTCTACCATGACTACCGTATTTACTCTATTAAACGCCCCTCCCTAATAAATGCCTCCCCCCCCCCAACTTTTTGGTCACATTGCATAAAGTGAAATTGTTAATTCCAAAGACAATATGGTAAAAGGAAAATGAAATAGTCCTGCCTTGAAGCCACAAAATCTCCTAAAGTCCCATACTGTATCCTGAAGTAAAAGGCATGTTTCTGCAACTAATTTCTGTTGATATCCATCACGCTATCACATACCACGAACTTGTACTGCTTCGTTTGTGGTTCGAAAGTGGTACTGTACATACCGTAGGTATACAAATATTGGCTAGCCTATCCGAACAGCCTAACATGAAAAACCAAATTCAACACAGGAAAACTGTTTAACAGTGAAATGCTGTGAACGCGAATGTACTGCTAATGGTACTACTCACGGTAACTATTATGACAATACCGTATGTACGTGCGTATAGCCAGCCGTGAGGCCTGGTTGTATACTGTTCACAGCATGCATGAATGCATATACCGCAGGCACTTAAAAAAGTCACTTCTGTGTGTAACGTTACATATCAAGATGTCGGAGAAAGTTGATCACACTTGCAAAGTTCAGAGTGCTGTTCGTGGCTACCATATTTATAGGGAATTAAGTTTGGTTACCGATCATTGGGGAGGAGCTCACAGCTGATTGTGAAGCTGACAACCAAATGGACAAATATGCCATATGTAGCAGTTTATCAGAAGTCACGTAAATTTGACTCTAATAAACGCCCCCCTTAACGAAAATTTCAGGCCCCCGGGGCGTTTAATAGAGTAAATACGGTATATATGCATGGTCTTGCAGCAAAACCATAGCACTCAGCTGCATTCTAGCATACTGTAGCTAAGTACTAATCTTTGGTGTGTAATCGTGTTTTGGACATGGAACAGACTTAAAGAGGAGAAATTTAACACACATGCATCCTCTTGGGGCATAGGGAGTGCAAATATGGGGTGTCATCCATGCAAAAACCCAGTATTTCGCAAAACTGGTACATACATACTGTGTATACGTAATATAATACATAGTGCAGTATGGCTGGACCTCCTCCATAGTGAAAGGGTTAAGAATTACAATATGATAGTTAGGGAAGATGTATCATTTGAATTTTTGAAAGATTGGGTAAAATTAACAAATTGTTAAAACATGGGGAACAAAAGCTGAATTTCTTTGTGTGAGAAACTTACTTTTTGAAGAGAATTCTGTTATACTGCATTATTTTGTGTGATCTGTCATTCTGTGACTATAAATATTGGTTTTCAAAATAGTGAATTTTTCTGCAAAGCAAATGCAATATTTCCCTTTTACAGGAAAAATGTTTGATAGTTTATTAGGACATCAAAATGATGGCAACAATAATATTTTATCAGTTTAGATTTTGTTTAGTTGTAGCCAATCCAACTATTTTGCTGTCAGTTATATTATGATGGTGGTCAAAGTCAGACCCAAACTTAAAAATTTATACCCAGGTATTGTAATAAGGGAAATGAATCTCTAATCTCTTTTAATGCCCTCAATATCACTCTGAGAGTTAGATTTGCTACAGCTTATACAAAATGTAAAACCTTATCAGAAGGGATTCTGTCTGAAGTCAACTCGATTGTTCTGAATTCCAACCTTGGCATTACCTAAACCAAACAATGTCTAATGGTGATGATGTGATTATTTCCTTGTTTTCGTCTAGGTATACAACGCAAAAAATCCTTTCGACTTCATGGAATTCATATCTTTGGAAGGGAAGTCAAACTTTTTTGAAAGAAGGGTTGGAGAGTACAAGCGAGCCAATGTTATGGTTGATGAATACTTGAGGCATGATTTTAGGACAGATTTAGACTTTTGAGAATAAATGACTGGAGTAGAGGCAGCTGTAGATTCTGAGTAAATGGAAGCAGATCAAGACTGGTTTCTAATTTCTTTAAAAAGAAAATGGAAATCAACTACAATTGTCCAGAATTGTGCCTTTCACACTTTCATTGAAACTTGGATCTTCCAAACCCTTCCTGACCTGCAGAATGGATCTCCACATTCTAACCTTAGAGGCAATAATTTGATGACCACAACTTACTTGAACCAATCAAATGTTGAAAATTAAAGTTAATACAAAATTCAGATTTCAGTAACTGATTGGGAAATAAAGTTCTTTTGGTGAATATTTGTTTGTGTTGAAATGTGTGTATTCATATCAGTCACAGAAGCTGACTTGAAGAAATGAACTGTAAGAGGGATACAATTCTACAGCTAAACAGTTGCAAGGGTACTTCAAAGCTACAGTAAGAGTGTGGTATGTTTGGTTCCTGCAATTACAGAGCCATGGGGAACATTTCATTGCTTTCTATGAATGCTTTTGTTGCCTTGAAACCTTTACTTATTTAATGCATTCACAAGGTTGAAATCTGAACTATAGGATGGTGCAATTTTCTTTTTTAAAATGGTGCAGTAAAAAAATACAGTATAGCAATTTATTGCATGACACAGTCATGCACCGTATAGTTTGCTGAGCACTATATAGAGTTGAAACAAAAAAAAATATGCAAATTTAGGATAGTACATTGTCATAGTTAAGAAAAGTAAGCATTGTAGTGGCACTGAGTAGAATGAAGTTGAAGCAAGCAGGCATGTTGTCATGGATTCACATTGTTGGCCAATGTTATGTTTTTTCTTCATTTTTCATCCTAATAGTTTGACCTATAATTGATTAGGGATGCTATTTTGCCCCTGAGGCGTATAAAGTTTAGAAAATTCCAGTGGTCAGGATGAATCTTTGTGGTATCAATATATTAAAGTTAAGTTGCTTAAAATTGGTGGTAAATTATAAATAAATACAAAAACATTGGTCAACAATGTGAATCCATGACAGGCTTCTATCAGACCTTTTCAAAATGTGTTTTGCATGAATAGTAGACCATAATCAAATCAGTTTTGGCAGTTATGTCTCAGTGAAAGCGTATTGTGTTCGGTACATATGTTACCTTGTCAAATGTCATTCTGTGGCATTGTCCATAACTGTACTGTGAAAGTGTATTCTGTTAATAGCTTAAAGTGTATTGCATTCAAATTGTGACTTTGTCAGTTGTCATTGTACAGCAGTGACTGTAGCCCTGACCTCCCCCCCCCCTCCCCCCCCCCTCCCCACTTCCTATCCCAGAAAATTTGTCTTCAATAGGTTAACCTCTAAATTCCCAGCTTAAAGGTGTTTATTTTTATTAGCCATGCATACACCTGTTATTTGTATGGTCTTTAATATATTTCCACAGCTGTAACATGCATACTCTTGTTTCAATATTTACGTTAAAAAAGAGCGCAAAAGCTTGTACAGGCAGGCTTCCTTGTTAAAAGTACAATAAGGGTACAAAAAATACAGATCGGAAGTATGGAAAAGTTGTGAGTAGAATGATGTTGTGCATGTGGTTAATTGACTGGCAGGAATTGTTGGGGGTGTTTGGGTGAGAGTTGTACAGTAGACGGGTATTGTCATGAGAGAGGGTTGTCATGGAACCATGTAAGTGTTATTTCACATATATCGTGAATTTCAATAGCATTGTACATTATTGAGGGGCAGACAAAGGTTGATATCAGCAGTATTTGACTTATAAGAATTTTTCGTGTTGGTGCAGTTCAAACTTACTCAAAATGGTTGTGTGCTATACCTGTTCTGCATAAATCTTTACATGGCCTTATACTAGTGCTTCAAGATAGCTTTCCATTGTGATTCATTCAAAGTTAAGGCCAATTAGGAAACATGATTTAATGTAATTTTTGCTTTATGAGGTATCACTTTAGAACACCTGTGCAATTGATATCCACTGCACTTGTATGGTGACATGGTGGCTTATATCATCAAAATTGGTGACACGTACTGTAAATTTTTTACATGATAACAATTAGTTACGGTACTGTTAGTCTGAGTTTCATTTTTCTCAAATGCTGTTTTCTTGTGTGGCAATGGTTTTGGCAACTCCTACATAATATCTTCAGTATTAAAGGCAGTGGGTATGCTTTCCTACAGTGAACAGTTCTTTGCCAATGCAAGTCTTGTTTGTCATTTGTATGGCTTGTATAGTGTCAGTACTGGAGGTCTATACAATAGCCTACCAGTATTGTTTTAAAATCAAAAGTTATTATTTATTATATTATATCAAAATATTGGTTCAGAGGCATCATGTCTGTGAACCAACAAAGGCTACTCCCCTTGCTTTTTATGTCCTAATAATTGACAGAAACTCCTTGAATAAACAATGGATGTAATATAAATTTTGCAAGTACAGGAATAAAATGGTCTTCTTAACAAATTGGGAGCCAAACTAAGGCCTAAAGGAGCATAAACTCACTCTGTCAAAAGCACAATGTTTCGGTGCACAACACCCTTCTCAAGTGAATAAAATGCCATCTTTTATGTCACTTTCACAGATATGTATTCACCATGACACATTCCGTACCCTTTAGTGCGACAAGACATCATATTTAAAGCCCCTGTCCACTTCATCATATAGCTGTCCATAGACCATACAAAGGAGTTTGGGAGAGGGGTTTGGTATCATTTTGTCATGATCAATGGAGCATTTTACTGTAGCAAACTGTAATACACATCAACATTATGTCTCATAATTGTACAGCTTTTTGATATCGGGTCTATAAGCGAGTTCAGTATTTTGTTTAGGTGGCTATGCACATGTGCACATCCTCCAAATCGTTCGGGAGAAACAAACCGATTCTGCACCTGAAGCAGGTATTTTAACATTTGAGTTTATATGAAAATTTGGTGAAATCATTTTTTCTTAATCCATCCATAAGTCTATGGAGGGATCTCAAGTGCTGTTTTGTGCAGTTGATTGTGTCTTAAGTACCTTTTAGGTGTAAAATTTTGCATTTTAACTCTGGCCGTAAAGTAGCACTGAGACCCCTACTTTCCTTCTAGGTTGTAAGACACTTAGGGAGTGTTGTATGCAGGCACTGGCGAAAGCAAGTGATAGCAGTACGCTACGTGCTGAGCTTGGTTTGTATATCCCATGCTGTGCCCCACAATTCCATGCGGCAACAAATTACCGAACTCGCTTATTAACATAGTTGTACAAATGTTTGAACATTTGTTTCTAAGATGAAACAAGGAAACATGCAACTTAAAGTTTGAACACCTCACTGTCCCTCTGACTCAAGTCACCAGTCCAAAGACTCGAGTCACAGACTGACAGGACTCAACTTGATTTACGTCATAACCTGCCAAAGACTTGTTGAGTTGAGAATCACTGATTTTGAGATTAAGTGGTAAATGTAGCTCATTTATGGTAAAAGTGGGATTGTGTGAGGGTCTAATTGACCTAATTTTAACCCAAGTACTGGATGGGTCAGCAAAAACCAATGTGGGTCATTACTGTCCCTTGCTGACCTTTTTAGCTACAACCCTGCTTGCATGCATCAGATCAGTCATTCCCATGTCTCTGAATAAATTGGTATCCTCAGCAATTAACTCTTTGGTCATGGGTGAAAAGGGGAGGGGGTTGGAAGGGGAAGCAATTTTGTATGTACAGTATATGATCAGTCAGCACTAGATCTTTTCATTTCAAACTAGTATGTATAAAAGCTATAACCTTTGGTAATAAAACAGCCAGAGTTGTATATTATTTATTTGTTGGCAATGTGAATAAATTTGTTATAAATTCATTTGGTTTATAAAAGTTTTGTCATTTGCATTCTGGATCCAGATCACTCTTATTTTGAAATAAGTCTCTTTGTGTAGGTCTGCTTCAGTGTAATGAGCAGACAGGTGTGAGTTGATTGCAACAAAGGTGTGATACATATATACATGCAATCAGGTACCAGTTCCATTCCAGCTGCACAAAAGCAATGGAGTAGGGAAAACAAGCCAGTGAGCCACAACTGGAAAAAAGGCTGGAGCCAGCTCAACTTGAACCAATAGGTTGGAACCTGGGCTGTAAAACCCCATCTAACCCATTCAGGAAAATGAAAATATGGGGTGGGGTTAAATCAGTACGAAAGGTACATGGCACAAAGGTGGGGAGAGATGAGCTTTGGAATGTACAACACTCTTGGTCAATTACTAAGTAGGGTGCACTTGTCCTTGCCCCCTTTCCATTTGCTCTAGTACTGGGGTGTAAATATTTACCTCAAAAAAGAAGGAAGATATTTCTATAGTGCTTATGCAATAGACAAAAAGGGCACATTCGGGGTTTTTTGGGGGGGGTGGGGTGGGGGTGGTCTTCCAATTTGTTATCATTTACAACATTGGCTGTTGTAAGAAAATTTGCTTTTGAACATGAAAAGAGACAGTCAATGCTCTTTTTGCCATCAGTAATTGTGTGGAACTTGAACAATTATCAGCATATTTGCAAAAACATGACTCATGATACTGATAATGTTGGAGGGATGCCAAGCTTTCCACTACACATTGCCCACCATAAAATGGAGGGAAATATGTAACTGTCACTCAGAGTTAAAAAAAAGCAGGAAGTTTCAGCTTCTTTTCAGTAAAATGAATATCTTAGTCTAATTTGCACATGTCTGGAAAATATTTCCAGTATGAATTCAAAGTATTAACTGTAACAAACATTTAACATTGTAGTGTGATCAGTAAAAGTTGTTTTTATTCCCTTATACCCTTTTAAATAGTACCACCTTAAACTTGGAACCATACTCTTGGAAAGCAGATGAGAGACTTGTTTCTCAAGTTGAGAAAGACCACTTCATGTGACATTGAAACAATTGAGCTCACAAATGATCCTGCTGCTATGTAGCAGGATCATTTGCGAGCTCAATTGCAGGGAGTGTTTTAAGTTAGCATTAGATGCTTGTACCTTTTTGGAATAATTCTCTGTCATGTAAAATTCACCCCTTCACTCTTTCACATGGCAAATCATTCCCAATGATTATCCAGAAGCACTTGCCAACAATAACATTGGTGAAATACTGGGGCTAACTACAGCCCCCTGATCTGACCATCATTTGTTGGCTTGTAAATATAGAATGTTGTGTAATGTCCTCTAGGTGCAATGAGATGGCTAGTAAACCTTCATTAAATTGGTAGATGTGTTCCCTTCCCAAACCATTTCTACTCCACCTCACCAGTTAGGTAAGTAAGGAGTTCAGTTAACAAAGAAAAAACAATAGATAATGTTACTCTCCTGAGACTTAATTTTTCATTCAGAGATATGCTAAAACCTCAGAGCTTCCAGGGGTGAAGCTGGACCCTCACCCTAGGAAAGGGTGCTCTGGGCTTAGTTCTGCACTGTGCCTCAAAATTTTTGCCTGCCTAAACATTATCCTTTGTACTTAGCTTAGTTTGCACACACACACATCCCCCCCCCCCCCCCATCCCTCCAATTTTGACATTCTTGCACAACCACCGCACTGAATGATACTTTTTTCCTGATGGGATGAAATATTTCCTCAATTTCTGTTGCATTCTTTTTATAATACCCTGAATTCACTTAAAAGTTGTGAAGCAAATAAGATACAGTGACTCTCTGTTGCGATAACACCCAAACAGATGGATTTATTGCATTCATGCCATGATAAATGAAAATATTACACAGTGTCATTGAGACACAAAGCTCTTATTTCCATTGTTTATCCTTGTTTAATTTACATTACTCCTCACATAAATAAAAGGATAAAAGGACGCCAAAGGTTTTAAGCCTATTTCAAAAGATGCCCCGGAACTAGCCAGTTTCTGTCAAAACAAATACAAATCAATGGCAGAAAATCTATGAATGACTTCAATTAAAGATTATAAAAGAAAAGAATGCTGACATTACCTGGCAGTTATCCAGTAAAAGACAATAACAGGAAAGAAGGCTTAACAAGGAAGAAGACGTGTAAGATATGATGAAAAATAAAGTTATTTCAGAAGAAAGAAAAGAAAAGTTGGAGAACAGTTACATGAGCAAAATAAAATGATCAATGATGGATTTGAGATTCACAACTGACAACATGTTAATATATTTGTTGAAAAATGTTTTGTTTTAAAAATGATGGTTGCAAACAATGTTACTCTAGAATTAAATTTAACATGATACTCCATGCTACAGTGGTGAGGTCAAACCAGTGGCGTAGCCAGGATGGCATTTTTTGGGGGGCCTAGGTAACAAGTGGGGGGGCCTGGTACCTCCGAGGGTCAGGCACGGCAAGACTATCTAAGCGGAGTGCCACCATCGATTAGCGCAGAGCGTACAAGAAAATTTGGGGCTTTAAAACCCCTTCAGATGGCCAGAAACGGCACTTCCCATGTGTTTTAAGCTGGATTTACCCAGCCTTGAAATACGAATCTCATGTCTGTGATGTCTCAAATAATGAGAATAAAAAATCAATCTATGAAAAATGGTAATACATACACTTTTTAGGGACCTCAAAACTGGGCACTTCTGATTTGTGGCCTGGGGGATGAGACTAAAGGGAGCCGGTATCTCCCTTTCCCTTGGGAAAAATTGTAAACTTCAGAAGCACGTAGATCGCAAATGCGGCAATATTTGAATCTAAGCGGAGCGCCACCATCAGTTGGCGCGGAGCGTACAAGAAAAATTTGGGCTTTAAAACCCCTCCAGATGGCCGGAAACGGCACTTCCCACGTGTTTTAAACTGGATGTACCCAGCCGCAAATTCAGCAATATTTGAATGGATTTCAGCTTACCTTAAGCAGTATCTCACCCTTTAACAGGAAAACCAAAAGTAGTTGTGTCCCCCTCTGAGAAACTTTCTTTGCGTTAGATTTCCTAGATGCAAAATGGTGCTATGATTGGCAAAACTTTGAACTGATTATAGGCCCGAGTTTTCGGATTTTCCCTTTTTGGGGAGCATAAAAAAAAAAAAAATATTTTTAGTTTTTGTAGAGATTTTACAAGAGACATACATACTACCAAAGAAACAATGTGCAAAATGGTGCAGTATTTGTTCATCGGTACATTACGTGGTCAAAATTAAAATACTATGAATAAATCCCTCAAAATAATTGAACCTCAAAGCAGAAGTATGGATCATGTGGGAAACACATGAAATCCGGACCTTGTGGACATTTTACAAATCCCCCGGACGCCAGTGCCAACTACTAAAAAGAGGACTTGTCGAAAAAAATCGTTTTACAGTGGCACTTGTCATGGGCAGGAGTGAGGCACGACATAGGCCTACTTGTTAAGGATGGAAGGGAAGAATTATCCGAAGGCAGTACCTTACCCCTATCTGCTTACGGCATATTTTGCGTATAATTAAGTATAGGAAGGGTCATGTAAGAGTGATCTCCAGTGTACGATTGCCTTATTTTCAGTAAATCAATCAGCCATCCGAAAGGGAGAAAGGGTCTTAACCTAACAAAGTCGCATTATAGTTTGTCGTCGAGACTTTCGTTTCATCTTCGAAGTGAAATGCAATAAACTACAGTGCAGATCACAAACGGTATCCAATTTAGTGAAAGTAGGCATTTTGAAGTTATTGCTTGATTTCATACGTGCGGACAAAATGTGTTTTACACACATTCATCCATTTTTTTTTTTTTTAATTTTTACACATTTTTTTATTTTTATTTTTTTCAATTACTTTATCAGGATGCAAAAAATCTGGGGGGCCTTGAAGAAAATCTGGGGGGGCCTAGGCCCCCCCCCCCCCGTGGCTACGCCACTGGGTCAAACAAAGTATAAGGGTGTGTCATAACCTTTAAACTTGTAAACATTTAATGCTATTTAAGGCAATGAAACTGAGGTGAAGAGAAGGTGACCATTCCTGTTTGAAGGGAAAATCCAGTCCCCCAAACATGAATGAGTGTGACCTCTTCTATCTTATTCACTTAGTCAGAAGAGGTTTATGACTGGCTGTCTACTGAACAGGCTTGACCACAGCTTTTCCAGTTGTGGCTGATCGGGTTGTTTCCCTATTCCACTGCTTATGCCATGAGCACCAAGCAGGATGGCAGTAGGTTCCATGTTTAATGTCTTTGGTATGACCTGGCCAGGAGTTGAACTCTAGGCCTAACAGTTGCAAGTCGGATACTCTAACCACTTGACCAACCATGCAGTTGACTTAATTCAGGAATGACTACTTCCCATCATGTCACAATATTTTTGTTTCTCATTTCTCAAACTAAAGCAGATTAATTTCTTTATTAACTTTCAGAGCAAAATGTTTTTCACTCAAAAACATACTGAAAAGTAGGCTACTTTTCTGCAAAATAGCAGAGGTCAGTGTTTTTGAAAAAGCCAGGGTGACAGCCATCTTACTTCAGACTTCTTTTCCTGAGTACCACAAGAGAATCTAAGGTCCACAGTTCATAGTAACAGTTTTTGTAAGACCAGGCCTGTGACTGACTTGAGGCTAGTTGAAGTGATTACTAAGTATGATTTTCTGTACATGCAACTAACTTTTCAAATTGGGCTAATTGCATTTGGTTTCAATTTTACAATGATTTCAAACCTATTCTGACTCACTTTATAAACATTTTCTTCAAACCTCTGCACACAACCAACCACAAAAAATCTGTCATTTTCATGTATGGTACCTTAACCTTAACCGTTGTGCTCCAATCCAGCCTCAGGAGTGGGCAGAAAAGCGGACATAGCACGCCCCACATCAGCTTCCATACACTATTGACCCTGTGACCTTAAACCATTGTCCCTCTCGTTGTTGTGGCCGAATTTTTGGGTAGCTACTTGCAGTTTGGAGCTCAGCGTGAAACAGTAAAGATGGCTGACAGCCACGCTCTCTGTCTGGGTCCAAAAGGACCCAAACAATGATAAAGGGTTAAACCGCTCAATCAGCAATTAGTATTTTCTCCACAATTGCCTCTCCTCCAATTCAAGCATCTCCCAGACAAATATCTTGTTAAGGCACCAGCCTTCTACAATATGGAGGCAAGACTAAAAGTATCATGCACAACTGGCCTGTCCTTTCAAGGCAGGGGAGGGGGAGTCTATGGAGATATACTCCTTCCTGCATTGTGGTATGATTTCAACAACCTAAATACAAATTGGTGCATTTCATTGTATCACAATTTTAATGGGCATATTGATCAGTACTGCTTTAAATTACAGTCATGTCCTGTGATACTTTATTGCTCTGATCTAATTGTGAATTGAGATTTTGGAAAAAGTCTTATAGACACAGTCAGACCTGAACCTCCCTCACCCACTTCAAAATGTAATAGGCCTATGATTCCAATTACTTAGAGGAAATTAGGTTTACCAGATATCCCAACCTGAACATAATTTACCCTAGGAAAATTTGTGTCTGAACAATTTCTTATACACATCAAGCACTTACAGGACCCTATGGCAAGCTATCCAGCTCAAGAATGAAACTAGGAATTGTTGAATGGGATAGCCTAAACAGAAATTTTCAGGGGGAAGTTGTCCAGAAAACAAAATAGCATCATTTTTGTCCAAACATATCAATTGTTATGTTGCTGAATACTGATGGCATCATACAGTGCTTGCCATTGTGTTTGGGACAGTGAAAACCAACATTTCCACTACTTCAACTGTCTGTAATCTAATTGCTCAAGGCCATATTTGACCAATTATACCAAAGTGTCATATTATATTTAACATCCTATTGTATTCTAAACACTCATATCACTCATAGTGTACAATACATTCACACTAATCTGTGCATATGTGTTTAATTTATTCTCAATAAATGTGTAGTGACCAGTCTTGAACACAGGTTCCCCTAAATTGTACTCAGGTGATGGGAGTTGGTCTTAATATCTTTTGTTTCCACTGCAGCAATTGTAAGTAACTGTTAGTATTTGACATTTCTTACAGAGATTAAAGGGATAATGCAGTCACTCTAATTTAAACTAGCCCTAGTAGTCTTTTTGAATTCATGTATGACCCTTAAGAATCATGTGACATTAATTTCTCACTGAACTTTGGGTGGGATTGGCCTTTGCCTTACCTTGGATACCTAATATTTAAATCCTGAAATATGATGAAAATACATGAAAGAAAAATGAGGAGTCAAGATTAGCTGTGGACACAAAATAAGTTTTGGTCTACTGCTCTTGTCATTTAAAGTGTACTTCCAAGTAAAAAAATTAAAAAATATATATTAAAGACTGTGAAAAATGAATTCTTACAGTCCAACTCCCATTTTCATAGGACATTCCTGAGCTGAGATACTCTATAAAATGTTGAAGTTTATTTACTCAACTTAAAATGGCACATTGCACAATAATTTGTGAATTTTTTGTTATACAACTCATATAACCTGCTGTTTGATTCTAAGATTAAAGATGATTTTCATGACCTTCTACAGAAAGGGCTTAATTAATAACACCTCATATGAAGATGGGAGCCGAACTAAAAGAATTCATTTTTCATGCTCTTTAATATATATTTTTGATTTTTTTTTTACTTAGAGCACACTTGAAGCTTAATACAGGGCATCAATGCTTTCTTACAATAACAACATATGTGCCAAACCAAGACAACCAACCTGCATCAGCATAATAAAATTAATACATTGTTATAGAATACAACAATGTAATATGATCATAAGAGTATTACAAATAAACGCTTGCTTTATTGTGACCTTTTTGTTATTATATCAAACATAGATTAAATATCTTAGCCAAGTTACTCCTTCAAAGAGTTTAACTTCATCAAGAACAAATAGCTATGGTGCAATAATTATGATATTAATCATATTCTGTACTTAAACACTTTGTACAAATTTTCACTCATTAAATAAAATGTCCTGAAAAATGCCATTACATGAAGTAACTCTTAAAAGAAGGGGTTGAGGTCATATCAACTTTTGATATGTTTAAGTGGTACTCTAAGCATTTTGATGAAATTTGCACTGAAATCTGATGTGTAGTTCTCAAGATACAAGCATGTAAAGTTGTCACATTTTCAACAAACAGTGAACTTGAAGCAAGCACATATGACATCATATCCCCACATTAATAGAGAGTCTTTTGTTTTTCTTTAAACTTTACAGTCTATTTTCTCCTCAACAGTCTCATATTATCAAAATGTGATTGTATCATGGCATGAGAACTTTACAAACTTTGTACTTCCCTCAAAGAGGCCATATTCTTTTTAATTTCAAGGGTCAGCACAACAGTGTGAAAAACAAAGGGAAACAAAGCACTTTGGGACACAAACCTAGTAACTTCATTTGCTGATGGCTCAAGACTTACATGTCTGATCTGAATGGAAATTTTACTACACTGAGTAGGTTTAGTTCTTCTTACACATGTAAAAATTAATTTTTTTGCTTAAACTTCCCTTTTAACTGTATAGAGTGCTTTCATGTTATGACACAATTGGTAAGCCCATTGCCAGTCAAGAATCAACACTGTTTCATTGCAACAATCACATATGGCACATCAACTGCTTCTCAGCTAGCCACAGTAGATAGCACACCACACCAACTTTTACTCGTTACAAGGCCCAGGGCCTGTGACATATTATACAGTGAAAGCACTCTACACAAATCTTCAACCACTGATCAAGTCTAAAATCCTTCTCTGACTAGAGTCGTAAAGGTAATTCTTGATCTTTGCATATACAAATCATAACCACTCCAGCACCTGTCAGAATGTACCACATTTTAATGCTTGAACAAAATTTTAATACTGGAGAGTGCATGGCCACAAACTGTGGCTACAAATATCAACTTAATTCCAGACATGCTTCCAAAAGATATGGATTTAAGGACTGGTTAGTGGTAGGTGATTTGAAGAAGGGGTAGTTCATGTAATGATAAAAAAAAAAGAAACGCTGTTCCAACTCTAGTATCATAAAAATGCTGTGACAGAAAGTTCAATGTACTATTTCCCTGAGTTTCATTTAAACACACATGATCAAAGTAAAATGCATTTTACATTGACATAAACCATGCAAAGTTACATTTTTTTTCCAAAAATGGTACATGTACATCCTAATTCATTCTCAGGATGCCACATCAGTCAAATTCACATGCACATTACCAGTTCTTAATATTTTCAAGACTGTATAATTGAATCCAGACAGAAAGTGATGGTCTGATTTCAGTGGGCCATAACTGGGGTGTATCACCTTTTAATCTTTAAATTTCCTTGCCTGTTTCATGGACAGCTGTACACTAAATTGTATCTCGATTCCTTCAATTTCAATGAATGCAACGGTTTGAAATTCACATACACAATAAATTAAGACCACTGAAGGCTGATGGACCCCACTAATGGCTGCCTACAGTTACTAAACACAAGCATTGGTGGGATTTGTCTATAACCAGGAAATGAAGTCTGGCTGAGGGTGAAGCTTTGTTTCATTAAAATTCACCTTCTTGGAGAAATTTCCTTTTTTTTCCAGCAAACACAGTTCATAATATTTTCATGACTTTTGCAGAACTGTAGTAAAACCAGTCACTCAGCAGGTTACAGGTTTTCCTTTCAATGTTCAAGTGTTTTCTGTATAGTTTATAACAGAATGTTCCATGAAATTACACACTCCACTGACATGAACTGCAATAGGAGAACTGTCTGAATGTTGAAAAGTACAATTTTCTACAAAACAACCAACTGAGGCTTAAAACTGACAACAACAAAGAAAAGACACAATAAGTCTTATAGCCCCACAAAGCAAGCCATTTAGTTTGGTTTCCAAGGTTTACCATTATTATTCACAATGAAGCTGCCAGTTTTAACAAATCGGCTTGCAACAAGTCTAATACCATGTTCCACTTCACTTTAGCAATACTATCCTTTGTAATTTATTTCAAGTTTTCCAGAGAGTAAATAAAAAAATCTGAAATCTAACTTGAAATCTAGAAACAGAGGGCAGCATTTCTAAAATGAGTTACTTCATGTCAGTGTGAACTGAGAGAGTGACAAAGGACATAATAAAAGCACCTTTGCCTAGAGATGAGTAGCAGAAAACCTGCACACACAAAAAAATGCTTGCTTAACGAACCAAAGAAATGGTAAAATTTCAAGACAGACTCAGGAACATACCATTTGCTTTACTAGGGTAGATTTAACTATAATCTTTAACCCTCATAATAAAAGCTTACTTTTTTATATCAATTTTAAGTACCAGATCCAGGCAAAATACTTTAAATGCTTGTGAAAATGTGTTTGTAGCTCATTTCAGTACCACAGAAGAACTATATTGACATGATTTAGACCAATGAGAGAAAGGTTCCAGTACCATGATATGACAAACATATACATCTCAACTTCTGCATTGTATTCCTGTTGGTGTGTCATTAACCCTTATCCAACTTCAAACTCTGTGAGACATCCTGACAGCTGGGGTACTATACTCCAAACTGCTGAAGCATCAAATCATTACTGTGTTACGAAAGATTTTGTACGTTTACATTTAACCCTTATTGTGCTGAATTATGATGAGGAGACTCTTCATTTATACTTCAACGAAGTACTATAGTTACAGTTACATACATTCTCTTGTGGATAAAATACTTCAGGTCAACCCCACCATGATTTACAATATGGGCTGAAATGGGGACAATCTTTTGGTATAAATATAGCAATTTTAAATAATTAAATTTTGAAGTGCCCTCTCTACAACATATGTCACTACCATCTCGTTAAAGCTTAATATGAGCATTGCAGTATCACTAATGACAAGTGATGTGTTTTTCCTACATATAACAACAATTTCTTACTGAAACAAAAGAGAGAGAGACAGGAAAGCACAAGACATTAAGGTGTTCTGCATGATTGAAAGCAGATAAACCATGTCCTCCTTTTCATGGTATGCTACACAGATGATTCTATACAACAGATAAGTCTCTAACAGCACTTATGAAGATACCCATTATATCACATTGAACCAGTCAGACCGTGTGTTTGGTCCAGCGGTAGAGCATGCACTCTCACGCAGAGGGCCCAGGTTTGATTCCCAGGTGAAGTCATACCAAAGACTCTAAAAATGGAACCTACTGTCGTTGTGCATGATGCTCTGCATAAGCAATGGAGTAGGTAAAACAAGCCAGTGAGCCACAACTGGAAAAAGGCCATGGCCAGCTTGACTTGAACCAATAGGTTGGTAACTGGGCCCTAAAACTTTGTTTAACTAACTAAGGCATTGAACCAGTCCATCAACAGCTCAGGTCCCTCCTGAGTATACACACACTAATATAAACAAATGTGACCCTGAGACAAATGTTGGTAGGAAATTGCAGATGGGCATTAGTCTTCAACATGGGTTGGGCGGCAAACAACCCCAAAACCCCCAAATAAAGCAGATTAAGTGCAGATTTTGATTTAAATAAAGCTGTCCATGCTACAGGCAGTCAAACGAATATAAATAGGATGGCCCTCCAAAATGATTGACAAATCTATAAATCACAAAGCTACAGAATTCATAAATACATCATATTGGAATTCTCTTAGGGCTTGCAATGCTGAAACCAAAAAATTTGCACACTTTGTCATTGGTATTTTGCATAGAGTACAGAGACTGTAATATACACACTCTGGTTTCCTGTCCAATATCATTTTCTTAATAAACATTTGTTTTCCTTAATATAAATTTGTTTTTCCAGTCATGCATGGTCAAAATATTTACACATAGGAGAAGTCCCCACTTAACAAAATTACTAAAATTACTTTGCACAGTGCACTAATAGAACATTAAAAGCAGGAATTCTAGGACAATAGAAAGCTTTGTTGGGACTATTCTACTGTTGTAAGGCCAATTAGCATGTATGTAGTTACATATTAAACTCCAAGTAGAAGGGTTAGGGAACTGCAGAGTAGGACATGCATGGTTTTGGGTGTGTTACCAATGGACAGTAGGCCTATCAAACAGCGACCTCTATTATGTTAGCTCCACTGTACGAGTGTATGGCTATCACTTAACAGGACTGCCTCTGTACTTTCACAATAGGGCATGTATTTGACCATTGCCTAAATCTTTCATGAGAGTTACAAAATCCATCCAAGTATGATACACTCTACTATTAAAATGTCAAAGGGACAAAAATCTTGAATGATAAATTAGCAATGAAAAATTTACTCCCAATGATAAGAATATCTTAGATTACAACATGTTAGAACATGTAACTTTTGAAAAACTTTACTTCAAAATGAACATGACATATTTCAGCCTAATATTAAAACGGTGCCTACAATTAAAAAAGGTGCTCAAAATCTCTACTTGAAATACTGCTATAAACCTATTTCTTGGAGACCCCAGTCCTTTTTCAATATACACCTATTGGTGAAAAAAATCTCAGGTTACACAAAGTGAGTTTGCAATAGGACTGCACCCTCTTCTTCCCCCCCCCCTCAGACTTAAAGTGGCTCATTGAGTTGGTTAAAGAAATTCAACAATTTTTTTCCAAACCTTTTGAGTTTTCTTCACATCCATTGACAAATGGTCAAACTTAGACAATCCTTATATCCTACATACACATACCTGTTTTATGAGTGAGTACTCAACGATTCATTTTTGCTTTCAAAAACTTGTGACCATACAATTTTTTAAAGTACATGAAATTCCACTAAAAGTCAGAACACCACAAAGTTCAAAATTTTAATTTTTTCTGCAACCATTGAACATGAAACTTGACTCGTTATGCTAACTATAAGCATTGCCATGTGTAAGTGACCCTTTAACACTCTCATTAAGTTATTGATATCACTCAATGAGCCCCTTTAAGTTCACTTTCTCTTGCTCATAAGAGATATTAAAGCTGTTGAAATGGGTTTGCAATCTAGCTTGGCAGACAGAATTAATGAAAAGGTGTGAAAAGGGAGGCTTAAAAGAATGGTTCAGAGCAAAATTTCTGTTTTATATGTTAGACAGGACCATATTTTAAGCATCTTGGTGAAAGTTTCATTCATTTCCCATGTTCAGTTCTGGAGATATTAGCAATTGAAGTTGACACATTTTCCATACAAAATGAACTTGGGTAAAGCAGGTGTGATGTCATGGATTCACTGTGTTTAAGCCAATGTTTTGTTTTTCTTTATCTTTTATCTTATTACTTTGACCATGAATTGATTTGGGATGCTATCTTGCCCCTAAGGTATATTAAGCCTTCAAGTTCCATTGATCAGGATGCACCTATGGTATCAGTATATCAGAGTTTAGTTGCATAAAATTGGGTTAAAAATTATAAATAACAACAAAACATTGGCCAACAATGTGAATCCATGACATCATACCTGCTTGCTTCAAGTTCATTCTATGGAAAATTTGCTACATTCAATTGATATTATCTTAGGAACTGAGCATGGGGAATGAATACAATTTTTACCCGAATGCTTAGAATATGTTGCTCTTTAACGTATCAAAAGCAAAATTTGACCTTTGACCACTCTTTTAACTATAGAACACTACTGGCAATGTTCTCAGCTACCTGAATCCTTATTTTATGTGTAAGATAAAAGAGGAGTTCCCACTCTGTGACAGAATTGGTTTTGATTAAACAAAGAAGGCTAACCTAGCTAGCAAATACAGTTTGTGCAGGAGCAAGCACCCATTTGACAGTATGTTCAATTAATATGATACCCATAATTTCACTCACAGTCCATCATATGCCATGCTCTTCATTCCTAGAATATGAAGTATTTACTAGCAATATCTTTAATTTCATATCTGTTAATTCCCCAACTTGCACACCCCTGTCATCACCCCTCCCTGCACAAAACATCAAATGATTAAGCAGACAAATCTTCAAAACTCTGGCATGATACAATGATAAAATTATACAGATAAAAGATTTGAAATAAACATGAATAATAACCCAAAATGTTCTATCATATCTTTTGGTTTCAGTCTTACATCAAACTTTTTCACATCCAAAAAGCTGTTCAATATTGATTTTACTCTCACTGATAAGTTTTATGTTCTTCAACATGCAAGGGAAAGTTAATGACCTCCACAAACTGATATCAAATACATCTAAAACAATATGGCCTTAAGTTAGGTTCCTGTTCATATTTGCCCCATTGGTTTGATATCATCTGCTAGCTGGAACTCTGTCCCTGTTTTTTCAACGACATCCTCTACAGTTACCCCATCAGCAAGTTCTGTCAATGTTAGTCCTTCCTCCTTGTCAACCTCAAAAACACACTGCTCGGGAAGAAAAGAGAAATTACTGTGTTGTAAACATATAATTACAAAGACCATGAATGAAAAGTTTGTAATATGATACATAAGAATAAAATGTCCACTTCAGCCATTGGCTGTAAGAATTTTTTTGCATTTCACTGAGTCTGTTTAATGAGTATGCTGTAGCTGTCATTCCATCTGGCTTTGAAGAAGTCAGAGCTACAGTACTCCTGATGATACTTCATCCAGGTGAATTCAGGTGATTCAGTGGCACCAGGACATTAATTTTTTTCACCCAAAGGGTTTTTGACTGCCAGTCATAACATGCAAAGAGTATCTGACTGCCAATAATTATTTCCAATGCCTATTTGACTCCAAATAAAAATTTCCAAAGTGTATATAGGTATTGTTTACTAATTCACACATTAATATACAGTAGGCTATGAACCTCATCCTATCCATTTCATATACAACATTAGGACCACTGTATTAGCATCTCCCAATACTCCAATGAACATTTCCATAACTTCTAAGTCTTGCTCAATGAGAATATTTGAAGTCTTGTCTTTCGTACTCAAATAATTATGTAACTTCATATCGCACCTTTTTCATGCCTTTTAGGCCTTTCCAATGTGCAAAAAATGCATATACACACTATAAATTAAAGCACCGCAGGGAGAGCATACTCTTCACATCATTTTTCTTCTTTTTAATTCAAGAGTTTCACTACTGTAAAACCAAAGGCATGAGGGAAGTCTTCCAAAGTCACTCAGTGTTCAAATGTCAGGGTATGCAAGGTATATTTAAACCATTTATATGTGCCAACCTTTAACATAGCTGAGTGACCAAGATAAGTATTTGGACTGAGTTGGTATACCCACAAACCAACACAAATGTGTTGTGTAGTTTTAACCAAAAAAGAAGGTGAAGTTTAAACTAGTGTTTCACATAAGATTCAAGTTTAAGTTTAGTTTCAGATACAGTCCAAATATGGTCCAATTCCTTACTTTTAGACACCTCTTATGACTGACAGGCGGGCCATTCGCCCGATCGCCGGATGTATTTAACCCTTTACCGTTGTGCTCCGATCAGAGCATATTTGCGCGCCTCGGGAGTGGGCGGAAAAGTGGACGCAGCCCGCCCCGCATCGGCTTCCGTAGGCCATTGACCCCGTGACCTTAAACTATTGTCTCTCTCGTTGTTATGGCCGAATTTTCGGGTAGCTACTCGCGGTTTCGAGCTCCGCGTGAAACAGTAAAGATGGGTGACAGCCGAGCTCTCCGCATGGGTCCAAAAGGACCCAAACAACGGTAAAGGGTTAAAAGAAGCCTGTGGAGTGTGTTTACTGCGAAGCTGGTGCCACTGTCTCTGTGTGTGTGCACGTAACCCTTAAGCCGAGTATTGCAGATATTTTAGATTAACCCTTTACCGTTGTGCTATGATCGGGGCACATTTGCGCGCCTCGGGAGTGGGCGGAAAAGCAGACACAGCCCGCCCCGCATCGGCTTCCGTAGGCCATTGACCCCGTGACCTTAAACTATTGTCTCTCTCGTTGTTGTGGCCGAATTTTGGGTAGCTACTCGCAGTTTCGAGCTCCGCGTGAAACAGTAAAGATGGGTGACAGCCGAGCTCTTTGCATAGGTCCAAAAGGACCCAAACAACGGTAAAGGGTTAAGTGTTAAACAAATTTGTTGCAGACAGTTACAAACTCCCTCTATCTCAGCTGTTCTCAGTAATCGACACAGTCCAAATGTGGGTCACCAAATGCTTTCTGATAGGTTGCGAGAAACTCTACAGATTGCATGGGTCACAAATAATTTCCAGTCTAGAAAAATCACTGCCAAAGCTTATTCAGCTCATCTGCAGCAAATTACATGCCTACTACTAACTAAGACCACTGGACCGGTGAGGTGTTAAAGAGGCTCATTGAGTTGATACAAATAACTTAATGAGAGTCTCAAAGGGTCACTACCACAAAACAATGCTTACAGTTAGCATAACAGGTCAAGTTTCAAGTCCACAAGTCACCGAAAATGTTAAATTTTGAATTTTCTAGTGTTTTGACTTGTAACAGGTTTGTACATAATTTGAAAAAGTGTGTGGTCACGAATTTTTGAAAACGGACTTGAACTGTTAATTACTCACTCATAAAACAGTAACTTGTATGTAAGGTATGGGGATTGTGTAAGTTTGACCATTTGTCATTGGTTTGTGAAGAAAATTTATTAGGTTTGGAAAAATTTGTTGAATTTCATGAACCAACTCAATGAGCCACTTTAAGTAGCTAGCAACTCCCTGATTGAACAGTTCCAACCGACTGGAGAAATTTGCTTAGAGGAGCCTATGCAGTGGTGTGCAATGCAGAAGCCTATTGGATTTTTACAAATGTACGAGTTGATAGTATGAGGTGATAGAAGATAGGTCAGGAGAGAAGAAAGTGTGAGAACACAGACATTGTACCCTGACCAGATAATTTTAAAACATTGATTTGTGCAGAATTCACATGGGACTCTTAATGCGATTCAGGTGAACCATACTGATCATTATGTGATCATAATATTGCTTTACTTGATTGTCAAATGTATTTTGAAACACTGATACTTTGGCATTTTACTTGCTTTTCCTCACTGAATCACATTTTCCGGGCAAGCTTTGTGGGTAGGTATAGACACATACATTTCACAACAGGACACACTTAGTCATCATACCAATTTCAGAAAAGATAACTTTTAGGGCCTTACATTGCAAAATTTTCATTTGTTTCTATGGTTTCTGAAATTCACCAGTTTTAGTCACCATTCTTGGAACAGAAAGTTTACATGGTTTCCCATTACATACATCTAATCTGTTGCATGTGGTGAGGTGCAAAATCACATTTTCTGTACTCAATTAACAAACAGCAAAGAAAATATCTGTCTGCACTCTTTCCTGTGTAGTATCTGAAATCCTGCCAAAAACTTGGCAGAAGGGTGGAGGGTGGAAATTCCCACACATATATTGAGCCCTTGCACCAGCAATGGTTCTATACTCAGAACAATAATGACCCCACCACTAAACATGGGGCATATGCATGTTTTCCCACTTTGACAAAGTCAAAGTTAGAATCCTTCAGAGCTAAAATGATCTACAATAATTCTTAAACTCAGCTAGTTGCTGACCTCTGACCCCATCTGAAGAATCAAAATATCACATGTTAAGATATCATATGTAAGATCAGATACAGAGAGTAATTTTAATCAGTTATATTCTGAAAAAGTGTTAGAACTTTCATAACATTTAAAGGAATTTGCCAGAGACAAGATTCATTGACCTCAAAATATGCACAAAAACTTTTGCTTTCAGGAGGTGAATATTGCAGCTTCATGGCGATTTTGCTCTCGAGAGATAGTAATTTTCAACGTAATGCATTTTTTCTTGAGATAAAGTGCATTATGGAAAACCTGTTGTCATCCCAACACATCAATTTCACATTCAGTTGAGGTTAAAGAGATTTAAATGTTATTTTGTATGTTGTTCCCTAAAATTTCAAATGTATTCCCTCATATGTATTTACAATGGAACAAACATGGTTAAGCTCAGAACAAACATTTGCATTTTCACCACTCTCCACTCTTTGTTGACAATAATCCTGGGAGTACTGTAGTCCAATTTTTAGAGAGCCAAGGAAAACTGTATGTGAACCCTTTATGTGGCAAGTAAATAATGAGGGGGCACCCTTCAGACTCTTCCTATGTCCATCCCATCACTCTGATAACTTACCAAAAGATCACTTTTGGTAGGTAGGGTTACATGATGTAAATAGGAAAACAGAGGGGAGATGTAGATTGAAATATGCTTACCATTTCTGTAATGATCATGTCCACACAATTAACTCCAGTTAAAGGGAGGGTGCACTTGTCCAATATTTTTGGCTTTCCACCTTTAGCAGCATGTTCCATGGTTATAATAACCTTTGTATTAGGGGCTGACACCAAATCCATAGCACCTCCCATTCCTTTGACCATCTTGCCCTGTGAAAAGATAAGAAAGAAGAGTGAAATTCCAACCAGAAAGTGTACAATCTGTCCGTAGTTTAAAACGTAACTGGTATAAGTTGGGCTGGCTATAGCCTTTTTCCCAGTTGTGGTCACTGGTTTGTTTTCCCTACTCCATTGCTTATGCTTAGCACCAAGCACAAAAGCAGTAGGTTCCATTTTCAAAGTATTCAGTCTCCAAACCTCTCAGCTACAAGTCAGATGCTCTACCAAATCACACAAACAGGCAATTTGTCATAGCATGAAAGATGTACACAGGTCTATTTTTGACCAGGCCTTCAACAGCAATAAACTTATAAACGCATTTCGATATGAACAATGAAAAGCATCCATAAAACAGACGCAAGTCATAGGCAGCTAGGTTACACAGGCAGGCAGGTTATACAAGTGCTAAAAAATATAGTAGCTGGAGGTATGATGCTTGCTTTTGGTATTTAAGGCTTGGCTTGGACCCCAAGTGCTTGGGTATTTGCACTTCTGCTGCAATGTACACCATACATTTGTTATTTATAGTAAGAACAGAAACTCCCAAACTCAAATTCCTGGCTAAAGACACTAGTAATGAGATCATTCTCATAACATCTACACAAAAGTTTCACAAAGTCATAAAAAAATATGATAATCAGGTCTTGAAGGGCAGTAGTTTTAGGATGCTAAGCTACCATGAAGGTGGGAGAAGCCGTTGTCTTATGAATTATAACATCATGCAGGGTGGCAACCAACTCAACAATTTGATCAAATCTGATTTTTTTTTTGAAAGACCAGTTCAGAGGGGAAAAAAAAGGATTGCTCTTGGATGAAAAACCAATCTTACTTTGACCCGGCCAGGAGTCAAACTCCACACACTCTGGTTGCAAAGCTTTATGGCTTAAAATGTCACCGCCTTTATCCACTCAGCCACATATAAACACATATGAAGTAACTGAAGCTGATAACCTGTTCTACTGTGGTACCCTAATCCATCTAAACTTCCTTATCTTTTAACTCATTTGTAGGGAGAGTTATTCTTGGTGCATGTAATCTTGTTTTACACATGACTCACCGGAATCATCCAGTTTGCAAGATCACCATATTTAGAGACTTGCATAGCACCAAGAATTGTAAGATCTAGATGACCACTGAAAAGTTGAAAGAAAATATTACAGATGTGACTATTGTAGTAAAATAAGATTTTATAACATTCCACTTTTGCTTCATCACCATTCTTAGATTCCTGAAAAGATTTTTCTCAATTAAATAATACAGTGAAAAGGAAGTTTCCACTCAATAAACTGGTATCTTGCATTTCCTTCCCAGCGCAAAAATAATTTGGGAAATGGTTGTGCTTACTTCAAAATTATTTTCATTGTTTTTCATCCATGAACTAAGATCATTTCTAATAGTAACTTCTGTACTTCAATTCTACATTGAAAATTTGTGACGTTCCACACATAACTGAACAAGGCAATTCAGTTGAAAGAACAGTGAGCCATAGTAACTGTTCGTCACATTGATAAACCTTTGCCCCACCCCCCAATTTCTCCTTCTTTAACATGTGATAATTGAGTAACATCAATTTAAAAACCTATTTAATCAATAATATGTTACAAATTTTGGAAATGATAAGACTATTAGGGACAGGCTCAGGCTCTGAATGAAGAGAAATTTGGTTTGATTTGTTGAAGTTTTAATCCTCAACACAGACTTCCTACATACATGGACAGAGCATGTAACGTGTATGTTCTGTCCGCAGGTTGTCGCCACTGACTGGGGTAAAAAAGGGGCACCAAGATGGCCACAGTGAAGCTGTAATTTGTGTCATTTGATGACAACTCTGTAATATTTTAAACAAAATTTAAACTTGAATGAGCAATATTATCATATTCCTGAAATATGTGTCGTGATAATGACCTTACCTTGTACTACTTTGAAAATATTTCAAGTTTCTTGCAAAATCTGTTGTTTTGAACTACTTCAGCAAGTCCAAACTTTCACACTCGAAACCATGGTAGACAGCCATCTTGCTACACCTACATACACATGATTGGTGGCAAAATCTACAGATAGTATGCTCTGTCCATATATAGGAAGTCTGTGACCCCCAACTTTTAACCTTATGATCTATTCTAGTAACACTCACTGCCTTTTATCAGTTTGGAGTCACTAGACTATTATCCAATACTCCAATCTTTTTCGTAGCACCATGCATAAAAAACAAAATATTCCACTTTCAAAGTCTTTGGTTAATTTGACCTGGGACCTCAGAATTGAACCCTGGAACCTGCCAGGTGAGAAGGAGATACTCTATTTAAACAAGTTACACAACACAGGAAGTGGAAACTGGACTATTGTAATGACATGACTGTCACAGGAGATTCAGATATCAGATTCAGTATTACAGTAATTCACAAGTAGGCCACCACAGATGGTGTCTCTGCAATGACATAACTGTCACAGGAATACTATACATCTGAACAGCTCCTAGATTCAGTGTTACAGTAATTCACCAGTAAGCCACCACTGATGGTGTCTCAAAGTTATCCCAAATATTATCCCACAAATGCTAAAGAATCATAATAGCCTTAAAATGTGTCATTGAATACAGGAAAATGCCAAAAGAGCCAGCTTTCTTTAAGGACTCCGTTCACATCTGCAAAATGTTACAAACGGAAACTTTAAAATACAATTTTGTGCATATTTTGCCAGTATCAAAAATTTCACCAGAAGTTCCAACTCCAGTAAAAGTGGAGTCATTTCTCAACTCCCAGACGGTGTCACAACTCTGAAGTAGAGTCCAGTGAGTTGCCCATTGTGGGATATTAGCCTTTCAGGAGATCCGTCGTGGCTACCACAGTTTTTAGGGAAAAACTGCGGTTCCCAATTATAGTACCCGACCACTGGTTCATTAGTCCTATTAGCTGCTTCAATGAGCAGCAGATTTGATTACCATTCTCGTACAATAGAAGCCCAATAACTTTGAGGTTCAAATAACAACTTACAACAAATCCTGAAATAAGTGCCAGCAAAAAGGGAATCAAATTACTTAAAGTGCACTGAAGGGCTTCATCCCCTCTCAGCTTGTTCTGAGATAAAGTGCTATCAAATGTCAACCTTCGTGGTCATTTTCAAATGCTTAAATGGGCATATAATTAGTACTGAGAACAGTTCCTGACGAGATGGCTCAAAGGGTATTTTTTCCGACATGCCAAGCCTAATGAATTTTCTTTTCACCCATTATCCAATTTACTTCAAAATACTCCATTTATGTTTATAATTGTTTTTTGAAGTTGTTTGACATTTTATCACCATAAAAGGCTTTCCATGGTTAAGTTCAAATGAAAATGATTCATTGTCATTGTCATTCAATTTGAATCCTGGAAAACTTCCCCCATGCACTTCTCCACCATTACAATAGAATATAGTGGGGCTACTTCCCCTATCAGAAAATTTGCAATTGTCCTCAGAATTTCCATGTAGATATTGTTCTTGTATAGCTTTTGTTCCAAACAGCTGTCCGCCAACACATTGAAGACTGTCAACTTGTCAAGGTAGGAAAAGTCTGGAGATGAGTTGTAGGATTGTAGCTAGCCAAATCTGAATGCTGGGTAATTGTCTGATCTGGCAAAAGTGCCTCACTCTACCCCCCTTGCATTTACCTTATTTTTCTGCCATAAATTGTTCCATTTTTGCTCTCACTTTAACTCAGATAGTAAATTCCAGCTATTCCTAGGTCTCAATAAGCAGATTTGTGGTGGGTGGGGAGAAATGTGTTTGCCTGAACTGCCAGGTAGGAACACTGAGTGCCAGGTGTGGCTGCCCAGCACCACCTCCAGTAGCTACAACCTTGGTGAGTTGCCAGCACGCTGACTAGTTAGAAATATTACCCTCTAATCATGGCAAACGAATCATCACTGCCAAAGTAGCTGGCCCCTGGTAGAACAGTCACTGTTTCTTTACCAGCATTGATTAAATCTGGATCTTCTTCCCCTTTCCTTGGAAATGGGCCCTAAATTAAATACATAAAAAAAAATACAAATACACACAACTGAAGTTTTTTTAATTTTGCAGTTAAGTACTCATTCAACATATTCTTTTTTTTTTCTTCTTCTTTTTTGTCTGAAAATATCATCTGACCTATCCTAAATACTCAAAGTTAAGCATCAATTTTTGATGAAGAAAAGCAATATACACAAGCTGCCTCCTGTAGTTCTATATGACAATAACCTGGCTAATCGCTTTTACGTATCTCTATTACAACACTATAAGCTATCCTGACTATTAACAATATTTTATTGTAACTCAATGAGTTATTCTGGAAAAAAGTACATCAAAATGCTTCATTCCATCACAAGAATTAAGCTTATGCTACCCTGCACTGCAAGATTGGACTGTTTCTTTCTTTTAAAAGAAAACTCAAAAACCAAAAATTTATGTAGCTTTTGAGAGTGTTTCCTTTAGAACCCAAGCAGTATTTCCTGAAGATGCACATTGCAGCCTGACATACCTGTATGCCTTCTGCTGTCCTACCAAATTAATTTGATGAAATACAACAATACTTTGCTCAATCTGACTTACTATATGAAGAGGAAATAGGTGCTGTCTTTCAAATTCAAAAGAATTCTTTGTTTCCACAGAAACAAAATATATCTGCATTGCAAGTCATAATAACGGCATGTGCAAATAGGCAAAAGAGGACATGACTCAAACATGGAACTTGCATATTGATCAATGACTGAATCCTTCTAAATATTGCAAAGAATTTGCCCATGCTCAACATCTTCCATAGAATGAAAAAAATATTTTTTACAAAGGACAAAATGCTATCACACCTGAAAATTAAAATTTTAAACTGGAGCCTCAATGCTCAAATGTGTACAAAACTCTAAAAGTAATTCTCTCTAAATTTACAGTAGCAAATGACATGAACTTATTTGGTGTTTAGTTACTGACCTCTATTGAGCTAATTGACCCTTTAATAAGGAAACAAAAAAAAGAGGTGTACCGTTTTAAATTGTTTTCATGAGAACTATGTTGGTTGATCTTATTGTCAGCATAAATTGGTTTAAAAGATTTTTCTCCCATCCAAGTCAATTTTGTTCAGTTGAGAATAATGGAATGTGTGCCCCTGGACAGTCTTCTTAGTGGATTCAATTAAAGGGTACATCTCAAATTGTAGAGACTGTCTCCTAAAGCCCCTAGAGTACAAAAGTCTGCATATTTGTACATCATTTGTGATTTTTCAAAAAGAATAGAAAATCTAAAAAACTTACCAATCCCAGAATGCCATTCTCACTTTGTAAATGAACTTCTATATCTGGTTTAATGTAGTTGCTGGCCAGCATTGGAATGCCGATTCCAAGATTAGCTGAAGTGGTATTTTCTTGTTAAGGAGGGTACACTTGCATGAAATAAAACCTTAATGCCATAGACTCCCTAACATATTTTTATGAAAATTTTTCAAAACCAAAGATAATCATTTCCAATTTTCGGTAAATTTAATACCATCACAACCATGAAATCAATGGACATAAATAATAACACATTTCTGCAGGGGTATTAAACTCATTCCATTTATACACAACTCAAATTTCCTGATTCTATTCTTTTTTTTTTTTTTAAAGTTTTCTTTTCTTTTGGTCATTTCTTCAATCCTTTTCATGACCAAATCTAGCCTGATGCTCTTCATATAGCACCTTCACGGTTGATTAGGCAAAGTAAGAACAATTCTCTCATGTCCCACTGACCGTTGACTGACCACACTTAATTACAGTAACAGCATGAGCTTCCTTATGTAGTCACACTATTTCTTCATGGAGAGGAGTCTTCTGGTACCCTATCTGCAATTTCATGGTCTCCTAGGCCAGGGAGACTTTATTTTAATGCACAATTAATGAAGTGGAAATACCCTGAAAAAGACCTCAAAATCAGATTTTTGGATTATCAGGAAAGTTAGCCTAATGACTTTGAATTTTATCATGTCTAAGACATGCATAACACTTCACAAATGTATACCACAAAAGGATACCATACATTCCATCTTTAAACTCCAATGCTGCCCTCCTTATGATACGCTCTCGTGTTGCTGCACCTGGACTGGCTGGTTTCTCATCGGTAGTTTCTTTCTGTAAGGTGAGTCTCTATAATCAAGAAGACACAATATTATCAACTGTAAAACGTGCTACTTGTAGTTCGTGCAAACTGAATGATTTGAAAATATGTCCAATGTCCTTGAAATACCTTCATGGGTATAAAGGCACTGGTGCCTTCATACCCATGAAGGCTGTCTTTACGCAAAATATAAAATTCTGTTGAGATTGTTCTCCTTAGGTGGACCATGACATCAAAAATTGGAAAGGGAACCTGCTGCTTGACCTTCACTGAACATCCAATATCAGTTTGCTCAAGAATCATAAAAGATACTTGTAAGAGAAATAGGAGGAAATCTGTGAGACTTAGCTCTGGTTTTGAAAGAAGTCTGGAAAAACTGCTTTGCTGTTTTATCTTCCTAAAAGTAACACTGGAAACCCCTTTTCTTTTCTTTTTTTCTTTTTTTTTAACATACAATGTCCAGTATACCTAATGCACTGAGTTTGCTTTGTGTATCCCAATTGTTTCCAACAATATCATGTTGTAACAAATTATCACACCTCCTTATGGCTTTATCACTTAGTAAATATTGTTTTACTGCAAATTGAAAACAGAATAGTTCATACAGAATATAATGTTTGTTTATTTGTTATTTTCAATTCTAATTTTCATTATTAATCTTAGTAACAAAATTACCAACAATATTCAACTGTCATTAAAATATTCCTTGGGAAATTGTGATTAAAGGATTCATACTAACATTCACAGCTGTCCTGATTTAGACACAGAAAGAACATATTATTAATTATCCTGCCTACATGAACAACAAATCTATTTATTTTTTCAGTAGTAATATGAGCAGTGATGCATTTATCATATCTGTAGATTATAAAATTTATCTGTACATCAATCAACAAACAGTAAAAGTTCAGAAGTACCAAACTGAATGTAATTTGATAGAGTCCTTGACAAGATAAAACAAGCTTACCAATTCACAGTAAAATCATAAGGCTTTGCCAAAAGTACAACTATGTAAAGAATTAGTTGGAGCTTTATGGTCCAGTTTTTAACCCCCGTTGGGTTTAGTCCTGCTGGCCACTTTGTCAACAAACACTTACAGCATGATGTCATATATTCTATGTATATCTTGAAGTCAATTGATTCATGGTCAAACAGTCATGGTCACAGTTACAAGTTAATCTTTTCCATGGATGGGTAACACTGTGGAGTCATATTCCACTGATTAAGAGGTCCATTGACTCACATTCAAACAGTCAAGACCAGCCAATAGTATACCTTTACTTGGAATGGTTTTGAATATATGAAAGTCCAATTCTGCTTGAGGCCTAATAAATTGATTCTCAGACCCAGTCAATCCTAGTAAAATTTGTCTTTGTCATTGTATAGGCTAGTACAGGGTATGATGTCAACTGAATAATATTCAAACAATTAAAGGTCACGCAAGTATATATCCTTGTAAAATGGTTTCAAAATGTTATATTCTACTGAATGTCAGGTCTGTCAAAGAGTCCATGTCAGTTAAAAGAATATCTCTTTCAAGAATGAAAAAGACTGTGAAGTCATGGATATGAGGTCAGCTGACTCACACACAAGTAGTAAAGGTCAGTCAAATGTATAATATATTTGTCTTTGGGTGGGGGTATTGGTTGACAATATCATGGTCAGTGTTGGCACCAAAATGTTAAAACTGGGGGGGGGGGCAAATTAAGAGCAAATGGTAATGTTGGGGGGAGGGGTAAAATTTTTGAAGATCAGTGCAAAACCAATCCAAAAGTGCCCACTCCTGGGGAAGGAGGGTCCAGAAGGTGAAGTCCCCAGAACCTCTGAGGTTTTAGCATATCTCTGGATGAAAAATTAAGTCTCAGGAGAGGTATATGATTGATTTTTTTTTTGGTTAATCCAACTCATAACTGACCTAACTTGGGGGGAAGGAGAAATGGGGGGTGGAGGGGGTGGAAGGACAAATCTCTCTCCCCCTACCCATAATGCAGCCACTCACCACAATATCATATATTACTGAATGCCAGGGCTGGACAACTCCATGTCATTCAAACATTCAATGCCAGTCAAAAGTAAATCCTTGTAAAGAATGATCAACACTGTGATGTCATATCTGACTGGAGCTGAGGTCAATTTATTGAAATTCGAACAGTCAAGGTCTGTGAAATATTTTTCAATAGGATTTGTCTCTACACCATGATGTCATAATTTACTGGGTGACAAGTCAGTTGATTTTCATTCAAACAATCAATGCAAGTCAATACTAGAAAGATTTATACTGTAATATCATGAGGTTCCAGATGTTTTAAGTTTCATTCCTGAACAAAAGGTTTTAGGCCAACGTTGAAAAGTTTGTTTACAGTCTCCATGAGTGGAACAAACCTCAATTCTTTTCTCATAATTCTTTCCCTGTAACACTCTTTGTACATAAATGCTTTGAACATGAATATCTTCGGCAGCGAATTGATCCACATCTACTATTTCCTCAACCTGTAGATAAAAGGAAAAACACACTTACTTCTCTGCAATAATTATAATGTATTTCTCAATTCAAAAGAAGGATTAAACCTGAAATTTGGTATTGATACAGTATTTTAATGGACACATGCCCTAAACTTTTTCAAGAAGTAAACATTCAAGCCACAAAGTTATCACATGTTCAACTCTTAGAGAGGTTAGAGTCAGCCCCCTTAAAAACATAATCTAATATATGAACCAACACTCTAGCAATAACCAAAACTGTTTTGCTTTCATTCAATATTGAATTACTTTTCATAAATTTTCCAACATTATTTCATTTTCCAGTTCAAAGCTATTAATTAAAGTGTAAAAAAGCACTGTTTATTACTTTAGGAGATTTCAATTCAGCTTGCTTCTAGTTTACCATCATAGCAGTTATTTTAATCCCTTGAAAACCACACATCAGAACCAGAAAAGAAAAATAATCAGATTTGAATGTAGATTGTTTTTTTAAACCCTTTCTTTAATGAGGAATAAAGGTTCATGTTAATTTCTTGTCCAAAATATTTTACAAACAAGCTCACTATTTTTAGAAATGGGAAACAATATTGAAATGCAAATTGTGTGAAATTGAAGCCAATATTAAACAAAACTTTACCAACAAAGGACGAGTTGGAAAGCAGTTTTGTCAAGACCAACCCACTGTGTCAGCAATTACCTGTTGATCTTTGGATCAACAGATAAGGGCAATAGTACATTAAACAATAATCCTGGCAACCAAGAGAAGTAAATGTCAATTTCAAAATGGTTCAGTGAAACCTAGCACCCTAGATATTTAAGTTTTAATCTATTGCAAACCACAAGTTTGTTTGTTTTTTCATCTAAGCTAACTTTCAAGTAAAAGAAACAACTCCAAACATATCTGTATTGCGTACCTCAGCTATTGTCACGCTGGCTGCTTTACACATTGGAGAGTTGAAGTTCCTGGCAGTTTTACGGAAAATAAGATTGCCCGCTCTGTCAGCCTTCCAAGCCTTAACAAGAGCAAAATCTCCAGTGATGGCTTCTTCCATGATGTAATCTCTGCCATTGAATTGTCTGGCCTGATGAAATAAATCATGAAATAAAACAATATGATATATTCTGCATTCTCAGCGTATCATAAGAGTTAGAAAGCAACAAAACACAATTGATGTAATAAAATTTATATTGGGTTTCATTTTGATTCTAAAGTGCTTAGTCTCTAATGGCCAAATGTCAATTCCATTAAGAAGTGGCCCAACATGATGTGAACCAAAGCAAAGCTCTTTCCCACAATCCTTTGTAAATGCTATTTGCAAAGGATTATGGGAGCATGACTTTTAACCTGACAGTAGTAGCATGTAAGCATACACATGTTGCCTGATCATCCAAGCTTTGTTTAATCTATACTTCATTGTTTTAGCAGAGATCATTCTTACAGTTTGCAACACACCAAGTATAAAACTAGGTCACTCCCACCATGATTGTGTAACATGTGAGCAGTAACTTACCTCTCTAGGTTCACTGGTGATGCCTACCGTACCATCATTATTGTATTTAATTGGTGAACCCCCCTGATGTACCAAAGTACCATAAGCTGTAGGTGTGAAGAATGCTGGGATACCTGCACCACCTGCCCGGATTCTTTCTGCAAGTGTGCCCTGAAATGTAGGGAAAAGAAAGTCACATGAAAAGTGGAATCACATGATCTCATCTCAACATTGTATAGTTCAAGCTACTGTTAAAAAAACACACATACTTGAATATAACATCCTTTCAACTCTTTCCCCCTGTGGGATGTGGGTTGTAGAAGATGCCCACGGTATTCCCTGCCTGTCATATGAGGGGACTAAATGGGAGGACCTGAACAGTATTTGAAGAGTGTGACATTATATCAGTGTTGGTATGTTGTTAAATCTTATCTAACTAAGTAAGCTCTCAACTCTTGGCATACTCACCTGTGGTGTAAGTTCAACCTCTAATTCTCCACACAGATATTGCCTTTCAAATTCAGCATTTTCACCAACATATGAAGAAACCATTCTTTTGATTTGCTTAGATTTGAGTAGAAGTCCAAGACCAAAGTCTTCCACTCTGAAGATGAAAGAAGAAATTGCCAGTATTAAGCAGCTCTGAAATCTTAAATTAAGCTTCATAATCCACAGCATTCAGCTTCATAATCCATACTAGGAACCTACTTACATTTCCAAAACTTGTAAAAATGTACTGTACATTGCAAAGCATTTTGTTGAACAAACTATAATGTCAGCTTGCAGCACTTTAAGGGGAAATGCAGTCAACTCAACTTGAAGTAGTGTAGTACACTGTCCTGTTTCATGATTGGCTCTTGAGAGTCATGTAACAATATTTTTTCTCTTCAAATATTAAATTTACTAGTAGTAACTGCTTGGTTTACCTTGAACTCGTTATATTAAAATCATAAAATACTATGAAAGATACTTTTAAGTGTCCTTGATAACCTGCTTAGCTGGTGTATGGTTTCTCTCTTCATCCATTAGACTGAAGGGTCAGATACAACAATTAAAGGGGAGATGCAGTCACCCCAACTTGAAGTAGAGTAGTAGACCGTCTTGTTTCATGATTGGCTCGTGGGAGTCATGTTTTCTCTTCAAATGTGAATTTACTAGGAGTTGTTACTTGGTTTACCTTGAACATGCATTATTACAACATTCAGTTCCTAAAATGTTATAAAAAGTACTTTGAAGAGAAATAAGAAAATTGTGAGATTAAGTTGTTCCTTCAAATAAGTTTGGAGCAACTGATCTTCTTGCCATTTTATTTCTTTGCAAAAGTACTTTGGACCAACTTTGAGATAAAATTACACATACAGTACAGTAATTTCATGTACTTCTTCTATCATAGGACGAACTGCATGTAAATATATTTTATATATATGTTTAAGGATTTTCTTTTAAAAAAGGAAACTAAAAATTAAAACAACTTTGTCATTAAATGAAAGCTAAAGCATTGCAAAGATTGAGGCTTGATTACAGAATTCTCCGTGGCAGGCACACAGCCAGGATTGTGTAATGGGGGAAGGGGGGTTTGGTGTCATGAGGGGGGTTTGGGGGCATGAGGGGGGTTTGGGGGCATGACGTAGGGGAAAAGTGTAAGATGAGAAAAAAAAACTGCTATTTTAGGTGTTTTTTACCTAGCAAGGTTGGGTCATGGGGGTTCTAACCCCCGAACCACCCTCCTCCACCCCTGTGGCTAGGCCACTACTCTGTGGCAAACAAAGTTTGCACTTAGATACAATTTTTATTATTAAAATTCCAATTTTGAATTTGTACCTTTTTTTGAACGGGTAGAATAAAACCAAGAAAAAATTTTGGTATACCTCCGTTCTTACAATATTAAGCCATGCATTCTAGGTACAGTAGTTGTATTTTTATCATACAGTACTACGAAGATAATATTGCCTTATCATCAACAAACTGTAAAATTGCTTCATCTTTTATTATTTCACAATATCAATCCATTAAATTGCATCAGTGCAAAACATTAAAGATGGATCTGTTGCCTGGGGCAAGTTTTGTTCAATGTTATAGTGATCAACCATGCTAGTGTACTGTACTCTCAATTAAAAATGAGAAGATGGCCATGGAATAGAAGGTATAGTATTTTGCTCCCTCCTCAACCAGGATACCATCCCCCCTTCCCCTTCCCCTCCCCCTGCCCAACTATGATCTCCGATCAACTGAACGCCACATTACCCTAAATTCACCTTGTGTATTACCAAGAAAGCTCATCACTTTCAGTTCCCTGCAAAGTTTCTGTTTTCTTGCTTTCATTCTCTGTAATTTCAGAGAAAGTAAAAATTTACCAGGGCAAGTATACTGTATTCTGAACACCACTCCCCCCATTGGACTTGCTGTTTTTTTTTTAAGTTAATGTTCAGCCCTGTGGATGTGTACAGAAAGTCTTCTTTGTACATGTTTCCTCTTTGTCCACATTTAACAAAAACAAGATCAGACTTCAAGTCAAAATTTGGTAATCCAAAAGATATTTATAAACAAAAGGTACACAATTGCAATTCATGATAATCTAAAAACAACTCAGCCTTTACTTCAAATTATATATTATACTGTATGCTTTCCAACCTCTTACATGTTTTTATTTCAATGAATGATAATCAACACCATTGTCTCAATGTTACTTGTTTTGGGAACATTTTAGTAGTTTTTGCTGGTGCAGAACCTACAGTATTCAATTACAAATAACATACTGTACTGATTCGTTGGACAAGTGTTCAGAGGAAGTGCTCCTCTAACACAATTTTTACCCTTCTTTGATAATGGGACCAGTGTTTTATTTCTGTCCCAAACACTTTTCCCAGAAAAAAAAATTACCACCACTAGAGATTCTTTACAGGTTCTTTCACGTTTTTGTTAGTTTTTAAACTTTTGACCAAAAGTTGCTATGAGTTGTAGACCTATCCTCCCTGTTAGCATAGGTCTACAACTCAGGTAAAGTTAAATCTCTTCAGAGATCATAATGTCAGACTTAATTTAAATGGTTAAGCATCTTGTATATGGACTATTGCAAATGTAAAGACTTAATTGGATGTTTTGTCCAGCAAAACTTCAATCTAGTCATCTTGTCTAGTCTAGTGGGTTTCTTGTATTACTATCTAGAAATTAGACTTCTAGATAACACAATTTTTTATAGAGTATAAACTTCCTTGAAGGTGGAATTTAGTACCCTGATTAGCATGACATACTGTACATGTACAGTAGTTTGAATTTGTGCAGTACTGTAGTTCAGTATGTTCATTTCAGTGTTTTCAGAAAAAAACAAAAATGACCAGTATGAAGGTGAAAGATGCAGTGGCAGTGTCTATATGGTCAGGGTGGAATCCGCCAACCATCCAACCTGGACCACCAGGACCAAAATTACCTGTTGGCACCCTCTTTAGGTTTTTAACAATTTGCTTTAATGTGCCCTGCAGGCTATTCTCACCCATCTGACCAAAATTAATAGCTCTTCTCTTGACAAGATGGCTGGAGGTGCAACAGTAAACACCCTACCGTAACTACTGTATAAATAAAATGCTATGAATACATTTAAGCAGAAGGCAGACTTAATCTACTCAATGACTTCTAATATTATTCTTAATGCTACATACAATAGGACTTTATGCATTAGCACACAACAGACACAGATCAACTTGCAAGTATGTATAAATATAGCTCCAATTTGTTTTGTCATTACGCATAACTGATAATCTGCACTTTTATATCAGCATGTGTGTGTACAGGTATGATACAGTACCTTTATCAAAGACGTAAATATGCAAACATAGATCTTAGATAATGTTACATTACACTTGTACTTTACTAATTTAAAACGAAGATTATATGCCACTCTGAAGAAACATACAGTACAGTACTGTAAATGGTTATCCGTCAGAAAGAGATTGTAAATTTGACTTACTGTAAATTCCTTGCACACTCATTGATGCAAGAAAGTTTTTTCAGGGCAATAAAGCACTACTAATGTTCTGCAGTCCACCCAGCAGAAATGAGGTTAGCTAAAGAGATTGCCAGAAACTAAATTTGCAAATTTCAACAAATGTAGGAAATGTTTTAGTTTCAGGAGATTTATAAAGGTCAACAGCAGTCCCCCAAACTTACTTTGAAGAAAGAGCTAAATACCACAATTTAACCTCTTATTTCTCTTCAAAGTATCTTTCATCATATTTTTTAACTTAAATATTGCATATTGAATGTAAACAAGTAGTACTATAGCACTTCTAGTAAATTTCACATCTGAAGAGAAAAATTGTTGTCACATGACTCTCAATGGCCAATCTTAAAACAGGACGGTCTACTACACTAGATCAAGTTGGGGTGATTGCTCTTGCCCTTTTAAATTGATCTCATTAGCATGTCACCTTTGGGTAGGAGATGCTGATTTTCAAGGAAATGCTATTTTTTCTATAAGAAATTTGCATTATGGGAAATCTATGTTGCATTTGCAGCACATTTATGAGATGTACAGCCTTGAATTTCTTTGGATATCGACATTGCTAAGTGGGATGTTAAACATGTTCGTTTACCATAAATATGGCATTTTATTATGTTAGATTTCCATGGAAAGATATTCTGATATTCTAACAGTATGGGATTCACAAAAAGGACACCCAACTAAAAACAAAAATGAAAAAAGTTTGAGCAAATATGACCACTTTGCGTAACATTCTGTCTTCACAAAATGAATTATTACAGTATCTTTAACTTTAGATATAGCATTGTGAGTTTAACAGAGTACTTACTAGGCTACTGTACTACTGTGTATGGAGGACATGGACTGATTGTTAGTTAAAGTATGTGGACGAGGTCTTACAACTGAGTTTCTAACCAATCAGTTGAAGTCCAGCCCACTACAGCCATTGTGGCTCACTGGGTTGTTTTCTTTGTGCACCTTGCTCTGCAAGTAATACCTTGACTTAGAATTCTATAAAGATATTCTTGTACACATATACTTCACCCCTACAATTAATGCTTGTTTGCCGTGAGATTCATGCACATTGCATGGCAATCATCAGGCAAATAACTGTAACAAACTTCTTTACAGTTCAAGACTACAAAACTATCGATTTTTTTTTTTGCATGACTTGGTGATTTTCCTTTGTGCAGACCTATGTTGCCGTGTTGACACGTCAAGACAGGATTGATCTGTGCTTTGATTATTAAAGGTCATTTTATCTGGAGCAGACTATTTCTAGCCTTTCCTCAATGAATAGATAGCAAAATCTCGACTGACTCTTGACCGTGTTTGAATTTCTTACCATGTCTCAGATGATTGAATAATGTCTGTTTTTTGCCTTCAGTTCCCAAATACATTTGGAGTCTTGTGTTGTTTTTGTAACGTGTGTCTAAATGATTTCGCATGGATATTTAACATATATTCATGAATAGATCATTTGCAAGGCCTATGCATGTAGATATCATGCACACACTGTATTTTAGAGTGAATGGCAAGATTTAAGAGTGTAAACACTGCATTTTGCAAGCCTACTAAAATTCCTTACCCTGCATTGTTACTGACAGCTGTCAAGTCCTTCACACCTGTTTTAAGTAATCCGCTGATCAAATTCTCAGGGATTCCACACAAACCAAATCCTGGTAAAAGGAAAAATTAAAAGAGAAGTTTTAGCAAAAATTAAATTTTCATATGTGAAAAAGGAACTTAATCTACACTATGTGGTGAAATTTCCACTTAAATCGAACTTGTATTTCTTGAGATACCTGTATCAGCAAGTGAAGTTACTAGATTTTCATTCCAAAGAAAGCTTGAGGGCAACAAAGGTGACATCTGTTCCTCACATTGGCATCAGAGGTGATACAGTATCTGTTCCTCACATGGGCAGGGAATGCTTTGTTTTCCTTTGTTTATTTTCTCTTCAGACCATTCTATTGACCTTGACATTAATAGGAATAGGATCCCTATGGGGAATGCAAGGTCTATCAGATTCTTGTGCCACTTATGCCATTAAATTTTTATAATCTGGCATGTTTAAGAAAAAATAGGCTGTAAAGTTTCAAGAAAAACAAATGATTGTCCATTTATGTGAGGATATGATGTCATACTGTATGTGCTTGCATCAAGTTCACTTTTCTTTGAAAATGTGACAACTTTACTTGCTTGTATCTTCAGAACTACACATTGGATTTCAATTCAAATGCCACCAAAATACTTAGAATATAAAGTACAGTATAGTCAATAACCTTGAATATTGCACATACAAATTTCACTACATCGCAAAAGCGACACAAAAGCCTATATCGCCATTTGATGGTTTAATAGCATGACATTTTTCAATAAAAATAAAAAAATCCATTTTGATTTCAATTTCCCTTTAAAAGGGAAGTTTAAGCAAAAATTCAGCTTTCACAAGTGAAAGAACAACCAAATCTACACAGTGCTGGAAATTTCCATTCAAATTGGGCATGTATTTATTCAGATATCAGCAAATGACGTTACTACATTTGTGTTCCATAATGAGCTTGAGGGCAGCAGAGATTTTATCACTTCATCACACTGACAAGGAATGCTTTGTTTCCCTTTTTTTCAGACTGTTGTGTTGACCTTGAGGTTAATACAGTAGGAATAGGACCTCCCAATGGATATTGCAAAGTTTGAAAAGTTCTCATGCCACTTATGCAATCATATTTTGATACTATGGGACTGTTGAGGAGAAAATGGGCTGTAAATTTAAAGAAATACAATAGATTGTCCATTAATGTGGGGATGTGATGTCACATGTGCTTCAAGTTCACTGTTTGCTGAAAATGTGACAACTTTACTTGCTCATATCTTGAGAATTACACATCGGATTTCAATGCAAATTCAACCAAAATACTAAGGATTAGTACCTCTCTAACATATTAAAACTTGATATGATCTTAAACCCTCCTTTTAAGATCGTTCAGGTTTTTAAAACATAAATACAGTACCTCAGTTTCTACTTGGATATTTTCTTTGAAAAGCTGTGGAAGTAGTGTTACAAATCTGTCATTTTCTTGGTCTCCTGATGTTACCGCAACTCGAAACTTTGATGGTCTGTTTATTAACATGTTGTGCATGTTTAAAAATACATTACCAGTTTTGCAAAGCTGAGTGATGTTAAGTCTTTTTTAAGCTAACAGGGCAAGCGGTGAAAAAATTTTGTCTCAAAATTTGAGGTAGTTTGCAGGGCGCAAAGGACGTGCTGTGTATCTGGACCATCTATCCCATCCTTGGGACCCCTATAATACTAAAATTGATGTTGATAAATTATTCCTTGGGCATAAATGATGTTTAACACTCTTTTCACTTTTAGTAAGTGCCATTTTGGGGGTTAAATCAGGACAATTAACACCAGGCCTATTGTTAAAACTGAATGGAAAGTGACCATCAACCTGGTCAACAAAAACCTGGTTTTTGCCAGTTTTAACTCATTTAAAGACTGGGGGATTGCCAAAGCATCATTTGGCAAAGTCGGATAAATGTAGTATGTAGACCTATCTGATTTTACTACCACAAAGAATGCCAGCACGAAAATTTATGGTGCGCAAACTAAGGGACATAAAACAACATGAAGTCTTCACAATAAAGACCAACTTCAATCAATCGTTACTTCCTAAATTTCTATCTAACTAAAGCATGTTTCATATCGAAATAAAGCCGACAAATGATAAAGTAGATTTGCCTAGTAATAGCATTTTTGACTGAAATGATGGGTTGTCCATAATATTCAAAAAAAGTGCTGGAATGCATGAAACTTTCATATAACCAAGCTACTCCTCTTTCATACTGTGTCAACACTTTATATGACATCAAACCCTTCTTTTAAAAGTGCATTTAAATGGTAGGCTACATATAAAATAACTAATGATACAGTTTTATCAATCAGAGATATACAAAAAATTGCATGTGGTTTCTTCCTTCATAGAAGCTATAAATAAGAATTGTAATCCAGTCAACTGAATTCAATTTTACACAATAGTACTAGTCACAATTAGTGAAAGCATTCAAGACAACTTCAGAACTGCTTTCCAGATTGGAGATACTGTAGCGCACACCCCCACACCTACTGTATTTTAATGCACTCACTTGTTCTCACACACACAAACATTTATATGACAAATTTGCTGAAATGCATACACATTGATTGACATACAGTATTTTAATGCACTGATTTTTTCTCACACACACAAAAGTTATGCATGACAACTTGAGACAAATGTAAAGTATGGTTTTGTTTGTTACCAACTTACTGTACTTTACTGTACCAATCCTCTGTACACCTGATATAAAAAACATTTTTTTAACTTAACACAACAAAAACACCATTTTGCAATAAAGAGCTATCTTAGAAGCAACCAATGTTTAGGTGCAATGCACAATAATTTTAAATATCAAGCTTTAATAAACATTACTGTAGCTGTCAATAATAACTTTACCAAACTGCAACCGCATCTACTGTACAGTATATGTGACATTTGTACGGGGATGGGTTACAGTACTAGCATTTTTCAAAAACACCCTTTTTTACTTTATGTCACTTTCCCTTTCTGTCTTATATAAAATTCATTTTTCAACTTTTCACAAACAAAAGCAGTCAATATACCTTGTACATACTACAGTAATAACACATGTGTTAACAAATAGCAGTTCAGAACACTAAAATAAAAATAATTTCTATGACTTAGTACTAACCACCAACAAGGAGCCGAGCACCATCTGGGATATCTGATACAGCGTCTGAAGGATCAGAATAAAACTGTGCTAGTCTGTCTTGACTGGTTGAAAACTTGGAGCAAGACACCTAAGACAAAAAATGAAATCTAAATGTATTGTTGCACAAAATGTATTAAAGGATACAGCATCAGCCTCAGGAACTTTCTGCAAGCCAGCTACAGAATACAATGTGTTTGTACAGTAGGACTCCATAGAGTCCTGAGGAACTAAGGTTGCACAATGCTATGAATGTTTCAGATTCAAATTCACTTGCATGATCCAAGGGCCTAATCTCTCCACAGTTGTGTCCAAATGCCAAAAAACCTTTTTCATCAAAATACTGTATGAATCTAAACAGTGCATCTCAGATGGAATACTGTATCTGAATGTGACATACACAGTACGTTTACCTGTCAAAACATCCCCTGACCAAAACGTTCCCACTGTTGTTCAAAATGTCCGCATGCAAAAATGTCCCCAAATTTGATGGCCTAGGCTATACCTTTCTTCTATGTTCAAATAATTTTGTTTAATACAGTTTGGAATGAAATGAAAGTTTTCTAGCAGATTTTCACTTTCTTTTATTCCAAAGTGGTTGTGGTCTACAACTGTAGTTCATTCATCTTTCGAATAAAAGTAACAGTTTGTTAGTAATAACGTTAGTTGAAGGGTACATGTGCAATTTCTAACATTAGCCAATGCCTGGAGGCCTAGTCATGCCAAACTTTTTCAAACTAATCAATCCTCATACACTCCTTTATATAATTTGCTGCAAATTTTCTTCAAGTTTACTACCCATAGAAAGTTTCAATTTGAATACATGTTCAAAGTCTCTAGCATGCATGCAGTGGGGAAGTTTTTACTTCCCATATTACAGGGACATTTTGGTTAAAAGCAGGGTCATTTTGGTAGCTTAAAAGCATGAAGGTTTTGGTCTGGGGATGTTTTGACTGGATACTCAAAGTACTGCCAGTCAAACTTTACTGACTCCCTCTACTGACTCATGTCAACAACATACTTACTGTAAACCTTCTCCTGAACCCTTTTGAACATAGGATCCTGACTATCCCTAATTAATAGAGTTTTTCAGCTACTGAAATGCCAAAAATTAACTTTTCCAAAAATAAAATAATTTGCTGAGCTAATTTGGACATGCAATGAATACAAGTAACAGTTTTTCGAAGGTCTAATAATTTTATAAGTCTGTACTGGCAATCTGAATTAAGGTGCTCAATTTCGACACAAGTGTCTGTCCAATAAAAATAAAAATTGCAATTTGGGATTATTCCTACAGTAGTTGTGGTTTAATGGTTACTCATGGTTGGTTTTGGCCAAAACGTGAAATTTTCATATTAACCTACAGACCTCAAATTCTGTAAACTTGTTTCTTAAAATACTGTAAGCTGGATTAAGCATTGCTACATTATTGTAATGTCTATTTAATTCTAGTGTTAAAGTAATTCTAGCAACAATTTGTGTTAAAATCCATTATTCCCCATATATACAGTAGTAATTCATTTGCATATCTTCATATCACTGCACATCTTACCAACAGTACAGTAGTAACTTGGCAGAGACTTACAGTAACAGCTTCACTCTTTACCTTGGCTATAAAGGTAAACTTTTATTGATGACCCTCTCCTAGTAGTTATTTTACCAAAAAGTTTCATTAGCGAAAAAAATTTCGCAGTAATTGGCATGAAAAAATTAAAACCTTTTTCATTGCTGTGGGAATAATGTTTAGGTTACTGTATAACATTGCAAAATCAACAACACACAAATTGACATTAATTTATTCATGTCCAGGTACTGTAGCTTACTGTACAGTATGTAAGACTTACAGTTTTGGAAGGACAAGTTATACTACAGTAGCAATAACAGTGCTTCAATGGTTTTCCAAATTAAAAATTATCATCGATTATGAGGCGTAGGCCTACATCATACAGTATAGCCTACAGTATCATTTGTGTGTGTTAATCAATTACCCTAATTTGATAGGCTTAGAAATGTCTTTCCTTTTAGTTAAAGAAGGTCTACATAATGTTGCTTACAGTATGCAACTCTATAGTACATTATTATATTACTGCAGCACATTATGTACAGTAGTAGCAATGTTTTGGAACTTAGGTACTGTACAGTAATTGTAACATCAGCAATAGGAAAAATAAATGGTAAAGTACTGTACATTATGAGTATAGTCCTGCTAAAACTATGCTTTTTCAAACTTGTATTAGTGCATGCAACAGGGAAATAACATTGTTCATCCACCTTAATATTCCTGCCTTTTTGTCTGTCCAAGAGTTACATTAATTAGCAATATTACGAAAAGTTTCAAATTATAGCCCACTAATCTGAAAATGTGTTGTTTTTTATTTTTAACTCTACATACTGTACTGTACAGGAGTCCCTTTGCAAAGTGTGATTGAATAATGGAAAATTCATATACTTGACTTTGGGGTAGTATAGGAGGGAAGTTAATTGCCCTTTTGGTCAATCTCAACAATTCAAATCCAGACTTCACAAAGAAGTCATGAAGGTCAAATACAGTCAAAGTAGATCAAACCTGATTTTAAATACCTGTACTGTAAACACAACTGTCCCTTTTGCACCAAAGAAATTTAACAGTCATCTGGTCATTCCTGACCACCAACATTTAAGATGGATGACTAGAAATTATGTCATGGTTGTCGTTTAGATTACCTTTTGTGTTTGCCTCAAAAGCAAAAATAAGGAAAAGCCCATAAGTCTGCTACTAAAGGCAGCCTGAGAGTGATGTATTACCACCAATTTCTACTTCACAATTTGGCTAGGTAACCAAAAAACAGACATAGCTCTGTAAAATCTAATAAATGACTTTCAACTTGACCTTTTAACCTAAAGAGGGTGTTAGAAATGCCATTGTAGTCCCTAGGGTGAAAGCACAGGTAAAGAAGAGAAACTGCTTTCATATTTTACAGTACTATTGTGATATGTATACACAATATTATAAATATTGGAGCCAAAGTTTGCATTGCAAATAACTTTATTAAATACTGTATATAAGGAAAAGGATTTTTTTTTTTAATAAAAATTGCATTACTGTCCTGATTGTTAACTAAACTGCTTTTAGACTGAGAGGGGCTTACAATTCTTCTTTTTTTTATGCATTGCATTTGTCTAAAGGCATTAAACTTCAGCTGGATTTTTATACCAATTGAACAAAGACATATCACCCAAATAGTCTTAGTGACATTTGTGTCATAAGGCATGAAAGCATCCAAATGAGCCTCTTTGGCTTTTTCTCTCGAGTCTTAAGTTGCTACAATACCACAGCTAACAGCAGTTGTTTTTAGTTTTCTTTCATATCACTATAAGAAGTACTGTTATAGCTTGCAAACATATTTTGTATTTACCATGGAGAACAACCAAGTTTTGGGGAGGACAACCAAATTTCCAATGCAGGTATTGTTCTCTAGAAAACCAGATATATTTGCTAAAGAATCATCCCTGCTTGCATGACCTCCTCAAATCATTTGCAATATATCACACTCTAAGCCTCACATTCCAAAGCATATAACATGCACACATACACACACCACTAACTTTCCACTGAAATGACAATGACTCAATTTAGTCAGAAACATCATAGGAGAGTAGTACAATTGCCTTTTTTGTTTGTCTCAACAAGACAAATTCAGGCGCCACAAAAAGTCACAACGGTCAAAAGGATAGTTCAAAATGACGTCAAAGTAGGTACAGGTAGGTGCAGACGAACACAACTTTCCATTATGCCATCCCCCTATGTTACTTGGTTATTGAGTTATTGCACTGCATACCTGGCATTCCAATATGACCTACACACTAACTAGCCTGTCCCTTAAATGTCAGTAACACAAGTTAGGAACATCGTAGGAGGTTAGTGTAATTGCCTTTGGTTCGTCTGATCAAGATGAATCTAGACCTCACAAAAAAGTCGCAAAGGTCAGAAGGTCAAATGAGGTCAAGTGAGGTCAAGGTGGGTCATCACCTGCATGATTTCACTTAGACAAACACAAATCTCAATTACACCACCCCTCTAAAATATTTCAGTGGCCAGATATCAATAAAACATTACTTCTTGACCTTTTGACCCTTTCCAATTGTTTTGGTTAATGTACCAACATTTTAACCTTCTACCAATCTAACTTATCCTAAAATTATGCCACTGTTTGAACAAAGGTTACAGAGTCGCTAACAGAAATTCACTTTTTGTCCTCTGGTGATCACCAGTGACCTTTGACCACCACCAAAAACAATAGAGCACATCTACTCTGAAACAACATCTACATACATACCAAGTTTGAAAAAAATTGATCACTTCTTATCGCACCACATACCTTGCATTCCAATCTGTCACATACACACACACACACACACACACACACACACACACACACACCTACATACACCAAGGTGACTGCATAGGTTCCTTTGTTACACAAGGAACCAAAAAGGAAAATTTTTCAAAGGCCACTTTCACCACTCATTGCTGAGTCTGAGAGCAGATTTTACAACTGCAAATAAATTTCATCCAAAATGTTTGCACAATCTTTGTGTTAATCGGTTCTCACAATCAAAATTGTAGCAAACAATTAAATACGTCTAGGTAATGGGAGCCAGGTACAGTAGGACAGACTGGCTAGTCCAGTCAACATCAGGTAAGTTGAAGTCACCAGCAAGGTACGTTAATCTGACCATTTTCATTCCTACTGGGGGTTCACCGCATTTCAAATCCAGCAGAAATACTGGCTGGAGTTTGGAATTTTTTTAAATCCCACATCTGGCCAGATTTTGTCTTAAATCCGGCCAGATTTGTAGGTAAGCTGTACAACACAACTTAATTTACTACAGGACTAATAAAAAGTCATAAAATCAACAAAACTTACCTGTGGTTTGTGAATCTACGAACCCTACTTACCTCACCTGTTCCACAAATGGACTGTTCCATTTACCGCGGAATACTATCTGGCAATGTCTTCTGTAGGTGGCGCTATAGCCCAATAGGAACCATCCCCGAACACACCCTTGTTTCATGCGCCAAGGAGAGGAGAGGCACGAGAGGAGGAGCTGACGGAGAGCAAGTGGCACAAGGGTTAGTAATGAGGAACCAACAAGCGAGAGACACGACTCACAATGCCCTTTCCCTTAATTACTTATCTTTCTTTTTTTTTTTTTTTTTAAAAAAGGAAAGGAAACGGTGACCGGAGAACCGGCTTACCTTAACTATACGACGAAGGCATGGGCGTCCAGCAAGACGAGGATCCAGTGAGTCGTCCGGAGGTTAGTGTTAGTGTCTTGGTATGACGGTGACACAACTAGACAAGTTCCCCCTCTCATACCTCCCAGCTCCGAGTGGGGTGACGGGAGGCGGGCGATAGGTGAGGTAAGTAGGGTTCGTAGATTCACAAACCACAGGTAAGTTTTGTTGAATCTACTTCACTCCTACTTACCTCACCTGTTCCACAAATGGACTACCAGACTAGCACCGTGAGGTCGGAGGGCCGGACGGAGCTGGAGACTGCGATGATGTACGTGACGTAGAAGCTAGCACAGCTGAGGCGAAGTTAGCTTCTGCGGAGACGGTGTTGGTTAGGTAGCAGGACACAAAGGTGGACGGAGTCTTCCAGGCCGCTGCTTTGACGATGTCCTCCAGTGGGACCCCGGCGAACCAGGCTTTAGATGTGGCGTGGGACCGTAGATCATGTGCCCTAGCCTTCTCGCCTCGGGAGGTAAACGGAGAGATAAGGTCTCGGATCCAACGAGAGATGGTGTCCTTGGAAGCCGGAGAGTATGGATCTTGCGGCAGGATAAACAGTTGAGGCGACTTCCTAAGTGGCTTCGTTCGGCGAACATACTTTCTTAAGGCCCTGACGGGACAGGCCAACCGATCTTCTGGAATCGACGAGATGGACTCAATCGCTGGAATAAAGACCGGCTCTGGGGCAAACGACAGAGACTGGTTCTTTGATAGAAAACCCGGGTGCGGCAGCAGTTGAACCCCTCTGTTGCAAAACCTTATGAAGCCGTCATCCGTCGATAGTGCATGTAGGCCACTTCTTCTCCTAGCGGAGGCCGCTGCAACGAGGAAGAGCGTCTTTTCAGTGAGGTGGCGTAAGGAGGCCGACTCCAGAGGCTCGTAAGGAGAACGACATAAGAGGTCCAGGACTTGGTTGATGGACCAAGAAGGCGGCAGCTTACGGACCGGAGGTCTGATGTGAAACATGCCTTTGATCAGCTGGAGGATAGTGACGTTGTCCGACACATAGGACCCGTCAGAGAAACCCTTGTGAATGGCACCTATCGCTGCTCTGTAATTGCGTACCGTCCTGACCTGTTTCCCTTCCCTGAAGAGGGATGTAAGGAACTCGGCTACCTCCGCTACTGGAGCTTCCAAGGGACCGGTACCTCGGGCGGCTGCCCAGGACCTGTACCTTCTGAGACGGGTATTGTAAATAGCCAATGTGGAGGGTCTTCTCGCTCTGGATGCGATGTCAGTAGCCTCTTGCGAAAGGCCTTCCGCTTGAAGGGATCACTTGATATCGGCCAAGCAGCTAGGTGGAGGGAACCCACGTCTGGGTGAAGAACTCTTCCCTTGAGTTGCGAGAGCAGGCTGGTCTTTATCGGAAACTTGAAGGGGTTGTCGACCAACAGCTGAAGGAGCAGGGGGAACCAGGGCTGGTTTGGCCATGCTGGGGCGACCAGGAGCAGGTGAGTCTGACTGGAGTCCTTGACCTTCGCTAGCACTTGATGGACCAAGTTGAACGGGGGGAAGGCGTAGGCGTACATGCCTTCCCAGTCGAGAGAGAGAGCGTCCATCGCCCAGGCTCGTGGATGGAAGAACCTCGTGCAGAAGACCTCGAGCTTTGCATTGTCCCCGGTTGCGAAGAGGTCGACGTGAGGGCGGTCGTACAGGGTGAAGATGTGGCTGGCCCACACGCTGGAGAGGGACCACTCCTTCTGATCCACGGACCAACCCCTGGAGAGGGCGTCTGCGATGCGTTGTCCTTCCCCGCTAGATGAGAGGCCCGAAGTTGAATATCTAGGTTTTCTGCAGCTAGGATCAGGCTGATCGCCCGAAGGCACAGGGTCGGAGATCTTGTCCCCCCTTGTCTGTTTATGTAGGACACTGTGGTGGAGTTGTCCGACAGGATAGTTACCAGAGAGCCTTTGAAGCGTTCGCCCCAATGAAGAACCGCTCTGTGCACTGCCTCCATCTCTAGGACATTGATGTGAAGACGGGACTCCTCCTGCGACCAATTCCCGGAGACTGTTGACGATCCCCAGGAGGCTCCCCACCCGGACAGGGATGCATCTGTCGACATGACCTCCCTCTTGCGAATGACTCGGAACGGTCTTCCCTGGCTCCAATTGGCCCGTGTCCGCCACCATAGCAGGTGAGGTAACACTTCCTCCGTCCGGCGAATCGGCTTCGAGGTAGGGTCCTGGGACGGGGAGAACTGGTGAAGTAAGAAGAGCTGGATAGGTCTCATTCTCAGGCGGCAGAGGGGAACCACGTCTACTAAGCCGGCTAGGAGGCCTAAAAGACGAAGCCACTCGTTGACTGGGCTGATGGGCCTTTCCACGAGATGGGCACACAAGTTGACGACTGCTTCCAGTCTTTCGGTGGAAGGGAGGGGATCCTGCCTACTTCCAAGTCTAGAACTGCCCCCAGATACACCAGAGACTGAGAGGGAACGAGAGAAGATTTCTGGGGGTTGATAATCCATCCCAAACTCCCTAGGAGTTGTGTCACGAGCCGAGTGCGGTCCATCGCGGCCGCTTCCGAGTTGGCGACGATGAGCCAGTCGTCCAAGTACGCGAAGACTAGCACTCCCTGCCGACGTAGGTAACTGGTAACAGCTCTGGTGAGTCTTGTAAAAACCCTTGGAGCAGTCGAAAGGCCGAAGGGCATGGCTCTGAAGACGTAGTCTCCGCCGTTGTAGTGGAAAGACAGGAAATGTTGGTGTTCCTCGTGGATCGGAACATGAAGGTAGGCGTCCTTCAGATCTACGGAGGTGGCCCACATCCCCCTGGCGAGGGACGGGAGGATTGAAGCCAGAGTTTCCATCCTGAAGTGCTTCGGGCGGATGTAGCCTTTGTTCAGGGGCTTGAGGTTCAAGATCGGGCGCCAGGTATCCGGTTTTTTTGGAGTTAGAAAAAAGGTGGATCTGAATAGGTTCAACGATTCTTGTCGGGTGGCCGGACGGATAGCCTCCTTGGAAAGCAGGTCCGACAGTTCTTTTCCAAGGCTTCCCTCTGGTCCCGCTGGGCCGGAATCGGGGTTGCACGAAAGTGGTTCCCTATCGGAGGAGGTTCTGTGAACTCCAGCCTGTAGCCTTCCGAGACTGTGCGGGAAACCCATGAGTCCGGGTCTAGGATGTCCCAGTTTCCAGCGAACTTTCTTATACCCCCCCCACCGCCGGGAACGAGACGGTGAGGTGGGCACCCCTAGGGCTTTGGGGCCCTTCCTCTAGCCGGCTGACGATGGAACCCCGGTTGGCTTCTCTCTACGGGTCTAGCTGGGCGTGAACGTCTAGGAGGGTCACGGCGCGTCCGTCGGTCCTGAAAGGGTGCTACAAAGCTACCACGGCGAGAACGGTCTACCGGTTGCCGGGCACGAAAGGGGGCACGCCCCACCCCCGGAGCACGACGATCCCTGGAAGAGCGGGAAGACGAACGTGGCTTGGGCCTAAAATCGGCGTCCTTAAGGTCTTTGTGTTTTTTCACCTCTGCCTGCAATAGCGCCTCAAACTGGTTGTTAAACAAGTCCGCTGAGGAAACGAGCAGCTTCTGAAACTTCTCTCTGATAGAGTCTGAAGGCCAGGTGAGGCAACCGAGCGCCAAGGCTCTCCTCTGTCGGACGGAACGGACGGCGATTCTGGAAAGCTGGTCGAAGACCAAACGTGAGACTGGGCCCAAAAGCTTGACGAGGGAGCCCGTGTCCTCCCTAGATACGGCTCTGTCCTGTGGCTGGTGGAACGCCATGTTAATGACTTCCGCTAAGAGCAAGAGGGAAGAAGTAAACTTCAAACCCATTCTAGCCGCTGTATCTATCCTCACAAGCTCCGAATCCAAAAGCTTCTTGTCTTTGGCCAGGAACTTTCCCTTTGAATCCATGGCCCCGGCTGAAGCCAGCTTATCCTTGGCAGCTTGCGGCATAAGGGGGGCTCTAAACAATTCCTCCCAATCCGGTTCATCAACCTTGAAGACGGCGGCTTCCTTAGACGGAAAGGCGGACCAAGTCTTCTTGTCGGCAATGGCGGTGAACCGCTCAAAACACTCATAATCAACTGGTAGGCTGGCTATGGGAGGCTGCTTCGATTTGTTGAGAGAGAGTTTGGAACGCCTCGTCTCCTCCGTGGGTTGGGGCGCCTCGGGGGCCGGAAACCCCAATGTTTTCCTGATAACTTCTACAGCTTTACTAAACGCCTCCTGTGTAATGGTGGTGCCCAGGAGGGGAAGGTCATCTTCCGAGGACGAGTCCTGTGGTTCCGCAAGGCGGGAAGACGCTGTAGGATGTGGTCCCGCGGGACCGGCATCATCAAGAAGGCTCGGATCCTGTACAATCTCCTGAGAATCGGACCCGTCATATGACGGGGCCGGAGAACTTGGAGCTCCAGGAGGGGACGTCGCTGGCTCCGTGGGTTTGATGAAGCCCTGAGACAGAACCTGAGAAAGTTGTTTCAGGAACCCGGCAAGAATAGACTCAGTGTCCTCTGGAGCACTTCTAGCCTGCTTCCTGGGAGGAGCCTCCGGATCCAATGAAGGAGAACGGTCCCGGTGGGGGCGCCTATGGCCCCGATCAGTTGAGGAAAGCTCCGGGTCCACCGGAGCCTGGGTTTCCAGCAAGGCCTCCGGAGAGGCACTGTGAATAAGACGCTCCTCCGCTAAGGAAACGTCGGAGCCGAGAACTCCAAAATCGAGTGATGGATCCGCTGGAGCCGGAGAAGACGGGGCTGCCGGAGCCGGAGCCTGAGAAGGTTGAGCCGGTGCACTGGAACCCGACGAAACACGAGAGGACTTGGCCTTGGAGCCGCCCTTAACCGGCGTTTTTCCTTTTGAAGGTTTCTTCTTCCTCTGGCCCAAAGCCTTATGTGAGGAGGATACACCCCCGCAACCGGCTTGATCCGGGGGATATGTACGGGGGGAACACCCCCGCAACCGGCCCGATCAACAGAACTCGCCAGTTCTGGACAGGAGCTTGCCTTCTCCAGAAGGCGCATCTTCCTAGACTTCAACAGCTTGGCTGTCGCACACCAGGAGGCTTCATCCCACTGATCACAGACCTCGCAAGGGTTCTGCTTAGAACACGTGCGGCACATCGGGCATTTGGTGTGCCAATCCTAGCCTCGATGAGGTTTAAACTGATGACAGGACTCGCAGATCGGGTTCATATCTGAAAGATATAAGCAGAAAAAGAAAACACCTGCCATCGCGGCTCCCAGACCAAGTCAGGGAACCGCCGTAAGAACTCTCCCCGGCTCCAAACGGAGCCAGGGAGCATGAAGACGTCCCGGCTCCACAGAGCCAGGACCACACCCAAGGCCCCCGGCTCCACCCTGGAGCCAGGAACACACAACCCCCGGCTCCACACAGGAGCCAGGACAACAACACACCTCGGCCCCGAACACAGGAACGGAGCCGAGGGAACACAAGGACAAAATCCCAGCTCCAAGGAGCCAAGAACACACTGACAAGACCCCGGCTCCGTGGAGCCGGGGAGGACACGAACAGCACAACACAACAAAACACACAACCTGCACAAAGCCTCTGCTTCTAAACAAACTGCTAGCGGAGGCAACCAAACGTCCCGGCTCCATGGAGCCGGGAACACAAACAACCTAACCTACACAAAACCTCGGCTTCTGAACAAAGCTGCCAGCAAAGGCAACTAAGCATCCCGGCTCCATTGAGCCGGGAACACAAACAACACAACCTACACAAAACCTCGGCTTCAGAATAAAGCTGCCAGCAAAGGCAACTCAGCATCCCGGCTCCATGGAGCCGGGAGCACAAACAAAGCCAAGGAACGCAAGCTACGGCTCCAGAACAAAGCCTCGGAGCCGAAGAAAGCCAAACCTGTCTAGTCAAAAGAAACGAGCCGTGACCGGACAGGAGCAAGAAAGAAGACAACGGTCGTATCACCAGTACGACCACACCCTAAGGGGGTAAAACCGGTGCGCCCAAAGGCTACCGGAAGGGGAAGGCCGCGACGGTTCGCCAAAGGCTACCGATCAGGCCGGGGAGGGGAGAAAACCCCAAGGAGAGAGAGCCACACTCCCCACAACACGAGTCTAGCATGAACGGGAAGACCCGCGTCCTAAGTCCCGAGATAAAGAAAGTAAAACTAATACACGAAGACAACAAATATAAACATCAAAAGGCAGGAAGAGATAAAAACAACCAACAACACCCGGAACCGGTCCGCCGCAAGGCTACCAGAACCGAAGGGGGAAAAATGGGAGCCTAAACCCGCAAAGAGCTACGATAGGCTGCCGGCCTAACGAACTCACGCTAGGCAAGAAGCCTAAGCTACGAAAACGGCTAACAAAGTAGCTAGAAAAAGGCCCCTGAAAAACCCCAAAAGGAAACCTCTTACTTAACACTCTGGTCAGGTGAACCGCTGAAAACGATCCAGAAATGACGAAAAACTTCCTGCACCCAAAAAAAGTCCAAAGGAAAATCCAAAAAGACGAAAAAACGAGAGAGCTAATAAAACGTGACTTTAGCATTCCGCTGGCAATGAAACAAGGGTGTGTTCGGGGATGGTTCCTATTGGGCTATAGCGCCACCTACAGAAGACATTGCCAGATAGTATTCCGCAGTAAATGGAACAGTCCATTTGTGGAACAGGTGAGGTAAGTAGGAGTGAAGTAGATTGCTAAATACTAGGATGAAAGTGTGCTACGTACAGTACTAACAATATTATTTAAAGATCCAGCTGTAGAGTGTTATCAGTAGTTGCAAACTTTCTAATAAGATGGACTTAGCCATCCCTCATGCTGAACTTTCAAAATATATGTACAGTATAGTTACTCATTAAAGGTCCCAGTGATTTAAAATATTTTGGGAAGAAATATCAATGAATCAAACCACAGCTTATCAAATCTAGGTAAATCTTCTCTGGTGCCCTTTTAAAGTTGACAGTTGCTGGATTAATGGTGATTCTGGGCAATATACTGTATTCAACAACCATCAGAAAAAATGTCAGATGTCAAATTTTCTTAACCAAAATGCAAAATTACCAATAAAAATTGAGTTCTCCCAAAGAAGTGGAAGTGTTACACCAACAGCCCCAGCTGCTGGTGAAAACCATACCATTGCCACTTCTTTGGGAGTTGATCAATTTTTGTAAGCCATTAATATTCAACATTTGTTAATATCGTAATTTTATACGACTATTAATAAAAACTTTGCAAATGTTGAATAAATAGTAATGATTTCAGCGATGATATTGATATTTTGGTCAACTGTAGTGAATATCAGAAGGATATAATACTGAAAAGTGTGGCAGTGCTGAATTGTAACTCTCTGCAGCATTCATCAACCAACACCGAGAACTTGTTAGGGAAGTAGAAATGTGCAGATTTTTCAGCAATTTGTGAAGAAATTTGGGTAAGAGGACCACCTTGAGGTACCTACAGTACTGTAATTACGGAAAATTTTACCGGAGAAAAATTTGTTCATAAAAGAGGGAGTAATTATGTCAAAAATTTCAATTTCATTTTTGGAGCCTGGTGCGGTGTGACTTACCTTTCCGTGTTATATATATATACAGGTAGTGTGTGGTACAGATGAACCAGTGTAGAGGGCGCTTGTGGGTGTGCACATCAAAGATAAATGTAGATACCAAACTCCTATCCCTACACTGTTAGACGCACTGACTCTTCATGGAGGCTCAATCGAAGGGGCAGAAGTGTTCATTTAACATGCACACAGTTCTATTCGGTGATTTGTGTGCATAACCATGGATACATGACAAAAAATTCCATGGTGAAGAGATTTCATTATGCGTACATTTTCAAATTTGAGTTATACGCTCAAACTACTTTTCTCTGTGTATACTTCGGAGTAAAAGAGACGCGCACTTCTGCGTGCTGGGAAAATAAACGCAGTCATTGGTTTTTTGCTGTCAGTGCATAAGAATGTAAACGCGTGTATAGATGTGGGCTTGTAAAGATGCCATGGCAACTGACCAATCAGTAAGCCAATGAACTTCAAACCAGTTGTTGTGGGTTAATGTTCAAATATTCTTAAGTAGGAAGCCGGTCTAAAAGCCTAAAACTGTTTCATGTAAGTGTAATTTATTGAAGAGCTGTGTTTGCAGGAGTTGCAATGTTTTAAAATCACACGTATTTGTACTACCGCAAGATATTAATGAACTGCTAGCTTTCAAAACGACTGATCAGCCATCAGCACTTCCGCCCCTCCGATTCGGCCTTCGTGAGGAGTCACCCCGCCATTTTAAGTTTGGTATCTATGTTTATAATATCTTTGGTGCACATGCATGTATGTATCCCAATCCCTAACCTAGTGCATACGTCAGGCTTGGGGGGATTACATCTGAATGTAATCGATTAAGATTGCGATTACTGCATATTTTACGATTGCGATTATAATTACGATAACAGCTAAAATTGAAAGTAATTGATTACGGCTTTGATTACGTTGCAACGTAATCATGATTGCAATCGTAATTTCATTTTCCTTCCACATAAACAATGTCATAGGCAAAACAATCCAGCGCCCACAACTGGAATAAAGGCCATGGACATTGCTCTAGATAAGCCTGGACAGAACCAAGTCCTCCCAAAGTATAATTATTGAACCCATGCACTTCTCACTCAGTTTAAGCTGGAACATCCATGAAAGAGGGACAATTAAATTTTTTTCATTCCAACAGAAGAACAAAGTACTGAAAAAATTGTTTAGTAACTTTACTTCTTTGTTCAGTTCAACTTCAATGTAATCAGAAATGAAACCACGATTGCGATTACTTTGCCAATGTAACTGATTAGGATTGCAATTACCTTGCAATTTTCACAGAAGTATTGCAATTACAACTACTTCAAAATGTGTAATCGATTGCATTCGATTACGATTACCCCAAGCCTGGAAGCGGTAACCCAACAGGTCTGTAACCCTATTTATTATGTGTACATAACCTTAACCTCATTACCATGCCTTTGTAACCCTAACCCAATGACTGTGGGTATGTAAACCCAATAAGAGCTATAATGTCTTATATGACTGATAAATGGATGTTTTCTATTTTAGAACCTGTTCGAACTTTTAACCAATATACTACCAGGGCTGGAATTAATCGAAGGCCACGAAGGCCATGGCCTTCGTATCTGCAGCAATGGCCTTGATGCCCTATAAAATTTAATGACCATCAAGGCCTTTTGGCCCCTATGCCCTTCCTGTGAGATTACATAGTGGTCAATGCAAAATCACTTGTTTGGCCTTGATGCCCTCTCAGTTTGCATGAGATACCCTTAAAACTGATAGGAAAATGGCCTTGCCCTGCTGGAACCTTAATTCCAGCCCTGTACTACAGCTTACTAATACTAGCCTACAGGCAAGTAACTGTAGGCTAAGTTGTATATAGCGTGTTCGATTTGCTTCCCTTGACTTACTCGAGCCTCGAGCTAGGGCTACAACAGCCATGCGCAGTTGGGTGAAATAAACGAACGTTTTACGGTAATTACTGGAGAAGTTGGTTCACAATAGCCAATGACAGAGCCCGTAGCTGGATGGCAGAGCGAACTCTGGTATGTACGTATTACATGCGGTTCGCTTATACGATGAACGTAGACTCGAAACAATGCTCATTTGAAAATTCTCGAGAAATAACACTTGAGTGACTTCACTAATTCCGACATCAACCACTTTTCACAAGTCAGAAGTTTCATGTTTACCCCACTGTATTTACATGCTCAGAAATTATTCATGAATGCATGTTGTTCGTTTAGATGCCATGTTTTCCCAAAGCACAATGGGATATTTACCTAAGTAACCGACTCGAAGGGTCGCTCACTTGGGCCTGGCGCGAGTAAGCGCGAACACTGACGTCATTAGCTAATCAGTCAACATGCAGCTGTACAGTTAATGAAGCCAAGTGACTACTTCTCTAGCATTCCCGCCTTTTTAAGATCTGCACAAATGAGATTTCGCGGAACTGTGACTGACAAGGGGTCTCCCCCTATATGTTGAATAATGTATAAGTAGGCGTATAAATGGATGCAACGACACGGTAAGTGGACATTTTGATCTTTCCTTCTCTGAGAAATCAAAGATTTTTTAGGTTTTGTCAAACATATCCTGCAAAAATACGCTCCCAAAAAGAGGCAGTCGATTCTTATGTCTCAAATTAGGACCTCAAACTTTGCGAGTACCTGACTCATTGAGGGATGTAAAACGATTCTTTTGTATCGACGTTTGAAGATTATAGTATAGGCTTTCTGTTGATACCAAAATTACGTAGTTTAATTTATAAACTGTTTTGTAAACAACTGCTAAACCCGAAGGGGCATTTAGCATACAATATGTATGTAGTATGTACTATAGTACATATGACGTTAAACTGCATCCAGGTTGTGGCTTCTGTTCTATTCAGCCAGTCTAGAGCAAGACCACTCAGTGTTTGCCCTTTGGAGGGCGTATTTGTCCATTTGGGACATTAAGCTCCTTAAGGGAGCAGAACTCCTCCGGGAGTAATCGTTTGGTTTTCGCTTGGCTCTTCGCCAGAGAGTCGTGGGGACTTTTAGAAAACTATAGTACATATGATATTGGTAAATGTACACAGTTAACGTTGTATATCCTACAACGTTACTGTTAGTACTATCCCAGTGTGGCTCGGATAACGTCGGTCATAACAAAACAATGAACGACTATTATACTGTGGGATTTGCAGGACAGGTACCCATTTCATTTACATTCTTAAAAACTTCCAGTGTTGTTTGTAGACTTGTAGTCTATGAAATTTGAAGCTTCAGTTTTCATGGCGTATTCACATTGCAATGTTGGCAAGTGGGGGGCTTACAATAAGTTACATGTAACTTTGTTGTAAAGTCGGTAAACCTGGGACTCGTATGAATCATGATAAAGTCAGCCTGGATCAAGTAAACAAACTCCAAATCAGTCTGGACATATTCACGGGTTAATATTCTTTCTTACCTGATAGTTACTGTGCCACAAACAGAAAAACTCAGTCCTTTCCATCATTTTCCATAATAGATCGACCAACAGTACAGTATAGCATAGTGGTAACTGGTATACTGTACTGTAATTAAGTTCAAGTTGTCTATTTCTATAAAGTCCCATAGGTAGCCCATAAATTGCAAAGCTGCAGCTTTGCAATTTATACAATTTCTAGCCCTTTATAAACTTATATCATTTAAAAACCTTACCCCATGGGCAATTGCGTACCACCATCTAAACTGTGACTTGCATTTTAGAACTACTGGTTAACTTTAATGAAGGAGTGCGGTTTCAGTGGGAACAGAAATTAGTGCTGTGAATCCTGGCTGTATGGCATATACCTAGCTTATATAATTTTTATTCAGTAACAAGAATTACCATCTCTCAAACTCAATCTTATCCTGGCTCACTTGAATTGTCCCAAAAGCTCACCTCAATGTGGTGCTTAATTCAAGCCGTTGGATTTCAAAAATCACGGGAACCCATTTGTGGGTTGTGTCATTTTTCACCATGGTAACTCATGGGAACCCACTTTTGGGTTCTGTTACAAAATGCATGGGTGGTAACTGATTGGTGGTAACCACTGTTTTGGGGTTCCGTGATTCAATCATCAGAGGTCCACCACGCCATGGGGAACAATCGTTTCCCGTGAAATCTGACGGCCTATAAACTGCTGTACAGTAAGCCTACTACTGATTAACAGACAGTGGTTATGACAGCCATGATATGTTCACTGGCAGTGGTCAGTTTTGTCTATAGCTATACCCAACTTTGTCTTAAAATGAATTCTCATCAGTGTGGCACTCAATGAAATGAAAACTGCAAATTCATTCCTAGATTTTTTTACATCAATTATATATATTTCTGATCTTTAAGGAGGTCACATAAAGGAGAACCATATTGGGCAACATTTAGGTAGTTTCCTGCAAAAGAACTGTATTGTTACATTGACTTTTTGAGATACTATAGGCATATCAAACTGGCCTACTGCCAGTAGAAATGAGCCTGGAACATTCCATAACCTCACAAGAGGACAGGATAGTGATGAATTATTATCCTAGCAGTCCAGCTATCATCATGTTATTTTTAGGACCAGTATTTCATGTGAAAAGAAATTCAAAGTAAGATATCCCATTTGCCAACTTGACCTCAGCTGATATACTCCTTCCCTTGCAACCTTATTGGTATTTGCCTTTGCCTTCAGTACTTTTCATTTTTACCCAGAGTAAATGAGGAAAATCAATAGCACTTGTTAAACATTGTACTGATGATCTTTCCTGCAAGGCCCTTCCTGTCTAAGCAGGCCCATTTAGAAGGTCTCTCATTCATTTTCTTGCTCAATGTATTATGCTGACTGAGAGTATATACTACATGATGCATAGAATTTATTTATTTTTTTCAAAGAATGAACATTGGATTGAAGTTGATAGAGTTTCCTAGTACAAAGATTTTTTAACCAGCTTTTTAGTTAGCCCCACTCTTTTTAAAGTGACGTGATTTTCACTGTTTTGGTGCAAACAAGATGCAGTTTTGCTCTAGCTGTGTCAACAGAGCTTCCCATCATGACTATGACATTGTATGTGTATACAGGCATATCACATTCAAACAACATATAGCCTTAAGTTCTAGTGCAACGCTACTGATTAGTTTAATTTGTAAATGGCATTACAACAAACAAAATTTTGCAAAAATGTCGAAGGAGCAAGTATCACACCATTTTCTCCAAAATGGGAACAATATTGGTGAGGATGAATTAGGCTGCTGTTGTAACCTTTTACATAGGACGACCTGCATTAACGTTCATTTCGCGAAAGTAGGCCCACTATACTGTGAATATACTCTGGGCGCCACAATCGATTCGTTGTCGAATTTACCGAGTACCTGACTCATTGAGAATATTTTATAGTGCAAAAATGATACCAGTAGATAGAAAACAAAATTTTCTCTCTACTGAAGTAAAAACTGAGTAGTTTAAAACAACACCGAATAAATGCTGAACGATTTTGCAGAGCATTTGAAACCCATTTTAGACATTTCATAAAATGGACTAAAATACTCCCTTTTACCCGTAAGTTCACTCAGAACCAGGCACCGAAAGTATTTTTTACATCTTATTCATTGATTTTCACGGTTTTAAAGATTTTTTGCTTCCTAGTTTCTGAGAAAATTGACTTTAAAAGTCGTGACTTTTAGCTAATTAGTATTCAAATCCTTATGATGTCACGAAACGTCATGCATAAAATGTAAGAGCAGGAAGCTCTTTTCGAGCAGTTGCAATGTGACTGTAATCGAACGTAGTCGTGCCAGACACGAGTTAACTCGGGAGAGTAATCGAACACGATAACGTTAACGGGCTTAAGGGACCAGAACTCCTCCGGGAGTAATGGTTTGGTTTTCGCCCCTTGGCTCTTCGCCAGAGAGTCGTGGGGACTTTTTCACCACTTAAAAACAATGACACACTTCTCACAAGTTATGAAGTGCTGCCAAGTTAAAAAAAAAGTGCTGCCAAGTTGTTAATGCACCACTTCACGGGCTCAATTGAACGCAGAACAATTATGCTAGTAAAATACTTCGGTCGTTTTCACGTAAGTAGGGGTTCCACGAGATAGCTACAGTACCGCAGAAAATTGCGAGGGACAAGGCTAAACCAAAGGTTAGCCAATCCCTATCAACACCGAACAATAACCATTTCATTTTCATCTAGTACTTCGCTCATTTAACTTACCCTCCAATTTCTGAGGGTGGCAAACTTCTTGTTTCTTACATTTCTTGACAAGCACCGGGGAATTTTTCTTAACAGCACCAGGGTCGTCATGATTGCTAGTATACCGGTTACAAGCTAGCACAACATTCAACTTCTCATTCGGTCTCACATGCAGCTTTATTGGCCGACTCTCCGTAACCGTTATCGGTCATACGTCTAAATGTAGTGCAATAGGCCTAATGTAGTACAATAATTGTAGTAAAAACATTGTACCCGAACATTTTAGGTCCTTTGGTAGAAATTCAATAGATTTTGCAAATCGAAAAGTTTCCATCATAAACCTCCTAAATGCGTTACACTTTTCAGGCGCATTTTGCATTTTTAGGTTTTTCGCTTTATGTAGTATTCGGAGATATGTTTTAAGGTCTGGCTAAACTGCATTTGTGATGTTCATACCATTGCACATCTAGTGTATTTGTCTTTTTGACCGAGCACACCCTAGTACTCTTGTCGTTAATCATTCATTTTGGGGTTTTGATGTCTATGGGCTAAAAACGTTTTTATTCCAAATTTTACATAATTTAGAGGATTAACACTTCTAGACACAAATATATTCACATGGCTAAACGCGTTTCTGGGAGCTGCATGTCACAGGTAACAGGAGGAGAAGAATTGGTTTAATTTGGATCTATATTTTTGTCGTAAAACGCGTGAAGTAAAGGCATAAAACGACCCATTATTTTGGGGAAATTCCCCAAATTATGACGTCACTAAATTTTGAAATCGTCAAAAATCATGTATTTCCAATGAAAATCGGCATTTCATGAGTTCCTCTCACCTTGACACAACATTCCAAAGCATAGTTAATTTAGCTTACCTTCATTAGAACATTTAAAAAATTTTGATATAGAATGAGCAAATGATTGTTTTTGGCCCGTAAAAAACTTTTCGATATGGTCGATCGAGTCCTAGCTCTCTTTTCCAAGCAATAGACAGTCAGGTTAATTAGGGTTAAGGAAGCAGGAACAAAGGAAAACACAATGAGCTCCTCAGGCTGTGCGTAAAAACAACATGTGTGTGTGTGGGGGGGGGGGGTGCTGTGACACTACGTACTTGTTTACACGATACCTTATGAAGATCTCAAACTTGGTTCACAGATCATGACAGACGTCTAATACTGAGAGGAAGAACCATTTTGGTGGAGGTCAAAGGTCAATTGGTATCACAGGGGGTCAAACCCTGAAAACCTTGTTTACACTTAAGTTAGGAAGATTGGGTTGATTTCAAACTTGATATGTTGATGCATTATGAAGGGACAAAGAATCCAGGCTATCGGTTTTGGTAGAGGTCAAAGGTCATTTGATGTCAGAGGGGTGAAACCCTGTAAACCTTGTTTACACTATATCTCAAGGTAGCAGACTTGGATTTCAACTTGACATGATGTAGGAAAGCGCCCTATCAATTTGAAAGAGGTCAAAAGTCATATGGTGCTACAGAAGTCAAATGCTTAAAACGCTCTTTACACAATATAAAGGTAGGAAGCTTGGATTGTTTTCAAACTTCGTATGTTGATGCATTATGATAAGAAAAAAATTCCCATAGATTTTGGTAGAGGTCAAAGGTCATTTGGGGCCACAAGGGATCAAACTCCGAAAACCTTGTTTTTATGATATCTCAACGAAGGAAGCTTGGACTGATTTCCAACTTGGTGTGTTGGGAAGAATTCTAAGGATTTTGGAAGAGGTTAAAGTTCGCCAGGGTCGCCCAAGTTCAAACTCGGAAAACCATTTCAACTTTGTATTCCAAGATAGGAAACTAGGATAGAGTTAAAATTTGGTATGTGGATGTGTGATGGTAGAAAATGGCATCTGCGGACTTTGGTGGGAGGTCGAAGGTCATATGGAGTCATCAGAGGGTCAAGCTCTGAGAACCTTACTATAGGATATAATTAAATTAAAGGTACGAAACTTGAACGGATTATTTGGATGCATTATATAGTGAGAAGATAGTCTGACTGTTTTTTGTGGAGGTTAAAGGTCATCTGGGGTCACCAGAGGTCAAACTATGAAGAACCTTGTCAAACGGATATCTCAAGAAAGTAAACTTGGATGGATTTTATAATTAGGATGTGGATGTGTTCTGGTGACTGTTGTTTTGGTGGATGTCAATGGTCACCTGGTGCCACCTGGGATCAAACTCTAAAAACATTGTTTGCAGAATATTTTAAGTAAGTGCATGTAGTTTGGATTTCTTTTACTTTTTGAATGTAGAAGTGTTGGGGTGAAAAGGAAAACCAGGTAGCTCCTGGTGGAGTCGAATGTCATTTTGGGTCACGCGGGTAACAATAAATGAGGCATTTTTTTAATAGAACATGTATTTGTATAATCGAAACCTGATGCATTTTTGCATTCTGGTTCTCTTTGTTGTATTGAGGATCAGAGAGCCCGGTTTCACTACAAACATTTGACGCACGTAAAAGCTTGAAATCGAGTAGCGCTTTAATCCCATCTACTAGCCATATATGATGACCGACGGGGAATCATATGGAGATGGTATTATTACTTGTTCATGAAGGCGAATTTTGTGGATGACGCATTGCCAGTAGAGAGGACAAAGTCTTTTCATCCAGCTCATCGCACCTAAGGGCCAGCAGTATAATGGGACGGGAGTCACAGGGGCACTTTGCAAGCTAGATGACGGATTACAAATCAAAACACAGATAAATGGAAAGACGCCGCTGTAGATTTTATTTCCTCTTGTCTAATTCAATCTACATGGTCAAGTGATTAGAGCGGGTCAGACTTCAGGATTGTAGATCTGGTTTTTGGATTGGAATGGGGTAAAATTTTCCAAAAGCTGGAACCCTAGATCCTGCCCCAGACCGCTGCCCCAGACCGGACTCCTATTAGCAATTCAACCCGGACGCATAACGAACATATACACAAAACATATTAGATGACGCAGTCGGCAGAAATGCAGAATAATTTTATTACCGGTAGTCATAGTTAATAGGCTCAAGTTCATATTTTCATCTAAGCTTGAAAGTCACCTTTACACCACAATATCACATTTTTAGTTTATTCTGCCAATGTTATGATTTTTTAATCTGCCTGAATATTTTTTTTTTTTGGGGGGGGGGGGGTACATATGTTCCACTCCTAATATTTTCATTGCGGTCGGGAGGTGGAGTTCGAGTCCTAGCCATGTCATATACTGACACTTTGGAATCCACTGTCAATTTGCTTGGTAACTTATCTGCATGAGCAATGGAATAGGGGATACAAGCCAGTTAGCTATACAACTAGAAAAGGGCCTAGCCGCCTCGACTTAAAGCAGTGGTTAGTAATTGCATTTAATACATCTTCCACCCCTACATAAATGTACCGTCACAAAGATCGACGTCAGGATTTATCGGACAAGTTGCTCCATGACTCATGCCCGCTCCATCGCTAATAACCATTTGTCTTCGTCCCTCATCATTCTTGAAACGTTTGCTTTTAAAGGCATGGTCTTCCAAACTACTCACTTTAAGCCAATATAACCCTCACAACCCACAGTTGTCTAAATAGGATAAATATCCTGTTTAAAAATTGGTCTCAGGACCGGTTGTACTCTGAGTATGTTGAGCGATCCATACTCAAAGTTGCCTTTATAAGCGAGTTCCGGTAATTCGTTTTGGTGGGTATGCACGTGCGTACAACCTCCAAATCATCGGGTTAAACAAACTATCCAACAACACGTATTACAAAATTTGAATTAACATGAAAATCTCGTGGAATTTTTGTTTCTTAATTTATCGATAACGTATGGAGGGATCTGAAGTGTGGTTTATTGCAATGAATTATCTCTGAATTATCTTTTTGGTGTAAAAAATTGCATTTTAATCTGACGTAAAGTACGCCCGGGCCCCTATTTTCGTTTGAGTTGGTTAGACACTTAGTGTTGTATCAACGTACTTATGAAAACAAGGGAACGCCGTATACTATGTATTGAGCTCGGTTTGTACATCTCACCCTGTGCCCCACAATTCCATGCTGCAACGAATTACAGAACTAACTTTTTAGAATAACTCTCGGTCTCTGAATTCACGCTGTATAATGGAAACTATAGGTTCTGCTTTCTCTTTTGTTTTGATGTCAACCAAAGAGCTGTGAGAATTGGAAATTTTGGTAGGCCCTTGGTAAAAATTGAAGGGTTATATGACCGTAGATCCTGGGTATGAGTGGATAACCTCCAATATTTGAATAGGGGAGATGGTCAATGTAATCATCCCCAGTGTTCATGCTACTGATATGTTAAGGCTAGCATTTTTTTTTTTTTTTTTTTTGCTAGCAAGTACATTTATTTTCCACTTTAACATGATTAGGTGTTCATCTAAATTACATGTGTAATACTTAAGATGTTATATTGGTCAGCTGGTATGCTACATCAAAAAGTTTCCACAGTTTTTCTTTTCTCAAAATGTTTCGAGCGATGAAAGTCACATTTCTGTCATTTAAGCACGGCAGTCTCCCATATTGGCTGAAATACTGAAAACCGGTCACATATGATTTGTTTTATCTTGGCTGGCAATTCTGAAGACGTGCCTGTCAGATCCAATGTCTAGTTGTCAGGGACAACCCTATGAGTTGATACCTGCCTTTTTAGGCGTTACATACATTGTTGCCATGGTTCCATTTCAATCATCCAGTGCAACTTTTAAAAAGTTTTGTGTTCAAAGGAGACTTTCCCAAATATGTCAATACCCAAGAACATTACCTCTGAGATATACCCCTTAAAACAGTCTTCCTAGGATCTCTAAGGCGTTAAAACCCAGGAGTTCCCATGGGTTTCGCCCCTGAACCACGCCAGGGGCCCTACGGCTGGTACCTGGATCTCACCCGGAATGGACTTTGTGCTCACCGTGCATGCTGCCCCTGCGCAACTTTAGATTTGTCTTGATTCAAGCCATCTGCATGAAAAGTTGAAAAGAAATCCATATAGTTCAGGTGACAAATTGGGCTCTGTAAGTGAGGTGTGTACAAGACTAAGACCCAAGACCCTACTAGGTACAAAACTAAGACCCTACTAGGTACGAAACTAAGACCCTGCTAGGTACAAAACTAAGACCCTACTAAGTACAAAACTAAGACCCTACTAGCTACAAAACTAAGACACTACTAGCTACAAAAATAAGACCCTACTCAGTACAAAACTAAGACCCTACTAGGTACAAAACTAAGACCCTAATAGATGATGCCATAAGATAAAGTTTGAACGTCCCGTTTCGGGTACGTGAAAATATCAACAGCATTGTTGCATCATAAGCATGGGCGTCCGCAGGTATGGGCAAGGGGGGCACGTGCCCCCCCCCCCTGGAAAATCAAAAATTTGAAAAAACGTATAAAAATCAAAGCAAAAACCCGAACAAAACGTGTTTTCCAAGTTTCTATGCGAAAAATAGGCTTTAGAAATGCCATTTCCGGCGATCTGGGAGGCATTTTGGGCTGATATTTTCGCATGCTTTGTGTCAATTCATGGTGACTTGGAGGTTTTTCCCCTTCCTAGAAATTTTGCCCCCCTGCCCCTGACTTTTTTTCTGCGGACGCCCATGATCATAAGTTATGTTTTTTTAATGTAATTGTTCGATATCTTTTAATAACTATATCACTATCTATTATGATGGCCTTCAGTGACGTACAGTACTGTAGGTGCTCAGGGTAGCTATAATGAATCGAGCATTATGTCGTAAACCTCACGCGGCATGCGGGACTCACTATCGCATGTGTTGTTACGGACTCTTACCGTAAAACGGTCATCTTGTTAGATTTAGATGAAATCAGGTGTCACATGGTCTGAGCAAATTTTGCAAAAAACAAATGTTTGTAGTTAATTAAATTTTTCCTTCCATGGTTTAGTCACGATTTAGTCGTCTTGACTATGCTTGTTATTGCCCTCCGCAGTCCAGGTTAGCCATGCTTCAAAATCACCCCCCCCCCCCCCGATTGGATATCTGCCTCCTATATTCTGAGTAACCCTACCATTTTAAACAGGACACAACTTTATTCTCCGTTTACTTTCTATGGCTTAAATTACAGTTGTACTCTGAAAATGTACTATCCTGTTTTCAATGCCTCGGCTATACTATTTCGTGGTACTTCTTGTTTAACAATCTAGATTATGGGAAAAAGAAACTTGAATTGAACTTTGCATATCTTCGCTGCACTAACCTCAAGATTTCTGTCCTAGTTTTGTACTTAGTCTGTTAGTAGGGTCTTAGTTTTGTTCCTGGTAGGGTCTTAGTTTGGTACCTGGTAGGGTCTTAGTTTTGTTTCTGGAAGGGTCTTGGGTCTTAGATCTTAGGTCTCAGTTATGTTCACATCCCTGTAAGTGTACCGACTAGGACCATGTTGACTGGTCATAGTTCAGCCACGGTGAAACGCAGATATACGCACATACTGTACTTTGTGAGAAGTTGCCACTTCCTTGTCGAGGTCGGTACATTTGGAAAAAAAAAATCTGTTGAATGTTGGGTTGTGCCATTTTTGACATTAGCCTGCATCCTTTTCCGAAAATCGTTCACGTGCCTCGTGAAATCATCGCATAAATACATATTCATAACCCCAGCTCATTCCAAGTTCCCCGAAAGCCATCTTTTATTCCACTCACATGTGGCTAAATGTCGACCAATTCGGCACAATCCTATAGTGCAGTATTGCTTCGAGTCAGGGCATAGGTAGGCATTCATTTCCCTTATATGTAATAAGAACACTTTCAGTTTAGGCTAAGTAATGTGAGCTATTCTGTATTTATTTGACTTAGATAACAATCAAAGAACTGTGCCAAATGCAATTTTTGGTAGACTACTGGTAAAATTTTAATTTTAGGTGACGAATTTCTGACTTTAAGAAACGGATCCACCATTCTTAATTTCAGTAATTAATTAGAATTTAATATAATTAATATATGAAAGGAATTAGTTTTTTATTAGAAAAGACCATATCCATAAATATTTAATAGGCTAAGTGTCCGAATTCGACTAATACGGTACTCTTTTAATTGGGGGAGTCTACCAACATAATTTTGTCCATTGTTTAGGATAAATTATGCTCATGCGATTCAACGCTATGTTCAAAACTGATCACTCGACAGTCAATTGCAGCTATTTTAGAACGGCCTAGGTTGCCATGAACTTAATTAGTGTACATGGATATCCAACTTTAGAACATTCAACAGAATATGGAAAGAGTACAGCCTGATTTGAAGCTTTTATCTCAATTTCTACCCCAAAAATCAAAAGTGAAACACCGCCTTGGTCAATCAATTAGTTTTCAAGTTTAAATGTACAGGAAGTAATAAATATCGAAAAGGCGTAATTAGCGGACAAGTATATTATAAAAGCTCTTTAATGAGGTAGTAGCTATGTAATTTCAAATAAATATCCAGTAATTAGACACCATGTCCTTGAACTAAATTGAAAAAGAGAAAATAAGGAGCTTCACCTTACGTTCGTGAGAATTCACAGGTAAATAAATCTACAGAAACAGAGTAAGGGCAAGGCTGCTTGAAACGTCATGGCATTTTTACGTCATCTCATTCCTTTCTTTGTCTTTCTACTGTTCTAACTCAGTTGATATAGAGGCTTTGCAATAACGTCACGTAACCGCCATGCTGGAGGACATTCATGCCAAATGCACGTGGTTTTGTGCCGAACGCACTGCACAGTGTGCACTGTGATATGCACGGTGTGTACAAATTCAACGAGCACGCGCGTCCCGTATGGTTTACTACGTAGTTACATGTACTCCAACATGGCCGCCGGAGAGTATTATGACGTCATGTGAAAAGCCTCTATTGAGCCGAAAATCACTGATTGAAGCGAATTGTGGTGCTTGGCGTAAATTCCGGTGGGACTTTGGAACTGCAACTCCCAATGGAATTGTGAAGCCTCCAGCAGTAACTCCCCAACTTGTTAAGGATGAAAATAAAGTAAAAAGTGACATTCTCTTAAATCTTAAGATTTAAAATATAATCTAAAAGAGTGGAATTAGTGACAATCGGACGTTCGATTGGTCACTAATTCCATTCTAGTTTTAGATTTATTTTAGCTCTGCTAAACTCGTGCCTCTTGGAACTTGGGAGTTTTATGCGCGCATAACCAGTGGGGATGAACTCCGATCAATTTCAAGGGACAATCGTGTATTACTAAATTTAAAATCTGGTTGTAGGCATGCTGCTGTTTTACAGTACAGATACATTTTCTGATTGTGTTTTCCGTGCAAATGTTGAATCATGGACAGGAATATTCGTTTTGATGTTGGGTTTTGTTACTGTTTTTACTTTATATGGACAGCGCATTAGATTAGGGTTTATAGTGCGCTTTATTAAATTAATAATAATAATGTGAAACTTCAAGCCCGGAACCCTAAGCACTGGTCTTCCTGATAATAGTCAAACGGAACCTTTACTGCCATCGTGCTTGTGGCTTAGAATAACCAATTGAGTAGGTAAAATAGGCCAATGAGCCACAACTTAAAAAAAAGCCGTCGCCGACACGACTAATTGAACCAATTGGTTAGAAACTGGGCTGTAAAACCCCATTTGACCTAACCCTGATAATGATGCAACTTGTAAGCAGATACCGACGCTATATATGGTCCATTGATAGACACTTTGCAAAAATACGATTTCCTCTTTGTCTCACGTGATATTTAAATCGAAGGATTGGGGTAACAATAAGCAATCATCACTATTATTTGGAGAAGTTAAAATTTTACTAGTTTGAAGGTATCGGTTCTGGAATTATTGGTCAGAAATTTGCTACAAAATTGGTAAACTTCTGAAATTTGAAACTTCCGGAAAAGGGAGGGAATTAACTTCCCAGGCCTCTTCCCAAGCCGAACTCTTGCCTCTTGGAACTTGGGAGCTGTATGCGTGTATGATCAATTGGGATGAACTCAGATCAGTTTGAAGGGAAAATCGTGTAATGTGAAGTCTCATCTGACGAGCAAGTTAGTATGCTTTCTGCCACCTCTACTGACTGGCTGTTTAGTTTCCTGTATTTTGATTGGTTAAACACTGACAGGTTATTCTCTAACAAACCGGCCGTTATAATGACTTGCAGAAGCCACTAGACAGCTAGAAGATCACTGGAAAGTAAACCCCCAAAAGACATTTTGGGTAGTACTAGTAGAAAAAGAATAAACCACATTTGTCGGATTATTGTTGGTGAAAACCCATCTCGACTCCAAATTGAAATGCAATAACGGTCTCGGCTTCGCTTCGTCCGTTATTTTTCCAAATTTGGAGTCTAGACGGCCTACTCACCAACAATAGTCCGACAAATGCAGTTTATTTCTTAAATATTTGGATATGCCCGAATTTGCCCAGGTTGTCAAAGTAGTTTTTCTCTTGAACATGGAAACTTTTAGATACCTAGCACACATGTGTAATTCCTTAAAATTTCACTTTAAACACATTTAATTGCTAAACATTTAGTGTTCAATAGCTAAACGTGTTTAAAATTTAAACGCATTTCCAAAATGAGGACAAAATAAGTGTTTAATCGCTAAACATTTTTAGAGTGTACGTGCATGCAGTCTAGAAGTATATTGTTTCCAAAATTCGCTGGTAAACAGTTTTGGTGAAATCATGGTTTAGTATAATAACGACGGTGAGATCAAAGTAAAAAACAAGAGAGATGCGGCACATCAAAAATCCTCAAGTCTCACTTCATAGAGCCCTGGCCATGGGCAGTACGTTGTTGTAAATGGCAAAATATTCAGTTAGGGCAGGGGTGTAAAGAGTTGCGAGATGTTTTCAATGGCTAGATAACACGGGCGGACGAGACGGGGAGAGTTTACAACTATATTTTGTCTGTGAAAATGTTAGCGGTAAATTTGGTCTGGCATTTGTTTTGTCATTTCCCAGTTTCCTCACTTTTAACTGAAGTGAACTGGCTGGATTCTACTTAGAGGCCTAGGAAAATTCTGTTTCCGGCCAACTGAAGGGTCGGGTTTTTCAAAAATTCCATATTCTTCAACTGATGGAGGCGCTACACTTAGTGAACGGATTGCATCAAAAATTCATGCAACTCCACAAAAATATGCAGCCCTCCCTCAGCCCCCTCCCCCATCAAGAAATCCTGGTTACTCCACTTAAACGAAGCTACATCTTCAGATTGCAAATGGCTACCAGAAAATGTATTTTTTCCCTCTTAATACGACTATAGCTAGAACTGTTTCATAATTTTGAAACTGTGGGTCTAAAATACACGATTTAATCCTTTTATGACAAAAATATCAATGAAAAAGATATTTAAAACCATTTCCTAAGCTGAAAGGACTTCGCGATTCGGTTGTGTCTGTCCAAGAGGGTTTCAATTCGTCCTTACCTTACCGTAGAAGTTACGTCACTGACTGAGTGCCAAGTCCGCTGAATTTTTTTTTAATTCTCTCATATAGGAACGCCTACAACTTTCCGGGGTATTATGGTTTTTTTCCTTGGGGTGTCATTATATATAGAGAGGGAGCCTTCAAAGCCTTTAAATAAAACTTACTTCAGTTATCAAAGAACAAAAACTAAAATTGGCGTCGTAGCTTGCTGGCCTAAAATTGAAGGCGTTATCCTTTCTGAAAACTTAAACGACTGAACGAAAATTGCATGGAAGGCGTTAAAATAATTACAGGTTACAAAACATTGATTCTAACAAGGCTAAAAGTTAAAAGAATGATTTCAACAACAGCTAGTTCTCAAGTTTACATAACTCAAAGTTTCATGTAATTTTATGCTTAAAAATGTGAGACCACTTTGATATGAAAAAGTCTAAACATTATTCTTTATAGGACATAACCAGAGGTTAAAATCCTAATACTATAACATGCATGTTAAAGTCTACATCAAGTCTATAATTTTGAAAATAAACATTTTAAAGGTTGCAAAATGAAACTTATGCATCCAACGCCAATTGTCATAGACTGTTTCATTGGTGAGATATTAACTGTTGAAATTTGTTCCTTTAAATCAAAATAGTTCATTACGCTTTTTTTTTTCATTTTCTTGTTGCACAACTCGCATTAACTGCTTTGTTTTGGGTCGTCGAGTGGCAGAGTGGTGTAGTCCAGCTGCTGTGTACCAATGTGTCTCACATGTGCATGGGTTCAAGTCCCGCTCGATGTACATGGGTTTTTCTCCGGGTACTCCGGCTTTCCTTCCATTTGGCAAAGCCACTACAATCGGTTGCCAAGCCGACGAAGTCGGTTGCGCGCCGGACTGAAGCACCTTCGGGTGGACCAGTTAACTAGCCGACTTTGCTTTTGCTTTGTTTCCCTTTGACATTAAAAATGTTTTAATGACCTCGAACGCTTCCTGTTTCTTGCAAAGCATGTTGTGCAGATAGGTTTGATTACATCATGCCATTATTGTAAGATTACTATTACATATGCAGTACGCTTTCAAAACAACAGAGGAATACAAAGTCTGTAATTTGAGTAATGCAGCAATGACATCACAAATGATTGCGCAACGTACCATGTTAAATTCAGTGAATAAACTTCACTATTTTATATCTCAGCGCATGATGTCTTATGAAAATGGGAGTTAGACTGTTTGTATTCATTTTTCATGCTCTGTGATATAAATGTTTGAAATTTTAGACTTGGGATACAATTTAAATAGGTATCTAAGGTGTTACCATGTTCCAGAATAAGCCACCGCCAGGTACCAATACTATATGCACTAGCATAGGTCCATATGGCAAGGGGGCGATCATCTCCTGACGAACCTAGACATTCACCTCTAGGCACTCTTTAGGCTGTTAAATTATATACTTAATACTTACTTGCACCATTACATGGCAGTGCACTGCTGCGAAACGTCAGGATTAAAAAGTGTTGTTTTAAGGCCACATAACTAAAATGTCAAACAGTTGATCCATTCTTTATTCTAATGAAAAGGGTCACCCATCAGTCACTGTGATACAGTCAGTGGCAGTTCACCCAAACTTATCTTCGCAATACATGGTTTAACTTTCCTAATTTTCCAAACTTCATTGCTTCCAAACTACACTCTTAAAAAGATGTTGAGCAATTAATCACTAAGCGTTTATCAATTAAACGTGTTTGAAAACGAAATGTTTAGGAATAAGACACGTGTGTTAAGCATCTAAACATGTTTACAACTGAGTGGGGAAAAAGTTTTCAGAAAAACGTTTCATTCCGTAACACTTTTTACGAGCGAATGCGAAGTATAGCAGCCGCTTTATAGACTTGTTACAGTGTTTTTATTCTGTGCCTTGTTGGTTTTGTTACTTTTTAGTGTTTGTAAATTAAAAGGCGTTGACCATGAAAACAGATAATTTATTTAAGGATGGCTCAGGTTTCATCACACGATGAGGCATATATGTTCAGGGATATTTCAATTACCGTGGTTCTTGGAACGACCAGGGGAGCGACTATATGGGGTTCTCAGAAGCCCTTTCTATAGTTTTGTCAACTGCCGTTCTTTATGACATGGTCGCTACCCTTCGTTTGTTACAGTTTGAAACATCCCAGCAATCTGTTGACGTGAAAGTTTCGGCGTTGTTGTAAAGAAAACATTGAACAGGTGATTTCTTTTCATGACTAAGGAACTTATAACTGTAACAAGAGCGGCAAACTTAAATTATACCTTTTTTTGTTCAAAACTGAAGACGGTCACAGAGGGTTAGGAATAGAGAACGGATAAGATAACGTTGTCTCCCGGATGCGAAAATTGCGCAATAGTAACTGCGTAGTTTTCTTCTGACCTAAACGTTTCAACTGAAGCCTGAATCGCCCTTACCAATATGCGCTTGCTTTGCCGGTGACCACGTGATCAGCCGAACGACATGTGATACAGTTGATGATATCAAGTGCTAGCGCGGCTTAAAAAGGTCATTTCGAGAGTCAAATGTGCAGTTGAAAGTCAAATATGAGCCATGCGCAAGGCTTTATTTGCTTAGCCGCATCGAAATAACTTAGTTAACCTCAACCCAAGTTTTTTTGGTTCTGCATTTTGTAAATATTCTTACATTAGATTCTTTTATTGGTGGCTGTGCTAAAAATTTAGCAATCTTGAAAGACAAATTTAAAATGGTTCCTTTGAGCAACCGTACTGTAAGGGAAAAGACTTTCTAGCTGCGCACCTATCCAACCAAAGAAAGAAGAGGAAGGTGAGAAATTTTATACCGGTACTGTTTATGTTGTTGACAATTATGGTAGGAATGGGAAGAGAGATCTCTGACGAGGGAGTAGCAAAATAAAAGACTGCGTAGTTATCTCTCTCTATTCATTAGCCACTCGAGATGATAGTTAAGTTACATTTCTTCTGATCTGAAAGTGCTTACTGTGTTGGTGATAATGCGATGCATATACATACAGGTGATATGGTTGAACTGCCGAACCGTAATAAGTACTGCCCTCGAACAATACTGAGAACACTAAGTAAAAAATGAAATTGTCATTCGTGAGGAAATTTTGATATTTTGAACTGCCAATAATATGTGTGAAATTCTGACAGTTTTGGCTACGGTCGGAAATTATTAATAAAACAATTCTTCTGCAATCGAAGCACTTCTATTTTCTAGATCTAGTAGAAAATATCATCCACCACCTGTTTTGTTTAGTCAATTTTAACATCATATATACGTATCACTCATATGTACTTTTCTAAACGTCGAGCTTGTAGCATAAACAATTCTGTTTCCCTTTCTTCACATAACTAATGTTTCACCTGTATAAATTTTCAACACTGATATCCTTTTCTGAAATGCGCAAACATCCTCATCATAACAAATTCACCATCTACTGCCTGTTCGTATCAGGGAGTGGCTAAAATTTAGCAACTCTGTCAATATCACTAGAACCGTTAGACCGCTCCATTCGCGAGTATGAATGCCTTGCATTCTGGTTAGAGTCAGGCGTGGTTTTACGAGGGGCCTTTAGGGACTAATGTAAGAGGAGTTTCCGCCGGTCATTGCCCGGTTGATTAGATTTCTCATTAAGTTTCTCACTCAGCTGTTAATAATGTAGTAAGACGATTTCCGATGTGTCATTCCCTTGGACATCCGTCAATGGTATTTAGTTTCTGTTTAGACCTCCCTGCTTGTTGTGCTAGACACACAGAGATCATTGTTTCATTCTAATTCTTTTATATCCTTTAAGTTAATGCCACGTGGTTTTCCCTGGACAAGACAGGAAGCGTGTGATCTTTATTTGGGTAGATGAGTTGAAATCTAGTCTTCCTCCGACCAAGAAGTCTTGTCCCTGCCAGCTAGCTATATGCTGCTGCAGTGTTAAACTTAAATTCAGGTATAACTTTTATTTTTCATCCGTAAGTTAACCCGGACTCTGTACCGTGATTTGTAATGTAGTGAGGAATACAACGAGAGAACTGAACTACCGAATCTTTTATTCTCTTTTCAATTCTGCTTTTTAATTTCTAACTGTGAGACTGGAAAATAGCCTCACACTAAAACCCTCTACAACCACTTGACACAATATTTACTGATTCTCACGCTGTGATTCATTTCTGTTGAGTAATGGCTTTGTGAAACCGTAGTCCTAAGCCTCCATATCACATAGGTTGTATCACTATGAAACTTGCGAACAGATGCCATAAGTGACATCCATGGCAAAGTTAATGAAATGGAGCTGACGGATTAATCATCTACTGGAAGTTAAAACGAGTCGTTTTAACTGGCAGTCCTCCTGTCCTGTGAACAGGACCGGTTGCTCATTTTCCTCCTAATAAAAATGCCTGTGCATGATATGAATATACGCGAATAAGTTGTATGTATTATGTATGGTGTGATACTACATTTATCAACATGGTCTTCAGCCTTTCGGTGCCTATTCCCATACTAAGAAAAATTATATCCTGCCGTTTCAAGCCCCTCTGACCCCCTCCCCCATAACAAGGTGTAGAACCGCACGTAGAGTGTAACCTCGGGCCGCCGCCGCACTCCTGTCACTGCCCGGCCCTGTCGGAAAAAATACCCTTAGAACAATCTCGTCAGGAACTGTTCTCAGTATCAATTATATGCCCATTTAAGCCTTTGAAAATGACCATGAAGGTTGACATTTGATAGCACTTTATCTCAGAATAAGCTGGAAGGGGATGTATCCTTCAGTGCACTTTAAGTAATTTGATTCCCTTTTTGCCAGCACTTATTTCAGGATTTGTTGTAAGTTGTTATTTGAACCCATAAGTTGTTGGGCTTCTGTTGTTCCAGAATGGTAATCAAATCTGCTGCTCATTGAAGCAGCTAATAGGAGTAATGAACCAGTGGTCGGGTACTATAATTGGGAACCGCAGTTTTTCCCTAAAAACTGTGGTAGCCATGACGGATCTCCTTAAAGGCTAATATCCCGTAACGCAGTGACGGTACGGTCAAATACATTCCTGGATATAAAGGCTTTTCACATGACGTCATAATACTCTCCGGCGGCCATGTTGGAGTACATGTAACTACGTAGTAAACCATACGGGACGCGCTTGCTCGTTGAATTTGTACACACCGTGCATATCACAGTGCACACTGTGCAGTGCGTTCGGCACAAAGCCACGTGTATTTTGCATGAATGTCCTCCAGCATGGCGATTCCGTGACGCAATTGCAAAGCCTCTATACTAACGTTTGGCATACTCATCCCTTTGGGTTTTTCCTCGTACTCATAGCTTTGGACGTACTTATAGCCCTGTATCCAAAGTACTCTGGAGTTTGTACTACCTATACAGACAGATTTCACCACTTTTATATTCGAAAGGCAAAATATATTTCCTTTGAAAGAGCGTGTAACCAGGGTTTCATCTTCTAAGCGAATGGAAAGATGACTTACCGCCGTTCTGGTGGACGGGTCTATGGAAAAATTTGCATTACGGAAAGTTTCCTACATTTGAACTTAATACATCTCCAGGAATTCTTATTTTTAAGTACAGTACCAAGTCTGTTAAAGAGAGTAAATTACAATATTTCCAATTTCGTTTTATTCATAGGATACTGTGCACGAACTATTATTGATACAAAATCAACATGATGGAAAATCCAAGATGCACTTTTTGTGGGGAAAGGGATGAAGCTATCGGACATCTGTTCTGGAATTGCAAATATACCTCCGATTTTATTTCAGATGTTGAACAGGCTGTATTAGGAAGGCAATTTTGTTTCTGTAGGGCTGATTTCTTCTTCTTTTTTTTTTTTGGCTATAAATTAATTCTTAAGCATCCTTTTAACTTCCTTATTTTGCATGCTAAGTACTGTATTTTCCAACAAAAACTCCTGGAAAGGATTCCACCTGTAAACGACTTCATGCATAAATTTAAGTTTTCTATGCACAAATCATTTACATAAAATTAAGTCTCGGCAACCAATTTCTTTCGACTTTTTGAAAAATGCCTTTAGCACCAACAATTTTCTTTTTGAGTAAGATTTGATCTTTGTTACTGCTGTTGGGGGTAGGTTTAATGTAATTCTTCACAAATACCAGTCATATTGCGATATACCCTTCAGGGCGGCCGTAGTATACAGCCACTCAGATTGGTACCCTGCTTAATGGACTGCCTTCGATGCCCTTATGTGTAAGTTATATAAGTTTGCCCACTCTTTGATATGCACTTCTCTGTTTTATAACGAGAAACAATGGCTGATGCTTATGTTATTTTCCTTTCTTGAAATGTTTTTGCAATGGCCTGCATTCACTGTAAATAATGACTTGCATGTCTGTGAAAGCCTATACTTTATATTTCCATATTTATATACATATTTGTATCAACGTTAAAGTTGTTGGATGGTAACCGTTTTTGTAGTCTGACAGTATTATTACAGTAATGTTCTTCCATAAATTAACCCCTGTACATATGTAAATTGTTTGTAACTAAAGAAAATGATGTGATTGTACAAAATAAATTGTAGCACAATAAATGATGGCAAAAAAAAGTACAGTACCATTTTAATTTTTCATCAGGTACTTGTGGGAGCAGAGACCCCCTCATTGCCTCTACACGGGCTACTACTACTTCAACAAAATGTTTTTGGTGCAGGAAAGCAAATATATATGATATGTTCACAAGACAATCGCCATTTCATCAAGAAAAACAAAACAAAACATCGTCATCGGCTGCCTTTAAATATTAACTTTAATAAAAACATATTTCGAATTTTGTCCAAAATTCAGCAACAAAATGCCAGCTTCATCAGCTCTTGCACAATCAAGACATCAATTCTCTATTTAGGTTCCAAGATGATGAAATAAAAATGAAGGGACTCGTTCGTCACTTCAACGGCAATTTAAGTCACGAATTTCATTTCTTTTAAATAATAGAAAACAAGACCTCGGTGTTAATGAAGTACATTTGGATGGTGACCAAAATTATCAACATTTTCAAAAAAGGTCTGTATCAAAAGCCTGTACCCAGCCGTTGATTCAGTGGTTAATGAACATCTTGTTTAATATCATTGTCATATCAGAGTCATTGAACGATACAATACGCCCACATATTTTAATGAAGCAAGGTACCGATTATAAACACACAAAAATGCCCTTTCATGCATACACAAACGTAAAATATCATTTCCTGTATCTTCACAACTATTGTAGAAGCTGTCAAGTGACAAACTGCAAGAATAAACTTGCTTTAGAGCTCACTTCAAATATCATCAGCTTAAAGGCCAAATTCTCTTACACAGATAGCTCCAATTTGAACCTACTTATACTTGAACCCCTCAAACAAAATCTAAAACTCATCATCATCCATACGCAATCCAAGTTTATTGCTTCAGTGTGAGCATATATGACACGGGTATGGCCTGGCCAGGACTCAAACTCCCAACCTCCCGACTGCACATCTGAGACACCTAACCACTTGACCATGCATGCAGTCGCTCAATGTGGCGAGCAATCTATATAATGTCATGCGGAATCGATACATACCAATTTAAATTGACATATGCCATTTTAAAGGGAAGTATTGCGTTTAAAATGACCCAAGACAGCAGTTAAAGTTCACAGCTCTAGTCATTTTCAAATCATTCGGTCTCAATAATAAGCCTCCAGCAACAGCTTCATCTCCTCAAAAAATTATACACAAAAAGAGTTATTGGAGTTGCATCTTTTGAAATGTTGAAAGTTTGGGTGAACAAATTATTCTTGAGCAACAAACAATTGAATTTCTATCTGATAAAAACTTATTTCATGAAAAGTAGACTACCATACTGCCTTAATTTTTTTATTATTAATGACTCTTTGCCAATAAATATTGGTTGTCAAAGGATGAAATTTCCTTAGTTGTAAAATAAACGCATTATCGGCACATACTAATGTAATTCGACACATACCAATTGAAATTGATATATACCGATTTAAATTGATACATACCGAATTGTATTGACATGTACAGATTTGAATTGACAAATACCGATTTAAATTGACATATACCAATTTAAATCGACATTTACTAGTTTAAGTGGCTACCCGTTTAACCTCATTAACATATTTCACATCACGATTTCGCAACCTCTGCAATTAATACACAGGCTCTGAATTCAGGTCAGGTAATGAATCGTAAACTATCAATTTTCGGGTACGGTCATTCAATGAGTCATCTGATCGAATAACTCAAAAATATAAAGCCCGTAACACAAATATCGTGTACTAACGTATGTACTGCTGTTCGTGGCTGTCAAAATCTAGAGTTCGACTTAACGTACCCGGGTCATACTGAAGACCTTAAAAATGGAATCTACTGCCATTATGCTTTGTGCTCAGGATAAGCAATATGGAGTAGAGAAAACAAGCCAGTGAGCCACAGCAGGAACAAAGGCTGAAACCGGCTCTAGATATCAAATAAGTGAATGAGGTTAATCGGAAGATGTCGATTTAAACTAGAATGTGTCAATTTTAATTGGTATATGTCGATTAAAATTGGTGGTATGTGTCAAATTAAATTGGTATGTATGGATCTGAACAGGTCCGTGTCGAATTAAATTAGTGCATATCTATTTAAATTAGTAAGTGTCGAATTGAATTGGTTTGTGTGGAATTAAATTGATATGTGTGGAATTAAATTGGTATATGCCGATTTAAAATGGTCTGTGTCGAATTAAGTTGGTACATGTCAATTTAAATTGGTATATGTGGCATTAAATTGATATATGTCATCTTCAGTTGGTATGTGTCGATTTAAGTTGGTCTGTGTCGAATTAAATTGGTATATTTCGATTTAAATTGGTATGTGTCGAATTAAATTGGTATATGTCGATTTAAATTGGTAAGTGTCGAATTAAAGTGGTATGTGCCGAATTAAATTGGTATATGTCGAATTAAATTGGTATATGACGATTTAAAATGGTATATGTCGATTTCAGTTGGTATATGTCAATTTAAGTCAGTACATGTCAATTAAAATCGGTATATGTCGAATTAAATTGGAATGTGTCGATCCACCATGATATGATACCAATTGCTTGCTAAACGCAATAACCCAATGTGTAATCAAAACACTCTTAGTATTGTTCATGCCATGTAATATAGGCTGTAGTACTTTGCATGATCTGAATTTGCTATAAAGCAAAAAGCGGTGTCACTTGAGAATTTCTGTTGATCACTACAAAAATTGTAGCTTAGGAGAAAATTGACTGCCTTCAACAAGTTAACTTCAAATTTCTTGTCCACATTTGACAGATTTGTTAAAACACAGTTCTCTCAATATTAGCGCGTTTCAGAGAATCTTTGTCGAACAGTGAAGATTTTGCGCGCCACATAGGATTCTGTGAACTTACTTTTTTAGGAAAAGGTACGTCATCAGTTCATTGCGTAAAAAGTCCTATGTGGTAAACGACAACATGTTACTGCTACCACATTGACGTAAGATCAAACCTCCAGCGTTTAATTCTAAGAGACGTTGTATAAAAGTTGTCAAAACACAAATTGATCAGTGAAATAGCTTTAAGGGTTAATTTAAATTATAAAACAGGTCTTATGTTAAAGTGACTGTGTAACGCAAAATAACGTATACGACAACACGTGAAGTTGTCCTTAATTGCGATCACGCAGATGTCAAATTAGCGAGGCAAGACTCACTTTTTAGTGACTTTGTAAGTGACCGTCAATAACAAATCAAAGTAACATCACTGACCTTTGGAAAATTGGAGAAACTTCGGACTACTGGATGAACAACATAGTGGATGGGAAAGCCTGCCGTACATGAGTGCAACTTTAGCTTGGCAAAACGCCTGGCGTGTCACTTTGTTCAGTAAATATCTGACGTGGTGTGGGCGCGTTTTGGAAAGACTTTCGCCTCTCAAGACAGACTCAAATATCAAACGTGTTTGATTCTTTTCGACATGACACTTTCCTTACAGTGTACGCCGGACTTGAGCACTTGCCCCATTACTTAACACTTTTGTGCAAGCGTCTTAGAATTTTATAAAAGAAAATTTAGTAAAACAAACACTATTGTTGACCAATGTCACTTGATGATCTAGTGTAACTTAGTGCACACTTTCGATTTTATTTTTTATTTCCAGAGCTCCACATTTGGTATAGTAATGTTGTGAATACTTTTAAAACGATTAATGTGAAGTGTCAAATTATATTGAGTACGTATAAGTACTAAGTGAGTACGTACTGATTGGGTGCATATTTGCAATAAAATATATGTACTGTACGTGTATTCGTAAATCGCACTTTGTTTATGTCTACGACTAAAGGCAGTGACGGTTTCAAAACCTCGACAAAATAAAAAAAACTGAAAATACATTAAAAGAATAGTCCAGAGCCAAATATATGTTTGATATGTTAAAGAGGACCATATTCTAATATATTCTAAGCGTTATATGAGAGTCAGTTTCTCATGATCAGTTCTCGAGATACAAGAAATTAAAGTTGACGCATTTTCCGTTAAAGGTGAACTTTAAGCAAGCAGGTGTGATCTCATGTTTTACATTGTTGGGAAATGTTTTGTTTTTCTTTATTTTTGTCATCCTACCAGTTAGACCTTTACGGTTGTCGTTTAGAGATATATTACCGTGTGTTAGGAAAAGCATCTTGCGGAACTCCAATTGCGAAGAAATATTAATTGTATTTCATAAAAAAAAAAAAAGAAAGAGTTTAAAAATATTAATTATTGAAGAATCTGCAGTCTCTATTGACAAAACTTCATTTGATTGATTCGTTTATAAATTTAGTCTTTTGGGTTTTCGGCCATATGTAATCGTTTCGCCGTCTGGCCGTGTCCGTTTTTCTGCTCGTAAAAATAACTGTTGTAAAAAGAAGTTCTCTTAAAGCGCTTCTGGGTCTGAAAAACCAAAGGACTCCAGAGAGAGTAGACAAGTAAGTAAACAAAAGAGCTAACAAAATTATCCCTCTCATATCCCAAGCCCCAATACTCCCATACTCGACATCCACCAACCTACCGTACCTGCATCCCTCCTACAACATGAATACACCCTAAAAAATGATGACCCAACCTGGGCAAAATATTACCCAGCCGTTGGTTCCGTATGCCACCTGACCGAAATTGGGTAAAAAACTGCCCAACTCAGTTGGTTAGGTTTAACTCATTCGTTGGGAAAAAGAATTACCCAACCATTTCACCCAACTAATTTTGCCCAACAAATGGTTCAAATTTGTACGCAACAAATTTGCCCAACAGCTGCACTGCTTTTTTGGTGGTTGGGGGTACCAGCGGCGATGCCCTTGGTTTGTAAACAGGGAAGTGTGTAGTTTGAATAAACAAACTCTGTCGTGAAATTTGTGTTTCTTGTCCCATTTATTACGAAGTAGTGAAAACTGTTTTCTATACGACCATCGCTCTTTAAGTAAATTCGTCCAGATTTTTACTGCTATTCTACCGCTAGCTTTTCATATAACGAATCCAATCGTATTCGACCATTAGATCTCAATGAAAAATTTTCATTAAAATAATTATCTGTAAAACTTAACTGATCTTTCACTAATCATCCGATTGGTCAATTATATTTTACCCAAATGCTGAATACTTTAAAACTTGCCCAGCACCTTTTACCAACACTTGAATTTAACACACCTTAATTTACCCAACAAATATGGGTAGATTGTTACCCATTTGGGCACTTTGAGCACTTTGGGTTTTGCCCAACGCTTTTCCCCCAACTGTTTTTAGAGTGTAAGTGCTTACAAAATATTTCTCCTAAAAGTCGCAACTGACCTGCTGACGGACTTGGCTGAAAATTCAGGGGTAGTGTGGTCCAAGTCATTGGCCTAATGGATCTATACTTAAAGAGTTTTCTTGCAAGCCTCTCTATCAAAGAAAGCGCATGAAGATGGTCAGCTTGTCTAATATGGTGACTATTGAAATATTTTAAAGTCATATAAAAGAAAAGGAGCTCGGAAGTAGATTGTTCAAACGGCGATAGTTAAACATAACTAGACTTATATTGACAAGATCATCCAGTTTGAGTATATGTTCAAAGAAGCAAATAGACGACTCGCCCCATGAGCAAAGCCTGTAACATGTCTGACAGCCTTTTTTGAAGAACTAAATAAGTCATTCATTTCGAATAATCTTAGTGATACTGAACGATATATTACAACAGTAAGAAAGATGACTGAAGACAACAGTTAGGAAATGACCGTTAGGAAATAAACCTCAACGCAATTTGAGATCAAGTAAAGTAACGTTTCGATAAGATGCCAACACCTCTTAAAATTTGGCCTACACGCTTTAATTATCTTCCCATGAGACCTTAACGTCATTATGGCACGCCTTAGAATTTGGTCGAATTAGTTAGTGGAACAGGCTTACTATTCATACTAATATCAGAGCTATAATTATTTCTACCCCTATTGAACACCAAATAATTGGTTTTTATCAACGTTCAATGATAATTTATTTGACACAAATCATTTGTTAAACCCGCACAGTTCTTCATTTATGGTTTTCTCTGAGTTGTTATTGTTTTCTGTGGAGAAGACATTTGCGTTATCTAAAAAATGCGGTACCAAGGAACAAGACTTAAAGACATTATATATGTCATTACTATGGGAAATAATTGAAAATAATGTTACTTTATGCCTACGGATTGATGACGTCCAACGAATTTTAAAGTTTTAAAAGCTTTAACGCCTTTAAAAGACATACATTTGAAAATGAGAAGCTTATATGGGAGAATATTTACATTCATAATTCCCAAAACTTTCTTAAAAACGGCAAAAATCTGACGTACTTCGCTCTCCATAAATGCGTTCCCTAAAACAGAAATGCCCACGCTTTGAAAATAATGGAAAAATTTGGTAGCTTGCCCCCATGGAAAAAAGTCTAGCTACGCCATTGTATAGCTTCAAGTGAGCACTCATCTTTTTCCGAAAGCATTTTTGTAGCCATGACCACCCTGAAAAGCTAAAGCACTAGCTTGGCCAGCGGGGGGGGGGGGCGGGGGCACGGGGCAGAGTGCCCCCACAGAAATTCTGGGGACGCGATGGGCCATGTTGAAAAAAATGAAGGAGAGCAATTTTTTCAGTTTTTCGGGGGAGGGGGGCTCTAAGTCGTAACGATAAAGTATGCAGTCCCCGACGGCGACTAGTCTCCCCGATGGTTTACCTTGTTTTTTGCTCTCCTGGCAAGGGACAATTTGCCTAATAAGAACCCAAAATTTTCGGCGCGCTACGCGCGCTGTAGATTCAGTCCAGCTTTGTCAATGCTTCCATTCCACATGTCTAGAGAGTGTAAGTCCTGTCAACCTTACCAAGAAACAGGTAGGCAGAGTACTCAGGTTATGTAGAGGTCGTAAATTTCATCCCATATCACAAAGCCTAGTTGCTGTTCTCTTGTGCGTCATGCGATAGGTCAGTTGGTGAGCGACTCACGGAGCATAGTTTGGCTATTTTATCGGGTATTCCAGGTGGTTTCGACACAATGTATGTTATCCCCGATATGGTCTACAACCCCTACAGTTTTTACTTTATTTTCTTTTTGTTCTTAATGATTACAAAGGCTATAATATTTTTGTAAGCCTACCAAAAATTTTCGCTCGCTTCGGGCGCTTGGCAATTTCACGATTTAGACTCAAAAGAACACTATCAGTGCGCAACTCGGCTTTCAAAATATTAAGTGATATTGTGCAAAATGTGCCCCAGGCTGCAATGGCACGGGATAGTTAGGCTCCTTCATACCCCCTTCTCACGCCCCCCCCCCCCTGAAATAGGGACTGTCGGAACTTGTGGTCGCTGGCATGGCCCGCCCCCTGTCGGGAATAATCTGTCGCCTTCCCATGGTCGGTTTAGTTATTTTGGCTCTCAAAAGAGTTATTTTTTGCCATTAAATCCAAAATGTTGGGTACGCTTTGCCCACTCTTCCTCAGTTCCGTTACCTAGAGCTAATAAAGTACAAACCATTCCCATCTTTTCAAGTAAATTAATAAGTAGAATGAATGGATTAATGTACATGTCAGGAATTTCATCTCATTTCGTACAACATAAGTTGTGCCCGATAGGGCCCAAATGCCGGGACAAGTGACCTATATAAGCTTTAAATAAGTACAGATTCTTTTTAGTGTAGGCTAACCAAAAAAAATTTCGCCGGGTACAGATTCTTTTTAGTGTAGGCTAACCTAAAAAATTTCGCCCGCTTTTCCACGGTTAAATCAGTGCGGAAGTATCTTCCTCTAGCATATACAAATTTTACGTCGTAAAAGACTCGAAATGGCAGGTACAGTGCACAGGTTTTCTTCAAATTTCCCTCACCAACGCATCGACGGCATCCCGGCGGTCGGGGCTTGAGTCGCTACCTACCCTACCCCTCCCCCGTTCGGAGAGTGGTCCTTCGTCGGGCAAATCCTGGCACCAAGCCTGGAGGGAAGAGAAAGTTTTTCTTCATACTTTATGACTTGTATATGTGTAATGAAGCAATGAACTAAAAACGGAAACTGCATTTTTTGGAGGGCGGCAACTATTTTGGAGGGGCGGCCAATTTCACTAGGAGGGCGTATCGCTCCTCTAAAACCGTCCCCTGTGGAGAACACTGGAATCTGGTATAAAAAGAACAAAATATAGCACCATGTTGCATCTTAGCCCTTGAGACAGCAAAAAATTCCAAAAGGGGAGGGGACACCCCAGGAGACAGACCCGTAACCAGGGGGTTCAGTGGGTTCGCACTTTCTCCCGCCCAGACCTAATTTTTTTTATTTGAATGGAGTTTTAGCGTTTTTCAGGGCAAAATGTCATTTCACCTGGTTAAGCCAATTAAGACTTATGAGTAGCTGTTTTGTTTCAGTGCAACACAATTCCATAGGGCCCATTGACTCGTACAGTAACCCTCATACAGCCACACACTGGCTCTCGAGGGAACAAAGAAAACATTGATACAAGATTGAAAATGTCCAAAAACTCCAGTTTAGGTGTTAACCAGATCGCTCACTTTTGATATAAAATTGCAAAAACTCCTTGGGATAGGAGGGGAGAACCACACCCTCTCCCCGTTCGGTCGCTCGGCTCCTCGTTTGGGCGCTTCGCGCCCTCAAGAAAATGCCGAACCCCATTGGCGGCGATGAAAAATAAAAAAGTTGGGGCTAAAGGTTTGTTCAGCCCCTCAATATTTGTCAAGTGCTCCAATTAAGACGCGGGGAGAATTTCGAAGTGGGGCTGAGCATATTCTTGCTTATAGAACACTCTGGAAATGCCGTTTCCGGCCATCTGAGGGGTTTGTAAAGCCAAATATTTCCTGGTACGCTCCGCGCCAGTCGATGGTGAAGCTCCGCTTAGAAACATATATTAACATTTTTCATATTTGCAGAAATGAGATCCATATTTCCAGGCTGGGTACATGCAGCATAAAACACTGATGGTGGCGCTCCGCTTAGATAGTCATGTCGGTCAAGATTGGGGAGGATGAGTCGACTTTGCCCCTACACAAGAAAATCCTGTCTAGGCCCCTGCGCTACAGTGGTTGATCATTATTGTATTTTGTCATTTTGGGTCCAAAAGAGAAGAATCTAAGGCCGTCAGATCAAGTGTAGATATATTACAAATATTACTTTCTCAGCATTATGGTGAACTTTGCATTGGGATCAGGCGTGTCGTTTTCATGATATGGACAGGAAGAGTTGCCACATTTTCCAAAAAATGTGAACTTCAAGCAAGTCACATGCATGGCATCACATCCTCACATTAATGAACGGTCTTTTGCAGCCAATTTTCTCCTGAGCAAACTCATGTCAATAGAACGTAATTGCATGAGAGACATGGGAACTTTGCAAATTTCACATTCATTGCTAAGAAGGCCTGATCCTCATTAATATAAAGGTCAACCCAACAGTCCAAAAATCCAAGAAATAAATGATCTCCTGTTAATGTAAGGGCGTGATATAACCTCTGTTGCTTTCTAACTAAATTTGTTTTGGACGAAAATCTAGTAACTTTATCTACTGGTGATATCTCAAAAAAAAACCTATATGTCCTATTTAAATGAAAGTTCCACCAAATTGTGATGATTTTGATTTCCCCTTTTCACATATGAAAATGAATTTGTTGCTTACACTTCTCTTCAAATAATCCGTTCGCTTTATACAAAAGCCACAAATCAGAAAGAGCCTGTTCAATTTAGTTTTATTAAGGGCGTAGGAATCAACATAGCTTATACAGTTTAAACTATCGTTGCAGACACACAGCTTTTAGCATTCGCATGAATACAATTACGAAAAAAGGTGTTCGTTGTTTTGTAATCTAATTGCATAGATTCTTGTGATAGATAAGCAATTTTACCATTCGTCTGAGAAGTGTGAAATAATGGGCTCTAGATTTTTCTTAAGGAACTCGACAGCAATGAATTCAAAACTCACCTTTCATAAGGAGTTTTCCAGTACACAGACGAAACTAGCAACTCCCTGATTTAAATGAATATGAGGGTTTAGGATTGCATAAAGTCAGTACAATGAAGACAATTTAAATGTCATGTAAAATGGAAATGACAACACTGGTCTGATGTAAAAAGCATTAAAAACCAAGAAAATAGACACAATTCCCATGATCGAAATCCTTAAAAATTAACCTTTTTACGGGGCAATTTGTTATTTGCACTTATTCATTACCACACGTGCAATATGCAGATCCTGTGACATCATGAGAGGAACATGCCATACATGGCTAATGTTATCATTTGCTTTTACAACCTTCACTTCAAGGACAGCATTCTTGAACATCATCAGTATCAATTACCAGGGAGTTGTAATTTCAAGATTTGCCCTAGCCCTAGCCCCGTTCACACGAGGAAAACGGTGAGTTGACCTTGCTCTTCAATGAGTTACCCGGTCAACTCAAGACAACAGTGGGTTCGTGAGAACGCTTTCCCTGCAATTACCAAACCGTAAACTATCTGAAAAGTAATTAAGAGATAATTAGTAAATAGTGTTAACAAAAGAAATGTCAGGACTGATTAACACTTCACGTTATTATTTTGCATAGGCAACGAGTTGCTTCAGAAACATTCGAAATTTGAAGAGGTATAACTTAAGAACAGTAAAAGATTTTTAAATAATTCCAATGGATTTTTTCCTCAGCAAAGTTCACTCCCTAATTATCCAGTGAAGCCAAGTCACTTTGCTGACATATCACATTGCCTTTAAAGCTAAATTAAGGACGCCACTAAAGGCCGCCCTCACTAGCTGCTCAAATTCGTCTATAAGAAATACTGCAGATAAAATCATTAGCATGAGCGGAGACTGGCATGTGAGTTAGTATCACCAGGGAGGTACCTCCCTGGTATCACTTGATTTAACTGACGTTAAATTAAAATCACGTGGGAATACACGTAGAAGTTATCCTTGGACATATCAATGTTCAAGTGGTCTTTAAAGGATCGTCTGGCAAATGCTTCCCAACAAAGCTTTTAAATGTTATTTATGGCTGAAGTCTAGCTAGCCCGAGGAGCGGACGAAACCTTTTTGTTCAGCTCATCGTTACGAAAGGCCAACCTTAGGAGCTGCATCCACTGAGGCGCTACTCAGGTTGAAGCCTAGCTGGCCAGCCAAAGAAGCCCTACGAAGTCTAGACAAATCCATAATAGGATAGGTGTGTCACTCGAACTAGGTTAATGATTAGTAGATTGTACTTGTAGTGAGCCAGTTTAAACTGAAACGCCCAACAATAAGCCAGTTAGGTGATTCGTTTAGGTGGCTATGCACATGCACACATCCTTCAAATCGTCGGAATAAACGAACCAATCCCGCACTTACAACACGTATCTCAAAGTTTGGGTTTACATGAAATCTGGCGACATCATTCTTTCTTAGTCCAACCTTAGCAAAAAGAGGGATTTCAAGCGTAGTTTGGTGCAGTGGATTGTGTATGACTTGTCTTATTGGTGTAAAAACATTTAGTTAAAGCTGCCGTAAAGACGGACCGAGACCCCATCGTGAGAGTTGGCTAGAGACTTAGACATTGCCGGAAGTGACGCGTACCAAATTTCATCCAATAATCCTTTGCAATAGCTATTTGGAAAAAGATCTATGGAGGATGCACTTCGATCCTATTTTGTGACGTCATATGCAAAAAGATTTGTTTATTAGAGTTATGTAGAATTGTGTATAGAAAATAAGATTAAAACGATTTACGGCTAAAGGACCCCACTGAGTAGCCGCTTTTATTAGCTGCTCGGATAAGTCTATAGTTGCACCTCTACTCTACGGCAGGCGCGCAGCCAGGATTGTATCATGGGGGGGGGGGGGGGTTAGTGTCATGGGGGTTTGTGCACGACATGAGGGAAAAGTCTAAAGATAGAGAGAAACAACCGCTATTTGAGGTGTTTTTTTGCATTGCAAGGTTGGGTCAAGGGGGTTTCTAACCCCCAACCCCTCCTCAAACCCAACCCCGTGGCTAGGCCACTGTTCTACGGTATTATGGTAGGAAGCAAGTATACTGTGATATTTCATGTACTGAGAATGTGAACCTTTGTATAAAAATATGAAAAACATTAAACTGAATCGGATATTTTGTACCATTGTGAACCCAAGAGGATCGTCGTATATCATTCAAATCCAACAAGCAAATGATGAACTCAGTTAACATGCACAATTCTAGGTACGGGAAACTACTGTTGAATAATTATTGTTACAAAATTTGGAGTGATCCTAGAAAAGATGCTGATGTTATGCAACTTTCAATGACGTCAAAGCCAAAAGCCATTTGATAAATAATTACTTCACCTGAATTCCATGCCAATTTGGACGCGCCCCTTTTTGCCTCTTTTTCCCCCTGGCTCTAATATGAGGTTGGTTCGGAAAGCCTGCTTTTCTTCTTTTCACCTTGTTTTCAAGGTAGCTAGCTACTATAAATATATTTCCATTTTTTCCAGCGTCCTATTTATAATTGCTTGTTACGCAAAGGCTAATATGTATTGTACTGTTTTTCCTAGAGTCGTTCCGATTAAATTTCCGGCGGGAAAGACTGTTTGTCAGAACCAAACAAATATTCCCTAATGTGTTTCCGTTTTTTGTCAATTGGTTAAACAGTCCATACATGTATAATTATATATTAATGGAGGACCAAAGGGTATTCACAAGAAGCTTAATGGTGAACAGCAGTCGCTGCAAATTTATTTTAAACGACTATCAGGGCCTACAGATTTTTTGCTTTCATTCGCTTCTATGTATTTATCCTCTTGCCATTCCCGGAGTTTAAAAATGAAAATTTAATGTAAACCAATCAGTTACTCTCCTAAATTTCGTGGAAAATACTCTAAAGAGCCAGTCACGAAACTCGTCAGATTACAGCTACACTACTCCAAATTACCAGGGACTGCATGTCCTTTTAAAACAAGCAAGCTTATGAGCGCGTATATACCCCTAAGACACGGGTTACGAAAATAGCGGCATTAACAAAAAAAAAAAAAAAACCAATAAATAAATAACGACGAAAGACACTAAACTTTACTAAGATGCAACAGGAGGTGAAAAACCTTTTCAACGAAAAAAACTATCAAAGTTCTAGACATTAAATGAAAAAAAAAACCTCACAGTTTAAGCTTTGCATTTGTGAAAGGAAAAATACCTATTATTATTTTTATTATGATATATTACAAGGGAGAGAATTCGAAACCAGAGCAGCGACCTACAAACGGTGCATTAACGCAGGATAATGCACTGTCAGGATTCAAAAGAAGGGTCTAAGGTCCTATCAAGTTTTGGTATGTTCAAGGGGTACTTTTTCTTAGCAGTTTGGTGAAATTTGCATTAAAAACCGATGTGTGGTTCCCAAGATATGAGCAAGTAAAGTTGTCACATTTTTAACAAACAGTGAACTTGAAGCAAGCACATATGATATCTTATCCCCACATTTATTTACATTTTTTGGTTTTTCTTTAAACTTTACAGCCTATTTTCTCCTCAACAGTCACATATTATTAAAATATGATTGCATAAGTGCCACGGGAATTTTTCAAACTTTGCTGCCCTCAATCTCACTTTAGAACACAAATCTAGAAACTTACAATTTATTTGCTGATATCTCGAGAAACACATGTCCGATTTGAATGGAAATTTCACCACATTGAGTAGATTTTGTTCTTCTTTCTTATGTGAAAATTAATTTTTTGCTTGAACTCCCCCTTTAACGCTCTCGCTTGAAGCACTCAGGTTGCAAGATGCTGTATCGCTTGGACGAACCCCGAGAGCGCATTATACTGACCCAATGCACAGGTCCAGAGTTCGTTTATCGTCGTTTATTCACACATTTGTACATAACAACATTTGATTTAAAACCACGTAAGAGGTGGAAAATTTCGTTTGTAAATAACCACATAAAAATGGTAGTAAAATGAAGAAGTCCAAGATAAATGCTGTTCGTTACTGATAGGTTATTGAGGAATAACAAACGATTACCTGACCACAACAGAGTTTGAGGGTTAGTATTCAGTAACAAGCATGAATGAAACTAAAGTAAGCTGTGATGTCACTGGTGTCTTCTCTTACGAAAGCTTGGTCCACGGTTTCCAACATTACTGTAAACATAAGTTATGAAAGTGCGACATCCTTTTCGTGACAAGAGTCAAGAGAAATTTCGTAACGTTTTGTACATCGGATTCCATTAATTAAATACTGCTAAGCGGCCTGTTTTTTCAGCTCCTGAGTTAGTAAAAGTTATGGTTGGGTTTCGTTGGGTGGGGCTGGTGGAGCATGTTGGGTTTTTATGGATGGGTTTTGTTGGATTTTGTTGGGTTTTGTTGCAATTTGTTGGATGGGTTTGATTGGGTTTTACTGTTTTTAATAAATGGGGTTTTACGGTCCAGTTTCCATCATATTGGTTCGATTCGAGCTGGCCACTGCCTTTTTTCCAGTTGTGGCTCACTGGCTTGTTTTCCCTAATCAATTGCTCATGCGGTTTCGCGGTCTTGTATTTAAAATGAGCACTTCTGAACCTTTGTGGTGGTTCTTTCCCTGCTGGATATCACAGAACGTCCCTGCCCCGTACCTTTCAGACGGGTGCTCTCAGTACCGTTAGGCCAAACACGCGCGGTCATTCAGCTCAGCTCCTGAGATTCCAAACACACTAGAATATGCCGTAAAGACTGCTATGTAGGCAATAAGCCAGTTCGGTAATTCGTTTTGGTGACTGGGCACATGTCCACATCCTCTGATTCGTCGGGATACAAAAACGACTCCCGCACCTACAACACGCATTTCAAAATTTGAGTTACATGAAAATTTGGTGAAACCATTCTTTCTTAATCCATCCATAACGTAAGGAGGGTTCTCAAGGGTGGTTTTGTACATTTGTTTGTGTCTAAATTGCAAAATAATGGCATTTTAATTTGTCTTAACTTGGGACTGTGATCCCTATTTTCGTTCGACTTGGTGAGACACTTAGAGTGTTGTATTATGCACTTACGCATGACGAAAACAAGGGAACGTTGTACCTACGTACTGAGCTCGGTTTGTATACTCCAACGCTGTGCCCCACAATTCCACGGAAACGAATTACCGAACTAGTTTATTGATGACCCGGTTAAATCAGGTAAAGAGAGTTTCGACGTAAGAGCAATTGGTAATGACGATCAGGGGATTGGTAGGTAGCGCCACCGCATCCGAACATTTCTATAACATTCCCATAACGAAGGACAGGCTTATTTACCGCACATTAGGTTATATGATTGAAAGAGTGTATGGCGTCCTAATGACGTTAAAGAAGAAATTAATTGGATTTTGAGGCCATTTTAGGAATATAAGCTTCATTATACTGTAATTATTTGTCAAATTTGGAGAACTTTTCATTTGTGTAACAACTGGGGTATACGTTAATTTATTTTACAAATTATTGTTACACTTAGCAAAAAAAGGGGCAGACCAGCACTATTTAAGAAGTTTCCTAACTGGTTGAGAGAAAGCCAGGTTTTTTGTTGAAATGTCATGGGAGAGTGCCAGTTTGTAAGTCTTAGATAACATTATGTAACCCTTACGATTTAGTCGCCGTGCAATCATTCTCAGATATACCACCAGGAAGCGCAGATTTTCAGTAATCCCTTAACTCTATAAATTTTCTTACAGGAAACCCACAATACAAAGCTTTCTGCAATACATGCTCCATATCTACATATATTTGTTTTAAAGGGGCAAAAATTTCGACACGCGAACATCCCCGAAACAGAGGTGTTCACACTTGGAAAGAAAAATCGGAAAACTTAGCTACTACTTACAAGCCCGAGATACGCCATTTCCGCCTGTCTGAGGGGTCGCGATTTTTCAAAATTTTCTGTTCGCTCCGCGCCAACTGAAGATAGTCTTTCGACTTCATATTCCAGACATGGAACCATTGGCCTATATCGTACTCAATGCTCATACACACCTATCATCAGATACCTTTTTACCCTGTCAGTTGAGTAGTCTGTGTAGATGGATATTCTGTTATTGAAGTGTCAAATAGTTGTCAATGTTCAATGTTGCAGAGCAGTGACGTAGCTACAGGAAGGAGGGGCGATTGCCCCTGGCTCGAAAAAGTGAAATACTCGGAAATTTGCCATTTGAGACACCAGTCAAATAAAGTGCGGTGTTCCCAACTTTTCCTTCATAAAATTCTGAATTCTCCCAATTAAAGCCCCATGTTTGCAATTATTAGTTTTAAAAAGGCAAAATTTTCCGCGCGAAATGCAGTAAGTGGTCGCTCATAAAGTAGTCAGTGGTAAACTTTTCCGAGCCGCTACAGTGCCATTTCCGTAAAATTTTCTTCAATATAGGCTTTTAATCTTTCGGGAGCTTTTTGAATGTCACAGAGAAAGCCTCAATCCCCACTCTTTAACCCTTTACCGTTGTTTGGGTCCTTTTGGACCCATGCGGAGAGCTCGGCTGTCACCCATCTTTACTGTTTCACGCGGAGCTCGAAACTGCGAGTAGTTGCCCGAAAATTCGGCCACAACAACGAGAGAGACAATAGTTTAAGGTCACAGGGTCAATGGCCTACGGAAGCCGATGCGGGGCGGTCTACGTCCACTTTTCCGCCCACTCCCGAGGCGCGCAAATATGCCGCGATCGGAGCACAACGGTAAAGGGTTAAATGCATTATGTAGCAACAACGATCTTCAGCCGACATGGTATTTCAGATATATGCTATTGGAAATGCAGATTCTTCGATAGTCCCCCAAATATTCAAATTTCATCACAGGAAACCCTGAATCTAAACTGTTCCTCGTAATAAAAGCTTCATATTTACAAATGTGTAAAAGGACCCAAATTTTCGGCTCCACGCTCCGCCCGTCGCAAATTACATTCCTACTACAACAGTGCTCACACTTAAGAAAAATCAGATTTTTGTTATTTAAAAAAATGTTTTTGCTGGTAAAAAAAGGTGAAAAATGTAGCATCAAAAATGTACCTTTTGGTAAGTGAGGTAGGATGAGGTGCATGGTCCAAAATTGCCCCCCCCCCCCAACTCCCCCCCCCCCCCATTTTCATATTGCTTCCTACGCCTATGGTGTACACAGATAGATAAAAGTCGAAACCAAATCTCGCACCGTAGATAACCGAAGTTTTGGGCGGTCTTGATGGACTCGGACGGACAATTGGGTGGTTTGACCCTCATGAAATCTCTTTTCGATTTCGATTGGTCTGAACATTTCTGAACTAAACAGAGAAAGACTGAAAAAAACGACATTGAGTTAAAGATACTTCGGTTCAACCCGAATCTAGACATTGGCAAAATGCGTGCATGTGTACAAAGCTATGAAAGGTCTGTACAAGTATTCTGTGACACAGTCGTGTAATTAATGAGTGTACAAACAGTAATCATTCTCAGTCCAGTACAAAGCACCATAGCCGTAGATGTCAGATAAATCCCATTTTTTTTCGCTTTGCATATTTTTTTGCATTAATGGCCCATGTTATGCCAGCCGGGAAAAGAAAAAGTGTACTTTAATTTGAGGAAGGGATTAGTTCAGTTCAAATTCATTGTACCATGGGACAAGCATGGAAGACACTTTGAAACTCTAAAGATCTCCTCCGAAATGCAATCACCACGAACTTAATTTTATTTAACGTTATAACGTTATCCGAATAAGTACGTATATAGCTTACATGATGAAGACAGAGCTCGGAAAGTCTCTTAAAATTGCCAATACGTAGGTTCATTAAAAATTCCAATTAGTAAATACATAAGCTGTGGCATTTGGGGTTGGATTCCGAACTTTCCTTAACTTTTTTTTTTCTCATTTTTCGTTTTTACCTGTTTTTATTAGTTGATGACAAGGTGAGGACACCCCTTGCTCCATAACGAAAACGGCTAACTGGTTTGTGAAGAGACGAACACTTTATCACAATTCTTTTTGAGAAGTGCGCCGCCGTCTATTGGTGTATAGAATACCACTGTATATGTTGGAGGTATCTTCATATGGTTGAAAACGTGTTAGATAAATTTTTTCATTCGAAATCTCAAAATTTAGAAACGTATTTCAAATGAGAAGAATCTGTAACAAGAGGCAACTTCAAGGAACTACCTTAGTCAGTGGCGTTAGTAGAAATTATGAGATGGGGTTGAAATATGGGTGTATACCTCCGGCCTGGGAAGGGATCATAGGTGGCTACGGGAAAGTTCCCGCCATCGAGTCAGACTAAACGCCAGTACCTAAAGCAGGGTGACAAAAAAGAGGGGCGTGGACGAAAAAGGGTATATGCATCGACGACATTGTTCAATGTACGAACACTTGGCAAAATGATACATGGCCGTATAGGACGGCGGCGAGGGGGGAGGGGCCCTCCAATTGTCCAAACCTTGCTGAATCGGGCAAATTTGTGTGCCTCAGTCGGGTAGAGATTATGCCCTGGGGTTGGATCTGGAGTCGGGCAAAAAGTCACCGCCCCTAAGAGAAAGAGACCATGAAAGGATATCACTTGACAAGTTCACCCTAACAGCAGGAATCTATAGCATGGGAATATTACCTCAGACTTAGATGAATATATGGAGCCACACCGCCCAGATGACCAGCTAAAAGTGTTGTGTTTTTACTCAGTCAGTTTAAAAAAATAGTAACACCGTGCGCATCAGTTTGCGGGAACCAAATTTTCAAGGGCCACAGATCGTTGCTTGACTGGCACCGGCTGTGTGTGTACACATGTGCGAAAAGCGCTACAAAATTTCGCTACTCTGTTGGAAACTTTCCACAGTTTTTCTGCCATACGGGGGACGTGAAAAGTCTCCAATAGAGAAAGGAACAGGGAAGTAACCACTTTACTACTCTTTTTCAGCTAAGCAGGCACACGGAGGTGCAGGTGAGTTAGTAGCCTATTTCTCCAATGGCGAAGAGACAAAGTTTTTTCCTCCTGTTTACTTAGCAATCGTTCATTCCCTAAATATTTGGGGCAATGCGCACCGTTTAACAAAAAAATCCTTAGGCTACTGGCTAACGATAGCCCTACTCCTTACCTAATCCCTAACCCGAACACAGAATGCAATCGATACAATACAATGGCAACAGCCAATCAAGAAACTCCTTTTTAAACAGTGCGCATCAACCCATATATTTACAATATTTACATAAAACATTGTCAGCTCAATGTCTTTAACACAATGTTAAACGATTTGAGTTAAGCATTAGTTTAAGCACATAAATACAAAATTTACAGTAGAGATTCGAATAACACCGATGGCTGCTAGAGAAGTAGTTTTGATACAAAGAAAAGTCAAGATGGCTTTACTTTCATTACAAAGGGATTAACTGTATAGCTCATCATTGTTTTCGATGTGACAAGACATCCATAAATAATAGGACCAGACCAGAGCATTGAACAGCAAGAGGGGTTACTGAAAGGACTGCACTCAATATAATTGCAATTTACTACACGAAGAAGGAAAGTAGCAAAAAAGGAAAAAAGCAAAAACAAAAAAAAAGACCTAAAGAAGACACAAAGGACTACCATATGTAAAAGTCTTGCTGTGGTCCAGTATAATTTTGGTAACAAACAAATGGAAATTGGATCTACACGAACGTCCGAGGAATGGGAATCAGATCTATGAATTACATTGCGTGTACATAAAGCTCTTACCAGTTTGGAATGAAGCTGGTTTTTTACAGTATTTCACTAACTGACTAACTAGCTAACTTAATAATTAACCAAATAACTTACTAGCCCTAACTAAACTAACAACCGATATCTAACTACCTTACTAACTACTTAAGAAAATAACTGACCGATTTGTAAAAAATATGTTGCGTCTGTAGTATGCATCTCCCAGACATATAGAAAAGAAGAACGCTATATTACTCCTTATTGTTTGAAATCACGTGGCACGCCTACATGAAAAAGTAGCAATATCCTAATCGTGAAACCAATGTTTTTACACAACCAACTTTTCAGAACAAGTGTTAATCTTTAAGCAAGCTGTAAGTGAAGATGTGATTCTGTACGCTCGGACCTTTTTTAATTTTCTGTTCTTATTGTCTCTGGACAATCAACGAATATGCGGTATACGGTACCTATTGCAGTATTTTTCCACAGTCCACACAAGATGGAAATCAGTCAATGGACCAACAAACCATTGTGAAAGGGCCAGTTGGGTGCGAAGCGAAGTGGACACAGCGATTTCAGCCGATATTTCACATAGCACGTTATTCTCACGGACTTGTATACATGGACAGAACATGTAACGTGTACGTCCCATCCGTAGATGGTCGCCACCGGCTGGGACAGAAAAGGCGCACCAAAATGGCCGCCGTGAAGATAGGCCTACAAATCGTCTGATTTGACGACGACTCTGTAATATTTCAAACAAAAGTTAAACTTGAATGGGAAACAATATCAAATTCCTGAAACACGTGTAGGGATTTTGACTTTACCTTGCCATACTTCAAAAATATTTTAACTTTCTTGCAAAACATGGGGATATACTTGAACAAGTCCAGACTTTCACACAAAAATCATAGCAGACAGCCATCTTGGTGCGCTTTTTTCCTTCACTACGGTATTGCCCATCTACCGTGTAGTATGCCCTGTTCACGTGTAGGAGTCCGTGGTTATCCTTCATTTAACCTGATAGGTATAACTCCGCATAGGTATATCTTGGAAATATATTTCAATTTTGCTGGCGTATTTGTTTGTTTGTTTGGTTTTTTTAGGGGGGGGGGGGTATTTCAACTTCATTTTCGTTTTCAAGAACAATGCCTTCGTGCCTGGACCCGGGTTAATTGCCAGCCCGGCAGATGTGTCCCACTGGTCTCTATTTATACATAAGAAGAACTCAGGGACTACACTATTGAGTGGTCTTTGCCAAAATTGAATTAAATAAAAATTGTGTCTCGCCTTCTCTTCCAAGACCATTAACTTGATTTTAGCATGGCATAATTATTCCCTAATTTCCTCCTGACAAGAAAGAAACAAAGAAACAATGGTCACGATCTTTATTTCTTTAAAACCACAAATAACGTAGACAGATTAATGGTGAAACCTTACTTTCTTGAAACAACTTGCGTTTCTTTAGCTGCAATTGACAAAAACTCGTGCTTCAGACATTAAGTCATGCTCAAGAAAACGTGATCAACCCGCAGAGTGGAAACCTTTGTATGCCGTTTCCAATCACGTGGCACGCCCGTGTCTTGAAATTCTTCTGTGGTAGATTTCTTGTATAAAGGTGACTGAAAAAACGCCGAATAAGCTCATGTGACGATATTATTGCTGTGGGGAAGGATACCTAATTACAGAAGACACGCACTATCTAAAAAAGGTAGGATGAAATATATCTTTTTCTCATATGGAAATGTTCCGTTCCGTTTATAATAACCCTGCTTGGCATACTCAGAAAGAAAGGAATAATCTAGTTTTATCATTCGGTCTCACCCAAATATGAAGTTTACTTAATTATTGCTTCTGAAAGTCATGGTGTTGTATGATTTGAAATCATGTGTAAAAATCTACCCTAATGCAAAAAATACTAGAACTTCATTTTGTAAGCACCCGAGTTTTCGAAAAGTAAGATCTCTGATTTTGAGTTGACTGTATTTATCTATAAATTTACCGTGATATGAAAAATATGAAAAGTTTCTGTATTACATACCAGGATATTTCTAAATGGAGTTATCTCCATAGCATACACAAAATACTCTTCAAAAGTTTATGTTAAATGAGAACTTTAGACTGATATGAAAATTTGCCCAAAATCAATGAAAAGTGTATCTCTTCTCGGTGTTATTTTCAAAAACGGAATCTGTTCTTCATTATTCTTGCGTAAATTTACTTCTTTCCTCAGCAGTTGTAGAATTTTATACTAAAACCGTTTGAAGTTCTTATTTACCTAAACTTTTGAAGGGCATTTCTTTAAAAGTGTTAATGTAGCCTTGAAGTATATATTGCCATATTTAATTTACAGTATTTTTTTCTTTTAAAATACTTTAGTAGTGGTTAATAGTTTGACCTTAATAATTAAACCTCTTATTTTAGAGGTAATTTATAACATTTTTACTAACAAAATGAAACAGGGCAATTTATATCTTGTGGGTTTTATTGTCTTATAAATAGAGTAATACAGAGTTTCATTATTAACTGGTTAAATACTATATATCTTTTTAAGCTGTTTTTGTAGATTTATTTAAAATTTTGCACTTTTGATTGATTATGGTTGCTATCTTACCCCAAAGACGAATATGTTTTATACGTGCATTCCTCTGGATGCAATTATGGTATCAACGTGCCAGAGGTTTGCTGTAGACAATTAGTTGAAAGTTTTGAAGAAAAACAAAACATTGACCATCAATGTCACCTCCATGACACGACTGCCTGCATGTTCAAATTCTGTTTTTGTCGAAAACTTAAAATGTCAATTTCAATTGCTAAATCTCTAGGAAACGAAAAAAGGGAACAAATAAAAGTTTCATCGAATGCTAAATTTCATCCTGGACTATTCTATTAATGCATTGGTAGGACGGAAATTACATTATTATGTAGGCGCTGTAGGTATGTATCAATATCAGAAGCAGCATGAAACAGGAGTGTGTTTATCTGGGGCCTGGTGAATCGGGGTTGACAAACGAAGCAGTTTAGGTGTCCAAGAGTGCACCTTTTTCGCTCTTCGGATATATGCTCCGCAAGCGAACTCTTCGCTTATTAATCTGCAAAATTGTGGATATCTGAATATGCATTAGTTAGGCTATATGTTAATATTGAACACATGTTGAAGAGACTGTAAAGTATTTTTTTACATTTGTCCGGACTAATATTAGGTGTTGGTCAATTTCTTCTTAATGTAAATTGATTGGTTTAATCATTGGGATGGAGGATCATGATCGCTGAAATTGTGGAAGTTTTGAAGGATTTTTTTAAGGGGCTTTCCCATCACTGTTTTATACCTCTTGCCGAAGGCAGGAAAGGAATCTATTCGATGGTGATGTGTGTATGTGTGTGTGTGGCTATATGTGTTTCATGTTTGTTTGTTAACACAATCTCAAGAACGGTAAGTGTAACTAAGGCTCATAGGTAGTGTGTGGGTTTGCCATTTTAATCATATGATCCATTTTTTTTATGGTGGAGGTCAAAGTTCATTCCGGGTAAGGAGAGGTCAAAAGGTCAAAGCCTTTGTAGAAACAATATCTCAAGAAAAGTTAGTTACATTTATCTCATATGTAGTGTGTGAATTGACCATATTAATTTGATGATCCGTATTGTTTATGGTAGAGGTCAAAGTTCGTTCGGAGCCAGGAGAGGTCCAAGGTAATAGCCGTGTAAACACGATATCTCAGGGTGGAAAATTGTGAGGTATCCCTTACTTAGCAGGTGCATTGGTCGTACTAAGTATATAAACAATACTGTTTTTGCTCGAGGTCAAAGGTAATTTGGGATTATCAGAGGTCAAAAGGTCAAAACCTCGTAAACACGATATCTGAATAAGGGTAGATGTGACTTGTATCGTAAATGACGTAAATGGGGTAAATGACGTATATTTAGTTTGTGGGTTATCCATGTTAAGTAGATGATCCTTATATGCTTCGTTTGTGGAGGTCAAAGGTCAATTTACGTCACCTGAGTTCAAATGATGAATACCTTGGATGCGTGTTCAAAAAGATTTCACTGTAAACACGACGTCTCAAGTTGGATAATTGTGAGGAATTTTATAATTAACATGTACGGTAGTCATACCAAGTGGACACACCATATTGTTTTTGGTCGACGTCAAAGGTCATTTGAAGTCACCAACTACTAACGTCTGAGAATAACCTTTAAGCTCGCTAAGAAAAGTTTAAGCTTCCGCGACACATTTAACGGTAAGGGCATCCGCCTCAGTCTCTCACGGCCCCGGGTGCTATTCGCAGGTCGAATCTACCACAGACTGTAAAAATGGAACCTAATGCCGTTGTGCGTGATGCTCGGCATAAGCAATGGAGTAGGGAAACAAGTCAGTGATTTACAACTGGAAAAAAGTCGGCCGACTTGAACCAACAGGTTGAAAAATGGACCGTAAAACTTCACCTAACTAACTAACTCCATGACACATCGGGTAGCTGGCCATCGTGGAAGGGGTGTCATTATCTCCCCTCCCCCCTAACAGGCATGACACCTACATGAGCCTTTGTACTTGACCATAGAACCCATTGGCATGGTGCAACATTTCAGATCAAGTTCTTACCCACTTTGGGTGAATTAGGCTTCATAGGAATCGTTTTTTGCCCAAGTATTTTATTCAGTTCCCTCATGACGCACTTTTGTGTGAATCTTTTTTACATTGTTGGCCTACTTAGATTACATACATGCCGTCACGATGTGAAAAAGCATCATTGTTCCCCAGTAGATCAAAGGCGGTGTGGAGTGTAACTGGTATCTGAGTTTGTTACATAATACCTGTCTTCAAATGAGCTATGCTTTTATTGTGTTCACACTGTGTGAAAAGCAATAAACACATGCTTGATTGGCCTGTTAGCTTACACCGATTGGTACGTGACTTTTTGTGTATTTTAATATATCTGTTACTGTCAATCAAATAATCAGATGTGACACCTGACCATATCAAGTGTGGATTGAGTGAGCTTCATTTCCTCCTTGAGCGATAAGAGGTAATCAGGCAGAGAAAGCTGATGTTACAAAAAGTAAGAAGGAATGATTCATCATTAATCAGTTCTGATATATTTTGCAGGTTATGGAGAATTCTACTGAGATCGGCGTTCACTCTCCACCACAAACTGAAGATTCTAGTTTGTTACCGCTTATTCGAACATTCAACTTTCTCTTTGGGGTCATTGTCATCTCAATTATCGCCAGCAATGCATTCATTTTTATCATCCTCGTTTCCCACAAAAAGTTACACTCGCTGCCTTGTTTCGCCTTACTAACCAGCCTATCCTTTGCTGATTTAATGACAGGTTGCACATTAGGCTTCTATTGGATCACATATGTAATGGAGATAGATTTTAACACTTTGACGTGTCAGTTGCTAATCACCGCGTCCTCAGCTGTCGTCGTTGCATCTTTCAACCATGCCATTGTAGTCGCATCTGATCGTCTTTACGCAGTTCTCTCTCCTTTCAGATATAAAAAGAAGCGCAGTTTCATTGTATCAGGTACAATTGTTTTTGCTATTTGGTCTTTATCAGCAGGCATGGCAGTTTATGTCGTATTTACATACACCGATAGGACCATTCAGCATTATACGAATACAGAGTGCACAACCTCTGCGCTTTGGGGAAAAAACATCCAAGTGGTCTCCTTTATATTGATCGTGTATTTTACAATAGCATATTTGATGATATTTTCCAGCTATGAAGCAATTTATCACAAAGTCAAAAGAAAGGCTCTTCGACAAAACAGCCATGGACTTGTTTCGGACAAAGACATTTCCCCGCCAACTCGCAAAGAATATATCACTGTAAAAACGAGCAAGGATTGTCAGAACACGGTCAACTGGTATAAAGAAAATACTACAATGGATCGAAATATCATGACTTACTCATGCTTGGAACGACAAAACGGAAAAGGTTCAAGACGAATATCAAATTTATTTTCTCCAGGCCAAAATCGACGTCGTCCATCTATATGTACACTAAGAAAGGAAAAAAAAGTTCACAAGATGTTGTTCCTTGTTACAGGAGTATTGCTTCTCTGTTACCTACCAACTATGTGTTGTTATTTGCTTCGCGTGATTGGACATCAAAGCATCCTTTTGGAAAATATCGAAGTATGGGCTCACTTTGTAATTGTGGTGAATTCCGCCATAAATCCGTTTCTGTACGCTTGCAGACTTCCTGGTTTCAAAATTGCCGCGAGTAAGACTTGCAGAACCCAGATTACAAGAGGTTCAGTCAATATTTTTTGAGCAAGCCGTTGTTATAATCGGATTTTTTAGCTGTTCCGTTGTAAAGGATTGTCATTGAAATGATCATTGAAAGCCGCAGTGGCCTAAATTGTTCAAAAGGATTCCGGAAAAAATGACACTAAATTTAAGCTTGATTTCGCAACAGCAGTATACCGAAGAGCTGAGTTTTTTTTCCACGAGGGCAGATCTTATCTCCAGCTAATAGAAGCAGTTTGAAAAGGGAGGGATGGGAAGAAAGTTTATGCTAAAAAAAGGTTGCGTTTAAAATTATTATAAATATTGACTGAATGGTTGCGTTTTATGTAAGTTACGAACAAAACTATAATGTTTATGACTTAGTTTGGTCATATTAAAAGTAGGGAGTTGACTCCAAAAACAGCAAAAGTATCTAAATGCATGCATAACAAAAATAAATAGGTTTACCAAAAGTTATACAAACTCCTGGTGGTATTAAGACGTCAAGCCATGCTTTTGTTAGCGATGGGTCATGGTAGAGGAAGGGGAAAGTCCGAGTCCGTACAACGAACAAATATTTCATGTAATATAGTAATAATATATTTTAATATATAATATGCACTTAAAAATGATTTCTTTTCAGTGGCGTGTCTAGGGTATTTTTTTCCCGGGCAAGAAACGAAATTGGCGCCCCTACACCTGTCTTCAGGGGGTAATTCTAAAAATACACAATTCAAAAAGTCGAAATGGTTATTCCAATACTACACTTGTGGCAGGGATGACGCGCGGATTTGCCCGACAAGGGACCAAAGTCCCCGACAGTGGGGCGAGTATAAAGCCCCGAAAAAATCAATGATTTCCGAGTGGGACGTGACTGGCAGAATTGGAGACGCGCTCTGCATTTCGAAATTTTAGCTCTTCCTACACTGAAAAAATAAAAATCCGGACCTTTTTTATATGTGTTCCTGAAATTCGTGTGGGCTAAGTCATTTTATTGTAGGCCTACGTACTAAGGCTCTCAGACGGAACTGGAAATTTGCACAAAAACTTTATCTTTTTGGACAAAGATTTGAAAATCTTAGCTTATGTTGGAGAATGTTTGGAATTTAATGAAAAAATTGAGTTTTGGTAGGAAGAAATTGAAAAAAGAAATGGTGTGTGCATGAAGTGATATGCCTTTTAAGAGCAAGTAAATGGAATGTATTTACATGAAGGACTTTGAGATTTTTATTGGAGAATCTGACATGCTTATGAGAAAAATCAACTATAATTCGATGGGGTCGACTTGCATTTTGTAGGAGATACCTATGTCATCATGCAGATTAAGGCTCTTTGACGATGTTGGAAAATTTCTCCGAAAAAAGTTTTACTTGCTTTTAACATTTGAAAACTAGGGAGCCTGAGAAATTTTATGGAAGAGAATTTAAAAGAAAATTATTTTATTTAAAGAGGAGCATTGAAAAATTGAAGACTTTATAACAGATCAATTTGTCCAAGTGCATAAGGGTTGAATTGGTCGCGGTTCCATGTTTTGTCGTACGGTAAAAGTAAAAAATTTTGTGACTTTCTTTTCAGAATGTTTGAAAACCTGGAGTTTTTTGTTCCGATGGTTATAGGGAAAATTGGGGATTTTGAGTTTTCTTGAATAATATCTTCTCGTAAGCAAAATCAACAAGATCGTCAGGGGGAAGCTTAAGTTAACCTAGCTTTCTTTTATCGTATGAAGGCTCCGCGACGAAATTGTATCTTCTTCCGGACGGGGGGGGGCAGCCTTCCTGACGGAGGTCATGCCCCCCGCTCGGTTAGAGCCATCTTTAGCTCTCGACAAATGGTAGGTCCAACGTTTTCTCAGTGATCTCGAATTGGCGCCTAATGGTGGCGTCTGGAGCAACTCCCCCCTGGGGCTTCCACCTTGCTGCGCCACTGATTCTTTAAAGGTGTCAATACTTGATTGGCATATCTCTTGCCTCTATTGTTAGATCTCATTTGACTCTTCAAACACTTTCAATGACATTCTTCTCCATTATTTGAAAGTGATCCCTAACTGCCTAATCAGAGGTTAATCTCTGGATTTGCTTTGAAGTCAAGGTTTCTTTTAGCCATTGGCGAAGCTTGAAACAAGACTTTTCAGTGAAACGACTGGAAACGAGCGTTTAAAAAAAATACAACAATTGTGCCTGTTCGTCATAAGTTTAAGTCTATACAAACCCCCAAAATTGAACGAACTTTTCATCACGAATGACCAAATTTGTTAAACTTATTTATTGCTGACTTCAAATGGAATGATAATCAAACATAGTGTTTCGCATAGCGTGAAATGAATAAATTTCACTGTTTTGTGTGACGGCTGATAACGAAAAGTCAACGAGTAGAATGTAAGGTCACTGATCCTTGTTGATAGGAGGATTGAGCAAAGGAATTTGGGGAATAAAATAAAGATTATCGTCGGAAACGAGCATTGCTTCAAAAAAACTATAGAATTTTGTATCTCCCTTTCTAACACTCCCTGCTTACAGGTTGTACCTGCCTAATTTGTTTTGTAGTGGATCCCAGTGTTCCTTCCAGGCCTGTGAAAAATTTCTCAACCCACACATCTGTCACGCTAATTTTATGGGTCTATGTGAACTGATTCAAAAGAAACTTACAAGCTGGCTAAAGATGGAGATAATCCCAAACCTAATTCCGAGCCCTATAACAAAGAACGAATTCTATGGCAACAGCCAATCCAAATTCTCTATTAAACAGTGTGCATGGATTGGAAATAATATTGGGGTAGTTCTAAGATCTGTTATCCGCATGATCCTTCTTCCCCAAATTGGTCAACCGGTATCATTATATTTATAAATATTTATATATTTTGATGGTGTATCCCATTTATTGACCAATCGGGGACTGCATGTAATTTCTATATTTTTGACATTCCCAAAAGGGTCGCAAACCCACAACCACGGTTTTTCTGTTCAGTACACCTCAAATAGCAGGGTCGTAGACCTGGTGTGTGGATGCGGGGGGGGGGGGGTGGCAAAAAATTAACTCGAGCACCTCCCCGCTATACACACGGAAACAAACACGCACACACACTCACATTGACACGCACATGCACAAAATATAGATGGCTCATTAAATGAAATATTTTTGCTTTAAAATGGGCTCAAATTGACGTTTTCTAGAAGCCCTAAAGTCATCTATACACCCCAAAATTTTCTTTGTTCTGTCTGTTGTTTTCTAACCTTGTCAAGGTGCATGTTATATAGCTCACAGAATCATTCTTTTTATGGCTGGCCAGTATTACTAAGACAGTTTTGGACCATCAATGATCTGTATATATCACTTATATTGAAAAAAAAACTTATGTATCAAATAAATCATGGACAAGGTAGAGAAGATCTTGTATTTTTTTATTTTTTTGTGCCGTTGCTACATAACACAATTACCTACAAAGCCTTCGTAGGAGCAACAAACCCTCTATCCAACAGTATGCAAGAATGAAGATATCTGATCAGGAAGCTGTCATGTAGTGCGGCTTCCTGGTTCTACCGGGGAGCTGTGTTTTAGAAAGAGATGGAAACGGAAATTTTAATTTATACTAATACTTTAAGAACCACTTAAAGGAATGAAGATAATCTGTATACTTGCGGCAAAGGTATTTCCTTCTTTTACCCGCGCCACCGCTTCAGTATCATTCCTGGAACATCCAACATTCAAGACCGCTACTCCTTACACAATTGGCCTATGCTTTGATACTTTTATAGGTAGGTCCGTACCGCCAACAGTTTAAAAGCAGATGCAATAACCCCCGAAACGACTGTTTAACTGAAAACAAATGAATTCTATTGGCCCTTCCCTCTAGAAGACAAGGCATGCATATAAGCTGTAGGGGTAAAAGTCTAAGTTTTTGACAAGACGAGAAGTTCCCTCACGTTTTCAGAAATAAATAGCCAGATTTAAATTCTTGTTCTGATTTCGACACACGACCGAGTCGATATTTTTCATACGCGTCTCCGAGCTTCGAAGACCGAATTTTCATACCTTTATTTACCTAACGACTGACAGTGCTGTGGCAGTACAAAAAACCTGCGGTTCCTACTCTGACCGTAGCAGACGATAAAGGCCTTTTGGGTCTTCTTTATAATCCCATACAAGCATAACAGAAATGCCAAGTGAGATGCAAGAGACATATTAGTGAGTGTCTTTGACGGCGTTAACCTGATTTCAACAGGGAGTTGTCAGGGCAACTCCCTGATTTCAAAGGGTTCTGTTGACTGTATGCTTTTGAGAGTAGTTAGATAAAATTTAATGACACACCAACAAGAATGTGATGTAGTGTCATAATTGTCCAAATACTGTGCAAGTCCTCCACTTTAGTCGCCTCTTAAGACAGGCGAGGAATACCGTTGGCATATTCTACGACCCCCAGTCCATGGGGGGGGGGGGTGAGAGTAGATCGTTCCATCCATTTTTCAGACCGTGGACGTTCCAAAATCAGTGGTTGGGACAACGTTTAATGGATCAAATATAAATAAAAAATGCTGCACTTGTAGAAAAGAGTTAAAACTCTGTATCTTGGCTTTTTTCATTAGGCAAATAGTACTGTGTAATGTGTAGCTTACCAGTACCAAGATAACTTTGTCGGAAATGCTTCATCATAAAATAACACATTCAGTGCCTTGTGTATGGGCGTATACACTATTTTCCTATCTTAAAATTTCATATTCTGTAAAATTTCTAGCGATATCATAAAGAAGCAGAGTTTAAACTAGGCTTTTGATTTCAATGGGGGACCTCTCCCCTTCTTTGGACACCAATGGTTACAACCCATGTGAATATATGTGTGTGAGAGAAAGTACATGTGAGCTCCAAAAATGACCTTCGGAAAACTTCTTAAATAAAAATTCCAATTTAATTCAAACTTGTTTAGTTAGATAATACTAGAGGCTGTAAACATTTGCAAAGAGTAACGTGGACATTGCGACGAATCCGATGAACTCTCAAATCTGCCTCGCTGGGAAACGGAACCAGATGGAAGAAAACTCATTCCGGTCTGAATGCCCCGTTCATAAAGAGAGAATAGGGTGTCAATCATTCTATACCAACGAACTAAGTGCTAACAAGAAACTCTTTGAAAATTTTATAAGTATTCTACTATTTCCAGATTTCCTTGTAAGGCTGGGTCAGCAGAGGGTGGAACCATCAGACCTCAGTTGATTTTTTGTCCCATACAGTCCATATTTATCCTAAAACGGTCAAAACATTGAGAAGTGGATGGTCATCGCCCAAGACCCAAGAGTTTATGATGTCATATGTTCTTGATTCAAAATTTCTTTTTGTTGAAAATGTGATGCCTTTACTTGCTTATAATCTTGAGAACGACACATCGGATTTCAATGCAAATTTAACCGAAATGCAAAAGGATTAGTACCCCTCTAACATACCAAAGTTAGATAAGACCTTAAACCCTTCTCTTAAGAAATAAAATATTACATATCGACAAAAATGGTCATTGGCCACCATTATTTTCTTTAATGTATTTTTGTCATCTAATAACTTACTTTGTTTACAAGACGAGATAGTAGAAATTAAATGCGTCAGAAATGAGAAAATTCATTGGAAGTACAAACTACAACTTGGTCATTATACAGTGTAGACGACGTTAATCTTCTTTAAATTACTTCAAGTAGTACATACCTTGCTGCCTTGGGGTAAGAAATCGTAAACGTTGCTTGATAATCTTGAAAATTTTAAACATGCGTATGGAAACATACAGTCTTTATCTCAGACCGAAGAAGGAAAAACCACTTCGTGAATAATAAATACTTTATAAGACTAAAAAGATCTGCAACTCTGGAGCGAACGTCATGACACTTTCAAGAGGAAAATGAAAGAAAGAATCGCTTAGTAAGTTCCTGTTTCTAATTATTCAAGATTGGCGTGTTTTTTGTTGTGAGTGCATTGATATAATACGTAGTAGACAATAATATTCATTACATGTAGATTGATGGGTCATAGACAAATTGGATTTTAAAGTGTAGCAGACGAAGATTAATGTAGAATTGAATGAAGTGGAATCGGCCTTCATACCAACAGGAACCCAACCAAAAACAGAAGGTCAAAATAAGTGTTTGAAAGTGGCTTTCACTAATGTTACTGCGTACACTCTTAAAAATGTTGGGTAAAATTTTCTGAGCAATGCATAGGTTGGTTAAAGTTTTCCCAATATTGGGTAAAAGAACCGAGAAACTAATTGACCCAAAGTTGGTTAAATTCGTTTGTGAATTTCTTTACCAAACGCTAGTTTAACGTAGCGCTAATTAATTCTTTTAATTACAGTTATTTTTATTTTATAACAATATTTTGCAAAACGCTCATGTGCACCATGGAAATTGTTTTACTAAGACAATTAGAGAGACGTTTGTTTAAAATGCAGTGAAATTCTATTGGAACACCAAGTTTATACACCTTTAATCCGAATGGAGCATTCCGAATTTCTCAAAGGAAATTTGTGTTTATCACTTAATACTGTAATTGAAATAAATTGAAACTGACAATGGTGAATTCTTGCAGAAGACTGCATTTCTCAATTGTACAATACAAGATAAAGAAGAAAAAATATGATCAAGGAAATTACATTATTTACCGTTAGTGATAACAAATAATTGTCACGGAAAATATATAATAGCCAAACTAAACCTGCCGACAATACACCAAATTCTAATTAAAATCCTACTTTTGAAAGGGCCGTGAGGTTTGTCGCGTATTGTCCTTCAATGGACGTAGTATAGCTTCTTCGGGAAGCAGTGAAAGTTTTGGTTTCGCCGAACGGTCCTTTGCCAGAGGGTCGGGAGGACTTTAGAAAAAGTGGCTAGCATGTCGGTAGCCTTTAAACCTTGAAGAAGGTCACTTCTCTGAAGCATTTCAGAGGTGGTTCTACATCCAATACCTGGGTTAGGTGATATCGATATATTAACCATAATTGGTAACATTTTGCCCAACTAGTCAGTTGGGTAATTTTCAGTCTACTAGCCTACATGTTGGGTAAAATAAATGCCCAACAGTTGGCTAAAGCAATTACCTTACCGGAATGGTCAATGTTTGACCAACAGTTGGTTAGACACATATGTACCCAGTGTTGGTCAAAAGTCAATCAGTCAGTCAGTCAGTCAGTCAGTCAGTTAGATCGATAGGGTTTTACCGCCCAGCTTCCAACCAGCTGGTTAAAATCGAGCTAGGGACGGCCTTTCTTTAGTTGTGGCTTACTGCTCAGTGGCCTGTTTTTTCTTCTCCATTTCTTATATTCTGGGCATCTAGCACAATGGCAGTAGGTTTCGATTTTAAAGTCTTCGGTATAACCCGGCAACGTCTCGAACTTCCAACCTGAGTTTCCTTTAGTAGGAAATTTGAAAAGTTGGGGGATTAATAAAGAATTTGCATTAAATCTGAGACTGAAAGGCGACCAAAGATCTTTGTTGCTACATAATTTTATCAAATACCTACGAAATAGGCTCTCCGATGAAATGTTTTGGGCCAAGAGCTTATATTGGGAAAAAATTTAGAATTTTATGAAAGAAAATTTATAAAAATAGCACTGTAGTTGCCGGTGTTACTTGATGATCTGGTTTCACATATGCCAAATTTCCGACTTTGTCATTTCCAGAGCAGGGAAAATTTGTACCAAACCGATTTACGAGCGAACATTACTAGATTAGGAATTGCAATTTTACTTTTCGAAACAAATAATTTTGGGAATTTCATGAGTTTCCAAAACCAAACAGTGGACAGGTTTTACAAATGGCCAATTTCCGAATTCTTCATTTTCAGAGCTGTATCTCTCCCTAGAGCTACTCCACTGGGTGTCTAAGTAACAGGGGTCCAGATGCAAAATTGTACTAAATTTTTCAATATTTTGAGTTTTTAGGAAAATCCAAAAGTTTTCAAAACATGGTCTGGAATATATCGGTAATCACTTCAACGGACTCTGACCACTGTGAATTTTAATACCGGGTGTACTCTATAAGTTAATAGAATCACAACGAAAATTGTGATTTTTAGTGAATTAGTTTGAAAACTGAGCCAGATCATGTTATTTTGAGCGCAAAACTTTAACTTAGTGGAGTGGTGGATTGAATTTGAAGTTCAACTTGACCGAGTGCATGGCTACTGCGTCTCAATACTCTAATTATGCCGTCACAGTGACAATTGAGTTCAATAATTGAAAAGATGGGTGAGGTGGTTGCGAGAAGCCCCATAACAAAGTCTCCCCTGATAACTCCACCGGTTTATACCAGCCCTGTGACTTCAAATATTCCATTAATGAATGAAAAGCGAATTAAGCTTCACTCCATAGGTAGGAGCGTTGAATCATGAAGTCAATAAACCACACGAGGTAATTAACTCTTATCAGAAATACTTTTGAATATTTTACGGTCCAAGTGCATGAAAAGAGGTCTGCAGTAATTAAATAGTACAAGCTGAAACGCCTGGTCAATAAAACCGTATATGGCAAAGTGCGGGAAATGCAGTCACTCAAGCAGTCCCCTACAGAGTCAACCGGCCCTGAAAAAGTAGCATGAGCCCGCTTGGCCAACAAAGTCGCCCGAAACAAAGTTGTCCCTAACAAAATCGCCTCATAATCGACAAATATTACAAAAGTGTTATCAAACATAGGTATTAAAACTATATGGTCCCCTTATAGGTAAGCCAATACCGGTGGGGGCATTTACCGAGATTGATAAGGGGTCCATGTGGGTATTGCCCTTATGCATAAGGGACATTAAAGGATCGAAGTCAACTGATTTTCTCCCACACACTTTCAGTTGTTTAAATGGGCATCGGAACTAGTTTTCCATATGTGTCGTTACTTGGATTAATTTAAGTGGCCGTCCGTGGGTCTCTTATCATAATCCCGGGTGCAAAACCATATGGGACCCTTAAGGGTTATGAGATGGATCTTGTAAGATTCCCTTATGAGATTGTTACCGTTAAAATGGTTATATTTATTTTGGGAGGGGGTGAGTCGGTGGAAGGCAAAGATCAGTATAATTTCGTCGTAGGTGACAGACTTAATAGCCTCGGGGAAACCTTGTCCGGGACTGGGGACTTTGTTCAAGCTCAGACTTTGTTTGGAGGCGAATTTGTCAGAAGTGACTTTGTAACTGGGTGTCTTAATTGTTACCAGGGAGACTGTGTAGAGGAAACTTCAGTTGTGGGAGACCTTGCTTGGGTGCCTTGTAAAAGCATGAACTTGAAGCACTGGCACTCCCAACCTTGAAACCAGCACAGGCGATAATGTTTCTAACTTCTTATACTTGCAATGTGTTGCTGCATAATTGAAATTAAATGCAGCACCGGGTCTCGGCATTTCTGTTGTCTTCAATTTAGATTGCCTACAATATATACTTTTCAGTCAGAAAATCAGAAAATTGAGCTGGGTTAAAACTTTGTCAGTCGTCAGTCAGTGCCAGGGGCGCCGGAACCAGTACGGCAGGTCTGGCGGCCGCCGGACCAATATCGGCCAAAAGAAAAAAAAATTAAAGAAAAAAAATCTGACCACGATCCCAAATCCTATTATTCTGCTCCTTTTGTAACTTTTTAAGACCAGAGGATCACAACTAATGACGTATTACAACATACCCCAGCATATATCATACAAAATACTAAGAATTCGTACTGTACTGTTTTATAAGTACGTTTTAAGTGAACTAAATAAGCATCTACCCTCCCCGTACAATATGACGTATACATACACCGTAGCCGCATACACCAATGACATATACAATATACATGCTATAGGCATTACGTCACCCACACATTCCCAGATACGTGCTGTACATACGTAGGAATCTACTATCTTCCAAATCACTCATAAAAAATAGGCTCTATACGGGACTCTGGAGACGGTACGGAAGAACAGCATACACTATGGCATCGCATTAACAGGAATTCGCCAAATTTTGGCGCAAAATGCCTCTCAGATCGCTGGAAATGGAATTTTTATAAAGCCTTTTACCGCATATAAATAGGGAAACATTGAGTGATCTGTTCAGAGAAATGTTGATGTTAATTTTTCTTCGTCTTTTTCTTTATGTTTCTTCGTTTTTTCAGGGTTTTTTTATTTTCCATGTGAGGGCAAGTTCTCCTTGTCCCTACCTGGGGACACCCATGTTTCTATCCCTCTCATTCACATTCTAGTATGAAGGCGGTCATTATATTTTGTGTTACTGTCAGGTCTCGATTTAAGGTTTTAATGTAATAATGGTCTACTTAGTAAAGATAAAGATTAAACCTGCTGGAGCTAAATAGCAAGCAATCTTACAGGAGGAAAAAAGTTATGGAAATTAATCACCGTTAACTGTACATTTTTGGTATCTGGATATCAAGATAGGTACACGAAGAAACATTAATTGGCGTATTTTACATCATGCAATCACTCTGAAATAGTTATTAAATACGAACATTGCAAAGAATAGCCAAGACAAAAGGTCTGCTTGGTTCTCTAGATACCGAATCCATAGTAAATAAAAGTAGCTTAAAACTAAGCCTATTAGATGCAATTTTCTGGCTTTTGAGACCACAAAAGTACAGAAATAAGCTTTTTCATGGGATTATCGTGCGGAGTCAGAAATAGCCGTTTATAATGAGTATGCTCACTTGAAGAAAAGCAAAATGGAAACTACTCATTAAAACTTTTAACCCGAATGTTCTCTTCAAATGATTTTGAAAACTATTTTGACATTATTGTAACTCTTTTCATTTTCTATGTTGACAACTATCCCCGACAACAAGAAGGCTATTTGCGCTACAATTATTGATGCGCCCTTTCCAACATCTTATACTGGTGCAAGACTAAAGTTTGTTAAAAACCTAAAAATGGCGCCGACAGAAGATTTTGGTCCGTCAGGGGGGACGACCGCCCCCTGACCATATGGCAGCTCCGCCACTGGTTGAGACTTTTCGGCCAAGAAGTGAGTATTGCACTTTTATGATTGATAGTTAAGTTATTCTAGTTCAAATTTGACCCTCCATACAACAAACCGTCTTCGATTATTAAAGTCCACTAGTGGAGGCGTTTTTCTATAAAAAAAAAAAAAATAATAACTGACAGACGATTGACGAACATTCAGAATTGGGTCGTTCAACAGCGTAGACTTGCATGCTGCACAGTGATCAAAGACCGACCACGGTAAGTCAATCCAACCGGAGCTTTACGGCTTGATCCACCTTGCTCTATCGCGCCTAAACGTGAACTATTAGTAAACAAGTTTCTCGCACTACGTCATTTCTCACAATTCTGTCACTCGACCATTTCAGTGGACATCTTTTGGGCCTATTAGCAACGGAAATATACCTCTCATTATAATTTCTCTTGATCTTTATCAGGCCTCAACAGTTTATGAAGTCTGTTAAACTTTTTTTGAGTTGTGAACTTTAAAGGGGGCGCACCACCATTACCTAAAATTGCACTTTGGGCAAAAGGTGAACCCTCTGGTCGTAGTCCCTAAAAGTTTTGTTTGGGTTAATTTTTCAACGTGTTTAAAGAAAGCTGTGAATGGTTTGTTGCATGTTTTTGGTAGTGGTTGAGTTGGAGATTATTTTGTGAGAAAATGGTTGAAATTGGTTACACCTGAGCTGACTGAGAGGCTTCGGAATGTCAGCGGACCTATCTCATATGCTGGGTAGTGACAAGGAGGGCGAATCACTCCTTTTTTATTCATACGCCTGTAGCTCAAAAAGTCAATGGTCATGCTATGGGAATTCTTATGTGCCATTAATAAACAACTCGTCAGCTTCGCTTTGATGGTACACACACTGACATTGAAAACTTTGACAAGGAATTAGAGGCAGAATAACCAAGCATGTTTAGTGTGTAAGTCAATGGCAACAATTAATGGTGGTGCGCCACCTTAAACACTAGCAGTATGCCTACATGTTTGTTTTGCCAGCTTTAGATGTCATGCATGCACAGTGCACTGAGCGAATGAAAGTTAACAACAACACGGGCTACATTTAGGCCATAGACCTAGAAGTGTAAAAATAAACATGATTTCACAACCAATTTCAGAGTGAAGAAGAATACATAAAAAATTGCCCTTCTTCAGGGATCATCGAAGGGACGGTCGAGACAGGGCATTGTGGGCTATGGTACTTTATGTAAATAGGCTACCCTAGAACTTCGGGGTTTTGTCAGTTCTCGCCAGATTCAAGTAGAATTATGAATGATACGAGGCGGCATATAGACTTAAAACTCTTTAGAAACTTAATATTATTGATTTGGTCCCTTACAAACTCATATTTTAGTTGCCTTTTTGGAAAAAGTCCCTTTTCAACATGTCAAGCCCAGAGGTTATCGTGCAGTCGTAGTCACTTCGCAGAACAAGCTGTGCACCCTGAATACCACGTGACCACGGAAAACGTACTGCCTCAACAAAGAACCGTAAGCTTTCGTTACAGTACAATAGCTTGCAAGACCATCCGCCCAGCCGGTGGCGATCATCTACGGATAGGACGTACACGTTACATTCTCTGTCCATGTATATAAGTCCGTGTTAGTGCGCGAAACCAGCTTTGGTAACCCTTCTGTCCAGGGAGATTTGGTAACCCTGACTTGATCAGACTTGTGTAAACAAGGGAAGGTACCTCGATGGAAGGGTTACCCTGAATAGACCTAGTTATGCTGAACTTTAATACGATCGGCAGCCGGCCCTAGCCCTTGAACAGGGCTGTGTGTTACGCTACATGGCCTAAGCTCATTACACTCCACATCACATGTAATGAGTTTTGGCCATGTAACGTAACACACAGCCCTGTTCAAGGGCTAGCCTGAGATCACTGTGTTATGTATCATTGAGAAGGATAACATTGCATAGCTAGCCATGCCATGCTAAAGAGCGCGACATGCACTTTACATGAACTTGGGTAAACTAACGGTTAAGCCAAGCGTTCGTCCCCTAGACTTACCTGTAACTTTCCCGTTCATGATTACGGACCATGGAGGATAACAAACCGCAAAAGTTAAATTACTTAGGAAAGAAAGAAACAGACACTGAGAGAATCCTAGAACTGTTTAAAAATTGGCAAGAGGTAACGTTTAAGTTAATCTCCGAACAGGACCATGATGTAGTATTACTACTAGTACTACGGTAGGCTACTCCGTACAAGAGTGGGCTAATACGAAGTGGACGTGCGTAAAGTCCTGTTCAAGGAATCATGCCTAGCCTAGCCTAGGCACAAAGGCCTAAAGCAGGATAATACTAGGAACTATCCTGCTCTATGGCTAGGCAACGTTTGTCCGTAACGTTAACCTAACCTAGTAAGGGTAGCCTAAATTCTGTAACGTTAGACCTAGCCTAACAATTAGGCTAGGCTAAATTGTTAAGTATGGGGCTAGCCTAGCCTAGCCTATGTCAATGTTCCCAAAGTAATTGTAACAAACTGTATATAGGCCTAGCCTAGGCCTACTTTGTTTCCCGAAGTTGAAACTTTTATCGACGTGCTGCCTGATCACGCTGTCGTCAGGTCATACAATTCATTCTTTTCGATGAGGATACTGAAAAAAATTTTAGGCCCAGCCTACCCTAGGCCTATCCACAAATTTCATTGTTTTCTTGTAAGCCTAGGCTAGGCCTAGGATAGCCTAGGCCTACTTGGTTTTGAAATTTGAAGTTAGCAGTTATTTTTAACACATGTTACTAGTTCAAACATTACTTTCCGCTATTTTTAGGGGCGGAAAGTAACGGGCGGAAAGTAGCGAAGTAACGGACCCCGACCATAACTTAACATAACATAACATAAAATAACATAACATAGGCTAACAGGTTGAAGACAAAAGGAGGGCCAAGGCCCCATAAGATGCCTTGAAGTCCAGGCCCTAATCATTTTGGCTCATTGAAGATCCTATGCCAGAGTGAGCGTGAATGAACACCGGCGAACTTCGCCTTCTCTTTTCGACTAGTGCTCAGAGGTAACGGGGCAGGCGTGTACTAATCGCTCCCAATCCTACTCCTGGGACTGCCATTTAAAGTCCCCATCCGACGGACGTGAGCGTATCCCCAGTCTTTAGCCACTTTCCCCAAAGGCTGGAGGGGGGGGGGTGGAGGTTACACTTGCTCTGCATCACTGCTCAACAGCTGAACCGAGCAAGCAGACAACTTCCTAAGTCGTACAACTTACTGAAACGGACAACTTCCTGAAACGGACAACCAAATACCCAATTTTGTAATTCACCAATTTTTAAACCCCCCTCAGCATCACTGTGAACAGCTATGCTAAACAAGCTAATTTTTAGACCCCGGAAAATTTCCAAGTGGTTCCACCGGGATTTGATCCGGGGACCTTCAGCATGCAAGGCAGTACGCCCAAACCACCGAGCCATCTCCACCCACAATCCATCTCCACCCATATAATCTTGCACGCAAGCAAGCTAGGCTAGGCTATCTGATCATTAGTCGATCACTATCAACGAGTCGATCACTGCCTTCTAAACGCCAATGCAGCATGTAAACTGTGTGATGTGATTGCAATGTTAGGATAACCTACATTGCAATGCGTATTCTTCAAACAACATCAAAAACAATTATTTGATATCATGCTTTCTTTCGATGTTTGAAGCAGAAATGTTAGTCATGGCCAGATTTTCAAGTTCGGCAAAAATATGAACCAGAAATTTGTCAAAATTCAAAAGACAATGATGAGAAAGTCTTTATGAAGTTCTAAATAAGAATTCTGATAGAAAAGAGATTATTCTGTATCATTGTTAGAAAAACTAGCCTTAAATGTGGTTACTAATGGGATTTTATTTGTTTGCTTTATGAAGTGATTGACTCAAGATTACTTCATAAGCATTGCTACTTTTACTGCCACCTACATAAGATGGATTTTCTACAGATTACTCAGTCCTTACAACACCAAAATATAGCACAAGGAGGGAGACATATCACAAAATGTTACTATAAAGTTTCATTGATGTTTTCATATTTTTGGGGTTGCGAAGTTTGTTAAGTGATCGACTCATGATTTGCCCAGTATAAACTATCATATAACTTCTAGCGTACATATGCCACCTCGAGTATAATCCTGGAATATTTCATAATGGTTAAACATGTCAGTTTTTCGCAAATCAACACTTTGCCGCTATCTGTAAAATACAAAGACATCACTGTTGTGACACCGTAATCATTCACGAAAAAGGTTTTTGAAGCAAGCTTTTACGTTATTTTGCCCCAATTATATGGCGCTCATGCACGCTACGAAATTTATGTGCGAGAGCTTTATTACCATGCCCGGATGTCAACAGAGGCAGGCTACCTAAGAACGTGTACATAGCTCTTTAAGTGATAATTCCAACGCCCATTGTAAATTAGTCTTATGCGAAGTTCACAAACATGACATAGTTTGTTTACAATCGGTAATATTGGAGGTGCAAGAGAATATCATATTTCAGGGCTTTGATCGGTTGATATTTTTAAATCGGTGTTTTAAAAGGAGAAGCTTCGAGCTCTTAAAATGCTCGCTTTGCAAGTAGAAAAGCGTCCCAGAATTCAATTTCAAATTGATATAGGCCTTGGGAAGTACTAATTTTTTTATTCGACTGTTTCTGTCACGTTTCTTATACTTGCTATTTTGATTTCAAACAGAACAAGACAATAAAACCTTGTGACAAATCAAATGTTTTTGAACTTTGGAATGTGATTGCTACCTGTCGAATACAACTGTAAATATTATCATGCGTGTCTTATGGAACATGCCATGCTAACAAAATGTTCATATCTTTTAGTCACTGTAACACCGGGTACCCGAGTAGTACCCGACGGGTATGGTGATCGGGTACACGGGTCCTGTTCTTTAGTACCCGTGCAAACACTAGAACATGGAACCTTGGAAACATTGAACCCTGGGCAAATGGGGTAGGCCTAAACCCTATTTACAATAATTTTTGTAAGTTAGCCTTGACCCAACATTTGGCCCAACTTATGAGGCCCATTTCAAGGGAGGAGTAGAACCCCCCCCCCCAACCTTGCAATGCAAAAAGCACCTAAAATAGCGTTTTTCCCCTCTATCCTTAGACATTTCTCCATCTCGTGACCCCTGTCCCAGCCTCCCTCCCAAGACACCAAAACCCCCATTACACAATCCTGGCTACACGCCTGGCCCGTCCTACAATGTTTAGTCCTTGAACAGGACTCGTCCTTGAACAGGACTCGTGTACCGAGTAGGTCCTACCGTTAAGCGTAGTACACGATCCTGTTCAAGGATTAACCATCTTAGGCCCAGCCTACCTTAGCTACGTAGTTATTGAACAAGACTCAAACTAATCCCAGCAATACTACATCCACTTAAAGAACTGCAAGGCAAGTTGAAATACTTATATTTCTATTTGCCCTACTCCTACCCTGTTACTATTATTTCAGGGCTCTCTTTAGTGTGCGTATTTGCGTATTGTGCGTATTTACATGGTCAAATACGCATCAAAACAGTTGTGTAAAGAGTCAAATACGCATTCAAATATGAATGTAAAGAGTATCCATACTCTTTCAGTTTTAGTGTTGAGGTCATACACGCATCGCATAAATACCCTGTGCGTTTTTGTATCCACTTCTTTCAGTTTGTAGGAAAGTGTAAGCCAGTAAATTTACGACAAAGAAGGATGCTATTTGAACAGTGCAAATCCGTTCATGATCTTCATAACGTGCACATTAGGGAGTCAACTTAACACATTATGTACTTCGCAGTATGTAGACCACATGTTCGTACAACGTTACATAGGCGTATGTCGCGCCTTCCAAGGTACCGTGTTCTGTGTAAAATGAACCCACCAAACGTACGCGATAGCATCATTTGGTAAATCAGTACACATAGCACATGCCACAGTCATCACAAGTAAGATGGATATGCCACGCAGGCAATCCTTGAGCTGAGCATCAACTTTTACAGTTTTCGTATGAGCTTGATGGATCGCCACAGATCGAGATCAAAACCTTAACAGTATCAACTTAAAATGACTTCAAAAATTATATGTACCATTGTTACTCTTACTATGATAGTGTTTGGCATTGGTGATTACATTCGCAAAGTTTTTGACTTGCAAAAAGAAGAGCTTTTAGTCCCGAAATACATTGGTCGATCTCTTATGTGAGCTACTACTCTCTGCACACACTTTGTACTGTACAGATAGTACTCACATTTTGGGAAGCAAGATCGATCGTCAAAAGTGTTGCAAATGAACCAGTTGGTCAACGGTGCCAGAAATATTTACTTGACATGTGCAAAGACCTTTAGATAACAACTCCAAATAAATTTGCAAGCATTAGTTCGAAGGTTATTTCACTTGGGCAATTTTTTTTGAGTGGCCTGTCACTTTGACCATTGCCTAACATACAATATATATGTAGGCTAGGCTACACTAAGAACCTATCCTCCAGGCTCCAGATGGGTAGTTCATCAGTAATACCCTTACTGTAGTGAAGCTTCATGAGTGCAGGGGCTTATATTTTCTCCGTGATAAGTTTGTTCCAAAATGTAGACAGGTTGTTTTATTTCTGAACTCACACGTTGGCACGCATAGAAAGTCGATCTGATTTATCAACAGCCTACATGTCAACTGTGCTTGTCAAAACTTAATACTAATATTTTATTGACCATAGGCTATATATTACTGTTACGAGAAGGTAAACAAAATGATGACTCCAAGTCAATCCAAACTGAATGAAATTGCTGGAACCCAAAGCCAAATGTCATTCATATACATTTCCTAAGCCATGGGGGAGGGAGGAAAATCATGGATAACCCCCACAAAAATTTGGTTTTGGCCCCCTCCCCTCCCAACATTTTAAGATGTTTAATAATTAACGTCCTTTACACGAGGGTTTCTCACCTGCATTAGGTTGTAGGTTGTGCACTATAGTACAGTGTTATAGTTTACACAGTGATATTTTTTATTTTATAGGGAAGGACCTGACAGACAATTCTTGCTGGCTGTCAAATACCCTTTCAAAATTTTGACTGGCAGTCAAATACCCTTTCAAAATTTTGACTGGCAGTCAAATACCCTTTCAGATTTTGACTAGCAGTCAAATACTCTTTGGGGTAAAAAATTAATGAAAGCCCTGTATTTTATCTTGTCCTAACTTAAGCTAGGCCCACCTTTGCCTTACACTAGGCTACTACAGCACAAGGCTAGCCCAGCTACCTAGGTCCCACTGAGCTTGCGCTGTGTTAACAATGGGTGCCTGGTAATAATATATGCAGCATTCAGGTTGTGATTTTCACAATACGCTTAGGCGTAGGCTAGGCTACGCCAGGAGAGCTAGTGCCTACCTATCACACACTGATTCTGTGTTAGGAAGTTATCACACTGCCAACAGTTTGCACACTCTCTGCAGTCCAAAGATCAGGGGGAAAATTGTGCTGTTTTGTTGTTGGAGCTCAGGGAAGTGTGTGTTCATGTACTATTAGGTTAGCGTTAAACTTTAGTCTTGAATCTGATATTAAAAAGCAAACTTACATGTAGTTCTCACCCAGAAAAAAGAATGTCAAGTGGAAAACCAACTCCACACTTACGGTTGTCCCAGTGAAATTTCAGTTGTCCCAGACAACCACAAAAATCAAGCCCTGTTTGGATAACAAACATACACCCTTAAATCACAGCATGACACACATTTTTTTCATCACTGCCAAGATATCAGTAGGCATAAGATCAATGAGCATCCTATCAAAAGATTTGTAGAAACCTGGAATTCCTCTCAAATAAGAGCATACAGCTATGAAATTAAACAGATTCAGTTTTTTGGCCAAGTATTTCAACCTAACAGCTTGAAAGACTTGATGAGGTTCCTGAACGAACTGTTTACATAAACCTGAGGCATTCAGGTCAACTCGGTGTACTTTCCAATATGTTGCACGAGGGATTTTACAAAACTCATAGCTAATGTCTGTGATATTTGTAACTGGTCATCTAACTTGCTGGATAATGTTGTTATACAGTAGCAGCTGGTATACATCCCTGCTGTTATGCAATATGGTTTTGTTGGTAATGGCTCAAACGAGTATTCTAGTCTCTTTGAACCCTTAAATGGTATCATAGTAGAGACAAAAATATTCCAGACCAGGACCTCCAAACCCTGTCAATTTTCCAAACCTACTGAAAAGCTCCCATATGCATAGCACCGAGCTGTTTGGTGTACCTTACAGTAGGTTGTGATGATACTGTTTAATTGCTTTTAAACTGAACATGAATCAGTTTGTTTTAAGGGTATATTTCAGTGTCTTTTCACTTGGGTCTTATAAGAAAGACAAAACTACACATTTTCCCAAAACCTTGTTGCAATACCCTTTTCCAAACTCATGAAAACTCACTCTAAACATTGGAATTTTTTCTGTCCACCTTCACCTTTCAGCAAAGCTGCAGAATATTATTGAATGCAGACATACTGCCTCAGATTCCTTATGTTTGTCTTCATAATTGAATGTCATGTTTGTCCTTGAAATTGGATTTTCTTCGATCTTTTCCTATAGTTCTGGCATATATCACTACATTATATGTAGGGTATAGCAAGTGGTGCTTGATGTTCCCTCAGGCTAGCAGGAACATCAAAATCCGAAGTAAATGCGGTCAACATTTATTAAGGTGGCATGATGACATCACAAAATTTCCCATAATGCTCCCTTTTTCAAGAAAATTGTGGGCCTATTACTTTGAAAATGAGGCTACATGCCATTGAGGCGCAAATCACATCTGAAAGGGAATATTTTATGCTTATATCGACGTTGAAGTTTTGTCTCTTTCAAACCCCTTTAAAGGCCTAAGGTAAAGTAGTAAACACCCTGACAATCAATAAAAAAGAGCTTGGTGTTTCACTGCACATCTTTAAAGAGGATGTCTATGACATTGTTTGTCTTACAATTGATAAGTACATAAGTGTACATTTTTCAGTACAGAACTAATCTCTGAAGTATTCTAAACCTGTCAGAAAGTAATGTTAAGATACATTGAGATCACGGTCATCCAATGAAGATGACTTCGCATCAAACACATAATTTTTGAGGCCTACCAATAGTGACTTGCATTGACAGTAACGATATATCAAATCAACAAATTAAATCCCTTGATAAATCAACAAATAAAATCCCTTGACAACTACAAGTGATTGGACTGCATTCAGCAGTTACATTCAGCAGTTTTTGAGATGAGTTTCAAGTTTCCTTAAAAGCAAAAGTAATTATTGGATGTCATTCACATCTTTCAAAGTAAATTAAGGCCTCTAGCATGCACTTCTTTATGTTCCTGTACTTTCCTTGTTAATGGCATTTTCTCTCTTTGGGGTCTACTAAGAATTGCAGTAATTAATTTGAAAGTTACATAAATACATTTTATGGTCGCATCTTATTCAATTTTGAATTTTGCTATTTTCTCATTATCGACATGTAAAAACTGACCTCGATGTAACATCATTACACAGTTACTGGATGTGAAAAAAATTTTGGAAAAAGGTTTAATAAAGTGCTTGTTTTATTTGGCTTCAGAAACATATCACAGTTTGTCAGGAGAAGGATCATCTGCAACAAAAGGTACAATCTCTGGAAGGCCAACTTTCACTGTACAGGGTAAATGAAAGATTGCTTCAAGAAGGTAAAACTAAGATCTGAGTTGGTATAACACGTTTATCCAAAGTGTTACCCAAAGGTTCTCTCTGGACTCAAGCAGACTTTGTCAATCTTTTAAGATTGACAATATATTAAGATTGACAAACCTCGAGTGTATGACACACATACACAAAAGAACAAAAAAGAGATCACACCTTAACCTAGATAATGTATACAAGTCTTGAACTTTATTTTGAAAATTGCTTCCCAACTTGGTAATGTCCTTCACTCTTTGTTCATTGTCTTAATTCAGCTAATATATCATTTACAAACAATCATTGTGAAAAATTTTGAAGGTGTTTCAAAATACATTGGAGTGCAGTCCATTTTCTGTTTGTCGGTGAACCAAATGGCACAAGAAAGTCAAAGGACACATTGAAATGGTTGACACACACAACACTGGCTGCAGAGGTCAACCTAAATTTGGGGGAAATATCTAGGTAAATATTGTCCTGTGGATTTGAAAAATTGTAACAAGTGTGGGAAGTGGGGATGGGTGTGCTGTGTGAATTAAGTCTGACTTGCATTGTTTTTCCTAATAAGGACATAGTCCTCATGGATACATAAACTTTTGAGCAAGGCATTGGGACCCATTTGCTCTAATGATCATTTATTTGCCTTATTTTCTGTGTGATGATATTATAGTTTAAGTGAGTCCTTTTGAAGTTGATATTTTGAAATTCATTGTTAAACATCTTGATGCATTATTTTACTTGCATACCAGCCATCCAACTGTAACTTAATTACTCAGTGGTTTGTTCATCATCCTCAGTTTACAACATAAAATCCTTTCATTAAAGCTTTTTATCAATGCAGACATTATGAACATGAAGAAAGTACACGACAACTTTCAGAAATTGCTAACGGAGAAATGTACAACAGAAGGTAAATTTATGTCAGTCTTATGCTTATTCTCTAAAACAAATATTAAACACAGAGTTTTCTCATATGTCAGCTGTAAAATGTGTTTATAACGTGATGTCAGCACCCTTCAATCAGGTACACTGGCTATGCAGGTGTGTTTATATGCAGGTGTGTTATCAATACACCTATACAACAGGACGAAATTGTTGCAACTATTGTACAATTTATCCAAGTAGAGTGATGTGTGACTCAGTTAACTCCAGTGAAGAACCTATTTGCTTTGAATTGCCAGCATATGCTGTGTGCATATTTGTGAATCTTCTCACAGAAGACAGTTCCAATCCTCCCAACCTATTTATGTCTATCTAAGCCCCTCCCACAACTGTCGAAAACTCATTCTCATCCAAACACAATCTCAGTAAGTTGATTCAAGCTAGGGTGAGTATGCAAGACGCAATATTTAGTCAGAAGTAACGCTTTCAGTCCATTGCATGTGGTGTTATATGAGCTGCAGTAATCTGTCTGTATTTCTTTTAATTTCCTGTCAAAAGATGTGCCGGCTGAGAGTTTGTGCAGACTACTACGGAAATTGTAGTTTGTGATGAGAATTGACTTCCTTCAGATACATGGCATTCCAAGTTGCTTCAACACCCAGGGGTCACAAAATTGTCTTAGTGTTTCCAATTGAAAGTAGCCTTGAAATTCCCACTTTGTCCAGTACGTGGTTACAAAAACAAATCATTTCTGGATGCATTGAAAATTTAAATCATTTCTTAATATTATTTAGTTGTAGTGATTGGAGTTTCAAACACCTATGTAACAAAAGTTTTTTTTTTTTGTCTTTTTTTCCTTTTTTTTTTAAGCAAAGTGAAAAAATTGTTTTCCACCCTTAGGATAAATTAGCAAGAACATTGAAACACCTTGTTATGTAATTACATTGTCTCAACAATAGGCTTAGGTAACCTCCTTGAATGCAACAAATTGCCAAACATTCGTAGATGCTACTAAATAATGTAAGAGATGCCTGACTTTAGTTGACAGGTAATAGGGTTTACAAGGAAGGAGAGCGAAAAAATGAAAGGTGGAATATATTAAAGCAGGATCCTAAGGTACGGTAAATATTTCACACAGGCAAACTTCTTGGGAAGGGCATGAAACAACAAGTAACCAAATAAATTAAGTGTTTCAAACCAATGTCAGGCTGACTCAAGGGAAGCAGATAATGGAAGAAGTATTTGCAATTATGATATGTTCATGTACTATATAAATGTATATAAATATCCTGTTATATTTTCTCTCAAGTAACATGAAATTGAATTTAGCTGCATTGATGAGAATTTAATATATTTGCAAAAATGTGTGTAATATGCTGTATATTGTTGTATTCAAATATAGTTGTAAACTGTGCTTCTCCTTCTTTAGAAGAAAACTGGACTTTGAAAAACTCTGTAAAAAGTCTGCAAGAAGAAAGGGACACCTTGAATCAGGTAGGCACTACAGAGAGACTTGTTTTAACCAAAATGCAAACTTCAGGATAAATCTTCAAAATAGACTCAGCAATGCTGCATGGGCTGCAGTCATTAAGTTTTGTCAGGACATGTATTACAATAGCAGGATTACTTAATCTTGCTGTTTTAATGAGTACAATAATAAACATAGCACCATAAGAATGTCAACTTAACCGAGGTAAACAAGCTTAGCCTGTTTGACATGTACCTAACTGACATGACTAGCCTACAACATTAGGTCCTCTTACCAGACCTGCCTATGGCAATTAAGTCGGGAAAGAAGAATCAGTTTATCTTACTGATTTGTTTGCTTTGGTGTGTCCTCATTATAACTGAGGGAGTTTCTCCTGTTCAGACCCAGCACATGGAGTAGTTTAGTGTGCCATGCATGAGTAATTTCTCTGTCAATCAATTAACCAGATGTGAAACCTGACTACATCAAGTGTTCGTGTAGTGAGCTTCATTTCCTCCCTGAAGCAATGGGAGGTAATCAGGCAGAGAAGGAGGATGTAACAAAAAAGGAAGAAGGAATGCTTCATCATGCAGGCCCTATACCTGTGGAACCATTCTTATGCTACCTTACGTGGGGTATAGTAAACATCGTTGCTTAATACTCCATGCAGCTGCATAAAAATTATAAATAAATCAAATGTACTGTTAAATTAAAGTGCCACGATTACATCACAGATTTAGATTTCCCATTATGCACTACATATCAAAAAATTCATTTTTTGAAAATTAGTATTAGTTTCTTCCAATGCTTTGTGCTATTGAGGTTTAATTATCAGATCTTGAAATAAGAAATTCCTCTCCACTTTGAAATCAATAAAAAACGCCTTTAATGCCTCTAATTTTATGCACAGGATTTCAATGTATCAAACTTATTCATTGTTCATCAAGAAATTAGAACAAAGTGAATGCTTCCATAATGATATTTGTTCATTGTATGGAATTTCTCTCTTCAGAAAATAATTGCATTGGACAGAGTTTGGACAGAGAGAGAATCTCAGAAAAAGCTGGAAGCTGAAAGAGCACTGACTCAAGCACTCTCAGTAGCAGAAGAGAATCGTAAGACTCTTAGGAATGAACTATTCCTTGATACTTTTTTGGTTAATATGATTGGAGGACCATGTAGAGGTGCAGTGGGTTAGATTAGGTGGGATGGAGTTTTGAGGCCCAGTTTCCAATCACTTGGTCCAGGTCAAGCTAGCCACAATGTTTTCTTCCAGTCATGGCTCACTAGCGTGTTTTTCCTACTCCATTGGTTATGTTGAGCACCAAGCACAATGGCAGTAGGTTCCAGTTTTGAAGCCTTCAGTATGACCCGGCCAGTACTTGAGCCCTCGACCTCCTGACTGCAAATCTGATGCTCTGACCACGTGACTACGCAGTTGGTCAGAGGTGCAATGGGACACATGACTTTTCCGGTGGGGGCATATACCATGCGGTGCCACCCCCTATACCTATATGGGCCGTTGGGAATGCATGCCCATTTTGACAGTAAACTTTGCCGGGAGTTTCGCAGCCAAAAAGGATAATTGTTACTAGCATATATAGTTTAGTGCTATTTCCATCATTTTCTAGTTGACCAAGAGGTGACCTTTGGTGGCAGTTTGTCAGTCACAGATAACACTGAACACTTGATAGTTATCCTTCACAGAATGTCATTGAAATTTGATTCCATTTTGGCCAGTGCTAATTTTCAAATTTGTTGTTGGTTAAAATGTAAACAATCTTTGTACAGCTTTGGCTTTCTGAATTGCGCCAGAATGATCATCAGACCTCAATACAACCGCTGTTCATGGGAGCAGATAATTGAGTTAATGAACCAGCGGCTCTCCTGCTCAACGATCAGAACACTCTGACCAGACCTCTCAAAGTGGAGCTGGTCGGGTGTAATAGAATCCAACATATCAGCAACATATTCTAAAACCGCTTTCACTTCCAGCATTACACTTAATCACTGGCTTGGAATGAACTTTTGTCCTATTGGATACACAGCAGATAAATTCTCAGTTCTAGACTATTGCAAGCTCAATTGGATTACATTTCAAAAGGTTCCAAAAATAGGACCTGAATTTTAAAGGCAACTGACAATTCTCACCCAAAACTAGGCTACAATTTTTGTAGTTGTCCTCAGAAATTGTCCGTTGGTAAATCTCTTTTATTGACAGACATTAATTAAGGAAATGTATAGTACTGTAGCTCTATCACACGGCATAGGTACTGAGAGTGTTCTGATTAATACACAGGTCTTGTTCAATATGGTCTTGCATTCCAAACCCATAGTTCTCCAAGAAAAAGTTGAAAGTTATGGTTGAATTTAACAAACAGTAAGTACTGCAAAATCATCAGTTATACATGCTGATGATTGAAATGTCCTCTAGCAAATTATCCAAAATACCAGGGTCCTTGCCAAGCTAAGGGGAAATTAAATATCTACCTCACTTGATAACATGAGCTTTATTGGACGCTCGGCTGCACAAATTAGTTCTTAAATAAGTGTAATTATCTTTCCAGAGTGTATCAAGAGAGATTGGAGCTATAGTGGATATTAATAAAGGTATATAAACTGCACTTTACATAGCAGATACTGTTGGTCACCAGTACATGATGATTTTACAATCAATTTGTAGCCTAGTCACTTGAGTTCACTCAAAGGTTAATAATGGTAGTACTGGCATCTTTGGTGTAGGAAGGACTTAGTGTTACTACTGTCAAGAGTGAAATTATTAGATCCGATCAATGAATTGGTTGACCATCTTGCTTCATAGACTCCCTATATTTCCATGCCAACTCTTGGTTGGTTGGCGTTATTGTACTGCTAACATATTTTGCAGTAATTAAGTACAATTCAAATGTTAAAAATTTACCCATCATTTTATACCAAAATTATTGTTTGTAAAAGAGTAAAAGATTTGTGATATTTTCTGTTATGATTCCCTTTCATGGCTTTTTTAACCAATCTCAATTTGATCTCTTTTTAAATTTTCTTCTTTCATTTAAAAAGTTCGAAGTACTCGAAGTTGAACCGAGTAAGGTGTAAATTTTCCATAGAATCCGATTTTTTAAAAGAGTTTTTGCTATATGTGTTATTATGAAAAAAAGCCTGTGTTATAGTGCTCCCACTACAACTCGATCTTAAGAAATCCATAAAATCAAGCATTAAATCTCCCAATTCGTTGCCAGAGTTTCCCAATTCATTGCCACTTCTTAAGACCGTCAGTGCTGTGGCATCATCTTGGCATGTTGGTATGACTCGACCACGCTTTGAACGAGATACCCGGCAGGGAGGTTGATGCCTTAACCAGTAGGCCAACCAGTCGGTTATTTAACAAACAATTCACATTTCACCAGCAATGAAGTTTCCATGTCGTTGCAAATCTAAATTACAAATGATGGGTACAGGGAAGCACCATCTCGTTTGTCAGCTCATTTCCCAAAGAAACTAGAAAGTGGATAGAAAAGTGAATATAAATTACATATTATAATTACAAACCACCCTTTTTATCACCTTTGCATTTGATTACATCTTTCTCATATCGGACAAGTTAATTGAGGAAATAGGAATTTGTGCGTAAGGAGATGAACATTTCCTGAGGGTTACCAAATAGTGTGACGCGGTTGGCCTCTTGATATTTCTATAAATAAGCACATGCAGGTGAAGCTCACTTAAATTAGTTGAAAATATGTCTTGCAATGTGCTAGATAGATGCAAGCCCACACATAATTTTTTGTTTTAGAGATAAGGGAAACCTATGCAATCGTGATGGGATGTGTGTGTGTGTGTGTGTGTTTGTGTGTGTTTGTGACACTTTGATTGTTTACACGATATCTCAAGAAAGAAACATTCTCCCAGTTTTCAAATTTGGTACATAAATGCCCAATAGTAAGAGGAGGAACCCTGCAGTTTTGAGTGGAGGTCAAAGGTCATATGGGGTCAAATGCTGCAAAACTTGTTAACACGTTTTCTCAACTTATGAAGCTTGGGTAGCTTTCATAGTTGGTATACATGTGGATATGTGATAGTGAGAGGATGGTCCCTACAGCTTTTGATGGAGGTCAAAGGTCATCATGGGTCACCAGTGGCCAACATCTGAAAACCTTGTTACCGCAATATCTCAAGATAGAAAACTTGAATAGATTTCATATTTGATATGGATATACTATAATTACAGGATAGTCCCTATCATTTTTAGGTGGGGGTTAAGGGTCATCAATGTCACCAGGGATCAAAGTCTGAAAACCTTGTAAGCACAATATCTTAAGGCAGGAAATGTGAATAGATTCCATATCCGGTCAGTGTGTGAATGCATTCTGGTCAGAAGATGGTCACTATTACTATTATGAGCTAACATGAAAAGCTGTTTCAGCTACTGTGATCAGCAGCTATACCCTCGCTCTATCTTTCTGTCTGTCTATCTATCATTCCCTATTGCTTTTTATGGAGGTCAGAGGTCATCTTAGTTCAGTGGAGTTCAAGATGTTAAAACCTTGGTAAAATATCTCAAAGTGGGAAACTTAGATAGAGTTCACATGTGGTATGGGGATGTGCATTATGGTGGGAAGATGTTCCCTACCTTAGTTTGTGGAGGTCAAAGGTCATCTGGGATAACAAGTTAACTTTTGAACATGCTAGTATAACATTTGAGTGAGAAGATATGGTAAATGATGGCATTATTTGAAATGGAACATTTATATATCATTCAAACCTCAATGCATTTTTTTGCATTCTGGATCTAGTAACACCCTCTTTTGAGTTCTAGCCCTCATCAGGTCAGAAGAGTATTCATTCCCGTACACACGTAGCTTAATGAAGATCACATGAAGCTAAAAAGAAATGACGGTCATTGTGTCATTGCTCAAAAACGAAACCTGAAACATCCAATTTCCAACTTTAGGATTACCTCAAGATCATTTTCCCAATTTGGAAAAAAGTGATTATTTCAAAATCATTTTCCCAATTTAAAACTGTTTTTGTTTTGCTTTTTTCAGACAAACAAGCATCTGAACAACTAAATTTAAGGATACAAGATAAAGAAGAAGAAAATAACAAACTTATGCAACAGATTCAAACTCTTGATAAGGCAAAAACTGGAGAAATTACTAGACTGAGGCTGCAGGTAAGTTCTATAACTAGAACAGCAATGCTGTTGTGGAGCTCACACAACCTGTTTTGTTTGTAAAAAAGAGAAACTCAAAGTTGAACCAAATTTTATCTGTTATCTGTTTCCTAAACCTCCTTACATTACAAAATTAAATGCAAGGAAGTAAAAAATAGTGAAGACAAAACATTTGTGATTTGCAAGTAGATCTACATCGGAAATAGCTTTATGGTAGATCTAAATATCACTGTGTATTTTCTCAAATCATGAAAGCCTGGACTGTGTATTCTTAAAGGCATTAGGCAGTAAGATAAAATTAATAACTTATGTATGGTGTACCTATAAACTGCTCGGGTATTGCAAAGTACATTCAGTTGCACCTATAAATCCACAAGTAAACACTGCATGGCTCTGTACTGATTAAAATAACACACAGAGACTCAAGAAGTTCCTACTGTACTATGCTTATTGAACTCAAACAGTTATGTTGGTATTGCTTGGCTTGGCCAATTCATGATAAACTGAACAGAACAGAGTGAAAGGTAAACTCTGCAACAGATAAGCAGGGAGGTGTTATTAACACCTCCCTGAGATAAGTTACAACAGGGTCTGTTGTAACTCCCTGGTGAAAACTTATTCGCCCCACACTAGCTGACCACAGCTGATTATGAAACCATGTACACAAGTATACAGTGACAGTACTGTGAATGCTTTGTTCAACCAGCTGTAACATGAACCAGGTTCAATAGCCTGCATATATGAGCAAGATAAGAACTGAACACACAACCAAGCACACTGCTATTAGTGCAATAAATAAACAACTAACCGCCCAGCAGGCAAAATGAACTCACCCCTAAAAAACAGCTGTAAAACATAACTTAAATTTCCTTTATCAGAATGTAAGTAGGTGGATATGAATGCTCCTCACTCCAAAGCAATCATTCACCAAAATTTCAGCCCCACATCTCAAAAAATGAGGAAGAAGAAGACTTCTGATAAAAAGTTGACGCCATCTGCCCCATTTGATAACCTCACACATGTGTACATGTGTGAGCTAAAAATTGATACACATATTCCCATGAAAAGTAGTCAGACCTAAAGGAAGAGTTATGCACTTAACTGTTTGACACAGTCGCTTATCCTCTAGCAGTGGTGAGTCAGACGTGTTTAGTACCCGTTTTAGTTGTAATGCAGTGGTGTGTCAAGGTCCTTCACATGCCGTATCAAAGCATTAGGTTAACTGTCCTGATACTCCAAAAACCCTGATTTTGAGGCCTTTTTCAGGGTATTTCCACTTCATCAATTGCACATTACGATAAAGACTCCCTGGCCCAGGGGACCATGAAATTGCAGAAAGAGTGCCAGAAGACTCTACTACATGAAGAAATAGTGTGACTACATAACGAAACTTTGTACTGTTATCTCAGTGTATTCAGTCAATGAGCAGAGTGGTCAGTGGGACATGACAGAATTATTTACACTTCACGTAATCAACTGCGAAGGCGCTATATGCAGAGCATTGGGCTAGATTTTGTCATGCAACCTTATAGGGGCGACATAGGTGAGTGAATTGACCATTTTCCAATGGAGATGTGTGTCTAACTCAAATTTTTGGGCAAGTGTGTGATGCAGCAAGGATGAGCCTGAGGAAAAAAGAGAACATTCATGATCTTGAGACTTCTAATGAAAGATGAGATTGAGAGGCAGGCACTGGGACTAGAGGCCCAGGGGCCTGCCTAAGGGCTCCTGGTGGCACTGATGTCCTTATGATACAGATTTCTAATGGAATAAAACTCTAAGGGCTCTTTGCATAAATTCAATAGCTGAGATTAATGAGAAATCTATGACAGAAACGTTTTGGGTATCTGACGTGAAGAAAAGGAACAAATAAAGAAAAGAAGACATGTATGAAGACAAAAAGAAGAAATCGTCTTAAAAGAGGAATTGTCTCATGCCTGATGTAGGTACATAAATGCACAGAAATGTTAGATGCTCGTTGTAAGCACTGGCCAACCCGCTCAACTTGAACCAATTGGTTGGAGGAAGGGCCGTAAAATTCCATCGAACTAACCTTATTAACACTTACCGACTTTACCTGATTGTCGGAGGATGTGCCTTGCAAGTGATAACTGCATTACAAACTTCTAGCTTCTGGGGTAACTTACATGAAAATTGCATGAGAGATACCTCTTTGCTTTGAACCATAGGACTGATAATATGTTTATTTTCTGAGAGGAAAGAAAAGAAAGTCTAATTTTCCACAATTCCTACAGTTTTTTCATGTATAGACAAAAAAGAAATTTTTCCCTCTTTCTAATTGCCAAACTAACATCCCTTCTTACACCTAATGTTTTGGGAGTTGGCGCAGATTGCCAACTTTTTCCATCAACCATGGATAAACTGTAAGGAAGATCGTTCATGTATGCAATTTAAAGAGATACTTGCGATAAAAAAAATCTCATAACCCCAAATAAAACTAATTTTTTTGCATACAATGTATAGTTTATTAGGAAGATTTTATAAGTATTTTATAACTGCTTCTAGGCCACACAGTAGTGGCAAAGTAATAACACATTTAGTTGATCTGACATATTTCTGAGTAGATTAAACAAAAGGTAAGTTAATGCAATACATACAAAATATATGATGTATCTTATTTGGCTTTGACATAAGAAAGACGGTTTGCATTTTCTCATAAGTTAACCCTGCTTATTTGTTCATAAAAAAAATACCAAAGGACCATCTAATCCCAAGATTTTCTTAAGCTTTTCACGGATATTAGGTTAGAAACGAATAGCAAGTTTTTGCCATCTTTAGTTAACCACTCTCAAGCTAGCATCTATCCGGCCTTGAACTTTCTATTCAGGTATCATCATATCAGTAAAGTTAAAGGGGTTTGACCTCTTTAAAAACTGTTTTTTCCAATAGAGCAAGCTTGTGTGTAAATGTGATGAACTTTTGCAATTTTAGAGATAGCCAGCCTTCACTTCGGAAATAGACCTTGTCAGGTAATATTGGCTAATGTCATGTAATATTGGCTAAAATGCCCCATTCAATTCTAGTAGCATGAGCTAATTTCTTTCCATTCACACCAGTCACAAAGCTTACTTTATGCCACTTTCCAATTCATTCACAACTTCAGTAAAGGGTTTGCATGGCCCTTTAGAATTGTATGCAGGCACTGAAATGTAGATAACTCCAGGCAGGGGCCCGTTCCACAAAGAGTTACGCACAATCTTAAGTATGATTTACTGTTGACTTAAGTATAGGGAATCAAACTTAAGATTGTGCGTAACTCTTTGTGGAATGTGCCCCAGATCTACCACAAAATTGGGATCTACTGCAACACAAGGCAGTCATCTAAGTCTAAGGGAAATGAGTCACTGTCTTCAAATGATGTCAGTCATTACTGCAGTAGTAATCAATTAACGCAATGACTATAGACATTATGCACGTGACGTCAGCGCGTTTCACTGGATGCAAATGATCAAAAGCAGACAGTGTGTTACCGAAATGCGCACATAATAGCACCTTAGTAACAACTGTTGTAAAATTGACGCCTGGGTGGAAAAAAGATGGGCAACGCAGTGACGTGGGTGCATGTGGCCCCTATTCTTAAGTATGTTTGGGAGAATGTTGAAGTTTCATATGTCTTATTTGTTTGTGCTTCCCATCCTCATTAGTATGATGCCAAGTTGCTTCAAGTTCAACAGGAGAGTGCCAAAGCCCAGCAACAATTGAAGGCTCCCGTAATTAATAGCGCCACCTCGGCTATTTTCCGTCAGGTCAGTCAAATTAGAACGAATTGTTGAGAGTTTTGTCAGAGACTTGGATTAAAGTTTTTAAATTTTATCACTAAAGTTTAAACAGCCACCTAATGCCCTTTTTGCAATTTTTCTGTCCATCCATATTGGATGAATTTATCTGAATGATGTATTACATATCAGCAGTGACATTATTGCTTTAGCTACTGTAGTTAAAATAAAAACATAATGTAGTACTGGAAGTGCTTTGAAATTTCATCATGTACCAATACTTTACAGAAAATTTTCTTCAGGGAAAGTACAAAATTCTGAGAAAATTTTCTGAGCTAATTTGCTTGTTGAAAGTAATGTAAGCTTCAAAAAGAGGATCTCACTCTAAGTCCTGTTTACGTATGCCACAAAAATTTGTTTGGTTCCCCCGTCTCCTTTTAGACGATTCTGATCAGTACTTGTTCTCAGTGACTGTAGGTAGCCATTAGTGGGGTCCATAAGCCTAAAATCTTCTTCATTTATGAATTTCTAAGCCTCATATTCAGTAAATTTTAGGGAATCAAAATACAGTTTAGTGTACAACCATTCATGGTACAGGTAATCAAGAAAATCAAAAGATTGAAAGGTGATAGAAACCCAGTAACGGCCTTCTAAAATCAGACCATTACTTGCTGTCCGAATTTAAGGTTAGCATAAGGTTAGCATCTTGGCTAAAGTTTCAAAGCCACCTTTTCCCTGTCAATCAGCAAATTTAATACTTCTGATAGATTAGTAACGTGGACATTTAAGGTAATCGTTTGCCTGACTCTCTCACCGCAGGACAGAGTGACCGGTGTTGTTATATAATTTCAATTCATATCGGCAAAGAAATGTCAGAAGCCAATCAGCCAACCAAGCAAACAGATCAATTAGTATGCATAAATGGAGGCACAGATATGCCAAGATAAGCTCCCCAACGAGTTTTAATGAAATCCTAGGAAGGGCTGTTCAGTTTACCTAATGGGGATGTAAACAATGTGATGTCCGGCAAAACAAAAATAAACCTAGCTTAAAGGTAGTGTGACATGTCAGCAAAAAGCCATGGCTACATACACTTGACTGTTGAGGAGCAAGCAGTCTTTCTTAAGAAAACCCTGTTGGATTTATGTATGTCAGTATCTTTCACAGTTCTTGAGATATACCTTCACACTAAGTTTGAATGTTTCCGAAGCAGCTTGTTTCTTATGCAAAACGAATGATGTGAAGTGTTACACTGCAGTTTTGAAATTTGTTTTGTTAAATTTTGATCAATTATCTCTTAATTGCTCATCAGATAGTTGACAATTTGGCAATTGATGCTGATTATTTTCAAGGACACAATTTAAAGTAAAACCCTCGGGACAAACTAATGCTGCAACTGTCCTTGAAATGAAGATTGCAAAAACGAAGGATAAAATTAGCCATATATGGCATGTCCCTTTGTAGACATCATAATATTTGCATATATTGAGCTCGTGTTTGTTCATGGAAAATGATCATTAATTGATGGATTTTGATGGGAATTGGAACTATTTACTTGGTTTCTAATGCTTGTTACATCAAATATCCAATTTTGTCATTTTCATGTCACACTACCTTTAAAGATCAAGTGCAGTCAGCTACTGTAAAATCTTTTCTCTGAGATATTTTGCACTACGTCCCACAATTTAGATCCCTAGTGCCCTGACAACAAAACCTTGCAAGCAAGATTTTGAGTATCAAAGCCTGAATGCAATATTCAAGCCTTCTGTACACTCAATAGGTGCCATGAGGTTGTACACTGGGGTTCCTACATTTAGCTCTGTCCCTAATTTTTGTGCATTGATAGGAATAAGCCAACTTTGAATTATACATTCCAAACCAGGCAAAATTCTAGCAGTTAAACATTTCCTTTTATTTTTGTTCAAAACATGGACTCAGACGATCACCAACCCTTCCGCGCAAAGTGTGTATACTATTATTACAGGTATTGTAAATTGTAATGCTATGCCGGATAACAGCAAATCATCATGAATTAAACTGTCTCACACTGAGGCTCTGCTCATGCTGAAATAGCATCAGTTCTGCTAAAATTTACTCTAACCAAGAAACAAAATGATGAATTGGATTCTCTCTTGGTTGAATTCTGCTTTATGTCAGTATATTTGGACGCAAATATTGACTCTTGACATGAAAGTTAATGTATTACCATTTTTAACAGGCATTTATGCAGTTGATTTCTCCTCCGAAGGAGTGAAAAGGTGAATTATTTCATTGTGCAAAACAGATCGCAACGCCTGTTTATAATTAACTCCATTTCATTCCTACTATAACAGTTCTGTTCAAAACATCACATTACACACTTAAAATCACATTGGACACATAAATGACAAAAGAAATAGTTTTATAGTGTCAGCTCCAGTCCATGAACAAGTAATCTTGATATATATAATATATAAGGGAAAGATTACTGGAATCGTAATTAAAACACAAAGAAATACTTGTAGTATACTAATGAGATCATTAATATTCAGTAGTTGTCTTCATTCACTTCCATAGATCATTTCAGTCTATACATGTTTTCTCCATCAGAAATTAATGAGTGCCAAGCAAGCATCAGAAACGGAGATTCAATCTTTGAAGAGGACTGTGGGGGAATTACAACAGAAATTACAAGCAAGTCAAAAAAATGTCAAGAAAAGGAAATTTTAGAATATTTAATACGTTTTTGGTAGAAGTGATGCATTAGTGCCTTGTATCTCATTCATTAATCGTTGCATGTGTCAAACATTCCATTAAAGGTGAAATTAGTTTGTTTTTACAAGTTTTCACAACTCTAATTCATACATTTTTATTACATTATTATTATTATCATCAAAATTAACAAAGGGCATAAAAATTTAATCTGCTGCACAGTCATGGTACAGTTAAATATAAATAAACCAAAGAAACAGAACAAAATAAAAACAAAAGGAAAAGAAAAATATACATTGAAAGCTTGTCTAAAAAGGTAAGTGTCAAGTTTAGCTTTTAAAATGCCAATGCAGTTAAAACTAGCAAAAAAAAACACTGTCATGAAGGTATAACTCTCTGCATTGGTCACGGTATGGATGAGGCTGTTTGGTCTAACATCTGTGTGGAATTTTGTAAAAATTTCAAAATTCTCATTCAACAGTAAATTCAGTAATGAACACATAAGTTGTTAACGTTCCTTCTCACTTAATTAAAAAAACTTTTTCACTGTTGGTTAGTTCTGCCAGTAAATAATCATTTACAGATGGAAAAACCAATTGCAGGAAGAAAAGGTCAATATTTGCTGTTTAACTCTGATTGCCCTTTTAAAGGACAAAAGCAGTCCGCTAAAACGTATCTTGAAACAACAGCCACATCTCACCATGCCAGTTCCACAGAACTGATGGCCGTCAGAGTTGGCAATGAATTGGAAGATTTGTCCTTCACAGCTTAGTCATTTTATGGACTTCTCAATGTTGCCTGTACTGGGTGTATTTTGATACAGGATTTTCCTCAAAATGACTGCATTTAGCAATAATTTTATCAATTAATCAATTAATTCTATGGAAAATTTACCTCTTTCTTGATGTAAATTTTGTCAACTTCAACATTAATGAGCATTTTAAATGGAAGAGAAGGAGTAGACAAAAGATGACAATCCCTGTGCACCTGTTGAAATATATTTATGACTAGATATTTAGACAGTTCGAATGTGTGTTCTGTGGGATCAACCTCTCATGACTGATTTCTGCTTGTTTCACTTCTAAGTGTCTACCATGATATATCATGACTTTGAAATTGCACATTCAAGGTTAGACAACGAGTTTACTCTCCTAAATTTTAAAATGAGTGAGAAGAAAATTGTCATATGACTCCCATTCAAGAGCCAATATTTAAATAATTATGGCAGACCGTGAGTACTACACTTATCCTAATTGTGGTGACTGCATTTCGCAGAATAGTAAAGAAGGGCTATCCCAGCCAAGCTGCAGTCATGCTTTGCTTTGCATTACAATGTGTGTCACCAGTAAGCATAGCTGAGGCAGCTGCAGTCTATATTTTTAACGATATGGGTGTGTAACCTAAATAAGCACCTCCATGGTAACAGCTGTGACTCCAGTCAATTACTTGTCTGGAGTCACTAGTATGATTGCAGTCGAGTTGGACTGTCACAAGAAAAAGTAACTTGGTTACAATTCTGTATGGAGGCCTGCATGCAGTTTACAATTAACCACAACCTATAGAGATTGCAAAAGAAAAAATGTCAAAGAACAAATGCCATTCTTTGGGCAAAATTCAAGCCATGGTTGTTATAACAAGAGAAAATATTTGAGAGGGCAAATATCTTCCGCCTGCCCTCTCCCCTTTGTGACATATTCTAATATTCTGAAAATCACAGAAACTCTGTGCATGAACTATGAGAATGGTTTGAGGAAACCAAAAGAGCATGCCTGTGTGGGAAGATTTGCTTTTTTTCACAATTCCAACACCCACTTAGTTTGATTTTTTTTACATTGAGAAAAATTTAGTTATTCCATCTCACTTATTATAGAATCCAGTACCTGCATACATGATAATCTTACATACCCACTACTGGAGAAATGACATCACACAAGATTTAATCAATAATATGTCAAAAATGCTTTCACATGACACCATAATTGAGAAGCCATGGTCGCTGACGGGTAAAAAACAGTTATATCAATTGTCAGCTGCTTCTCAGCTACAGCTACGTGAATTTTGGCTAAGTTTGCATAAGTGGATGGGCTTGCGATGTCATTGAAAGCACTTCATAGCTTGAATCAAAATCCCATTCTTACTGCTTAAAGTTCCTTTGCCATTTCAAATGTACAGTATGTGATGGCAAGAACTACAAGAGCACATTATTTTGTCACACAAACATGGATAGTCTCTGGACTTATTTTAATACATAACAACCAGTGTTTCCATGGAGGAGTTAAGGAGGATTTGCCCCCCTCCCAAAGTAGTGTTAAATCCCCACCCCCTTTTCATTTTCATGGAAATAAAAAAATATATGTATCTTGGCTTCTTTTTAAGAAGAGGACACCGCAGCAGCAATTTTAGAACTTACATAAATAAATAGACTTTAAAACCCATCAGATTGCCCCTTATTGGGCCTTGTAACAAGCTTTTGCCCCCCACCGACGTATAAATTTGGCCAAGAGTATCATCAATTTGGGGTTGGGAAGTAATTAATCCCCCCCCCCCTCTTTTTGAGCTTTTGATGGAATCCCAAACAACTGATCACAGTCAATTAAATGGACATCCAATCCTAAAATAAAGAAAATTAATTTAAAACATACAATCACATGCTAGATTCTTCCAGGTATATTGTGGCAAAGAATTCTTCTGAAGTTAAACCTCTGGAGGAAGAGCTTTTCACAATGAATTCCCTATATTTGGCCTAATACAGGCAGGGAGCTGCTACGGCTCCCTGGTACAGATGAAAGCTTATGATGATATTCTGCGACACGAAACGAAACGACCCATGGAATATGAAACTATAGCGGATAAGAGGAGGACAAATTTCAATCCGCCCCGGCCAAAGTAGGCCTGGGCCTATGTATATATTCTTTGGTTCCGTTTCGCAAAATATCATTAGCGTGGTGGGGTATTGATATTCTGCGAAATGAAACAAAACGGAACAAAACAGCGTTAAGGCCTGCCCTGGAAACAATCTATTTGAAACACAGCAAACTTAGGAATAAAGATTGCAAAAATGCACTCGGTTAAAGTGTTTACAGATTTTTCATTCTGTTTCACAAAATATCATCAGTGTGGTGGGGTATTGCTATTCTACGAAAGGAAACAAATAGCATTAGGCCTTCCCTGAAAACAAAAAGCATGGACAAAATTCAATCGGTCAAAGTATTGATATTTATTCCGTTCTGTTTCGCCATATATCATTAGCGTGCTGTGGGCGTGGTGGGGTTGCCGTATTGAAAATCTGAGAAACGAAATAGTTTTAGCCGCGGTCATACTGTGTACAGAGAATTCAGACAGGATTCGGAGCCAATTTTAAATCCTTCCCATAAATCACATCATTCTCTTTTTCTAATTATTTTACATTTATGCTCAACATGAAATTGTACACAGTGTTTCAAAACTGTAGATTAAATATCGGGTAGGCATACCAATAAAAAGTTGTGCTCGAACTCCGAATTTGTGAGTTGTAGGTTTCCATGAAAGTTGTACTGCATGTGTGATAATTATTTCCTTTAGTGCGCGTTCGCATTTGGATCCTCTACAATTTCTCAAGACCGCCATGCGATCATTCCGATATACCGGCAAACCTTTTTAATGTATTTTGTAAGGGCATGTGACATGGTAGCGGCTTACCTTCCCTCATACCTCTGCATAGGCATTTATCTAGGATATATCTGACTTCCCGTTTCATTGTAAAATAAGCGTTCTCCGCACTGGCGTAGGAAGCGATATGAAAGTGGGAGGGGCGGAGCAATTTTTGAACTATGCACCTCGCACCCTACGCCATTGACCAAGAGGTACATTTTTACGCTCAAAGTTTTCGCTTCTTCTACCAGAAAGAATGATTTTTTTTAATAATAAACTTGTATACTATAAATCTGTTTTCAAATAAAACTGGGCACTAAAGAAGGTAGAATTCTTCGTTTTTTCAGCTTTATTTCTCAGGCTCGTAAGTAGTAGCTAAGCAGCAGGAAGGGAAAAAGACTTCTTCGGGGTAAAGGGGCAAGAACCCACTAAATTTTTCGAGTTTTCTTTGAACTGTGTATACCACTGTATTAGGGACATAATTTGAGACGCGCGAAGCGCGCCGAAATTTCGGCCATTTTGAAACAAAAATTTGTGGATATGGAGCTTGTATTGCAGGAATTTTGGAAATCTGGGTTTCTTATTTAGGGAATGTGAAAAGTTGGGGGATTACTGATTGAAGAATCTGCACTTCCTTTGTTGGCAAATCTGAGAATTTGAGAATTATTGCACGGTGATCGACTGAAGATCGTTGTTGCTACATGTTATTTTGAAGGCCTATACAAACTGAATCTCTCCAACAAAATTTTAAAAAGTTTCCGAAATTTTGTTGTCCATTTTAGACAAACAATTTCAAAGTCAAGAGCTTACATTGGAGAGAATTTAGAATTTTACGGAACAAAATTATAAAATAGCACTTAAGTTGCCGGTGTCACTTGATGATCTGGTGTTATAAATGGCAAATTTCGATTTTGGCATTTCCAATGCTTGAAAAGGTTGATCAAACTGATTTATGAGACAGCACTTATGCATTACGACATTACGAATTGCACGTTGAGGTGCTCGAAGGGCGAAAAATTTTGCTTTTTTGAAACAATGAATTACAGACCGGTGCTTATATCGAAGATAACTCGGAATTTCATGAGAAAGAAGAGTTGAGAATATCACACAAATGAAAAAGGGATTTTCTGACCAGGGAAATGGGGGGGGGGTGGCAGAAGCATACTTCCGCCCCCCATTTTTCAATGGAGGCTGTCGCCCCCGCAGCACCCTGCTTCCTACGCCTGTGGTTCTCCGTCGTAAAGTCCGTGATAATTTCCGTTTCTTAGTATTGGTGTCGTTGGATTATTGCGCCCATATATGCCAGTTTCCTACAACAGCTTTAATTGGTACTGTACGAAAAATATGTAAACAGGCTTTTTGTGCATAACCTATTGATTTTTGTTCCCCCCCCCCCCCCCACCCGCTATGCTACTTGCTTATGAAACAGATCGTAACTTCCACGGCAACGCTATTTTGTTTCGGTTGGTTGCGCAGAATATCAATACCCCACCATGCTAATGATATTTTGCGAAACAGAGCGAAAAACTGTAAACACTAACCGATTGAATTTTGTGCACCCCTTATTCTTTACTTTGCTATATATCAAATAGATCGTGTTTTTAGGGTATGCTTTAATGCTAATTTGTTCAGTCGTTTCGTTTCGCATGCAGAATATCGATACCCCACCACGCTTATGATATTTTGCGAAACAAAACAACCAAATATGTGCATAGTCCCAGGCCTACTTGGACCGATTGAACTTTGTCCTCCTCATAACCGTTGTAGTTTCCTATTCCATGGGCAGCCTAAACTAATTTGTTTAGTTTCGTTTCGTTTCGCAGAACATCATAAGCCAAAGATGAAGGAGATAATGGAACTAAAGTTTTGAAAATACCACCCAAAGGTCATTTTTAAAAAAAAAATCTCCTTGCACCAAATTTGTGGAATAAAAAGCTCTTGTTCATGTTCAAATCACGGACTTCCTATATACATGGACAAAGCATATACTGTCCATAGATTGTCGCTACCGTACGTACGTGTGAGTATAGGCGTGGCAAGATGGCTGTTTGCTAAGGTTTTGTGTGTGAAAGTTTGGACTTACCCAAGTAGTTCAAATCAACAGATTTTCAAAATCATTAGACATATTGCAAGAATATAACATTGTTCCCCCATTCAAGTGTAAATTTCGTTTAAAATATTACAGAGTCGTCGTCAATTCAAACAAATTATAGCTCTACGCCGGCCATCTTGGTGCGTCTTTTTTTACCCCAGACGGTCGCGACAGTCTACGGATACGACATACGCGTTACATGCTCTGCCCATGTTTATACTAGTAGAAGTCGCGTGGTTTGAAATTAATTTAGACATTTCCAGGTGCGGATCCAAGAGGGGTGGGGGTTCACGGCCTCAGCCCTCCCTCTTTCGCCAGATCAACAATAAAACATACGGGAAATTAGCAGTACCACTCCCTCACACCCCTGATTTCTCTTAGGTCAGTCCCCCCTATTTCGAATGTCAAGAACGGCACCTGATTTCCCCGAAAATTTAAGACAGTTAACTACTGACCATAAATTCAGATTTTGGTGCTCGTCCTTTCAACTCCCATTTCACCATATGATATCTCTTATGGTGGTAAAATTTCTACATTCTGTAGATAGCGTTCAAGATCAATTATTCTCCACCAGGGTCCATGTGCACCCCCAGGGGTAAATTTGAAATGTTTTAAGTGAATTTTGGAAAAGGGGTACTTATTTACAAAAAAAGATGGAGGGATTTTGTGAGTGAAGAAAAGGGCCTGATTTTCAGGAACTGAGCTCGAGAATGGAATATTCAACATTACATAAACTTTCCTTGAAAAGATTTGAAAGCCGTCGATTTCCCTAATTAAGCCATCATCAGCGGCCATTACACTCAATTTACTTCAGCAGGTCAAATGACCAACACTTGATGCCATGGCAACTGTGACGAAGCATTGTTAGTGGCAGCCAGAATGCTGATTTGTAAACAATAGATTAGCTGTTCATCGGAAGAAACATGTTGCATATACACCCAGCCCGCGTTGGCTGTAGAAAAAATGGGGTGGTTCACTTCGAAATTTTTTAAAGATATGTGTATGTAATGTTTCCGGGAGCCATTGGTTAGAATGTAGTTTGTATAATTGTTTATAATTGGTGATTGAGATATGTGAATATCAGCTCTCCAGTTGTCACGAATGTAAGGTGGTTACCAATAACAATCAGTGGCGTAGCCACATGAGTGGTTTTGGGAGTTAAACCCCACCCACCCACCCCCACCCCCATGACACAATCTTGAAAAAATAGCAAAAAGCACCAAAATTTGCCGTTTTTTCTCCCTTCCCTTAGACCTTTCCCTCATGTCGTGCTCCAACCCCCCCCCCCTCCCCCTGGCAATCCTCGCTACGCTAATGACGGCATGATGTTCGTCAACGGTAATTATCATGCATACCTACAACCGTCATGTTTGATAGTGCTAGGGGTGGATGGCGCAGAAGCATTTTCTCAAGTGAGCAAGTGAATTATGAAGGTTTTGGAATTAGGCACTAGTCTAGATACTGAAAGAGGGAGAGTATATCTCATTATTTACAACTATTTCACAAGTTTGACTTCAAGTGAACTCAAATGACCTTCAAACTCCATCAAATACTTAAAAAGTTGTGCTAATTAAGCATCCACATGGCATAAATCACGTTTGTATACTTACAATATTTTCAAGGTTCCATATTTACCTGTTTTTCTCTGGTGACTTGAAATAATCACTTGTGAAATAGCTATGCAATCTACATTGAAGCCATTTCATCATTACCTCAAAATACATTTTTAGGGTAGAAATATGAAAATTTTGGCTGGTGCCCTTTAATCAATATCAATCTTTGACAATTCAAAAGATGCAGGATAGCTTACATTCACAAAATGCAGGGAGTGTGCATGGATTACAAAATATTGCTTAGTATCCTCACTGAGAAATGACTGTCCTTTAGAAATGAAATAAGCTTGTAACTGCAGATCGAAGGTGGTGCTCAAAACAGCTATGGGGGTTGCAAAAAACTGGACAGTTGGGAAAATTTGAAATAGCTGGGATGCTACAATTGCTCTTTAAATCATTATGAAACATGTCTTTCTCAGCAGATAGATTAGAAGACGATAAGAAAGGGAACAATGCTTAAGGAATAAACTGCATTTGTTGGAATATTGAGGGTAAATAAACCGTTGAGACTCATAACTTGGAAAAATAACAGACATGGCTTCGTCTGGTCCATTATTATGATTATTATTAAAGTATTTATTTAGTTTTTTTGAGTCCAGACAAGTTTATTCGGACAATAAACCGTCAAATGTGGTTTATTCTTTTCCTCCATAACCCTCCTAACACTGAAAAAACTTCTTTTGGGGGTGTACTTTCCCTAACTTACGCATTGCACCTGATTTGTTGGCCGTGTAAGGCCTAGTAGGTGTGTGTGGTGCTTATACCAGATTATCGCGTCTCATTAAACTAGTAAAGAAAGGACGCTTATGATTTGGTTCATGATTTGTGTAAAACGAGCAAAAGCCTTTCACAGCGCTTTCTTTGCGCGTGTAAGCATGCGAAGCACGTCTTATATATTATGTGACGTAAGTTGACGTACACGCACTTTTGATTGGTTTTATTAGCTGGTTTTACCTTGTTAAGAACATGACATTGTGTGCATGCAATTAATTTGGCTCACTGCAGACAATAGTCTGACAATTATAAACATGCTTTTGTGGCTATTTTCTGGATGATAGGGCAACTTTATGTCATAGACAAAGGAGGTAACAGGAGTTCAGAAAGGTTACTCTGATTTCAGGAAATTTCATAATGTCTTTTGAGCAAATTCTCAGGAAATCCATTTTGCCGGGGTAAGTGTTTTGCTGTGGTCCCCGTGTTAAAATTGTCAATAGTGACTACAACTTTAACTGCTTTTTGGAATATCTTCACTTAATTCTAACCAGTGACGTAACCAGACCTGACTGTCTGGGGCGGGGGGGGGGGGGCAATACCATACAGATTTCCCGATTTTGCACTAGTTGAGCTTTGTTAGTTCGTGGGTGTCTTAGGGCCTTAAGGGAAGTGTTGAAGGGGGGGGGGGGGCAACATTTTGGACCATGCAACTCACCCTACCCCATTGACCAAAAGGTACATTCTTATGCTAAATTGTTTTGCTTTTTCTACGAGCAAGAACATTTTTTTTAATAAATCTGATTTTTTTTTTTTTCTTAAGTGTGAACACTACTGTATAAGGTAGGTACCGAAAATTTGGGTCATTTTACACATTTGCAAAAATGGAGCTTGTATTGCATAAAATAGATTAGATTCAGGGTTTACTGTACGGAAATTTGCATTTTGGGGGGACTATCGAAGAATCTGCGTTTCCTATTACCTTGAATTTGAGAAAGCATGTCGACTGAAGATCGTGTTATCTCAGGAGAGCGGATTAAGGCTTCTTGGTGACATTAATAAAACTCTCGAAACTAATTTGTTGCTTTTTTGGACAAAATGAAAGCCTATATTGACAAAATTTTAGGGAAACGGCACTGTAGCGGCTAGGACAAATTATCCACTGACTGCTTTATGAGCGATCACTTACAGCTTTAAGGGTTGCAATTTAAGGCGCGCGAACGCGCGGAAAATTTGGCCTTTTTAAAAAATAATCATTTCGAATATGGAACTTTTATTAGGAAGAATTGGAATTTTATGCAGGAAAACTTGAGAAAATCGCACTGTATTTGACGGGTGTCTCAAATTATAAATTTTCGAATTTTTCACTCTTTCGATCAAGGGCGCAATTGCCCTGCCTCCTGCAGCTGCGGCTCTGCTCTGCAACATTAAACATTGATAAAATTTTGACACTTCAATAACTAAAGAATCCATCTACCAAGACTACACAACTGACAGGGTTGAGAGGTTTCTGATGACAGGTGTGTATGAGAGCATTTGAGTACGGTAGGCCAATGGTTCCCCTGCCTAGAATTTGAAGTCTTGCTAGAAAGACCATCTTCAGTTGGCGCGGAGCGAACACAAAATTTTGAAAAATCGCGACCCCTCAGGCAGCCGGAAATGGCATGTCTCGGGCTTGAAAGTAGTAGCTAAGTTTTTCGATTTTTCTTGCAAATGTGAACACCACTATATTAGTGATGTATTGCGCCCACTTGAAACATTAATGTGTTGATAAGGAGCTTATATTGCAGAAAGCTTTGGATTCTGGGTTTCCTGTGAGAAAGTTTAAAAGAGTTGGGGGATTACTGAAGAGTCTGCACTTCCTTCAAATATTGGTGGCAAATCTGAGAATGATTGCTTTTCTAAAGTCCTCCCGACTGTCTGGCAAGGAACAAGAGAGGTCTTTCCTCTGATAAAGTAGACCTCTGATATTATTTTGTTAATTTTAGGCGACTGAAATGAAGGTTCATTTGTTTTTCTACGACTATGACCAAAACAGTGTTCCATGAATCCAGACCAACCTTGCTTTTGATGTTGTAGTTGGCCCACTTTCTTTCCTTATTTTTCTCTTTTTCCTTTCCACTTTCTTTCCTTTCCCTTCTTTTCCGTTTTCCTTTTTTCTTCTACCTTTCTTTCCTTTCCTTTCCCTCCCTTTTCTCTTTTTCCTTTCCTCTTCTTCCCTCTCCTTTCCTCTTTTCCTTTTTTTCATTCCCTTCCCATTTTTCGTCCCTTCCCTTTTTTGTATCCGGGGGCACTTTGCCCCCTGCCCCCCTCCCCACTGGTTACGCCACTGATTCTAACTTTTACTGCATGAACATACTTGAAAAACAGAAAAATCTAGTATTCTGTGAATTTTCTCAAAGGAAAACTCTCCCCTTTTACCCATCCTCCAGGCCAACAAGCCTGAATTACCTAAGTTTCAGGAAATAGATATCTACTTCACTTACATCTGTGTAAGAGTGTAGAGATGAAAGTGGCTTAAATCTGCCAGCCACAAGGGAAATTCTGAGGAGCCCAGAGGGTTCCCGGGTTTCAAACCAACCCTAATTTGTTGCATGAAAACTCTTGCTCTTTATTCTGTGTCTTTCCATGGGGATTTAAAATGGGTTAGGGTCAGTTGTTGTCTCTTGCCCGTGGGCTCCAGGGGGTTTTGCTACGACCCCAAAATAAGCCCCCCTACCATCCTAGACTTCTAACCAGTTTATCTCAGGCATTCATTAAACACGCTAAAGACCTTCAAACTAAAACACTAGATTTGAAGAAACACAATGGTACAACTCTATGGTGACAAAATCAATGTTCACTTTTTATTGTTACAAAACTCTGATTTTGGAATCACAAACTGGGTATCTTTTACTAAATCCAATTAAATTTGGTTTCTGTGAACATGACTGATTTATTCTCAGTGACATCTGAGCCCTCCTTTGGGTAATTAAAGGCATTTCAGTAGCTTATCTGCTGTGTTAATAGGCTGTGTAATCAACTGGAAAATGTTCCTCACAGGGCATGGGTTGAGTGCTACTCTAGAAAAGATAGTGTATCTTACAACAAATAAATGAACAACTGAAGAGGATTTTATTACACCCTACCTCCTTTTTGTGAAGTCTGATCAGAGTGTCCTTACTTCAAAGGGAGTGAATTCCTAATGGTTCCTTGTTTTCATTTATCTGAATGACTTGGCGATGATTACAAGGTTTGTTATTCCCCAGGTTCGATGTTCCCAGAAAGGCGGATGTTCCTAAGATTCGGGAACATTGAACTTCGGGAACAGCGAACCTTGGAAAAATTAACATAGCCCAAGCAATGCATGTACCTTTGTGCAGTTGTAGAATGTGATTTCACATTCATAGAACATTTCATCTAATTAATTGTGCTCCCAAAGAATCGATCCAAATGCAAATCATTGACTGCGCACATTGAATTTTAACATGGACTGTATTATTCAATTTACGTGTTATGGTACCTGTTATATGTGGGAGTAAAATAATATAAATAATGATAAAGAAAATTAGCATTCCCTAAAGTAGTCTGACTTGCACAAAGATTTATTAAATTTTAGTGAATCCCACCCATAGTTTCATACCCAACATAACCAATTATCTTCTGACAAAAGTAACATTCTGGTAACATATTGAACATCCACATGGTATATACAGAACATGTCATGGCCATCTTTCTTCAGGTACAGTGTCATCGGGGAGTTGCTATAGAAGGAGAAACAACGCTCTATAGTTTCTTTAAGAGAATGTTCTTTTCCGACGGTAATCTTGCTTTTATCTGCCAAATTCTCATCTCAATCAGAAAGGATTAGTGACACATTATTGAAATTCCAATGAAGAGACCCATCCCTTACACCCTACTCATTAACATTTCGTTGCCAGCGGTCATGCAAAGTTGTGAAATTTATGTCATTCGACGCTACCCGAGACAAAACGTTTCATTTCTTTTGAAGACATCCGCAATTTTCCTACAAATTAGTTTCATAAATTTGTCTGCTAATGATGACAAAATTATATAAATTTGAGGGAAATATATAGTCTTGAACAATGTTTCCATCCAATGAACGGGGCGCAATTGAAGCATATATTTTAAGCGTTTGTTTCCAGTCGTTCTATAGAAATTCTCATTGTAAGCTACGCCATTGGCCGAAACAAACCTCCAAATCAAAGGATATACAGACAATGCCTTTGTTAAGGGATTACATGGGGAAGAATGGAAGGGATCATCATTAAAAGGACTGAGTCCCAAGGGATTTAACAACAGAAACAAAGGAACCTGTTAATGAAATAGTGACACCACAAAAGATATCATCCATTTCAAGTGCATATTGTCTGATGAAATTTGTTCGTTGTATCTCCTTCTCTAACAAGTGGTGTCATGTTCAAAAGCTACTTTTTTCACATACAAACTTGCTCACATTCAGATATCATGCATGCAGTGGTCACGCTAAAATGCAGGACTATGCAAATGAATTTATTATGAAAATCCAGTACTTAGTTCATATAAAGTTTTCCCATGAAAATATTTGCCAGAGGGAAACTGCCCACACTTTGTACGTCTACATACCACACGTTCTTGCTACTACGACAAGAATAAGAAACAAGTCTTTCTTCCCATTTTGCAATTCCTGGGTAGCTCCACTATTTGCAGGATAGACAACAAGATGAAGAAAAAATATTGCCATGACAACCTAACTACCGATTGAAGCCCCCCTCCTTCTGCAACTACTACTGAAATATTTTGAAAATGGCAGGGAATCCCATCTCCACCCCCCCCGTCCTCCCCCTTCATATTCTGAGCCTAAAACAAATACATGCAAACTAATTCCAAGAACAATTTGGCCACTTTGGATGTAGAAAGAGGTGAGTAAAATCATCCTTTTCCAGTTCCTAAGGAACTTCAGATTACTAAAGAAATAGCATAGCCTATCATGAGTTCTGTCATGAGTTAGCTTGTTTATTAAAAGTGCATTCACACTAAATCCAAATCTGCTGCATTTTGAAAGCAGGACACAAACTTTGGTAGCTTAGTACAAATAGGGGTGTTTTTTGAAAATGTCCTTGGTAAAAATTTCCTGTAATAACCTTAGGATAAAACTTTTGCATTTGGCAAACTGCAGCTTATTTTGTCTTTGGGTGTGAATGCAGTATCAGAAAAGCTGTATACCCTGACAGAATATTTGCTATTTTGCAAGCAAGCTAAACTTCATTTTTATGCAAACATGATTTCAAATTTTGGCAGAGATGCTACAACACCCTTTTTTGGGGGGTAGTTTTATATATATGCTTATGAGCATTAGCCGCAAACACTACAATAATATCAACCTGACATGATGAGAAATGATCTATACATTGGAATCATGAAAGAACATCTATACTTTTTACACTTCATGATATCATACTGTATTAGGAAAAAAATAATTTGTGGCATTGACATACTAGGAAATAGTAATTTGCACATAAATTATTCAGAAACAAAAATATAAGTTTCCATTCATAGCAGTTGAACCTATAAATTGACATGTCATTGCAACAGAAGTAAAGCAATTTGTTGAGACACTGATTTCCAATCTGTTCCTGAAGGCCACCCCAATTTGGTGAACAGCATATATCTTGATCCCAATAAAATAATAAACCCCTCCCCCCATCCAATCACAAATTCAGTTTGGTCATAACTGTTTCTAGAATGAAATCGAGAGTTAATTGCGTATGGGGCTGTGTAGAGATTGAAGGCATGTAAGCAAACTGAATGTGTTCAGCTCATGCCTTATATAATCAATCTGTTTTCTCTTCAATGCAATACCAAACTGCTGGTTAGGGGATATTTTTTTTATTAATTTGGGATTTAAAATTTTCATATGCTTTTAACTATTTTAGGACCCCATGAGAAGTGATTTGCGACCCTAAGATTGGGAATCCGTATATTAGGGCAAGCACCTCATCAAATGTCCAAATAAAAATGTTTCTTTGTAAAGGAAAGGTGCTGGCTATTAAAGAGTTACTGACGATCTCATTCCAGAAAAAGAAACTCTCCCTGTGAAATTTACTTTTACCCAATCTCTAATTTCAACAATGAACATCTCTCCACCTATGCCTTTCAAGATGTTTATACATGTATTGTAGCTTGCACCAAGGGCCAAAATAGCTCCTTTCCCATAGCAATTTGCTACGTAAGAATTGCCAGTTGCTAATCAATTCTAATTTTGATAAGCAAAAGCTGTAGTACTTGCTTATGCTAATACCTCATTAAAGAATTGTTAATTGATTTGTGCTAATCAATTCACTAACACTGTTTGTCCCTTGTTGTACCAAGTTAAAACTGCTCAAGGTTATTTAAAAACAACAATCTCATGATAAAAAATAAAATGATTAGTCCACAAGTGGTAGCTGGCTAATGTGACCTACTTTTCAGGAATTGATTTCTAGCAAAACAAAAAATGGTCCCAAATTGTGATTAATAATTCACCAATATTTTCAAATTTTCCAAATTATGAAATATCCATAAATTCCTTCAAGCAGCATGTAATTGTGAATAAAAGACACTGTAAAACTTAATTGATGAGTCTATTGTTAAAGAAAATGTACACTCTAAAACCAAAAGAGTAAACTTAGAAACTTTCTAATAGAGTGAAATGTGTTAATTCACTCCATTAGAGTGGCATTCCACTCCAAGAAGAGAGTAATGTTCACTCCAAGAAGAGTGAAATTAACTGCTGTAAGAGTGAAAACTCACTCTCAAACAAGTATCTCCAGGTGTCACTCTTTTTTAAGAGTGGCCCATGTAAGGCAATCCATCAAAAATGAAACTAGTCTCTTTTTGAATGAATTTCACTCTTATTGGTGAGCATTTCCACTCTTTTGGAGTGATCTTTATAGCTTTAACTCTTGTAACAAGTGAAACTTTAATTTTTAGAGTGTAAATGATCTTAAGTGTTCATATTGTGATGATATCATGTAATGGCAACTCTAGTTTTAAGTGAAACATGTCCACTTCACTACTTACCCCACTGGGCATCTTTCTTGTAATCGAATAACTCATTCATGGTCACTCATAAATACTAGTGTTCCACACGAGTCACCTACTTTTGACACTGAAAATGTTTCCAAGCATGGCAGAATGGAAAAATTATGGAGAGGGGGGAGAACCTGATTGCAAGCGAGACTGTCTAAATAGAGCACTACCACCAGTTGGCACAACTGAAAAAAAAAAAGTTTTGGCTTTTTAAACCCCCAGGTGGCCAGAAACAGCATTTCCTGAGCATTTTATTAGTATATTTGCTCGATCATGAATATTCAGCACCCAATATGAAATTTTTTCCCTACTTCTTGGTGCAGTTGGCAAATATTGGAGGGTGGCTCAGCCCCCCTCTTCTCAGTGGGGTTGAGTTTCCTTATTCCTCCTGGTTCTGGTGCCCCTGCTTGTTTCTTATAATTAAATTCTTACCACTTTATAAGACTGCATTCAGAACAGTTTGTAGAACAAGACCACTACAAAGTACAATGTGAGTACTTTATATACTAAAACAGATAATTCCTACAATGCCCCTTCATCAATGATTCAGTTTAGAAACAGGATAGATAGTTAAATCTTCTTTAAATGATCTAATGTCCTCTATAAGGTATCCATGGTAACCATTTTCTAATGGTAGCATTTCTAGCTTTAAATTTGTTACTTCTTTTGGCTCCTGTGCTGGCGCATCTGCTTCATCCGAATCTTTCAAAACAATTCCGGCTTCTTCATTCGAATCTAGTAAATTGAATTGTTCAAACTTGCCAGCACCAATGACCTTCAAGAAAAAAATTAAATTTCAGATATTGAAAATTGAACTAATCAAAGTGCAGTACAGTATCTGCTACAGGATTTGATCGATTTCCATGGTTGTCTGGTTGTCTCATATGACAACCAAAAGTCAAAGTTTGTTTTCTGATGGAAGACCACTTTTTAAAAGCAGCTTGCTTTCGTCTGATACAGACTGATTGACTCATTTAACTTTTGTCTTCATATTTCATTATTTTTCTGTCTCTAAAGCATCATGTCCTCAAGACAAATAATACTTAAACATGTGCACATTTATACATGAACTCCAGCCAAAGAACAGCGCAACTGGTACTGGTGAAACACACTTTTACATGGTTATGCAAAATGTACAAAAAATGTTTCCAAGCAACCAAATTTTTTTTTTTTTTGGGGGGGGGGGCAAGTTAAAATTGTGAAATGGTTGCCCAAGGAAAACTACAAAATTTTCTGAAAATCAAGGAGCATAAAGGGTTCTACATCAAGTGCCATTTATTGCAGGTTAAGTCACGTTTTGTACCCATTCACATTGTTAACCATTGAACAGGTTTTCCTATGTGCTAGAATTTCACAGCAAAGTCTTGTTGGTAATTACAACTTGGCTCAGAGTTTTACATGTTTTAAGCTAGCCGCACACTATACAACTTTGCGCGATGCAATTCCACTCCATCGTCGGATCTCCAACAGTTGTGTAGAGTGCTTGAGTTTACAACTGAGACTGCCAGCTTACTGACCAGTTTTAAGTGGCATAGCCTTCAGTGGGGAAGAACGAACATGTTGGTTCTTCCTGTCTCTGTAGGGCGACAGTTGCAAGTGACTGCAAAATCTGTACCGTGAAAACTGTCTGATTCTTGTTCCGGTGACAATTTTTGACATAACTTTGTGTATTATATTCAGTTGAAAAGATGAATATATGAACCGAGTACAGCAAGTAGATATAAGACAAACTCGTAGAAATGAGGGAGCAACAACCTGTACTTTATAACTTTGGAAGCAAAAGCTATTTCTATAGGAATGCTTGGAAAAAACTGTTGAAGAGATTGCTGAGGCAGTCGACATCACTGGTGAGCTGTAAACTTGCATAGGTCTAGCACGCTAGCTACACACTAAAAGTATAGTTGCAAACTGTATGCTGTTCTGTGCTGTTGTACCGTAACATGTATAGTGGTAGTGTGCACGTGCCAATCATGGGTTAGCCCGCGGGGCGGACGAAATTTTTTGTCCAGCTCATCGCTATGAGAAAATCATAGTTCGCTGGCTTGGAGACCAAATCTGTTCAACTGTGTAGAAAACTATGGAAAGTTCATTAACATACTCGAGGAAGAATTGGATGTTTTATACCATAATATGAATATTCACATTCATTTAACATCTCTCTCAATACGAAGAATCTCCACTTGCGAACAAGATATCCAGACATACTCCAGTTTCTTCTCAAAATTCTTATCGAATATATTTTCATATTTCTGGCAAACTATTTAAATATATGTTTTCTAGCAAGGGATGTAGCAAACAGATGACTCACTGTTCGTTACAAGCTGAAGCCTCTTAAATTTGACTCGCATCCGAAAGCTTCCAACCGTTAAGACCATTTACAACGAGTAATGTTAAGTATCACATAGTCCTACAGTACTGTTCACAGTGTGTTGTGTTGTAAAGCCCACTGTTCTACATTATTGCTCAACGCTATACTAGACACAGGTTTAGCTTCATATAGGCTTATGAATGCTCAATACAATTTCCCTTATAGAATCGTAATAACCATATTCATATAAAGATTTAGGCCAATTGTCGTTGTCCAATATGAGGTTAATTAACACTAATGAAATTCTTGATTTGTGGTCTGAACGGAATTTTTGACTATTGCCGGCAGGCTCTGAAAGAGGCAGCCTACGGGGCAGCCGACACAGAGGTGCTACGTAGGCTAATTGTGGGTGCGCATTCTCTAATCATTCAACTGACAAGGTACAATAGCCAGTCGTATAGTGTGCGTGGCCCTGTCCTGCCACTAAAAATCATGACAACGATTCAAAACTAGGTCCAGCAGTTTAGTTGAGTTGCAATGTGCAAAGTTGTATAGTGTGGGCGGCTCTGTCGTGCCACTAAAAATCATGACAACGATTCAAAACTAGATCCAGCAGTTTAGTTGAGTTGCAATGTACGAAGTCGTATAGTGTGCGTGGCCCTGTCGTGCCACTAAAAATCGTGACAACGATTCAAAACTAGGTCCAGGGGTTTACTTGAGTTGCAATGTGCAAAGTCGTACAGTGTGCATGGCCCTGTTGTGCCACTAAAAATCGTGACAATGATTCAAAACTAGGTCCAGCGGTTTACTTGAGTTGCAATGTGCAAAGTCGTATAATGTGGGGCAGGTTTAAGTCACATCAACTTTGCCTTTGTCATATTTGCACTGTACAATATTTGACAGTGATAACCAGAAAGCCCAAAGGCTTAGTAATTCCTTGCCAAAAGAGATCTCTTTATTTGATCTAGACTTCATCTTGCTATGGTGATAGCACCCCTACAGTGTTCATCATAGATATTGGGATTACAAGCACTTTAGGAGGTTTTTGCAGATTTAATGCTGGTGACCTCATATGACCTCTGATGTCCACCAAAAATGATAGGGTTCTTCTTCCCAACATGGCAAATCTATGCACCAAATTTGAAAGGTGTCAGTCATTCCTACCTTGAGATATCGCGATTACAAGCTTTCCAGACTTTGACCTCTGGTGACCTCAAATGACCTTTGACCTCCATCAAAAACAATAGGGTTCTTCCTCTCAACATGAAAAATCTATATACCAAATATGAAAAGCGTAGGTCATTCCTATCTCAAGATATTGCAATTACAAGCAAAGTGTCACAAACACACATACATACACACACAGATACACACACACACGTAATCACCATCCCATAAATTCCTTGCCTGCCTTCAGCAAGGAATCAAAAATGAATTCCAAAATGTTTCATTTGTGAAATTTTCGCCATTTTATGCAGCATAAGACCAACACAACACTGACAAACTACTTGCTTCAACAAATTGCAATACATGTGTGACAAATATTGATAAATTGTCTTGGAGTACTTCACAAAAACAAAGCAGAGTAAGCAATTTTTGAAACATCACAAAAGTCCTCGTTTGTCACAAAATGTTACCTTCCATTTTGTCACAAAGAATCCCTTAAGAGTCAAAAAATGTCAGAGAAATTCAAGCAAGCAATTATTTTCAGGGATTGCATTTAATTAACATATTGTTAATACTGATGCAGAAACTCTGGTTTTATCTATTTCTGTTGTTTTTCATCTTTAAAACATGTTTTTGTAACAGCAAACCTGACTTTACTGGACATAAAGTGTTCCTCAATCCAAGATTTCAAAAATATGTATTACAGACCATGCAAAAAAATGAATTCAAACAGTCCAACTCCCGTCATTGTAGGGCATTCCTGAGCTGAGATATAAAATGTTGAAGGTTGTTATCCACTCAATCTAAGTAAAATGGCAGGATTGTGCAACACTTTGTGATGTTATCACTGTACTACTCAAATACTTTTTTTGTACTTCTTTGTTTTTCAGGGCGCTACAGCATCTTGTGCTAATATGTGATAGCAATCTAACGGTTATGAAATGACTTGACTAAACAAGCCAGCTTTCTCTGTAAAAGATGCTTTGAAAGAGAACAGGAAGTGTTCAAGGTCATTCCTTAACCTTTAAAGAAAACGAGGCAGGTTATATGAGTTGTGCAACAAGAAAGTCATAAATTGTTGTACAATGGACTATTCTAATTTAAGTGAATAAAACTCAATATTTCTAACTTCAGCACTGAAGCAAGCTATGACAATATGGGAGCTGGATGGATAAGATTCATTTCCCAACTTCTAAAATATATGTTTTAAACTTTTGAACTTGTGGCACAGGTTAATTGAATCTCTGAAATCAAAGTATAACTTATCTCAAATATACTTTTCAAATGCAAACTTTGAACTGCTTTTACTAATAGCAACCAACTTTTGTCTTTGGAGACATCTGGTTTCCAAAGAACTGCCCCTTAAAATACGAGATACCTACTTCAAAGATTTTCTAAATTGAGTTGCTAAAATGATGGAATCAAGGATGGTTTTATATTTCATCGTAGTACAAGGCGTCTCCCTATACAACTAGTGAGTATTCAAAACTGGAAATAAGCACAAAGCAGTTGGTTCATACCTGGATACTCAGTTTTCGACGGTTTATCCCATTTTTCAAATGTTCTGCAAGGAAACTTTTGATGTCTTCCAAGGTTAACTTCCTGAGATATTCCACCTGCAAGTGATTGAAATACAGAAATGTGTATGTAAATAGAGATCACACACTTCCTATTTACATGGACAGAGCATGTAACGTGTATGTCCTATGCGAAAATTGTCACCACCAACTGGGACAAAAAAGGCGCAGCAAGATGGCACCCTAAGGCTACAATTTACGTACGATAGCGACAATATACGAATAGTATGCACTGTCCATGTATATAGGAAGTCCATGATAGAGATACACAAAGAATGACTTCTTTGAAGTTCCATCAATAACATAAAGCGTTACTAACTGATAAATATTAGTATTTCAGATGTGATGAAATGACACTTTTTCTCTAAGTCAGCAGCCTCTGGAAAAAAGACTGGATCCTGCCTAGGACCATTTTAAGCATTTTCCAGAAGGAAATGTGTCCATGCAGGCTGTCCTGAGAAAAGGACTCCAAAAAGTTACAATTATGTATTTTTTGGGTAGAGTATTCCAGACAGAAATAGCCACCAAATTTTCACCACTGCATTTATGTGGAGAATTACAGTTGAAGGAGGTCCTTGTTAATTTGTTGCCAGGGTCCCAACCCAAAAGTAAAACAGGCCCTGGATCCAGGCCATGTTGAGGTTAGTCTGACCCAATAGAAGAGATTGTTGACCTGACTTTACAGCAAAAATCTTAATACCAAAAGCAATTAGTTAAGGTCTTGATAATGCTGGCCTTGGGAGGTTGTTGTTTTAGCATGCTGTGCTACCATAGATGTGGGAGAAGCTTATATTGTTCATGAATTAAAAGAGGATAATGTCTATAGACATTTATACTCCATGTCATTAGACCCTATCTCACCAGTTTTTCAGGTAACCATATCCCCAACCATAAACCTATCCCACAGTATAATCCTTTACCCTAGCCACTAACCTTTATCCCATTGAGTTATGGACTAATGAAACAAGGGACTGATGAGACGGAATATTGAAATATTGGGAAGAAGTATTGTAATGAAATGAATTAAATTCAATGGGTAATCACTGGGAGGCGAGACCACTAGGGTGAGAGACTTTAAAGTAGACCCCATTTAAAATTTTCCCAATTTTGTCTCTTTTAGCTCTCACTGTTAGGTAGTGCGCCATAGACTTTCCCAGGTCAGAAACCTATGGTAAGATATGAAGGGCTGTATTTGAAATGTTAGCTCTGTTTGTAAGATAAAAGAACAGTTGGAGCTTCAATTTAGTATGTAATGTTACAACAGTATGCATGTTATCTAACCTTGTTAAAATTTGAATTAAATTCCTAATTGTGTTCCTGGAGATATTTAAATATCAAAATGAAATATTGGCTTAAGACCCTAGATTTCTATCCAGTGTGCATTTGCAGAGGCTAAGACTATGACAGACACTAAAGACCATCATGACATGGACGATGTAGAACCTACATATAGAAATTTCAGTTTATTTGCAATTTTTCAGTTAAAAGCAAGCACCAAAATGGAATGGGAAAGGTTCAGAGGGGCCACATATTTACCTTTGGGAACAAGCTGCTATAGGGTATCATTGCTACTGCATAAGAAATAATGTCAGGTGGGAGTTGTTCATGATTGGAATGGCTTAAAGACTATAGTAAAAGATCAAAGGGCCATGACTTAGCTTGGTCTAGGACTCATTTTGTTGTTTATAATGCAAAAACCATTGTTGGCAAAGGTTCGTTCTTGACCATTGCAATTACTGTGGAACAATTTTTTCACTGATTACTTTCTCCGACACCGTGCACTGTGAGTAAGCCTCCTAGTCCAAAGGTCCAATAGCAATGGTGAAATCAAGCTCAGCCTGGACAGACTCATCCCTACCCCCCTAGTGGTCTCTCAGCCTCTCCACTGCTAGGCCTAAAATACAACACTACCTAATAGAACTGAAATTTTTCTAGTCCGGTCACCCTCGTTGGCTCTATGCTAAACTAACCTCTCTCTGACTCCTGTCAAAGACATAGGATTGATCTTTGACTTCAAACCAGTTCTTCTTTACTTCTTCACCAAGATGGAGGTCAGCACACATCTTAAGGTTTATCAAGCCTTGAATCTGTTCTCTGTAAACATCCTCTGGTAAAGATTCCAGGATTTTGTCATGAAAGTGCTGAAGGAATTGGTCTATCCTACCATCAACATGAGAGGCACTGTAAACATCGATTGAGAAATGAGTGGTTTTAAAAAAAAGTGTAATCAGGGGCAACCCAAATGAGCAAGACCGAGCTGAAAATGTATCACACTTTTACCACAGCAAAATGATGGTAAAATTGTGACACAATTGCCACGGTAAATATACACATGTATACCATATATTTACCATGGTAAATGATGGTAAAATCATGGTATATTTACCTTGTACATACCACCACAATTTTGCCACACATTTATCATGCCTGTACCATGCTTTACCATCATGGTACTTCATGGTACACCATGGTCAAAACATGGTGAATTTTCAGCTGGGGGATGGCTTGGATGGAGTTTTCCCTTTTCCTCTTCCAAGAACTAAATGGAGAAATAACTTTTAAATATTTTGCGGCAAAAACAGTACAGATGAATCTGAGTAACTAGTGAAGGCAGCCATTAGTGGGGGCCATCAGCTTTAAATTGTTTTCATTGTATTGTCTTCATACAATTCTAAACCATCATATTAAGTCAAATTGAAGAAATCAAGATGTATTTTAGTGAGTAATTATTCATGATACAGTGAAGCAAAGAATTTGAATGTTTAAAGCTGGTGGACCCCAGTTATTCCCAACAAAATTAGATCATCACTTGACTATGCGGATTGGTCTATAGCATATGTACTCTTTAAAGCTACTTTGGGGTCTAAATAAATGAAAGATAGATTAGATTTCCTCTAAAACTGATCTCTTCTTTCGCCATTCCCATCCAACTTTACACAACACATTATAGTTTATAGTCCTCAATAAATGTGTGACATTTGTATGTAATCAACACATCTAACCCAATTGATATCTGACTGTTGGCTACACTCAATTGCAATAAAAAAAATTTCAAAGAGCTCGCATGAATAGTTAAATGAAATTTTGATAGCAACATAAAACAGCTAACACACATGCCTTGAATTTTGTGGTGGGCGAGTGCAATTATCCACCAATACTCACTTTATACCACTATAGAGCGTGATTTTTTTGCACACTGAGATAAAGTATAATAAAACAGCATACTTATTGGACTCTAAATTTCCTGAATAAGGAGTGTGATTCATAGCACACATGGAAACCCAAGGCCTGTAGACAGAGATGTTTATTTTATGATGATTTAAAGCTGATGCGAATACCTGAATTTTGTTGCCTGTGTTGTTACTGTGACAGAAAATCCCAAAATACCAAATGTGTTTCGGCAGGTAGCATGAACACTGTACCTGTGAAATGAATAAGATCATAGTGAACTTTTAAATGGTCAGGAGTAAAAAGTGCATAATCATGAAAATCATAAATTAAAGAAGTATAAAGAGTCCACCTCCAAGCCCAGGTCTTGAAGTCCATCACTTCAAATCACTGTGAAACAGTGTTGTAGCCAAGGGGGTGGTTTTGGGGGTTAGAACCCTCCCTCCCCCCATAACCCAACCTTGCAATGCAAAGAACACCTTATCCTTAGACTTTCCCTCATGTTTTGCCCCAAACCCCCCATGACACTAAACCCCCCCCCATGACACAATCCTAACAATGCTACTGCTGTGAGGATCATCTTTGCACACCTACATGAAGAAGGAGAGCTCATCTAAATCTATTAAAGTTTCATAAAACAGCACACCAACCATGATCCTTAATTCTCTGAGGAGAGTGACTCATGTGGAAAATCTTTTAACTCAAGGTTTGTAAGACTGTGGTATCTCTTATATAACAGCTGTTGCAATATGTCCCAGCAACCCACCCCTCCCTGTCACACCTAATGGATGGCTCAGACCCAATCTACACCCTGTCACACCAATGTGTGGCTGCAAGAAGAAGATGACGCTTTTAATAAAGTGAGGCTGGTGTGAATATGTAGATGCAAAATCCATAGCTTCATTAATGAAGGTGTAACAACAAGGAACTATGTATTAGCATATAATGATGCACAGGTTTTATGGCAGGAAATGTAGGGACTGCAGCTAGAGTGCATCTAGCGATAGTAATATCCCCCTGCACATCCTGCTCTAATGCACAGGTCCAATGTTGGTAAGCTAATCTGATCATAAACAACATTATTTTGATTTAAAAGATGCTAAAAACTATTATGAAACAACCATATTAAAAGAGCACAACCCCAAATTAAATCGGGTAGCCAAACAGAGGAGTACAACTAAGCCGTAGTCACACTATGATGACTTCAGATCGGATTCCAATCCAATTTTTGAGAGATTTTACTCAGTTCCTCTCCATCTGGTCTGAAAGATCCAAAAGTTTTCCAACTAGTGAAAATATATGATTTACATATCAGAAGTCTATGAACATAGAATATAAAATATTTTCTGACACCACACCAAATGACAGCTTTTACCTGAGGGGCATGGTCTGATAAAAGCTGTCCGTCAATGTGACATCACAATTAAGTTTTCAGAATTTTGTGATACAAATCATACATTCAAACAAATTTTTGGTTCTTTCTGACCAAAGACGGAGAAGAATTTAGTAAAACCTCGCAACATTTCAATCAGAATCAGAATCATTGTAGCCTGACTAGAACTTCAAACATTGCCATGTGTTATCCAGGAATTAGGAACAGTCACATGATCTTTAAGGACCAATGCGAGTTGAGGATAATCACTAAGTATGAATGTGACCATGTTATCACTTTCCATGCATTAAACTGCTTGATCTCAAGCTTAGGGGTACCTATGCTTTTCTATGCAAATAACAGACTGGTAATGCTATTCACTTTCCTTTCTCTCTTTTCATTTTGTTGTTGTTATTTTTTTTTTTTAAGCAACACTAATTCCACTAAGAATTCTCCTACTTAAAAATCAGAAGACTCTACCTGTACCTTAGCCATTTATCAATTACACACACAACTATGGAGGAAAATCAACCCCCAATACTAACTTCATTTCAGAGAAGTGTGGAAACACAAAATACAAGATACTTTCAACTGGTATAGTAGAACAGAGAGCTGGGTATATATCAAAAGTGTTCATAGAGTCACTTACCCAAGCTGCTCCTGTGTTCGAAGAACATCAAAGCATGGTTCTTCCATCATGACCTTACCAACAAACAGAAAAAAAGAAGTAACAATTATTTAATTCTACTTTATACTTGCATTCTTTCTTACACTTTTATCCCGCTTTTACATATGTTTACACATTTATACATTTATGGTAGTGGACCACTAACTCCAATACTCTTGCCTGTGAAAATGTTTACAGACAGACAAAGTGCCAAAAAAATTTTATGGGATGTTGTTTCTGACTGTGTTACTTACAAAATATGATCATTTTTGCATTTGGGTTTTACAGACAATGAGTTGAAATACAGACTGTGATAAATTCAAGCCAATCTAACCAATTTCTGTGTCATTTTCTTTTTTACTCCACTCTGTGAAATGCTGTTTTTGAGAAGCTATCATGGTGGAAAAGACATAACTATCATTCAACCTCTCATGACCCCAAATTTGACCTCTCATGACCCCAAATGACCTTTGACCTCCACAAAAATTGATAGGATCCTCTACTCAATATACCCAACCCACAAACCATATATGAGAAAAGTCACATGTACCATTCTTGAGATATCATGTTAACAAGGTTTTGACCTCTTGTGACCCCAAATGACCTTTGACCTCCACCAAAAACAATAGGGATCATCTACTCAATATGGCCAACCCACACACCAAATATGAAATCAGTCACACTTACCCTTCTTGAGATATCGTGTTTACAAGCAAAAGCGTCACATACACACGTACACAGCACATACCCTTATTCAATGCCTTACGGGGTACACAGAACTGTTCCCCATATTCCCCTTTAGCCATCTAAGTCATGCAGCACATGAATGCCGCGAGCGAGGGTGGGCTCTTGCATATCACGTGACAGAGCTCATTGCAGTGTCCGAATTTTCGGGTAGCTACGCCAGTTATGAACTCCGCATGAGCGAGGAAAGACATGCAAGGCTTCAGCTCTCGTGAGCGGCTGGTACCTGGCAAGGTATTGTTTTCAGGCTCAGCACATACACACACACACACACAGCACATACCGGTATTCAATGCCTTATGGAGTACACAGAACTGTTCCCCGTAAGGAAATGGCTGGAACTCCCCTTTGGCCGTTTAAATCATGGGGCACGCGAATGCTGCGAGCAAGGGCGGACTCTTGCATATTACATGACAGAGCTCATTGCAGTGTCTGAATTTTCGGGTAGCTACGCCAGTTACGAGCTCCGGGTGAGCGAGGAAAGACGTGAGAGGCCTTAGCTCTCATGAGCAGCCTGTACCCGGCAAGGTATTGTTTACAGGCTTACACATACACACGACATCACCATCGCATAGATTCCCTGCCTGCCTTTGGCAAGGAATCGAAAAATGATCTGTCATCAGGACCTGAAGTTGTAATTGGTCACTTCAGGAATGAGGCTGTCTAATCTTGCATCTGTGTGAAATTTTATTACACAAATAAAATTACAAAATTTCCATTCACCAGTAACTAACACAGAATCAGCATTTCTTCTCACTTGGAAGACTTCTTCAATGTATGCTGATTACAGCAAACAATCAGTTACAGAAGGAAAATCGAAGTGCTGGAATGAAAGTTAAATATTCCCTGTCAAACTCTGATTGCCCCTTCAACTTTCAAACCAGCAGCTAAAGCCCAGGTCACACTACAGCGATATCAGATCAGATTACTGTCCGATTTTTGTGAGTTTTAGTGAAAATCTCCTCCATCCATTGCCGAAGAGAACCAGAAATTCGCTATCCTGTGTAAATATATGACTGTTTTGAGAGGACCAATTAAATGAAATATAAACTATTTATTTCCTGAGGTCACATCGACAAACAGCTTTTATCGGACTATGTGTACCTGATAAAAGCTGTCTGCAGATGTGACCTCACAGAATAATTGATATAACTAGGAATTTTGTAGTCCTGCATTACAATTCACATATCTTCACAGGTTGGCAAATTTTTGTTTCCTTTCTACCAAAGTTGGAGGAGATATTAATTAAAACTCAAAAAAATCTCAGCAAAATCCAATCTGATATCGCTGTAGTGTGACCTGACCTTACCGCGCAAAATCAAATTCAAACTGGACCTGGTGCCCGTTCCACAAAGAGTTACGCCCAATCTTAAGTTTGATTCCCTGTACCTAAGTCAACAGCAAATCGTACTTAAGATTGAGCATAACTCTTTGTGGAACGGGCCCCTGATTAAAATGGGCTGGTGCAAGTTACTCCTTCACCTTTATACACCATAAATACTTAGATGCAATCCCTCTGTTAAAGTCTGAATCATACATAAACTATGTACACCTACCACTAATGCATTCAGCAGGCTGTATTTTTCAACTGTACCAGGTCCCCACTGATAGTAGTTGGTAACAACAGTGTTTTTGTCCACTGGACCAAGACCTTTGACCCTGCATATATGATGACCATTCTTTAACTGGACCACCCTTATTGCTTGAAGCTCATCAGATGAAAGAGACTGACATCCTAGCCTTTTCCTCAGATACTCCTCAAATCCAAGAGCTTCCTGTACAGGGAAAAACAAATTCAATCTAGTGAGAAAATTTTAAAAATCTAACCCTGAGTCTTGTTAATCATCTTTCCAACCATCCAAAATGGTGAATAGAAAAAATATAAACCTTTATGCATATGTGATAGAAAAAATTCTAGGTTTGGATAAGGTTTTATAGCACATAAACCAGTTGGTATAAGTCAGGTCCACCACAACCTTCTTTCCAGTTGTGGCTCACTGACTTGTTTCCCCTGTACCATTACTTATGTCAAGAAGCAGGCAAAATGGCAGAAATTTCCATTTTTAAAGTCTTTAATACAATCCAGCAAGGTGTTGAACCCAGACTTGTAGCTGCAAGTAAGATGCCCTAACCACTTGACCAAGCAGTCTGTCCCAATGCCAAAGAACAGGAAGTGCATCTTAAACACAAGTAATTTCCTTGCATTACAAACTACTGTACACTATCAGAGTTGCAGACAGTTGATTGTGTTTATCTACTACACTCATAAGTAAAGTCTTGGATTAATAGTTAATACTGTAGATGTATGTGGTTTTAGGGCTCAGTTACGGTTCAATCTGAGCCAGCCAGGAATAAACATGTCAAATTTCCCAAACATAAAAACTCTCTCCACACATTTTTGCTTCAGCCAAGAAAGGTCAACAAAAACCACATAAGAAGTTGCCCTACTGCTTGTCTTTCACATCTTGCAAACAGTGGCACATCTGACCTGTATTATTCTGCCTTTGTTTACATCTTTCACAACCTGTCTCTTATCAGCATTGTGGTTCCTTGGATATGCTTAAGTGAGTTAAGCATGAAGTCAGGTGAAATTTGATTACCCCACCAAATCTTGCTTTTATTTGGGACTTGGGTGAAATATCTAATAGGGTAAGAAATTTGTCCTGAAGTCTTGGAGTGCACAGAGAGTGCTGCATTGATTATTGCCCCCCACCCCCCCCCCAAAAAAATAAAATTATATATATTTAAAGAATAATAGAAGTAACACAGTTACTAGCACAGAATGATACAAGTTAAGATAAGATGAGCCACAGGATTCTGCAAAATTTTACAAATGACATGTAAGTGTTGTTTAAGAAACCAGGAAGCCTAAAGGCTTGCTGGTTCCTTGCCAAAAAAACGTTTAAAGTAGCAATCTTGAAATCTTTAACAATGGTATTTATATGCGATTTCCATGGTTTTCGTTCTTTTATCTACACTTATTTCATGTAACCTTTGACCTGCATCAAAATGAATAGGGTTCACCTTTTTCACCCCAACACATGTAAAAGCAAATTAGAAAGAATATACAAGCATCCTGAGGTGTACGTGGATTAGGATGTGAGTAAAAAATACAAATGTATGACTTGTAAGAACCTATGAACATTGACGCTTATGAATATTGGGTAGACCTTTAAAAACTCATCAAATACTCCAAATAATGTGAAAATCTTTCCTTTTTATACATTAAACTGTTGTCTACAAGAGAAAGTGAAGTGCAAATAGAAGAACCCGATCATGCATTTCTTTTACATGTTCTAGGTAAGTAAAATATTGCATAACTTTGTACAAATATCCGCTTGTTTCAAGAATCATAAATTTTACTTCACCTGTAATATAATCTCTTAAACTCAACAAAACCTTATGCCTGCAGCATGTTTAAGGTGTGGCAAACATAATTGAGTGCACATTCACATTTTGGTTTCATTGTGCTGTACACTTTTTTTCTTGAACAATGACCTCATTATTGCAAACTTTACCCTTGGATGTAGAATTTCCTTTAACCAATCCCCAAATCTAGACTTCTCCATCACATCATTTTCGTAAACTCTACCTTGGATACAAAATTTCCTTGAACCAACCCCCAAATCTAGACTTCCCCCATCATGTCATTTTTGCAAACTTTACCTTGGCTGTAAAATTTCCTTGTACTAATCCCTCCAAATACAGAGCTTCTTTAAATTTAGCAGCAAAGTCCATGACTTGTTCTCGAGTAACGTCATCAACAACAGTTGCCTTGTCGATAGGAATCCACTTTTTTTCTTGAAGGATTGATAATCTTATATCACTGCATTGAAAAAGAGATGTCAAGAATCAAAGTTGCAAATATCTTTCAAAAGTCAAAGGCAGAGGACAGTGGGATTTAAGCCTGCTGTAATACATCTTGTCATCTCAGAGACAGCCAAAATAAAAACCAGATGGGCAAGGGGCTTCCTTAGAGACAGGCATTACAAAAGCTAAAGGTTTAAAACAATTTGTAAAATTAAATAAGCATGTGTTACTTACAGGTGGGAAACACAAGTGCTACAACTAACATAAGCTGTGACTGGATTTTTGCATTTGCAAAAAATACAGGGCTTGGCTCGGCTCACAGTAAAAGGGAACCTCCACCCCACCATGGGACCAAGAGAGCCTGAGCAACATGCCTTTGAGGCTTTGTGTTACACAGCAATTTCCCAAGTCAAAATCCTGGCTGAAGGCCAGGGTGACAGACATGTTCCAGATTAAAGTGACTGTAAAACATGATATCAAAAAAAAAATGATGGTATGATTAATCCAGAATGTAAAATTGCTTAAAAGTTTGATAGAATCATCCTCTAGACACTTATCTATAATTCATAGTATCCAAGTAAGAGTCAAATTTGTCTGCAATTACTGGAGACCATCAGGCATTGTTCTTTGACTTTCTTTTGCCCACTTGTGAGTTTGGTAATTTGTTTTCGTATGAAATTGTGGGGAATAGTGTGAGATAAACAAACATAGCATACAGTGTTCCCTTGTTTTTGTCAGTATGTGCATACAACACTATGTAAGTGTCTAGTCAACTCCAACAAAAATAGGGTCTCAGTCCTATTTTACTGCAGCTTAAAATGCAAACTTTTAAAGCAAAGAGAAAAATTAGACACAATCAACTGCATAAAGCCACACCTGAGCTTCCTCACTATATTCTGAATGGGTTAAGGGAGAATTATTTTATGAAGTTTCCATGTAAACTCAAATTTTGAAACATGGGTTGTAGGTGCAGGATTGATTTGTTTATCCCTACGATTTGGAGGATGTGCACGTATGCATAGCTACCAAAAAGAATTTCCAAACTGGTTTATTCAATATCTGTTTATATTTTGGTTTTTGGATTGCCAGCAGCCATTTATGGCACAGGAAAGCAAATGAATTTGGCTAGATTATTGCTGATGGTCATCACTAATTTGACTACCTGGCTTGTGTACAGTTAACCAACAAAAATCCCTCTCAGTTATTTAAAATTATTTTAATTCCAATAATTATGATATAGTTATCAGCACTACCCCTAAGGACAGGTTTCCAATACACAACATGCTTTCACTGTTTTTATTTTTGTTTTTCTATTACTCTTCCCAATGTAACTATCAGTCATCAAATCCCGCTACTTTGTGACAAATCCCAAGGTGTGGATACAGCACTTTTATCATTCATTTTGGGGTCTTCCCAGTGTTCCAAGGGTTCAATGTTCCCAAGGTTCCAAGTTTCCCATGTTCATATACCTAGGTGATTTGATGATGATTACAAGGTTCGTTATTCCTGACATTTGAAGTTCCCAGAAGTGCGGATGTTCCCAAGATTCGGGAACATTGAACCTTGGGAACAGCGAATCTTGAGAACATTAACATAGCCCCTTTATTTTGCTTTATGCTATACAACATATTTCTAACTTTGGGCACAAGAGTGTTTTGCTGTGATTAAGGCCACATGTGAAGTTATGTGAGGTTTAACTTCTCACTTTCTAACTAATTTTTTTAAGCCAGATTGGAAACAGTTTTTTTTTCAGAGTTGTGGCTCACTGATTTGTTTTCCCTACTCCATTGTTTATGCTGAGCACCACGCACAATGACAGTAGGTTCCATTTTAAAAGTTTTTGGAATGACTCACCAGGAAACAAACATCAGACCCACAGGCTGCTAGTCTGATGTTCTAGCACCTTGACTATGTAGCCCCATTGTCAACACTGAATGTTGTGCCTGCAGTACACATACATGATTTTGAATAAACACCTCTTAACATAAAAACACCACTGAGAGTGAAAACTCTAGCAGTGGTAACTGATGGCACTTTTCAAGTGGTATATCCCAAGAAAAAAGGTTTGGAACCCAAGCTTCATGACATAACATGGTAGTGTAATAGCTAGTATCACACACATAACTACATACTGCATGAAATGTGTACTTCTCATGGGATATGAATATCCTAATTATTTAGCCAACTGTTTAATTTGTCATATCACAAAAGCAATTGAAGACTAATTTCTTCACAGGTGTTTATTTGGAAGATTGACTTTGGCCAGAACCAGTCATGATCAAATACTGTTCCCATGACATACTGTAAAGGTACTTCTAAAGATCTTTGTTCATTTTTTGTTTTTTGGGGGGAAGGGGGGGGGGGATTCCTAAAAAGGAATACCTATTATTTTCATTTTAATGTTGGTCTATACTATGGTTCATTGACTTCCTTAACGTTGGCATTGGTACCTACAGGTACTCCTAACTTATTTAACTATTAAACTACACAGAACAGTCATCCTGTGGGCTGGGGGTTGTAGAATATGCTCAAAGCATTCCCCGCCTGTCTTAGGACGTGACTTAACGGGAGGACTTGGAACAGTATTTGAACGGCATGACACCATATAACGCATTTGTGTTGGTGTGTCCTTAAATCTTATCTGACTAACTAACTACACAGAACATTTTCTCACCGCCTGAAGCCAATACCATGTTTCATTGAAATTGGTTTTGATGTCTAAAACCCAGCAAGATATTTCTTTACATGAACAACTGTTTCTTTTAATTGCACCAAAAATAGTACTGTTTGGAATAAAAAGAATCTGAAAGTTTTTTACTATTTGTTTCACAATGTATTTTACATAACTGGATTTTTTAATACTGTATAATAGAAACTTTGAGGAATGGTAACTTTTGATGCAAGAAATATTTCAACCTCCTTTGAAATTTTCTAACCTTGATTGAGCATTTAGTAACGTAATGGGTATCTAACAAACTTCAAGTGACATTAAGAATGTAGGAAAGCTGAGAACAGGCTTAATAATTGCAAAAGAAAGGTACACTTATAAGCCATTTGGGGGAGTCAGATGAGTTCCTACAGTCCAATTTAACTTAAAAGTCGGGCCACCCTTTTTAGATTTGTGGCTCACTGGATTGCTTTCCCTACTCCATTGCTTATGCTGATTACATGCAAGTACAATGGCACGAAGTTTCATTTAATTTAAAAATTTTCACTATGACCTGGCCAGGAGTCAAATTTCAAAACTTGGCAGACTCCCAGCTATAAGTTGGATGCTCTAAACCCTTAACCATTCATGGGATAGCCATTATTTAATAAATCCTTCCTTCTGGAAACGTTTCACAATTAAGTTTTTAATTTAGAAGTGGAGGGGGATGGACACACCTCCCCTAAAAATCTTATGATATCACTCAAGCCTGCCAGGTCAGAGTGTAACAATGGTCTAGCTAAATCACTAAATTTATACTTCCTTTTGTTTTATTCTTCAGGATTGGAACAATCTTAAACTTTCAAAGATTTAATTCCTTCATCCCACACATGTTTATTGGCCTTGAAACCAGCATTAAGACATTAATTTCGCCTCCATTTACAAATCCATAATAATCATTTAATGTAGTTGTCACTGGACTGACTTCAATCACCATTCAGTTGCAATGATCATTGAAATAGTTGCAATTATTGTTATTACTTCTGATGAACATGTTTCATAAGCAATAAAACTTCTAACCCCCTCCCTCTGGCCAATCCCCAGTCCTCTTCAAGCAGCTCTTCAGGCCAAAACGATCCCACATTGAGACTTGGATGTTACATTGTGGGACAGCATTACATTGTGGGACAGCATTACATTGTGGGACTTTAGCAAACTTTAGTTAATAAAGCACTCTTGCAGGAATTGGGCTTTGTGCTTGATGTCTCCTTCTTTTGTGTTCGTGTGTCACTGTAGGGCACTCAACACAGATCATTAATAAAAAATTGAGGCAAAGCTCCTTCATCTATGTAATAGGATTAGAGGATGTGAAAGAGAACAGCATGCTAACGTTCCTATCTTTCTGTTCCGGCTGGTGAAGGTGAAGTGAATCATCACTTCAGAAGGCAATGGTGCGAGAAACGATAATTCAACTCAGGCTTGTACTTCGACTTTTCATGCTTTCACGCAGTTAAAAGTTTTGATTACAGCCAGAGCATCGCCAGAGTATGAAGTTTCTACTTACGTATTGAGACTGCTTTTCGTTATGTTATGGTTGTAGTATGACCTGATCATAGACTGTTTCACACTGATAAACAGGTCTTCTGTGACTGTGAAATCAGCTAGATAATCCACCAATGTTTGGAAAAGTTCCTGTCAAATGACATAAATAAGACAAAGGGTCAATAAAATAGGAGGAATTTAATGTTAAAAAAAAAAGTTAAAAAAAGTTAGCTACTCTTTATCTTTGCATTAAAGACAAAAAAAAAGAATGCATACACCCAAGAAGCATAACCTTTAAATAACTGTGAAGTGACAAAACTCGACTATTATTAATACTTAAATATCCTCTGAAATCATCAAAATCTAATTTCATCGAGGTTGTATAACCTTTACAACCTTCTACTAAACGAATCTGATTTCTAAGTTGTTTTTCTATGACTTTATGAAACTGGAAGCCTGGCTTTTAAATGTAAACACCTACAGTTCGATCCCTGTGGAGTGTGATGGTATATGTTTTGTAATCACAGGAAGTGCAGCAGCTGTAAGCTATTTTATTTACGTATGTTCATAGCAACTACAATGCTGAAAGTATTAGCTCAAAAATGATTATGTAAAACCTGATAAGGGTCCAAATGGCAATAAACTGCTAGAACACACATTGAGAAAAACACCATCATTCTACAATGAGATTGGGATTCTAGACTGTTTAATGCATGGTAAGTGATTAAAGGTAGGGCTACATCATGTAATCATGCTTGTTTGACAATCACAGAGAGGTTATAAAACACTATTGTTTAATAGTGAAAGTTCTGTTTTAAAAGACTTTCTTTTGCCAACTATTCTATAATTTTCTTAAGAGTACCAATTTTCTACTCATTAAAAATTCGCTTAGATAAAACAGTAGGATACTGCTGTTGTGCACAGAATATTTTGGAAATAGTCACACTTGCTTGGTTAAGCTTACAAAATAACAGTGCCATTGCTAATAAAAATAAATGCATGAGCAATAAACATGCATGTAGAAGAGTAAAGAACATGCTTCAACTCAAGGTTCTTGCCAGGTTTTTTGTCAACCAGGGGGAGACAGAATCCTCCCATGCTAAAGCCATTCAAATGATTTTCAAGTGACCAACCAATAAAGCCTGGGCCTTGTTCTGCAATTTAAGAACTTCTAGGAGCAGCTGTACCACTTAAAGTTTGAGCTTTTTTCACATACTATTTTGTACTTGTGAAACCATTTTGCAATCAGGGTTGTTCCAGAGTTTTTACCCAAGTTACTATTTCTATTCTAGTTTCAAAAGGTTCTGCAAAAAAGCTTGGCATACTGTTGCAACAAGATGTTTTAAACCCTCTATTATGTTAACATCAAACTGCCGGTCAGAGAAGAGTTAAACTATGTAGCACTGTATTAATGGTAAATTACCTGACTTGACCATGAGTTTTGCCCAACTGCTGATGATTTTTTGTGTTTCTTTTCTCATTAACAACAAAAGCTTGATGCAAATTAGCATAATTAAATGGTAACTGCAGAAATGGCTAAAAATGTGCAACTCCGTCCTCTCCACACGATATTCCCTTTCTTGTTTTACCTGTCTGTCCTTTGGGATTAAAAGTACAAAGGAATAAATAATTAAAACCACTGGCCCTTGAGTGAATACAGTACACCCAATCCACAACCCAGTCTGAATCCTTTATACAACATTAGTTCCAAACCCATTAGGGGGTAATGGCCATTTTACACCCCTCTACATTAACCCACCCCATATTTTCTAGAGAACACATTTTTGAAAGCACAATTTTTCATCCCCATGAAACAATTTTACTAAGAAGAAATCACTGCTACACAATTCCCCTCTCTCCATATTCTTGAATGTAACTGATTTATACATTTTGATGAAAGTCCTCCTTCAGCCCCTTGTATCCATATTGATATCAATCTTACAGGGAATTTATATGAACCATTCATCATTAGACAGGTCAAGATACAAATTTGTTGCAAACAAACCATGTGTCCCTGCCCAAGCCATTTTAAGGAACACTGCCCCTGTCTCATGCCCCTCCCTCGTCCCTCATTCACATTGATTTCTAACTTACAGGGAGTTTGTGATTAAAACCATTGACTTTCATCACCAGTCCAGTCTCTTCTGTTTTGAAGATGTACTGAAGGTCAGCGACATCAGCATCATACCCAACCTCTGACAGATTATGCTCCAAGATGGAGACCATGAAGTCAAACAAAACCAAATTGGTTTTATTTTCATTAACAAGTGGAGTAATTAGATGAAAGTATATGTAACCTGTTGGAGAAAAAAAAGATTCAGTAGGTTTGTCCACAAACAATGCATCCTATATGTACTTGTTGGGTTCCACAAAGCACAAATCCTAAATGCATACTTGCCAACACTGTCATCTGAGAAAACAGAACGTATGTACATTACAGGAAATACCCATTAGCCAGGATTTAGAAAAAGTCCGACACAACTGATCCTCTTACCTCTGTTCAGATCAACTTTCTGGCACACATAAACCTTATCTTGACTTCTGAGACCTTACAAGTTGAAAGTCACCTATGCATGACACACTAAAAAGCTGTGCTGGGCCAATAGGATGTCCTCCCCCAACAAATCATAAGGTAGCCCAATCCTTCTTACCCGAGTTGCCATTGGCAAGTCGGGTAAGAGTAGGAAATGGGGAATTCCTGTCATGTAGCAGATGGATTCACTATAGACAAATCCACACAATCAAGTGATGGTCTGATTTTAGTTGGACATAACTGGGGTCCATAACCTGTAGTCTTTCAGTTTCCTTCCTTACCTGTATCATAGATGGTTATACACTGAATTATATCTTAATTCCCTCAATTTCAATGAATATGAGGGTTTGAAATTCATGTAGACAATGAATGAAGACAATTTAAGGCTGATGGACCCCACTAATGACTGCCTACAGTCTCTAAACAAAAGCACTGATTGGATTCATCTACACATGATGATTGGATTCGTCTATACATTATGAGTGCACAAGCCCTAACATCAGTGGTGGCAAAACCTCTTTTACTCTACGAATGTTCACAATATATGCTGAAATCACTTAGGTGTAGGCAAAGATTGACTTCATTTTGCCATGCTGCTGCTTCACAATTTTCCATAACATTTTAGTATTAGCATCTAGTTATGACTTTAAGTCAGAAAAACGGAACAGTCTGATTTTTATGGGTTTTATCCCTCAGAAAATGGAACAATCCTGCTTCAAATTGAAGGGTTGGCAAGCATATAAATGTATATTTGCTGGGTTCAACAACCCATGCATCCTATATGTACTTGCTGGACCCCACAAATGATCAATCCTACATGTTCTTGCTGGGTTCAACAAATCTTGCAAGTTTTAACGTACTTGCTATGGTCAACAAACCATGCAAGTTTTAATGTATGATATTGAAAGGTCTGGTAACATGAAAAATACAAAGTTGAGTATGTGATGTAAAATACAAAAATGTTTGAATAATAGCCAGAGTTTCCATCAGAATCCAACACCAAGAAAGCCAAAAGGTGTAGTGATTCCTTGCTGCTGAAATTCTGCATACGTTTTGCAAATTGACAGTGTTCCATGAATAGCCAAAAACAATGGGGTATCCTCCCCCCTCTCAATATGGGCAATGCAAAAGCTACAGCATATGTTTGAGATCCCTTACAGTTACTGTCATTGACACCATGTTTAAAAGGTTTATAGCTGGTCTCTGATGACCTAATGTAACCTTTGACCTCCACTTGTTTAATGGTAGGGTACATCTACAAAATATGGGCACCTGCTTGGTGTAAGATTTCAAACTGTTACCCTTTTTGAGATACTATGTTTGATGAGTTTTCAACTTCTGACCTCTGTCGACTCCAAACAGCCTTTCACCTTCACCAAAATCAATAGGGTTCACCAATGGGCAATTCACATACTATGAGATCCCTATCTGCTGTTAACCTTTACAAACCATGTTTACAAGCAATTTTTAAGGTACTTACAGTTTGAACTCTCATGACCCCAGATGATCTTTTACCTCCACAAAGAACAATAGGGATCATCTACTCAATATGGCTAACCCACACACCAAATATAAAAGTACTCACCCTACCCTTCTTGAGATATCGTGTTTACAAGATTTTGATATTTCACCCCATCTCAACCCCAAATGACATTTGACCATCACCAAAACAATAGGGAACATCAACTCAATATAGCCAACCTACACCCCAGATATGATATGAGCCACACTCTAACCCTTCTTAATTTCACAAGTGAAATCATTACACACACCCACACATACACACATATAAACACACACACAGTCCATTTGACATACAATCTGAGGACCTCATTTTGCATTTTCTTCCTTAACCCTAACCATAAGAGGACTCAAGAAATCTATTGAATTTCCATCATGGGACCTGAAATTGAAAAGGTTCTAAGTGAGAATTCAAAACAAGTACATACATACAGACATAAATACATTCCTTGCCTGCCTTTGGCAAGGAATCAAAACTTTACCATTTCAAAGGGTTAATTCTGTTTTTCGCTTACATAAATAAACATGAGCAAGTGTTGCAAATATTGTGATGGCAACAGAGACAGAATGAACATGTACGTCTAAATATTATCTTTTGTTTTTACAACCTTCATTTCATGGACTGTTAGATTAAAGGAAATGTCCAGTAGCCAGAATATAGAAACACTCCAGCCAAAACTGATCGTCTTAACTACATGCAGCTCAACTTTTGGGTAGACACGAAGCTCATTTTGACTCCTGAAAACCCGTATTGTTGAAAGTCACCCATGCATGACACAATGAAAAGCTGTGCTGGGCCAATAGGAGGTGCTCCTTTTACCCGAGTAGCCATTTGTAGATCAATTAAGAGTAGGTAATGGGGAATACCTGTAATGTGTACCAAAGATGTGTCCCAAGGGTTTTATTTTGAAAGTTTGTGTTATTGAAAATCAACAGTATCACACACCAGACAATGACTATCTGATGATTATTTAAGAGATAAGAAACAGAGGGTAAAAAAAAGAACTGTCAATACTGTGCCACACTCCATATTATTATTTTTACAAAGGTAATGAGCTACTACACCAACATTCAAACTTTGAAGAGGTATACCTTAAAAAATAGTAACCTAATTTTAAGCAACTGAGTTTTAATTGAGAAATCTTACTTTTCAACTATCAAGTAAAATTTGGCCTTTTCACTGGCATGCGACCATACCTCTGAAACTGTCACCTGACCTTTCACCTGCTAAAGGATGACACAATTCTGTACTTGTGCTTTAAGAAGCACAATTAGCATGCACTACTGTAAGCTTTTGTTTACAGAGGCAAGTTCGAAGTTAATATCCCTGCACTGTGTGACCTCTCTGTTAAGGTCAACTGGTAACAAAACACCAGAACAACTGTGCATAACATACTGTTTTAACACATGTTTACATTTTGCCATCAGCTTTAACACAGTTAAAAGACCTGTTGACCTTTGACCTATCGCGCAATACTGCTCCTTGAAGAAATTTTGAACTGGTCTATAGAAATTTCTATAAAGTGACCACGTGTTTGGTCTAACGGTAAGAGCCTCCGCCTCTCACGCAGAAGTCCAGTGTTCGATTCCCAGTTCGAGTCATACCAAAGACTCTAAAAATGGAACCTGCTGCCGTTGTGCGAGATGCTCCGCATAAGCAATGGAATAGGGAAAACAAGCCAGTGACCCACAAATGAAAAAATGCCATGGCCCGGCTTGACTTTAACCAATAGGTTGGAAACTGGGCGGTAAAACTCTAACTATAAAACCAGAGAGCCAAAAGGCTTAGTGATTCCTTGCCGCTGAAATGTAAGGCCTTTTTTCACATTGACATTGCTTGGCAATGTTTTTCAATTTACAGGGCTCCATAATGTGCCCACAAAGTACACATGCAAGGCATCCAATCTTCCTACATTGAGATCCCCCTTGCTCGTTGTGAACCTAAATGACATTTGACCTCCACCAAAAACTTCTGGGACCATGTATTCACTATGTGCCATCTACAGGACAAGTTACAGGACCCTACCAGTGACATTTCTTGAAAGACTGTGCAGGAAAGCTTGTCAGGCTTTGAACATGCTGACTCCAAATGAACTTTGACCTTTCAGAAAATCAATAGGGATCATCTACTCAATATGACCAATCCACACACTAAATATGAGCACAGTCACATGTACCGTTCTTGAGATATCGTGTTTACGAAGTTTTGACCTTTTGACCTCTCATGACCCCAAATGACCTTTGACCTCCACCAAAAACAATAGGGATCATCTACTCAATATGGCCAACACACTCGCCAAATATGAGCATAGTCACATGTACCGTTCTTGAGATATCGTGTTTACGAAGTTTTGACCTTTTGACCTCTCGTGACCCCAAATGACCTTTGATCTCCACCAAAAACAATAGGGATCAACAACTCAATACAGCCAATGCACACACCAAATATGAGATTAGTCACACCTACTCTTCTTGAGATACCGTGTTTACAACAATTTTTAAGGAATTTACCTATTGACCTCTCGTGACCCCAAATGACCTTTGACCTAAACCAAAAACAATAGGGATTATCTACTCAATATGACCAACCCACACACCAAATATGAGCATAGTCACATGTACCGTTCTCAAGATATGTTTATGAAGTTTTGACCTTTTGCCCTCTCGTGACCCCAAATGACCTTTGACCTCCACCAAAAACAAAAGGGATCATCTACTCAATATGACCAACCCACACACCAAATATGAGCATAGTCACATGTACCGTTCTCGAGATATCGTGTTTACCAAGTTTTGACCTTTTGACCTCTTGTGACCCCAAATGACCTTTGACCTCCTAGAAAATCGACAGGGATCATCTACTCAATATGACCAACCCACACACCAAATATGAGCATAGTCACATGTACCATTCTCGAGATATCGTGTTTACGAAGTTTTGACCTTTTGACCTCTCATGACCCCAAATGACCTTTGACCTCCACCAAAAACAAAAGGGATCATGTACTCGATATGATTAACTCACACACCAAATATGAGCATAGTCACATGTACCGTTCTTGAGATATCGTGTTTACAAGATTTTGACCTTTTGACCTCTCGTGACCCCAAATGACCTTTGATCTCCACCAAAAACAATAGGGATCATCTACTCAATATGGCCAATGCACACACCAAATATGAGATTAGTCACACTTACCCTTCTTGAGATACCGTGTTTACAAGCAATTTCTAAGGAATTTACCTATTGACCTCTCGTGACCCCAAATGACCTTTGACCTCCACAAAAATCAATAGAGATCATCTACTCAATATGACCAATCCACACACCAAATATGAGCATAGTCACATGTACCGTTCTCGAGATATCGTGTTTACGAAGTTTTGACCTTTTGACCTCTCGTGACCCCAAATGACCTTTGATCTACACCAAAAACAATAGGGATCATCTACTCAATATGGGCAATCCACATGCCAAGTATGAGATCCCTCGGACTTACCCTTCTTGAGATATCGTAGTTTACAAGCCAAAGCGTCACATACGCACACACACACACACACACACGACATCACCATCGCATAGATTCCTTGCCTGCCTACGGCAAGGAATCAAAAAGAAAATCACACCATGATTCAGCAAAAAAACTTAACAAGCCACCTACTCTAATGCATGGTATCTTCTAACAAAACAAAGTATACTAAATATAGTTACCTCCTATACAAATTCTACAAATAACTTTTGTTAATACCTCACTATGAATAACAAGACCAACAGGTGACAACTATGAAACCTTTATCAACAAATTAGACTGTCTCACGGATATTTCTAGAAATGTCCTCCAACGTCAAAGCATGGATTATACATATGAAACCTTTCATTCATCAGACAATGGCAGGTCTTATTAGAGGCTCATTTAATTCTCCCTTAAGCCAGTCTCACATGAGGGGGTATTAGACAGCTTCAGACAGCTGATGTCTCACATGTCCTAACATGCTTTGGTGAAATTACCTTCCAAGGCAGATGACCTAAATATCAAACCTTTTTGATTCTTCTGGGCTCAATTTCCAGAAATTTTTAAGTGCGTCCTTCGAACAACCACTTCACTATTTTTAGTTGTCTGAACAGAAATTTGGTTCATGTCTGAAATATTTCCATAGAAATCTCTATAACATATCATAACCCCCTTTGCGTTGAAGGCTCTGCCAACCCCTTTGGGCTGAGGGTTGTAGAAAATGCCCATGGTGTTTCTCGCCGGTTGTAAGAGGCGACCACAGGGAAACCAAACTTGCATTTGAACCATACTTGAAAATAAATATAAACTTTGATCTTTTTATCGAGTTGACTGACACTACAGAACACATTTGTACTGGTGTGTCGTCAAATCTCATCTAACTAGCTAATTAACAAATTAAAGACTCTGCCACGTGTTAGCATTGCATTGAATATCAGTGTTAGGTAGTGGTAGGTATACTGGTATGTAACAGTACACAATTTAACAAAGTATGGCGGAGGGCAGGACCCAAAAGTACAACAAATACACTTCTTTTAAAGTCACTACAATAGAATGAAAAATTACTGCAATTTAAATGTCATAACCATTTGATAACTGCCCTCAGTTTGATAACATTATGGTATAAACAAAAAATGTTCATTTGGTGGCTACATTGCATCGTGTCAGACTCAAATTTCACCTCCAGAATTTGGAAATCCCTGCTGCAGAACTAGCACATAACTATCACACTATTACGGTATCTGCTTTCTTTTGCCATTTTGCACAATCTTCAAGCAATCATTACTTTGCAGCCTACAGGTGTGCCTTTATATTGTGCATTAATAGTAGTTACCCTGCATTGGGATAACTCAAATGATGACATATGGTAAGATTTAGAAATTTGTTTTAAGCTGACAAAGAACCATAGGACTACAGGCTTAGACATGAATGTTACTTCAACTTTTTCTGACGCATTGAGAAAAAGGGACTTCTCAATTATGTTAACTGTGTGTGCATGCAAGAGAAACTTCTGAACAAATGTTCTTTAAAAAATTTAAACAGTTAATAAATGGAAGATTACACATAGTAAGTTCCATTAAAACATCAACATGTGGTTGTGTGAAATCACACTTTAACACTTCATTCACGGTAAAAGGGTACAATGGATTGCAATGCGATGCAATTCTGCTAGACATCATGAGCTCAAACAATGTAACTCTTCAAGAAATGTTGAGATAATGGTATACAGTCAGTCACTGGCATAGCCACAGGGGTGGTTTTGGGGGTAAGGTCCCCCCGCCCATGACCCCACCTTGCAATGCAAAAAAACACATAAAATAGTGGTTTTTCTCTCTATCCTTAGACTTTCCTCATGTTGTGCCACCCCCCCCTACCCAATGACACAATCCTGGCTTTGCGCCTGCAGTCAGTGGAAAGAAACCTTGACTAACCAATATTTTATGAAAATAATTTGGTACAGTTCCACCTCACAACCTTTGGCAATAATTTAGGAGGACAATTTTCATATCGTGTTTTGCAATCATTTTAGCAACACACAAAACAACTTTTTGTGTTTTTTTTAACTTTCCAGTGCGGAATTGCTCTGCGCCAATCCAGTCTGTGCCCTGTGTTTTTTGACAGCTGATTTGCAGTGAGTTTTAATTATGTTTAGTGATGTGTAGGACTATTAAACTTTCATAAATGTGTACCCAGGGCAAGGATGATGAATGCACTTTACCACTAAAGGCAAGTGTAATTTCAGTGAATGGCCACTACTAGGCATTATGTGTGTAGTTTTGTTCTCTTAAGCTCAAGTAGATTTTCCCATTGAGTTACTATGGCTTGTTAGAATCCTCTACTTGGTTAGGTTAGATGGAGTTTTATGGTCCAGTTTCTAATCAAGCCAACCACAACCTCTTTCCCAGTTGTGGTTCACTGACTTGTTTTCCCTCCTGCATTGCTTATACTGAACACCAAGCACAATGGCATTATGTTCCATGTTTATGCTACAGTCACATTACCGCCGATGTCCGAAAAGGCGCCCGGCCGGGTGCCGGCAGGACTTGAATTGGCCAGACATCGGCGACATCGGCAGGCGCCCTGCAGATGATCAGCCGAAGAATTTGCCTCACCGGCCGATTTTTAGACATCAGGCGGCACCCGGTGAAGTTTTAGCGCGGAGTTAACATTTTCAGATGAGTTGCCGACGTCGGTGGGACATCAGCGTCGGTGGATACATCGCAGAGGCATGGAAAAAGTTTGTATATCGGCGGGCATCCGACCGGACATCGCCCGACGACCGTCAGATGCCTGGTCGGCACCCTGCAGGCGCCCGGGCAGGGCACTGCCAGGGACCGGCAGATGAGTTAAATCGGCCGGGTGCCGGCCGATGTCCCGTCGGACATCTGCCAATGCCCTGCCTGTGTTCGGCAGGTGACCTGCAGACGTCCTAAAGGACACTGGCCGGAGCCCGGAGAAATTGATGGAGAAACCATCGGCCGGTCACCTGGCAGCGCCCGAGCGGCGACCGGAGCTATGTGACCACATGAAAGATGTTGGTGAGATTTGGTAAAAATCCCCCGGCGCCCGGCCGATGTCATACATCGGCCGATTTCTACTCATCAGCCGGGGGCGGTAATGTGACTGAGGCATTAAGGTCTTCAGTATGACCTGGCCAGGACTCAAACTCTCGACCACCCAACTGAAGGTCTGATAACCACTTAACCATGCAATCAGTCTAGGGTCGGCAAAGTACGCAACATAATCTGAGATGATAAGTCGTGTACAATCGAGTAATGATCTAAGTTCCGTTATGGCATAGAAGAAGGAGACATGCTAGTTGTGCTCTGAAATATGTGAGAAATAAAGCTGTTCATTGATGTTGATTGCCGATGGGAAAGCAGTGTTGCCGGAATAGGATAAAAAAAGTTATAATTCACTTTTACAGAGAGAAAATGGTTGTCTGGCAGACTACCAGGTTTACCCTTGTGAAGGCCAACTAGAATCCTGCCAGATTTATGCATCTTATATAATTGTGACTGAGCCTACACGGATATTATATTGAGCATTGTCACAAGTTTTGGTTAATTTTGGCAAAAGCTATGGAAAAATATTTTGTAGAAAACCCTATATGGTCATAAAACAAAAATGACAAAAATATCAACATTCAAAATTACTAACCTCTTGGTGTTTTGAATTTTGTATCTCTCTTGTACCAAATTTTACTATGAGAAGTATCTAAAATGCAGACAGGATATTCTGTGTCTTCCCGATCAGCTTCCTTCAAAGCAAAGTTTGTTGCTGTGGGACAAAATATTTAAGAAAATGTTGATGCTTTATGCTTTGAAAAAGTAATGATAATTTACAATTCAAACATGCAGAAGCTTCATTTCTGAATATCACATTGAGAATGAAACAAAATGAAATGCAGCTATCTGTTAAAGCTAACCATTTACCTTACATCCACCATTTCTGCTACGATATCTTAATCTGAAATCCCCTCTCTTCCAAACTAATGTTACCAGCCTCACTCAATCAAACCTCACACTCACCTTTCCCTGGAATACATCCTAACCCCCCCACTACCCATCATATATTTACCCCTTCACCAATCCTACCCCCTACCATTACCCATCAAATATTTACCCCTACATCAATCCAGCCAAACGCTACACCACTTTCTATCAGCTCTCTCATCCAACCACTCAATTGTCTGAGCCTCCTCCACAGGACCTGAAGCTGCAGTCACACTTAAACAAATTTGGATTGGATTCCGATCAGATCTTTGTGAGTTTTTGATAAATCTTCTCCATCTCTGGTCAGAAACGATCCAAAATTTGCCAGCCAATGTATATATATGTTCAGCATCACATGGCTGTGAAAATGAAATATTACATGATTTTTTTTCATGACATATACTAACAGACACCTTTTACCATATATAATAGTCCAAAAGAAAAAGCTGTCTGCTGCTGTGAAATCACAAAATAATTGGTATAAATTTTTATTTTCACAGTCCTGAGAAACAAATCATTTCACAGGTTGGCAAATTTTCGGTTCTCCACACTCAGAGAAGGTCAAGCTTTTAATAGAAACTGGCAAAAACTGCATTAGAATCCATCCAAATTCATTGAAGTGTGTCTGCAACTTAAAACTGAAGTAAATTTGAATAACCCACCTATCATTAGCCTGACCAATATTCAATCTCACATTTGTCCTGTCTCATCCTAGCTGCTTCACCTTCCTGCCTGTCCCTTTCTTACCCTTCTCAACTCTTATCAAAATCTCCTGTAAGGCTTGAACACACTTGAGATAACCAGAATGCAAAAATGCATTGAGGTTTTGATGATACATAAATGTTCCGTTTCAAAGAGTGCCATCATGCACCATTATCTTCTCATTCAAATGTTATACTAGCATGTTCAAGAAATAATTTTGTCATTCCAGATGACCTTTTGACCTCCATAAAAGCAATACATAGCTAGAATGACAAACAACAGACAGACAAATGGACAAACAGCTATCTTGAGAGATCACATTTAAAAAAGTTTTCCAGGCTTTGACCCCTGGAGACCCCAGATGACCTTTCATCTTTGCCAAAAACTATGGGGACCATCTTCTGACCACAATGCATCCACATACAGTACCCAAATAGAAATCTATCCAAGTTTCCTATCTTGAGATATTGCATTAGCAGGATTTTCAGACTTGGACCAGCAGTGACCCCAGATGACCTTTGACCTCCATCAAAAACATTACGTACCATTTCCTGACCATAACCCATCCACATAACAAATATGAAATCTATCAAAGCTACTTAAACCTGAGATATCACATAAACAAGGTTTTCAGACTTTGACCCCTGGTGACCCCTGATGACCTTTGATCTCCGCCAAAAGCAATAGGGATCATTTACTGACTAAGGTATCCACATACCAAATATGAACTCTATCCAAGTTTCCTACCTTGAGATCTTGCATTAACAAGGTTTTCATACTTTGACCCCTGATGATCCCAGATGACCTTTGACCTCCACCAAAACAATAGGGACCATTTAATGACTATAAGGCGTTCACATACCAAATATGACATCTATCCAAGTTTCCTACCTTGAGATATCCTGTTAAAGAGATATTCAGATGTTGACCCCTGGTGACCCCAGATGACCTTTGACCCCCGCCAAAAACAATGGGAACCATCTACTGACTATAATGCATCCACATACCAAATATGAAATCTATCCAAGTTTCCTATCTTGAGATATCATGTTAACGAGATTTTCAGACTTTGACCCCAGGTGACCCCAGATGACCTTTGACCCCCGCCAAAAACAATGGGGACCATCTACTGACTATAATGCATCCACATACCAAATATGAAATCTATACAAGCTTTCTACCTTGAGATATCATGTTAACGAGATTTTCAGATGTTGACCCCTGGTGACCCCAGATGACCTTTGAACTACCCCACAAACTATAGGGACCATCTACTGACTATAAGGCATCCACATACCAAATATGAAATCTATCCAAGCTTCCTATCTTGAGATATTGTGTTTAAAAGGTTTTCAGACTTTGACCCCTGGTGACCCCAGGTGACCTTTGACCTCCACCAAAAACAATAGGGTTCTTCCTCTCAATATGGCACATCTATGTACCAAGTTTGAAAACTGTCACACATTCTTATCTTGAGATATCGTGTTAACAAGCAAAGTGTCACAAACACACACACGCACACACATATACATACATACACACACACGCACGCCATCATGATTGCATTGGTTTCTCTTATCATCGAAACCAAAAAACAACCTGATGTGATGTAAAGTTATTTTGTGTGAATAGTTCAAGACCAAATTCATCTTTATCATACTGAAGCAGAAAATATTCTGAGCATTCTGCTGAAACTTTCATTCTTTTCCAGTATTCCACTCAGAAGATTCTTATTGAAGTTGGCACATATACTACACACAGTGAACTTGAAGAAAGCCATGGATTCACACTATTAAAAATTAGTCGTAGATTTAACTGAAAAACAAAACAAAACAAAACAGGACAAAAAAATCACAAGAATGCTTAGATTATGTTCATACCCTGCACATGAGACATTAATTTAGTCCTCAACTACGTTCTAAGTGAATGTTTGGAAAAAAGTACATTACCAATAAACTTATTAGGAGAAGGCAGATGAAGTTCTGGATTCAGTTCCACATCTGGAAAACAAAAGTCAAAACTTGCTGTCATCCATCTCTTCAATCTGGAAAGAGTTCTCAGCTCCAATTTCCCTACCTTCTGACAAAGTTTCTATATGGTCTATGTTAGGATAAGAGTCAGGCTAAAACCTAACTGCTATCCTAACATTGACTTCAGTGAATACTTTTCAGAATACAGGTTCATCACAACTATATATCACAACATAGAGGTGTGACCTTAAATCTATCTATATCTGACAGTCTGTTCTGAATTATTTACCTGTGAGCATGCATATCCTGCACAAATTAAAGTTGTCTAGTTGTCCTTCAAGCTGTTTCTCTTTGAAGTAAATTAATCAATAATTAAGTGTCCTAAATGTTACAGATGTGTACTGAGATTATGGGAACAAACACCTTTCTCTCCAAAGCATAAAGAAGGTAATATAAGCATCTCCACATCTAGATCAACATAGGAAGGGGTGCAGACAGACTCTTTAAGCTCCCCCCCCCCCCTCCCACCATCTTAATTTCTGTTTAATTTATTGTTGAGCCAAACAGGTTGACTTTATTCAAATGGTAAATGCTCCAAAAATAGAGTTCCCTTTGTCAAACTTGAATTTAAAGCTTTCATCTTATGTTTCACACCTTTTGAAGATACCCTGCCATCAAGACAAAACAAATTTTACGAGAAATGAAATTTGTCTCAATTTTGGTGCCACAGGTAAGTGCCGAAGGAGGAAAGGGGACATAAACTTCAATCAAGAAGCCTTGATGAGTATGAGGTAAGGGAACATGGACTTCAATCAAGATAATGAGGTATGAGGTAAATATGCGATTCCCACAACCATTAGTCATCCAACAAGTTTCTTAATTTTGCTTGAATAAGCAGTAGGTCTTCTATATTGTGTTGCAAAACCATCTCCATGCAATGTAAATGCAATCTTCTTGTAGTCTTCTCCCCTTTCCAAATATGAATCAACAAGTAACTGGCAGCAGGTCAACATTAATCTCAACAAATGTAGGCAAAAAGAAGCAAAAATTCCCTCACCAAACAGGCCCAACCTTGGCCCCATGCAACCTTTATACTGCTGCAAATTTATTTAGGAAAGCATTTACGCAAAGTCATACTTCACTGGTTATATATTAAGGTTGACCCTCAAATAGTTCAAATTCAATCAGCTATTGGGTAGTGTTACACAACAACTCCCAGTTCAGAAGTGTAATACATGTTGTGCTGTGGGAGAAGTTTTTTGTTTGAAGCAAGGCCATACAAATGATTTAATTGGTGGATTTTGAATCGGAAATGAAAAAAAATTTGGTTTGGCATGCATATTTTGAGTGAAGAAATTTGTCAGCTGATAGAGAAATGTCAACTACTTGTTAATTAATGCTCATGCAAAGAAATTTTTTCTAGTTACATCTCTTTCATAGAACTATATACTAAGGTATGTTAACTGGGAAATATTCAATAAAAGTCTCACAAATGCAATGTTTCCCTTCAATAGTTTTTATTGTTTTTAACATCAAAATATTCATGGGTGATCAGTTGAATATCATCTCTGTGCAGCTAAACAGCTGACTTCACAGAATGATACAGTGACATCTGTTTCGAATGGATGCTAATGATCTTCATTGTTCTTGTAAGAAGCTTACAATGATAAGTTATGCCAACAACACAAGTCTTTTTTATTCTGATGATAACCCCCCTCATAATATCTCTGCAGTTGAGCAAGAGTTAAAAAATATTTGTCTGTGCTTTCAGGTTTAAAAGCTTTTCAATAGTGTATAAAAGACCTGTTCTGTGATATTTTCTTGTAGTAGTATGAAAATTGTACCCCTAGAGTGTGAAGGTATTTTAGTTAAGAAAGATTTCATTCCATTTTCATCATATGCTAAGTTTGGGGAATTCTAATAGAAAAGCATTTCAGCTGGGAAACTCATATTGATCACATTTCTGGTAGGATATCCAGAGGAATACGAATTTCGAACAAATTAGGACACTGCCTTCCTCATAACATACTACTTGCAATCTACAATGCTATCAATTTACTAAATATAACTCATTGTCTGGGGAAATAGTTACTCAAGACATTGTGGCCTTCCTCATAGCATATTGCTTGCAATCTATAAGGCTTTCAATTTACTGCGTAACTTATTGTAACATTGTCAGAGGGAATAGTTACTCAACCTGTCTACAAACCCATTGTTTCCCTTAACCAGAATGCAAAAATGCATTGAGGTTTCAATGATACATAAATGTTCTGTTTCAGAGAGTGCCATCATGCACCATTATCTTCTCATTCAAATGTTATACTAGCATGTTCAAAATATAATTTTGTCATTCCAGATGACCTTTTGACCTACATTAAAGCCATACGTAGCTACAAATACAAACAACACACAGACAAATGGACAAACAGCTATCTTGAAAAATCATATTTAAAAAGGTTTCCGGGCTTTGACCCCTGGAGACCCCAGATGATCTTTCATATCTGCCCAAAACAATGGGGACCATCCTCTAACCATAGTATATCCACATACCCAAATATGAAATCTATCCAACCTTTCAAACTTGAGATATTGCGTTAACAAGATCTTCAGACTTTGACCCCCGGTGACCCCAGATGACCTTTGTCCTCCGCCAAAAACAATAAGGATCATCTTCTGACTATAACACATTTACATTTCAAATATGAAATCTATCCAAGTTTCCTACCTTGAGATATTGTGTTAACAAGATTTTCAGACTATGACCCCTGGTGACCCCAGATGACCTTTGACCTCCACAAAAAACAATAGGGACCATCTACTAACAATAATGCATTTACATTTGAAATATGAAATCTATCCAAGTTTCCTACCTTGAGATATCACGTTAACAAGGTTTTCAGACTTTGACCCCAGGTGACCCCAGATGACCTTTGACCTATGCCAAAAACAATAGGGACAATCTCCTGACCATATTGCATCCACAAACCAAATATGAAATCTATCCAAGCTTCCAAACTTGAGATATTGTGTTAACGAGATTTTCAGACCTTGACCCTGGGTGACCCCAGATGACCTTTGACCTCAGCCAAAAACAATAGGGACCATCTTCTGACTATAATGCATCCACATATTAAAAATGAAATCTATACAACTTCCCTACCTTGAGATATTGTGTTAACAAGATTTTCAGACTTTGACCCCCAGTGACCCCAGATGACCTTTGACCTCGGCCAAAAACAATAGGGACTATCTTCCGACTATAATGCATCCACATAACTAATATGAAATCTATACAAATTCCCTACCTTCAGATATTGTGTTAACGAGATTTTCAGACTTTGACCCCCAGTGACCCCAGATGACCTTTGACCTCGGCCAAAAACAATAGGGACCATCTCCTGACCATATTGCATCTACAAACCAAATATGAAATCTATCCAAGTTTCCTACCTTGAGATATCGTGTTAACTAAGTTTTCAGACTTTGACCCCTGGTGACCCCAAATGACCTTTGACCTCCACCATAAACAATAGGGTTCTTCCCCTCAATATGGCTCATCTATGTACCAAGTTTGAAAACTGTCAGACATTCCTAACTTGAGATATTGTGTTAACAAGCAAAGTGTCACAAACACACACACACACGCGCACACGCACACACACACACACACCTATACATACACACGCCATCATGAATGCACAGGTTTCTCTTATCATTGAAAGCAAAAAGAGAGCCACTGCTTTTATTGCCATGCATACAGTAACACCAGAAGCTGCCGAATCTTCTCTCCTCTGAATACCTTGAAAGCCAGACATCAGCAAACTCCAAATAGCCTGTTTTCTATAGCAATACAATAGTGGGCTTCTTCCTAACTTCTTCTCATAGCTATAGCACCAGGTGAAATAACCATTCCAATCTCAAGCACTTCACATCTATTCACAGCTACAGCACCAGGTGAAATTATCATTCCAATCTACCTCTCAAGCACTTCACATCTATTCACAGCTACAGCACCAGGTGAAATTATCATTCCAATCTATCTCTCAAGCACTTCACCTCTATTCACAGCTACAGCACCAGGTGAAATAACCATTCCAATCTACCTCTCAAGCACTACACATCTATTCACAGCTACAGCACCAAGTGAAATAACCATTCCAATCTACCTTTCAAGCACTTCACATCTATTCACAGCTACAGCACCAGGTGAAATTATCGTTCCAATCTATCTCTCAAGCACTTCACATCTATTCACAGCTACAGCACCAAGTGAAATTATCATTCCAACCTATCTCTCAAGCACTTCACATCTATTCACAGCTACAGCACCAGGTGAAATTATCATTCCAATCTATCTCTCAAGCACTTCACACCTATTCACAGCTACAGCACCAGGTGAAATAACCACTGCAATCTACCTCTCAAGCGCTTGACTTCTTCCCAGTATTGTTTTTGCTTCTCAAGGTGAAAGATTTGGAATCCACTTAAAGAAAATTTGAAAGTTTTCCTCTTATGCTTGCTTTATGACCCACTTCAAAAGGAGACTTACTTCTAGTTATATTTAAAATTGTTTCTGCATTGTCCCAAAGCAGAAACAATTCTGTTTTGGCCCATTCTGCTTTTGTAGCATATGGTTGGGTGGGATATGGGTTGTTTTTGCCTGGTGGGTTTATTGGTGTTTGGTGTTGTGTCATCATCATGTTTTATAATTTGTGTTTTTCTGTTTCATGTTTTGTCTGTGGTTGTAATCATCTGTCTTTTAAGTTGTTATCTTTTGTATTTTATTGTATTAGGGGCTTCCTTTCAAATAAGTTCTGTCTATGAACTGTCTCACCTCAATCCTGCTCCTTTACATTTTCATTTACACTTTCTTACTACCTTTTGTTGTGACTATAGACAAACCTGGAAAGTAAGTGCTGTTATGATTTCAGTCAGCTATAACTGGGGTCTATCATCTTTTTAATCTTTCAATATCTTTGCTAACCTGTACCATGAATGGTTTTACACTAAAATGCCTCTCGATTCCCTTAATTTCATTCTATATAGAGGTTTTAAGTTATATTTTAACAGTAAATGAAGACGATCTAAGGCTGATGGACTCCACTTATGGCTGCCTACAGTCACTAAACACAAGTATTTATCGGATTTGTCTATGCTGTCTGATAAACTGTCAAATTTCTCATAATTGTTATTTTGACATAATTGATATATTGTGTGCATCTGTGCATTGACTGAAAGAAAGTGCATTAAACTGAGTAGAGGTTGTTGGGTTGTTGAGTTGACATAATTAATTTCAATTTCCTCTGTACTGCCACTTACTTGACACCATTGAAATCCATTCCTGTGGAACTTCGTTGACACTGTATTTTGTTTTATACCAGTATTCTTCTTCCGTACACTCGTCAGCAAATGTTTTAGAGTAAAAAATGAAATTTGCGTTGTCGATAGTCATTAAGTTGGTGCACTGAGCATAAATCTGAAAAGAAAATGAGAGGTAAGGTTTAAAAGGTGCCTTAAACAAAAGAATTCAAAAATATAAACAGAATGAAAAATGAATTCTTACAGTCAACTTCCATCTTTACATGACATTCTTAAGCTAAAATATACAATTTTGAAGTTTATTCACTCAAAATAAAATGGTACATTGCACAACAATTTGTAATGCTGTGAGTTGTACAACAAGAAAGTCACAAAATATTGCATAATGGACTTATCTTTTCTAAGAGAATTAATTTTTGTTCTGTTAAGAGGGAAGTTGGACTGTTAGAATTCATTTGTCATGCTGTTTCATACGTATTGATGAAATTTTTTACTTGAGGTACACTCTAAGCCAGTGGCGTGTGCAGGATTTAGAAGGTGGGGGGGCAAAACCTGTGAGTTCCCCAAGTGGCAAAAATTTTGATGCCTTTTGTTTTTCTTTTTTTTTCTTTTCTGCCTATTTCATTTATTGGAGGTTGGCTCACGTTGGCATACTTGTGCTATCCAAACTTTCGGGGACCTTCCTTTTTTTTTTTGCCTTCTGTGGTGGTGGTGGTAAGGTTTGAATGCTCAGGGTATCTCTTCAAACTTTTCATCCTCCTCAAGCCCATAAATCTCCCAAGTGACTTTCACCCAACTGACTTTGGAGGTAGGAGGTTCCCCCCAACACCCCCCCCCCCTTTTAACACACTACTGCTTTGAGAAAGATGTCACCATGCAGGGTTTAGCTTAGAATGAATGCTCTGCTAAAGTGGCAATGAGAGCCTGCCGCAGCTCTTGACTAGGCTAAGATAATATCTTGCAATGCCAACTGTTGGTTGTAAAATTAATTGGCTCACAGCGCCCTCTTATCTATTCTTCCTACTGCAATTTGCAACATGCGAGTCTTGGATCAAAAGACCAAAGGCTATTAAATCAACGAGTCTTCATGTCATATTTTATTTTATGGAAAGAAACAAATTCATTCCTGGTGACAGTAATTTTCATGCCAAGGAAAAGTGACACCTTAATGATCTTGAATGCAAAGTGCACTGTAATTTGAATGCATTTCTCTGATTTTCCTTAAAGTGTACTTCAAGTCTAAATTTTCATAAACATATTTCTGAGCATGTATATGAATTTAAACAGTAAAACCCCAATCTTCAAATGACATTCATAGGCTGAGATGTAAAATGTTGACATTTATCAGTTCAGTTTACAATGGTACATTGTTAAATAATTTGTGATGTCATTGTTTTACTACTCAAATGACAATCTTTGTATTTCTTTGTTTTTCTGAAAGCTACTGCATGTACCAACATGTGATAGCACTCTTAAGAAGTGATGTAATTAATGAAGCCCTCTATGTACAACATGCTATGCAAGCATGCACGAAGTGTTCAAGGTTGAAAAACATTTTTAATCTCATAGGGAATAAAAGCAGGTCATGTGAGTTGCACAACAAGGAAGTCAAAAATGGTTGCACAATGGGCTGTTTTGTTTTAAGTGAATAAGTTTCAAAATTTAATATCTCAACAATGGAAAAATCCATGGCAATGAGAGATGGATGGACAAGATTTTTTTGCAACCTCTACAATATGTATTTTAAAAATTCTAGACTTCACGACTTGCACCTTTCATGTACCCATTCTGAGTTAATGTAATACATACACATGTTGTGAGACACATTTATGATTTCCAACATCATACCATATTTGCTACCTATCAGGGTTTAAACTCTCTTTCCCTACTCCATTGCTTATGCTAAGCACCAAGCACAATGGCAGTAGGTTCCATTTTTAACCCTTTTGCTACTGAAGGGGGCCCATCCCGCCATACTGAGTTATGTATTATATTACATATATACAATATATATATATATATATACCTGCTCTACGAAATAGTAAGTTTTTGTATAGACGAAGCCATATTTGCGCTCACTTTATCTCCTCTTCAAGCCTATTCCATGTCCAAAGCACCATTACACACCATAGGTTTATAATGTAGTACTCCGGGATGCAGCTGAGTGCTATATGGATTTGCAGCAAAACCACACATACAAAAGTGATGGAAAATTATGGTTTCACAGGGAAACCATGGGTAGCGAAGGAGATAAAGTCTTTGTTATGAACCAGCCAGGAGTCAAACTCCAGCCCTCCTGGCTGCAAGTCAGATGCTCTAACCACTGGACTATGCAATCAATTACTATGTAGGACTATGTGCCAAAACTGCCTATGATGAGATATAATGAAACTATAACCTAAAGCTGACCTACAATGACCTTTGACCTCCTCCATAAAATATATGTTTATAGAACAATTCTTCACTGCTACTAACCTCTTCATCATATTCAAACATCAGCAGGTGTCCTGTAAGGACATGTTCATCTGGATAAATCTGCATGTTCTCTGCTAATGCTTCCACAAGTTCAACAGGCTCCTCCTTTTAAATTTAAAAAATAAAATCAAATTTTGAAGCACAGGCATTAGATTGTACTTATAAGGACTTTTGTTCAGAGCTTTAAAAGCTGTTGCAGTAACATAACATCATCCACTGTAGGCTACACATATACTTATTTGGAAAACAATCAACTGCTTCAAGATTTCTTCGAACAGAAGGTTAACATGTTTATTTCATGCCACAATTTCAAGATGAGAAACCAGAAGAATCAATTTTTAAACACAATTACAAGCAATGTCAAACCAAAACATATTGAGACAGATATTGGTTCAACAAAATAAGCCCTCAATCCATTGTTAAAAAAAGCACTAAACAGCAAGTTTACAACCTGAATGGAACATTAATATTTTGCAATAAGGGACACCTTGTACCAGCCAGGCATTATGAAAATATTTGACCTGTCCAGAAAGGTGAAATCCTTATACCTTAGGAGCAACCACAAAACATTGGCTCAAATTGTCATATTACTTCAGAAAATGTACCAAAAATTCAATAAAATACACTAAGCATAAATTTAGAGCTAAAAAAGATATAAATTTTCTCAAAATAAAAACGTTATGCCAAATATTATAGAATCAACTCTTTTGTGGAAACTGAAAATGTATAATGAATGGGTTTCTTCTTCTTTAATAACTTCATTGAAACTTTCTATTTTCATTCCACTGTCATTATTCTGTAGTAACTGCTTTTTCGTAATTTAAATGAAATTTTTGTTATACATTGTTGTACCTGAAAGTGAGCTTTGGCATACATAACTAAAATTAAGGTGGCATTCTGATCTAGACAGTATTAGCAGGGTGCTAAGTTATAATCCTTCATTGCATAGAGGTGATAGATGTATAAAATATTGGAAGTCACTAGCATATGAAAACAAAATAAAACCTTACCTCTTCATGAAACCGGAAATCATTGTCATCAATGGTTTTGATTTCACTGTAAATCCTGTGAAATACCACAAAAGAATAACAACATGATACATGAGCTCAGATGAAGTGGAATGGAAAAAATACTGGGGGAAGTGGAGGGCCAACAGGACAGCCCCAGGTTGACATGGAGTGAAAAAAATACAGGGGGAGGGAAGATAGAACATATCTTTAGCTCCCCACTTTTTTCATTGAGGGCTCAAGCCCCCAAGCCATCCCTCCTCTCGTTCTGCTGTCACTGCATGGGGTTTTATCAAAGAGTTATCTGGCAGACACCATGTACTTCTTAGAAGCCCATACCACTGACTGCTTACACCAGTACATATGGACAGACAATCACACAACCATCCAAGTTGCTGTAGGTGGAACAAGTTTAGAGTTGACCAAGATGAGGGCTACAGTAGTGCTACTGTTGAAGTGGAAGATGCAAAAGCAACATTTCAGACTCAATACAAACATGAATGGAAGAAACCTGTCACAAGTCTTCATTAACTTACTTTTGGCAAATTTAACCTAAACTGCATTTTTTTGAAAATATGACAAGTTTGTCACAGCATCTGTTGCCATTAAACCCCCTACTGAACTTCCTATCACACTCACAAAGTGCTTACATGAAGAAATGTACACCTGCCAGCTTCAGTTGTACTTTTGCCATGGAAGAGAATAAACTGTGGTTAGACGGCTATCCTCTTTCTTTGCATTAGCATAGAGCTAGGCTTCTTTTGAAACCCTGTAATGAATAATGCGTAGCAACCCTGTAATGAATAATGCGTAGCAACCCTGTAATGAATAATGCGTAGCAAACCCTGTAATGAATAATGCGTAGCAACCCTGTGATGAATAATGCGTAGCAACCCTGTAATGAAGATCTTAATATGCAGTCTTTGTTTCATATTTCTTTTGTGTGTTTCCTGTTAGGGTTCGGCTAAAGCATTTGCTTGCCCAAAAAGAATTAAATTTAAAATTAAGTGTAAAGTCATGGATAGTGTCTGATTAAAGAAAGTGTCTGCTTTGATCAATTCAGCTCAATTTTGCAATACTCCTCCACGATTAGGAGCAATAGGTTGTATACAAAAAGGAAGATGTCTTAAAAGAAAGTGTCTACTTTGATCAATTCAGCTCAATTTGTAAAGAATCCTCCACAATTAGGACCAATAGGTTGTGTACAAAAAGGGTGATGTGTTTAACGAAGCATCTCTCTGATCAATTCAGCTCAATTTAGCAAGAATCCTCCACAACTAGGAGCAATAGGTTGTGTACAAACAGGGGGATATGTTTAAAGAAAGTGTCTGCTTTGATCAATTCAGCTCAATTTATAAAGCATCCTCCAAAATTAGGAGCAATAGGTTGTATACAAAAGGGGAAATGTGTTTTAATTCATTATTTGTGAATGTCATACATATAAAAAGCTTTAACATTTCAGCATAGCAGTGTGACACTTGCCAAGTCAGGACCACAAATTAAGAGAATAATTTGCTGTTATCCTGTTTCATTTTACTACACAAATGAGCAATTGTGTAGCAGAACCTTTTGTACATTAAACATCAGTTTTCAATGATATTGAGATAAAGAATTCAACTGAGACCTCAAACTTCCTGTAAAAAGGTTCTTGATGATTCAGATCTAAGTATGTTTTTGGATAAACTGACTGGCCAATGAGCCAATTAGATCAAGTTTAACAGCTTAGTTTCCTAACCACCTAGTTTAAGTCATGCCTGAAGCGGCCTTTTTTCCAGTTGTGGCCCACTTGCTTTTTTTTCCTACTCCATATTGCTTATGTTGAGCACCAAGCACAATGGCAGTGTGTTACTAGGGCTTTGAGTGTAAAGCAAAATAACTAAACGTTTAACCTCAAAATTTGCGATCGTTTAGGGATTAACCACGATTACCTTATCACAAAAAATAATTTCAGTATGTAGTGATTGATACTGAATGTAATGCAGAAATAAAGAGCTGTTATTTTGCATGGTAAAATCAATTTATTCTGAAACTTTGAAACCTACAAGATTCAAATATGCCCAGAATGTTCCATTTAATAAAAACCAGAGATCATCGGAGTATAAAAATGGATAAAAAAAACTGTCAAAATCAGGTTTTGCAATAAATCCCTTGTAGTTTTGTACCACACCTTCATTCCACATGCCATCTTTTAGCGATTAATCACGTCATGTTCACAGTCCTATGTGTTACATTTTTAAAGTCTTTGGTTTGATCACACCATGAGTGGAACTCCCTGACTTCCCAGTTACAACCACTTACCTGTAAACAGCCACCCGTTTAGTCAATCTATCTATTAAAATAGCACACGTTTACCTCTCACTTGGACCAGCATCCTGCAGCATCTTGATATACTGAAAGATGATCTTGACAACTTCTGTTATTTTCTCCAGCCCTTCATCTGTCATAGTCACCATGATACCAAAGGATGAATAAGTCGAGTTATGTTCAGACCCACTCTCTACATTGCCAGCATAGAGACTTAGTGCAAGGGACCTAGAGAAAAGCACAAGCAAGCAATATGGGTATCCTTTTTAAATTTAAGACTTAGAATAAAAGTTTAAGTCTATATAATTAATAATACTACCATTGAAAATTGGAATAATTCTTCAAAAGATAAGATGGTCAATTAGACTCATTTCACTAGCCTTATAAAACTCCACAGTAAAGTCACCATTCTGACACTCAGACTTTTGTTCTTTAAATTTAAATTCTTCGCAAAAAAATTTAGAAAACGATAAGTTGTTGTAACATATTTTGAGGCAAGGGGGCTACTAGAGGCTCACCGACTGTTCATAAGAGACTGAAGTTGTTTACAAACTGAAGCAGATTTAAAGAAAAAAATGAAATTAGTGGAATGCGCTTGGTATAGAGTACAAACAAAAGAATCCAACTTTTTAAGTTAAGATGATTGGATTTTGTAGTATTCCCCCATATAAAACTAAAACACGGCAATTAGACCAATGAACTAGAGCACCATCTATGCTGATCCCTCAAAACTGTTGAATTACGGCACAATGATCACTTTCAATGCCAAGAAAATTACTCCCCATGCAATGGATATTCTAATCACTACAGGGACTGTACTTTTCATGCATGGCTGTTATTTCTTGAACATATGTCTACCAACAATTAAGAATGTTTTAATTTATCTTTGGTAAAATGATAACCCCCCCCCCCCCACTGCCTTGCTTACTGCTTTTATGAGGAAAAAGTAAGTTTAGTTAGTAAACAGCAAGGCAGAAGGCAAGTTTAATGGGCTGTGATAACACAATAGTAAGTAAAAGCTTCCTCCCTGAAAAAAATAAAAAAAAATCGACCCTTAATCTTCATCCTTTCCACTAGCAAGGTCAAGCAGTGTCATATGACTTGGTGCTTGTACATAGACAGTTTTAGAGAGAGTGCAGGGATGACCACTGACCTATTTTTTACAACCAGCTAGAAGCCTTTCAAACGTCAATTAACCATGCCACGTTCGATAGCTATCTGACTGAAAGCTGCACAGCAATACCACACCAAGACAGTCCCATCTTTTGAACTCGTATGACCTCTAATGACCTTGGATAAAAAAAAATCTATGTACAAGACTCACAAAGCACTACGTGAGGAATATTAAAAGCAACTTTTGAGGTCCGTGGAATAAGTGACACTCCCAAGATATTCACAAAAAAGCCAGTAATGACCCCTAAATGACCTTTGACCTCAATGTTTTGAACACAACATCTAGCACTATGTTTATTGACCAATGTATCCAAGTTTTGTTACAATACATCAACAAATGTGCCCCTGAGAGCATTAACGGTAATTGTGAACAGACATGAAGGATAGACGGATAGACAGAGTGGTGGTGGCAGATCACAATAGCTCAAACAGCCCTTTCAGCTGGTTTGAGCTAATAAAATGTTCAAAGTCTAGATAATACCTCCATACAACAGTTTTAGGGATAAGTGCATCAACACTGCATTTAATTTCAATTCCTGCATTTGCCAAAAAAATTGTACTTTTCCTTCAAGAACCCTACGGATACCTCTTGATATTCAATTCAAATTCAATATAGCAAAATTGCACTGCTAAAAAATTCATAATTTTGAGGAACAGTTCTTTCAAAATAATGACTTGAAAAATTTTGCAAATTTCCCCCCACCCCTACCCCACCCCCAATACACACAACACACACACATACACTTTTAAACCATAAATTGGCTAAGGTCATACACTTCCAACAGTGCTACCTGACTTGACCAAAGATTGTAACGACACAAATCTATTAGAATAAACTATGACTGATGCGTTTTTGCGAAGTTCCTTTTCATTTATTGTGGTGAATAAAAAATTTATTTAAAAATTTACCAGGCCTAGACAGAGGATCAAAATTTCTTTTCTGTTATGTCATCTCATTTACAAAGAAAGTACACTCAAGTAGAAAAGATTTCATTATACTAGATAAGCATAAAGCTATTTAAGCTTTTCTTTTACTAATTAAATAAAAAACTGGTTCAACAGACAAGATTATTTGCACTCACCTTTTCTTAAGGAGAGCTAGAAGACTGCCATTACCTTCATGGCCAACCAACCAACCTAAATACTGAAGTGGTTTGCTCCTGCATATAAAAGAAACAACATACTACTTATCACAGCAAAATACAGACAACAACTTGACACTTAAATGGATTGGCTAATTTAATTTTAAAGTAATAGTTAGACTAAATTAATAGTCACTCTATCTACAGTGTGAGAGTCAGAATCATTCTCACACATTCAGAACCTTTTCATGCAAACCATTAATGTACACCAATAAAATCCCAACCTCTTTCCAGTTTCAAGTATAAAAAGGTAATAACTGAACCATCTCATATTTCCAGCTTTGAAATAAAATATTGTTCAATTTCCCTATCCTAAGAATATCAGCAGAGTCTCATTCCCTTGATGCAAATCTGGCATTATTTACGAGAGAATTTAACAAGGCACATACATTCTGGATGTTGGCCTGCAGCGATTACCCTCCTATCATGCCTATTCCAAGCTAATACACCAACCATTGTTGTTGAACATTTAAACCCACTGGTATTTCACTGACCTGGGTTTTTCCTTCCTATCTGGGCTACTTTGTATAAATCTTACTTGTAATATTTAGCTAGGGGTGGAAATGCCCAGGTGACTTCAATCTGATGGTAATCCTTTACAGGAACAACTGCAAAAAAAAAACGGAACAAAATAAATTTTAGAACATGAAACTTAGTGATTTTATTTCACAGAAGTCTGGAAAGTTCATTCCAATCACAGTCTTAATACTGTACACTAAAAAAGGGAATACAGAAAGCTGACATGATGGTTTTACATTAGAAAGTCCTTTAAGTGGCAATTAGAGTCTGTTGTTTACAATTTTATCACAACTTAAATTCTGCTTCACATTTGTACATTGACTTAAAACTAAGAAAAAATGTTAAGTGATCTTGGTTTAACATTGGCATTTGTTAAAGGCTTTGTTGGAGGCTTTATAATCTTGCATTTGTCTTAATTTTTACCTGAAAATATTCAGAATTTTTTTTTTAACACAAAACTAACATTTCTTCTGACCTGAAATACTTCTTCAATGTTTCTACAGTTTGGAAAGCAATCAGTTCAGAAGGGAAAAACAACAAAAGTTTGATATTATTTGTTAGACACCAATTGCCCTTTAATGGCAGGATTGTAAAATCCTAAACTATATGACAAAACTTTCAGCTTTTATAAAAAGTGCATGAAGCATCATTAGATTAATGTACAATTCCAAATACTTAGTATCACACAGGGTAAAACCTTTTCCATCTTGGTGAAAAAATCCATGTAAGATTAAATTGATGAATAAAATATGAATACTTTAACTCAGCAGTTCCACTAGGAGGGGAAAGGAAATAACAAAGGAAAACAGGATTAAAAGGAGTGCTCTAGTTTAACCCCCGTCCTTCCTTTGCAGGCACATACACTACCACCCAAACTAAAAGCCATATTTACTAATTTGATCTCATCCTGGAAAATTACTCACAACTGAGATGAATACCATCTCATATACATTACTTGAGATGGATATCAAAGTTTATTTTGTACCTTTATACAATTTGTGGAACTTCTCTGGAGTAAATGGTGGTCCACAATTTTCAAAGGAAATCTTCTCCAGTTTACTGCAGGAATTAACAAAGAAAAAGCTGATCAATCAAAAATACAGAAACCTGCATAGTAACATATAACCATGGTGTACAACCAGTCATAGAAGGAAGAAATACAATGGTTACCAAATTTTATATGACTATCACATATTGTGCTGCAATCACCGACTTATATACATGGACACAGCAGGTAACGTATACGTCCTATCCGTAGATGATAACCACCAGCTAAGACAAAAAAAGGCACACCAAAATGGCGGCCGTGAAGATATAAATCGTCTGATTTGACCACGACTCTGTCATATTTTAAGCAAAAGTTAAACTTGAATGGAAAACAATATCATATTCCTGCAATATGTGAAGTGATTTTGACCTTATCTTGCCATATTGCAAAAATATTACAACTTTCTTGCAAAATATGGTAACATACTTGAGCAAGTCCAACCTTTCACACAAAACCATAGCACACAGCCATTTTGGTGCGCTTTTTCTCACACGAACGGTAGCGACAATATACCATGCAGTATGCTCTGTCCATGTATAGGAAGTCCGTGGCTGCAATATAGAAACTAGAAAGCCAAAAGGCTTAGTGATTCCTTGCCATATGATATATTGTAATAATGAACATGGATGCCCACATGACAAGCAAGAGATCCCTCACAAATACTGAGGTATACTAGTAAGGTCAAAACCTTTTGAGATCATGTGACCCAAAATGACCTTTCACACTCACTTAAAACAATAGGGAGCAACTACCTAAAAAGACCATCAACATGCTGAATATGAGCAATTCACAAACTGAGTATGGGATCCCTCTACAGTTCAATAACCACATAAAATGTCATGTCTTCAAGGTTTTGCCCTTTTGTGACCCCAACGTTTGACCTCCACAAACAAGAGAAATCTCCCACGCAATTATGATGCTGGTAAACTATGTTGTCTATTAACTTGATAAAGAGATATTTTTGAAACATGCTCCTTTAAATCAAAATTTTGGGTACTGAGGATAGTTCTCTATATAATGATGTCTCTATGATCCAAAAAGTTGACTGCATTGTGGTTCGTGTTACAACAAGCCCTAATCCTAACAGTCATTCATAAATTGGAACATACAGTAGAGACTTCTCAACAGAAAGGTGTATCCTTGGCTATTAGTGGTGGTCCTTTTGTATTTGTTTTTTGGTGTAATGCCCTTCCCAATGACTACAATATCCTTCAAAATTATAACAAAAAATGGGAACCCTAATAATCCAGAAATTAACAAGATTTGTAATTTGCCTTAAATTGTCTGCTTGTGGGAACACCACAAAACAGAGTACAAGTCAAGTGTCCTTTGTTTGATACATAGTAGATACTATTATGCTAGTTTGATTACCTGAACTGCAGTACTTTCTGAAAAACAAGCCTTACTGAGAGGGCTAAATAAGTGTCAGACTAGATCTCCAGACAGGTAGGAAATGGTTAAAGCCATTGAGCTGTATGATTCAATGAGAAAACCCCTCAGGACACTGTGGCAGTCAAATGTGATGAATTAGGTATTAAAGATAACAGTGACCAGCAATTTTCACAGACTCTGGTGGGTCAGTTACAATTTGATTCATTCAATTAGGCAATCTCAGTTCAAGCATGCTCAGGGGTATTTGATCCAAATGATCAGTTATTTAGTTCTTTTTAAAAAACTAATTACCCATGGTATATTTAATTATCTAGTTCCCACTTCCATGTCCTTATGAGGACAGTGGCACAAGGTTTGTCTGTAACTTTTAACAATCTTTGATACTAAATTTAATGTTATCTTCATATTTTCTTTAGGGTTATGGAAGAAACAATGCTTGTATGTTCTAAAAGAAATTTTGGGCATCATACAGAGCACTTGATCTGTTCAAAGTTTACACTTATGAAGTTCCCCACCGAACAATACCTCTGCTTTGTGGGCATGGCAGCTTTCTCCAATATATTCAGACTACGTCCCAAAATAACCCTCATACAGCCTTTGTTTAACTCACATATTTCATGAAAATCTATAGGCCGAGATACTTATGGCAAAATCAGCATTCAAACCAAAATCAACATAAATACTGTACCAAATGCACTTTTATGCACTTTAGACATTCTTAATACAGTGAGATTGCTTCAGTATATATTTTGATATTACCCAACTTGATCATTTACATAATGAAGTGGATTCCAAAAGCTTACCAGATGCATCTTACATTACCCATGCCATTCAAAACTCTTCACCCTATGCACTAATGAATGTTAACCCTAACAGTTACCCTTTTTGAGATAAAGTATATGCAAGGTCTAACCTCTGATGACCCTAAATGACCTTTGACCTCCAGTAAAAACAATAGGGATCATCTACTCAATATGGACAATCCAAATGCTAAGTATGAGATCCCTCACAGTTACCCTTCTTGAGATATACTGTTTACAAAGTTTTGATGTTTTGACCTCTGGTGACCCCAGATGACCTTTGACCTCCACCCAAAACAATAGGGATCATCTACTTAACATGGACAATCCACATACTAAGTATAAGAGCCCTCACACTTACCCTTCTTGAGATACAGTGTTTACAAGGTTTTGACCTTTTTACCTCTGGTGACCCCAAATGACCTTTGACTTCCACCAAAAACAATAGGGATCATCTACTCAATATGGGCAATCTGCATGGTACGTATGAGATCACTCACATTTTTCCTTCTGGAGATATTGTGTTTACAAGCAATTCCCAAGGCATTTACCATTTGACCCCTGGTGACCCCAAATGACCTTTGACCTCCACCAAAAATAATAGGGACCTTCTACTCAATGTGGGCAATCTACATGCCAAGTTTGAGATCTCCCAGAGTTACCCTTCTTGAGATATCGTGTTTACAAGCAGGCATCACACACACACACATACAAACACACACGACATCACCATCGCATAGCTTCCTTGCCTGCCTTCGGCAAGGAATCAACAACAGCTGACCTCTTGTACCAATGGCATATCTCTCAAAATAACACCTCTTTCAAAACAATATTTTCAGTGGTTTAGGTGGTACTAGTCCCCACCATAAATTGATGTCAGCTTGGCAATTAGAGCAATTTTCTGAGAGTTGGTACTGGTAGCAGTAATCTGAGAGGTGGCCACCTCACAAATTGCATGTTTGGTCTAACGGTAGAGCATACGCCTCTCACCCGAAAGGCCCAGGTTTTTGGTTCCCAGGTCAAGTCATACCAAAAACTCTAAATATGGAACCTACTGAAGTTGTGCGTGATGCTCTGCATAAGCAATGGAGTTGGGAAAACAAGCCAGTGAGCCACTACTGGAAAAAAGGCCGTGGCCAGCTCGACTTGAACCAATAGGTTGGAAACTGGGCCCTAACACTCCATGTAACATCTAACATCTCACAAAACGAATGTCAGGGGAAACCCTGTAGACTCTTCCATCACTGACACCTTCTGCTATTGTACTTGGTGCTCCTCATCTCACATCATCTAACTGACAAATTCATTACTGGTGAACTGAATGAATCGCTTTTAATCAGCGAAATTCACTAGAACAAAGGTCCATTAAAATGAAGATTCACTAAGACCAATGATTCTTTCATTTTTACTTCACTTGAACAATGATCAAGCAGCTTAACCCATACTTTAATATTTATTTTAAAATTAAGTTTACATCTACAGTTTGATGTTAAATTAACCTATTCCTAATACTAGATCTTAAACTAAGCAAACTTGGTCTGATACATTTCCACTGGGTGAATCTTCAATATATTAAATGACCTGGCAGGGAAGGTCTAGTTGCAGGGTCCTGACAGGGTCCTTGAAATACTGAAATTCAAGACACATTCCTGACTTTCCACAAACTAAAATGGAAACATTTCATCTACCCTAAAACGAAGAGTTTGCCCGAAATTGCCCTTTTTTATACATTTGCCCCAAAGTATATATATATATATACTAAACATGGTTACAACTACTGAAATTATCAAGTTTAAAATTTCCAGCCCATATGGTAAATTTTTACACTTACATTGGAAATTGACTAAGTCGATCCCCTTCAAGAATAATACAAAATTTAAGGATTTACAAGAAAATAATAAAATTCCACAATATTCTCTGACTTTTTCCATTACAGCTACTGCATGCAAACTTTGAGACAGACATCCAATATGAACAACTTGTGAAAGAACACTTTTTGGTTTTTTCTTTCTTAAATCTTTAGTTCCTGAGTTAGATGAGGTTTATGGCTTAGTTTCTAACCAGTTGATGCCAGTCTGGCTGGCCATTCTTTGTACCAGTTGTGGCTCACTGGCTTGTTTTCCCAAATCCACTGCTTATGCTGAGCATCAAGCACAATTAGTCTTTGGTATGAGCCAACCAAGGTTCAAACTCCAGAACTCTCCCTTGCAAGTCAGGTGCTCTCACTTGACCATGCAGTCGTTTTTCTAAAAGGGTTTAACTTACTTGTTTGGTATATCAGAGAATGTAGCAGTGACCCATTCCTCTAAAACATCTAGTGTTTCTGAAAACAAGATAAGAAAGAAGAGCAGTTGACATTTGAGAAGTGAAACTTCAACAGCATTCAAGGTAAATTAATCATCATTACAAAGGGGACATCAGACCACAAGGATTTCTGGTCTTCCATTACTTGCAGAGATTTACTCTCCATACTGCTGCAACTTCAAAATCTTTCCTTACTCCTGCTTTTGAAGCATTTTGTCTTTAGCCACCTTATAGTGACTAAACTCATGTTGATGTCTGTCTTGTTACTTGTAGGTACATAGCTCAAATGGTGAAATGGGTTTCACAATACAACATTCACAGTGAGGGTTGTGTTGAAAAGTTGGTGAAACATCTTGAGAAAGTAACTGTCAGCTTTGATTCAGTGGCCATCCCTGGCAGAGTTAACTATTTCCCCAGAGATGAAAACATACAAAATTATTTCCCAAAGTTGAAGGGCACACTTCTACTAACATGTTGCAAAAGTTTCATGAATCTATTAGTAGCCTACCTTTACTTTCATGTTTAAGATTTTTAACCACTTGTATGTCCATTTATTGTAACACAAAACAAAAACTTAATAACTCTAGTATTCTTTATCTGCATGCAAACAATAACCCCGTGACAGCTCTCCCCCTGTGACAGTTGAGGAGAAAAAGACAAAAACTTGAAAGTAATGCCTACAACCAATAGTTGGAAATAAATCCTCAATATCATGAAGAAACTGCATCTCACTATGAAAGTTTTAGAACCATCACTGGATGAAACTGACTCCCAGAGAATGTGAGGGATTGTTCATCAATCGACTCAATCAAATCTAAACTTAAAAACATTACCTGTTTACTAAAACTTTTAATAGACTAAACTCTCATTTGTAAGTTTGTGGTTTTGTTCTTTTCATGTGTTTGTTCTGGTTGTGCAGCACCAGTGAATGCTTTATTAAGTAGTGCTTGAGTTTAACTAACATAAACAAATGATTTGTAGAGCTGGCTAGCAAGTAATAAACAGATAAATTACACCACTGGTTGAGCAAAGATATACCTCAGGCATCATGACACTTTACACTATTGTTTTTGCAAAGGCAGTGAATTGAATCAAACCTGAGATTAAGTTGAAGAGTGGCTTGTAAAAGTTGATAAAATTCCAATAAGATATTCATTTAATATATGCATCAAGTGTAAATATGTAAAAAGTTTTCTCTGTAAAGTATTTCTATTCCTCTTCAAAGTATCTTTCACAATATTTTAGGACTTCAATATTGCATATTCAAGGTAATCCAGTGGGCAACTTTTTGTAAATTTCACATGTAAAATGAAAAAATATTGCCACATGACTCTCATGAGCCAATCATGAAAAAGGGCAGTCTACTATACTGATTCAAGTTTGGACAACTGCTCCTGCCCTTTAACAACAGTTTAACTAATGTGTGCTTACAGCCCATATTTTACTCTCTCATCATTTGTCTTAACTACCACAAATATATTTCTTATGTCATTGTTTTGCCCTACCTTGTGACTGAACCGCCAATGTCATGTAATGAGATGAATAGTTCTTCTCCCTGAATTCACGCAACTTTTCGTAAACATTTATTCCATTCCGGGAAGGCTTCATTTTTATACTCTCTGTGTTACCTGTAAAATATTCAAAACTAGGATTAATAACTAGAGAAGCTATGCTGTAGAATCTCAACACTTTTATGCAGGATCAATGTTAATCATGGAGCAGTGGAATGATATGTTTAAGTTTTTCATGATACAACAGAAAAGAGCAAACATCCTTTTGGTGATCAGGTACAATATCATACATAGAAATGAAATATGACACAAACTTCCCATATCACATAGTCTACAGTACAGGTTGGTTAAGCTATTGTGGTGCACTGTTGTCAGTCAAATATTTATAGCAGAGATTTATAATGTCCTGATACCATACATTTTTATGCTAAAAATTGAAAATATTATCAATTAAAACAAAACAAGTGAGCCAAAAAGCTTAGTGATTCCTTGCGGCTGAAATGTAAGGCCTTTTTTTACATTGACATTGCTTTGCAATGTTTTTCAATTAACAGGGCTCCATAATGTGCCCGCAAAGTACACATGCAAGGCATCCAATCTTCCTACATTGAGATCCCCCTTGCCCGTTGTGAACCCAAATGACATTTGACCTCCAACAAAATCTTCTGGGACCATGTATTCACTATGTGCCATCTACAGGACAAGTTACAGGACCCTACAAGTGACCTTTCTTGAAAGACTGTGCAGGAAAGCTTGTCAGGCTTTGAACATGCTGACTCCAAATGAACTTTGACCTCCACCAAAAACAATAGGGATTATCTAATCAATATGACCAACCTACACACCAAATATGAGCACAGTCACATGTACCGTTCTTGAGATATCGTGTTTACGAAGTTTTGACCTTTTGACCTCTCGTGACCCCAAATGACCTTTGACCTCCACCAAAAACAATAGGGAACATCTACTCAATATGGCCAACACACTCACCAAATATGAGCATAGTCACATGTACCGTTCTCGAGATATCATGTTTACAAATTTTGACCTCTCGTGACCCCAAATGACCTTTGATCTCCACCAAAAACAATAGGGACCAACTACTCAATATTGCCAATGCACACACCAAATATGAGATTGGTCACACTTACTCTTCCTGAGGTACCGTGTTTACAAGCAGTTTCTAAGGAATTTACCTATTGACCTCTTGTGACCCCAAATGACCTTTGACCTCCACGAAAATCGACAGGAATCATCTACTCAATATGACCAACCCACACACCAAATATTAGTACAGTCACATGTACCATTCTCGAGATATCGTGTTTACAAAGTTTTGACCTTTTGACCTCTCGTGACCCCCAAATGACCTTTGACCTCCACAAAAAACAATAGGGATCATCTACTCAATATGACCAACCCACACACCAAATATGAGTATAGTCACATGTACCGTTCTCAAGATATCGTGTTTACGAAGTTTTGACCTTTTGACCTCTCGTGACCCCAAATGACCTTTGACCTCCACCAAAAACAATAGGGATAATCTACTCAATATGACCAACCCACACACCAAATATGAGCATAGTCACATGTACTGTTCTCGAGATATCATGTTTACAAAGGTTTGACCTTTTGACCTCTCATGACCCCAAATGACCTTTGATCTCCACCAAAAACAATAGGGATCATCTACTCAATATGGCCAATGCACACACCAAATATGAGATTAGTCACACTTACCCTGCTTGAGATACCGTGTTTACAAGCAATTTCTAAGGAATTTACCTATTGACTTCTCATGACCCCAAATGACTTTGACCTCCAAGAAAATCGATAGGGATCATCTACTCAATATGACCAACCCACACAACAAATATGAGCATAGTCACATGTACCGTTCTCGAGATATCGTGTTTACGAAGTTTTGACCTTTTGACCTCTCGTGACCCCAAATGACCTTTGACGTCCACCAAAAACAATAGGGATAATCTACTCAATATGGGCAATCCACATGCCAAGTATGAGATCCCTTGGAGTTACCCTTCTTGAGATATCGTGTTTACAAGCCAAAGCGTCACATACGCGCACACACACACACACACACACCATTACAGGCAAATGCCACGAACCGTGGACCCATTGACTGGAACCTACAAACCGAGGACGCCCTTCTAATATGGCTATAATGAGATATAAACCAATGCTGTATAGTGTAGGTTATGTCATTTGTTTATGTATCCACATATCACTAACTGATTTGTGCCTGTGGGTGGCATGCATACACAATCTGTTCTAATTTTGTTCGCCATACACAAATCACAAGGCTGAATCTGATTTTCTGCAGGTAACCGTGGACTATTGAAATATCCATGAGATACCACTATAGCACCTCTAAATTTATGAAAGGAGTGTTGCTAGCATGCTGGCATAACCGTGGACCGTCCTCGGTTTCAGGTGTGTCCACGGTTCGCGGGTATGAAGTCAATCTTTTGTCCAAGGTTTGCACTCATTGTCAACGCACACACACAAACACACACACACACGACATCACCATCGCATAGATTCCTTGCCTGCCTACGGCAAGGAATCAAAAAAGCAATCAATTACCAAAACAAAGACACCGTTATAACTCACCCCACATAAACTTTCCCATTGGATGATTTTCATAACACAAACTACTCAGCAACTGGGCCTTACGGTAAGTATCAGATGGCATACTCATCTGAAATTCTTGATTAAGAGAAAAGATGGAGTGATAAATAGTGTACCTTTTGTTGTAACAAACATATTTTCCTAAAACACATTTGACAAGACAAAATGATATTTGTTTCTTTCTACCTTGATGTTTCCTTCCTTTTCAACCAAAGAGTTAAAGTTTTTGCAATTGTCAAATTTAGGTTTGCAAAAAATTACAAATTAATAATAAGGTTACAGAGTAATAACAAATTGATAGTAAAATTACAAATTTCAACATTCTTCATGTTTTAAAATGTCAAGGAAGAGTCACTTATCTAACTGGGGGTTACTGCCAAGTCACTTATGTATTTCCTGTGCACACCTGCCCATACTGGCTGGTTAAATGAATGACTCTCCCCTTAATTTTTTGTTATTATTTTGGAAGCTATAAGATCATTCGATCACTTACCGCTGTCTACAGCTTCAAGTTCTCTGTCTGTGCTACTCTCTTTTAGCAAGGGTGCAACAAAAAATTGAGAAAATCTCAGTAAGGCCTCCTTAAAATGTTTTTGTTGGACTTCAAACTGGAAGACAGTCTGTCATAGAAAAACAAAATTTATAAACATCTGAAATGGTATTGGTTACTGTAATTAACTGTACAACATTATCTAAATACAAAGATGGAAATTAGAAAAATAAAGTAGCCTACTTTAATTCACGTCTTGAAGAGAAATTATTTAATACTGATTGGTGACCACAGAATGGTCTGCTCTGTAAAGACCACTCTCATTGGTCCCGTTTTATTGGTCTGTTTAATTAGTTCCCCAAATAGCTTAATTTGTATCATTGGTCCCCCATGACATAAGAACCTCTTTTCTTTATTCTTTCCCTTTAGTCCTGGTCTCATTAAACTTAGTCTTAATAGTCCTGGTCTCATTAGCCCATCTCATTACATTAGTACCCTGTCCCATTGGTCCCCCAACTCATCAGAATTATGGTAAGAGATTAAGGTGGTTGGTTAGAGTTATATGCGTTTGGGTTATAGTTAGGGGATAGGGTTAGGTTTAGGGGACACAATCTCTTCAAAACCTAAGGGATGACTGACATTCCACCACAGATATGGAGGAAGCCTCCAAAACGAAACACATAGCAGGTGTTAGACTGCTCACAAGTGATAACCTCAATTGGATCAATGATCCAAGACCCAGAATTTGCTCTTTTCCCTTGAAATGACTCAAAATATTTGTGGAAATCACTTTAGTATTTGCAAAGAGTGGTATTTCTTTTGCCATGCTGTTGCTTTGCAATTTTGCTATCATTTTTTAGTATTACTGTATGTGAAATACTTTCAGTCAAAAAATTTTAACATTCTGATGCTATGGGCTTGAAACTCAGAAAAAGGAACAGTTCTGCTAAGATGGAATGGTTGGCAAGTATATATGCATTAGGTAGCCAGCCAACAAAAAATATACACCAAATTTGGCTCCTTTTAGCGACAGTACTTGCCACTCACACCACTTTAAGAAACTGCCATGAAAAACTTTTCTTAGAAATATTCTTGAAATACATGACAGGTGATGGTACTCTGTGTGATACTTTTAAAGGAGACAAGCTCACCCTTTCACAATCTGTAGATGCATTATCACTTCCACCATGTTTCTTGATGAATACATCAAAGGAGTTTTCATCAGGGTACTTCTCACTTCCCATAAAAACCACTGAAAAGAAGACAAATATATTCAAACTTTCTGGGTCTGGGTAATGTACTGTGCTGATTATACACTATGATTTATTGTGATCACTAATCCAGCAGGTTGGGGGAAAGCAGTGTACAACCAATATGGCAGAGTAAAATGAAACTGATTACATACATACCATATATTTCTACTGATATCAATTTTCCCTTTCTGACCTATAGCATGCATACACATTATCTGGCCTCTCTAACCCTTCTATAGACTTTGTGCATTGACGACACACTTCCTTTCGAACCCCTCTATAGATCTTGTGCATTGACGACACACTGACGCCATCCTTTGAGCAGAACAATGGAACATGTGGCGAATACACATTAGAATTAGCCCTGCACATGTAGCAGACAATGCACATATTTGATTGGTTGACAAATCAGCTGTCTGCATTAATTGGTGTTGGTTTTACCCCCAAAAGGAGGGTGTACTTTCCGCTCTGTGGCATCAAATGCCCAAGATCTATTAAGGGATATTTGTACATATTAGTTCATACACACCAAAGTGATGGGACTGGCTGATGCTTCATCTTTACCAACAGAGGGTACTCTCATATGGTTCCTACAAAGTCATTAAAAGCCATACATTCCAAGGTAAGTCCTCATTGAGACCAACATTGAGTGGCAGAAGTGCTTCATACTGTTCAATAATTTTGAAAACAAGCAGATAAATGAATATCTTTTCTATAGTAGACTACAAGCCTTTATAATTCTTACAGTATTTTGAAACATTGTCAGTCTAAGAAATGTAATCCTTCATTACATTCCACACACAATACACTAGCTATGCATTTGCAACCCAAAATTCCCCAAGCCCTCTGTTCTAGATGATGATCTAATGCATGAATGAAAATTTCATTGTTACACATGCCAGCACCTTAACAATGCATTCTATAAGTGCATAATTAATGTATTATTCGGAATGATTGACATACACTTCTGCTCACCAGAAATTCAAAACACTTGTTTTTTTGTTGAACTTATAGGTATTAAAATGTACAAAAACATGAGATAAAGATATCATAGAAACCGACCAATCAATAGACCAGAATTTAAACTGCAAACCAGCCAATATGCATTCATAATCAGAGTACTGTACTTCTGTTGAAAGCCTTATAAGGAAATGTTTCATGTAAGTAGAATTTGTTGAGGAATGATTCTTCTTATTACAATTACAGGCTACACTGCTACAGCAGGGCAACCGATCCTTATCTGAGGCAACAGTAAAACAACTAGGCTGCTACAAGCCCATATTTGGGAGCAAAAGTCTTCTTCAAGGTAAGTTTTTAAACTCTCCTGACAGTTTTCTCTTTGGGACTATTCAGGAAAAATGCTTTTTTCTTTTTTTACTTTTAAAACAACAACTTAAAAGAGAGTTCATTGGTCTAAACCACAATAATAAGCAATGATTTGTTTACAAACTTGGCCACTGCACTAGATTTTCGTGCAACTGGTAGAAATTATGTGAGAGACCCCCAGTTGATTTTCACTTGGCAGGGCAGCCCCATTGCATGGGATTTGTGTGGTTATTAGGACTTGAAATATAATAAAATGTACATATTCCCACATAAAGCAAGCAAAAAATTGTCACAACTTGTAGAATTCTTCCTTCTTTAATTTATACTGTACACACTATCTGACGATCATACTCCTTTACTAGGCATATCACAATTTGCATTAAAATACCCAGACTAATCTTTGACCAAACATGACTGATCAAAAAATCTTTGTGAGGGGAAACAAAACACCACACAGTGCAAATGAAACAAAAGGGGTTTACTAAAAATTCATGTGTGGAATGTCACTCCCTTTCTCATTTGACAAAGCTGTCAAGCAAAACATTTTCATAATACTTACAAAATTGTTGTGATCATCAAGAGTGAGATAAAGATACATATTGCAGATTTTTTGACCACTGAAAGCAAACTGAATGAAAAACGTAGAGCTGAAAGGTTACCCTCTGGGAAAATTTCAACTTTGATCATCCCCAAATATATTCTGCCCAGACAGTTAATTGCCTCTTGTTTGAGAAATGTCTTAGAATTTCTTGTTTAGGATAGATATTGTTCATGTGTTCTCAGAAACTGTTGCCATGGATGGGATTTTCCTTGGGGAGCTATGCACCAGTAAATGGCCTAGGAAGGGGATAGTTTTCTGAGGAAGAATTGAAGGGTGGATTTTCCAATTTTATTCAAAGTGAAAGGTTAAAGGATGCCTGTCATGTCAATTTACAGCAGTTCCAACGCTAGAAAAGGTCACAAGGATGCCTGACTTGATAATCCTAGAGTAGGAAGGGGGGAAGTAAAGCATGCTGTACTGTCAACAAGTTCAAAATGACATGAACTGGAAGCCATGTTACTCTGTTTGAGAAGTGTTCCAAACTTCACACTACGATGTGTGTGGAGGACATAAGTGCTTTGTTTACAAGTGTTGTTATATTTTTAAGAATCATGTTATGTCAAAAAATACCGTCATAATTATAGTGATCACCAGCCCAATTTGAGTGCCAGTCAACTGCCTAGAGTGGTGATGACATCTTTCCCCCACCCCAATGGAATCTATCCAATTTTTCAGCCAATTTGTCTTTCATTTACCCTTTTTTTACAGTTTCATTTTTTCATCTTTCACTTTCATTGTTTAATTCACCCTTGCTATTGAGTTCTCATGCACTCTTCAATAATGTGCGACGTATTCATATAAGTAAAAACAGTATTGAAATAAAGTTTTGAAATATCATATCCAAAAGATATCCTCTTGTTTATTTTACATATTTACCTGTATTTTGAGTAAAAAAAGAAGGCAATTCTGAATAATTTTAGTACCAGTCTGAAGCCACCAATATAGGCTTGACAACAGCACTGATCATAATATCCAATGTTCTTCATAAGAGTCACAGTGAGAACTACTCTGCATCCTATATTGGATCCTACAGTTCGATATTAGGAAACCCAGCTATCTCTATGTTGCATATTTATTATTGGAAACCAATAATAAAACTGTACTACCTGTGATTTTCTTTGAAAGTTATGTCAGAAAAACATGACATCAAGAAGCCAAGCTTCAAAGGAAGTCCTATAACCATTACTTTTTAAAGGGGTACTGTATGTTCAATGCAATAAGTTTGACATCCAATGTGCTTGAGTAGGCTGTTTTCATGTGTATGTGTGACATTAGTGGTACACCAGTACCAACGTGCAGCATGCATTAGTCATTTCCATAGTAACAGATGTAAAATTAATTCTCTTACTGTGTTCCAAGAAATGTGCTAACCCAGGGACTTCTGGTGGATCCGAAAAGCTTCCTATACCAACACAGAGAGCAGCTGCAGCCTGAATGGAAATCAAGAAATGAGACTAAATGGCAGTTGCTTACAATGCAATTATTGCCAGATTGAAAGCAAACAACAGAGTTACAAGTATGGTGAAGTTTTAGGACGTTTGACTCATACATTAAACATTCAAAATCAAAAAATCAAAAGAACTGAAGTGATGAAGCCTTAATGCATCCAGTGGCTAGTTCTAATCAATACCCAATTTTCCTGCTGAACAAGAACACTTTGAAAGGAACGTGTGGATATAACTAAAAGCTTTTGTTATGATTTTATTTATTTATTTTTTTTTTGGGGGGGGGGGGTTAATTACATCAATATCTCACCATTTTTTCTGTCATTTGTGTAGATTTTGTTCTCATGTTAACTCCATCACTTTCATCCATCCCTTCCTCATCATCCAACATTCTGTCTGCATTATCCTGAAAAGATACAAGTATCAAAGCAAAATGAATCAAAAGAAATCAAAAAAGAAACGAAAAGAAAACCAAAATAGCTTCTAGTAATTTTTGGCATTTGTGAGCATGTTTAATTTCAACTTCTTAGCCAATATACTTTCATCCTCTCTATCCAATGTTTTATTCTCAGGCCAGGTCATACCAAAAACTTTTGCAATGGAACCTGCTGCTGCTATTATGTGTGATGCTCTGCATAAGCAATGAAGGGAAAACAATCCCTGAGCCCCAACTGAAGAAAGGCAGAAAGTTTTAAGTTGCTTTGTATGATCCTATTTAATCTAACTTAATCCCCTTTGCCATGACTCATTCCACATAAATTTTGTGCCATCATGATAAGAAATCATATTAATGTATCTTATAGAGCACTGAATCTAAAGTGAAAACAATTGTTCAAAGTGCTTCACAGGGGCATATTACAAAAAGAAAAGAAAAATAAAAAACAATGAGAAAAGATATGTTTTGAGAGATGAATTGGTCAATAGAAACCAGTGCCCTGATATTCATAGTGAGAGAATTTCAAAGACAGGGTGCAACCAGGTAAAATATTTGATCCCCTAAAGTAGGCACTAAGCTGTGAAGTCCAAAAAAATTAAAGAATATATACATGTATAACATTTAAAAATTTTCAACCATATTCCCCCTGCTAGCCAAACTTCAAGAAAATTCATCTACCAACCAACTGGCCACAATCTACCTCTTGTGTCAATATCTTATCTTTTGGAGTAAAATACCTCAACCTTTGACAGATCTGGTTTAATTTCATTAAGCTAACTTGCCCACTACTCGACAACCCCCGGATTTCAAGGCCTTTTTCCGGGTAATTACAAATAGGGTGCCAGAAGACTCTACTGTATGAAGATATAGCCTATGACTACACATTAGATCTTTGTTCTGCTATCTCAGTACAGTCAGTCAGTCAATAAACAGAGTGGTCACTGGTCAGTGAGATATGATAGCATTATTTACACTGTTGCTTTATGAAGAGCAACGAGCTAGATTTTGTCATGAGCTGCTCCCACATTCTTTTTCCTAGTTGAAAGGAACTAGGTTGTTTTATTTCCATCAAATTCATTGCTGAAACAAAGAGTCACAAACTATTAGAGTAGGTACCATTTTAATGTCTGGGAATGACTCCATCATGGAACTGAACCCAAACCTACCAAAAGAAAGCTGATGCTCTTCCACTGGCATGAGACTGGATTACCAGCATTAGTAAATAGAAAATAAAGAGCACTTGTATTACAATGTGTATAACAATGAGCAAAGTACAGTCACAGCTCTTGCGGCATGGCTAAGACAGCTTCAGCATTGTGTCTTTCAAGTGTTTCTCATTATTTAAGCTGCAGTCACACTACAATGAATTCAAACCGAATTCCAACCTGATTTTGTCAGATTTTTAATAAAATTTCCTCCATCTCTGGTTGGCAAGAGCCAAAAAATTGTCAGCCAGTATAATGTCATTTGCAACTTCTAATGTCTATGAAAATTTAATGCCAATCATACTGACCTTCTTGTGACGTTACACAGTTATACATTTTTTATCTGACAGTGTAGTCTGACAAAAATATGTCTATTAAATGTGACACCACAAAAAAATTAGCATAAACTAAATTTTTTGTTCCTGCTGTACAAATTACATATTTACACGTGTTGTAGGTCTGTGAATGTTTAGCAAAATAAGTAACGTTTAACATCAAAAATTTATCATTTAGAGATTAATCATGGTTACCTTATCACAAAAAAAATAATTTCAGTATCGAGTGATTAATACTGAATGTAGGAAATAATAATAAATGTTATCTTGCATGGTAAAATGAAATTATTCTGAAACTTGGAAGCCTAATAGCCTGCGGGGTTTTTCATCCACCTCATCACTACAAAAAGTTACATCCGCCGGAGTTGGACACCAAATCTGTTCAACTGCGTAGAAATCTTACAGAAACTTCATTTACATAACTCTACGTGGATTGGTTGAAGCAAGACTGTCAACGTCTATTTAACAGGCAAACACTTGTACCATTGTACAACAGTGCACAAAGTCACTGTGGTCGATGTTATTTCACACTGGTACTGTGTGGTACCGTACAAGCATGCACGCACAGAGCACAGCAGTTAATTAAGAACAACCGATCCAACAGTCAAGATAGTTCGATACTTTTTAACAAGAGATTACTGTTTTTAATTACATTCTTTGATGAAAGTTGTTATTGTTTGAAAGAGGCTGCCCATGATCAAGACTTCCATCTAAATTAAAAGCTTTTAATGGGCGTAAAAAGCCTACGCTTTTGTTTAGTTTAAACGTCTTTGTGTTCAACGTAGCATTGCCAAGATTTAGTCGTTGAGCACCGCCTACCTAAGGAATAGACCAATTGTTGTGAGTGCACATGAATATTAAGACGATCAACTTTTGGACTCATTGAACGGAATTTCTGACCATCGCCGGCAGGCTCGGAAGGGCGGCTGCCTAAAGGGGGCTGCAGCCACAGAGGTGTTACGCAGGCTAGAAGCCTACAAGGTTCAAATATGCCCAGAATGTTTCATTCAATAAAAACCATCATTAGAACATACAAATGGATAAAAAAAACTGTTACAAAAAGGTTTTGCGATTAATCACTTGTAGCTTTGACCTAACATTTATTCCACATGCAATCATTTAGCAACTAATCACTACGCATTCATAGCCCTAACATGTTGGCAAACTTTTGGCTCTTTCCAACCGGAGATGGGGAAGATTTTAACAAAACTCTCCAAAATCTGATGGGAATCCAATCCAAATTTTTGTAGCATGACCACAGCTTTCTAATACTCACATCATCATCTTCTTCTTCGGAGTCTGTCCCTTCCATCTCTACATCACTTGGATCCGACTCAACATCTTCATCACCTTCACTCTCATCTCCAACACTTTCTGCATCATCTTTTGGTTTATGGTTTTGTTTGGCAGAGAGACTATCTACCAACCCATTATTATCTTGTTTTGAATGAGCATCAGAGATAAGCAGTGCCTTTAGTCCATTTTCTAAAATCACAATCCTACAAAATCACAAAACATACAGTAAAAAAATTTTATGACAAGCTGAAAACACTTTGATCTTGCCTCTTGGACACATTTTGTGCACTAACTCAATTAACTGTAAATAAGCTTGTTCCTCTCAAGACAATTACTGGGCAAATATCTGCTACAGGACTTTGGTTAATATAGAATGGTCGGACTAGTCAAGGATTAGGTTACAGTTACTTCATGCTTGATTCAGCAGAGGTTTGAAACAAAGCCTCTGGGGTCTGAAAGTTTAATCATAGAACGGAAACATTTTCAGTCAGTAGGTATCTGTGCCAAGCAACCATAGTGCAGTGTGCAAAGAAATGACAGCTTCCTTGGATGACAACTGAAGAGCTTTGTCCCTAAAATCTGCCAAAATAACTTAGCAACACTTAGCAACCATCACTTTTTCACATCAAAAACATTGAACTTTATCTGCCCTAAACTCAAAGAGCATGCTCTCAAACTCTAAAAGATGTTGACCACAGTAAACATTCTGTTGTTTTAAATAGGGCTGTGAATGTTTAGCAAAATAACTAAACGTTTAACCTCAAAAATTTGCGATTGTTTAGCGATTAATCGCGATTACCTTATCACAAAAAAAATAATTTCAGTATGAAGTGATTGATAATGAATGTAATGCAGAAGTAATAACAGTTGTTATCCTGCATGGTAAAATCAAATTATTCTGAAACTTTGAAGCCTACAAGGCTCAAATATGGCCAGAATGTCCCATTTAACAAAAACCAGGGATCACCAAAGTATACAAATAGATAAAAATATGTCAAAACAGGTCTTGGGATTAATCACTAGCAGCTTTGTACTAAACGTTTATCCACATGCGATCGTTTAAGGATTAATTGCTACACCTTCACAGCCCTAGTTTTAAAGATTATTGAAATCACTGGCTAGTGTGACAATATCTCAATACACTTTATGAACTGAGATGATGAAAAATTGTTTTGTATCCTAAATGTTTAAGCAAAGTTTTGTCATCCTTTAGATTAAATTCATGTCAACTAGCCACCTCATATGCTCTGTACTGTTCAAGATATGGTGATTGCTTATTTTCACTTTGAGCAGCAGCACAATATATACATACGATCAATTACACTGTGTTGTAGGCGACATGCATAAGTATTAGATCTACTGTACATAGTGTTACCAGGAAGCTGTTATTCAGAATAACAGCTGGCTGGTGTTACAAGGTTTGTGCCACATTGTACTGTATGTTTTGTATGCAATGACAAAATTACAAATTACTGCATGAATCAAGATACAGAGGAAATTTGAAAGACAAATGTGGTTTGCTTTTCTACTATTGGGAATTTTCCCCGGACAAAACAACTTAATTTTTTCACAGTGGTTCTGGACAGTCTTTTCTGAGTCTTGCACAGATCAAACTCATAATTCACCTCCAAGTTTACTAATGCACTGCTTGGTGCTGGCCACACTGTATGCATCTGAGCAGTGTAGAAACATTAACCACAGCCAGTATGGTACAGTAGCATGCATATGATTAGTGCATCCTCTACCAAGTAGTGAATGTCCTGGCCAAGAGATCAAGAAAGCTAATGTGAATACTGCAGTTGTTGGTAGGCCAACTAATTTAGAATTTGTTCCCAGAAGTGATGTCATCTTCAACAATCCTCAAACTTTAAAGTTTGAGAGCCCACAACTTTTTTTTTTTTCAAGTAACAGCCACTTCTTTTTCCTCCACTTTTGAAAAGAGTTAAATGAAAATTTTACTGTGAAGAGAATTGAATGATAAGTGCGGTGGAAGATTGAAAAGCAATGTTAATACATGGATTCAAATTCATTCTCTTATGCAGATTTTTTGCTGACTATTTCTCAGCCTTTAAAAATCTGCCTTGGTGCAAGCAATATGTTCAAAACTTCATGTACAGTACTGTGATGTACTTCAGACTGTGCTGTATGAACATGTATACCCCTGTACATACAATCTTTTATAGGTTGCTAACGCGCAGCCTGTACAGTATGTGCACAAAAACACAGCATATGATCACCCAGACCTCTATGGCGAGCAATCGGTATCAAATCATGGGGAATTGACATATACCAATTTAAATCGACACATACCAATTTAAACCGACATATACCAATTTAAATCGGTACATACCAATTTAAACTGACACATACCAATTTAAATTGACACATACCAATTCAAAGTGAAACATACCGATTTAATCTGACATATACCAGTTTAAATCGACACATACCAGTTTAAATCGAAACCTACCGATTTACCTCATTAACATATTTGATATCCCGATTTCGCAACCTCCGCAAAACACGTGCTCTTTGCAATCCGCTAAGGCCTCGCTACCTCAATGAAATGAAAGAGTTAAAAAATGGAACCTACTGTTTTTGTGCTTCGTGTTCAGCATTATCAATGGAGTACTGAAAACAAGCCAGGGAGCCACAACTGGACAAAAGATCTACCTGAAATGTGCGCTCATTGAGAACAACTTATCACACTCAACAGAGCATGACAGCAATGGGCATTTAAAAGTGGCTAAATGCGTACAAAGAGGTGGCGAGGCCTTTGCGGATTGCAAAGAGCATGTGTTTTGCTGGGGTTGCGAAATCGGGATATCAAATTTGTTAACGAGGTAAATTGGTAGGTGTCGATTTAAACTGGTATGTGCCGATTTAAATTGGTATGTGTCAGTTAAAATTGGCATTTGTCGAAGTTAAATCGGTATGTGTCAGTTTAAACTGGTATGTGTCAGTTTAAATTGGTATGTGCCGATTTAAATTGGTATATGTCGATTTAAATTGGTATGTGTCAATTTAAATTGGTAGGTGTCGATTTAGATTGGTATGTGTCAATTCCCCATGATTTGATACCAACTGCTCGCCATAGACCTCAGCGTACCTCTGCATACCTTTCTAAATATGCATGTACTGTACCTACATGTGCATTAACATGTGCAAAAATAATGATGACATTCTCCACATACTGTAGGCCTACAATAAAATATGCAGTAGGCCTATTATTTAAAACCACTTCACCGGCAACGGAGCTGGTAGCGCAGTCTGCAAGCCGGCTGGTCTAGATGCTATACTGGTATTGTCAAGGGTGCAAATACAGGTCAAGCCATTGCTTTTCCTCCTTCCACAGCACTAACGACTCACCTTTTTCAATACCAACTAAATCAGACTGCCCTTAGGGAGTGAAGAAAAAAAAGTAACGCATTTAACCTCTGAAAAAAAGGACTTTGTTTTTCTCTGGCAAATTTTAAGGTTTCAGCGCCCTCTTTTCAGTTAAGAATCATTTCAAATGATGTTTTTTCCGGTCACTGATTCTAAATTAGTACCATATAATGAAATAATTGCATACAAGGTAGCAAGATCTGGGACAAGATCCCTATCAATGTCTTATAGCCTTGGCCTGTAGGCCTAACGTTAGGCCTAACTGCATGCCAAGACTTTGCGTCATTACACGTGGTCCCTTATCTTGATCTTGATGGTGAATCCATACAAATCACCCATGGGGGCTGTTGACGTGTGGTCCTTTATATGTTGGGAATTACATGTGGTTTTCCAGCAACTGCTTGAAGGATAGCACACTAGGGGTGGATTTTAGCTCTGGTGGAATATTGTTCCACATGGGGATGGTTCGTGGATAGAGTGAGTGCTTATAACAGTCTTTTTAAGCAAAGGGAATAACATAGTTCATAGCATGATTAGAATAAGTCCTTTGACGAAAACTGTCAATTTGTTAATGGGCAACGTTACTGGGGGGAAATTCCTGACTTTCCTTAAAAATAGTGATGAGATGAGCTTTGGTCCAGCAAGATTCTAGTTTATCCCACTTTAGGTCCCTTAACATACCATTGACAGGCCTCAATTTTCAGAAAAATTTATGGTTTTTCTTCCAAGGAATGTTCATGAAATATAATGGGTGTGGGTAGAGTAATTGGTAGTTGGTACTATTTCATTACAAGTAAGCGGTGGCCAAATTTTAGGTGAGGGAAATCAGCAAAAAGGGAGAACCAACTAGTGACAATCTGGACAGCGATGATGAAGAGGATTAAGGATGGTTGCATCTGATGAACGTCAATAAAAGGTGGCACTGTTCTCACATTGGTTACTTTCATATGTTGTACTACTGCTCCTGTTCTAAAATGGCACTTGGCATGACTATGAATGTGATGATTTTGCATTTTGTTAAGATTGGGTACAAAACAATCCAATGTGGGAATTACATTGCAATTAAGCAAGTGTCCTAGACAATTAATTTTCTTGGCTTTATTTGGTCACTGAAATGACAAACAAACATTTTCAAATAAAAAGTAACAAAGCAAAACATTGAGAAAAATGCTGTGAAGATCCTATAAAAATGTTGTTGAGAGCCGCTGTCTCCACAGCATTACATACAGAAATTGGCATCTTGGGGAGTTTTTTGGCCTGAGTGTAGTAATGCTGCATACATGTTATGGGTCATCTGGAGTGCATACACATGATGTTTCATTACCTGAAATATCAGATCTACCATTCAGTCTTTAATTCTGTAGTTTTTTACAAGCTGCTGTAAAATACATACAACTAGGAAATGTCAAAACAAAAATTTCCTTATCATTTTTGGGAGATGGCTGATCAATTTTGAATAATGAGCAGCAAAACTGCTAATCGAAATTTCAAAAACAAATTGCTCCCTGCCTTTGGGCAACCGTCTCAGCATATTTAGTTGTCCCAAAGAAAATTTGGTTGTCCAAAACATTTTTTGCACAATTACAAAACAGTTTGTGTTTATATGTACTGCTTGTCTCAAAAAAAAGTGCTTTTCAACCAGCAGCATACTATTCAATCTGATAAAAGCAAGCTCTAGAATTCATTGTGAGAGAAAAATGGTTGTCCATTGGATAACCAACTTTTTAACTTTTGGTTGTCTGTATGGAATTTTAGTTGTTGCAGACAATCGGACAACCATGAAAACTGAGCCCTGAGTGAGGCTACTAGTGAGACTGTCATCATTTTTGACAAATCTAGCTGCATGTCGTTGTACCTTTTCAAGGGAGTAAACATGAGTTTTGAAGTATGGGTCCCAGATAGAACTGGCACATTCCAACTTAGGTCTGACAAGGGTCTTGTAAGCTACATCTTTCGCAGAAGGTGAACAATTCCATAAATTCCTTTTGAAGAGGTCAAGATCTTTGTTGGCACTATTCAAAGTATAAGTAAGTTTGCTGATGATACAAAGCTCTGTAGGAAGGTTGGGGAAAGGGAAGATTCCTTATTGCTTCAGAATGATCTGGATAGGTTATTTTCATGGTCTCAGACTTGGCAAATGTCTTTTAATGCTGATACAGTAAGTGCAAAGTCCTCCACTTTGGTTCTAAGAATCCCCACCATGATTATACTATGAATGGTACTAATTTGAACAAAGTGACTTCTGAGAAAGACTTTGCTGAAGTTATTACGGGAGATTTACAGTAAAGCCATCTAGGCAGTGTGCAGCTACTGTTGCAAGGGCAAATAGGGTGCTTGGGTTGATCAGGAGGTATTTTAAGAGTTTTAGTAAAGACATTGTGCTAAATTTGTATAAGCAGCTGGTTAGACCCCATCTCGACTATGCCGCACAGGTCTGGAGTCCCTTCTTTGAAGAGGACAAATTGCTTTTTGAGCAAGTTCAGAAGAGAGCTACCGGAACCCACACCTGAGGTTAAAAATCTACCTTATCCCCAAAGGCTTAAGCTGCTTGGGCTTACCACTTTGGAGCTGAGAAGGATTAGGGGAGACGTGCTTCAGGTATACAAATTTCTATCTGAAGGGAATCCTTTGTTACTGTGGCTTGCACTTATTTCAAGGTCTAAAGTAATCCTGGCATTAGAGGCCATTGTAAAAAGCTTGAAAAGTCTTTTGCTAGACTTGACATAAGGAAGTTCAGTTTCTCTCATAGGGTTGTTAGTGAGTGGAATAGCCTGCATGAGTGGGTTGTTAACTCCACATCAGTGCACCGTTTTAAGGTAAATATTGACAAGTTTTTTCATGACTGTGGACGTCTGTGGTAGAATCTAATCTTTCTGGGCTCGTTAGGTGTTGGTGGTTTGCTTTTGTTTTGGGGGTTTTTTTGGATTACAGGGCATCTTATGGGGCCTTTACAGCCCTCCTTTGCCCTTTAACCTGTTTAAGTTATGTTACATTACGTTACGTTACCTTACATTATGTTACGTTAAAGTCAGTTGGTTAATATGTATAGACCAGGAGAGACAATGAGACAGTTCGACACCAAGACAAGAGTGGTGATTACTACTTGGAGATGAAAATTACCCTTAAGGTAACTGTAGGAAATTGGCTTTTTTTGTGTGACATATGCATGAAACACTGATTTCCTAAATTTCATCTGCCAGAGCAACTTCCAGTCACAGAAAGCTGAAATACCCTGCTGAAGGCTGGTGCAGTCATCGATCAAATCAATCTGGCAGTACAGAATCAGATCGTCAGCAAATAATCGTACACTAAAGGACACACAATCTGGTAGGTCATTAATATAAACTAGAGTCCCTAAAGTCAGGGTTCGATTTATAATTTTTTTTCTACATGCACTGGTGCATCTACAGTAGGTCAAAAAATCTACATGCACAGCAAAGTTTCTACATGCACCAAACAATTTGAAAATATAAAAAAAAAAAGTCTACGAGAAAAACACCTTTGCTATAGGCCTAGGCAGGGTCTAAAAGCACATTGAATTTGTTCTATTTTGAGTGAAAAACAAATGTGCAGATTTTCACTGACCCCTTTTCTTATGTGGCATGTTCCACCAGCCCTGGATGTTCTTTTCTATATTTCCCCACATGTAGAGTTTACCACTTTTACACTGGGAATTTATTCCCTCCTGTCTAATCCTTAACACCAGAGCTTGGAAAAGACAAAACTGATCTCTGACGCTCGCACAAGGCGAACAATCTCAATGTGCCTTAAGTGTGTGTTTTTGTTTGCTTCAAGAGGAAAATTTTCCTATTAGCTCACTGTGTGAAAGGATCGTAGGAGCAAGGGTTAGCGCCAGCTCAAAAATTTCAGGGGGAATTCCCCCCTTGGTCTAAATTTTTTTTTTGGTAGGGGATCTGAGAATATCAGGGGAGAATCCAGCAAAGTCAAATCATGGAAAAAAATGACACCTGCCTTCCAGGGAACAAACAAAAGTGTTGTAACCAGCATACGCCCACCCCTCCCCACCTCTTGTACGTTTGACCTTTTGACCATTTACTAGTAATCGTCACAACCAGACATGGTCTATGAGCATTGATTCTTAAGGAAAGTTCTGCATACACTGATTTAGCAGAGCTGCTTGAAGATACTTTACATTGGGCAGACACAAGGCATCAAGTGAACTTGACTCAAATAAGCCTAGGCTCTACTGTACTGTAGGTCCCTAGCCTTGAGTTTGCATCAACTGTCGCCAAATAGGCCTAAACCATATAAGCTAGGCCTACAGCTAAAAACTCTACACAATCCTCCACTTATTCATTCAACTCTTTTTTAAGGCCAATTATGAGGTTTCGCCAGTTTAACATGCATCTAAAATTCTGAAATGGTGGTCCAAAAAGTTCAAGTCTCCGATCATCCCAGTCCTTTCAAATTTCAATGCCACTGTGGTACACACTAAATGTGTAAGGCTGCAGTCTTAGAAGCAAACCACATCGTCAAATTTACAGAGGTCCAAAATCATGTAGTTGGCATTTATTTCGCAAAACAAGTGTGAGTCTTGTATAAATTACTTTAACTTAGCCCTTACCAACATTTTCAAAACTTTTACTCCGCTACTTTTGACGTACGATACTTTTTTCTTTAGAGCTGCTGGCACCAACTCACACGCCATCCTAAGACCTATTGTCTATATGAATACATGGAAAGCCTATTCTCTAATGTTAAAAGTCACCTTGAAAGTAGCCACATGCAAACTGTACACAGAGTTTATGTACACAACATCAGTGTCAAGCTCTCTCAGCACAATGTAACTAATGTTTTAACATGTAGTGCAGTGCATGCAAGAAGTGCTCATGGGATTAACGTACGGAACGTACATCCAAGTGCATTACTGCACTGACTTCGTGTTTGCATTTGTGAGCTTTACTATCCTGAATACTCTTTGTGCGGGAACTATTAGTCCTGACAACCTTTCTGGGGGATTCCCGCAGATAATGCGAACCCTGGTTGAAGCAGTACATGTGTGGAGTGATGATCGTTGACACTAATGCTGCGGAAAGAAAGTAGGTACGCGCTCAATTTTTTTGGTCAAATGTCTGCTTGTCTAACTGACAGTATGCAAGAAATTACGATGCAAAGGACAATTGGGACTGTTATATTAGGATTATTTTGTTCTGCAACTTGAACATGGACCTTGAACCTGACCATGAAGTTAGGCTGGGTCTGGAGTCTACATGCACAAAGTGCATGTAAGTTTCCACAGTTACATGCACCCAGGAAATTCTACATGCACCCGTGCACGCGTGCACCCGGGTAAATCGAACCCTGCCTAAAGTAAGTCCCTTAGTCCTTACTTTCCACCGTTGATAGTTTCCGCCCATTACTTTCCACCCCTAAAATTCAACGGCAAAAATAACTTAGGCCTAGGCTTCATAGGGTCGTAAAAATAATTTTAAAATTAAGAAGAACTTACTTTACAAGTTTTTTTACTTTCAGGCCTAAGTTATTTAGTTTTGAGGACCAAAAAAGATGTGTGATCTTTATGGTCATCTCATTCACTAACATTAGATAATACTGTATGTGTTATAGTAGTTGGTTCTAAGTTCGAACAGGTTCTGAATTCGAACACCTCATTTACATGGAATATTTATTCACTGTTCGATGCCAAATAATTGTCAGTTTTACCATACCACATGGAGCAATTATTATTTCTTAATGGTGTTTTAAGTAATTGAAGAATATACCGTCTAATGACTGATATATGAATGATTTTAATTAGGTGTTCGAATTTAGAACCTGTTCGAACTTAGAACCAACCATTATACAAGTACATGGCAGTCTAGGCCTAACGTTAAGCCTACTTCGTCAAACACGAGCTCGGCATGGCAACAGACACACCATGGAAGTAGTAGTACTTCCTCCAATCTTAATTTTAAAACACTTGAATAAAGCACAACGAAGTGACAAAGTTGTACAATCAGACATTACATTGGCCTAGTTGGTGAAATGCTCTTGTTTTCTGGTATACCACCCATCATGTCAGTATAGGCCTAGGCGCCATATGCTTGTTTTTTAGTTCCACTCTACGAGTATGAGGTGTGAGTTGTTCTCAAAATGACATTTACTAGGACTAGGGGCCTAGCCGTAGTGGTTTTATTCAACCTAACTTGTGTTCACATGGTCTTCGATTTGCACAGGTATTTTTATTTCTTTACACCCCTAAAACCTGTGTTTTCCGCCTTAAAATCGAGGGCTAAAAAACAATATTATCGCGTAACTGGTACTAGGCCTAGGCCTAACGTTAGTAATGGTGAGGACTTTTTTGTTGGAAGAACAACACAGTTCGAAAATCATCAACTCGAACAGTGCCGTACGGTGAAAAGGATTTTAGCAGTAGTAACTTCAAGAAGAACTCCAACACTGCATGAAATTACCTATAATCCTTCAAGTCGGAGTCACTTTTAAGAATAGAGCACATTATTTGAAAGCAGACATTCACGTGTTGACGGCAACACCGACAGATTCTGGATTCGGTCTGTTATGTAAGGAACGCCAGTTGTGCAAAAAAAAAAACTGAACATGCATCCGGAAAATAAAAAGCCTGACAGTAGGCATAGACCACGGACGTACATGGACAGAGCATGTAACGTGTACGTCCTATCCGTAGCTGGTCGTCACCGACTTGGACAAAAAAGGCGCACCAAGATGACCGCCGTAAACCTATAAATCGTCTGATTTGAGGACGACTCTGTAACATTTTAAGCAAAAGTTAAACTTGAATGGGGAAAAATATCATATTCCTGCAATACTTGAAGGGATTTTGACCTTACCTTGCCACATTTCAAAAATATTTCAACTTTCTTGCAAAACATGGGAATATACTTGAGCAAGTCCAAGCTTTCACACAAAATCATAACAGACGGCCATCTTGGTGCGCTTTTTCTCACATGCACGGTGGCGACAATGTACAGTGCAGTATGCTCTGCCCATGTTTCGTTTCGTTTCGTTTATTTGTTTTTCTACATCATCAAAATGTATGGATACACAAGCGTAATGAATACAGTACATACATAACACTGAAGTAGATGGAGGTAAAACAAAAATTCCTGAGGGGCTTGTCGAGAGTTCTACTCCCCAAAACAACAAAAGCAAGTTACCTAAAGTAGTTGTGTAGCAAACACAAATAAGCAAAAAGAAAAAGAAAAAAGGACAGAAAATTAAAAAAAATACTAAAGGGAAAGGTAATGAATAAGAATACCAGACCAGAACTAACCCTTACAAAAACCCCTCTTAACAACCCGGCCCCCTCCCCTGCCCACCCATGAAAGCCCTAGGCTTCCCACAAACAAAATGCGCATAGTGACAAAAACATCATGCATGCACTTGAACAGTATGAAAAGTCAACCATGAAGTTTTAACCTTATAAAAAAAATGAAGATGAAGACAACTAAAGAATTAGTACAAAGCTATGTAGTACTGGGTGAAACCTCTTCGAAAAGAATTTATACTTGGCCTGTTAATTAATGAATTAGGTAATGAGTTCCACAGTTTTATAGCTTTGTAGCTAGGTGTCAACTGTGAGGATGAGGTACGGGGAACGATAGTATGCAGGACAAGAGATTGACGAGTAAAACAATTGTGGACTGAAGAATTTTTGGTGAAGAATTTTGAAAATGATTTCGGTAAAAGGCTGTGCATGAAACGATAGGTGAAAGAAGCAAAAGCAATGTTGAGGTTGATCATATCGAACAGTTTCAACAGATTAAGAGACTTATACAACTCGCTGGTGTAGTCACGGGATCTGGACAAAGAAATATAACGAACAACTCTCTTTTGCAAAAGAACCAGTTTGTGAAGGTAGGAGGTTTTTGTACATGACCAAACTGTAGAACAATATATTAGATGAGGATACACAAGAGTAAGGTAAATTGTATTGAATATATATATATATATATATAATATATAATTTATATATATAATTTAATATATAAAATTATGAACACGTTGCACACCAGAGGCACGGTGGAGTGCTCAATACATAAACTGCAGAGCAGCTAGAACAGCTCGTGATTCACAGAAGCGACAACAGGCTATAAATACCCCGCGTGAATCAATTTTCTCTCTTTGTTACCATGGTACTCCCAAGCGGGATGAATAATCAGTAGGTCGAAGATGGTAGATCGAAGTTAGAATGTGTAGGTCGAAAGTGTTGTAGTAATAAATTCGATCATGAATTTTATTCATCATTCATCATTTCTCTGTCTGTTTCTTTTTGGCTCTTTCGTTTTTTGTTCGTATTTAAGGTTGTAGTCATATCCGCTTTCGATTAGTGCCTTCTGGGAGGTGTGTTTCGCTTCGTTTGGTTCTGTTTCTGATGAGGATATTTCCGATAGGCGTCTGTTAATGCCTTTTGGTATATTTTTCAGTACCTGAGGGGGTGGTTTGACTTAATGTTTACGTAGATTGGAATGTTCTTATACATATATATATATATACAATTAGAGGAAAATCCGAAGAGACAAAGATGGACAAAAGAGAGTACTAATTTTTTGTAGTCAGATATTTCCGCCCCACCTGGGGCCTTCCTCGGTGACAAATGAACAAAGCTTAAAATTTAAATTTAATCATTACTTATATATATATATATATATATATATATATATATATATATATATATATATATATATATATATATATATATATATATATATATATATATATATATATATATATATATATATATATATATATATATATATATATATTATATATGTATATATATATAAATATAATATATATGTATAGGAAGTCCGTGGCATAGACCTACCTCCTGTGGCTGTTACTAATACGTATATAGAACCGATAAACTTCGCTCTCTCGATACAATCGATGCTGGCGCGTAGCCAGGAATGTGTCATTGGGGGGAGGGGGTTGGTATCATGGGGGATTTGGGGCACGAAATGAAGGAAAAGTCTAAGGATAGAGAAAAAAAACCCGCTATATTAGGCGTTTTTTGCATTGCAAGGTTGGGTCGTAGCCATCCACCGTGGCTACGCCACAATCGAGCCTTGCTTTTTAAACATGATATCTTTTACGTCTCCTTACGTAAGAAAACCAAATTCCGCCATTCATCATCCCAAACAGTTTAAATTCTCCCAACTACTTACTTCTACACCGCCCCCCCCCCCCCTCCCATACACATCCTTTTCTAGACACAATCCTAGTTGCCTCAAGGCACTTCAGTCGACATGCTATCTTAGATATATTCTAATAAGAAACCCAGACTCTTCGATAGTCCCCCAAATGTTCAAATTTTCTTACAGACACCCTGAATCTACACTATTTTTTGCAATACAAGCTCCATGTTTACAAATGTGTAACAGGGCCCAAATTTTTGGCGCCCTCCGAGCGCCGCAAATTACGTTCCTAATACAGTAGTGTGCAAACAATTAAAAAAATGTTCTTGCTCGTAGAAAAGGCAAAAAAGTAGCATCAAAAATGTACATTTTAGTCAATGTGGTAGGGTGAGGTGCATGGTCCAAAATGGTTCCGCCCCCCCCCCCACACACACACACACTTTCACCTTGCTTCCTGTGTCACTGGTAATAACTGCATACAAAATGTTTACCTTTTCGAAGGCTGTTTAAATTATACGTTAATTATTTGGCAACAAATTTTATGTTTTGATTATAGACCTTACCTATTAGTATTAATCCAGCATAATGTCAAACTTGAGTCCTCCTTTATCAAACACAAATCAAATGGAAGCACCTACGCATATGTTTCGTTAATGCCTCAGTCTCTTTACCGCCGGGCGCCGGCCGATGAGTAGAAATCGGCCGATGTCTGACATCGGCCGGACGCCGGGGGATTTTTACCAAATCTTACCGACATCTTTCATGTGGTCACATTGCTCCGGTCGCCGCTCGGGCGCCGCCAGGTGACCGGCCGATGGTTTCTCCGTCAATTTCGCCAAGCTCCGGCCGGTTTCCTTTACGACGTCTGCAGGTCACCTGCCGAACACCGGCAGGGCATCGGCAGATTTCCGACGGGACATCGGCAGGCACCCGGCCGATTTAACTCATCTGCCGGTCCCCGGCAGTGCCCTGCCCGGGCGCCCGCAGGATGCCGACCGGACATCTGACGGTCGCCTTTCACATCGGGCGATGTCCGGTCGGGTGCCCGACGATATACATACATTTTCCGATCTCCGGCGGATGCCTCGGCGATGTATCCACCGGCGCCGATGTCCCACCGACGGCGGCAACTCATCTGAAAATTTAAGCTCCGGCTAAAATTTTACCGGGCGCCGCCCGATGTCTAAAAATCGGCCGGCGAGGCAAATTCGTCGGCCGATCATCTGCAGGGCGCCTGCCGATGTCGCCGATGTCTTGTCGATTTAGGTCCTGCCGGCGCCCGGCCGGGTGCCTTTTCGGACATCGGCGGTAATGTGACTGTAGCATAAGGGCAGGACTCCCATTTTGAAGGTTCGTATAGCAACATGCGGCCCCTGCAATTAAGTTACTAGCTACAGTCTCTATATTTACGACTCGGATAATGGGCCAAACCTCTGTTATTAAAGATTACTGTAATCTGAAAATACGGATTAATAATCTGTTATTACAGATCGGGAAGCTGGAAGAGATGGAGATTGCTTGCTCAAGTCGGTCAGACAATGCGCACTTAAAGGTATAACAATCCTTTTCAAGGGACAACATTTGATTGGCAGGTCACTTTGTTTCTGTTGTTCGACGTTTGTTGACTCTCCTTCTTCTTTCAAGGTTTAATAACCCTGTTGGATACTGCTTTGATGCAGTGTTCGCGCTAAGCTGCGCGATTGCGGGATTCCCGCAACAGAATCAATAATCCCGCAAGAAAAATATTTGTCTGCGGGAAATTCCCGCATTGTTTTTCTTGCATAAGCGATAGGGTTATAATCAAAGCACAACTTATTTACTTGTCCGTTATACGAATAAAAACTCTGAAAATCGATGAGTCATCGTTTGTATGAACGTTTGTGGAAAACGGAGCTCTACACAGTACACCCTGACACCCATACTGCATGAACTGGGTATGCATGTACTAGCTCTACCTATAGTATAGGGCTGTAGGCCTAGCGTACGATCGCGCAGCAGTGGCAGCTTGTTCTGTGCAGTGTGTGTACTGAAGCTAATCGCTCTGTGTGCAAACATCGGTCGTGTTTTAGACTGTTGTGAAGTGTGAAATGGCCTCCAAGTCAAAGTTTGATTATTCTTCAAATCGCTACAGAGTAGCGATAATAACGTAAATAGTAATACTACTAGCAAGTTAGGCCTTATACTACTACTACAGTAGTAATACAGTACTAGTACGGGGCCTAATGTTAAGCCTAGGTCTGCTAACAAAAGTAGTAAAACTAAGAAGAAAAAAGCTGACAAGTTTCAGTTAAATTGGCTGAAAATTTGGCCGTGGTTATGGTACGAGAAAGGAGAAATATTCTGCGCCACATGCAAAGAAGCCAGGCCAACTGATAGGCTACATCTAACTTTGTTGAAATCATGTTTAGTCATAGGCTACTCATAGGTCTAGGCCTATCAGTTATTGGCAATGTTAATATGTACTTCATTAATCTCTTTATTGGTAAATGCAGATTGCAGACTCGACTTAACTTCTCCGAACTTAAAGACTCCTCCCCCCTAAAAATGAAAATCCCCCCCTAAATTTTTCAGAAGGGGGGAATTTCCCCCCCAAATTTCAAGTCCCAGCGCTAACACTGCTTTGATGTTTATGTGCTTATCCGACACATGTGAAATGTTTTCACCTCCTTGATCGAAACGACTGTCCAGTCACTTTTGGGCAGTTTTGTAATCGAGTCACTAGATTAGTGACTCGAGACACAAGTTTTGAAATTTTTCATAACTCGAGTCGAGTCATTGACTCGAGTCACTGTACTATTTCAATGAGGAAATTACTCCTAAAATCTATCGAGTCACTATCATTTTGAGAGGAAGTGACTCGAGTCGTGACTTGTAACAACAATGCTTTTAGGTTGCACGGTTCCATTTTAATTCTAATTTATTCATTAAGCAAAGAAGTGTACCTGTTTAAAATTCAACATGAGTCTAAATATTCTTGTTTATATTTCAGTCAATTCCGGTTTGTTCCTGAAATAGCGACAAAGGTATTTTCGCTTAAGAAGTAATTTGGAAAAAATGTACCCTTTTTGGACGTTACACCTTACGGAAGCGTATTGTTGTCACATGAAAAAAAATAAAGTTTTGGAACGTTCAAAAATCTTTTCGACGTACGAAAAAGCTTTTGGAAAGTTCGAAAATCTGAACATCTTTTCGTACGTAAGAAAAAAAAACTTTTCGAAAGTTCGAAAATCTTTTCATATATTTGAAAGTTTTTTCGTACCTACGAAAAACTTTTGGAACGTTAGAATATCTTTTCGTTCGTAAGAAAAAAATTTGGAACGTTCGAAAATCTTTCCGTACGTACGAAAAGTTTTGTGTTGTTTCTCGGCCCATGGCGTCTTAGGATTCACCAAACTCCGACCACTCGAGGGTGTGATTTGACCGGCCCGGATTGAAAAGAGATGGAAATTTAAGATTGGGTCCGTAGCTATATCCTTTCCCAGGGCAGTCACTAGGGTCTAAAGTTTAGGGTGTGTCATAGTCTCAATTTCTGACTGGATGCAGGGACGTTCTTTCAAGTGAATGGAGGAGCCACCAGGTCAGTTTCGAACAGTATGAATACATGAAGCATGAATTCTGGTGGGATCTTACAGGACGAGGCTAAAGACCAGTGGCGGATCCAGGGGGTGGGGGATGGGGGTATGTATACCCCCCCCCCCCCACCGGGATGGTAAAAAATTGTATCGATAGCCAGGCTAATGGTAACCTAGGCCTAATTACTTTTTAAAAATCCAGTAATAGTTGTTACATTATTTGATTACTGTATTTTTGTGTCATATTCTTCAATAAAATGAAAAATGTAAATTATAATGTATCTATGTTCCGTATCATTTGGTAAATTCCCGTTTTGTTTACACATCGCGCAATGACGAATTCTAAATCCAGCGTTTTCCGCCAACGACCGTTGGTAACGTTATTTGTGAAATCGCATGTGTGCCTATGTCAATACGTGGGGCTACGACTACTGTCGAATAATGGGCCAATCGTTGATACGAAGGCTTGTACGGGGATGTTGCAGAGTTTGTGAGCGATACGAGTTGAGATATAAATAAACAGATGAGAAGAAGATTTAGTTCTGTTTCAAGATGCAGGGTTCTAGCTAGGAAAAATGCCGAACCGGGTGGGCGTTCATCGAAATTGCATTTCTCACATGATGTTGGACATATCTCAAAATCTAAATGACATAGTCTGTGGTCAGTTTCATGATTTTAGTTGATTACCAATACTGGTACAATCATTCCATTAAATGTTATGTGTCTGATACTGTGTAGCCTATGTTCAGAGTATCAGTGTGATGAAATTCAAACTGGGTGGTGAAATTTCAAACTGGGTGCTGACTCAAAAAGTAAATTCAAACTGGGTGCAGCACCCAGTTTGAATGGCCTGGCTAGAACCCTGAGATGATTGGAGGTTTTATTCCGTTCGATTAACAGCCGGCAACAAAAAAACTATTAAAATTTACTTATACACAGATTGACGCAGGTGCTCGTCGTCTGAGATCTGCTGCGCCAGTGTGTAAGTGCGACCAAAACTTGCAGGCTCGGAGCTTTCATGTCTCGAGGAGATCGGAACTCATGCAGTCCCCTGATTGGTTAAAAGTTGTGACGCACCAAATTAGATAAATTTTAAGTAGTGTGCTGATCTAAATGATCAATGAGGAGGCTGTAGAGGGTGAAATTCGCCATACCTTGAAAATATGGGAGACAGCATACACGTGGAACTAAGGCGGGGTAGTTTGTCACGTTCACCTGTAACACGTGGCGGGAAACAGGAAGGGCCCTGGGCCCGAATCTAGGACAAGGGGAAGGGAGAGTGGCTCGTAATTACAAGATGGCGTGCCTGTTAAAGGTCAAGGAGGGTACACCATACTTCATGACACTATGTACAGTTTACGCATGACAGCCTAAAACCGTGTGACGGTAATAGAGCACACCCGGTATTAAATTCACATTGACCGTTTAGTCCGTTGAAGTAATGATTTCCCACACTTTCAAGACCATGTTTTGAAAGCTTGGGAGTTTCATAGTGGCTTAAAATGTTGAAACGTTTAGCACCATGTAGGGGGCAGGGGGCTCTGAAAGTGAAGAATTCGGAAATTTGTCAACTGTGAGACTAGTCTACTGTGTGGTTTTGACAACCATGAAATTACGAAATTCGCAATCAATTTTCCCTAATAGAATCTCCATATTCGTCATTATTTGATTCAAGAAAACTAAATTTTCCGCGCGCTTCGCGCGCCGCGTATTGCAATTCCTAAGCAAAAGTGCTCGCTCATACCTTCACTTTGGTAAACTTTTCCCAGTTCTGGGTGTGACAAAATCGGAAATTTCCTACAATTGTGACACCAGATCACCAAGTGACATTGTTAACTATATGCAGTGCGATTTTCATAAATTTTCTTTCATAAAATTCCATATTTATCCAATATAAGATCAAAAAAATTTCAAAAAATTTCGTTGGAGAGCCCCATTATGTAGGCGTTGGATAACATTATGTATCGACAACGATCTTTGGTCGCCGCCCAACCTCAGATTTGCCGATAGAAAATGCAAATTCTTCAGTAATTCCCCAACTGTTCAAATTTTCTTGCAGGAAACCCAGCATCCCAAACTTTTCTGCAACACAAGCTCCATATTTTCAAATATTTGAAATGCGCGAAAATTTCATCGCGCTCCGCGCGCTGCAATCTACGCCCGTAGTACAGCGGTAATCACACTCACAAATATTGTAAAATTTGGATGCCTGCCTGTACCACCCCCATTTCCCATTTCCTGAATTCTTATAGGCGGCATCAGAGACTAAACAACATACATGCCAATGTTGGCGCTTCGCTCTGTGTACATTTGATACCCAACCACATGCAGACCCCCCCCCCCCACAAAAAATTCCTAGATCCGCCACTGATAAAGACTATTTAAGTGGAGCGTAACCACTGGTTGGCGCGGAGAGTGCATACAATTTTAAGGAAACGCTTACTTCATATAGTTGACATTTTCCAGGCTTGTATTCCCCCCCCCCCCCTCTTTGGAGTAAAATTTTAAGCTATATCGCATGTGGTGAAATATTGGTGTCAGCTTGAAATAAAGACGAAAAGTAGTGTGACAAACGAAAATAAAATAAGAATAGCCTTAGCCTTCTTTTCATTTTAAAGTTACTTATAATGAACTTAACTTTTTTTCAAGGAATGGGATTATAATGAACGATTGGCTTTGTCTATACAAAAGGATTCGTGTAGGTGTACGGGTCGAAATAATAATTGTTAAAAATCATCTTATTATATTGCACGGCAACAAATTTAAGAACATCAACAGTGAGCTATGCTGTATGTTGTCGGCTGGGGATTCTCTCCCAAAAATATGCAGTCACTGCTTTCAAAACCTAAGCAGAGCTCCACCATAGTTGGGGCGGAGCGTGCAGAAAATTTGAAAGTAGCGACCTCTCAGAATTCTAGAAACAGCATTTTCCAGGTAGATGTTAACTCTAACCTATCGTTACTTTGAACTTCCTTTTGTTATCAAATTTTCACTTCAATGAGAAATGAAAAAATTGCAACACGATCAGAAAATTACCAAATAAGATGTACTACTTCAATCTTTCCGGCCAAAATTTGAGGTAATCTCCTGTCTGCCTAAGTAATCTTAAAAAAGGTAGTTGTAACACCTCAATGACTTTAACCATCCCACAACGTTTTGCAGCTTCCGCCTGAATTATATTCTACCATATAGGGTAAAATAATGCCCGAACTGTGAAATAAGACTGAGGTATGTATAATTGAGTTTTATAGGCTGCCAGAAGGTGTGGCCAAGTTTCATTTTGTTTTGGAATATTTGATGAAAATGTTACAGTGACTGTGATGCTTTCTTTTCTTTCCATTTTTCGAGCATAATCTGGAACAGTTTAAAGTGATTAAAAGCATGGCAGATTGGTTAAGACTTCAGTGGCTGCCAGCTGATATTTTTAAACCTCTGCCAGAAATTCAGATCTTGGGAAAATTTGGGAGGTAGTCTTCTCCCCATGGGTCTAGAGTTTACGGGACTGGTTTTCACCCCCCCCCCCCCATTGAAAATTTCGTTAATTTGATAACCGTTTGTGAGAGAGCAAGGTCAAAACTGATTACTGCTCGAAACCCCTTCTAATCCCATCTCACCCTATCTCTACAGGAATATAGCTTAAATGACTTTGGTGGAAAACTGGAAATCAAGTGGGGCTATGCACACGAACAAACAACCATTACCGGACTAATACATCTTGTAGATATAACATAACATAACAAGTTGAAGGGCAAAGAAGGGCCAAGGCCCCACTTGATGCCCTGAAGTCCAGACCCCGTACAAATGTCAAAACCACCAACCAAAAACAAGCAGCCAAAAACGATCAGAGTCTACCACAGTCGTGGAAGAACTTGTCAATGTTAACCTTAAAGCAGTTTACTGACTGGGAGTTAACTACCCATTCTGGCAGACAATTCCACCCTTTGACAACTCTATTGGACAAACTGAACTTCCTTACATCAAGCGCTAGTCTCTAGACGTGCGCTTGATGTCGACGATTCGGAGCTAGCTGTACACAACAAATGTGTATTAAACATATGTGCCGAGAAACCATCGTGCAATTCGCACTCACAAGCATGATCTAAAATGCCCAAGTTTTTTCGAACGTTCCAAAAGTTTTTTCGTGCGTACGAAAAGATTTTCGAACGTACGAAAAGATTTTCCAACGTACAAAAAGATTTTCGAACGTTCCAAAAGTTTTTCATACGTACGAAAAGATTTTCGAACGTTCAAGATTTTCGAACGTTCGAAAGTTTTTCGAAGGTACGAAAAGATCTTCGAAGGTTCGAAAAGCTTTTTCCTGCGTACGAAAAGATTTTCGAACGTACGAAAAGATTTTCGAACGTACGAAAAGATTTTCGAACGTTCCAAAAGTTTAATTTTTTTCATATGACAACAATACCCTTCCATAACACCAATACGCTTCCGTTACACCTGGCGGCACCTTGTTGAAATATTTTGAGCTCTTTGACGACTAGCTATAAGATGGGAGGGAAACAATCCTTTGATCTCTCTCAGAATCAACAAGAACCGACCAGAATCATTGTCCCTACACTCTAATCTCTATTTATTAGTTCAGAAGAATTCCAGAAATCAGTTAATACGAGGCCTATAGTGACAGCTAAGCACCTAGTACAAAAGAAGAGCAGAGCGAGCAATCTCCATCGCTTCCAGGTCCCTGTGCAGATTAAAATATTTTTACGCATGGCACCAATAGGCCTTCGTAGAATGTTTCTTTCTCTAGGCCAAATGTGCATTTCACCAACTCTAATGAAAAGTCCGCCTTTGGAAACTGGACTTATCATTGCAGCTAAAGCCTTTGTCAACAGAAGAAGAAACGAAGGGGTAAGTGCAAACAAGATGATAGCAATTCAGAACTTTTTTTAAAGGTGATTCTACGCATGAAGCCAACTTTGATTAAAACGTAGATGCATGTTATTAAAGGCATCTTGTGGACACAATATTCATTGAATTTAAAATATGCAGGAAAGGTTTCTCTGTCAGGCGGTGATAACTGCATTTCAATAGCTTGTTGTGTTTGGAAGCTGGTAGTAATTTTCAAAGTAGCTTAATACTTTTTTCTTGAGATCTAGTGCATTATGGGGAATCTGTCATGTCATCGCGGCACGTTAATTTAATGTTGCATTCAGTTTATTGTGGTTACGCTAAATCTACCGAAAAAGGTATTCAATTTCAAGGACAGGGCATTTAATTTTACGGAATGTGACACAATGTGCCCACATAACACCACTGTCTGTGGCTTCGTTGAAAAATGGAGGTATTTATAACAAAAAATTTCAAGTCTTTATACAGGGAGTTGTAAGCCCTGCCTTAAATAACCAATCTTTGAACAGTGATATAGTCGAGTCCGGACTCCGAGCGTGGGTACAGGAACTTCAAACTAAGTCCGAGCTTGAGTCCTTGAAAGTTGAAAATTGTCAGACAAGTGAGTCGAAGCCCCAGTACTCGACTTCACCACTGGGTTTGGGAGAACATGGTCGGGAATATTTTGATCTTTCTTGCTGGCCTTTAATGAAAAGTCACATTAATACCCTATGTTTTTAATTACAAAGTGGTAGTAGCTTGTAAGTTGTTGAAATGCTGTTGTAGAACTACTATTATTTGCCACTTCTCAAAGTCGGAATTTATGGGGATTCAGATATTGCTCTATCCCTGACATCAGATATGTCAGGATGAGAAGCCTTATATTGTGTGTGTGTGTGCCGGGGTGTGTGAAGAAAAGATTGTCTCGCGAACTAAATAGAGTTATGTTACAAAGATCAGCTGTGCTATATCGGATGTGTAAAGGCCCAATCTTTTCAACCCAAACTACAATTTTTGTAGTTGTCCACCGAAATTATCAATTGGCTCAGCCCTTTGATTGACAGAAAGTTAAAAACCGCAGAATACTGAAACTTTCATAATACTCTTGGTCTCTTCGGGAAAAAATTGTGGCAATCACGGCTGTATTCATTAAGAATTGACGTTTCGCTGTTTATTTTGAAGGCAACCAATAAAGCACATGATACGCATTACGTTGAATGAGCACGTGCGCACATTAGACGACGAATACATGGTTATTGCATATTCATCATCAAATTATGGAAATGAAATGAAAGTTACCCGACGGCCATCTTGATCAGAAGGATTTATTTTACGACAGTGGCAACCGTATTTGTTGCGTCATCCTGCGCCCATATGAATAAAAAGTCTGCGTTCTATTAACATTGTTTTAAATAGTTTCAGCATATTCGATAATTGTATGGACAATAAATTGATTGAGCCAGATCGTTTCTTCAGTGCGATATTCCATGTATGTATAGGAGACTGGTCAATTTATAAGAGGGAATTTTCGTTCCAGTTGGGAAAAAATCTAATGGTGAAGTGATATTTTACCCTAGTTGTCCTAATTGCCAATTGGTACAACTTTTTTCGTTACTTTTGGTTTTTTCTCTTTTCCATATGAAATACAAGATGAAGCAGAAAACATCTTTGAAAATGGCCTAAGTAATGAACAAAAGAAAAATGAAGTGGTCTAAAACCGCTCAAAGGCTTAACAGGTATATCCGCTCCCTGAAATAAAGAAAAAAAACGAAGAAAGAACATTAATGATAGAATATTACACATATTACTGTATCATTAAGTGAAATACTGTGAAACACTCAAAGGGCCACTTATCTCACCCAAAACAGTTCCAATTCTCCTAACCTTCTTACTTCAAAGTCCCTCCTACAACTCTCTAAAACTCATTCCCATCCTGACACAACCTCAGTTTATTGCTTCAGTACAGGGTGAGTATATGTGTAATCAAAACACGCTCCATTCAGTATACGCTGTGTAAAATGAGCTTTAATAAGGGAGCCGCCTTAAAACTATACTTTTTTAACTTGCTGTCAATCAAAAAGGTAGGCCAAATGAGAATTTAGGTAGGCTACTACAAAAATTGAAGGATGAGCACTTTAAGGGCAATTGTAATGAATGACTCGCAAATGGCAAGGTAGTACCTTAAAGATAAGCCCCTACATGTTAGTATTGCTATTCATTTTTTTTTTTCGACATTCCGTTTTGTGTGTGACATTTGTCGCACAAAAGAGGCTATAGCTAAGTCACCGGTATGAGCATTAATACTGTAGTATTGAACACGTTACATCAAATTACCACTCTATTCCCTAGTTTCATAGATATTCTGCCAACCCTATACGTAAAAGGTGAGCAGAACCTATTGGGGGGTTTTATATCAATTGATAAACTGTGTCTGTGTAATCACAAGTAATAACAGCGTAGTGATGGTTATTGAGTGTGACTTTAATGACTTTCGTGGTGTTCGGTACTATTTCTCTCACATAATGGTCCTGGGCCAGGAAATTTCACTCTCCTGATTAGCTACAATGCACTCTTACCCTTGATACCTCAACTTTTCACGACCAGTTAATGTCCCTTCGTCGTGAATAAGCCCATGATGGTTCGGTACCTCCGGTGTTTGAACTAAGTTCCTCTATGAAAAGCCTGAGGGCCAATGGGTTGGCCATAAGACCCATTTCGGCGTTCCTTAACTCCGCACTACCGTACGCACGAATTCTTTTCTTCGAAGCAGTGCATGTTAATTCATATTGTTTGATTCCTCCGTGATTTACAAGGAGAATACGAAGCTTCCCAGTGAAAATTGACACTTCAAAATCAGTTAGGTTTGCATGGAATTCTTACTGTACAATTTTATCTTCTTTTTTTTTATTTATTTTTTATTTTTATTTGTTTATTTATTTATTTTTTTGGATAAATGGGTGAAATAAATTTATTTTATACTTAATTACATATTAAACATTAGACACTTTACTAGGGGTAAAATATAATGCTCTCTACAAATAAAGGAATTCGCTCAAAGCACTGTGCATAAAAAGGTTCAAAGTTGTATTAGCAAGCATGTGTTAGGGTTTTCCGCTAATACTTTCAATGAAAAATGAGGATAATCTGAGATTTATACAAGCCCGTATCTAGTTTAAATACAGCTTAAATGCACGGCTGAGAGAAATACACAGCCCCATACTTACACATTTGACGGGAAATAAATTACCCAATTAATAATTAATCGTAAATGTTAGCCCAACTGTTACCACTAAATTTTACTAAGTAAAAGTACTTTTCAACCAACTTTGGTGGTATGTGCTGGTAGCATTTTTTCGGTCAAACCGTTTCAACCGTTGGACAAACTTTGCCAAATTTTTGTCTGGCTAAAGACCTATTCGTGCCTAGAGTTGGTAAAATGTTGGTTAAAACATTCGCCTAACCATTTAAGAGTGCATAAAAACTTTCTGGCATTTCCTCTGAGCGGATCAATTAGAGCAGAAAAGAGAATCAGATAAATCGGCAAAAAGGAAGTTAGAATTGTCGACTAACACTAAACACATCAATGACTTCCCCACTTCAAAATTTGTGTTTATACTTACGCACCTTTTACCCCACCACGGTGATTTAGATCAATAAATGTGGTCATTTTAACATTCCAAACATAATCCAGACAATTTTAGGAGCTGTATGTAATAATTATGAATACTACGTGGTATCTTATGTTGGAAATCTCTACTGCTGTAGAACAGTCGTTGCTCATAGCAACCATTACGTTCTTGCATTGTCCTATTGTTTTCGCCTCCTCCTCCTCCTCCTATGCTAAGTATGTTTTCCAGTTCACTCAAGCATGGCTGCTATGTGTTCCGTCGCGGCTTCAATTAGTTGCAATTTAAAGACACAACAACACCAATGTGTAATACATCAGCTAGGTGCAAAGGTTAAGTTCAAATTACTCTCACATATGGTCCAAGGTTCAAGGTTGGGCTCAATATATGGTTGTTCAAATCATCCCCTGTTACCGCCTCTCACGTCAGGCGGGAAATACCGCCGGCATATTCTACACACACACACGCACGTGGGTATAACCATTCGGCATCGATTAGATTGTAAAGAGGGTTCTTCATTATAACAAGTGTCAAAGCAGTTACTCGTCACCCTAGGCTACAATTTCACCCTGGGTAAACCAAAATTTTCAATCATTGAATAACACTTTGGGTGACAAAAAATGCAAAGTAGCTCGAATTACACATCATGCACTGAGATTGCACTAACTATACGTCAGGCTCCTTGTGTACTCAAATTGGATTGTGTCAGGAAAAGGATGAATTTCAAACATCTGTGGGAGGAGCTACAAGTAAGTAGGTAAGGGAACTGGAACTTTCTTGGTGATAAAAGTCTGCTTTGAACACCTTCCTGATTGTAAGTTAAATTTAGACTGGTGATGTGACAAATTTGACAAATGAGAGAGAAAAGGCGCATGACGACCTGGTTGACAGTTTAGATCCTTTTTGGTTTCCCGAAAGTAAATAGGCTTACGTAAGTATGTAATCATTTAGTGTTGACCTGAAAAAAAAGTGCACCCCCCCCCCCCCCCACTGCTTGTGTCACACTGATGACAATGGTCTGTGAAACACATGCAGTTCTTCTTTTTAAAAGCTTTAAAGGTATTCTAATTCAATATCCTAGTGGCTTTTCACCTGATAAAATTAATCCACACCGTGTTCTCCAAACCCTGTTGCAGTACTTTTCACCTAACTCAAGACATGTCATTTAAACAAATGACTTATTTTGATAAAAACATCAATTCCAATTTTCAACAAAGCCAGAGAATGTTATGTAATGTGGGCATATTGCCTCAGATTTCTTTTCCCATTATTCGCTTTGTTTTTCTTATAACTAAACGCACTAACTTTGAAGTTCGGCACTTTTGGAATGTTTTACAATCATTTGCTATAGATCTATCATTATCCTAAAATCTAGCAGGGGTGGCGCCAGCAGGGGGAGCACTGCCCCGGTCGGGGGGGGGGTGCAGTTTTAACTTTGTTAAAAGTGGCAAAAATTTCCAATTTCGTTGGATACTTCGGACAATAAATAAGCAAAGTCAATTGTGTTAATCACACCGACATTCTACCTAATTGCGCTGTTGAAAGGCGTATCACTCCATAAAAAAAACCTCAAATTTTTCATTATAACCTTCCCAAACCTTCTTACATTAACATTCAAAATTTCTCCAATAAAATAAGCTCTTAATTCTCAAGTCTTCTTTCAAAAAAGGCAAAATGTTTCTCCCAAATGACAAAAGCCAATTTTTTTACAAAAATGTTAAATTTTTTCTTCAAAATAAACTCCAGATTTTTAAGTATTTGTTGAAAAGAAAGCCAAACATTTCGGCGATCTACGCGCGCCTCCAGATCTGCCAAGTCACATCCCACCGGAACTAACTCAAAGCCTTTGTCGGGGCCTTGAAATGCCGGCCCCCTGTCGGGGAAATCCTGGCGCCACCCCTGCAATCTAGCATTACTCTACACCATAAGATAGCAAGCAATATTACTAAACATTTCCCACAATACACTAAATCTTAAGAAAAAATTGCTTTTCTTTGAAAATTGTAATTTCCGAACGCAATATGCTAGAAGCAGTTTCCACCTCCTGAAATGGAAAATTTTCCTGTATATTTTAAAATTAACCAATTTCGTCTCTGGAAGATCCCTTTTAAGATACAGTCCGAACAGTTTGGGATATCTAGTTGGGAATCATGTATCTTTCAACCATTGATTGCGCCTAAATGCTCCAATATATTGCGATACAATCAGTCGGAGGTATTAAAAAAAATTAAAAATAGTCACGTTACACGACTTTTTATTTTCTCTTTAGATCACGGGAATTGGACAAGTTAGCATCATGGCGTTATCGAAGGAAGGAGCACTTCTTTTTCTACGGGATGTTCTTCGCATAGATGGTTTATTAAACCGAGAACCTTCTCTTCCCTTCCTTAATGCGATCATTAAATCTTACTGTGGTGTGATACCTTGGCAAAGCGTTTCTACGTGCGCCTTACCACGCAGCAAGCGTCACCTTCCCACTTGGGAAGAAACAAAACGGAGACAGTTTGCAAAACAAGGTGGAATGTGCTATGAGAATAACATCCTGATGAAGAATCTGCTCAGTGCGTTAAATTACGATGTGTATTTTACCTCAGTCAAAGTGATGAACCCCAATGATCATATCGCCATTGTGGTACGCGGATTGGCCGGCACTTCTAGCAAACATTACGTGGACGTAGGAAGTACATTTCCCGTATTACAGTCCATCCCTTTAGACTTCGGTACAGATGAAGTCGAATATGAAATCGGCTTTCTTCGTCAACGGTTTGTGAAGACCAACGGTGTCATAGAGTGGTACCATTCACGACACCATCCTCCTCCTTATGAGGGATGTAAATTACAAGATGACGGTTGGTACAAGTTTGCCCAGATTCAGGCCGATGTACCATGTGATTTAGACGTTTTTGAATCACGGATGACGGACTGGTACACGGTGGAAGAAGGTAACGAACTACTTAAGGCACCAAGAGCAGTCATTTTTAAGGGAAGCAAGTTAATCGCTATTAAAGGTCGACAGTTGATTGTTGAAACAACAAACAAGACCATTGTTAGAAAGGAACTGGAAAGTTTTGATGAAGTGCTAGGGGCATATAAGACTTACTTTCCTCAAATACCAGTTGAAATTGTTCAGAATGCACTGAAACAAACAATTTTCAAAATGTAATATTTAAATTTGTAACATTCGTATGTTTGTCCAGGTAATGTTACAACCCAATTATCGTAGGATCATCAAAGTTACTATATCATTCAATGCACGAGAAATGTAATAAGCAGTATATGTTTACTTTGAAATAGCCTATGGTACAGAAAATGCTGTGTAAATCGTAAAATAAGCAAATTAAGTCAAAGAAATCCACTGAAGGGGATATAATTTGAAACTGTAAGTAAAACACAATAGTGCCGCCAGAAGGGGGGGGGGGGTCAAACGGGCTAGCTAGAAAGTGTAGCGGATCTAGGGAGCCCTTGTTGCAGCTGTGCGGTCCCAAAGTTTCCAGGACTAGAATTACCAGTGTAGCACTAATTTAATACACCTTGGCCCCTTTCTGGTGCAAAGGCATATGAGGAGGGGACGGACCCCAAAGTGTCTTCAAAACATGAATTTCTCTTATGGGTTTCGAAAAATTCGGACAGCCATTAGAGATTAAAAGAAAAAAAACTGGCATGATGATAAACCTCATCAAAGAAATGGTCACATTTTCGTGAAAGATGAAAAAGATTTTTCACGGCAAGTATTCGAGATTCTTTCAGCTTATCAAAATACTTGTTCCTCAGCCCCACTTTCCAGAGGGCTTGAAGTCATACTGCAATGTCGTATTAGGGCAACCTATGTGATCAGTAGGACCCCACTTAGTTTGGAAGATAACGTTTCTTGGGCCCCAATTAAGAGCTGAAGAGAACGCTCAAAATAACGACTGCTTTGAGTTATACTTACAAGCATGAGAAATGCCATTTTCTACTGTTTAAAGGCCCAATCTTCTCAACCCTAAGGACAATTTTTGTATTGGTACACAGAACCTATCAATAGCCACAGCCCTTTGATTGACAGAAAGTTAAAAAGCACAGAGTACTGAAACTTTCACTATACCACAGCATTTACTGCACTGAGAATGTTTTGATTACACGCTGGGGTCTTGTATTCTCAATCCGAAGCAATAAACTGAGATTGTATCAGGATGACTTAACGGAATTTACGACAGATATGGAAGTGGCTTAAGTAAGTAGGTAATGAGAATTGGAACTTTTTTGGGTGAGAGGATTAGGCCTTTTAAGGTGAATATAGCAAGTTATTGAAGAAGTGTTTCTCTTGATTTGAAGTACTTGTCATATTGGGATTTTAAACCGAAAGATGAATAGAGAATATGAGTTAGTTAGAGGATGGGCTTTTCCCGCTCAGTTTCGAACCAATTTATCCAAATCGGGCCAGGCATGGCCGCCTTTTTTCCAGTGGGTCACTGGTTTTCCCTACTCCATTGTTTTCCAGAACACCAAGCACAATGGCAGTGGGTTCCATTTTAAAGTTTTCGGTATGACCCATTCAAGTCCGCCGGAGAGGTAGAATAAGAGCGATGACATTTAATCCCTTATTTCCTCTTTACATGCCCGGTATGTGCTTAATTTGATTAGTATCTTGGGCGTTGCTGAGTTCGCTCCTATACAGCTGGAGAACAATTTTTTAAGAGGCACTTTCTGGGCCCGGAAGTTCACTCTTCTGATCAACTACAACGCATTCTTTCCCTTGATAAATCAACTTTTCACGACCACTTAATGTCCACTCGTCGTAAATGAGCCGAATGATGGTTCGGTACTTCCGGTTTTTGAACCAAGTTCCTCTATGAACACGGCCCATGGTTTTGCCATAAGACCCATTTGGCGTTCCTTAACTCCGTATGCGCTCTATGCACGAATTTATACTCTCTTCCAACCAGTGGCGGGCGTGGCTAGAATTTTTTCCAGGGGGCAAAGGTATGAAATTTCCCCAAAACTTATCCTGGTCAATCTGTATGTATTTCATATAAAATATGCAAATTTACAAGTATAACAACATTACCATGCCATTTTGTAATATTACCTGCATTTTAATCTTAAAGTATAACATAGAGCAATCGGAAATAACAAAGTATTTTGGTAAACAATATCTGGTTTATTTGTATGTAGTAACGCAGTGGCGTACGCAGGATTTCTCTGAAGGGGGGGGGGGCATGCAGTATGGTCTAAGGGGAGGGGTGTCCGGAAATGTTTTGACATTTTCAAGGAGCCTAGATGCAAAATGGTGCAAGATTTTCGACTTTGACAGGAACAGTGTTAAAAGTTGAATCGTGGTGGTTCATGAGGATAAAACTGAAACTTTTGTGTCTTTACATGGATTCTTATGCCATTTATGCTACCTTACGAAGTAAAACTTGTCATTAAGTTTGGTTTGCACACTTTTAGGATTCAAAATAAAAGAGCATTGATCGGTACATGATTGTGGTTTTTCATGGCCACAAAACGTTATTTTATCATAAAGATCATCTAAGCGGAGCGCCACCATTGGTTAGCGCGGAGCGAAGAGAAAATTTCGAAAAATCAGACCCCTCAGATGGCCGGAAATAGCATTTTCCTGACTTGTACGAAGAATCTAACGAGCCGCTTTCTTCTTTTTTCGTTTGCAATAAAATGCTCACTTCAAAATATGTTCACAAACTGCAAGGTGATCAGAGAGTTAAGAGCTAATTTGACCCCCAAAATGTAATTTTGCCCAAAAGACTGAGCGAAGCGCCACCATTGGTTGGAGCGGAGCGTAAAGAAAATTTCGAAAAATTAGACCCCTCAGATGGTCAAAAATGGCGTATTTTACTTGCATAGAGAATCAAAGCATGTTGTCTTTATTTTTATCGATGCCACAAGCATAGGCGTACGGGAGCATTTCAGTTTGGGGGGCAGAAGATTCTCTGCCCGAAAAATGTAATTCTGCCCAAAAGACTATCTAAGCGGAGCGCCACCATCAGTTGGCGCGGAGCGTACAGAAAATTTTGAAAAATCGCAAACCCTCAGACAGCCGGAAATGGCCTTTCCCAGGCTAATAAGCAGAATCAAAGCCGTCGATATTTTGAACTTTCGTTTGCAATAAAATTTTCACCAAATATGAGCAAATCTACAAAAAGGTCAGAAAACTCCCAGATGAAATGTACCACTACCATTGGATGACTACATTAAGCTATAATCATTGGAAAATGAGTTTGTTTGCGCGTTCTATTAACTATTTTACGTCATGCAGCATGAGATTATCATCAATGTAATTTTGAAAATTGAAAAACTTCAGATACCCTCAAAAATCCTAAGGCATTGTCATGGAGGGCGATAGACAGACTCTCAGCGCTCCGTGCCACCATGGCTTTGCCCGGAACGCCCCAAAATTTTGGCCCAAAACGCCTCCAAGATCGCTGAAATGTCACTTCCAAGGCTATTTAAGAGTTCCCACAACTCAGTAAGTTGAATCAATACGGTGAGATGTATTACCCTAGAGCTGTGTAATCAGAAAGAAAGGAAGAGGAAAGGGCGTTGACAAGGCACTATTCATATATTCTTCCCCGATCCAGCAATCGGTAACTGAGGTTCGTCCTTAAAAACATTTGAGATGTGATATATATATAATATTATGATATACCGCACATGGGAATGCAGTGGCGTAGGCAGGATGGTTTTTGGGGGGTCACGCTTGGCAAGACTATCTAAGCGGAGCGCCACCATTAGTTGGCGCGGAGCGTACAAGAAAATTTTGGGCTTTAAAACCCCTCCAGATGGCCGGAAAAGGCACTTCCCACGTGTTTTAAGCTGGGTGTACCCAGCCTAGAAATACGAATCTCATGTCTGCGACTTCTCAGATAATGAGAATAAAAAATCAATCTATGAAAAATGGTCATACATACACTTTTTAGAGACCCCAAAACTGGGCACATCTGATCTGTGGCCTGGGGATGAGACTTAAGGGAAGCGATATCTCCCTTCCCCTTGGGAAAAATTGTAAACTTCAGAAGGACGTAGATCGCAAATGCGGCAATATTTGAATCTAAGCGGAGCGCCACCATCAGTTGGCGCGGAGCGTACAAGAAAATTTAGGGCTTTAAAACCAATCCAGATGGCCGGAAACAGCACTTCCCACGTGTTTTAAACTGAATGTACTCAGCCGCAAATGCGGCAATATTTGAATGGATTTCAGCTAACCTAAGGCAGTACCTTACCCTTTAATAGGAAAACCACTTGTCGAAAAAATCGTCCTACAGTGGCACCTTGCATGAGCAGGAGTGAGGCACGACATAGGCCTAGGTCTACTTGTTAAGGATGGAAGGGAAGAATTATCTGAAGGCAGTGCCTTACCCTTACCTGCTTACGGCATATTTTGTAAATGACAAAGTATAGGAATGGTCGTATAAAAGTGGTCTCCAGTGTACGATTGCCTTATTTTCAGTAAATCAATCAGCCATCCGAAAGGCAGAAAGAGTTTTGACCTAAGAAAGTCACATTTAGGTTTGTCGTCGAGACTTTCCTTTCAACTTCGAAGTGAAATGCAATAAACGACAGTGCAGATCACAAACGGTATCTAATTTAGTGAAAGTAGGCGTTTTGAAGTTATTACTTGATTTCATACGTGCGCCCAAAATGTGTTTTACACACATTCATCCATGTTCTTTTTTTAAATTTTTACACATTTTATTTATTTACTGTTTCGAAGGAAATACCTCAAATTTTATTTCCGTTCAAAAATTTTTTTTCAATTACTTAATCAGGACGCAAAAAATCTGGGGTGCCTGAAGAAAATCTGGGGGACCTAGCCCCCCCCCCCCCCCGTGGCTACGCCACTGTGGGAATGTATAAAACATTACCTGGTCTTGTATCTTTCGGGGGGAAACTGTAAAACAGAATTAAAAACATTAGTACCCTATGCCTGTGACTCTGTTGCAACTCTTGCCCGAATTCCAGTTCCACTGAATTGATACAACTGTCTATATGACTCGGCCCGAACTCCCGACTATATAGAAATGATTTTTCTACTCACGCCGTTTGAAAAAAAAACCCGGCTTGTCACGTTGCTAGATGTTTTTACATGAATTTGTGGGCAGACTTACTTGCAGATTTGTTCCCACTAAATTCGTATGAGTGAGCAAACAAGCTACGCTGATTTGTTTACCATTGCCCGAATTTCGGTTCCACAGCACTGCAGGTTGAAAAGTTTCGCACAATTTTAAGAGGATCATTTTGAAAAGTGCAAAATCGTCATCTCATTCATATGCTGCCCAAATACCTCTCAACCAAGTACGTTTCAGCCTTCTGGTAACTATTGGTGATTGTCATTTAGTAATATGGTGCGTCACAAGATAGCTTTTGATTGATTTGTTCGGGAAAAATTTTGGGGACTGAATACATCCTCTCTCCCTTTGTAATCTCGCAATTTAAAAATATCACAGAAATTTTTGCAACTTTTGCCCGAATATTGTGTCATTTCGGGCAAAGGTTTGCGCAAGAATATGAAGTGAGGCTGACGAAAAATTGTTTTTTCATAAGCTGCCCGAATGTGTCGCGAATTTTGGTATCTTTTAGAGTTTTCATGAAAATTGTACCGTGACTTTAATGCTTTTTTATTATTTTTTCGGCCAAGTGTTTGAAGGAATTCGAGAGCGCCTAGGAGTTTTCTGTGTAAGTAGAAACAAACCAGGTTTTAAAACTCAAACGGCTGCCCGAATTTTTCCAGATCCCTGCCCGAATTTTAGGTCTTGAGAAAATTTTTTTGGGGGGGGGGGCAGTCTGCCCCCCTCCCCCCCCCCCCGCCTCGTACGCCTATGGCCACCAGTGGGATACAGAGTCTACCATTTAAAGTAAAAATTGGAATTTAACAGAATTAATTTGCTTATTTGTAGGGATTAAAGAAATTGGCATAACTTGGCATCACCTCGCAGAGACAATCCTTCCCCTTTGAAAATTTTTGAAAAATTGGGTGTCCTTACATGCAATCTGGTACCACATATGCTATCTTTTGAAGTACAATCTGTGTTACTTAAGTTTGACTCCGTATTTTTAAGAACAAAGAAAAAATGGCATCGATGAGGGGGGGGGGAGCATGGCCCAAAGGTCCCCCCTTCGCACGCCACTGAAAGGAGGCCTAATAGTGGCTCGATCACACAGGATATCCTGTTAGAACAGCAGTCTGTTAAGTTTAGAAGGCTGCAAGAAACTCATGGACTCGTTTATTGTTACACCCTAAGTGGTCAGAAATTTATTTTCCCGAACTAGCCTGTAAGCCTCCAAGGATGAGGCTAAGTAACAAAATATTAGTATGCCTATAGATTCCGTCCATTCTAACTTCTGGACTAACGTTCAGTTTATCGTTGGCCATGGATTTTTTCAGTCCCATCCATCTTTTTGTACACAGTGCAAAATCGGTATGGTTTAACCCTTTGCCGTTGTTTGGGTCCTTTTGGACCCATGCGGAGAGCTCGGCTGTCACCCATCTTTACTGTTTCACGCGGAGCTCGAAACTGCGAGTAGCTACCCGAAAATTCGGCCACAACAACAAGAGAGACAATAGTTTAAGGTCACGGGGTCAATGGCCTACGGAAGCCGATGCGGGGCGGGCTACGTCCGCTTTTCCGCCCACTCCCGAGGCGCGCAAATATGCCCCGATCGGAGCACAACGGTAAAGGGTTAAGCCCGGTTCACACCGCCACGACGACCCAAGACACGACGGCGACCACCCAACGCGTCGGCTGGGGTATGGGCGGTGTGAACACTCCCACGACTACGGTTCCGTCGGGTCGTATGCCGTCGGCAAGATTAAACATGTTCAATCGTAGTCGGGTCTAGGCGGTACTCGTTGTGTTGGTGTGAACTCGTCTTCGACGCGACAAACAGGTCTCATGCGGTTTGTCCAATCAGAGCGCAGCATTCACCCATGGTACACAGTTCCAGTTACGGCATGTTTTTATTGCGCAACACCGAGAGCAGGTATTATCAGGATTTTAGTTGATGCAAACTTCTGCGTGCTCGGAAAACGAACGCACTTATAAAAGTGCGTCACTTGAAGATATTTTGCACAGAAAAAGACGGAACAAGTCCGTTAACTTCAAACCAGTCATTGTGCGTTCATGTTCAAGCATTTACGTAGGCCTAGAATACCGAGCCAATTAGAAATTACTTCCTTTTTAAGGGGAATATTTTTCTTTCTATATTTATTTTCAAAATAACAAGTGTTAATACCTTTGTAAGACATTCGTTCGCCTACGAAGGCTGGCAGATAAATCTGCAATAGCCGACTTGTATTCATCCTCTTGCATGTAGGCACAAGCGTGCTGGGTGGAGACGGCGGTCAGAGCAGGGAGGTGTTAGAGGTCCTAACACCTCCCTGGTCAGGGAGTAGCACCGTAGTCTTCTTGAGCTTCTTTTTTCGCCTTATGTTTTTTGAAGAATTCTTTTGCCTCATTTTGAGCGGAACTCCAGCTGGTGCGGGGAGGTGCGTCCGCACGCACCCCCTCCTCCAGCCTACGTCCCAGGGAAATCACAGCCCTTAAGAGAAGCAAGCCAATGAGCCACAACTGGAAAAAAGGCCGTGGCCAGCCCGACTTTGACAATTCGGTTAGAAACCGAGCCGTTAAAGCCCATCTAACTAACTAATTCATATACCGAGTTCAGTCTTTTAAAGGACACGATACGCAAACTTTGGACAGTGTAAAAGGCCTACTTTAGAGCCTGTACACGCCAATAATTTCTTAATTGCGAACCAGAGGCCAAAAAATGAACCATTTCAAATTTATTGTAGGGCCTAAATTTCAAACCTGGAATAGCCTGATTGATGGCGCGCCACGTGCAGTGTCGCTCCATCGATTAGTGTCGGAGCGGTGTGACATGGTATTTTCGTGGGTTTAGGAAGGCGCCAGAATGTCTACGATTTATGCAGATTGTCTACGACAGGTGAAGTCTTGTCGCGTCGTAGGTAGTCGTGGCGGTGTGTACCGGGCTTTAAACCCCTCCAGCAACTAGCTTGTTGGACAATATAACATCGGGGGTCTACGTTAGTGACTTGTCAGTTTTCACATCCTTTTACTGAATTCCCAAAGTGTACAACGCAGAGACTGTGTATAAAGGGCTAAGTTCGGGTTTACAGCCTTTCAGTGTTAGTTGTACTGTATCAGCTGTTGCTAAGTTACTGAATAACAGCTTCCTGTGCACTGAAATGCACTGATCATAATACCCGCGCGTATACACGAGAACATTAAATCTGCTACACGGCGAGGACGTTCCTGTGGAACGCGAGTAGGGCCGGTTCATGCGACACTGACGAAATGTGGGTTAATCATGTTGCATGAAAATACGAACTTATGTATGAGAAATGTCTCACAATTTCTTATTCTAACAAAAATTTTGAGAAATTTTTGTTAGAATAAGAAAATTCATCAAATTTCCCCAATTTCACCAAATTTCCCCAAATTATTTTCCAGGGGGAAACTTGCCACCCCTGCCCCCCCCCCCCCTTAGTAGCTACGCCACTGCTTCCAACCAGGGCATATTAATTCATGTAAATGGATTCCTCCGTGATTTACAAGGGGAGTACGAAGCCTCCCACTGAATATTGACACTTCAAAAGCAGTGAGGTTTGCATGAAATTCTTACTGCATAATTTTACAGTTTAAATACACGGTTGAGAGAAACGGTTGAGAGAAATATACTGCTCCATAATTACACATTTGACGGGAAATAAATTAACCAATTAATAATTAATCGTAAATGTTAGCCCAACTGTTCCTCTAAATTTTACTAAGTAAAAAACTTTTCAACCAACTTTTGGAGTAGGTGCTGGTTGCATTTTATCAGTCAATTCGTTTCAACCATTGGGCAAACTTTGCCCAATTTTAGTCTGGATATAAACCTATTCGTGCGTAGAGTTGGTAAAATGTTTGTTAAAACATTTGCTAATCCATTTAAGAGTGCATAAAAGTTTCTGGCATTTCCTCTGCAGCGGACAGTTGTGTGACCAGACTTGACTGTCCGGATGGGGGGGGGGGGGGGGGGGGAATAACATAGAGGTTTCCTAATTCTGTACTAGTTGAGCTGTGTTAATATGTTGGTGTCTTAGAGCCTCAAAGGAAGTGATTAGGGAGAGGGGCAATTTTGGACCATGCAACTCACCCTATCCCATTGATCAAAAGGTACATTTTATGCTAATTTTTTTGCTTTTTCTACGAGCAAGAACAACTTTTTTTTAAATAAATCTGATTTTCTTTCTTAAGTGTGAACACTATTGTATACGGTATGTACCGAAAATTTGGGTCCTTTTGCACATTTTTAAATGTGGAGCTTGAATTGCAGATTGCAGATTAGATTCAAGGTTTTAAAAGGAAATTTGCACATTTGGGGGACTAGCGAAAAATCTGCGTTTCCTATCAGCATATATCTAAGATACAATGTCGACTGATCGTGTTATCTAAGAAGTGCGAATAAAGGCTTCTCGGCGACAAATAAAATACTCTCTAAACTTTGTTGCCTTTTTAGACAAAAATAAAAGCCTATAAGGATGGAAATTTTAGGGAAACGGCACTGTAGTGGCTAGGACAAATTATCCACTGACTGCTTTATGAGCGATCGCTTACAGCTTTAAAGCTCTTAATTAAAGGCGCGCCAAGCGCGCGGAAAATTTTGCATTTATCTAATAATTTCAAAAATGGAACTTTTATTGGGGAGAATTCGGAATTTCATGAAGCTTTCATGTTATCACCACTGTATCAGGGATGTGTTGCGGCGCGCGAAGCGCTCCGAAGTTTCTGCCCTTTCGAAACAATAATATTTTGATATGGAGGTCATATAGCAGTGAGCTTTGGGTTCTGGGTTTCATGTGAGGAAGTTTAGAGAGTTGGGGAGATTTCTGGAGAAGATGCACTTCCTTCAAATATTGGTGGCAAATGTGAGAAAGATTGCTTTACTTAAGTCCTCCCGACTGTCTGGCGAAGAGCAAGAGAGGAAAGTCTTTCCTCCGATAAAGCGGACCTTAAGATATTATTTTGTTAACTTTAGGCGACTAAATGAATGTTCATATATTGACCAAAACAGTGTTCCATGAATGCAAATCAAGCTTGCTTTGATGTTATAATTGGACCACTTTCTTTTGTTTTCTAATTTTTCTCCTTTTTCCTTTCCCCTTCTTTTCCGTTTTCCTTTTTCTCCTGCCTTTCTTTCCTTTCCTTCTCCTCCTTGTTGATTCCTTGCCGAAGGCAGGCAAGGAATCTATGCGATGGTGATGTTGTGTGTGTGTGTGTGTATGTATGTGTGTATGTGTGTTTGTGACGCTCCTTGTAATCGCGATATTTTGAGATAGGAGTGACCGACTTTTTTCATATTTGGTATATAGATTTGCCATGTTGAGAGGAAGAACCCTATTGTTATTTGGTAGAGGTCAAAGGTCATTTGAGGTCACCGTTTTCAGTGGTTTATGAGGACAACAAAGCACCCCTTTTCGGCAAGGAATAAGTAAGCCTTTTGGCTTTCTGGTTCTCTTTTTCCTCTTCTCTTCTTCACTCTATTTTCCTCCTTTTCCTTTCTTTCCTTCCCTTCCCATTTTTTTTGTGTCCGGGGAGCAGTTTGCCCCCCTGCCCCCCGCTGGATACGCCACTGGAAGCGGAGATAAGAGCGGAAATGAGAATAAGGTAAATCAGGCAAAAGAAAGTATGAATTGTCGAGTAACATTAAGCACATCAATGACATCCTCCACTCCAAAATTTCGTATTTATACTTCCCCAGTTTAACCACACCACGGTGATTTCGATCAATAAATGAAGTCATTTTAACATTCCAAATATAATCCCGACTATTTTATGAGCTATATGGTATAATTATGTATACTATGTGGTATATTATGTCAGTTATCTCTACTGTTTGTGAAGAGCCGTTACTCATGGCAACCATTACGTTCATGCATTGTTCGATAGTTTTCGCTTCACATGGATTGTGTCAGGAATAGGATGAATTTCAAACATATGTGATGGGGACTACAAGTAAGAAGGGTGGGGAACTGGAAGTTTCTTGGTGATAAAAGTCTGCTTTGAACACCTTCCCGATTAAGTTTTATTTAGACTGGTGATGGGTTTGTCTTGGTGATAAATTTGACAAATGTCACTTCTAGTCAAGAGAGAAACTGGCGCTTTCATGACGACCTGGTTAACAGACTAATTCAATTTTGGTTTCCCGAAAGGAAATTGGCTTACGTAAGTATGTAATCATTTAGTGTTGACCTGAAAAACAAGTAAAGCCCCCCCCCCCCCACCCACTGCTTGTGCCACCCTGATGACAATGGTCTGTTAAACACATGCAGTTTTTCTTTTTAAAAGCGTTAAAGGTATTCTAGTTCAATATTCTAGTGGCTTTTCACCTGATAAAATTAATCCACACCATGTTCTCCAAACCCTGTTGCAATACTTTTTACCTAACTCAAGACATCTCATTTAAACGAATGATTTAAAAAAACAACAATTACAATTTTTCAACAAAACCACAGAATGTTATGCTACGTGGGCATATTGCCTCATAGTTCTTTTCTTTTTATTCCGTTATTTTTTCTTAATAACTAAACATCGTTTTTGATTTTGAAATTTGATTTTTTTTGGAAAATTTTAATATCATTTGCTGTAGATCTAGATTACCCTATAATCTAGCACAGGCCTTCCCAACTGGCGGCGCGCGCGCCATTTGTGGCACTTCGAGTGGGTTCAGTGGCGCGCGGTGCCCTGCCACGAAAAAAATATTAACAGAAATAAGGACAGACAGTGAAAATGATTTTCATTTTGAAAATAGACAAATAGAAAATTATTCAAATAGAAAATTACTTAATTACATACATAAAGCCTTTACTTGTATAGCTACCGCATATGAAAAATAAAACAAATTAATTCCTGGATTCCAATTAAACTTCAACATGCACAACATTCCTGGGCCTCTTACCTCTGGCGTGGCCAGGTGCCATGTCTTGAAATCGTGTATAGCAGCTCCGTAATATACCTACGCCAGTGCAGCATTTGGTGAAAACATTGGCGACCATCAGCTATTAATAGCTTTTGTACTTTGGACATAGACTCTACCATTGTGACCAAGGGGTATATCTGCCCTTTTAAAAGGGATATTCAGGAGGCTTCCCCTCATGGAGCACCTCATTTTTTGAACGCTCCGCGCCAGCTCATGGTTGCCCTCCGCTTAGAATAGTCATCCCACTGTCAGTGGGCTTGAATACCACTCAATACGACAAAGTGGCACTTCAATCAAACTAGTTGAAAAGGCCTGATCTAGCATTACTCTTCACCATAAGATAGCAAACAATATTGCTAAATATTTTCCACAATGCACTAAATATTAAGAAAAAAATTGCTTTTCTTTGAAAATTGTAACTTCCGAACGCAATATGCTAATGAGAAGCAGGTTTCACCTGCTGAAATGAAACATTTTTCTGCATATTTTAAAAGAATTTCGTCTCTGGAAAATCTCTTTAAGATATAGTCCTAATAGTTTTGGATATCCAGTTGAGAAGCATGCATCTTTCAACCATTGATTGCGCCTAAATGCTCCAATAAATTGCGACACAATCAGTCGGAGAGTTTTAAATAATAAAAACTTTAAAATAGTCAGTACACGCAACACGACTTTTTAATGACTTCTTTTTAGATCACGGGAATTGGACGAGTTAGCATCATGGCGTTATCGAAGGAAGGAGCACTTCTTTTTCTACGGGATGTTCTTCGCATAGATGGTTTGTTAAACCGAGAACCCTCTCTTTCCTTCCTTAATACGATCATTAAATCTTGCTTTGGTGTTATCCCTTGGCAAAGCGTTTCTTCGTGCGCCTTACCACGCAGCAAGCGTCACCTTCCCACTTGGGAAGAAACAAAACGGAGACAGTTTGCAAAACAAGGTGGAGGGTGCTATGAGAATAACATGCTGATGAAGAATGTGCTCAGTGCGTTAAATTACGACGTGTGCTTTTCCTCAGTCAAAGTGAGGAACCCCAATGATCATATCGCCATTGTGGTACGCGGATTAACCGCCACGTCCAGCACGCATTACGTGGACATAGGAAGTACATTTTCCGTCTTCGAGGCCATCCCTTTAGACTTCGATACAGGTTCGTTAACGGTTTGTGAAGACCAACGGTGTCATAGAGTGGCACCATTCACGACACTATCCTCCTCCTTATGAGGGATGTAAATTAGGGGATGACGGCTGGTACAAGTTTGCCCAGATACAGGACGATGTACCATATGATGTAGACGTTTTCGAATCACGGATGACGAACTGGTACACGGTGGAAGAAGATAACGAACTACTTAAGGCACCAAGAGCAGTCATTTTTAAGGGAAACAAGTTAGTCGCTATTAAAGGTTGACAGTTGATTGTTGAAACAACCAACAAGACCATTTTTAAAAAGGAACTGGAAAGTTTTGATGAAGTGCTAGGGGCATATAAGACTCACTTTCCTCAAATACCAGTTGAAATTGTTCAGAATGCACTGAAACAAACGATTTTTAAAATGTAATATTTACATTTGTAACATTCGTATGTTTATCAATTTAATGTTACAACCCAACTATCGTAGGATCATCAAAGTTACTGTATCCTTCAATGCACGAAAGATGTAATAAACAGTACAGGTTTACTTTGAAATAGCCTATGTAGCCTATGTTTTGATTTGTCTTACTCAAATTTCTTTAATACTGATGAGAAGTAAATTACAATTATGAATGTAGGAATTATTTACATTCTCAAAATGACCTTGTATTGGGACAAATATTGGTTTCACGTGTAAGGCGGGACACAATTGCATTTTCACATTGATACCATAAACAGGTCCTTTTTTATTTTTCAATTTATGTATTTCTCTTAATTTAGTAGCACGAAAACAAATGTTTCACATGTAGATAACAGGATGGGACAGAAAAAGTAGGATTCTTAATATTTCTTTTTTTAAAGCAGTCAACAAAATTTTACAAGTGGATGTCAATACAATATTCAAATTGTGTAATTTAAGAAGATATTTCGGAGTATCAACTTTGGAGAAAATAGTTTGCTTCAACTGTGAAGTTTCACAATGTAAGAATTTAATGGGACACCCAAACTTATCTCCAAAACTGAAAATGGTCTTTGAATCATTATTATTTTGAAACTTCTCAGGCCCAGACCCAGGCTTTGATAATGTAAAAGCTCCTCAAGAGAGTTACAGCACTAAATGAAAACTTACACGTGGAAAATCTTTGGTCAAATTTCTCCAACCGACCAAATGTCAATATTTTTAAAATATGTCTTTTTGTCCTAATCCATATGATAAAACAAATTCATGTTAATACATTAAACAAAAATATCCTAAAAACAAAGTAAAAATGCCACTTTTACATAGTAACTCACCGTTATGGGCCAAAAGTGGCTGAATTTAGCTCATGTTTAGTTCACCAAATTATTAAGATTACTGACATGGTACATTTTTCTGTTATTACGTGATCATTCTAAATTGCAGTGACAAAATAAACATACACATAACACTATGTGGATTAAACTTGCATAGAAGTAGCCTCTGACAGTGTCTTTTAACCATTGGTACCCTAATTTATGGAACAACCTTTGTCGATTTTTTTTATTTTTTTTTTTTATTGTTTTTGTTAAAACAATCAATAGCAAAAGTTTCACCCAAATTTGCCCTCTAAAATGAAAAGAGCGATATTTCAACCAAAAAAGGTTGTTACGAATGATCACATGTGTACGAGTGAATTTCAGTCGGGATGTGTGATGTCGGGAGAAAAGAAGAGAGACTGACAATATATGACGAATAAAAGCCTTGATTTTTGCGATCTTCATGTAACTTTATGTCCTTACGTGTTTCGTTTTTGAAATTATAAATGTGTCCCCCAAGGCCAAAAACCTTAAATTCCATGAGTCGATGGACAGAAAATTAATGTGGGGATTACAACAGAAATATCAGCACTGCGCAACACTATACATTTTTACTTTTGCATCTGTCAACGAGTCTCTTAGGAAGCATTCAAACTTTGAAGAGGTGTATCATGAGATCGTTAAACGATAATGAAATAATTCCAACGATAGTAAGGAATAATGTTCCTCCTTTGCTGTCAAGTAAGATGAGGCCTTTTGCCAGAACAACAAGATTTTTTTGCCAATGGAGGTGTAGCACGAAGCGAACCGGGTGTATTAATTGTGTGAATGATGTTCAGGGTGGGTTCAGGAGGCCAGAATTAACTTGCAATGGTTTGTTCGTAATTTCCCCGTGGAGGTTGGATGGGTCTCAGAAAAATGCCCTTGTGGCTCATGTCAATATGCCGCTAGTCGAACTTGCATTACTCCACACCGTATATACTGGCTGTACTCTTAATAGAGATAAATGACACCTGTCATTATGTTACACGAGTTTTGGATATTTAAGGGCAAGAGAAGTTGCCCCAAATTAATTTGGGACACTAGCTACTCACTTTGCTTCTGCATACCTTTACGATACTTCAGGCCTTAAATATCCCATTCACAATTTTTTTTTGTACATTTCACAAATCAGCGAGAAAATATTTTCTTATAATCCTCAAGAGTTTGCATGTAGTCTTGGGACTCACATACCCAGATTTATAAAAAAAAAATAATAAATCATTTAACACCGTTTCTTTAAAATGGATTTGGGAGATAAGGACGTTGTATGAAAATTATTTCTCGACCTTTATTTCTAGAAATTCGGTAGAAGGCTTCGAAGTTCGGAATGAAAGCTTCTTTTTTGTTGTAATTTTAAGGGTGGTCGATATTGAAAAAGATAATTATTTTTCTAAAAGATGCTAAATTTGAAAGACATGTTCGACTTACACTTCTTCCGTCAAACAGTTTTAAAAAGGAATAATTTTGGAACAATTCCCATGCATATTTAAGGTTAATAACAAAATAACTTACCTTTAATTTATTTATCATAAGGATATCGTTTATGTAGACGGCTTTTAGAAAATAGTAATCGTTTTGTCATCGTGAAATGTTGAAAACTTTGAATATCAATCATTTTCCTTTTCCGCTTTTGGGTAATGGTATATATTTAGTCATTCCAAAATCGTCAAAGTTTTCCCCCAATGATACAGGAACAATTAAGGGAATGTTGTCACAAATGTATGTAATGTCCTCTTTTTCTCGTAAAGGTGATCATTGTCCTCTAGAAAGCTAATGTTTAATGAAACGGAGTTTTTATAGACGAATCCGATTAGCGCTTGTGTTTACTGACTGTAGGCGGCCGTTAGTGGGATCCATCAGCCTTAAATCGTCTATATTTATTATCTACATCAACTTCAAACCCTCATATTAAGGGAAGTTGAAGAAATCAAGATGCAATTTAGTGTAAAACCATCCATGATAAAGGTAAGCAAGAAAATTGAAAGACTATAAGCTGACAGACACTAGTAATGGCCAACTGAAATCAGACCATCACATGCTTGTTCGGATTCGTGTATAGGTCAGACCACCGGAATACGTTTTTTCATTCCCTTCGAATCTCTAAGACTGAGTAAGTATTTTAAATTTCGTTTTTACACCGCATTTTGCGTACAAATAAACTCTTTCTTATGACAAAAAGGAACCATACGTGGTTTGAGCACTTTTTGTTTCGAGTATAAGTTGAGTTGAGTATGAGTATATGAGCATGAGTTGGGAGTATCCATCCTTGGATTGTGCACCCGTATCATCTTCTTTAAAGGAAGAGCAAACTCCGCAAAGATTGTTTGGCCAACAGTTCCCCCTTTCTAAGAGAGATGTATTTTGGGGTACAATTTTGTTAAAATCATCCTTATTCCTCGTGTTCGATATAAAGTGTTTCATTATAATCGGAAAGGAGTGTCAAAGGAGATACCTAATTGTGCCGATTTTTGCATGATTCCAGATTTTTACAGTTAGAAAAACGTCATTCTTCTAAAAGTTTTAACCACTTGATGCGTCTTTTAGAAACGCATTTAATTTTTGTAATACTCTTTTTAGTTAATTTTTATCTTATTTAAAGAATTAAAATGTCATAATTTGGTTTCAATTACTGCAAAGTCTAAAAACCGCAATCTAAATGAACACAAAGTATTTTTTTCTTTTAAAAATATGTATGAATTGTTTGTGCTAATATGACGACTTAACAAAGGATGGAAGTAAGAACGGAAATATTATTTGTAGATTCTTACCTTTTTAAAACCTTCTGGCAAAGAGTTAAACTGCTCCCCAAAAGAAGCTATACGTCCACTGGAGGACACCCCTTGTTCAACTTCACGACCCTCAGACCATTTACATCGTTGGTCTGTCATGGTTCAATTCTAGAGTGGATGAAAAGAACAGATACTACACATGATCTTAGCCAAAAGGCCGAGAAGCCGTTGGTTAAGGCAGTTGCAAATTTCTGTGGGACGCACTTATAATGCTATATTAGGGGTATTCCGCAGTAAAATGGACATGGCATTCACAATTTTAAATGCTTGGTATCATTGGCGTAGCTACTGAGGGACAGGGGGGTTAGTTGCCTCCCCCCCCCCCCCGAAAAAAATCTGGGGAAATTTGAAGAAATTGGGGAAATTTGATGAATTTTGTTATTCTCACAAAAAATTCTCAAGATATTTGTTAGAATAACAAGTTGTGACACATTTCTTAAACCTAATTCGTATTTTCATGCAACAAATTAACCCAGATCCGTCAGTGTGACATGAACCGACCAGACTCGCGTTCCACAGATATGTTCTCGCCGCGCAGCAGATTGAATGATTGTTCTCTTGTATACGCGCGGGTGTTTTGATCAGTGCATTCCAGTGCACAAGAAGTTATTCAGGAATTTAAAAAACGCTTATACAGTCCTGGGCATGACGTTAAACTGCATCCAGGTTGTGGCTTCTGTTCTATTCAGCCAGTCTAGAGCAAGACCACCCAGTGTTTGCCCTTTGGAGGGCGTACTTGTCCTTTTGGGACGTTAAGCTCCTTCAGGGAGCAGAACTCCTCCGGGAGTAATCGTTTGGTTTTCGCCCCTTGGCTCTTCGCCAGAGAGTCGTGGGGACTTTTAGAATTTAAAAAACGCTTATACAGTACAACTAACACTGGAAGGTTATAAACAAAAAGAGTAGGAGTAGTCATCCCAAATTAAAGAAGTGTAGTTGACTGTCCAGTTTCATGATTGACTGTTGGGAGTCACGTGACAATGTTTTTCTCTTCAAATATGAAATTTACCAGAAATAACTACTTGGCTTACCATTAATATGCAATAATAAAGTCACAAAATGTAATTAACGATACTTTGAAGAGAAATAAGATGAAAATTGCGTTATTTAGCTTTTTCTTTCAAAAAAGTTTATCACGTTACTTTGAATATGCATACGATCGGTCGGTAGCGACATGGCTCCATTGATGTACCGTTTCTGCTGGGAAGTGAAATTCAAGTTGACCCAAGGGCTAAAAGGGAACTGCAAACGGCCTCCTAAACAGTAAGTTTTTAAGATTTTTGAATAAATGAAGAAACCCTATGTTCTCGGGTTTCACTATTTTCTCTTTTTAAGCGTAAACTGATACTGGTTCCGATGGCTGGCGTTTGGAGACCTTCGCTGAGGACATTCAGAAGGCCCTACTCAGGCTTATCATATAGCAGTCAGTGTGCAGTAAGGGTGAAGTAGACCTACTTCATTACGCTAGGTGGGCTTCCTAAAATTTTTTACGACCATAGTTACTGATAAATATTTTATAATACACTCGTCTGATGAACCGTTACACTCGTTTCAAACGGTTTAATCCAACTAGTCTAACGTTTTACTGTGCGACCGCTACTATGCTTCGCAATTTCGCAATTGTTGAGTGTGCTTATAAGTTACTGTTGCTAGCCCAGCATTCGATTGTCCCCCTGTTCTCGTTTGGGTACAATTATTCTCGCTTTACGGCCGTTCTAATTAAAGACAGAAATCTTAATCAAACCTTTCTTAATAATATACGCCCTAACTGAAGTCATAACAGTTTGATAATTGTTCACAAGAGGCCCTCGAAAAATATCAGTTTACTCTGTCTGCATATTTACAGTTTGTATAGCGAGTCCAACAACAAGGCTCTCGTGTACTATCAACGTTACGTAACTGACGAAAACTGGAATCTCAACATAAGCAGTCAGTTCGCGGAGTTTCCCCACCAGGGAAAGGTGTAATAACTAAGGTATTACTAATTTCAAATGGTAACAAAACATCTAATGTGACTTGTACAGTGAGATTTGTGAGTTGAGATTGAAAGGGCAGGAGCAGTACCAAATTGAAGAAGTGTAGTCTACTGTCCAGTTTCATGATTGGCTGTTGTGAGTCATGTGACAATGTTTTTCCTCTTCAAATGTGAAATTTACCAGAAATATCTGCTTGGTTTACCTTGAATATTCAATAGTAAAGTCATGAAATGTAATTAAAGTTACTTTGAAGAGAAATAAGATGGAAAATGGATGGTTGGTAGTAGCCATTCCGACTCAAAAGTTGTGTAGCGTCACACTAATAAACAGGAGAAACACTCGCAATTTTAGGTTACTCTCTTTATAAATTTTCGATCCGACCTCGATCATCTTCAGACATAAACTACAATATGGATACAGTATACACAAGGTTATAATACTACACAGTACAGAAGAAGAGAAAAGAAAGCTGGTATACAATGGCCTGGTCAAGGGTGACTAAACAGGCAGACAGTCAGTGAGAGCAAGCAGTAAGGAGAAAGGACCACTTTTTGTATTTTACTTTTAATAGAGACATTCTGTATCTTCACAGACACTTTGTATTGCTACAATAAAAAGGTTGTTTAACACTTTTATTTCTGTTTATTTGAAAAACCATTCCTGTTTGCTTTTTTAACCAAATTTTACTGCTTTGTAAAAATTTTCTGTAAATTTAGGCCTACAGAAATTTTAACAGTATTTTGTATTTTCCTGATTTCACATAAATACACTGTCATTTAACAAACATTCATATTTGTTTTTAAGCTGAAAAAGAAACAAAAACAAGCCCAAACAAACAAATAAGATATAGCTAGAAAATTTTCAATATATAACATGCATCGTTCTGGAAACTTTCAGTTTAAAAAAAAGACATTTTTGGCAAATTTATGGCCCTATTCGAAAATTAACTTACATTAATTATAAAAGCATACTTAGTTATTACGTTCTTAGTTATAAAAATCAAATAACTGGTGTTTTGTCACACATTTTTAAGTAAAAAGAAATTGTAAAACCCTAATTTCAGAGTACTGACGATTGGTATACTGATGTCAACTCATCGCCATGGGCGCTCATGCACTTGATCGGAGCAAATTAAAAACGTTTCACAAATTTACTTGAAAGAGTCTGTAAATTTACCACTTTATGACGTAAATCTCATTTTGCATAAATGGGTGGAGCTTATTTTGTAGGCATTTTCCTAACAAAATGATTGTTGTTGCTTTGAATAATATTTTCTTTTGCGTTTTTTAATCAGGAAGTGATAAACTTACTGTTTACCTTGACTGAAATTTTTTTCAACCAAAGTATTTGCATTCTTTGTCATATTTATTCTAAAAACAATTATTATATTGTACAAAAATGTGACTTTTCAATTACAAAGTTCCTAGAGATAGCAGTCTACTTGACAATGTTATGACAACAAAACATCCTCAATGTGTTTTGATTGAAAACAACTTCATAACGACACATTACGTTGATATGCAAATACCTGATCTACGTAATGGTGAAGTGCATGTAACGTAATAACATATGAAAGGTAAAAGAGCAATAATATAATAAATATTAAAACGTCGGGAATGAAAACAGTAGGCTGTAAATTCACATAAAATTAAGGTTAACAAAACAGGACAATTCTGTAATTCGATTTTACAGTAGACTTTTGTAAACTAATTTACATGCAAAAACTGTAAAGAAAAAAACAAACCCTTAGTGTTTTTTCATGATTACAGTCTGGCTGTAAAAAAACATTATTTGGTTGGAAAAAAATTTGCCATAAAAATTATGTAAATTTACAGAAAATTTTTTAACAGTGTATACTCACACGTACGGTGGCGTCATTTTACGAATAGTATTCTCTGTCCATGTATACGAAGTCAATGGATTTAAAGACACACCAGCACGAATACTCGATACTATAGGTTCAAAATTTAAATTTAATTTCAAGTCAGTGGTTCAAGTGCAAGTTTGGTTTCCCTTTAGTTGCCTCTTACGACAGGCGGGAAACACCGTGGGAATATTCTGAAACTCCCAGCCCACACGGAGCCTTTGAGTTGTACAAGGACGTTACGACTTTTTACGCAATGGACTTTTTCATTTAAGTGAGCAAAATTGAACATTTACTACCTCTGTCAATAAATGGAGCTAGCTATATGACAATGAGAGTTGGATGAATCATATGTGATTCAAATTCATTTTCATCTCTGAAATATATGTTCTAGTAATTCTTCACCATAGGCACTCTACAAACTGTTTTTCCCACCATTTCACAACCTTAGGTCGTGCGACATGAAAATGAAAAAGTTGGGCATTTGATGTAAAAAGCAAAAGAAACCAAGAAAAGAGTCGTGATTCCCATCAAAATCCATCAAAATTGACCATTTTACAAGTTTATTTCTGATTTGCACTTAAGCATTAATAAATGTGAGCTCAACATGGAAATCTTGTGACGTCATGAGAGCGACATGCCATATATGGCTAATATGTTATCCCTTGATTTTACAATCTTCATTTCAAGGACAGTTGTAACATTAGTTTGTTTTGAAGGTTAATATTTTGGAATCATTAGTATCAGTTACCAAACTCTCTGCTGAGGAATTAAGCGAAAATTAATACAGGGTTACCAAAAGAAATGCCGACACTGTGCAACTTTCCACATCATTATTTTTGCATAAGTAACAAGTTGCTCTAGAAAAATTCGAAATTCGAAGAAGTATTTCTTGAGAACCGTAAATGATATTGAAATAATGTCCTCCCTATTCGTTAAGTATTCTGACTTACTCAACCAGTCAACTGTACATATTTTTAGCCTGATTCAAGCCTCAATGTGATGCAGTGTGATTGCTGTACGAAGTATTTCAACTAGCAGTGTTTGCGTTTTTTTCTTTAGTCAGAACAAAAGATGTAAATTAAAGGCAGTTATTCATCAATACAGACAGTTCTAATTCTGCCCCACCCATTTACTTCTAGTACCGCTCACAACTTTCTAAAACTCATCCTTCGTGCTTCAGTACATACCCTGGTGAACATACAAGGCCCAAATTTTAATCAGAGCAATCTCAGAACGTGCTATGTAATATAAGCTACTCTAAATGTTTAAATTTTATATCAATCAAAAAAGTTTCTCAATTGAGAATTTCAGTACACTACTAGTAAACTGTCGTTAGTTTTGGATTGACGAATGACTGACATTAACCTTCAAAGTTCTCAAAAGCTGTCTGGACATGTAAGACCGGTACTGCCACACTATATCATCCATGCAGGCATGTCGACAAGATGGTGTCATGGAGTTAGTTAGTTAGATGGAGTTTAACGGCTCAGTTTCCAACCAAGTGGTTCAAGTAGAGCCTGCCACGGCCTTTTTTCCTGTTGTGACTCACTGACTTGTTTTCCCTACTCCATTGCTTATGCTGAGCACCAAGCACAATGGCAGAAGGTTCCATTTTTAAAGTCTTCGGTATGACCCAGCCAGGACTGGAACTCCCGACCTCCCAGCTGAAAGTCGAATGCTCTAACCACTTTACCATGCCGTCGGTCGATGGTGTCACGGAAGGGCAGCAAGAATGTGACATGGGGCAGATGTAAGGGAAGGTTTTCCCACGTCCCATTGTCACCTCCTATTGAAGCAAAATCTATCTTCATGTCTCCAAATGCGAATGATGCAATGTTTGTGTTTAAATTGGATGAATTTCATAGTGATAAATTCCCTTTTGCCTTATCGTTTGTTTTTCACACCTCCCCTTCCGGTCGCTATACTCGTACTGCGAGTATGCCATGGACAGCGAAGCTATCTTTTAATGCAATTGCATGTACAACGTGACACATACATATTTAACAAGGACATAGTGCAAAAACTATCTTGGGGGTGGGTTATAATCCGGGGAGTTGGTCCTCCTAAATTTTCCTAATTTTTTACTTAGGTGTGTCGGAGTGCACAGAAAATTTTGGAAACAGCATTTTCCATGTATAAGCAAGGCCTATACACAGGCATTTTAGCAGGGGTGGAACAAATTAACATGAATCATTACAGGTCTGAAGAATGGGGGATAACCCTTTGAAGACCAGTAAAACAAAACGACTATCAACAGATCAAGCGGATTGTCACAATCAGCTGGCGCGGAGATTACAGAAAATTTTAAAAAATTGTGACCCCTCAGACACCCGGACATGGCATTTCCCAGACTTAAATCGTCCCCACCCCTCCTTGTGCGAAAATTTTTTAGGTGTACCGCCTGCCGTGAAATACTGATGTCAGCTTGAAGTAAAGACGAAAAGTAATTTGACGAACGAAAGTATAGCGAGGAAGCCTTAGCTATCTTTTCATATTACAGTTGCTATTCTCAGAATAACCGTGCCTTAAACAGGAAAATGAAACTTTACTTTTTCAAGGAATGGGATATAATGAACGATTGGCTTTTATGAAAAAAGGATACGAGTAGGTGCACTGGTCGAGAAAATATTGGTAATAATCATTTCATTGCATGGACACTAAGTTAGAAACATCAGGGAGATACTATTTCCAAATAACAGCTCCCTGGAAACATCGAGAGTGAGCCGCTACGTTGTAGGTTATGGGCAGATCTCTGCCAAAATATGCAATCACTGCATTGAAATTCTAAGCGAAGCGCCACGATAGCTTGCGCAGAGCGTACAAAAAGTTTGAAAAATTGCGACTTCTCAGGATTCCCAAAATAGCCTTTTCTTGGCTTGTTACTCCAGGGAGGTGGTAACTCTAAGCAATCATTACTTTGAACTTTCGTTTGCAATAAAATGTTCACTCTTATAAGAAATAAACAAATGGCAATACGAAAAGAGAAAATCAACAGATAAAATGTACCATTATAATTTTACGGCCAAAGCTTTGGGCTCTTTATACACCTGGGTACTCTCTTGTCTGCATGTGTAATCTAAAAGCAGGCAGTTTAAATATCTCCCTGGTTAGAATCATCCCACAAGGTTTTACAGCTTCCGTTGGAACGGTATTATACCTTATAGGTCAAAATCATGTCCAACCTCTGAAGTAAAACTTAGGCATGTATAATTGTTATGTGTAGGCTCCAAAGCAGCATGTATGGCCAAGTTCCATTTTGTTTCGGAATATTTCATGCAAGATTTTCAGTGGCTATTATACTGTTTAATTTTTGGAGGAAATTCTGGAAGGAATTCAGGCGCCCTTCACAGTTTTAAGTGATTGAAAGTATGTCCGGTTGTTTAAGACTTAAATGGCTGCCTGATTTTTAAGCCTCTGCCAGAAATTCGGATCTTGCGAAAACTTAGGAGGCTATTTTCTACCTGCTCCATAGACCTAGGGTTTAAGGGGAGAGGTTTTTACCCTCTCTAATGATTCTGTGAGTCATTATGTAAGATTTGCACCATAAGCTGCTTTTAAATTAACATAAGTGTTACATATTCAACACATTGAAAGAAACTAGAAAAATCTGTGAGGCGGTAGGATGGTACAGCAGTGCCTTGCTCCGGCTACACTAGTTCATGAGAACGTGTACTCCATGTACCTATACACCCAGGCAGACTTACTTAACAGACTTAAAATCTGTAAGACAATCAATACAGGGGGTCATGTTGTCATGTAGTATGATGCACTCTCCATGACCTTTACCAGACGCCATCTTGTTGTTTACGAGCAACGCTCCCTTCCCTTTGTTCTAGATTCCCAGGGCCCTTCATGTTTCCCGTCACGTGTTACCAGTGGACGTGACATATCACATTGCCGTAGCTCCACGTGCACGCTGTTACCCATATTTTCGAGGTGTGGCCAATTTCCCCCTTTGCAGCCTCCTCATTGGTCATTTATATCATAATAATGATTTATATGGGTGCGTCATAACTTTTGACCAATCAGGGGACTGCATGTGTTCAGAGCTCGCACGATTCACAAGATCTAGACCGAGCCTGCGAGCTGGACACTCGTGCCGTAGACGGAGAGGGATACACATATCTTAGGAATCGTATTAGGCTGGCAGAATAATTAATTCAACTTAATCATCTTTTTGTGGAACTAAAATCATCAAATAAATATTTTAAAATCAACTGAACTCTCCTATCTTTTTTCCGCCTGGAACTCGATCCCGTACCACTCAATATCCAACATGGTGGAGGAGCGGACCTGCCGACAACTTACCTAACATGGCGAAGGAGCGGGCCTTCAATATTAGGCCCCTAATCTAATTAAGGAGCGGACTTTTATCTTTATCTAGCCTAATTAAGGAGCGGCTGACTTTCATACCGATTGAGGAGCGGACATTTCCACATATTTTGTAGAATTCCAGACGAGACGTCCCCCTGTTCATCTCTGTTTTTACACTGTTCGCATATCCCTTCCGCTGGACAGAAGTGCTACAATTCTCCTGTACGTTTGTGGATCACTCCAGACTTAATGCAGTTTCCCTGGATTGGAATTTGACTTTCTTTTGGACAGGTGCTGTTTTCGATCTTGGCGATATCGTTATCTTCGTAGCCGTTTTCGTGTTCGGATAGTTGGTTTCTCTAACAGTCATTACATTTTTTGGAACCTCACGTTAGCCCACACAGCCGGATACAATCATCGATCAGCAGTCTTCGGTAGACGGGTTTACTTTTGGGAGCGACAACGCCTAGCCTACTTCAGCTCACGGCCAAAGACGGACGCTACCCAAAGGATTGTTATTGTTTATAATTAACAGGTGAGTGCGAGACAACCCCCCCCCCCCCCCACCAAGTATGTTTACTTCTATCTGCACGGCATATGCTAGGCTAGGCCTCGATCACTTAGTAACATGTCCGTATTTCAAATTTCATGTTGTCATGTGTGATTCCCTAATAATATGTGTGCATTTTTGTATGATTTTATCGAAGTCTGCATTTTATGCCATTGTTGATTCATGAGCTTTACCGTTGGGCCTAACTTAGGCTTGTCTACTCAGTCATTATTGTTTTAATAGCCATTCATAGATTGACAGTTGGGACCTAACCGCTGGTATTTATTTAGAATAACTGTTGTCATGGCGAATCTGCGTAGTACAGACTTCCTCCCAAGCCGTTTTGAGGGCCATAAAATTAATGCAGATTTGGCAAGAGCACATTTTCTAGCCTTTTCAGATTATCTAGAGGCACACAATTTGCATAATCCTGCCGATAACGCCCAATTTCAGACCGTTCTTTCGCTTTTCAAACGTACTCTTCAAGCTACTGCACGTATTTGGATCGAGGGCAAGGTTTTTCCAGATCTTCCAAATTTAAGAGCCTCTTTTCTTGCCCGATTTAGTGAATCTTCCTCACATCTTGCCTTAAGCACAGGTCGTCCTAGCGTTACATAGTATATATAGTATATATATAACAAGGAAAAGGTAAGACACACCGCCTAACACCAACACAGTGCTTCGCACAAAACTGTTCATGATTTCTCACCTCATACTTCATTTACCCCTTCAGATCTCTTGAGAACCTTCCCAAACTTTAAGTTGTCTTAAACAAAAAACCTCGCATCAAGTGCAAAAAATCTTCTCCTCCGATTCAATGTTAATGACGGACTAGATCACTCTTCTCTTCTCCAATTTATGACGTCACATTACGTAATGGGAATTGCCCTGTACGAATCCGGTTCTCCCATCGTTGAGCCGCGCCAGTGTATAAAATGCTGATAACGCCTGTTGTATGCATGCTGTACGTGAAGACCGCACGTATGCCGCATGCACGTTTTTTTTTCGTAGCACAGCAGGGGGAATCCTACGGTACAGTACATACCTGTACGTGTTGCATGTACTTGCGGCAGGGCACACATGTTTTGGTATGCTGGGTTTTCTGATCCGCGCGTATTCCATTTCTTGTTCAGGTTCCCGAGGAGAAAAAAATTACAGTCTGGTCGTTGACAGATTTGAAAGCAGTTCGAACTATCCAATGGGAGAACCGGATTCGCACAGGGCAATTCCCATTACGTAATGTGACGTCATAAATTGGAGAAGAGCGATCTAGTCCGTCATTAGCATTGAATCGGAGGAGAAGATTTTTTGCATTTGATGCGAGGTTTTTTGTTTAAGACAACTTAAAGTTTGTTGTGTTTCTTCAGGAGAAGATGATGGGAATGTTCTAAAGAGATCTGAAGGGGTTAATGTAGTATGAGGTGAGAAATCATGAACAGTTTTGTGCGAAGCACTGTGTTGGTGTTAGGCGGTGTGTCTTACCTTTTCCTTTTTATATATATATATACTATATATACTATATAACGCTAGGACGACCTGTGGCCTTAAGCAGACAATTTTCAGAACTCAGATATATTGAGGGCAATACTGCAGAACAATTTTTAACCTCAATAAGAAAATTAGCTTTACTTCTGGGCTATACTGAACTTCAGGTGCGTGATAATTTTTTAGCCGCTCTTCCTAGCGATTGCCAATCTGCCGTGTTAATGTCGACAGACCAAAATGCAGACATAAACGCTCTTGTGCAAAAAGCTCAGATCTATTTAGATTTGAAGAAGTCCTCTTCTTCCAGCCCCGCTTCTTCTACTAAAGTGGCTAGTACTCATGACACGGCCTTGTCTACACAGACAGACAATGTGTTGACTAATGCAAGCATTGCAGAATTGTGTAACAAAATAGACGGTCTGCTAAATAATCGCTCTCGTACTTCCGCTAGGCACTAGGCAGGCAAACAATAATCAGTCCCCTCGTCAGCGTTACAATTCTAGAGATAGCAGAAGACAGGGTCTTCCTCGTACGCCACAACCACGGGCGCATTTTCACCAAAGTAGGCCTAGACTTGGATTTCAGGGGCTGTGTTTCTGTTGTAATGTCCCAGGTCACAAGGCCGCAAATTGTTTCCTGCGTCAGGAACATTTAAGGGCGCAGTACGGCCCTCATTTTCACTCTTATCAGCCTACTGACAAGCACATGACCAATGCAGTTCCGTCTGCACCCAATACCCAAAATTTTCAATAGGGGATGTCGGTGAGTGTACTCCTCACAGGCATTCCGGAAAAGAGGACGTGCAAAATTTCAATGCAACTAATGTTAGTAACACCGCTTCATACCTAGGGAATAAGCCCGACGCAACTATTCAATTAGATCGCAAAAATTTTGTAAAGGCACAATTAACAGACGGAAAGAATATTTTATTGTTGTTTGACTCTGGTGCCACAAGGTCTATTTTTTCTGCCTCTACTGTTAAGAATTCACGTTACTTATCGTCTCTCATGTAAAATTAAGTCATTGTCTTTTCGCTTGGGAAATGGTCAATTTTTGGTTGCTCATGAAACTTTGACATTCGTTGTAAATATTCAGGGTCATAGCATTCAGTTAAATGCTTTCATTACTGATAACCTCACAGGTATAGACCTAATTTTAGGAATAGATACCTTAAAACAACTCAATGGAGTTCTAGATTTTTCAAACAATTCCTTTAAGATTAAGCCAGGTGTGCAACGTTTTCGTCCTACGAGTAAAGTTGTTATTTACCCAGGTCAGTGTAAATATATTAATTTGCAAAGTCGTGTGCCACCTTGCTTACGTAACACTGACGTAGTTCTTCAGCCTTGCTGCATTTATTGCACACATGTGCTCTACTTCAATGATGGTAAAACTGCATAAAGATAGGACTAGATTCATGTTGAGAAATAACGGTACACGCCCATTTGTTGTGTCACCTAGGCAAACTGTAGCTTCTTTTGACTTGTCTGATATTGTGTCAGTAACTCATGAACTTCATGAGGATTGTTATCGTAAATGGTTAGAAGAACGGCAGTTCTTTAGGCAGTCTTAAGAGCATGTTAATGCTACAACATCGCAATTTTCAGGTGATAATTACAGTGAATATTCGCAACGTGACCATATACGGCGTTATAACTTGCAACGTTACCCACATTTGAGTTCAAATGATCCCTTAGCTTCACTGACAGAGTCTGAAATCATTAGGCAACAGGTTTCTTTACAGGAGAGTGTTTTAGATCCAAATGAACGGGACGAATTTTACCAAATGTTGGATAAAAATAAGGAAGTCTTCTCCTTATATGGTGAACTCTCCAGTTGCCCGAACTTTGAGGCAGATATAACGTTAACCAATACCGAGTCTTTTTTCATTAGGCCATATAAATTATCTCCCGATGATAAATTTATTGTCTCAAGAGAACTAGATAAATTGGTAGATCTTGGAATCTTGGCAGTTGGGAACCAGTCTTATACGTCTCCAGTTTTCTTAATTCCAAAAAAGGGCACCAATGAGAAACGTGTGGTAACTGACTTCCGTTTTTTGAATAGCAGGATTCAGAGAATTAACCACCCCTTCCCACTCTTGAACGAGACGTTACGCACAATTGGTAACTCTGATGCCGCAATTTTGAGTGTTTTAGATTTGAAATCTGCCTTCTTCTGTATTCCTTTGAGCAAAATGCTCAGAAGTACACAGTCATTGCATCTTATAGTGGAGGCCGACATTATTTCTATAAGCGTCTGCCACAGGGACTGAATCTTAGCCCGAGTATCTTTAGCGCTAAGATGACTGAAGTACTTTTACAGGTACCAAATTCCGATCAGTTTTGTATTTCTATGCATGATGACATTATTGTTTACAGCAAAGACAAGTCGTCTCATTCCAAACACTTGTTAGCAATTTTTAAAGCTTTGATAGCTAATGGTTTGAAGATTTCACCACGCAAGTGTAGTTTATTTCGTTCATCCGTTACCTATATGGGACATATAACTGTTCATAATGATAGAAAGGCTACAATTCAGCCACTAACTAATAGATGTAATGCGATTCGCAACACGCCAGTCCCTCACAATGCAAAGGCAGCACGCAGATTTTGTAGGTGCAGTAAACTATGTATCAAGCTTTTTTCCTCGAATACAGGAACATTTAAGACCTATTCACAAATTAAGTAGGCAGAAACGTCACTTTCAGTGGACAGAGGAACATCAGAAAGCCTTTGACACAATTGGTAATTTAATGTGTAATCCACCAGTTCTTCATATGCCTAAAAGAAAAGGTCGTTTAACTCTTTATAGTGACACCTCAAGGATTGCCACTGGTTCGTACCTAACTCAGACTGTTGATGGGAAAGAATATCTTTTAGGTTACTACTCTAAGGTTTTACCAGAAGCTTGTACTCGATATAGTGTAACACAGTTAGAATTATTTGGTTTGCTCATTAATATTAATGGGTTTGTTCACCTTCTCAAAAATGTCGAATTTGACGCATATGTGGATCATGCTGCACTTGTTGAAATTCTCACATCAAAACGGGAGCCCCTACCTCACGACTCAGAAATTTGTTGTTTAAGTTGTCACAATTTTCATTCAAGGTTGGCTATTAGAAGGGTTCTGAACTTGCTTTAGCAGATTACCTCTCTAGAGCGCCTCAGAATGGCGACTCCGAAATCGATAGGATACTTCCTCTTGCATTTTCTGCAATCTCAGTATTCTTGGAAAATGACTCTGAGGATAACGCTCTTCCAGTTTTGACTAGAGCTAGAGCTTAAGCTTTAGGTGTTCGGGTACCAGATTTGTTCCCTGGGAGGAAAACTTCTCCACCCCCTGCAGCCACGAGTGGGAATGTGCATACTCCTGCACAGAGCAGTGATACGTCACAGCAGCAAAACACTCCAACCCCACCGCCCCCACCTGCTTTTCGTGGTAATTCAGCCCCCAACAGGTGACCCCCCTCTCTGCGCAGCAACCGCTTCTCCCGGCGCCGCCTCTCTTACATCATCATCCTATACCCGTACCATCACAAGGTCCAAAGGTGAGCACACCAAAGCCCCAGTCAGAGCCACGTCTGGTAGATTTGCCAGAAGAACGTCACAGGGCACCCCCTGATGAATTGCTTTCGCCGAGTAAACCCCTCCTTGCCGATGTGAAGAATTTTCGGACTTCACACATACCGCATCAAAGAGATATATAACGTGTCATGCACAAAAATCAAAGTAAAATCATTCGAAATTACGATTTACCATTTGATGCAAAGCAATTGCAAATGCAACAGGCAACGTGTCCCTTCTTTAAGCCAATCTATGATTTTTTGGCGTATGATATTTTGCCACAAGATGTTAAGTCTGCTCGTACTATTCGTACCCGAGCTGAACAATATATTATGTGTGATGGTCTTTTGTTTAGGTTGACTTTGCATGCTAAGCACAAGTCTAGAGTGGTACTGCAATTAGCTATTCCTGACACAATGACAGAAAAAATTCTTTCGAAATATCATGATGATCTTCTCAGTTGTCATCAAGGTGCTATGAGAACGTATCTCACCATAAGACAACACTTCTTCATGAGAAACATGTTTCAAGTTGTCAGCAATTATGTAAAAGCTTGCCTTAAATGTCAACAATTTAAACCTAAGCAGGATAAAATCAGACAATTTCATGCAAGAGTACCAGATTCATATTGTCCTTTTGATAAGATTAGTTTGGATTTCAAAACCATGCCTACATCCAATGCAGGGTATAAACATTTAATGGTTGCATGTGACGAAATTACCAGATTTGTTATTTGTGTTCCTTTAAAAACACTTGATGCTCCAACCATTTGTGAGGCGATCTTACAAAAAATTGTTACTCTTTTTGGTCCTCCTTCTACGCTTATAACAGATGCGGCCAGGTCTCTCACTGGGAAATTAGTGGAATTATTGTGTTCTGCACTAAATATAGACAGAAAAGTCATCAGTGTCTGTAATCATGGTAGCCTCCAAGTTGAAAGGCATATACAGACACTTTCCAATTTTTTAAAGGCCAACCTTAACCAATTTGGCACTGATTGGGTGCGATATATTCCTACTACGACCTATGCGTACAACACATGTTCCTCCCCCATTTGGGTGACCACAGCCCTTTTGAGTTAGTCTACGGTCGCAAACCACGTGATCTCACTAATTTGACCTTTAACCCCATGGAAGGTCTTTCTCACTCGTACAGTGAGTATGTTGATCTTTTGAAGAAAAGGTTTGATCACTTGTCGCAAACGATGCTAACACTTCAAAGGCATAATCAGGATAAGCAAAATTCTAAGATCACGAATAAGCTTGCAAAGAGCCCCATCTATTCAGTGGGACAGCTCGTCTACTTGTACAAGCCAACGAGCTCGTCACTTACTGCCAATTCTCGTAAGATTGTTGCAGAATGGGTTGGACCGCTTGTCATACATGAAATTCTTGATCATACTCACTACCTTCTGCAGACATTACAAGGTGATGTCTTGCAAGACGTATTTAACTTTAACAGGCTCAAACCATGTTTTGTACGAGCATCACATCAAAGTAAACCCATTACAAGTGTTGACAAACTTAAAGCAGCATGCAATGAAAATGTGCATATGAGTGTAAATGACGATTCTCATCATATTCGATTCCAAGATGAAACAGGCAATGTTTTGCCTTCCGTCACAAGCAAAGATATTTTTGCCATTTATCATGCAGATTCCATTGATGTCTCCCTGTGCCTGCACCACGTTAAACCCAATCATAATTTAGCTGCTGTAGTGCCTTTAAATGACCACCAAATAAAGTTACAATTTCGACGTCTTGCACATGCTCTTCATAGCACGATGGAAGTTTGCCGTGCACGTTTTCATGGAGGAAATTTACAAATTTTGCTGAGTATGCGATTTATGGGAACACTCCCTGATGCTCAGCCCTATAAATTTTGGTGGAATGCTCATCAATATGCGGACACCACTGACATTTTAGATCACTTATTAGATGCACGTGTCCCAATCACAGGTGGTCCTCATAAGTTTGTTCAGCGATTGTTTCAGTAACAGGAAGGCATCAATGCGACATTTACTTTTCCACGTATGTTTTGCTTATCATACAATCTTCCTTGCATATTGTATTTATCATAATTTCGTGGTCCTTTTATACTGTTGTATACATATCTGAAATGCATTGATAAACTAGAAGAAACGTTATGCACTTTATGAAAGTTTATTGCATCTTGTGGTCATAATTTCACTATACTTTGAAATGTGAGCAAATATTCACTGTCAATCAAATATGTAAGACAGGAGTGGTATGTCATTGTGGATTCGTCAGAGCGTTTACCCAGTTTACTAGAATCTACCTGGAACATTAGCAACACTGGTCTTCACACAGAAAATGCTTATCACAAATGAACTTTTGTTGAACCTGACAGTGTTTCCCTGCTTGCTCACAGTCGTAACGAGTTGTATTACCTTAATCTATCAGTTTGAGTCTAGTTACACATCTTTTTCAACAAGAGAATGTTTTCACATTTTAATGTTGTTTGTAACTCCTAAGCTTAACATTTTAATAACTTAAACGTATCCTTGCAGTCAGATGTACAATGTTTCAAGTTATTGCGTAGGTAGAATTTTCTGGTTTACGCCTCACCAGATGTTATAATTCTGAGTACACCTACATTACCTTGTTTCAGTTGGCACTGCTCAATTTAATCTCTTCTTAAGCGTAGCGAAGAAGCCCTACGTCTACTTCAAGAGTTTACTTATGTTATTCTCTGCTCATGATTTTATTTTAAAGTCGTCACGAGATCTATTCCCCTGACATTTGATGTTCCTCGTGTAAATACGTTGTTCACTTTAAAGAAAATATTTAATTCCAATGTATGATTACGCCGTGCTCATTTTAATTTCATTCTGAGTTTGGGACCCACCTCCCTTCCTTTGTCTCGCACTTTACCTATCTCTCTCATCATTTTGTCTTTAATGTTTAATCTACTTGAAAAAGAATGCATATTTTGTAATATCCTCCGGTCGTATTCAATATTGTAATCCTAAGAGTAAAATTTTTCACTGCGTTTCCAAAATTTTAAAAGGACCAAAGGGGATGCCATGTAGTATGGTGCACTCTCCATGACCTTTACCAGACGCCATCTTGTTGTTTACGAGCAACGCTCCCTTCCCTTTGTTCTAGATTCCCAGGGCCCTTCATGTTTCCCGTCACGTGTTACCAGTGGACGTGACATATCACATTGCCGTAGCTCCACGTGCACGCTGTTACCCATATTTTCGAGGTGTGGCCAATTTCCCCCTTTGCAGCCTCCTCATTGGTCATTTATATCATAATAATTATTTATATGGGTGCGTCATAACTTTTGACCAATCAGGGGACTGCATGTGTTCAGAGCTCGCACGATTCACAAGACCGAGCCTGCGAGCTGGACACTCGTGCCGTAGACGCAGAGGGATACACATATCTTAGGAATCGTATTAGGCTGGCAGAATAATTAATTCAACTTAATCATCTTTTTGTGGAACTAAAACCATCAAATAAATATTTTAAAATCAACTGAACTCTCCTATCTTTTTTCCGCCTGGAACTCGATCCCGTACCACTCAATATCCAACAATGTGCATATTCCGCCCACAATGACTGGCAGATCACTGTCATGGGGGAGGTAAAGGGGGGGGGGGACACTCCCTGGAAAAACTTCCAATTTTGGACTTTGGAAAAGGGATGGAATATAAAATTTCCTACATTCAAAAGTATTTTTTAACACGCATCATTTCCAATCTAGGCCTGCGCACCCCGTAACAAAAAGTTGCCGGTTTCAGAGTCCTCATGGACGGTTGGATTCCACAACAAAACCTATCTGCGAATCACTAGGTAACGAGGCAAATCATCTTCCGAAGACTTAATATGCTTGTAACTTTTGCTGTTATGCGTCTGCGTGAGTTTTTATATCAGAAGGTATAGAAAACATTGAGTAAGGTCGGAAGCACGCGGAAAAACCCGAGGCCGGCTCGACTGAAACTAATCATAAATGCAGCTTTAAAACCTCCTCAAGTACCTGAAGTTAGCGGAGAGCCTGGAAATTTCGTTAATTTAATAACCATTTGTGAGGGAACATGTTCAAAAGGGATTCTTGATCGAAAAACCCCTCTTACTCCATCTCACCCTATCTGTACAGAAATATAGCTTAAATGCCCCTGGTGGAAAACTGGAAATCGAGGGAACCGGGCTATATCCAGACGAACAATCAACCATTTTGGGATTGATGCAAAATATTTATAGATATGATTGAGATGCTATTGAAAACTGGTTAATCAATGAAACTGAAGCAAGCGGAGTGAGCAATAATTTTGGAAGTTTATGAAAAATTCGCAAAAATGGGACTTAATGGTGCTAATGTTAAGGGAGAACTTAAGTCTGCGGCACTTTATCTAATTTGATAAGACGTTATGAGCCCAGTCGGAAAGGCGTGCTGGAGCAAGTAGGAAATTCCAACTGGAATTTCAGATTGTCCAACTATCGTCGCTCTGACGATTTTTTTTGAGTGGGGACACCCCTCCACACCCCCGCTGGCAACGGCTTTGGCTACAAATGTCACACTCTTAAAAATATTGGGCAAATATTTGCACAACTTTTTACCAACACTGGGTATATCTGTGTCCTCCAACAATTGGGCAAACTGTTGGGCAGATGGTGTTGGGCAATGCAACTACCCAGTATGTTGTGTGCTTGTTTGGATTTCAATATAACCTGATATATAATTATATGATTTGGATAAGACAGAGGTTTAACAAAGTTCCCTAACACATACACCGTTTGTCCTCCAAGAGTGGTTGGGGGCACCAGCGACGGTGCACTTGGTAAGTAAACAGTGAAGTGCGTGGTTTAAAGTAACATACTCAACCGTGAACTTTGTATTTCTTCTCCCATTGATTACGTAGCTATGGAATCTTTTTGTCTATGCGACCATTGCTCTTTAAGTACTTTCGTCCAGATTTTTAGTGCTATATCCGTTAGCTTTTTATTTACCAAATACAACCTTATTCAACCATGAGATCTTAAAATGAACCACTTGTATTACAATAATTATCTGTAAAACTTAACTGATCTTTAACTAATCATCTGATTGGTCAGTTACATTTTACCCAACTGTTGGGTACTTTAAAACTTGCCCAACTCCTATTACCAACACCTGGATTTTACCCAACCTTAATTTGTCCAACAATATAGGTACAGTTCTTTACCCATTTGCTGGGCAATAATTTGCCCATGTTGGGCATTTCGTATTTTGCCTAACGCTTTTACCCAACAGTTTTGAGAGTGTAAACAAGCTTAGCTATTAAACACTAAATGCGTAACATCTGTGAACATGTTTATAAAGTGAGGGTAAAAGAGTGTTTAGAAAACGTTTAATACCTAAACACCCTTTTTTTTAAGTGTTACAACAATAACATTGCATTTGAAAGATATTCTCTTCAAGTTATCACTTTAAAACCATGTAAATTTCAGGTTTTGATAATAGACCCCTCCCTTAGTATTAATCTAGCATAATGTCAAAGCTTTTTTTCCATCTCGTTTATTGAAAAGATAACTGTGGATTCGTAAATATATACAAACATATAATGTGACGTTGATACAAATCAAGTGATTACATTTTAATAACAACAAGGAGTGAGTTTTAACCCCTTAAGAAAAGGAAGTCATACATAAATGGGAAACAAAACTCAAACTAATTACAGGAAATATTCTCTGAAATACAGTTGTCTTGCTTCTTTATCTTCTTTTTGTAAGATATAGTATTCTACTTCAAGTAAGAAGCGAAATCTAAAATGAAATACATCAGCATTAGGATTTGTTTTACAATTGAATATGAATACTTGGTATTCAACGTAAAGAAATTTAGAGGATGGGTGTCTTCATGGACTAAACGAAAATTTACCTGATCTTGTTTTAAGCTAAAATCCCTTTTTAAACAATTTAAAAGAATGTCGTTCCAAAAACGTGTAGTAATGTTACAGGACCAAAACAAGTGGCATACAGTTTCGGGAGCATCTTTGCAAAAAGCTTTTGTTAGCATAATGTCAAACTTGAAGATTCCTCCTTTATCAAACATTAATCCAATGGAAGCACCATTACGCATATGTTTCATTAAGCGCAGGACTCCCATTTTTAGGGTTCGTACATGGCGCCTGTAATTAAGTTAGCTACAGTCTCTATATATACGGCTCTGATAATGGGACATAATACCTCTGTTATTAGAGATTAACACTGTAATCTGAAAATACAGATTGAAAATCTGTTAAAAATTTAAACGCATGGCACCAAAAGGCTTTCGTACAATTTTTCTTCCTACCTTGGCCTAACCTGCATTTCACCAACTTTAATGTAAAGTCTGCCTTTGGAAACTAGACTTATCATTGTAACTAAAGCTTTTGTCAACTGCAGAAGAAACAAACGGGTAAGTACACACAAGATGATAGCGATTCAGATACTCTTTTAAGGGTGATGCTATGCATGAAGTCAACTTTGATTAAAACGTGGATGCATGTTATTCAAGGCATCTTGTGTACATAATATTCTTTGACTTAAAAATGTGCAGGAAAAGTTCCTCTGTCAGGAGGTGAAAACTGCATTTCAGTAGCAAACAGTGTTCGGAAGCTAGTAGTAATATTCACAGTGTAGCCTAATGCTTTTCTCCTTGAGATTTAGTGCATTATGGGAAATCTATGATGTCATCGCACATTAATTTAACGTTGCATTCAATTTATTTTTACTTTTGGGGTTACGCTAAATCTACTGGGAAAGGAATTCAATTTTAAGGACAAACAAGGGATTTAATTAGTAAGGTATCTGACACAATGTGTCCACATGACATCACTTCCTCTGGCTTTATTGAAAAGTAGAGGTATTGTAACTAAAATGTTCAAGTCTTTAACTAACCGATCTATTAAGTAAAAGGGTTTTACAACAAGGCTGGAACAGTGATATACTTGAATCCGGACTCGAAGCCTGAGTACAGGAACTCCAGTCTGAGTCCGGACTCGGGTCCTTGAAACTTTGGTTGAAAATTGACGTACTAGCCTGACTCGAAGCCCCAGGGCTCGATTTCCGGAGAACATAGTCGGGAATATTTTTGTCTTTCTTCCTGGACCTTAATAAAGAGCCACCAGAATATGCCTTTGATTGAGCAGTGGAAGTAGCCTGGAAAACTGTGGAAATGCTGTTGTAGAACTACTAATTTTTGACACTTCTCAAGGTCGAAATGTATGGGTTGTAGCAATTGCACTATCCCTTACATCGGATATGCGTGGACCGCGTGTTTAGCCTAACGGTAAGAGTATCAGCCTCTGACTCGGACGGCCCGGGTTCTATTCCCAGGGCGGGTCATACCAAAGACTTTAAAAATGGAACCTACTGCCATTGTGCGTGATGCTCCTCATGAGCAATGGAGTAAGGAAAGCAAGCCAGTTAGCCACAACTGGGAAAAAGGCCGTAGCCGGCTCGACTTGAGCCAATAGGTTGGAAACTGGGCCGTAAAACTCCATCTAACCGTAGTTATTAAACCTTTTCCAACCAGGGTTGCGAACAATTATCAAACTGTAATGACTTCAATTAGGAAACTGGGCCGTAAAACTCCATCTAACCGTAGTTATTAAACCTTTTCCAACCAGGGTTGCGAGCAATTATCAAACTGTAATGACTTCAATTAGGGCGTATATTATTGCGAAAGGTTTGTTTAGATTTGTCTTAAATTAGAACGGCCGTAAAGCGAGAATAACTGTATTCAAACTAAAATAGCGGGACAATCGAAGGCTGGGCTAGCGACAGTAACTTGATAAGCACAATCAACAATGCAGCGAAATTGCGAAGCATAGTAGCAGTCGCACTGTATAACGTTAGACTGGTTTGATTAAATCATTTTAACAAACGAGTGAAACTGTTATTCAGACGAGTGTATTATACAATAGTTATCAGTAACTATGGTCGTACAAAATTTTAGCAAGCCCACCTAGCGTAATGAAGTTGGTCTACTTCGCCCTAACCGCACACTGACTGCGGTATTATACCTTTCTCTGGTTGGGACACTTCGCGAACTGACTGTGCTTATGTTGAGATTCCGGTTTTCGTTAGTCACGTGACGTTGATAGTACACGAGAGCCTAGTTATCGGACTCTCCGTGCGTACTGTATATATGCAGACAAGGTAAACCGATTTCTTCGAGAGTCTCTTGCGAACAATTATCAAACTGTAATGACTTCAATTAGGGCGTATATTATTGCGAAAGGTTTGATTAAGATTTCTGTCTTAAATTAGAACATCCGTAAAGCGAGAATAACTGTATTCAAACCAAAATAGCGGGACAATCGAAGGCTGGGCTAGCAACAGTAACTTGGTAAGCTCACTCAACAGCTCCGGGAAATTGCGAAGCATAGTAGCAGTCGCACTGTAACGTTAGACTACTTTGATTAAACCATTTTTACAAACGAGTGTAACGGTTCATCAGACGAGTGTATTATAAAATATTTATCAGTAACTATGGTCGTACAAAATTTTAGGAAGCACACCTAGCGTAATGAAGTAGGTCTACTTCACCCTTACTGCACACTGACTGCGGTATGATAAGCCTGTAGGGTCTACTCAATATCCTAAGCGAAGGACTCCAAACGCCAGGCTTCGGAACCAGTATTTTAGAAAAAAAATGAAACCCGAGAATATAGGATTTCTTCATTTATGAAAAAATGTTAAAAACTCACTGATTAGGAGGCCTTTTGTAGTTCCCGTTAGCCCTTGTGTCAACTTTAATTTCACTTCCCAGCAAAAACAGTTCATCACTCAATGGAGCCATATCGCTACCGATCGATCGTGTGCATCTTCAAAATCACGTGATGAACTTTTTTGAAGAGCTCCACATGCTTTCACGGACAGTTACGGGCGCACCTTACAAAGACTGTGAACGTACATACAGCTTTTACGTCTGTGCATAAGGAGTTAGCCAACCAGTAAAATAACTATTATTTAGCTAACTAACTAACTGCATCGGATATGCCAATGTGAGTAGCCTTTTCTGTGTGTGTGTGTGCGCGCCGGGTGTATGAAGAAAAGATTGTCTCGCGAACTCAATGAAGTTATGTTTCAAAGGTCAGTTGTGCTAAAATCGGATGTTTAAAGTCCCAATCTTCTCAACCCAAAGTACAATTTTTGTATTCATCCACAGAAAGTATCAATAGCCTCAGCCCTTTGACTGACAGGAAGTTATAAAAAAGCAGAGTACCGAAAATTTCATTATAAACCACAACATTTACTGTACTGAGAATGTTTTGATTAGACGTTGGGGTCTTGCATACTCAACCCGAAGCAATAAACTGAGATTGTGTCTGGATGACTTAACGGACTTTACGACAGTTATGGGAGGGGCTTAAGTAAGTAGGTTGTGAGAATTTTAACTGTTTGGGGTGAGAGGATTAGACCTCTAAAGCAGTGTTGTAGACGAGAACGGCATGTGCGAGACCAAGACCTAGACCAGGGGGTGTCGAGACCGAGACCGAGACCAAGACAAGGGGTAAAATTCGAGAGCGAGACCGAGACCAACAAGGTCCGAGACCGAATGTACTTTTGCATAGGAAAATAAACTTCCAAAATTTATGCTCTAAGATGGCATGGAGGAGCAAGTGCATTATCATTGATTTTGTACATGTTTGATCATATGCATGACTGTACGCAACAGGAGGCCAAAGCCATGACCCGGATAGCTGTAAACCTTGCTTGCTGAATCGGGCAGACTAAAGTGCCTCTGCGGAGCAGCAATAATACCCTAGTTGAGGATCTGGAAAAGTGCAAAAGGTCACCGCCCTTAGGAAAAAGAGTCTGTTTTGGTTATGGTCATATTCCAAAACGGTGAGCCTCCAGATCCCTGACCAAACATAGAATAAATAACTTTTAAATACTAATCCAAGTTTTATTTCAAATATGGCCATCATTGCCGTACAGAAATCTTTCTCACAGGGGGTGGTGACTTTTCCGACTCCAGGTGCCCAACCAGAGCATAATCTCTGCCTCACTGAGGGACCACAGTCTTTCCCATTCGGGAAGGTAATGGCCATTTGTGGGGTGGCAGCCCCTACCCGGCCCCGTCCAGTACGGTCAGGTGGCCCTGCCCATCAAATCAGAGCCAGTGAGTGCTACAGGTGATAACTCACAGGAAAAAGATAAAGGGCGTGTCCTCTCACCCCAAACTAGTACAACATCGTAGTAGTCTACAGAAACTACCTCGTTTTTGGTGTAACGGTGAGAGTATCCACCTCTCACGCTGGAGGTCCGGCTTCATTTCCCAGGTTGAGTCATACCAAAGACTCTAAAAGTAGAACCTACTGCTGTTGTGCGTGATGCTCCGCATAAGCAATGGAGTAGGGAAAATAAGCCAGTCAGTCAAAACTGGAAAAAAGGCCATGGCCGGGTCGACTTTGAACCAATAGGTTGGAAACTGGGCCGTAAAACTCTATCTAACTCAAGGCAATTAACGTTTTTGTAAAGTAAACTCAATCTATGAGTTTATAAAGGTAAGGTAAGTTTCAGTGAAGTAAGCAATTTTTCTCTGAAGAGGGGGAGGGACACGCAGTATGTTGAGTAATTGCCGTAAGGGGAGGGTTTCCCTATCCCTTTTAAAAAATTTTGACCTTTTCAAGGAGCTTTAATGCAAAATGGTGCAAGATTTTAATTTTTTTCAGGAATAGTCCTAATAGTGGAATTGTGGTTAATGGGGGTAAAACTGAACATGTGTCTTTACATGCAATGAGATGCCAAACGGTACCGGTACCTATTCAAAGTAAAATTTGTTTTTAAATTTGCATACTTTTAGGAATCAAATTAAAAAGCATCAGGATTAGGCCTAAGGGCACAGGAACATGTCCCTTTTTATTTTTATGCACGAAAAAGTTATCCTACCATCGATGCAACACTATCTTAGTTGAGCGCCTTCATCAGTTGTCGTGGAGGGGAAAGAAAATTTCGAAAAAATCGCTGTTCCTCAGATGGCCGAAAATTGTATTATCATGCTTGAAAACGTATATCTTAAAAGTCTTTCTTTTTAGCTTTTGCAATAATTAAAAACCATCAACTTGCTAAGAGATCAGAAATTTACCACAAACTGTACCATAACATTAGATGAAATGGTAGGTTATTTAATTTTCGGGGGGGGGGACTACAACGGAATTGAAAATATGCTGTTTCCCTATTGCAACTCTTTGCTAAACTCAAGATACGCTGAACTGATGCAGTTTTGTATTTTACTGTCCGAACTCCCGACTTCATATGGTTTCACTCCAAACACCTGTTGCATGATGATTAATCTTAAACTATTGTTCAGTGCACATGATCATCCTCCACTCCCCTGCCCCTTTCTCGTACGTCTTTACTGGCTGCGGAACGAACCTGAGGGATGCTCCTTACCCTTTGAAATTGTTTGTAAAAGTTGGTGTCCTTACTTGCAATCTAGTGCCACATATGCTACCTTCTCCGAGGAAAGGGTTGGGTGGCATTCCCCAATGCCCTCCCTGGGTACTTCACTGGTGGGGTAAGATAAAATTTATTGATATCCACCATAAAACAACAATGGACAAAAGCACCCATTTAAAAAAATGAATAAGTACATAAAAAAGTTATCTATGCATCTTACAATGTATGTAACACTTCAATTTTCTATTTTTAGACATTAATTATCTTACTTAAATAAAAAAGTAGAACAAATTTTTGGCCGGTCTCGAAACAAGACCAGGGCAATTTTTGAGACCGCAAGGGTCCGAGACCGAGACCGACACCACAGGGTGTCGTGACCGAGACCGAGACCAGCGAGAACCGGTCTCAAGACCGGTTTCGAGCACTACAACACTGCTCTAAAGGTGAATATAGCAAGTTATTGAACAATTATTTCTCTTTATTTGAAGTACTTGTCATATTCTGGTTTTAAACCGAATGATGTGTAGAGAATATCATGAGTTAGGTAGAGGATGGTATTTACCGCTGCCCAGTTTCGAACCAATTAATTGAAATCGGGACAGCCACGGCCGCCTTTTTCCAGTGGCTCACTGATTTGTTTTCCCTACTCCATTATTTCTGCTGAACTCCAAGCACAATGGCAGTGGGTTCCATTTTAAAGTCTTTGGTAGGACCCATTCAAGTCCGCCGGCGAGACAGAATAAGAGCGATGGCACTTAATCCCGGTGAAGCTGCAGGAGACTGATGGTGATTGCCACTTTTTCCAAAGTCTTCCCGACTCGCTGTCGAAGAGCCATTCGGCGACATCAAACATTAGGGAGCTTTCGATTTGCACGTTCACCTAGTCGACTGCTACGAGATTACGTTAATTTTAGCCTCTGCGCATGCGTCACGTCGTCTCCCTCGTCCACCAACCAAATCGAGAACGTGTCCATCGCGGTTTTGACGTTCGTCCCAAACTGCAACGAACGTTCACATGTACGACGTCACAGAATTTCTGAAAACGGATTAAGTGGCAAGAATACTTGCTAGTTTCCCTCCTTGTGATTTGTTTTGAACAAATGGGGTCACTTTTTACCTTAAATGCATATGGCATTGGTATTTCATTGGGGAATGTGCTTTATTTTGGACGTTTTCTTGCAACTTCAACAGCAGGAGACTCAAAGTTGAAATATGCTGTGTTCTCCATGAAAACATACCAACAACTTAACTGGCGTTAATGTAGTATACATGCATTTACATCGTTCGAACAAATTTAGAAAAATTACACAAGGTTAGACTGCAAATTCGCCTCTCGTCCACGTCGACCCTAGCACTGTGAAATCGAAACAGGCTTTAACAGTCGACGCACCATAGCAGTGGACAGGTTCGAGAAGGCAAGCTGATCAACTAGAACGAAGTCCACGTTTACTCAATCGAAAGCTCGGTAATAACCCCAGAAGAAGTACGGTCTGCTTCCCAAGTAAGGTCAAATGGACACTTAAAAACGAAACTCTGAAATTTGCCACATGCAGGGACGGATCTAGGATTATTGGTTGGGGGAGGGGGTTGCTGACGGTCGATCATCTGCCCGAACGAATATCTAAGCGACACCATCGGTTGGCGCGAAGCGTGCAGAAAATTTTGAAAAATCGCGACCCTGAGATAGCGGGAAGTGTCATTACCGAGGCTTGCAAGTAGAACTTCAGCAATCATTAATTTGAGCTTTTGTTTGAAAAAAAAGTTCCTTTTAATTAAAAGTGAGAAAATTGCAAAAACTTGATTCATGAACTAAACCAAAATTTACTTGATCTTGATCTCAGCTAAGATCACTCTTCAAATACTTTTGATGACATATCTTTCCAAAAAATATGTTATAGGTCCGAAAAAAGTGGTCTAAAGATAAGGGGGATCCTCACAAAAGGTGCAGAGAGGAGAATTTTCCTTTTTAATTTTCAATAAAAATTCGTTACAACCTATAACTCTATGAACGTAAAAAAACTGAAAGAATTGAATTTTGGGGTCTCAGACAGCTTCAAAGACGATGGTGAAAATATCCGACCAAGAATATGATGCACTGCTGTAAGATTCATATTTGAGATCGCAGTAGCTTTTTAAAGTCTTTTGCTTGATGAAATATAGCACTTTATCGTCATGTGCATGAGAGATTAACATTGTTAAACGCTTTGCGTTATCACTGATTTCATTAGTAGCATGTAGATTCAGTCTCCACTCCCTCGGAATAGCAGGATTTTTCCATAATACAATTTAAAAGGAAAAATACTAGTAAAATTACATTTATGGTAGAAACCATTCTAATTACGCACTCAGTAGACTCTCTCATTAAAAAATTACTTTGTAAGTTTTAGTGACCATGAGAGCTCTGGAATAGATCAGTAAGTTTATTGTCAATTTTAATAAAAATTATTCAAAATATATTGATTAACATACACATCGGGCAAGCGTATAATAAGATCAAGTGCAACAGACATCATAAATACTTGTTTTTTGGAAAGGTTAAATTAAAACACATATATTCCACCATATTTGAGCTTGCTATCAAGCAAAACTTTCCAAAAAACAAAGCCATCCTGAAATAATTTTCCCTCATTTACACTTTAAGCTATAAAAGTGCTAAATTCGACCACCTTCACATTTTGCACATATTAGAACAGAACGTTTCCCCCCATTGTCGGGTTTGTGTGACCAAATAAATATATATATATATATAAAATACTCTTTAGTTCATGATAAAAGGAAGAGACTGGATCACAGATTGTATAAAATAAGTGAACATAGACGTTAAGCTTTTTGTACATTCTATATACCGTGACCAGTAACGTAATTTTAATCTTTCAAAGTTTTATTATGTGTTTAATGGTTTTTAGAATGAACGTGTATGTTGATAATGAGTCATAGCCTTTACCGCAAAGAAGAAATCAATCCCAAGTTTTGATCGATGCTCATAATCAGAACAAAAAAGTAATTGTAAAAATATCTCAAAAATGCATGGAGGCGTAATTTATTTCTAATATTCATGAAAATGTATATTTTTTATACTCTTTCTTCTCTGGGAGACTGACAGAAAAGAGATTACCGACTTAGAAAATACAAAAATTAATACAAGCGAAACATTCCTGTAGAGCTCATAATCAGACTCAAAGGATACATTTCTGGTAGAAAGAGGTGAAACATCGAACACATTTCTGAAAAATGTATAATAAAAAACAAATATTTTTCATACATATTTCGAGCTGAGAGCTCAATACAACAAACACAGTTTTCCATAAAATATCAAAAAGTACATCAGTGTCCCACTTGCATGTTCAATTATAGTATTAAGGTGATAAAGGAGCATTTTTCTTGAATTTTCAACTTTGCGTATTAGAAATAATTCTTACTACAAGGTAAACTACCAAACAAATCCATCCCATTTTTCTACTTTGTGATAAACTGTCACAACTTCGTACCCTCGAAAAAGTACTTAGTGCTAGTTACCTGGCAAGTTATTATCCATTGCAATCTTTTGATATCGGGAAACAACATCGGTGTAAAATTTTGTTAGGTAGAGATTTACGGCCCAGTTTCCAACCAGTATTGGTTCAAGTCGAGCCGACCATTGTTTATGCGGAGCACATTGCGCACAATGGCATTAGGCTCCTTCTTTAGAGTCTTTGGTATGTCTCGACCTGGGAAGCGAAAAAAAAATCCAAGTTGTACTTAACACTTGAATGTGTTAATAGCGATTCTTTGTACAGTGAAGGTGTAGGATGTGCTATTTTATTACCGTAACACATTGACGCCTCATATGTAAGGGAAATAACATGTTGAGGTGTTATTGTTGTAAACACATGAATATGTTAATCCCATGCTTTACTACTACTATACGTGACCTTAAAAGCATATGCATCTCAACGTGTTAATCGTCTTTCTTCAAGGCGTTATGTGTAAATAAATTAACACACCATATAACAGGACAGATTTCAGTTTTACAATTTGATTCTTTCATGAATTCGAGTTAGAGAGAGGATTTAATAAAATCTTTCTTCTTGGATGTTTCTTGGCATATAGCTCAACAATCTTGGAAATGTCAAGTTCTATATCCTTATGGATATAATAAATCATTTAATCCGTCGTCCTTCATGACGCTGAGTGAAGAACGCTTAACATATTTTAGAAGTGAGTTTGCACGTTCTACTCCACTTGAAGTAACAGACGTAAGTAACATTAAGAACAAAATCTTAGTTACACTGGTATAATAACGAGGATTTCCGTTCATTAAAAACTCCTTATCTGATGAACCCAAACAGCACAGCAGATGGGTTATAGGAAAAAAGTTTAGTGTTCTACATAAAGCGTGGTCCGAAATAGGGTTGAGACCTTCGATACCACTCTACTGACATTTTATCGGAAAACTTGAAACTGTTTGCTCTAAATTGCTATTAGTTTGTAGAAATTTTAATAACATAGGCCTAGTTTTAAAAGTATAACATAATATAGCATTATGTAGAAACAAGTAGGCTAAACTTGATGATCTGTTTAGTGTAAGTAAAAAATAAGCTTTGGAAAATTATAGGGGGCGCGCCGGGTGCGCCCCGCCTAAATCCACCACTGACATGTGACACCTTCAATTGATCTTCGAGTAAAAACGGTAAGTGGCAACATCATGGCAGCCTAGTAAGAACCCTTAGCAAGGTCGCTCAGCCAAACACAACTCATAGATCGGCTCGGGGAAAATTTTACTTAGGAAACAGACCTGGAAATGTTCTTCTCAACTTCAAAGGAACGTTTCAAATTATTTCATCTCGATGGGGCCAAAATCTGACCACAAAACTAAGACTAAGGTGTCAACAAATCCCAGCTAACAACAAAACGTTTCCTGAACGTTCTTCAAACGTTACCACTTTCGTTTCGCAAACGTCTAGAACTACGTTTTAAAGACGTGTTTTTGTGGACTTTTCATACGTTTTCAAAACGTTTTTTAGAGACGTTCGCAAAACGTTATTCAGACGTAGAAAACGTTTATAAAACCTTTGCTAGTCCGTACGGAAAACGTCTGGGACGTAAGTAAAAGGTACAGGACGTTCAGGAAACGTTTTAGGGACGTACAAAAATCACCCAGGACATCCAAAGAACGTACTAGAGACGTACATAAAGCGTCTCTGACGTCTCGAAAACGCTTTATAGGGCTGTAAGGAAAGCGTCTTCTATCTTCAGAAAAAATTTAGGGAAGTACGAGAGTTATACAGGAAGTCAAAAGAACGTTTCAGAGGCGAATAAAATGTATCGTATCTAGGAAAAAATGTCAGGGAAACTTCGATGACGTCAAAATATCTCAGGTGCTTACGGATATAAATTTACGAACCTAAACCAAAATAAATGAAAGGTGAATATTGCTTATGTATCCCTCAACTTCTCCATGAGATAGACCATTGTGAAGCTGGGCTGTTTTATGGTCATCTGATTAGGACCATAAGTGCTAACAAATGAAATTTGCTGGGAGAGGAAGGGAAATTTCACTTAACTTTAAAGACAAACATAAGGCTAATGAAAGAAAAGAAAGGTATAAATGGTTTTTCATTTTCTTGATCTACTGTATGTAACTGTAATCATACTACCTTTAATAAAGTGATCACAAAAAGACTATTCTTAACTTCTTAGTGCTAGCAAGGAAGTATGCAAAAGGATCATACAGCTCTAAATCTGCACACATACACACTGAAAGCATCATTGCTGTGATTAATGTTTGCACAAGGTACCATTAAATGATATATGGTACAGTTGAATTTTACATCCAGTATACACATACTGTACATCACTCTGCATGACAGAGAAATAGAGCCTGGGCGACGACAAAGAAAACCAAGCTAATAACAGTTAATGCTTATAGAGCAATAAAATTCCTATCGAAGCTGAAATTTGAGAAATCTAAATTGCATAATACTTAATTTGTAGAAATGGTCGTTTCGTGCTGCAGTTAGACATACTTTTGTACGTATAAATTATTACTGTAAACAGAATGGTTTAGAGGAATTTCAAAAATGAAAGCAATATAGGTATTATATAAAGCCTTGCAGACAAAAACTACAAATTTTAAACCTGAGGCTGTTAACTGCTGAGCACAGAAAGTATTACAGCTTAGTTTTGCAACTTCATGCAACAGGAAAGCCAATGAAAAGGCAGAAATGTAAGCATTAGAAACTTTGGGATGAAAAACATTAAGTAAACTTCATAGATGTACATGGTTTGTAGTAAACATCGCTTGGAAAATCTTGAGAAAAATCTGAGAAAAACTTGAACCATACTCATGTATAGTGAAATATAAGGTGGTATACAACAGGAACCAAAATATCATTTGATACTTCAATATCAAAATGAAAGCGGGTGGTACTACAGTATACTCATAATGGCAGCTTTATTTTAGTGGCAAGTTGAAATATTGAGTTTTTTCTTAGATCAATCATTTACACCACCAATTGAGTTTCAGTTAGAGCCAAATGGCTTTACTGGGAAGAACAGCTCAAATTAACATGCTTTGGAACTGATATCAAATCACAACAACAAAGTGAACGCTTAACAACTGCTCCTCTTGCACAAAGACCTGCATGGTCAAATGCTATATACTGTAATTGGCAGGGATTTCATTGGGACATAAAATCCTTGTTTAACAAAAGGTGAAAGTGAATTTTGTCAAGTTTGTTACTTTGTTTTTTTACATAATATGCACAGATCACAGTATTTCGAACACATAAACTCGTAAAGATTTATTCAACCCTTTACCGTCGTACTCCGATCAAGGCATATTTGCGTGCCTCGGGACTGGGCGGAAAAGCGGACCGTAGGCCATTGACCACGTGACCTCAAACTATTGTCTCTCTCGTTGTTGTGGCCGAATTTTCGGGTAGCTACTCGCAGTTTCGAGCTCTGCGCGAAACAGTAAAGATGGGTGACAGCCGAGCTCTCCGCATGGGTCCAAAAGAACCCAAACAACGGTAAAGGGTTAAAACTCCGAAGCAAGACTGGTGAAAACAAAGAATCAAGGTTAACAACTTCTTACAGTATTGAATAGATTGGTAAAGATTCATTAATAACACTCTCAAGCAAGACTGGTGTACAAAAAGAATAATGATTTGCAACAACTTAAAAGTATTGAAGAGATGGCCAACTCACAAACTTATATACAAATCACACCGTATAGAGACCAAACAATGTACTATTTTCCAAATAAGGGTCAATTGAATTGACCCATAAGGAGCTTGCTAGGAAATCCCATTTATTCTTGAGATTTTGATGTATAAATACACCTGGCAAGTACCAACAATAATCTTAGCAATCATGATGTTATAATTTTAACAGAATGTTGGAGCTTTGAAAGACAGACAGTTGCCAAAGGCAATATCAAGGATGAAAAACCTTCATAAAAAATCGAAGGTCCTGACACAATCTCTCAAAAAAGCATAATACCGCAGTCCGGAAAAATGCCTCAGAACTTCAAGACTAAAGAAAAGTCCAGAGACATTAATTTTACATATGTTAAAGGGGAACGTGTCCTTAGCATTTCTGTGATATTTTTGTTTGTTTTACGAATTTGGTTCTTGAGATGATAGTAGTTGAATGTGGCAAGGTTTCTGCATACTGTAGAAGGGGGAACTTGAAGCAAGCAGACTTGGTGTCATGGTTTCACTTTGTTGGCCAATGCTTTTTTTTTTTATTTATGGTGTACCACCAATTCTATGTAACTTAATTCTTGCATATTGTGCATAGAAATCCAATGCAAACATCATTTCTCTAAGTGGATTGGTTTTAGCAAGGTTATTAAATGTTTATTCATGAGATACATTGCTATCATTCTACAACATTACAGTACACAGTCACAGGAGTCAATGTAACTTGGCACTGGTACTGTATCCATGGTACCATCATGTAAACATACACACACAGTACAGCCACTTAATACGAACAACTAACTGTAGCACACAGCCATGAGGAAAGACAGAGCGATATTTTTTAACCAAAGACTTGTGGTTAAAATGAGAGTAGCATGCTGCCCATGATCAAGACTTCCATCTGCAAAAGATTTGCCTTAGCAGACATAATAAGCCTACCGTTTTGTTTCTAGATTGAACAACTTTGTGGTCAACTTTGCATTGCAAAGATTAAGAGTCATTTAGCAACACCTACTTCAGGAATAGAACAATTGTGGTGAGTGCTCTTGAATATTAAGGCCATCAAAGTTTGGGCTCATTGAAATTTTTTACTATCAGCGGCAGGGTCTGAGGGGGCAGCTGCCCCAGAGCGGCTACGCAGGCTAGACCTATGGTGACAATATTACCATTCCATCATAAATCAATTATCAGTAGCAACTGAAAAGTCTGTTGGTCTGATGATGCGTCTCAGATATGACATGATACCATAGTCACTCGAAAATAATTTAGTTCAGAGTCCTGGTTCATAAATATCTGCAAAAACAACAATATAATTACATTACATGTATTTCTCAATGGAAGAAGTATAGACACAATACTTTTTATCACAGAAAATGACCTTAAATTAAATACAATGTGCACTGACATTTAACTTGGTTCTTAAGGCGCATCTCTGGAAATACAAAAGCATACAGTATGTTCCAACAGGGAGGGTGCCTCCTTCCTTTGAAAATTTTCATGGGGTCTAAAAATAAATTGTGAGCGATTTTAAAAATGACAAAATTTGTAAGTTTCTTTATGGGTGGTATAATGAGGTTTAGTAATACTTCTTATTATTCAGCAATGCTTTTTAAAAATTGTCTGAGAAGCATCCCATGTACAACCTGTGGTGTTTATTGATACCCCCTAGGGTTACTAGTCTAGGGGGTACTAGTATCCCTGGTTGGGCACCAGGGCATGAAAGTGTACCTAAAAAGAAATTCAAAAATATATATGTATTAGACAGCATGAAAAAATTCTAACAGTTCAACTCCTATCTTCATACAACAGGACATTCTTGAACAGAGTTGTTAAATGTGGAAAGTAATTTGTAAACGTATTAAAGCAAATTACTGTAGTCCATTGTGCAATAATGTGCAACTTTGTTGTTGTACTGTACCACTCACATTACCTTCTTTGTTTCCCTTAAATATTAAAAATGTTTAATGACCTTGAACATTTCCTGTTCGCTTGCACAGCATGTTGCACAGAGAGGGCTTAATAATACTGTACATTAATGTACAGTATTATTATTAACCCATAGGAGTAAGAGTACCAGCACACCTTGGCATAAGGTGCAGTAACTTTCAGAAAAAACAAAAATACAAAAGACTGTAATTCGAGTAGTATAACAATTACTGTACTGTACATCACAAATTATTGCACAATGTGTCATTCTAATTTGAGGGAGAAAAACTTCAACATTTCATATCTCAGATAAGGAATATCCAAGAAAGATTGGAGTTGGACTGTTAACCTTCATATTGCATACGATTTAATATAAATTTTCAATTTTTTTTGACTTGAGATACTGTACACTTTAAAGAGAAACTTTCCTTCAGTTCCTACATACAGTATAAAATTTTCTCAAGACACCAGGCATAATCAATAAGGTAGAAACATTTTAGCGTTAATTCATATTGATCACCAGGATGTTTACCACTTCTTTACAATTTAGACCAATTTCTGTTCCTAACACTTTACTAATTTATAATGTATTATGACACCATGGGACACCATGTGACCTCTGAGTACATTGTAAACACTTGCCAACAGATTCAAATCAGAGTTTGTAAAACAGGGAAATAAACAAACCATGGTCTAGACTGGGCAAAGGACAGGAAATTGGTTAGCAGGAACTTCACCTTTTGGCTTGATTTTACAAAATAAGCTGCTCTCAAATCCTCACTTTAATCTCAAAATGAAGTTTAAGAAATGAAGGAACTTACTCAAAATGATCTTGAAAATGGTGCTTGCCATCAGACCCCTCTTCTCTCTTCTACAATTCAGTAGCACACAAATTCAAATGATCAATCAATCATGCTGTAGGAAGTTGGTTCTAAGGTGATGTACCACCCTCTGCATGTTGTCATTCAGGGGGCTCCTGGGAAAAGACATAATATAAAAAAATATTTTGCAAAAGTGGATAAAAAAACATACCTACTGCACATTCATACATATGTTCTACACACATGCATAAACATACAGAATGACCAATAGCACTAATAGTCATGGCTATCACGACCTTCCTTATGTCAGTTCTGCCCCTCAAAAATATCCCATTGGAATAACACAGACAAATAGCAATTTTGCTTATTTTGGTGATCTTTTCTGAATCTAATGAGCCCTGAACATGCAAAGTCTAGAAAAGGATGAAGTTATTCTAGTCATTCATGATACAGTAAAGACTGTACAGTAGGTCCCTAACTGTAAACAAGATATCAAAACCAAAAGAACACTAAATTTTGTTGTAAACTCTTAAGTATTAAACTCTATGCCTGGAAATTACAATGACGTTTGGTTTAATTTTTTCTAACAGAAAACATTGCTTTAAGGTTGATGACTTCTGTAATACTATAAAACCTGCAGAATGCTCTACAATGCTGTAAGTTCAGTATCATGACATCATCCATTTGGAAATCACAATTTATCTACCTGTATCACACTAACTGTAAGGTTCACTGCTATTGACAGCAACTAAAATTGTTTACACCAAAAGTGAAGATGGACTTGAAAAACATAACATGCTTACGAGAGTCCTGCTGAGCTATTTGAAATTGTGTCTGGATTCAATGGCAACAAGGTCAAGCACAATGTCCTTTTCTAAGTACTTTATTGGTGGCTCATCCAAGGCATCATTATCAACTTATGGGATGCTTTCTTGTGCAGCAGCATGCAACATCCCAAGGATCACTTTTTTGACATTCTTTGAGTTCTTTGAATTTCATTATTATCTTTACCTCAAAGTTTCCTGTGGGATGAAATAAAATGAACAATACTGTAATTCAGCATCCAAGGTACAGTATTTCTTTATTCAAATCTATAACTAATTTTTAGTAATTTACAGGGCACCAGAAAATAAATCGTCTTGACATAAAAAGTTCACAAATGCACCACCAGCCAACAGTGAAATTTACAGGCCTTAGCCTAATACTGTACTTTTATGAAAGAGCGAAACTCATGAAGACATTAAGAGACCATTAAACTTTTCCTTTGATTCTTGAAAAGAAATGCAAGAGGTCCCAGGACACTTGCTTTTGAGTGTCTATTGTATTTACAACACTGTGACACTACCTATGTCAACCTTACTGTATGTACAGTACTGTACAATGGCTTTAAAAACATAAAGTCAAGAAATATAAAAAGACCAACACAAGGCCAACAAAAGGGGGATTCTACTGTTCAGTCATTTTTTTGTTCTGCTGTAGAAACAAATTTTGAAACAATATAGGTGCTCCAACATGGAAGAATGTTGTCTTAATTTCACACTAGGTACAGCAGCTCTTCACTTTCACTTTTCATATTTAGCTTGCCAAACTGCAACCCAGAAATGTCCACAGTGATACAGTGGCGTAGCCACGGGGAAGGGGGGGGGGGCCTGGGGGGCCTAGGCCTCCCCAGATTTTCTTCAGGCCCCCCCAGATTTTTTGCGTCCTGATAAAATAATTGAAAAAAATATAATGTTTGAACGGAAATAAACTTTGAAGTATTTCCTTCAAAACAGTAAATAAGTAAAATGTGTAAAAATAAAAAAAAAAAAAAACATGGCTGAAATCATATGAAATCAAGGAATAACTTCAAAATGCCTACTTTCACTAAATTAGATACCGTTTGTGATCTGCACTGTCGTTTATTGCATTTCACTTCGAAGGCGAAACGAAAGTCTCGACGACAAACTTTAATGTGACTTTGTTAGGTTAAGACCCTTTCTGCCTTTCGGATTGCTGATTGATTTACTGAAAATAAGGCAATCGTACACTGGAGGCCACTCTTACACGATCATTCCTATACTTTATCATACGCAAAATATGCCGTAAGCAGGTAAGGGTAAGGTACTGCCTTCGGATAATTCTTCACTTCCGTCCTTAACAAGTAGGCCTATGTCGTGCCTCACTCCTGCCCATGACAAGTGCTACTGTAGCAGTGTTCGCGCTAAGCTGCGCGATTGCGGGATTCCCGCAACAGAATCAATAATCCCGCAAGAAAAATATTTGTCTGCGGGAAATTCCCGCATTGTTTTTCTTGCATAAGCGATAGGGTTATAATCAAAGCACAACTTATTTACTTGTCCGTTATACGAATAAAAACTCTGAAAATCGATGAGTCATCGTTTGTATGAACGTTTGTGGAAAACGGAGCTCTACACAGTACACCCTGACACCCATACTGCATGAACTGGGTATGCATGTACTAGCTCTACCTATAGTATAGGGCTGTAGGCCTAGCGTACGATCGCGCAGCAGTGGCAGCTTGTTCTGTGCAGTGTGTGTACTGAAGCTAATCGCTCTGTGTGCAAACATCGGTCGTGTTTTAGACTGTTGTGAAGTGTGAAATGGCCTCCAAGTCAAAGTTTGATTATTCTTCAAATCGCTACAGAGTAGCGATAATAACGTAAATAGTAATACTACTAGTAAGTTAGGCCTTATACTACTACTACAGTAGTAATACAGTACTAGTACGGGGCCTAATGTTAAGCCTAGGTCTGCTAACAAAAGTAGTAAAACTAAGAAGAAAAAAGCTGACAAGTTTCAGTTAAATTGGCTGAAAATTTGGCCGTGGTTATGGTACGAGAAAGGAGAAATATTCTGCGCCACATGCAAAGAAGCCAGGCCAACTGATAGGCTACATCTAACTTTGTTGAAATCATGTTTAGTCATAGGCTACTCATAGGTCTAGGCCTATCAGTTATTGGCAATGTTAATATGTACTTCATTAATCTCTTTATTGGTAAATGCAGATTGCAGACTCGACTTAACTTCTCCGAACTTAAAGACTCCTCCCCCCTAAAAATGAAAATCCCCCCCTAAATTTTTCAGAAGGGGGGAATTTCCCCCCCAAATTTCAAGTCCCAGCGCTAACACTGTACTGTAGGACGATTTTTCCGACAAGTCCTCTTTTTACTAGTTGGCACTGGCGTCCGGGGGATTTGTAAACTGTCCACAAGGTCCGGATTTCATGTGTTTCCCACATGATCCATACTTCTGCTTTGCGGTTCTATTATTTTGAGAGATTTATTCGTAGTATTTTAATTTTGACTTCGTAATGTACCGATGAACAAATACTGCACCATTTTGCACATTGTTTCTTTGGTAGTATGCATTTCTCTTGTAAAATCTCTACAAAAACTAAAAATATTTTGATATTTTTCATGCTCCCCCAAAATTTTTTCCCAAACAAAGCACCATTTTGCATCTAGGAAATCTAACGCAAAGAAAGTTTCTCAGAGGGGGACACAACTACTTTTGGTTTTCCTGTTAAAGGGTAAGGTACTGCCTTAGGTAAGCGGAAATCCATTCAAATATTGCCGCATTTGCGGCTGGGTACATCCAGTTTAAAACACGTGGGAAGTACCGTTTCCGACCATCTGGAGGGGTTTTAAAGCCCAAAATTTTCTTGTGCGCTCCGCGCCAACTGATGGTGGCGCTCCGCTTAGATTCAAATATTGCCGCATTTGCGATCTACCTCCTTCTGAAGTTTACAATTTTTCCCAAGGCAAAGGGATATACCGGTTCCCTTTAGTGTCATCCTCCAGGCCACAGATCAGAAGTGCCCAGTTTTGGGGTCCCAAAAAAGTGTATGTATTACCATTTTTCATAGATTGATTTTTTATTCTCATTATATGGGAAGTGGCAGACATGAGATTCTTATTTCAAGGCTGGGTACATCCAGCTAAAAACACATGGGAAGTGCCATTTCCGGCCATCTGGAGGGGTTTTAAAGCCCAAAATTTTCTTGTACGCTCCGCGCCAACCGATGGTGGCGCTCTGCTTAGATAGTCTTGCCGTGCCTGACCCTCAGAGGTACCAGGCCCCCCCACTTGTTACCTAGGCCCCCCAAAAAATCCCATCCCGGCTACGCCACTGCAGTGATACACTCATTGCATTCAAGCCTAGCCAAAGGTATTTATTTCTCCTTCATTTCTTTTCTGTACCCTCCAGAATAATACATTATTTTCCGCCCTCTATACTTTCTGCCCTTCAAAAACCGTGCTTTTCACCCCTTCTATTTTCAGCAGAAAACATCCTTTTTGGGGGTGGAAAGTAATGGATTGGAATGTGATATCATTGGTACAGCACTTGTATTAAATAAAGGTTTCATCAAGTTTTCCTTTAAGTTTCAAACATCATTGATGTCTCTTACTATTCAGTGCAACACTCGTAACTACCATGCTCCAAGCAACACTCTCACTGTAAACTTTAGTGTACTAATACATACTTACGTACAGGTAGCAGAATTACCTTAGTTTCTGCCCTGGTTACTTTCTGCCCTCACAAACGGTACTTTCAGTCCCTTTTATTTTTAGCAGTAAATATCTTTTTGGGGGGCATAAAGTTATGGAATGTGAAATCAGTGGTACCTGTGTCAAATGAAGATTTTATAAACTTTCTCCTAGGCCTAAAGTTTCAAATATCATTGATGTTTTTTGCTATTCTGTGCATCACTCGGTGCTGGCTGTGCTGATGTCTTTCCAAGCAACATTTTCACTGTAGACTTTGGTATTCTTACTAATACATACCTATGTACACGTACAGTATACGACATTCAGTGCTGTGAACAATTATTCACACATTTTGCAAAAGCTTGCTATATTATAGACACACTGAGTTGGGGCCTACTTAGCCTAGCCTAGGCCTAGGCTACATAAAAAATAGAAGACCACGACTATACTTGATGTTTATAAGAACATCACACAATTCAATCTTTACGGCCAGGATCTGAAAAAGTTTTAGGCCTAGGCCTAACCACATATTTTACTGTTGTCTTGAACTTGGCTTTGAAATTTTAAATTTTTAACATAGGCCTACGTACACTGTACAGTACTTAGCGGCATCCTAGGCCTAGGCCTAAGTTCAAACATTTATTTCCACCCCAAGATTTTCAATGGTGGAAATAGTGACTGACTCAAGGTACTACAGTAAATATAATGGGCTGAACGTTGACTGCACGGGTCTGTCGAGTGCACATCTGCATTGAAATTTCGTGTAAAAATCTTGAAACGATAGAACAGCCTTTGGGAAAGTTAGTTTGGCGCGCATTCGACAGTATAATATAACTGCCTATCTATCGAACACTAACATTAGGCTTGTACCTGCCGTGTGCACTTAACTGTTACTTGTTAGGCTAAGGGCTTGTGTCTTGCACAAACATATGACTCAACAAGTGAACCATTTTCATCATTTTACATATGAAAGCATCCTTCAAGACGATTTTAAAGAATTTAAAACTGATTTCACGACTTACTGTGATTGTGACAGTTGTTCCAGGAACAGGTAGTTGAGATTTCTGGGAACTTTCAAGAGAGCTGCTGACAGGAACGTTCAAATTTGGACCGTAACTGCTTTTGTTACAATCTATGGAACGCCAATAGAGTTATTAACAGAAAGGGAAGGTTATGTTCCCAAGAAGAAGTCGTTGCATGAAGTGTTGTTGTCTAGCCGATTCACCGACGAACTTTGCCTCCCTCGCTAACCGAAATTATGGATGCAATGCCAATGAGAGCAGGAGGATCGAATTTGACTGGCACCGGGGTGGATCCTGATTTTATTTTTCACCCCATGCAGGAGGTGCAGACCTGTGGTTGTACTGTAGGAGGTTTAAAGGGTAGGAAATTCCGCCAAGTTCCTAACATTTTAAACTGCAAAGCCAAGACATAAAACAGTATTGCTGCGGTCCTCGCTCACATAGCCAAGGGAGGGAGGTCGCTTTCCCTAGAAAGCATCTGACATCAATTTTGCTATGGTTCATCATGGTTCCCGAATAAAAATACGCCCCTCACCCCCCCCCCCCCACCCCCACTTTCTCCATATATTTTCGTAGGGATGCCAATTAGTGCCTATACCGTTATACCCATTGTGCCTGAGTTGCATTTGCAAAATATCACAGAGGGCACGTAAGGAAATTCGTACGTTTTGCTCTTTCAAGGGGACCGTGAGGAGGGGGATAGCATGAAAAGCAAAGGGATTACCCCAGGCTATTCCATTTTATGAAATTTTATCTGTGTGACATCGCTGCAGCAATCATGTGGCAGTAGTGTTAAAATGTAGGTTACATCTTTGGCACAGCTTTATATTACAGTACTTGCTCAAGTTGCTCAAGTTGATTTTCATATTTGAGCATGATTTTTGTACATTTTAGAAGAAGGAATTTCATCGCACGTCCCTGTCCCCTTATTGATATTTTTATTTCACTTAAATTAAAAAGAAGAACAAAACGGTTAAACGGACCTCAACCCCGTCAGTGGGGAACTAGTCCAATAAAGTCTCAGTAGAGAGAACCCGGCTGCCTCCATTGGGCATTTTTGAACAATTTAAAGCTAATATTAAGACTTATCGGGAATGTACTCTATAGCTAGTATGACGTTTAGAAAACGTCTTGAAAACGTTTTGAACACGTTTTAACCAAAACGGTCTAGCATCGTTTCCTCTAACGTACTTAAACGTCTTTGGGAAGTCCCCGTGAATGCTCATATAATATGAACGTCCAGAAAACGTAATAAAAACGTTTAAAAATCGTCTAGTTATAACGTTTTACAAACGTTATTTTGTTACGTATTAAAAACGTTTTTAGATAGTCCTCTTTAGTTTGTGGGAAATGCGGGACGTTTTGAACACGTTCTAAAGACGTTACTTTGGACGAAGACGTAACGGACAAACTGAGAACCAAACCAAAACGTTTTCTGGACGTTCGCTGTTAGCTGGGATACTGTCTCAGAGTACCACACCATGTTGACACCTTTAGAGCTGTGAGTGAACTGAGAAGAGAACAAGCTCACAACTACCAAGAATTCCTTTCAAAAATGTATGATTAAGCTTTAGAGGGACTCATCACAAATCCACGAAGACATAAAAATCCTGAAACACTTTTGCTCGCAAACGTCTTCAGATTTCCTCTTTACACGTCCGTGATGCCTTGTGCTTAATCTGATTAGAATCCTGGGTGTTGCTGAGTACGCTCCTATACAGCTGGAGAAAAATGATTAGCTGCAATGCATTCTTTCCCTTGATACCTTAACTTTTCACACAACTAGTTGATGTCCACTCGTCGTAAAAAAGCCCAATGATGATTCGGTACTTCCGGTGTTTGAACTAAGTTCCTCTATGAACAGCCTGAGGGCCAACGGTTTGGCCGTAAGACCCATTTTGGCGTTCCTTAACTCCGCACTCGTGTACGCACGAATTAATACTTTCTTCCAACCAGTGCCTGCTAATTCATATTGTTTGATTCCTCCGTGATTTACAAGGAGAATACGAAGCTTCCCACTGAAAATTGACACTTCAGAATCAGTTACGTTTTGAAATTCTTACTGCATAATTTTATATATTTTTTTTTATTATATAATGTGTTAAATATTTTTTTATATTTAATTAAATATTAAACACTTTACTAGGGGTAAAATGTAACGCTCTCAACAATAAATGAACTCGCTCAAAGCACTTGTGCATAAAAAGGCTCAGTCAAAGTTGCGTTTGCAAGCATTTTAGGGTTTTTCATCTAATACTATCAAAGAAACATGAGGATAATCTGAGATTTATACATGCCCACATCTAGTTTAAACAGTTCAATATGCTAAAGTTGAGAGGAATACACAGCTCCATAACAGTGGCGGAGCTAGGGATTTCGGTCAGATGGGGGCGAAAATGGTCTACAGGGGCGTTTCGAAGGAGTAAATACCCTTAGCCTCATCACGATCGAAACTACGGTTTTTCAGACTTTCCATTTGATTTTCGGCACCTGGTATAGAGGACTACTTTGTCATTTCTCCTCAGCAAGTTTTTCTATCCATGGGCCTCAGCAGAAGAAAATTCAGGGGGACAAATTCTTTTTGGGGTGAAAGCTCCGCGCTACCATGAGTTGGCGCGGAACGCAAAGAAAATTTTTGCCCAAAATACCTCTCGTATCTCACGGAAATGGCATTTCTTTTAAAGCCTATTTGCAACATATAAATAGGGGGAAAATGAGTGAACTGTTAAGAAATTTTGATGTTAATTATTGCAGTTCGCGTACTCGCTACAACCTTGGCGTTACACGACAGGCAGGAATGCCTACATGAGCAAACGTTGAAACTGGAAGATCCACACTGCTTCGGTTTCGTTTTTACTATCGATACTATCACTGTGAAGGCAGCTAATGTTAAGTCTGTCCATGACTTTTCACCGTTTTCTTGCACACATACTAAATTAGTCTCGACGAAGGACTCATTCATAATTAGAAACAGCTGAGAATGCAGAGTGAAATGTCACTGATTTTTGGAATAACGACAGTCTTTATTTAAGAAAAAGTTTCAGTTGAATTTGCGCTTGCTTTCTGTTTGACACGATAAGAATACGTAACTTGCAATTCGCAAACGAAGCAATGAGCGGATAAATTTGTTGTTTAGTTTAGTGTGGTGAGAGCATATGCGTCGTCAGCTATACACGAATCCGGACAGCAAGTGAAAGTTTGATATCAGTCGGCCATAACTGGGGTCTATCACTGGAACCAATTGGTTGGAAACTGGGCCGTAAAACTCCATCTAACTAAATAACTGATCAAAAGCAGCTGGCTGTAGGGCTGGACGTACGGATTGTACTACCCTGGGTTAGTTAGATGAGAATTAACGACCTATCAACACCAATCAGTTATGTAGAGTCAGTCAACTCTATAAGAAGTTCAAAGTTCAAATTCATTTTCAAGTATGTTTCAAGTTCAAATTTAGTTTCCCGGGGGCCTCTTTCGACAGGCGGGAAATACCGTAGAACTATTGAACCTCCAGCCCACAGGGGCCGTACTACTGTTGGGACAAAACAATAACATGCAAATTTATAAAGTGCACGCACCGCTAGAAATCAAACTACAATGTATTATATACCGAATTAGACAAAATGAACGATATGACTGTAAGAAATGGAACTGGTACTGGGAGCTGGGTTAAAGACACTGTATCGTGGAGCGAAACGGGGGCGGCAGCATGTTTTTAGAATTGTTCTTTTCTCCTTCGCGCATCAAAAACTGTTACAGCGCCATCACCCTCCTTGGCCGTGAAAAATGTTCGTGGAATCGACGGAGGGAAGTTGAAGCATGGAAGTACTAGACGGTACTCATTCGGGTGATGTGGATTTCTGCAAGACATTTGCAAATACCACATACACAACGAACAATCGTCGCCAATAACAAGAGATGTCGGCGAGGGCAACTTTTCCCAAAATTAACATGAGATTGACGGCACGGCTTCCAGGGAACGCTTTATCAGCTTTAGTTAACGAGTAATTTGTGATGTTTAAAGCTGCGAGAAGGTAAGGAAAAGAGATAAGAACAAATACGATGGCAATTAGCAGACATTGGCAGTAATTCTGCGAAAAATCCTTTTCTTGGCAATGTGTAGTATTACGTACGTGTATATGCCATATAAAATTGAACAAGGGAGAAACTTTCCCAAGATTATGGGCACAAATTCCCAAGGTCCGATACAATACAGCAAGAAACAAATTCAACTTCCGTCACGTTGCATGTGGATCCTTGTTATTTTATTGAGTGTATAATTAATGCTACAGTATAGTTTCTACTGGGGTACACCTTCAAATTAAGGCTGATATATCTTAAACAGCTGTGAAAGGGACAAAACTTTAGTCATTGCCAGTATGAAATTACTTCAAGCACAACACTCTTTGTCCTACAATTGAGTTACATAGTGTTTTAGTAAAATATATCCCACAATTAGAAAGACTTGTGTGAATTGACAGATTTCAGACTACACTCTGATCACATGTGATGGCCTAGCTAGCTCGACAATTGGCTTTTCACCCCCTATATTAGGACAAAATCAAAAGAATAGTTGTGTGATGCAAGTTTAGGAAGGGTTTGCTTAATGAAAGCATTATATACAGTATGATTAGAAATAAATTGGACAGACCATGTTCAAAGGATAAGAATGCAGTATCCAATGAGCTCAGTACTGTTGTAATAATGCCAACAATTTCCACTGAATGCTTAATTGACATGTGACAGCAAATTGCATCTAGGGATAGTCTGGCAATGATGGTTGTCTGAAACAGTTCTTCCACACCCGACCTCAGGAGAACTTAGTTTACTAGACCAAAGATTTTAAGACTTTTCAGGGTGCTTGCTATAATCCATTACCTAACCTCATTTTAAAACATCAGGGTATTAAATAGCCCTCAAACAGGTCTACGTCGTCAGTTAAATGGCCTAATGAAATGCTGTACATGTAACAGAATACACATGCAGCCCTGTTAACTAGGAAATGGGGGGTGGCAATTAGAACTTCTCTCCACTGATACCCAAAGTGTAACAAAATATAAATCTATCAATCATTTAAAGCCCCCCCCCCCCCCTTACCCTCCAAATTAGGAAAAAAAGGTTCTAGCTACCCCACATGACAAAGTTTCTTGTAAAACTATGTTTGCCACTGCTAGGCTTCTTTAAAGGGTGAACCTCTCCATTCCAGATGGTTCCCACCACTTCTGGTAAAATGGCTAACATCTTTAGCTCCTCAAAAAGCACACAAACTTTTGTTGCTAAGAGACTAACCCTGTCAAGTAGCTGTCATGTTTAATAAATCAGAACAATTGCAGTGCATGCAACTGCCTGTTGTAATGAAAGCATTAGCTCCCTACTGCATCTTCTAAATTGGTCAATGGAAGAGCAGTCACTTATTACAAAGGTTACTCTCTCATAACTAATCGACATCAGTATCCACATTTTTTGAAAATGATTCCCTTCACAAGCTAGCGTACATCTCTCATGTTTCATATGCTAACTATTTTGCATTTTAATTAACATCATATGAAATAAACATCATATTAATCCAGGCCTATGTGTCATTCATGTAACAGCTCAGTAGCCTCTGCCTGTCACAAGAATCTTTAACATGGCTATCTGTACATAGCATGAAGTTAGTTAAAATATCATACCAGAGTAAACTAACCTTCAAGAGTACAACATTTTCAACAGTTTACTGAAACTAAAAGGTTGTTATAATTACTACATGTGACATATTACTTATTTATATTATGCTCTTCTTTGTATCCTTGAAGGCACTAGCACTACAGGAACTGCATCAACTGTTCTGGAAAAAAAAATCACCTACAATACCTACTATATGGCAGAACTCATGCATGGGAACCTACCATTATCTTCTTGTTAGGCTGGAAGGAAAATTGATGTCTTCTCTTAAAAGAAGAAAGTGCAGGCCAGGTCTGTATGGTGGCTTTGAGAACTACATCTCCACTGCAAGCTGATTGCCTAGAGAATTCAACTATTCAAACTTGCTTCGTATGACTGTCAATACTTACTTAATGCAATATTTCGAGACTGGGGAAGACAGCCGGTGTCATCATGTTAGGATACAGTGACAGGAGTGCAAGTATAGGAGTGGAAAGGCCACCCACAAGTACAGTACATTGAGATGGGAATTGCATATCATGATATCAGTGACAAAAAATGTACTTGTAGACCCAAACTATCATGCAAGATATATCATGAAAGTTGCATGAAAGCTTCGAATTCCTACATTTTAAAAACTTCATTTTAAAAACTTCATTTAGTTTTCATATCACTTGAAATATAAACTTTTTTTCAGAAAAACACAAGTTTTTGTATCATTTTTGAAGTGAATTCATAACAACATGCAAAACAGAAGAGTTATGTTTTGTTTGGGAATTAATCATAGTGTCTACTATTATAAAAAAAAAAAATAAGAGCTTTCCACTGTATTATGGCATGTTGATGGGAAATTTTAAGTGTAAAACAATAAAGTGAAACAGCTGGTACAAGATTCCAGTAAGAATATGGTACTATATCTGATTTTCATCTTTTATTTTATGTAATATTTCTGTCAATTGACTTTTTAGGAATTCCAGTAATTATTATAATTTTGTCAAAAATCAGTTAATATTACTATGAGATATGAGTGAATTACATATTTCCTATACCTTTACATATGCCTTGAAGACTAGTTGGGTCAGGCTATTCACTTACAGAGGTAGATCAGAAAAATGATGGGGTATTTACAGGATGTAGAAGAATCTATTTCCGGGAGATACTTCATGTAAGACAACCTCAAACTGTGGTGAATAGACAACTGAAGAGAGATGAATAGACTGAATAGCCCAGAGTGAATAGGATTAGTTGGTGTCTATTCACCTCAGTTTGAGGCAAGCTTACATGAAGTATATACCCTATTTCCAGTGGTTTACAGCAGTTATGGTAGTGTTATAAATTGCATTCACTGGAGCAAGGATCGGACCTGTAGCACAGATGTATAGTCTACCTACCATTTCTTTTGAATGAGAATGACAATGGCAGTTATGATGATTTTGAGTTTGCAATTACTGAGCCATTCATTCTCATATAGAATCAAGCATGCACCTAGCATATTTTATTAGCATTCTTGGCTGGACCAAAACGAGGGGGGGGGAGGAGGGGAAGAAAGGAGGAGATGATACTTACCATGCACACTGTCCTGCAGGTTGAAAGGCTGACAAGAACTATCCACCTCCTTTTTTAAGTTTACAAATCCATCCCTACAAAATGTATGGTCAAACTTTGAATAGATCACATTCTGCTTTTTTCTGAAAGGCGTGCAGCATAGTTTTCAGACTTCAAAAAGGATCACAATGAAGCCCTATTTTAAAAGCTGTGTTCTACACACTCTAGTACCTTCTCCAATTTAAACAAGAACACCAGCCTAGTGCACCTCTGCAGTAGAACTTCAGCAAAGCTGAATTGAGTTTCAAAAGTCTACAATTACATACAACTTCATTTTTATTGGGGACTTCTTGGTAGCAGTAGGGTGGACCTGGGTGGACAATGCACAGGGGTCCATGGAGAATTCAAACATCACAGAGCTTGTGTGTGCAAGGTTTCATTCCTATCCCATACCCCCACCCCCACCCCCCACCCATGAATATTAGAGCTAGAGGCTTTTAGAAAAATGAATTTGGGTACCCCCTTTCTGTCTAGCTTCCCCATGCATCTAGAAGGCCTTTTTAAGCCATTGATTGAGTACACAAATACCAGTGCCCCCAAAAAAATTGATCAATAAGAGTGGAGTAATTGTTTCAATTCATATCAAAATTTAACCAAATGGTACTGATCTTCATGTATAAAGTGCTCTATATTCCTAACTACCTTTGTGGATATGCTACATTCCCTTCAAGTGTAGCGGTGCTGCTTGTACAGTAAGCAAGTGCACATACTGTAAGCATGCAATTTGCATAAATATATTTTCTCCTTATGGCAACAACTTCATTCTGCATCATTGCAAAATCATTCTACGTCTAAATGTACAAGTCCCTCCATAACTAACAGCAAACAATGATGGATATTAGGACATATATGAGACCCATCGAAGCAGTACCACAGTCTCCAATTTAAGAGGCACCATGCATGCACCAGCATATGCACCTTTACCAGGCTGGTTTCTAAATGGTACTCAGGTGGGGACACATAAAGTACTGCACAATACCACAAATAAACAAGCTTGTGGATCAGGTGTAGGATTAAACCAAATTAGTGGAAGAGAGCTGATAAAAGAGTTCTCATGAATTGCTCAATGCTAGAATTAAATGTAATCAAAAGTTTTATTCAAGTCATATCTGGTCCTTGGGATGTTGGCATAACGTACATGAATGTGGCAACACAGACCCAAAGCACGTCATGACTGAACCTGAAGGAAGTACTGTTCAAGGAGTGATGTCAATGTTTCAGCACAGATGGGCAATGCTTACAGTATCAAGTCCTGATTTTACAATTGCTCTTATTCAAAATGAAACACAGGGATTTGGCTTAACCCATTAATAGAAAATGTCATGATTGAAAAATTTGTGTGTCCCACTAACCGTGGCGAGGGCTCCAAACATGACGATAGCTAGGAAATGTGTATTTTCAGCACAAATAAAATTTACACTGGAAATTAAATGTTTGTCTGTAAAAAAAAATACTCTTCCAAATTTTCAACAATTCTTGGCAAGGAGCTTCCCATTTTGCTGGTTTTTCCACCCTTGCTCATGGCATATTCAAATCTAAGAAAAGAAATATTTCGATCATTTGCAAAAGAAGTTTTAGAAAACACATTTGATCAGTGCAAGTGTAGGATATGTAACACAAGCTTGCTCCAAGTTCATTAAAATTGAATTAAAAATCTGATAACTTTACTTGCATATATTTTGAGCATCCGAAGAATTGAGTTAAGAATGATGGGCAACATTCTACTTCACCGTATTAAACATAAATTTATTTGAAACATTCTTTTACAGGATATCTTTAAAATGAGAATTAGGGTCTACTTCTGGAGGTAGAATATTCAAGCTAGGCCAAGTCCTCTCACTACTTCATACATTCTCCCAAACTGTTTAATTGTAGCCACCCACAGCTGTTTGAAACTTTTCATTGCGCAGACACAATCCTGGTCTACTGTTTGAAGGGTATATCATCAAAGTGAGCATACAAAACCCTGTTGAATCAGACTGCACTCTCTGTCGGAATATGAGCCACTCTGCATTCTTGAATTTGATATCACAGATCAGGATGATGCATGGGTATTTCTTACACAGTACAGTTACTACAAATAAATAATCTATGATTATCAATCTGAATATCCTGAACATGCAGTTTCAAACTTCCACTTCCTTTGGCATACCAACGTCTCTATTAAACAAATGACTTAAACATCTTTAAAAGGGTTCCTGCCATGATCATTGAAAACCTAAAAAGTCATGAAATTTGAAAAAATATTTCCCAGGGACTGGTAAAGTTTTCCAATTCAAAAAATTGTGTTAACCAAGTCATGAAAAATTCATGGAAATTTTCACAAATTTTCATAATTTGATGTAACAGCTCCCCCCCCAACCCCCAACCCCCCCAAAAAAAAAAAAAAAAAAAAGTTGTGCAAATTCTTTTAATATTTGGTCCTGGAAAAGTGAAAAATTAGTTTCCAGAAATGTAGGCACCCTGCTTCAACTTATGATTCATTTGAAGCTTACAAAAGACACATGCTCCACTGAGTGCACCAAAAATTGTTCCTATATTCTTGTTGCCTTTATTGTGCATGATATGATAGTCCCATTATTTCTTTCATGCTTTTTAGTAACTGGAATAAAATTCAGACCTAAAGTTTCAGGTATAGCTGATGTTATAACATATAAATGAAAGGCTTCAATACAGTTACAAGCTGGTTGGCAATACTGTTCAGGTATCACACCATCTTCCTATTCACAAAACTTCCTACACAAAACACATTTGGCCAATAAAAATTGCTGTTGTGATGTAAACCATTAAATGGCAAGCAAGGCAAGCAATCTTTCCAGTATTGATGTGGTTTTCTAGGTTCTGCCAGGATACTCAAAATCATGCATAAATCCATCCTGGTTGGGAAGCATCAACTTGGTGCCTTTTACACCCCAATTGTAGCTGAGATTTTGAATCTTCAGTCCAGTGGAACGTGACACTGTACATGACTAGCATATGCAGAGGTGAACTTGACAACTTTTGGTGGATCCTTGGGCTGGTCCTCCTGTGTCAAAAAAAAAAACAGCATAATATATGAAATGCCCACAGAAATATTTTTGCTCTGTCCTTGCTTACTTGAAATTTTTCTGGATTGCTTATTAATCTGCATTGGTACTTCTTCAAATTAAATGTAACAAGCACGCTCAGGTGGAACTAGAAACGTACGAAAAACACTTATAATTTTTTTTCTTTATTCTCCTTGTCACAAATTCCAAAAAGATGAAATTGTTCTCATATTTCTCACTTTCTTGAAGAGAGAGCTACTCATAAAAGATTTCTTTCAAACTTGTGGTGCCAAAACTTGATTACTGGACAAGGCCAGAGCTTCAGAGGTGAGGTTGGTATTACTGTCAGTAGGTCATGAAACTGGGGATAGGCAAACTACCATTCCAGAAATATTTTGAGCAGAATCCAGATCAAAATGGAAATTCAAAAGATGTAACAAAAACTTGATATTTTTCCATCAGGTACAAGGATTCTCTTTTCAAAGAAACTGAAACCAATGCATAGTGAATTTACCTAGATAGTCTACTTTCATGTTTAGACTTGACTGCTTCCTCCCACATTATATTGTCTGCCTCTGCCTCATCAGTGTCATTTTCATTGTGGCAATCCAGGAAATCTTCAACTGAACTGTTGACAAAATAGATTGTACTGCACTTAGACCTGTACTTCAAGTCACCTCTTGTCCAAGCAGGTAATAATAATGGAGCAATTAGCAAAGTTTGAAAACTACATTTTATCCTTTATATCATATTTTGAAGATAAATGAATCAAGAAAAAACTAACAAACTGACAAATGGCAAAAAATTTGCAACTTGGGTAAAGGTATTTTTTATCCATGGATATGTTCATGCCAAATGCAAATGGTGAATGTTCCTACCATGCAGTTTCATGATACTGTTTCAATCTAGGGAAATCTCAGATCCTCTTTTCTGCCCTTTGATATCAAAGCATGATTAATGAAAAGCTTAAAGGGCAAGAGCAGTCTCCCCAACTTGAAGTATAGTACACCGTCCCTGTTTCATGATTGGCTCTTCACGGTCATGTGCCATTTTTGGGGGAGTGCACTGCTTGGTTTTCCTAGAATATGTAATATTGAAGTCCTAAAAAATTATTAAAGATACTTTTAAGAAATTAGAAGGAGTGAAAAGAAAATTGTGAGCTTTAGCCTTTGCTTCGAAATACAGTAAGTTTGGGATGACTGTTTTTGCCTTTCAATGTGGAAAAATGACAACAGCAGTCATGTACCTTGGAGTAGTATGGTTAAAACGGGAAGACCCAGTGATTGCAGATCTGCCAGGACTGAGCCTATACAGCACATTAAAAAATTACAAAACAAATTCTGTTTAACAAAGGATTTTTTTCTTTCCTGGTCAGCTTTTTGATGTTAATATCCGACATTTCAAAAGCACGTTGGAAAGCAGGTATACAGTATATGTTTTGCAAGCATGTGACTGCATTTGAAAATTGGTCAACCAGTTATCACTAGAAAAAAACTTGCGTTTTCAGAATTAACACCCAAAGAAACAGATTGGCCGGGTAGTATATATTGTTGGAATAATAGATAAAATAAGTAATAATAAAAAACATAGGACTTCTGACTTCATAAATCCATTTTGAAATGATGAGAGTAGCCTAGCTAGGTTAAAAAACAAAAGGAAATACAACTACTGTGAGTAGAAGAGAGATGCATATCTGACAGTCAAGCTACGGTACATGTACTCCAGAAGAAATGCTTACTGTCATGAAAATAGTCAAAGCTTAAGAACTTTATGAACAATTACAGTAAATATAGCACCTTCCTCCCACACTGTGACAAAGACATCACACTTCCACTCCAGAAAGACAAGGGAAGACTGGCATCCAATACCCCCATCCCTTTTTGTTTAGGTAGAGGGCAAAACAACTCCATGCATGCTAAAATCTTGAATGACCCTTTGTGTAATGGCAATTTATTTTGCCATAAGTGTTCAGTACAACGAGGAGTGCCTGAGAGGTGCTAAGGGGAGCAAGGTGGGACAGGGGATTCATCTCCCAGTTATGATGGATGGTCCCCACTGTATATGGGAAACATTTTAGGAAACAATTTCCATTCTTTTCAAGGGAGCATAGATGGGTATGTTATTTATTGTCCAGAAAATGACAAGTAACATTCCAATTGTGTACTTCCTTCTAATTCTTGAAGGAAATGCAATTGTCCTTTAAAAACCACAATTAGCTTGAAATTTAATTTTCAAAACCCAAATCAACATTGAATTTAAAATCCAAATTCTCAATTTTTCTTTCGTAACATTTTATTCAAAATAATTCCCAGACAAATCTCTGGGTTTGGCCACAGATTTGGGTTGCTTGTGCCTATCATGAAGGATTTCATCATTCCCTTGGAAAGAGACTGCATGGCACCATGCGGGATGTTGTGACTTATTACAGCACGTACTACAATGCTATAATCATGGGTGAAAAGAGTTGTGAAGCTGAGAAACTCCTTCCCAGAAAATTTGGACATCTGGAGGAAAATTTCCCTTTTCATGAAAATGCAGGGAGAATTGTGCGAGATTTTACTCTCTTCCTGGGAAATAATGCAACTCCCTTCCTCGAAAATAAATATTTTTTCCAGCCCTGGCTGTAATACATGTTGTAGTTAGATGAAGTTTTACGGCCCAGTTTCCAACCTATTGGTTCAAGTCGAACCCGCCACAGCCTTTTTTCCAGTTGTGGCTCACTGGCTTGTTTTCCGTACCCCACTGCTTATACAGAGCAGCGATCATGCAAAATGGCAGTAGGTTCCTTTTTTAGAGTCTTTGGTATGACTCAACCTGGGAAGTGAGCCTTCCGCGTGAGAGGTGGATGCTCTACCGTTAGACCAAACACACCGTCTGTGTAATACATGTTGTATAAGGCAATCGTGCATATAGGACATTTATGATGTTTGTCTGAACTCAATGAAAGTGGAGCTAGTCTTGGGCAATAACTATTGGTTTGAAGTTGAACAGCCATTTGTAAATCCTCCCTGTGTTTGGCTTCCATAATTACCTGTAGTTGCTGATGAGGGACAAACTGGCTAATATACTGTCATAGTGGCCCTTGACAGGAGTAGATGTCAATGCTGCAATTCAATGGAATATCATATTTACAGATGGTGATGCAAGTTTGCAGCACAGGATGAACTGCATGGATGCAATTTTCAATTATTATAACCACACTTCTAACTACTGTAAACTTGATAATAGGGCAAGGCTTGTTTTTAAGGAGGTATCTCACAATTTTCTTCTCATTCCATAATATTGGATATTCAGGCAAACCAAGCAATTAAGTAAATTTCACATTTCAGGAAAGAATATTGTCACTTGACTCTACAGCCAATCATGAAACAGGGCAGTCTAACTACTGTACACTTCTGTACTGTATACTGGGGTGAATGCTCTTGTCTTCAAGGAAGGGAGCACATCATATCAATATAGCAACTAGCCCAATTTGTAAAGGTAAACTAATCAAGCACATTACAATTATAATTCTGAAAATGTTGGCAACGTCAAAACATTACCATAGTGGGTGTGAGAAAATAATATTCACTCAGGCTTTGTGGACAACTAATTGATACTGCAACTCTGCATCATTATCAAACAAGATATTGGATAAAGGCCTAACAATGCTCATAAACTGTGCAATATTTTAGTAAATATAGATATAAAGTTTCTAGATAGTAAAGATGAGATTTAACTATACCCAACATGAACATGTCATACAGTATTGTGTCAGTCAACTCAATATAAAGTTCAAAGTTTAAATTTACTTTCAAGTATACAGTTCAAGTACAAGATAGTTTTCCCTTTCATCACCTCTTTTAGTAGGCAGGATCAAACAGGCTTCGCCCTGGAAGCTCTGAGGTTTTAGCATACTGTATCTCTGAATGAAAAATGTAGTGTCTGGAGAGGTATGTTATTTAAATTCTTTTCAGTAAACCCAAACCCAACTCCTTTCTGACCAGTTAACATTTGGGGGGGGGAGGGGGAGTGAGGGGGGCCAAGGACAAAATCTATGGAGGGCAAATGCCCCTTCTTGCCTCAACATAGAGCCACCACTCATGGTACTAATTAAAGCCGCGAAAAAGCAATTCTGAACAGCACAAGGTAGACTGTTCTGTGCTATAGTGTTGTGAACCATGGAAGTACTACCTGGAAGTTAGCTGGGAAAACATGCTTTTGGAAATTGAAAGACTTGTTTTAATACTGTACATCCTGCAGTTATTTTCACTCACCTATGGGTGTAACAGCTAGCAACTGAGGCGAGGTTGGTCATTCACTTGGCTCTGTCTGTGTGGCCCACTGCATGTACAGTACTTTGAAGAACACCTGAAAAGTAAATCAAGACTATTTGCAATGAAACAGCATTTTATCTTAGGGAAGAGTGCATATATAAGACTTCCATGATTTCAAATCACATATCCCTCAATGATTAAGGGGTGGTGTCAAAATTAATTGTTATAAGAGTCATAATAATAATGATTGATGATGATGTGAACACTAGGCCCCATTAAAACAGAAAGGGACAAGGGGGGGGGGGGGGGGATTGCAATCTATTCTGTCTAAAGGAATTTTAAATCAACCTACCGATTACCAGTGGCATCAGCAGTGGCTGTTGTATACCCCCCTCATGTAAAAAGTATATTGGGCAAAATGTGTAAGAACTTCACAAACATCTTGAAAGCAGCACTTTTTAGTAGTAAAAACAACAGCTGGGAAGTACCATTTTATGCAATCTGAAACACATTTCAGGCAAAGTGTTCGCTGTACGCAATGTGCTGGTCAATAGTGGCACTCGATAGGCGACAGTAGGAGCATTTTCGTTTGCCCCACCACTTCAGCACTTTCCCTCTCCCGATGAAAAAGTCAAGTAATGCCACTATCAATAACTGAGGACATAAATTTTGCTCAGGCATTAATTTTTATTGCATTTGGCATTTCATGTACACTCAACATACAGATTCCCGGCCCGGTCTCACTGAAGACTTTAAAAATGGAACCTACTGCCATTGTGCTTGCAAAAGCAATGGAGTAGGGAAAACAAGCCTGTGAACCAAAACAGAAAAAAGGTCAAGACTAGCTTGACTTGAACTATACTTGGTTGAAACCTAACCCAGAAATAGCATTTATATGCCAAGACTTCCCTAGATCTTGGGGAAAACAACTTTTTATACTGTATGTACAGGTACAGCAGCTATACTATGCTTAGCCTACCTTACAGTACCCTTCATAGCCCAGGCCTTCATTTTTAAAATATTTAGTGTTGTCTTGGGGCAACCATTTCACTCATTTTAGTTGTCCAGAAGGAAATTTGGTTGTCCAAAATATTTTTCACACAATTACAAAACAGAAGGCTAATTATGTTCATCAAGGGCGGATCCAGGGGGGGGGGGCAACTATAGGGTCAACTGCCCCCCCTGGAATGAATGATGCTTATCAAAGCCTTCGATCATTTCCTTTTTTTGCAAGTCATATAACTAGTATCAATTACTATGCAGCTGGAGGTCACTCAAGCATAAGCAAAGTTACAGAAAACAATTACTGGATAATGGCATCTTGATCCTGCTCACCTGATATTGCACCAGATAATCTTCATTTATATTATAAATCCAACATGCTCAGGCTTACAGACTGTTGTTCTCAGCAAGTCAAATCTTTGGCAAATTACTGATCCAGCAAAGCTGAGCACTTACTCATTGTCAAGTGGACTGTAGGCTAATGAAACAGCTAGAATTATCTAAGTGATAGCATATTGTGGGTCTATGCTTGATAAGAAAGTTTTTAAAAGGCAATATTGGGGAAAGTGCAAACTCCGCGCCAGGCCCTCTGAGAGATCATAAGTGTAAACTAAATGGGGCATGTATATGAGCAAACTGAGGACATAGGCTAGTCAGATTTTTCAAGAGTAGTGCGGCTTATTCTGGGGTTACGATTTTGATGAAGTGGTAAATGTAGTGCTGATCACTTCTGCTGTAACCTGTGCTAGCTCGTCAAAAGTTTTACTATAGGCATATAGCTACTAATAAAATTGTCCTAACGTTATGCCTACAGTATGCATCCTCTGTACTGTAAATATGCTAAACACGCGTGTGGGATGGGTATGTGGATCACTAACGAGACGGGAATCCTGTTTACTTTTTACTATCAGTAACTGAACAAACACATTTCACTTACCTTTGAGCATGATCTGTGAGATGATGTTTCGCAAAATCGCCGTTATACACAAGAGACTTGCCATTCCCCAATCAATCAACCTGCTTTTTCTGCGGCTATCTAACGTGAGGTAGGCTAGGGCCTATTCCGCGTAAGAATGGGAAAGGGAACTCCGACTTTCGTTTGCTACTGTATTTTTCTCGTTTGATTTCTCCTTCTCGTGACAACGTGTGCAAACACTGTCCTTCGATTTTTCTTTCTGAAGTTCTGAAGAGGAAGACATTTTGCTGTCGTAAGACTAAGACTAGCCCCTTCGCTTCGACCAATCTGTCAAGTTCAATGCAGGTTTCCTAGGCCAGTTCGTCTTTTTAGAAATTCCCAAGATCACTTCTCGAATAACAACGTATAGCCTCTCAACGTTGAAGTAAGTTACAGTAATAATAGCCTATAAGACCATCGAAGTCAAACTGATGATTAAAACACAAAACAATTAAGCCGGAAATTTAATACAAATTAGCCACCTTGGCATTCTTGTTAGAACTTATTCACATATTTCATAACTAATTAATAAGTGACTTAAAAAAGTAGAAAAAAGAAACAATCACACAATATTTCTTTTTTCAAAGTGGGAAGGAAAAGAATGATCCAGACGGTTCAAAATTCCCAAGATATTGGGAAAATTCCCAAGGGTCTCTCTGTTGTCACTGAGCAAGGTACTGTACTCACTTGTATCAGGAAAACAACTCCCTGCTACATACAAATTAACACAGATACTACGCCTGTTAACGCTCACACAAGCAAGCATATGCAGCAGTACGCTATCCCACCCAATCGTATGAACTGTTATCATACGGTGTCTATGGGCTACATCCGGGATTTTGGGTGGGATAACAAATTTTTTGAAGGCTGTCCAAATGTCGCCCCCGTTTCGCGCCACGATACTGTGTCTTTAACCCATTTTGAAGAACTGAATGGAGCAGTACGGGGAGGAATCAGGCTGGGGTTTGGGGTTAAACCCCCGTTAATTGTCAAGGATTTTTTCATTTCATATGATGTTTTGCTTATTTGTTTATTTATCGTTTTGAAGCATACCCCACCTTTCGTCGAATCTTGCATCCAGCCTCGCAGTGAATAAGTACTCTAAAGAAAACAACGTTGTATATGTCATGGCAGATTGTTAAAGGTCCGATTCTCCCACCCCAAACAGTACCAGTTTTCCTAACCTTCTTACTAAAGCCCCTCCCCGTTTGTCGGAAATTCATCCTCATCCCGGAGACACAGTCTCAGTTTATCGCTTCAGGGTGGGTATAAAAACTTAAGCTCAATGTGTATAATCAAAACACTCTCAGTACAGTTAATGCTGTGTAAAATTAGCTTTGGTACTCTACATTCGTGTTTGACTTAGCTGCCAATTAAAGAGATAAGCCCATTGAGAATTGCTGTTAACCTCTACAAGAATTGCAGTCTGGGCAGTCTGGGATGAGATGATCATTGGCCCTTAAGGCTGCAAATAACAGTTACGTCGGGGTCATTTGACGAAGAACCTGAATAATAGAGCCGGGCGTCCCGGTCAATAGGCCCAACCAGGTTATACAGGCCTATCAAGAAAACGTTTCACACTCAAATTTATAGTGTGATCCAGCCTAGTAGCTAAGCGTTAGATTAGCTTACGACAGTATTGCCCAGGCCAACTGTGTTGTTTATAAGAGTTTTCTGTTGACCGATCTTCCATTTAAGCTAGGACAGCCACCAGTCGAAGATCTACATCCACTATAAGCCCTATTCTCAAACCCGCCCACACACGGGCACTACAATTCTGCATATTTGCCGCAAGCAAATGCAGTTCTAGTTTTTCTTCGTATCTTTCTTTATCTTTTCTTCGTTCTTTTTCATTTTTTTTATTTTCCAGGGTAGGGCACGTTTCCCCCTCGCCCCTACCTGCGGACACCCATGTTTCTATCCGTCTCTTTCACATTCTAGTATGAAGGCGGTCATTACATTTTGTGTTATTGTCAGGTCTTTAAATGCAATAATGGGTTACTTTGTGAAGATAAAGATTAAAGCTGCTAGAGCCAAATAGCAAGTAATCTTCAGGGGGAAAAGTTATGGAAATTAATCACCATTAGGTGTATATTTTTGGTATCTGGAAATCAAGATAAGTACACAAAGAAACATTAATTGACGTGCCAATTGACGTGTAAGTTACACCATGTGATCACTCTGACATAGCCATTAAGTAAGTACATTGCAAGAAATAGCCATAACTAAAGGTCTGCTTGGCTCTCTAGATACGGAATTCATAATAATAAAAGTTGCCTAGATCTAGGCTTATTAGATGCAATTTTCTGGCCTTTGAGACCAAGAAAAAACAGAAATAAGCATTTCCTTGGGATTATCGTGCAGTGTCAGAAATAGCCATTTATCATGAGAACGGTCACTTGAAGAAAAGCAAAATGGAAGCTGCTCATTAAAACTCTTAAGCCATTACCACTATGATAACATTTTTGTTTTAGTTTATTTTATTTTAACCTGTATGTTCTCTTGAGATAATTTTGAAAAATGTTGTGGAAGCTATTTTGGTATTTTTATAAACTCTTTTTATTGTCTATGTTGACAATTATCCCCGACCGCAAGAGGGCTATTTGCGCTACAACTATTGTTGCGCATTTTGCAACATCTTTTATTGGCCGGGAGGGTGCATTTAATGTCAGTTTGTGTATTTTGTAAGCTTATAATCACGCTTGGTGTGGACGCAATGAGCTTAGCGCAGCGACAACATTCATTAGTGCTTATAAAACATGAAGATACATCTCGGCAAAACCTATCCCTATATTACAGAAGATGACCCTTTTCATCAGAATTAATTGCAGATAGTACAACTACTGGTGACTGTTTGAGCATTTTGTTATCTGTGCCTTAAAACAACGCTATTGAATTATGTCTTTTGCCCATAATTGTTCAAGAAAATATGTTAAAAACCCAAAAAGGGCGCCGACAGACGATTTTGGTCAGTCGGGGGAGGGGCGACCGCCCCCTGACCATATGGCAGCTTCGCCACTGCTCCATAATTTCACACTTGACGGGTAATAAATTGACCTATTAATAATTAATAGTAACTGTTAGCACAACTGTTACCACTAAGTAAAGGTACTTTCCAACCAACTTTGGGTGTATGAGCTGGTTGCATTTTATCGGTCAAACCATTTCAACCGTTGGGCAACCGTTGGTTATAGATCTATTGGTGCCTAGAGCTGGTAAAATGTTGGTTAAAACACTTGCATGCTCAACATTTTAAGAGTGCAGAAAAACTTTTTGACATTTCCTCTGGAGAGGAGATTAGGGCGGAAATGGGAATAAGGTAAATCAGGCTTAAAGAAAGTATTGCCGACTAACACATTTATACTTCCCCACCTTTAACCCCACCACGGTGATTTTGATCAATAAATTTGATATTTTAACATTCCAAACATAATCGAGACAACTTTATGAGCTATATGGTATAATTATGAATACTAAGTTGTATGTTATATTGATAATCCCTACTGCTTGTAAAGAGTCGTTGCTTATAGCAACCATTACGTTCTCGCATTGTTCTATTGTTTTCGCTTCCCCTCCTACGCTGGGTATGTTTTCCAGTTCACTCAAGCTTGGCTGCTATGTGTTCCGTCGGTTCAATTAGTTGCGATTTAAAGACATACCTACACCAATGTGTAATGCGTCAGCTAGGTACAAAGATTAAGTTTTAACTACTGTCACTAACGGTCCAAGGTTCAAGTTTGGGATCAATACATGGTTGTTTAAGTCATACCCTGTTGAAGCCTCCACGTAGGCGGAAAATACCGGGTGCATATTTTACACCCCCTCCCCCCTCGCATTAATGAATCGATTAGATTGAAAAGAGGGTTCTGCATTATAACAAGTGTTAAAGCAGTTGCTCGTCACCCAAATTCTCAATCATGGAACAACACTTTGGGTGACAAAGACGCAGAGTAGCTCGAATTACACAACATGCACTGAGAGTGCACTGACTATATACCAGGGCCTTGTGTATTCAAGTTGGATTGTGTCGGGAAAAGGATGAATTTTAAACATCTGTGGGAGGTATTACAAGTAATTAGGTTGGGGAACTGGAACTTTTTTGGTTATAAAAGTCTGCTTTGAACACCTTCCCGATTAAGTTTAATTTAGACTGTCGATTTGACAAACAAATTTGACAAATGTCACTACTAGTCAAGAGAGAAAAGGCGCTTTCATGACGACCTGGTTAACAGCTTCAGTCCTTTTTGGTTTCCCGAAAGTAAATAGGCTTACGGAAGTATGTAATCATTTAGTGTTGATCTGAAAAACAAGTGCAGCCCCCCCCCCCCCACTGTTTGTGCCACCCTGCTGACAATGGTCTGTGAAACACCTGCAGTTTTTCTTTTTAAAAGCGTTAAAGGTATTCTAGTTCAATATTCCGGTGACTTTTCACCTGATAAAATTAATCCACACCATGTTCTCCAAATCCTGTTGAAATACCTTTTACCTAACTCAAAACATCTCATTTAAACGAACGACTTGTTTTGCCAAAAAACAGCAATTCCAATTTTCGACAAAGCCAGAGAATGTTATGTAATGTGGGCATATTACCTCAGATTTGTTTTCTCTTTATTTTCTTTGTTTTTCTTATAACTAAACGCACTAACTTTGAAATGTGACACTTTTGGAATGTTTCAATATTATTTGCTGTAGATCTATATTATCCTAGCATTACTCTAAACCATAAGATAGCACGAAATGTTGCATACTATTTTCCACAATGCACTAAATATCAAGAAAAAATGGCTTTTCTTTGAACATTGTAATTTCCGAACGCAATATGCTAATGAGAAGCAGTTTTCACCTCCTGAAATGGAAAAAATTCTGTATATTTTGAAATGAACGAATTTTGCCTCCGGAAGATATAGTCCTAGCACTGTTAGATATCTAGTTGGGAAGCATGTATCTTTCAACCATTGATGGTGCAAAAATGCTCCAATATACTGCGATACAATCAGTCAGAGAGTGTTTAAAAATAAAAACTTAAAAATAGTCACGTAACATGACTTTTTATTGATCCCTTTTTAGATCACGGGAATTGGATCAGTTAGCATCATGGCTTTATCGAAGGAAGAAACACTTTTTTTTCTACGAGATGTTCTTCGCATAGATTGCTTATTAAACCGAGAACCCTCTCTTTCCTCCCTTAATATGATCATCAAATCTTACTGTGGTGTTATCCCTTGGCAAAGCGTTTCTTCGTGCGCCTTACCACACAGCAAGCGTCACCTTCCCACTTGGGAAGAAACAAAACGGAGACAGTTTGCAAAACAAGGTGGAATGTGCTATGAGAATAACATCCTGATGAAGAATCTGCTCAGTGCGTTAAATTACGACGTGTGTTTTACCTCAGTCAAAATAATAAATCCCAATGATCATATCGCCATTGTGGTACGCGGATTAACCGTCACTTCCAGCAAGCATTACGTGGACGTAGGAAGTACATTTCCCGTCTTCGAGGCCATCCCTTTAGACTTCGATACAGATGAAGTCGAATATGAAATCGGTTTTCTTCGTCAACGGTTTGTGAAGACCAACGGTGTCATAGAGTGGTACCATTCACGACACCATCCTCCTCCTCACGAGGGATGTAAGTTAGGGGATGACGGTTGGTACAAGTTTGCCCAGATACAGGCCGATGTACCATGTGATGTAGACGTTTTCGAATCACGGATGACCAACTGGTACACGGTGGAAGAAGGTAATGAACTACTTAAGGCACCAAGAGCAGTTATTTTTAAGGGAAGCAAGTTAGTTGCTATTAAAGGTCGACAGTTGATTGTTGAAACAACCAACAAGATCGTTGTTAGAAAGGAACTGGGAAGTTTTGATGAAGTGCTAGCGGCATATAAGACTTACTTTCCTCAAATACCAGTTGAAATTGTTCAGAATGCACTGAAACAAACAATTTTTAAAATTTAATATTAACATTTGTAACATTCCTATTTTTATTAATGTAATGTTACAACCCAATTATCGTAGGATCATCAAAGCTACTATTGGGTATCCTTCAATGCATGAAAGATGTAATAAGCAGTACAGGTTTACTTTGAAATAGCCTATGGTACAGAAAATGCTGTATAAATAGTAAAATAAGCAAATTAAGTCGAAGAAGTTCTCTACAGGGAATATAACTTGAAATTTTAACACAATATTGCAGGCAGAAGGGTGGTCAAACGGGCCAGCTAGAAGCTGTAGTGGATCTAGGGAGCCCTTGTTGCAGCTGTGCCGTCCCAAAGTTTGGAAGATAACATTACTTGGGCTGCAAGAGCTGTAGAGGTCGCTTAAAATAACGACTTCTTTGAACTATACTTACAAGTATGAGAAATGCCATTTTCTACTAAGGTATCGGGATTTTTCACAATTTTATGTACGTCTCACCACAACCAATAGTGGCTCCTCTTGATAACCTTTCGGGCAGAATATGATGGCACTGATTCTCTACTATATCTCCCATATGAAATGCTCCCATATGCCTATGCCCTGGTTGGTCTTCAATGATTGTCATGATACCATGTTATTGCTTTTCAATTGAATATTAACCAATCTTGGGTTCATTGTTTGCTCTCCTTGTCACGGTTTTGATACAGACGAATCCGATTAGCGCTTGTTTTACCCAAATTAATTTGCACTCTAAAATAAAAAGAGTGAAGTTTGACCAAAAAAGGTTGTTCCGAATGATCAATGCTATGTACGAGTGAATTTCACTCGAAATGGGGTGAAAAAAAATTCACTCCTAATTGAGAGATATTTTACACATATTAAATGCAACATAGCTCTTTTATTTTCTAGTACATATGTACTCCACTTCGGGTGAATTTCACTTATACTTATGTGCGATCATGCTTGACACTCTCTTCGGAGTGACTTTTCACTCTTTTAATTTTAGAGTGTGATTTCTTTAGATTATGGAACTGCAAAATATAAAATTAAGAAAAGAGAATGCGGTTCTCTCAGTATTATTTTAGAAATACTTGAAGAAAGGTTATTGTATATATATGATTAGACTTGCCCCAAGTCTCTCGAGATTTTCCCTCTCAGCTGTAAGGATTTTTCTCTGTCAATATTCCCTCTCTACGTGTCACCCCTTTGAACTCTCCCACTGCACCTCTGCAGACAAACCAACTTCGCACACTCTGTTCTTTCCACTTCAAATCGTTATAACGCCAATACACACTGTGCAAACCAACCCACATCGACCAACACACGTCGACCGGTAATGCCCGCCAACAAGTTTTTACACTCACCGCTTTGAACATTGCTACACTCAGTCATTGTATGGATCTTGCGTGGCAGATTCTTGTTTATGCGTTGTGCACATATCAACAAGCTGATATCTACAATCCTCGACAAAAATGATGGGACAAAACAAGCAAAACAAGCAATGAACGGAACACTTCCCCATTCAATGTTGCGGAAGCCCAAGTCGTCCTGAAACTTCAACATTGATACGGGGAGCGGGGTTTGTCCCATGTATTTTTGTCGAGGATTGTCGGAAGCCTGTACAAAGGTATAAGAGTTTCCGAATTTTCGTTTTAAATGCTCTGAAACGAGTAGGTTGCCTTTTTATTTTTCAAGCTACAGGAAAGTAGTAACAGTTGAATTTGTCCTACCAGTATACTGGCGTGTTAGATTAGCGATGTGCGCTCGAATAAAGATTTGTCTTCCTCAAGTAGCTCATACGAGGAAGGGGGAGGGGGAAATAGTACTCTGGGTGGTGAGAGATTTAATTTACTTTAAAAATTTCATGTACTGTAATGGGGAAAAAACAAAGAATTTTTTACATCTTATTTTTTGTGTTAAGGGTTGGGGGTAACGTATTTCACGATATACCCAACGGTTAACCACAAAATTCTCTCTTTTTTCGCATAAATAAACATTGAATGATGATTCAAACTACAATCTCGATAAAGACGAAATTATATGTAAGAATTAGGGGTGGTGAACGTGACAATTTACGAAAAGATTTCTCGAAATTGAAACGGTTAACCATTTTTGCACAATGAAAGTTTCCTATAAGTAGAGAGATCTTCTTTTTGCACGATGAACCCTCGACAGTCATTGAAATAGTATGGAGGTCAATGGTTAATCGTGGTGAGGTCAATGGTAAACCGTGGCGCTAATTAAATATTCTAAGTAATAGGGAGCAGTGACGAGTTCTAAATCGGGATAATGAATAAATTAAGCGTTATAATTGCCCACTTTCGGAGCCTTCTGTAGCAGTTTGGGTTCAAAAATATAAAACGTCTCGTTTGTCCTGTAAGTCATCTGGAATATCTGTTCTCCCCCTCCCCTGAAGGTTGTTTTGATCTTCCCCCTCCCCAAGAAATATTTCTCGCTTGAAGGTGACCCCTCCCCCCTTCGGTACCCTGCGGGAACGGGTCTTCTGAATAGGTTAATGACAAAATTAACGACGTCAAACCACCCATGGGTACCTTATTTTGATCACTTCCCTGTCCTAATTAGAAAGACCAAATATGAACAGAAGTCCATAATACGTAATAAGTTACATTTCTTCCCCGTGAAATATTTAAAAGCCGCTTTTATTATCTTGTCATGCAGCAATTGCTTTTACATCATGCTTACGCCGTGACATTTGTCATCGAATCAATCCTTTCAGACTGCACAAATTTTATTCACCCACTGCCATTACGTTACCCAAGACCGGAAACTTCTTCATATACATTTGTACGGGCTTCCGACAATCCTCGACAAAAATGATGGGACAAAACAAGCAATGAACGGAACACCATCCCCCTACTTCCCCATTCAATGTTGCGGAAGCCCAAGGCGTCCTGAAACTTCAACATTGATACGGGGAGCGGGGTTTGTCCCATGTACTTTTTAGGATTGTAGCTTACTCGAGAGACTTGAAGCTTTTGCAACTGGTGGCGTAGCATTTGGGACGTTCCGGTTTTTAACCACTTATCTCTGTAGCCAATGAAAAGCTTTCTATTTGTAAACACACACAGAACGATGCATCTTTCATCACGCAATGATCTTAATGAATATCCAGCAAAAGCTGCAAAATGCCGAAGCTGAATTAATAGTACAGTAAACTATCTTGAATTATATTCATCTAGATTCTTAGATGAATAAAACAATATAGAAGTTAAAGATGATGACGTAAACAGTTGCAAAAGATACAAGCCTCTCACGGCAAGCCGCAAGTTTGAACTGACTGCTCTGCAAGCTCGCGTGTGTGTGTCCTGGGTAGGACTTAAAACTGCATCCGGTTGTGGAGTTTGTTACGTGGGAATAATGACAGGTTACCCTTTGTCACAACTGCCTCCAGGGCACCCTTGGGCAAGGTGTACCTGTATACTTGCCCTGTGCTTTTCAGTGCTGTTGCCTTCGGGCGTGTTGTTGCCTTCGGGTGTGTTGTTTCCTTTGGGGCGGTGTTGCCTCCGTGCGTGGGGTGGCCCTAAAGGGTGGTGTGGGATGATCTTGTTTTTTGTTGCCTTGGGGTTCATGGGGGTTGGTGTTGAAAGTGGTTTTGGATGATTTGAAAGTGGTTTTGAAAGTTGCGGTTATGTTTGGGCGTATTTTTCGTTTGTTACAAACTTTTTGGTTCCCTGTTTTGTGTGTGGATGGTTGGTGGTTAGAGTTTGTGTTTTGTCCGGCCGGTTTGAGTTGTTTATTTGTTACAACGTGCCTGTTTCTAAGTACGTTTTTAAAAGGAGTAATCTGAATAGTTGCATAGCAGCACAATGCGATAGAATCCTAAAATTAAACGAACTTTTGTGAAGTTTGATTGGGATTCTATCGAGTCAAATGCAAGCATGAAAGGGGTTAAGTGAAAACCTCATTATTCCAAGCCAAGTGGCCACATCAGTAACCACAGTACTCCATTAGGGAGGGGTTCAAGATACTTCTATTCTTTCCACCTTCTTGTTTCGTAAATAAACTGGGTGGGACATATCCCCTTTCATTCATGCATTTGACTCGATAGAATCCCAATCAAACTTCACAAAAATTCGTTTAATTTTAGGATTCAATCTCATCAATATGCATTACATTCAAGGGATTACGTGACACTTCAAAGCAGCTGATTTGGACACGTAAAGGAAGACAAACACAATTGCCACATTCAAGTTTACATTTTATTTCATAATAGCTGCTTGAACTGAGATGCACAATCTGACTTTGTAATTTCTTTATTGTAGAAAAGAGCAAATGTTCTCTCATTTGACCACCCAGCCGTCTGCAGAATAACATCGATTGGTAAGTTTCTGTCAAAAGCTGCAGACGTGGAAGCGTCACGAGTACTATGTGCCTGGAAAATGGCTGTGTCAGACCCGATGCCTCGAGAACTAACTTAATCCATCGACTTATAGTCTCCTTAGTAACAGCCTTATGCGGCTTTAAGTAACTTATGAAAAACTTGTTATCCGTTCTTAACGGTCTTGCCATTTCTAAGTATGTATCGATTGCAGAATAAACACAAATAAGTCCATCTTTCACAAACTTAGAAAAGGAAAGTTTGACGCCCATGTTTCCAGGGCGTGCTTGCTTCAGTTTTTCATCAACATAGAATATAAACTGGTCAGGGGTCCTCTCCATTGAATCAATGTTCAAATAAAACAACGTCTGGCATCTCTGAGCCGAAACTAAGGCTATAAGTGTAGCAACTTTCAAGGTTAAGTTCTTCAAAGATAATTGTTTGTTCGAACCGAGACCTTTCAGGAACCTGAAAACAATCGATATATCCCATATGGTTTTGTGCCTTGGTTTGGGTGTCCTCAACTCGAAAAAACCTTTCAAAAAACGTTAAATTAAAATATTTTTACCTGCATCTGCAGGAGTTGATAGAAAGGATGAAAGCATGCTCCTTGCCGTATTTATGATGGCACTATAACTAAGACCATCCTGGAAAAGTTTCGTTAAAAATTCTATTATCTCTGGAACTGATGACTGAAAAGGATCACTGTGTCTTTTGCGACAGAAAATAATCCACTTGGAAGCGTAGACTGCATACTGGCGTTGTGAAGCAGGTCTCCATGCGGACAAAATGACTTCCGCAGCCTTTCCCGAATAGCCGTCGCAACGATTCCCTGAAATGTGTTAGAGTATTCTCCTTCACTGGTACTACTACTGGGGGATCTATTAATAGTTCCATGGCTCTGACATACCACGTTTGCGTGGTCCAGAAGGGAATGATAATAATGCCTTTTGCCTTCTCTTCTTCGATTTTGCAGAGACACCGCCCGATGAGGCTGAAAGGGGGAAAGGCATAAAATAGTATTTTCCCCAATTTAAGCTAAAAGCATCGACTGCAAATGCGGACTGATCAGGAACCCATGAAACAAACCTGTCTAATTGGTTATTATTTCTTGACACAAACAGATCTATACCTGGTTTACCCCACAACTTTGTTATGTCACAAAAGATTTCCTTGTTAAGGGTCCATTCAATATTTGCTTGCACATGTCTGGACAGAGAGTCTGCCTCTCTATTAAACCTGCCTGGAATATGGGCCGCCGAAATCCATATCTTTCTATCTATGCACCATAACCAAATTCGTTTGGCAAGGGCACCACAGCCATGAGATTTCATGCCCCCCCCCCCCATATTATTTAGATACGATACAGCTGTCGAACTGTCATAGTACCCGGATATGGAAGCTCACAAATGTACGACATAATGACTTTAAACCAAATTCTATGGCTAAAAGTTCTAAAACATTAATATGGAATTGTTTTTCTTTGTTATTCCACACACCACTGGCTTAAATCTCTCGTAGACAGGCCCCAGCCTGACATTGATGCATCACAAGTTATATTGTTGATGCATCACAAGCTATATTGTTCATCCACCAAGTTAATTCTACTTGGCTCTTATTTGATAAAGCCATCTCGCCATCAAAATTATCCCTACTCTTTTTTAAGGCTCGAATTTTGTCTCTTTCCAAAGACCGGTAATACAAGGGTCCATACTCAACCCCTGGGAAATTGGCAACTAATATGCCAATGACCTCAGCTAAAGTTCGGATCGTCACATAGGGAAGGTTTAATATCTTGCGCACTTTGCTTTTGGTCTTCAATCTTTTTACCTCGGACACAGTTACTGTCATTGCCTCAGAAGTTAGTATGAAGCCCAGAAATTTTCGTTTTGTACTTGGTGTCAATTCTGACTTTTCGTTATGGATTAAAAATCCCAAATCTGAGAAAAGATTAACTGTACCAGTAACGGCTGCTAGACACTGTATTTCTGTATCCCCTTGAATGTACATATCATCTATGTACCCAATTATGTTATGACCCATATTTCGGAGGTTAGAAAGGACTGGCTTGAGTAGCTTCGTAAATGTTCTTCCTTCCACATGAATCTGAGAAATTTTCTATGGTCTTTTGAAATTGGAACTGAGTAATAGGCGTCTTTCAAATCCACAGTAGCCATAAAACAACCTGGCCGCATCAAATTTGTGACCGAATGTAACCCGTCCATTTTAAAATGGCGGTACTGAACAGACTCATTAAACTTCTTCAGGTTCAGAATTATTCTTTGAGTTCCATCTTTCTTAGGAATGAAAAAAATAGGTGATACGTAGTCCCCCTGGGATCTGCAGGTCTTAGAAATTATTCCTTTACCGAGCAATTTCTGTATTTCCAAATCATAACAGCAACCTGCCTTAGAACTTTTCTCACTCGACGATTTCATGGAATATGGTTGGAGCAATATATCGTTAAATTCGATTTTAAGTTCTTTAACCATCTGTAAAATTTCTCTATAGGAAGTTATCTGAGTCCAATTATGGAGAAAGAATTGAGGCGGCCAGCCACATTCAAATTAATAGCATTACCATAGAGAAGAGTAGAACATACCTCACCTTTTACACTATCATCTTCTTTTATCTTTTCTGCGCCTGCTGTGGTTGTGAGCTCTTTCCGTACTTTGGGCCTGCTCTGCCTCGAGATAAAAAAGATGAGCCATTCTCACCCCATGGGCTCTTCCACGGTAAGGTCGGTTTTAAGAGGTAAACGGAATGCAAAAAGTTTTGTTTGAATATTCAGTATTTACGTCATGGCCATCTATCATCTGAATGTTATGCAGTTTCCGTTGTCGATTCATTTGCATATAATTTTAAGTTACGTGATGACAATTTAGTTGCAATAATTCTATGAGTTGAGGTGAGTTTTGATTTGGTCGCAATACAGTTAAGTTCGTTCTCGGCCAATCTCGTCTCTGTTCCTTTTTGCGTCTATGTTCGTCTCTCTATTCTACTTCGCCCACGTTTCCGAAATACCCACGTTACACTGGTGGCAGCGAGTGTTCCTGAGTTCGACATAGTTTAGAAGACTTTATACACGTTTTACCTGCTAGAGACTTATATTTTAAAGGTTTTCAACGGAAAGGAGATGTTTCACTATTTTATTGGCCGTAATTACACCTAGAAGTCGATTTTGGACAATACTCCGGTTCGTTTATTTTATCTTAAAATATTCAGGCGTTGAAAACACCCTTTAGCTGACTACATGCATCTTTCTTAATATCAAACCGCAAGTAGCCAGTTCCCGTAAATTTCCAGTTTCCCTCCAAGCCTACTATATATCACCTTTAACCAACCAGCGGTAACTTCTATATCATTGAAACACCTTCCTTCGAAGAACTCCCCACTTTTCCGATGCCACTGTATTATCCATGAGCAGATGAAGGTGACCCGGTTTTTTTTCTTCGTCTATTCCAAAACCTGATAGTTATACACAGAAAATTTGAAATTCTCCGGAGTCGAAGACACTCCTTACAGTAAGCATTTTGACACCTTACCCTAGATAGAATATATCGACGCTTTTGTACCCAGTTAGAAAGTTTTACAAGAATTCAACAAAGAAATAGCTACAGTCAACCCGCCTTACATTGTTCAAGTTCTCCTCCTTCTAAGAAGCCAGTTGAAGCAGTAATAGCTACAATCTTTACGACGACTCTATATACAGCGATACTACTTATAAAAGGATCTTAAATTGACTTCTAAACACTGGAAAATACAGGATTATCACAAATAATGCATATCAGATGCTTCTCCAGCCAGAAATTTTGAACCCTTTGTTTTGTGAATTTTTGAATTTGTGCTCATTTTGTGTATTTCTCACAGGACTTTGAAGGTTAGTGTTTTATATGTCTTATATTGTTTCCAAATTTCATCTGTAGAAACTAAAGCAGCCTCGCCCGTTGCACAACCCATAGTAGAGGTAAAACAAGAACATAAAGCTGTTCAGTCTGTCCATTCAGATAAAATTGAGAAACTCGAAAGTACGGTTCAAGCCTTAATTGAAAAAGTAGACTCCTTAGAAATTAGAGCTAGACGGTACTATTCCAGAGATAATTACAGTCGGTGTGACTCGCCTTACCGTAGACCTACTAGATATAATCGGTCTCCCAGGAGAAAGTATGATTGGTCCCCCTCACCAGGACGGGACAGACGTTATAACAGGTCCCCATCCCCTGGTATGAATAGACGATATAGGTCTCCTTCACCTAGGAGAGGCCGAGCTTCCCCACGTGCTGGTAGAAGTTCTCAGTACCAGGATAGATATCAGGATAGATATGATAGTTTTTGATTTTTCTCGTAGAGACAACGATAATACATATCACACTTCTAGTTCGAGTAATCATAAGGGTAGAGTTCACTTTGAGGAGTCGTTAAACTAGAAAGAGTTGATAATGAGTGCAATTGTCAGCTCTTAACTCGGGTACTGAAGACCCCTAACAAATTGCGAGATGATTCATCGAATGGTGCTACTCCCAATGGCGAGAACAAACCCTTGCCATATATAAGGGTCTTACTTGAAAATATTCCCGTTGATGCATTTATAGACACAGGATCAGATCTTACGATAATGAGTGAGAAATTGAGAAACCATATTCCGTCTCTGAATAGGCAAGTGTATCAACCACCATATTTTGTGGCGAAGTCAGTGACTGGCGAGAATATTGACTCGGTTGGTACGTTAGTGCCACGTTGACAATAGGGTCGAAGCTTTGCAAAAATGATTTTCATAGAGTAAGGAATGTTAGTCGTCCTTTGTTGCCTGGTTGGGATTTTCTAGTATACAATGCTGCAATTATCGATGCTACAAGGTGTTCTAGTCATTGGGGATGAGAAGTTTCCATTACTTAGGGAAAAGCGTGAATCCACGCCTAGTTGCATTCTACTTACTGTTGAGCATACTACTATTTCTCCAGAATCGTATGTTCAGGTTAAAGCCATGCTAGAAACATCACCTTATATTGTTTCAGCAGAGTCATATGAAGGTATACTAGAACCTAAATATTTTGATGAACCAGATATTTTAATTCCCCGACCAATAAGTAAAATTCAGGATGGACATGTATTTTCAACTATAGTTAACCCTACTTATACTTCAGTGCAAGTAAAGAAGGACAGTCTTCTGGGTCAAGTGCACAGTGTACATGGGTTAAAGGAACCCGAGTATGTTATCCTTGATGAGTGTAATGCTATTGAAGAGAAGAGTAAAGATAAGACTACTAGGAAGGTTCCTAATGTAAATGTTGACTCTAAACATTTAACACTGGAGCAACGTGTATGGAGCAACGTGCATGATTTACTGGAAGAATTTTCAGATGTCTTTCAGGATTCCCCAGGGAGAACAGATTTAGTTAGACATTGCATTAGAACACATTCTGATCCAATATCACAAAGGGCCTATCGCACTTCCCCAAAATTGAAAGTGGAAATACAGGCACAAGTGGATAAATTACTCAAGGATGATATCATTGAAGAGAGTCAAAGCCCTTGGTCGGCATCAATTGTGCTGGTTTAGAAGAAGGATAACAGTTACAGGTTCTGCGTAGACTACAGAAAATTAAATGCAGTAGCAATTAAGGATTCCCATCCTCTCCCTAGAGTCGATGATGTTTTGGATGCGATAGCTGGGTCGCAATATTTTAGTACAATGGATCTAACCCACGGTTCCTGGCAAATTATGATGAATGAAAACGATAAAGAGAAACTGCTTTTACGACAGGTTTAGGATTGTTTCATTTTCGCGTTATGCCTATGGGATTGGTCAACGCACCTTCCAGCTTTCAAAGGTTAATGCAACTGGTTTTGAAAGGTATTAATTGGATCAAATGTCTTGTGTATTTGGATGATGTTATAATAATGGGAAAGCATTTAGATAATGTGAAAGATGTACTTACAAGATTTCGGAAGGCTGCTTTAACCATTAAACCTTCTAAATGTTGCTTAGTTCAGAAGGAAGTTTTTAGGTCATGTTGTTAATCAGGATGGTATCAAGCCTGATAAATCAAATGTGGAAAAGGTAAAGAATTGGCCTATTCCCAGAAATCCAACAGAGGTACGTGGATTCCTTGGATTGGCATCATATTATCACAAATTCATTAAGAATTTCGCCAAAAAATAGCATCACCATTACAAGAATTAACTCGTAAGAATGTCCCATTTGTGTGGTCTTCAGAATGCAACTTAGATTGGGAAACACTTAAGGAGAAGTTGACATCACCTCCCTTGCTTGCATACCCCAATTTCTCAGAGGATTTTATCCTATATACTGATGCTTCCCTTACTGCAACATGCGCCGTTCTATGTCAGAAACAAACGGGCAAAGAAGTAGTAATAGCATACGCAAGTCATACGTTCACAAGACCCGAACAGAACTGGGCTTCGTATGATAAAGAATTATTTGCAATTGTTTGGGCCGTTAGGAATTTCGGCATTTCCTTTCTTCTTCGAGGTTCATCATTTACACAGGTCACAAACCATTAGTTGGATTACATAAAATTCCGATCGGAAATGACCCCACTGGGCGTCGGGCCAGATGGGCCTTAGAAATGGATGGCTGGGTTGTAAAATATCTTCTTGGGTCTAAAAATGATAATGCGGATGCTTTATCTAGGATGCCTTCCCCAATCGCCAATACTCTAACAGAGAGTCATGTTGAATGTGATGACGGGTTAAACGGTGTATTTTTAGAAAATGAAGCGGCACAAATGCATAGCGTGTCAGAAATAAATCAATCGATCGATAATCCTAATTCAGTCAGGTCGTTAGGAGTTGATAATTCTGTAATCAGAGAGCAGCAAGCCGCCGATCCTATACTTTGTGAGATAATTGAGTGGTTAATGCATGGTAAGAAACCACCTAAGAATGAACTTGCTGGGACTGGTAGAACACTTAAGTTTGTAAACTTTGGTGGGAATTTCCAAAAAATTAATTATTGTTGAAGGATTATTGTGCAGGAAATTGTTATTGCCTGGAAGGGAGTGTTTACAAATTGTGATTCCCAAATCGATGATTAATGAAATTTTTACCGTTTTTACACGGATCCGGTTACGCAGGTCATTTTGGATTTGATAAGACATTACAGAGAGCTCATCAGAACTGGTACTGGCCTTACATGCAACAATCAATAAGGCAGTATTGTTTGGCATGTGAATCGTGTAATTTACGTAGAAGTCCAATTCCTAAGCGTAGAGCCCACATGCAAAGCATTAGAACAAGTCGCCCTCTCCAAGTGGTCTGTACAGATATAACTGAGCTCCCTGTAACTGCAAAGGGTACTCGATATGTTTTAGTTCTTATGGATCATTTTTCCAAATATGTCCACTTATACCCAATGCAAGATCAAAAGGCCGTTACTGTGGCTAATTGTATATTTGAAAATTTCGTAAAACAACACGGCATCCCAGAACAGATACACACAGATCAAGGTAGACAAATTGAAGGAGATATTGTACGTCATTTACGTAAATCTTTGGGTGTTAAGAAAACTAGAACGACTCCGTACCACCCACAATCTGATGGTTTCATAGAAAGATTTAATCGTACAATGAAAGATCAGTTAGCCAAATATATTGCATCAGGACATAAGGAATGGGATGAGTACTTAGGTTACTTTGAGTTTGCTTATGCTACATGTCACTCTACTACAGGATACACCCCATACTTTATTTTACATGGTCGGGACTGTCGTACCCCTGTTACCCTTTTGACAACATCCTCGGATTTACAGGATCCTGTGACTCCAGGAACACCAGAATTTTATTGCTCAAAATTAAAGAGAAAATGAATCATGCTTTTGATAACATTACTGAAGAATCTGCGAATTCACAAGAAAAACAAAAGCATTATTATGATTTAAATAGAAATTTTCATCCATACTAACCTGGTGATTTGGTTATGGTAAACAATGCTGCAGACCGGTCGAAAATCGCACCGAAATGGATAGGACCATTTCTTGTGGTCAAAATATTAAGTCGGTCTAGTGATGACATCATACCAATACAGGACAATGCAAACCCTACTCGATTAATTAATGTCCATTTTAACCGCCTTAAACCTTATTATGACAAACCACAAATTTTGGAGAGTAATGAATCTAGTCCCCAGCCACTTCCTGATCAGCCCAACAGACAAGGGGCGTCAGAGAAGACTGGCAAACCCTAATTGGTCATACACCGGAAACTGGCACCAGTTATAACACCGCTAGTGGTAGAACGGTAAAACCTGTAAATAGATTTGGAGACTGGTCTTTTGGTTAATAGATAAGTGTGGTAATTCTAACTTTTACAATTTAAAGTGAAATCAGTTATTGTTGTTAAATTTTGTATTTTGTTCAGAAAAGGAGAGTACCAGCGGAATGCAAAAAAAAAAGTGACGTGCCGTGTATATGTTGTTGTTAAAATGTATATATAAGACAAGAAAATGAAATGAAAAAGTAAGAATATTTATGTTATTGTATAGATCGAGGGCGATCTTCTCCGTGAGGGGAAGGCATGTAAGAGGTAAACGGAATGCAAAAATTATGTTTGAATATTCAGTATTTACGTCATGACCATCTTTCATTTGAATGTTATGTAGTTTCCGTTGTCGATTCATTTGCATATAATTTTAAGTTACGTAATGACAATTTAGTTGTAATAAGTTTTCTATGAGTTGAGGTAAGTTTTGGTTTGGTCGCAATAAGTTCGTTTTCGGCCAGTCTCGTCTCTGTTCCTTTTTGCGTCTATGTTCGTCTCTCTGTTCTACTTCGCCCACGTTTCCGAAACACTCACGTTACACTGCCACCTCCACGTACTATTTTCCAGCTCATTTTACTGCTTTCGCTAATATCTTTCACACACTTAGTGATATCATCACCAAAAAGCTCTGATGTGATAGGCACCGCATTAGAGCATAAATGCTGAAATTATCTGCTCAGGTCGGGTTTAATGAGCTCCCTGCGTGCCAAATTTAGGTCCAAGCTGCCTTGCGCCATGAAGGCTATGGCGTCAAAAAACTCATGCACGACGCCCTTATCCAAACCAGGGAAATTTAGAACCTGGTGCGCTCCTTTTCCCAACGCAATTATGCCCTTCATTATCAGCTGCTGAACTATTTCAAGCTTCATATCCCTGCTTCTAGTGGCAGGTCTGACCTTATCCCAAACGAGCTGGTTTACACGAGTGGGTTTTAGGCTTTCTACATTTTCTGGGCATGGATATTTCTTATATTTAGCTTTCAGTTTTTCTTCTGTCATTTTACCCTTCAACATTTTGTTGACTACTTCTGCAATTTTATCGGGGAACGGCGGTCCCTTTTCCTCACTCTCAAAATCAAGTGCTACATCATCAAGCACATCACTGGAGTTATTACCAGTCTCATTAGTTTGTCTGAAAATTTCAGAAATTTGATCATCGAAATCGAAAAAACTCTTGAGTAGAAAAAAGTCCCCCTGATTTGAAACTGTGTCCTATACAGTTGGCAGGCGTCCTGGTGGTCGAGAACCAGAAGCGCCGGCTAAGCCCTTTGAAGACTCGTTAGCCTTTGGGGTTGCTTCATTTATGGCTTTTTTGATAAAATCAGATATCTCAGGGGTGATACCAGCCGGTAACGGCTCTGTTTCAACTTGCTCACTCGATGCAAGATCCAGTTCATCCGAATAATCAAGTTCTTCATCCATAGCTTTGCAAATATGCTAAAACTGCAATGTTACACAAAAAAGCTCAAGCTTGATAGACTGACGGATGATTACAAAACTTCGGCAATTATGTGTAAGTTCTGTAATTGTAAAGTGTACTGAACCATACACGAAAGGACTGTTACCAGCAATTATGCTCTTATTACTGTTATCAGCAGTTATGCCTTATTATCAGTTTCAGTATACTATATGGTCAAATTAATTAATTATGCTCTGGCTGTGTTGACGAAAGGCTTTCTAAAACCCCTACTCAGTAAAATGCTCTAAAAACCTGTGTTGAGAAGCTCAGCCTGGTATTACCTACCAGATACAATAAGGCAAATAACTAACGGCATCAATGGGTGCCTACTAAGCAGCCAGCAAATTATTGCATTGAGGCTGAATAAGAAGACTGAACCATAGGTAACAAAGAATAATACAACTCAAGCCGATCAGGGTTGCAGATGTTACTCGGAGGAGAACCAACAGCACAATGAGGTTTTCATAGCAGCGCGCACACTCTCACGTAATCCTTGAATGAAATGCATATTGATGAGATAGAATCACCGTGAAGAATAGGAACAGAAATAAAATGAAGGTGGATGGAAGGAATACTTGAGAGACTTGGGGCAAGTCTAGTATATGGTATGTGTACACACATGGTACGTGTAAAGGAAAGATTTCAGTTTCGAAAAATTCCTAAGTACGCACATGAACAAATTTGCAATAACTTCCCATAAAAGGTCTGAGGTCAGGGAAATGACAAAGGTGGAGATTTCATTTATAAAGTATTTCAGCTTGAAAAGTATCCACAATTTCCATGGAAATCCATTGAAAATTGTGGATATCATTTTATGTCCATATCATTTCTATTATCCGTTTCTACCATGGATAGATGAGGACTAAATGTTTTTTGAAATTATAAGTGTGTCCCCAATACCAAAGAACTCAAATTTCATGAACAGACAATTAATGGGAGATTACAAAAGAAATATCAACACCGAGCAACACCTTACATTATTACTTTTTCATCTGGCACCGAGTCTTCTTAGGAAGCTAGGAAGCATTCAAACTTTGACGAAATTATCATGAGATCGTTAAACGATATGAAATATTTCCAACGATTGTTTCGTAAGGAATTATTCCTCCTTTGCTGTCGAGTAAAAAAAAAACCTTTACGCCAGAACGACAAGATTTTATTTGCCAATAGAGGGGTAGCACGAGACAAACCGGGTGTATTGTGTGAATGATGTCCAGGGTCCATGAGGCCTGAATAACTTGCAGTGGTTTGCTGGTAATTTCCCTCAGTGGAGAATGGACGGATCTCAGAAAAATACCCTGGTGTCTTATGTTAACATGCCGCTGGTCGAACTTGCATTACTCCACACCGTATATACTGGCTGCACTCGTAATAGAGATAAATGACACCTATCATTATGTTACACGAGTGTGGGATATTTAAGGGCAAGAGAAGTTGCCCAAAATTAATTTGGATCAACAGCTGGTTTTTCACATTTGTTTCATCATACTTCGCTTCTGCATGACCTTTACGATACTTCAGGTCTTAAATATCCCATAAACAATTTTTTTATTTTTGTAAATTTCACAAATCATCGAGGTAATTTTTTCACAAAATCCTCAAGAGTTTGTATGTGGTCTTGGGACTCACATACCCAGCTTTATAAAGAAAAATAAATCATTAGTAACGTCGTTTCTTTAGGAGGGATTTGGGAGATAAGGACGTTATCTGAAAATTATTTCTCGACCTTTATTTCTAGAAATTCGGTAGAAAGCTTCTTTTTAGTTGTAATTTTAAGGTTACCAAGCCGATATTGAAACTGATAATTGTTTTTTTTTTCTAAATGATGCTACATTTGAAAGACATGGTCGGCTTAAACCTGTCCTCTTCCGTTATACAATTTCATAAGAGAAATAATTTTGGAACAATTCCCATATTTAAGGTTAATAACGAAATAATTTACCTTTAATTTATATATCATAAGGGAATCGTTTATGTAGAGGGCTTTTAGACAATAATAATCGTTTTGTCACCATTAAGTGTTGAACTTTGAATATCAATCATTTTCCTTTCCCGCTTTTGGATAATGGTACATATTTAGCCATTCCAAAACCGTGAACGTTTTCCCCCATTGATGTAGAAAAAATTCAAGAGAATGTTGTCACAAATGTTTCTTCTATTTGGCGAACGTCCTCTTTTTCGATAGGAATTTGTAATTCTTTTGTAAAGTCGATCATTGTAATGAAACGGAGTTTTTATAGACGAATCCGATTAGCGCTTGTGTTTAGTGACTGTATGCGGCCATTAGTGGGGTCCATCAGCCTTGAATCCTCAATATTTATTGTCTGCATGAATTTCAAACCCTCATATCAAGGAAATTGAAGAAATAAAGATACAATTTAGTGTAGAACCATCCATGATAAAGGTAAGCAAGAAAATTGAAAGACAAGGTGATAGACCCTAGTAATGGCCAACTGAAATCAGACCATCACATGTTTGTCCGGATTCGTGTATAGGTCCACACCACCGGAATACGTTTTTTCATTCCCTTCGAACCTCTAAGAGGGAGTAAGTATTTTAAAGTTCGTTTTTTACACCGCATCTTGGGTATACAAACAAATAACTCTTTCTTATGACACAAAGGAACGATACATGTTTTGAGCACTTTTTGTTTCGAGTATGAGTTGAGTTGAGTATGAGTATGAGTTCAGGGTTTGTGCACCCGTATCATCTTTTTTAAAGGAAGAGCAAACTCAGCAAAGAGTGTTTGGCCAACAGTTCTCCCTTTTTTTCCCTTTTTAAGAGAAATATATTTTTGGGGTACAGTTTTGTCAAAAAAAAAGAAATAAAGCATTTCATTAATAGGAAAAGATTGTCAATGAAGATACCTAACTGGGTTGAATTTTTGCATAATTTTAACATTTTTAACAGGTATAAAGACGTCATGCTTCTAAAAGTATTAATCTCTTAATGAAGTATGCGTCTTTAAGAAACTAATTTAATTCTTTTAATACTCTTTTTGATTACTTTTGATCTTATTTTAAAGCATTAAAATGTCGTAATTGATTCCTTGCCGTAGGCAGGCAAGGAATCTATGCGATGGTGATGTCGTGTGTGTGTGTGTGTGTATGTGTGTGTGTTTGTGACACTTGCTTGTAAACACGATATCTTCAGACAGGAGTGGCCGACACTTTTCATTCTTGGTATATCGACTTGTCATGGTGAGAGGAAGAACCCTATTGTTTTGGCAGATGTCAAAGGTCATTTGAGGTCACCAGCGGTAAAATTGCGAAAACGCCAAAAACGGCTTGTAAACACAATATCTTCAGATAGGAGTGACCGACACATCTCATACTTGGTATGTAGATTTGTCATGTTGAGAGGAAGTACCCTATTGTTTTTGGTAGAGGTCAAAGGTCATTTGAGGTTACCAGCAGTAAAATTGCGAAAATGCCGAGAATGGCTAGGAAAAATGAGATCTCTAGAAAGGAATGACCGATACTCTTCACATTTAGTATATAGATTTTTCATGTTGAGAGAAAGAAGCCTATTGCTTTTAGTAGAAGTTGAAGGTCATGTGAGGTCACCAGTGGTAAAATAGTGAAAACTTAGAAAATGGCTTTTAAACCTGATTTCTTCCGATAGGAGTGACCGACACTTCTCATACTTGGTATATAGGTTTGTCATGTTGAGAGGAAGAAGCCTATTGTTTTTGGTAGATGTCAAAGGTCATGTGAGGTCACCAGCGGTAAAATTGCGAAAACGCCGAAAATGGCTTGTAAACATGATATCTTCAGATAGGAATGACCAACACTCTTCATATTTGGTATATAGATTTTTCATGTTGAGAGAAAGAAGCCTATCTGCTTTTGGTAGAGGTCAAAGGTCATTTGAGGTCACTAGCAGTAAAATTGCGAAAACTTCGAAATTGGCTTGTAAACACAGTATCTTCAGATAGGAGTGACATATACTCTTCATATTTGGTATATAGATTTGTCATGTTGAGAGAAAGAAACCTTTTGTTTTTGGTAGAGGTCAAAGGTCATTTGAGGTCACCAGCTGTAAAATTGCAAAATTTCTGTGCCTAAAATGTAAAGAAAAGTCTATCAAACACTGTCAATTTGAAAGCAGGTAAGGTATTTGATGGCAAGGAATCACTAGGCCTTTTGGCTTTCTGGTTTGGTGCACAGGAAAACCACAAACTAGATGTACACAAAATCCTTCTACTTTTATGAATGGGTGTATGTACTGTTTGCGCTAATATGGTGATTGAATAAAAGGTGTAACGATGTTATTTGTAGATTCCTACTTTTTCTCTGTCATGTACGGCTCTATTCTTGACTTTATGAAAAGAATATATATTCCACAATGATCTTAGCCAAAATGCCGAGCAAGTACAAACTCTGTGGGACGCACTTATGAATGTTTTATTACGGCAGTCACGTACTCCTTAACTAAAATCAGGTACCTACTTTCTTATAATGTGAAATTGTCAATCATTCAGGCAATGTAATAAAAGGTATTCTGGTTTTGATAACTAAGTTGTAACGGCTATAACTTAAAAATGTGTGTAAAGTCACCTTTGTTTCTAAAAAGAAAATGCTTAAAGAGGCGCTCAGACTCTATAAAATCTCACAATTTTCGTCTTATTTCTTTCTCTTTAAAAACTACATATAAACCTATCAGTTTTCATAGCGTATTTCTCAATCCAGGAGAAAATTTGTTGTCACATTACTCTCAAAAGACATTCATGAACTGATGAAATAGGACAGTGACGGAGGAAGCAATATGAAACTGGACGCCGAACATTTTTTGACGCCGTTGACTGTAATTGTTTTCTCTTTTTCATCGAGCAAGAACAATGTTTTAATTAAAAAAAATATTTTTTTTTTGTTTCTTAAGTGTGAACACTTGTGTATGAGATACCGGTACGTAATTTGCAGGGCGTGGAGCGCGCTGAAAATTTTCACCTCTTTTGTAAATATGCAAAATATAGATAAAATTTAGGGTCTCATGTGAGGAAGTTTCAATATTTTGGGGACGATCGAAGTGTCTGGGTTTCTTATTACCGTATATCTGAGATAGCATGTCGACTGAATTGTTGTTGTTACATAATGATATCAGAGGAGTGCTTCTCGGGGAAATTCAAAAAGCTCACGAAACTTGGTTGCCTTTTTTGAAAAAAAAAAACCTATTTTGAAAAAAAATTTAGCTAAACGGCATTGTAGCGGCTCGGAAAAGTTTTTCATTGATTGTTTTGAGCGACCACTTACTGCATTGAGGGTTTCAATTTAGGGCGCTCAAAGCTAGCGGAAAATTTTGCCTTTTTTAATACGAATAATAACAAATCTGGAGCTTTTATGAGGACGAATTCGGAATTTATTGAAGGAAAAGTCGCGAAAGCGCACTGTATTTGACTGGTGTCTTAAATTGCAAATTTCCGAATTTTTCACTTTTTCGAGCCGGGGGAGGGGATTGTTCCCTGCCTGGAATATGAAGTCTTGCTCGAAGGACTATCTTCGGTTGGCGCGGAGCCTACTTAAACTTTGGAAATAGTTACCCCTCAGACAGCCGGAACTGGCATGTCTCGGGCTTGTAAGTAGTAGCTATAGTTTTTCGATTTTTCTTTCAAGTGTGAATGCTACTATGAAGGGACGTTTTGCGACGCGGAAAGCGCGTCGAAATGTTTGCCCTTTTTAAAGAAATATATGTAGATATGAGCTTGTACCGCAGAAAGCTTTGGATTCTGGGGTTTCTAGAAGGAAATTTGAAGAGTTAGGGGATTACGGCATGAGGAATCTGCAAATCCTTCACAAATTGGTGCAAATCTGGGAATGATTGCTTTTCTAAAGTCCTCCCGACTCTCTGGCAAAGACCCGTTTGGCGAAACCAAAATGTAAACAGTTTCCCGAAGAAGCTAGATAGCACGAAGACTGAATCGTTGTTGCTACATAATGTTATCTAAGGTCTACGAACTGAAAATCTACGATGACATTTTAAAAGTTTCCCAAATTGTGTTGTTCTTTTCAGACAAAACATTTAAAAAAAACAAGTGCCTCCATTGAAGAAAATTTTGAATTCTACGGAAAACAGTTTACAAAAATGGCAAGAGAGCTGCCTGTGTCTCTGGATGATGTTGTGTCACATATGGTACATATCCGATTTTGTCATTTCCAGAGCTCGGAAAAGTTTACTAAACTGGTTTATGAGAGAGAACTAATGCATTTTATTTTACATTTCTCTTTTTGAAATTTTGGAACAATGAAAAAAGGGGTTTTCTGACCCGGGAAATGGGGGTGGAAATGTAACATGCTTCCGCCCCTAATTTTACACGGGGGGGGGGGGGTGGGGGTTGGGGCAGCCACCAGCCCTTTCGCTTCCTACGCCTTCGCCTATGAAAAAGGATACACCACTACACCAACTGCATGGTCAGCTTGCGGTCGATTCCTCCCAGGGTAGTACCGAAGAATTTGAAAATGAAACCTACCGCAATTGTTCCACAGATATTGCACCGGCCATAACTATAGGCTACTTAAAATAGAGCATACCCTTAATTTTACACTTTATTAAATTTTTTCAGTTATCTTAACAATTTGATAGTTGTCGCTTCACATCTAGAAAAGTAACGGAGGCCTAATTTACTGACCATAGTATAGACCTCATGCACTGACGACACACTGACGTCTTCTTTGGGGGCAAATCAATGGAACACGCCGCGTCGTGACCGCACGTATCGCGCTGCACGTGTAGCAGACTATGCGCGTATTCGACTGGTTGACAAATCAGCTGTCTGCATTTGTCGGTGTTGGTTTGTTTTGCCCCCAAAGGAGGGCGTACTTTCCAGCATGTTACATAATGTGCATAAGATTAGTTTTGTTAGATGGAGTTTTACGGCCCAGTTTCCAACCAATTGGTTCAAGTAGAGCCGGCCAAGGCGTTTTTCCCAGTTGTGTCTTATAAGCATAAGGTCTTTATGCCAGCCATTCACCAGAAACGCACAAAGCAGTTTACAGTGCGTTGCATAGTAGTTTTAAGTCACATTTTAAGGGTTGTCTTAAAGGCCGCTCCTCGGTTTTTTGCTAAGATTATGTGTAGGCATGTTCTTTTCATCCAGTCTATTATTGAGATATACATGACAGACCAATGATGGAAATGGTATTAGGGAGGTGATTTCGGTCAAATGTTGTCCTTCAGAGGACGGATAGCTTCTTCGAGAAGCAGTTTAAAAGTTTGGTTTCGCCGAACGGCTCTTTTCCAGAGAGTCTGGAGGAGTTTTGAAAAAGTAATTAAAAAGGCTCATTGAGTTGATATCGATACCTTAATGAGAGTTTTTAAGGGTCACTACCGCATGACAATACTTACAGATAGCATAACAACTCAATTTTCATATTCAATAGTTACGGAAAACGTTAAAGTTTTGAGTTTTGTTGTGTCCGGACTTGTAACGGTTTTGTGCGTAATTTGAAAAGTGTCTGGTCACGAATTTTTGAAAACCGAATTGAACCGTTTATTATTCACTCATAAAACAGTTATTTACATGTAGGATATGGGGATTGACTAAGTTTGACCATTTGTCATTGATATGTGAAGAAAACGTAACAGATTTGGGAAAATTTGTTAGATTTCACGAACCAACTCAATGAGCCGCTTTAAGTATCATTTCAGGGATGTTCTGTTGTTCTAATTTAACGAAGGAACCTTACAGGTGACACCCATATGCAGGTAGCCCTACACGATATACGGTATTGTCAGAAAATCAATTGCAGAGTTGGACATTAAGTTACTATAAGCTCCTGTAATAAGGGTATTATTGCGTAGTAATTAAGTTACGCTTGAAGGGTTGCTGTGTTGGTAATTGCATGCCTAATAACGAAGGTACGTTATTTGCAGGTAATAACATACTTGCAGGTACACGATATAGTTGTCAGAAAATTAATTGCAGCGTGGGATATGAGGTTAAAACTATTTCCTTTAATGTTATATGTTTGGTGTTTGGCTATATATCAATACCGGCAACGATGTCAAGACCATGTAACTAGAAAATTCTCTCTTGAAAAATATTAACCACTTTTTTTCAACAAATGAAATTAGTCAGCTACGGTATGCATAAAATTGTTTGTGCGTCATGCTCACTCAATGAATTTATCATTTTTGTTGGTGGTACTATCTTACCGTAATAGAGGTCTGTAAATGTTTGTTGACATCGTCAAATATTAATATGGTACAGTACAATAGTCCGATAATTCATTTTGGTGGCTATGCACTTGAACACATCCTCGAAATCGTAAGGATAAACAAACCAATCCTTCACCTACAAAACTCGTTCCAAAATTTGAGTAAACATGAAAATTTGGCCACATAATTCTTTCTTTATCCAACCATAACATGAGAAGGAATCATAGCCTAAGTGTGGTTCTGATTAGTGGAATATGACTAAAAAGTCTTTTTAGTGTTAAAATGTGCATTTTTAATTTAATTTGCTGTCAAGTACTCGGGTTGAGTCACTATTTTCTTTCGGGTTGGCTATACTCACATTTATGTTTAGTTTTGTATTCACGTACTGCACGAAAATTAGAAAACGCCGTATACTTTGTGCTGATCGAGCTCGGCTTGTGTACACTCTAAAAAATGTTGTGTAGAATTTACTCAGTGTTGTGTAAATTCTACACAACATTTTTTAGAGTGTATCCCAATCTGTGCCACACAATTCGATGGGCAAACGAGTTACTGAAAATCACACTCTTAAAAACATCTATTCAAATGGGACACGAAACAGAATCTTGTCAAATATTAGGCTTGACAAGATTTGTTTCAAAATTGAGTAGCAATGACTCAAAAATGAAACTATTCGTTTCATTAATAAGTGGAATCTAGCAAAATTTTCGAAAAGATTCAGGTTCGTGCCCCAACTTTTAAGGTTTTATTCAAATTTGACTAGGACATTTTAGGAATGCAGCTTATTCAACTTTATAGATTGCGCAATTATTTGAGGTAGCAATCTAACAATATTCAAATTACTGTTTTAAAGAATTCCTTTGCGACTTAAAACTACTGTATGTAATACCAATATTTGGGCATCGTCATACTATTATGGAATAACTTGACCATGCATCACTGTCTGTAAGACATGCTTTGAAATACAACAGGAAACGTTTTATGTCACATAAGTATGATTAATTTCAAATGGTAACAAATCATGTAATGAGAGTTGTGCAATGGGGTTTGTGAGATAAGATTAAACCAATGAGGCGTGATCATTAACATCTCCCTGATTTAACTACGGACTTCTTACATACATGGACAGAGCACGTAACGTGTACGTCCAATGCGTAGATTGTCGTCACCGACGGGGGAAAACAGGCGTGATTTGATGACGGATCTGTAATATTTTCACCAAATTTTAAACTTGAATAGGAAGGAATATCATACTTCTGCAATACGTACAGTGATTTTGACCGTGCCTTGCATTATTTCGCAAACATTTCAACTTTCTTGCAAAATCTGTCGATTTTGAACTACTTGAGCAAGTCCAAACTTTCACACACAAAACTATGGCAGGCAACCATCTTGCTACTCGTATACTCACACGAACGGTAGTGACAATTTACGGATATTATGCTCTGACCTTGATGGGAATACCCGTGGATATAACAACACACCAAGAATGTGTTATATAGTGTAAGTTAACTCGATACTCGGTTCATTTTTTTTTTCAATATATGGTTCAAGTGCAAGTTTTAAATTCCCTTTAATTTCCTCTTACGAAAGGTGGGAAATACCGTGGGAATATTCTGAAACCCCCAGCCCACATGGGGACTGAGTTGTACAAGGAAGTTACGATTTTTGGGGCAATGAACTTTATTATTGTGGTGATATGCATGAGCAAAATTCAACATTTAATACCTCAATAATGGCGGGAGCCATATGACAATGGGAGTTGGATGATTTATATAAGATTCAAATTCATTTTCATCTCTGAAATATATATATTCTTGTTATTCTTCACCTTAGGCACACTATTTACTGTTTCCCACCATTTCACAACCTTAAAGGCCTTTCGACGTGAAAATGAAAAAAGTTGGGTATTAGATGTAAAAAGCATAAGAAACCAAGTAAATAGCAGTGATTACCATCAAAATCCATCAAAATTGACCATTTTACAAGGCAATTTCTGATTTTCACTTAATCATTAACAAATGTGAGCTCAACATGCAAATCTTGTGACGTCATGAGAGCGACATACCTTATATGGCTAATTTGTTATACCTTGATTATACAATCTTCATTTCAAGGACAGTTGTAATATTCGTTTGTCTTGAGGGTGTAATTTTGGAAGTTTAAATTGTATCCTTGAAAATCATCAGTATCAGTTACCAAACCGAAAAGTATCTGCCGAGGAATTAAGGGAAAATTAATACAGGACGGTTACCGAAAGAAATGTCAACAACTGTGCAACACTCCACATCATTATTTTTGCATAAGTAACAAGTTGCTATAGAAACATTCGAACTTTGAAGATGTATACCTTGGGAACCGTAAATGATAGTGTAATTTCTTCCCCATTCGTTAAAGGGAGTGTGACTCGTCAGCAAATTGACATGACTTTACTTGGCAGTGATGGAGTGAACTGTTCTAAGGAAAACTCAGTTGAAATTATTTCAATTTCTTTACCGGTTCTCCAGATATACCTCTTCAAAGTTAGAATGTTTCTGAAGAAACTTGTTGTTTATACAAAAATAATGGTGTGGATTGCTGCATAGTGTTGATATTTCTTTTGTTAACCCCATATAAATCATCTCATAATTTCTCATCAGTTTGTGGTTTGGTCATTGATACTGATGATTTGCAAGGACACAACTTAACTTCCAAAATAAAACCCTCAGGGGAAACAAATGTTGCAACTGTCCTTGAAATGAAGATTGTAAAAACAAAGGATAGCATTAGCCATATATGGTATGTCCCTCCCATGACATCACAAGACGTGCATATTGAGCTCATATTTATTAATAATTAAGTGAAAATCAGACATTATCGTGTAAAATGGCGATTTTTATGGATTTTGATGGAAATTATGGCTTCTTTCGTGGTTGTTAGAGCACTTTACGTCCAGTACCCATTTTCTTTTCGTTTTCATGTCACGCGAAGTATTCTGACTTATACCCAACTGCAGTGGCGTAGCTAGGATTTTTTCCAGGGGGGCAAAGGTATGAAATTTCCCCAAAACTTTTCCCGGTCAATGTGTATGTATTTCATATAAAATATGCAAATTTACAAGTATAACAACATTACCATGTCATTTTGTAATATTACCTGCATTTTAATCTTAAAGTATAACATAGAGCAACCGGAAATAACAAAGTATATTATTTTGGTAAACAATATCTGGTTTATTTGTATGTAGTAACGCAGTGGCGTACGCAAAATGTCTCTGAAGGGGGGGGGGGCATGCAGTATGGTCTAAGGGGAGGGGGTGTCGGGAAATTTTTTGACGTTTTTAAGGAGCCTAGATGCAAAATGGTGCAAGATTTTTGACTTTGACAGGAACAATGTCAAAAGTTAATCGTGGTGGTTCATGAGGGTAAAACTTACACTTTTATGTCTTTACATGCATTCTTATGCCATTTATGCTACCTTACGAAGTAAAACTTGTCATTAAATTTGCACACTTCTAGAAGTCAAAATAAAAGAGCATTGATCGGTACAGGATTGTGGGTTTTCTTGGCCACAAAAATTTCGAAAATCAGACCCCTCAGATGGCCGGAAATAGCATTTTCCTGACTTATACGAAGAATCTAGCGATTCGCTTTCTTCTTTTGTCTTTTGCAATAAAACGCTCACTTCAAAATATGTTCGCAAACTGCAAAGTGATCAGAGAGTTAAGAGCTAATTTGACATGTAATTTTGCCCAAAAGACTGAACGAAGCGCCACCGTTGGTTGGCGTGGAGCGTAAAGAAAATTTCGAAAAATTAGACCCCTTAGATGGCCAAAAATAGCGTGTTTTTAAAGAGAATCTAAACATGTTGTCTTTTTTTTTTATCGATGCCACCAGTGGGAAACAGAGTCTACCATTTTAGGTAAAAATTGGAATTTGACAGAATTTGCCTAGGTCTATTTATAGGAATTGAAAAAAAATGGCATCACTGAAGGACCTTGTAGAGACAATCCTTCCCCTTTGAAAATTCTTGAAAAATTGGGTGTCCTTATAAGCAATCTGGTGCCACTTATGCTATCTTTTGAATAAAATCCGTGTTACTAAAGTTAGACTACGTATTTTTAAGAACAAAGAAAAAGTGGCATTTGTGAGGGGGGGGGGCATGGCCCAATGGTCTGCCCTTCGCACGCCACTAAGGAGGCCTAATAGTGGCTCGATCACACAGGATATCCTGTTAGAACAGCAGTCTGTTAAGTGTAGAAGGCTACTCATTGACCCGTTTATTGTTACACCCCAAGTGAGCAGAAAGCTATTTTCCCGAACTAGACTGTAAGCCTCCAAAGATTAGGCTAAGTAACAAAATCTAAGTATGCCAATGGATCCCGTTCATTCTAATTTCTAGACTAACTTTAAGTTTATCGTTGGCCATGGATTGTTTCAGCCCCATCCATCGTTACGAACACAGAGTAAAATCGGCGTAGCTACTAATAGCTTGTAGAACAACATAATAACCCCGGGGGTCTATGGTAGTGACTTGTCAGTTTTCACATCCTTTTACTGAATTCCCAAAGTGCACAACACAGAGACTGTGTACAAAGGGATAAGTTCGGGATTACAGCCTTTCAGTGTTAGTTGCACTGTATCAGCTGGTGTTAAATACCTGAATGTGTGCACTGAAATGCACTGATCATAACCCCAGTGCGTATACAAGAGAACATTCAATCTGCTACGCGGCGAGGACATTTCTGTGGAACACGAGTAGGGCCGGTTCATGTGACCCTGACGAAATCTGAGTTAATTTGTTGCATAAAAATACGAATTATGTATGAAAAATGTCTTACAATTTCTTATTCTACCAAAGATTTTGAGAAATTTTTGTAAGAATAAGAAAATTCATCAAATTTCCTCATTTTCATCAAATTTCCCCAACAATTTTTCCAGGGGGGCAATTTGCCCCCCCCCCCTGCCCCCAGTAGTTACGCCACTGCCCAACTTTGCGTATTCTGACTTACTCAACTGTGCGTAGTTCTTAGCCTGATTCAAGCCTCATTCTGGTGCTGTCACGGGTTGTTTAAAAGAACCAATAGGATAGATACCGGTAGCTGCAGTTTCGGAAACAAAACACTGGAAGACTGGTTTCTATGTTTTAAGCTTTTTAATCTTCTCTTTCGTCGGGGTCTTGCGACGATGTTAGAACAAATATACATATATACAAACTAGCAGTAGGCAGTAGTCGGTGATCGTTCAAACCCCTCCGTGGTAAGGTGAAATAGAAAGGGTCAGCCTCGTCAGACCATAACGTTGGCAGGCAACCGAAATTTAGAAAAGGTAAGTCTGGCCCTGAAGATCCATAAAATGACATTGTTTAGGAACGCACTAATTTACAACATCAAATTTTATATAAATCCTCGGACTTTCACGGTCTTACTGGGGCTTCTTTGTAAAGTAGTAATGAAATACTTACAGGTACCCGATGGAAAAGTTACGGCGCTATCCTGGTGAGGGAAAATACTATAGGAATACTTTCTGGATTCAACGTTTGAAATTGGCTCGGCGTGAGCCCCCTGTGTCCTCGGTGACCAGTGCAAAATTCGCCGGTCTCCAAAATCCTCCAACGAGAGAGGTCCAAAATTTCACCTGTGACAGGTGCAGTGTGATTGCCATACAAATTATTACACACAGCATTGCTTGTGTTTTTTTTTTTTTTTTTTTTACTTTAGTCAGAACAAAAGATGTAAATTTAAGGCAGTTATTCATCATTACGTTGAGTTCCAGTTCTGCCCCCACAGTTACTTCTAGTCCCTCTCACAACTAAAACTAACCCTTCGTGCTTCAGAACATATCCTGGTGAACATACAAGGCCCAAATTTTAATCAGAACACTCTCAGAACGTGGTATGTAATATAAGCTACTCTAAATGTTTAAATTTTATATCAATCCGAAAGGTTTGTCAATTGATAATTTCAGTAGACTACTGGTAAAATTACGGTAGTCTTGAAATGACCAATGACTGGCTTTAAGCTTCAAAGTTCTCAAGAGCTTTCTGGACATGTTTGACCGGTGCTGTCACACTATATCATTCATGCCGGCATGTCGGCAAGATGGTGTCACGGAGTTTGATAGTTAGCTAGTTCGATGGAGTTTTACGGCCCAGTTACCAACGAAGTGGTTCAAGTAGAGCCTGCTTTTTCAGTTGTGGCTTACTTTCTTGTTTTCCCTACTCCATCGCTTATGCTGAGTTCCAAGCACAATGGCAGAAGGTTCCATTTTTAAAGTCTTCGGTATGACCCAGCCAGGATTCGAACTCCCGACCTCCCGACTGCAAGTCGGGTGCTCTAACCACTTTATCATGCAATCGGTTATGGCAAGCTAAATGCCCAATAATTGGAAAAACGTGGATTATCGACCAAAAAACCATGTTTATCGACCGGAAAACCATGTTCATTGACCGAAAAACTTTCTTTGGTTGAAAATCCATGTTTTTCTTTAAGAAAAATCATGTTTTTCGGCCGATAATCAAAGATTATCACCGATAATCTAAGGTTTATAGTCGAAGAACCATGTTTATAGACCGAAATTACGGATACATAATTAACGCTCAACCGAAATATGCAGAGCGCAGAGGGTGCGACTTATAGCTTAGCAGGGTGGCCCCAAATAAACCAAACGAACCATTACTAACGTTACTTAAAGAGCAATGAAGGTTTACAGGAAACGTGTGTGGTACGTGTTGCATGCTACACACGCAGCCTGTTTTAGTTCCAGCGGTTCACCGCCGTACGCGTTCCAGCAATGTGTCAAACGCGTATAATTGAGGCACAACATTATTACGTGATAAGCCAATATGGACTATAATCCATGTTTTTCGGCGAAAATCATGTTTATCACCGAAAAACATGGTTTATCGACCGATAAACCTGGTTTATCGCCGATTGGTATTATCACTGAATAACCCGGTGTCATAGGCGTACGAGGCGGGGGGGGGGGCAGGGGGCAGACTGCCCCCCCCCCCAAAAAAAAAAAAATTTTCTCAAGACCTAAAATTCGGGCAGGGATCTGGAAAAATTCGGGCAGCCGTTTGAGTTTTAAAACCTGGTTTGTTTCTACTTACACAGAAAACTCCTAGGCGCGCTCGAATTCCTTCAAACACTTGGCCGAAAAAATAATAAAAAAGCATTCAAATCACGGTACAATTTTCATGAAAACTCTAAAAGATACCAAAATTCGCGACACATTCGGGCAGCTTATGAAAAAACAATTTTTCGTCGGCCTCACTTCATATTCTTGCGCAAACCTTTGCCCGAAATGACACAATATTCGGGCAAAAGTTGCAAAAAATTTCTGGGATATTTTTAATTGCCAGATTACAAAGGGAGAGAGGATGTATACAGTCCCCAAAATTTTGCCCGAACAAATCAATCAAAAGCTATCTTGTGCAGGCGCGTGTCCAAGGGGGGGTCCAAGGGGTCCGGACCCCCCCCCCTGCTCGCGCTGGCTGACTCACATTTAATAAAGTAAAAAAAAAAAAAGTTCGTCTAGCCGGTCGGTAATAGGCTGATCTGAAACTTTTTCTTATGGGGGGGGGGGGGTCCGTTGATTCGATATTGTCCTCAAAATAAACGCATCATTTATTTGTTAACATTGCTTCGTCTAAATACCTTTATGGCCGTAACGGCGTTCCAGCGACGAAGATCGATCAAAAGGAGGCGAGTGGTCACACGGAATCAGATCATTGTACTGCCCAGTTGCAGTGGATCCGATAGACGAGAGGCCGATTAGGCCTAGAGGTAATATATATGATTTCGCTAGGCAGCCGCCATCAAGCTCTTGATGGTAAATTCAGAGAAAAGTATTTTATCGGCCAAACTAATGCTAGCCGTTTGTGCATATAGCCTAGGCTGGCAAGGCCTGCACTGTGTACAGAGCAGCCTCGTACTTAGGCTAGGCTAGTCTTTGCCCCATTCCGTCGTGTACGGTAAGCTTCACAAACCTAACACACTGACGACAATGCAACAATGCACACGGCCTTAAAACCGTAACGCCTGCCTCGTTAACGTCTGGACACTCCTCGGATTTAAGAGTAGACGAGTCTCGCCATAGGCTATATGTCTATCCACTAGAAGGCCTGCCTAGCCCCGTGAGATAGACTTCCAAGGGGATTGTGCAATACACAAATATTGTGTGCATTTATGCTGGGAAAACCCCAAACCATAGTGTCGACTGTCACTCACTGTAACCCTGTTATTGTGAAATGGAGACAGTCTCAACTCCTAGGGAGGCTTTGGTGGGCCATAACAAATTTAATAACCCCCTCCTGGAGTAAAAAAGAATGACACTGGTGGATTTAGCTACCTATCACCAAATGTTGACTCTTTATTGTAATTTGTTCCTCTCTCTCCAATGTTCACCAAGAAATACTGATAACGTCAGTTCGAAACCTATAAGCTAGGGGCCTAGTCCTACACTTGAGCGGGTTTAAGAACCTGGAGCAGGGTTGTTTAATTCAAATCACGTTGATTAGAATCATGATTTGAATTGGTGATTTTTATCAGCAGCAGTATGAGCTGTTGGCATCATGCTTTCTATCACTCACTCACTCACTCACTCTATCTATCTATCTATCACTCCCTCCACAATTGGTCAAATTGCTTCTCCTCCCACAGTTGTTGACCGATGCTCATGAAACTTGGCCAGGTTATTGACCATGATAGGGGGCCTTCGGGGTGTTCAGGAATTTTGGGCCCAGGGCCCACATCGGGCCCAAATTGTGGAAACACGCCAAATGCTTCTTCTCCTACAGATTTTGGTGCATAGTGCTTCTGTTCGGTCGTGATGATGCTTCAATAGCCCGACCTATGGGGTGTTTTGGAATTTTCAGTTCAAGGTCCCACTTGGGCCCTAGGGCCCATTTTGTGAATTTAGGGTCCAGAATGTTGAAATACTTCTTTTGCCACGAATTTTGTTGCACAAAGCAGATGATTGGTCATAAATGGTGATCCAATAACTGTGCATTCGGAGTGTTCAGGGATTTTGTGCCCAGTCCCCAATCAGGGCCCATGGGCCCAAAATGTGAAATCATGCCATTTGCGTCTTCTTCCCCATTCATAAGTGGCTCGACAAAAACATTCATGACAGTATGAGCTACTGCACCAATGGTGCTCTTGTTATATTTGTCGCATAGTCTCAAGTTCAGTCTGTGATCAATAGGCCTCACAGTTATGCAGTATCTTTTTGAATCTCTTTCAGGTGCCGGTAGCAATAATGGAGAAAAAACGAAGAGCACCACAGACGACAATCACACAGTTTTTCTCACCGCCGGGGCCCCTCACCAAACGACCAAAAGCCACTACTGGCTATGTCGGTCGTGAACAAATACCCGCTGCTTCATCGGAGGAAGTTGTACCGGTAGGCCTACGCTCCACGCTGGAGGCAACCACTGTAGGGCCTGCTGCTGAGATAGATGCGCCTTACCCCACCGTCGATGAGCCTGCTGCAGGCGTAGACGTGCCCACTGAAGGGCCGGATGATGTAGACACACCAAATGAAAGATGCCCTCCTGAAGTAGACTTGCCCGAAAATGCTGATGCAGGTGTTGAACATTTTCCATCTGAATATTATGACGATGTTGGATTGTTTCAAAGATCACAAATTCGCAATGATGAAAAGATGAAGCTGATGCAGAACCATTTTCGCCCTAACAAAAAATTCAAATATCCTGTGAGACAAGACAAAGGCAAAAACCTCAAGTTCAATTCATCTTGGCTTGAGGATTTCCCATGGCTCGTTTATTCAAAGGCTAAGAACGGTGGGTACTGTCTTCCATGTGTACTTTTTGCTCGAAAACCAGTTGGTAGAGGATGCGAGTTTGGCGTTCTTATTGAACGGCCCTTCACTCAGTTCCGTAAGGCTCTTGGTAGAAAAGAGGGCGTGCTGAACTGTCACGAAACAGCTCATCACCACAAACAGGCAGTCGCGGCATATACTGACATAAAGCAGATGGAAGAGAACCCTGAAGATCGTGTGGACGTCCAGCTGGCAAGACTTAGAGAAAAACAGTATGATGGAAACAAAGCAGCACTTGGGAGTATCATAGACTGCATTATACATCTGGGACGTCAAGGATTAGCCTTACGTGGGCACAGGGATAATTCAACAACTGTTGATCCCGATATCAATAAGGGGAACCTGCAGTCTCTGATTGAGTTTCGTGCGAGAACGGATGAGGTGCTGAAAACGTTTCTCCAGACATGTCCGAAAAATGCGACGTATGTCTCTAACAATATCCAGAACGAAATATTGGACATATTAGGGGATATCATTCGGGAATCCATTACAGAAAACATATCAGGAGAACGCTGCCCGTTTTTCAGTATCATTGCAGATGAACTGACGGACGACATTGCCAATAAACATATTCTGTCACTTTGCATAAGATACCTGGAATATCTCGACGGGGACGTCAATATTCGAGAGGGCTTACTAGATTTCTCCTACATTGAAAGGGGGACAGCGGCCCATTTAGTTAAGGAGATTCGTTCAAAACTTCTTGAATGTGGGCTGGAGCCTTCCAATGTTCGAGGACAGTCATACGACACCACATCCGCCATGTCTTCTGATAAACAGGAGTCCAAGGCTTGTTCCGTAAAGAGGTTCCAAGGGCAGTATATACACCTTGCAACAGTCACAAGTTGAACTTGGTCATTGCATCAGCATCAAAACTGCCACAGATTCGCAACTGTGTAACAGCTGTTAATGAGGCACATTTGTTCCTCAGTGCATCACACAAACGCCAGGGATTCTTTGAGAAAGTCATGCTCATTCTTCATTCAAGGGATGAAGGACAACATTCACGACAGCAGAAACTTAAGGGACTCTGCAAGACAAGATGGGTTGAAAGATTTGAGGCTTTCGATAATTTCATCGATATGGTGCCACTTGTCATGACGACGTGTGACATCATTGTCAATCCCCATCTATACCAACAAGATGTGGAAATCAGAGCAGTAATTGACGAAAATTGGAAGTGGGATGGAGAGACCAAGGCCAGGGCGCAGGGGATACTCAGAAACTTCGGACAGTTTGACAGTTTGGTGTCCCTCGTCACTCTGAGGAACGTGTTGGCGTCGTTGAGAGAAATTACTCTGTAGCTACAGCAAAGAGATCTTGGAATCAGATCAGCTTACACTTCAGTTTCATCTGTTCAAGCAGACCTGGAAAAAATGAGGGCAGAGGTAGATGACAGATTCGACGCATGGTATTCAGAAATCCAGCAACTCGCAGAAAAACTCGGGACAGAGGTAGGAATGAGACGAGCCGCGGTAGCAAGCCGGTACAGAGCTACGCAACCAGCTGATAACCCGAAGGAGTACTTTAAGCGAGCCATAGTGATACCTTTCATCGATGATGTGAACACCCAGATGGCAGATCACTTCGCCGATCAGTCAGTAGCTGTTGTGCGAGGGTTTACCTCATTGTTACCGGCAGTCATAGCGAAGATGGAGATCAGGGACATACCAGCAATTGTCGAAGCACTTTCCGAATATGAGCCGGATATCATTCGACTAGAAAGCTTACGCACTGAGCTTGAAATCTGGCGAGGGAGGTGGTTGGATCATGACAATCCGCCAGATTCTCTCATTACTGCCCTCAGAAGTTGTTCGAAGGACCTACTTCCCAACCTCCATACTCTGCTTCAGATCGGATGCGTGATACCAGTCACCAGCTGTGAAGCAGAACGCTCTTTTTCCGCTGTCCGTCGTATAAAGAGCAGGTTAAGGTCAACGATGGGAGAGGGACGTTTGAGTGACCTGGTACTACTGACTACCTATAGGAGGATCAATATCGATACTGAGGACGTTGTGCGACGATTTATTACGAAGAAACCACGCAGGCTTTTCTCCAAATTATATGACATTGAGTAGGTTACACTGTAGTACCCGATGATGCAAGTAAGAAACTCGACAGTTCTTTTCTTCTTAGAGGAATAACGGCACCATTAATCACCTAGGCCCATTATTTTGAAAGTTCAATTTCGGGGGTAATTTTTCTTCAAAACTGAGAAAATTGTTTTGGTAATTCTCGAGGTGAAGCTCGGTGCATGTAGTTCAAAGAAAGAAGGTATGTGGGTGAGACAGAAAAAGGTCCCTTTAACTTTTTATGAGGAAGTTTCTTGAAAAAACCCGATTAATTTGCAAGATTTATGGTCATGATTCTGTGTTATAATATAACACAGAATCATGACCATGACGCAAGCAGCGATAGGTGACATAGGGAGCTAATCATAGTCTGGGATTGACAAATTTTCAGAAAATTTGGAAGAAATTTGCTTGATATAAAAAAGACAACATTCTCGCTATTTGAAGACAGCTCAATAGGGTTGACTTTATGCCGATCGATCGACTGATCGACCCATGCAAGCAGAAGTTTTGTGGCACAGGGAGTCAATCATGGTCTGGAAAATTTGGAAGAAATTTGCTCGGAATGAGAAAAACAGAACTAGACGAATCTGAAAGTATCACAATTCGAAGATGGTACGATAGGGTTAACAACCGCGGGAGAGGCCATCTTCTGCGATCTGAGGGGGTCTGGGGAGCAAAAAATTTCTGGTACGCTCCGCGCCAACCGATGGTGGCGCTCCGCTTAGATGGTGGCTGAAGGCCAGACCCCCCCCCCCTGCCTAAAATCCTGGACACGCGCCTGTTGTGACGCACCATATTAATAAATGACAATCACCAGTAGTCACCAGAAGTCTGAAACGTACTTGGTCGAGAGGTATTTGGGCAGCATATGAATGAGATGACGATTTTGCACTTTTCAAAATGATCCTCTTAAAATTGTGCGAAACTTTTTAACCTGCAGTGCTGTGAAACCGAAATTCGGGCAATGGTAAACAAATCAGCGTAGCTTGTTTGCTCACTCATGCGAATTAAGTGTGAACAAATCTGCAAGTAAGTCTGCCCACAAATTCATGTAAAAACATCTAGCAATGTGATAAGCTGGGGTTTTCTCAAACGGCGTTAGGAGAAAAATCATTTATATATAATCGGGAGTTCGGCCAGAATCATATAGACAGTTGTATCAATTCAGCGGAACTGGAATTCGGGCAAGAGTCGCAACCATGGGCGTCCGGAAGGGGGGCAAGGGGGGTACCCCCTGGAAAAATCAAACTTGTGAAAAAATTAATTAAAAATTGAAATAAAAAAATTAAAAATAAATCATCAAAATATTTTCACTCACAGCGTCAGTTTCTACTCGTGAAATATGCGGACATTTGACCAGGAATAGCAAAAGAGAAGATGGTATGCTGAATAGTGAAATCGCAATTTGGGGACCATCATTCGTGATATCTATTGGAAATTTGTAATTGTAAAAACTATGCCACAATTGTACTAGTTGTCAGGTGTGTATATGGCATCCGACTATTGATGAATGCGTTGGTCTTGGTTTGGTCCCGTGTTGATCTCAAGTGGCGACGCGCGGATGTAACTGAGATATACAAGGTGAATTGGGGGGGGGGGGGGGTATGATTCATAATTGGGTAACGGATATAGGCTGTTTGACAGTGGTAAGTTTTATCGTGCATAGGCGTGCGAGGACATGACCGAGAGGCAGATTTCCCTTCAACAATATTCTACATTGAAAATTCCAAAAATCTCAGAATTACAGACATGAAATTCCTGTTTCAGGGCTGGTTACATGCAGCTTATACCACTCGCCAAGTGTCGTTTCCGGCCATCTGGAGGGTTTGTAAGGCCCTTGATTTTCTTTTCATGGTTTTTCGGCGATAAACATGCTTTTTCGATCGATAATTCATGTTTTTTGAATTATTGAGCATCTTTTAACAAAACAAATTATCAAATAGCTGGAGTAAAGCATACTATATTTATTCGTAAGGAAAGACGACATCGTTGGCCAAAATAAAAACCTTGACCTAAAGTGACATCTTTCTTCCCTTTTTTTAAAAGAATGGTTTTTAATAAAGAAAAATCAATTCCCGCTTTACTAATGTGAATGTCATACTGTCCATACATTGGTAGATATCGGCTTAACCAACCAACAAATAGAATTACTAGTAAAAAATAGTCGAGACTGACAGATCAAGTACAATATTCGTAATTCTCGAAAATTTTTAAAAATTGATGCATATTCACTGGTCTCATGCTTTACAGCTTCGCCGATTTACAACCGTCAAAAAATATTTTTTCCTTTATGCAAATTGAATTTTTTAGAACCTTTTTTCATGTTTCAAAATCGTTTGACCTGTTTCTTCATAAAATTGTGTCCGAATGAAAAGAAGAAAATAAAGATTTCATTTTAGATCAAGAACCGCGATTTATTCTCGATATTAAGATATAGGTGGGCGGGGGACATCACCTCAGTTTCAAAAAAAAAAGAAAGAAATGGTGGGTGAAAAAATTCAGGTCAAGGATGTTGATATAGTTAGGAAGCTAGCCCCCTAATCATTTACACTATCGAGAACGAAAGGTTTGAATGTCCCATTCTATTGAGGATACCGTGACAAAGAAAGAAACCCATTTCTTAAGTTTCGCATTCGGGCCCACAAGAGCAGGTGGGACCCTAAAAGGACCCAAAAATGACAATCAATTACACTTTTGAGAACATCAATAAAATTAAAAAACAGTACAAGTACCAAAAACCAGTTAATTGAAATATAAAATTAAAGAAAACGAAATCCGGGGATTTCACCACTTAAGAAGGGCTCAAAGTAGGGCCCAAGTAGGGTCTCAATTACACTTTTGAGAACAAAGTTGAAACTGATACCGTTTAGTCTCCACCCATCACTGATAATAAAAATATAACTTAAGAAAAGATTTTCCAGGGCATTATCGTTTAAGAAGGGCCCTAATGGACCACAAAGGGCCTAAATGTGCCCATTTTAACTTGTCAGAACAAAGTCAATATTACTAACAATCGATCCAATTACGTTGCAGGTTTCCAAACATGATACTTAAGGTCGAAATGATTGAGAAGATGGTCCTATAAGAAGGTCCCAAACAGGGGCCCCTAAAGGGTCTCAGTTACACTTTTGAGACAAAGCTGAAACTGAAACCGTTTAGTCTCCACTCATCACTGATCATAAAAATGTAATTTAAGAAACGATTTTCCAGGGCATTATAGCTTAAGAAGAGCCCAAATGGACCACAAGGGACCCAGATGGACCTATTTTAACTTGTCCCAATTAAGTCAATATTAATTACTCTAGAATCGATCCACTTACATCGAAGGTTTCCAAAATGATACTTAAGATCGAAATGACTGGGGAGATGGCCCTATAAGGAGGGTGCAACTAGGGACCCAAATAGGGTCACAATTACACTTTTGAGAACAAAACCGAAATTGATTTTTTATTTTCCCCACACATCACTTGACACAAAAATTACTTCAGAAGGGATTGTTTTGGGCATTCTAGCTTAATATGGGCTCAAGTGGACCATATGGCCCTACGCAGAAAGCGATTACGCTTCCCTGGAAAACGCCGATATTTAACACACTGCCCACACTTAAATTTCAAGTATCAAAAGAACTTGATCAATAGGTCCTCGCGACAGGTATCTGGGTCACACTCTGCTATGAACTGCATGAAGTACGGTGCACTAAAGGGGCTGGGCATAGCTATAATGGGTTCGTCATACATCCAATGTCACAAGAGTTCAAGTGCAACAGAGTTTCTTTGGTGTAACTTTTAGTTCCATTTCGCAAGCATGTTAATCATACAAAATACTGTTTTATCATTCGGTTCAGTACAAACAAATGCAAGCGAAGCCACACATCACTTGACACAGAAACATTGCTTAAGAAAGGATGGTCATGGGCATTCTAGCTTAAGATGGGATCAAATGCACCATATGGCCCCACACAGTATGCCATTACCCTTTCCAGGAAAACGCCGATATTTAACATTATCCATTTTTAACAACTCAATTTTCAAAATTGAAAGTTTAAAGAAGTAGGTCGATAGGCCCTCGAGACATGTCCTATACCAACAAGAGCATTACGTGTTTGCGGACAAAGCTGAAATACATCTTCCAGCACTATACTGGTACGCAAAACATCACTTTAGGAAGAATGGTCTCCTACTTTTCACAGATCGCCATTGATCGTTCCCGCAAAATCACGTCTTTTATGATAAGTAGAGCTACCCTCTAAGCAGGACGCAATCGTATTTTTCTTAAGTTAATATCGTAAGCTATAATCGGCACGAACCTAGGCAGACAGAAGACAAAAGGTGAACATAAAACTGTAATACCCTCTCAATAGCAAAATACATTCGACTTTTATTTCACGAGGAGTTAATAGGAATGCGTTGTCGTCTTAGCTGAAAGATTTGTGAAGTCATATGGACCAAAACGTGTGAAGCATCCTTTAGCAGAACTCAAAGTTGCAGACGGTTGTGTCATCCAACCATGCGAGAATGAACTCCATCAAATATCGATAGCAGCAACTTTTTGCCAAGACACGGCACGCAACATACAACTTACAAGAACATCACTTTAATGGTACCTCACGTAGGATGGGAACTTGTGGATAAATACTATCATTCTGTGTGGTTCATTGGGTCTCAGTTGCCCGAGTCAACCCATCCCACTAGCGATGATCTCACAAACGAAAACGAGGGCGATCCAGTGTAGGGTACTGTGACACCGACGATAGTGACACAGCATGCACATTTGATGAGGAGGACGACTGAGATGCTTTGCAACCAGTGGCCAGTGGCGCAGCTACAAGGAGGGCGGCATTGGCGCTATTTGCAGTTCCTTAATACAGTCGTGATTTCTCACAAATCAGCTGGATCAGCTTTTCCGAACTTCGGGAATGACAAAATCACCAGATTATCAAGTTACATTGGTACTTACGGTGCAAATTTCATGAAATTTTCTTTCATTAAATTCTAAATTTTCAACAATGCAAGCTCTTAGCTTTTAAAATGTCATAGGAGAGCCTAAATTTGTAGGACATAGATATCATTGTGAAGCAACAACGGTCTTTGGTCGCCGTGTAGTCACAGACTTGCCAGTAAGAAATACAGATTTTCGATATTTCCTGAATTTTTCATATTTCCATACGCAGGCTCCATATTTTCAAATATTTGTTGAAAGGGCAAAAATTTCGGCTACCTCTGGGCGCCGCAGATTACGTTCCCAGAGAAATGATTTTCACATTTAAAGAAAAAATGAGAAAATTTGAATGTTTAACCCGAAGAAATGCCTAGCTACGCCACTGATTGTATCAGAGCCTAGAATAATCAGCATCAGTTCTAGATGACCGAAAACTGATTCTTTGCAAAAATACGGTACTAATTTATTTCACGTGTAAGTGAAATTACTTTATATGATAGTAAAGATTTCGTTCTCTGTTTATTTGAAAAAACACTGTAATGAGAAATAATGTATTTCCGCTCATTGTGTTTCAAGATGCACCAAACATTTAAAGAATACATTGCACGATGAGTAAAAATACCGTTTCTGTTTGTTTGAAGGAAATAAACTGTAATCTGGAATATCTTTCCTCTCGTAATGATTTGCAAGATGCACTCAATATTAAATAAAAAAATACGTTCTACGATAAAGATATCGTTTTCTGTTCATGAAAACAGTAATCTGAAATAATTTATTTCCTTTCATTGGGTCCCACCTTAAGCTAGAATGCCCATGACCATCCTTTCTTAAGTAATTTTTTGTGTCAAGTGATGTGTGGGGAAAATAAAAAATCAATTTCGGTTTTGTTCTCAAAAGTGTAATTGTGACCCTATTTGGGCCCCTAGTTGCGCCCTCCTTATAGGACCATCTAGATCCCCAGTCATTTCGATCTTAAGTATCATTTTGGAAACCTTCGATGTAAGTGGATCGATTCTATAGTAATTAATATTAGAATTGATATTAATAATATTGACTTTATTGGGACAAGTTAAAATGGGTTCATCTGGGGCCCTTGTGGTCCATTTGGGCCCTTCTTAAGCGATAATGCCCTGGAAAATCGTTTCTTAATTACATTTTTATGATCAGTGATGAGTGGAGACTAAACGGTTTCAGTTTCAGCTTTGTTCTCAAAAGTGTAATTGAGACCCTTTCTGGGCCCCTGGTTGGGACCTTCTTATAGGACCATCTTCTAAATCATTTCGATCTTAAGTATCATTTTTGGAAACCGGCAATGTACTTGGATCGATTGTTAGTAATATTGCCTTTGTTCTGACAAGTTAAAATGGGCACATTTAGGCCCTTTGTGGTCCATTTGGGCCCTTCTTAAACGATAATGCCCCGGAAAATCTTTTCCTAAGTTATATTTTTGTTATCAGTGATGGGTGGAGACTAAACGGTATCAGTTTCAACTTTGTTCTCAAATGTGTAATTGAGACCCTACTTGGGCCCTCCTATGAGCCCTTCTTGAGTGGTGAATGCCTCGGATTTCGCTTTCTTAAGTTTTATATTTCAGTTAACTGGTTTTTGGTACTTGCACTGTTTTTTAATTTTATTGATGTTCTCAAAAGTGTAATTGATTGTCATTTTGGGGGCCTTTTAGGGTCCCACCTGTTCCTGTGGGCCCGAATGCGAAACTTAAGAAATGGGTTTCTTTCCTTGTCACGGTATCCTCAATAGAATGGGACATTCAAACCTTTCGATTCCGATAGTGTAAATGATTAGGGGGCTAGCTCCCTAACTAATATGTCTCCCTGTCTTCCCGGGGCGCCACCTCTATTTCCGAGAAACTGATTTGTCCATCGGCATGGTTTGGTCATTCCCATATTGGGAATATTTTCGCCTCGAACTGGCAGCTTCTTTCTCTCTTCCTTTTGTTCTCTGGTGTTAGAGTCTGGGTAGCTGACTGTATGAATTTTCCAGGATGTTAATATTCGTAAAACCCATAGGTTAAAACAAATTAATCCGCAAGATTTCTGATTTTAATTCTGATTTTAATTCTTGAAATTGTAGCCTTAACAGATCACGAGCAGTACAATCTCTCTGTATGAGCCTTTACACTTTTCACCGTCACTGCTTTTCGTTTTGTTTCACACTGATCAGGACCGCGTGTCTGCTCAAACGGTAGAGCATCCGCCTCTCACGAGGAAGGCCTGGGTTCGCTTCGCAGGTCGAGTCATACCAAAGACTCTAAAAAAAAGGAACCTAGTGCCGCTGTGCGTGATGCCCCGCATAAGCAATGGAGTAGGGAAAACAAGCCAGTGAGCCACAACTGGAAGGCCGTGGCCGGCTCAACTTGAACCAATAGGTTGGGAACTGGGCCATAAAACTACATCTAACTAACAAATTCACAGTGGTCAGTCAATGAAATAAAACGTATGGGGCTATTATGAATATTTACCGCGCTAGGCATAGCTTCACCCAATTCGCACGATATGAAATGCATTCTTTTAAGCTTAGTAATGTCAAATGAACGGTGATAGTAGGTTATCTACACAATTTGGTAAAATTCACATTTCAAATCGCATACCATATGTGTTTCAGTAAATAATATAATTAAATAAAGTTACAAGATATGTGTTTCAAGGTAGCATAGGTAATATCTCTTCGTAACTTTGACTAGGAATGCTTTGCTTCGGCTTGTTTTTTCAGGTTGTTGTGTTGACCTTGAGGTTAATGGAGATAGGACCTCGTGTGGAGAGTTGAGTTTGTAAAGTTCTCATGCTACTTACCCAATATTCTGATATTATAGGATCGAAGTTGAGGAAAAAACTCATCTTTCATAGTCAAAAGGTTGTCTATTAAAGTGAGGATATGTCATATGAACTTGCGGCCCAAGTTCACCTTTTGTTGGAAATGTAACGTAACTTGCTCATATCTCGAGAACCACAGATTGAATTTTCACGCAAATTTCTCCGCAATGCTTAGAGAAAAAATACCTCTCTAACATCAACTTCAAACTGACGTTAAACCCTTCTTTTCCAGTACTCTGAGTTAAAGGGCCAGACCTCACACCCCAAACTACAATTTTGGTACGGGGGTACCGAAATTCTCAATTGGCTCAGCTCTTTGATTGACAGCTAACTCAAACAATGTAGAGTACCAAAGCTTATATTACACAGCATGAACAGTACCGAGAGTGTCTTGATTATATAAATTGAGTTTTTCTTTACTAACCGTGAAGCAATAAACTGAGATTGTATCTGGATGAACATGAATTTCAGACAATTGTGTGAGGGGCTTAAGTAAGAAGGTAGGAGAATTGGTACTGTTTGGGATAAGAGAACTGGTCATTTAAAGAGAATACTCTCTTTAACTCAGAGTTCTGAGTTAAAGAGATTATACCCCTTTAAACGTTATGTTTCCGAGCATAAATTAAGCTCAACGATGCACAATTGATTAAGTTTGTTTCATTCTACCCCCATTGTCATGAGATTTAGCACCCATATTCAATTTTAGAATTTTAGACCTGATCTTGAAATGTTCCCTTAAAGGTTCTAGAAGCAAGAAACGTTTTTTTAAATTTCAGTTCTGCAGGTAGGCTTTTGCAGTTATAAGACACTGAGAAGTTTCCAGCAACCTAAAGGTATTTTTGACAAAAAAACCCTCTTGGGTCCCGCTCCTCCCGAACCAATGGGTGCCCTCTACCGGACATAGTAATTTTCCAGCAATCTCACTCTCGGTGAAAGATACGCACGATGTTGTTATTAATTTTCAAGATCTCCTTTATGCTCGCCCAAACTGGTAGCGCTGGGTTTAGATAGCCTTTGGGGCATCCCCACTTCCCAAGACCCCTTTCCCCTCCCAAAGAGTTTGCACGACGCCCTTCCTGTTTTCCCTTTCATTTATCTTAAACCCCTTCCCACTTCCTCTCCCCACCGCCCGGGAGACATTTTCCTCTTGGTAGGTATCTTCCTATGTCCCTCTCCCTTATAATCCGAAAGACGTTTTCTATGCCCCTCTGTCCTATGACCCCCTAGCCACAGTTCCTATGTATGTTCCTCCCCCCCCCTCCCCCCCCCCCCCCTCTTTTTAGAATTTCGTTTGGACAAATTGGACTACAACCCTGATCACACAGTAAACTCAAAATTAGAGCCAACATAACACCACAAATTGATCGACTGTATCCCTTTTCAACTATTGATTGCACTAAGGCCATTACATCCCTCCGTAGCATCACACCTTTCAAACGCGACAATGGCTCACCACAAGGTCACCCAATGTAAAGTAATTGCATACACAATACAACTCGTGATCTCATACACAGTTTGCGTCATATCACGTATGTGTTTGCGATCGCGACGATATGTTGTTACGTATCAATGTAAACTCAAGACTACTAACGGCTAAACATTGCTGTCATATTTTATGGCAGGGTGTTCTGGAAAGAGATTTTCACTGGTTTCCGTAGACCATTTCATTTGAAATCGCATGTAAGGTTAGAAAACATTCCAGTGACACGTTCTTCAGTTACGATAAGTCGGTGACAACTAATCAAGGTAAGTCCAACGTCTCTTATTGTACTGCGACATTGAATAGCCAATCGAACTCAGCGTTGTTCGTTGTACTCATTTGTAGCGGATATCTTTATGCAGCTGCACGTGTAGTTTTCCTGTTGTAGTGGAAAGTGTGGAGACCTATATAGAGACGGAGTGGACGTTTGGTTAGTCGCGACAAATATACAACGAAGAAACGGGCCAATAATAAACCCACTTAGCGTCGCGTTTTGACTAAGTTGTAAATGAATTGCGCAAAAGACAGCGTGCACTTGGTATTTGCGACCCCAGGATACTGTAGGCCCAATGGGGGGATGGGGGGGGGGGGGGGGTGGGAAGCACGAAGTGCGCCTTTTCTTATTTTTCTCATCTTGTCCTTCTCTTTTCACACTTTCTTGCGATTTGCGAATATAGGGGGTCCACAGGGACACCCTCTCCAGTAGACACGAAATATTTTTAAATAGTTTTTAAAACAATCTCAAATATAGGCTATTTAGAATTTTTTCAGTTCAGATGTAAAACTAGGTTTGCTTTTAAGATGTACTTCTTAAAATTTTAGCACTGAAATTATTTTCCAAATATTATCAAAATGTTAATAGTCTTTAGAAAATCTATTTTTGGTCACTCAATATTTTATAAGTTTTCAAATAACATTTCATGCAGGAACCGTAGGCCTTTTATGATAGATATTTTTGTGTTTATTTGCAGGCCAGTTCTTTTTAGCGTAGCGTACACAGCAACCGTTCCGGAAAATCACTCAGTCAGGGATAAAACTTGAGAAAAACCCACTAGCCATGAAGTGGGGTGGGGAGAGCAAGGGAATGCAAAGGAAATCTTACCTATAGCGCGAACGTGAAGAGCGGACAGCACAGGCTATTTGCGTGGTCTTTAAGTGTGCAACATTCAAGACACAAAGCCCCAATGCCGGATGCACAAACTAAGGAAAATCAGCCGGAGGCTCTGAGATTTAAACATGCTCTGGGTGTAAAACGAAGTCTCGGGATAGGTACATTTCGGTTTGGCAAATATGGTTCAGCCTGGGACTAGCTAACCCTGTTGAATTCCTTCGGTGGTCTTTGGTGGGACCCAGGGGAGAGTCCCCGAAGTGCGAAGGTTTGATTTTTTCTCATGGTGAAATTTACAACCTCAGGATATAGGCCTATGTATATTTGGTGCTGAAATCCGGGAATCTTGGCCTAAGGGGGGTATATAAAGGGTCATTCCTCTCACTCCAAACTACACTTCTTGTAGGGGGTACAGAAATACTCCATTGGCCTAGTTTTTTGATTGACTGCTAATTCAAGCAATGCCGAGTACCAAAGCTTATATTACACAACATGAACTGTACTGAGAGTTTTTTGATTATGCCCATTGAGCTTTTCTATACTCACCCTCAAGCAATAAACTGGGATTGTCTGGTGAGGATGAACTTCAGGCAATTGTGGGAGGGACATAAGTCAGAAGGTTAGGAGAATTGGTACTATTTGGGGTGAGAGAATTGGACCTATAAGGTCCTGATTTAGGCAACATGTCACCCATGGCGTGAGGAAGGATAAGCTTGTATAAAACGCCACAACTACTGTGAAAAACTTTCTAGGCAGAGAATGGGCGCGGTAAATGGCGTAGCCGTAGGGGTGGTCTTCAGGGTTGAACCCCCATGACCCCACCTTGCAATGCAAAAAACACCTAAATAGTGGTTGGTTTTTCTCCCTCCCCTAGGCTTTTCCCTCATGCCTGCCCCACCCCCCCCCCCCCCCATGACACAAGGCTACGCTTCTGGGCGCGGTTCAGTGACAATGACGTCCTTTAGGTGAGTTCACCACATCATGATGGCATGTCCCTTCTAGTACAGCAAAGAAACGTTGACAGCTCTACCAACCCTTCAGTACTGATAGCAAATTTTGATCACTGTCACATTGTAATCACGTTTTTTATCACTGCACATTACAGTAAGCGGGTTGATTAACCATTACGGTACCAACATTGATAGTTTCTCTGTGCGGCCCGTCAGTTTTGTGATAGGATATACCAGCGCCAATGGCTGATCGTCTTGTTTCATTAAAAAGGCTTGCCGCACAATACACGACTTTGTACACCGCAACTTAACTCGATCGTTGCTGCAACTGTGACTGGCAATGTTAGGAACCAACATGTTGGAGATTCGAAGTTAAAATTGAGTTGCGGTGTTCATAGTCGTGTAGTGTACGGTTAGCTAGTAAAAGGGCCAAACCTCTCACCCCAAACTTTTATACTGTAAATGGTGTAATTCTTAGCGGTGTCAGCGATTCTGCGCAGTCGCTACTATTGGTGGCAAGTTCGATAGAGAGTTGAAGACTTTCTCAAAGCTTCTATCAACACTCTCTGTGCGGCCGTCCCGTCCGTGGCCCATTGTGCAGCGTTCGTTCGTCATGCGTGTGGTCAAACGAGGCATGGGGCAGTCCTCACTGCATGTTTCGGATGCCGGATACCCTCCGGGGGGGGGGGGGGTTCTGTGCAAGTTGATCTAGTTCTATGCCTACACACACGTTCAGTGGCGTAACCAGACTATTTTATTTTGGTGAGGTCTAGGGGCAAGTGTGCAATTGGTGGGGGAAGAAGAAATGCCTCTTTTTAAGCTAAGCGCTACCTTGGTTGAAGCGGAGCGTACAGGAAATTTTAAAAAATCGTGTTCATTCAGACAGCCGGAAATGGCATTTCCCAGACTTGTAAGTAGTACCAAAGCAGTTGCTTTTTTCTGAGCTTTCGTTTGCCATAAAATTTCATTTTAAACAATGAAATTGAGCAAATTTTAAAATAGTCAGAAAATTAGCAGATAAATAGTACATTACCCCACTACCATTGGATGAAGTACAACGTTAACCATTGAAAAAGAGATTGTAGGTCTATGCAAGGATGTCGCATAAATAAACATGGAAAATATTTCTTCATCGAAAAATCATCAAAAATTGTAAGCATTATTTCACATTTCTCCGCCATAATTGTTTCAGACAATATCTTTTACCTTCGAATTTCATTTAAGGGCCCCTCATGCCCTGCCCCCCCCCCCCCCCCCCCCGTTACGCCACGTCACACCTTTATTCTTATACTTTTTTCAAGCTGTCCATGAAGCTTCTGCAGACGCAATTTTCCACAAACGATTGCGTCTGTATTCCTGTGATTCCACTCCTTCCTGACTTGGCTGATATACCATATTTGTTGTTTAACATACGGTGTATGGTAGAATATGTATAATAATAATATGTATGGTAGAAATTCTAAGCATTAGGACTTCAAAAGAGAGACACGTATCACCCAGTGTTATAGTTTGCACGACTTGTAAACGTGATTTATCGAATAAGGGAACACATGCGAAAGCCCCGAATTAAACATAAGAATTTATAATTAATTCATTAGCCTACGAGGTGGAGGAAAGGGGATCTACAAGATTTGCAATTCGGACAGGACTCTGAAAAAATCGGACAGCCATTTTCATCAAAAAAAAAAAATGGTATGGGTTTAACTTCAAACTACCCCAAAACTAAAAGGCGTTTTCAGGATCTTAAAAAGACATAAATATAACTCGTGGGCACCACTGAATGGTCATGCGTAAGGCAGTTCCCCAAATGGTCAAATATCTAAATTCTGTCAAAATTTTGCGTGAAAAACTAACAAACTTCAAAGTAAAATTTCATGGATAATAAAAACGACTACAAAGATATGCGGAAAATTCGAGAAATGGTAAAATACAGTACAGTATTTGCTACTGACAAAGGCTGAATCCAATATCCTACACCGACGGCCAAATTCAGTCAGCGATTCTTAAACCGGGAGAGTTGTTTTTTACACATAATGATATCGGGTGACAATGCCTTCCCATAGTTCCGCTACCTAACAATTCATTTAGGCTACACCCACTTTGTGCCGTAATAATTTTTTTAAATTCTCCAAAAGTAAAACAACTTATAATCCGGAGTTCGGACAGTCGCTGCGATTTTTTTTTTATTTTATGTGAAAATTTCATGCTTTTGGAAATTTAAAATAGCAGCTGCTTCGATTTTAGTTTCAAACTTGGAAAACGCTATTTCTGGTTGTCTGAGAGGTCTTGTTTTGAAAATTTTCTTTGCGCCCCGCGCCGACATATGATGGCGATACGTTTCGATAGTGTTTCGGGCACTCATCACTTCTCATGTGCCCCGCACTTATTTTTGTATGATTCCACCTCGGAGAGCATCGAGGGGAGGGGCAGATGGGAGATAGTGGCTTCATAAATGTGATATGAATGTGACTTTGAAAAGTAAGTCGGACAATTCAGGTTTCCAGAATATATTTCGTTTTTTCATCAAAATTATAAATTATGAATTATGGATCGAGTTAAAAAGAAGCAAAATAAAGCACCATTTTGCATTATAATTCTCCGAGACAGAAATTTTGCACTTCTTCCCCTTTTTACGACGGTCGAGAATAGGGACGATTAGTACTACAGTTTGACCATGTCAGAAAATGGCAACGTTCATTAATTTTCTAATTATTTTTTTAAGCGATCATTTTATTACGCACGAAGTTCATTGAAAGTAGCAACTGCTTGGACTCTGTTTGCAAGCCTGTCAAATATTATTTTGGGTTATGTGATCTGAGGGGTCGCAATTTTTCAAAATTTTCTTTTTGCTCCGCGACAAGTGATGGTGGCGCTCAACTTAGATAGTTTCGGCAAAATTTGATTTTTCCTGCAAAAAAACTTCTGCCCTATACTGATATGTTGAATTATGAATTAACCTGATATCAATCTCCTTTGATCGTAGAGACCCGAGATTCCTTTTTCTTATAGACACTTAAAACCAGTAACTCGTCATTTTAAAGTACAATTTAACGCTGGATTTATTAAAATTCTCCACTGGCACAGCTCTTTGATAGGCTTACTGTTAAAAAATTTCCCGCAGCTCATATTACCCAGCATGCACTGGAAGTGTTCATGGTTACACAAAATATGCCCTGAACTCTGCAGCAATAGAATTTCGTCTGGATAAGGATGCCGTTTTGGTAAAGTAGCGCTTCTCGGTCTTTTGGCTAAGATGTGTAGGATCTGTTTTTTCTCATCCAGTTTAAAATGGAGCCATACATGACAGGCCAATGATGTAAATGGTCCGAGGGCCGTGAGGTTGTTCACTTGTTGTCCTTTAGTGGACGTAATAGCTTCTTCGGGAAGCAGTTTATAGTTTGGTTTCGCCGAACGGCGTTTTGTCAGGTGGTCGGGAGCACTATAGAAAAAGTAAATGTGTGAGGGGCGAGACCAACGGTATGTTGGGAGAATTGGGGACCGTCTGGGAATCAAATTCTGCCTTTAACTGAAAAATTGAACCAGTATTGCACAGTGTATGATTAATCGCGGCCACCCGGGCCTTCAAGAAGTTGATCCAGTAGTTGAATGCCATATACCGCTGCCTACCGACAATCTTTTGATGTCTGCTCAATGTGCCCCCACCCCGATATTTTCGTCGTTTTCAGAAAGAATCGCTAAGTGTATCAGATGAGGGATTGCAGTTTGCTGACGTGAAATATGTTGACTATGAGTCCAATAGTCTTAATTACTGCAGCAGAGGTTCTTTACCCTCGGTATGTGTAATTTTGCCTATTCTTCGTGTCGTTCCTGAAGAAAATGACAAAATTCAAACTGTTTATTTTAAGTGTAGTTTTGCTTTATTGTTCAAAAAAGGATTTTTGGCAGAGATTTGGTGTAAAACTTTACCACCTTGGAAGTTCTGAATTTCTTAAAACTTTTAATAGGCCTATTTTTGTGAGTGTGCAAACTAGATGCAATTTCACTTACAGGTACATACAGATTGAAGTCTCGGAAGATAAAATATCCCAATTATTTTCCCCATGGAATTCATTGAGGGTATTAATAATGAGATAGGTAAACAAATGGGAAGCCACTCCTACTTTGTTCCTTGCCGTGAGCCAAAATGATCTGAGCGCAAAAGGCGTTCATTCGAAGGCCGAAATCTTCTGCTTTTTGCTGGCCTGTACGCGGAATTATTTATCTTGAGGCTTTTAGGGCGATTTTTTCCAAACTATCCCCCATTTTTAATGAGAAAAGATCCCCTACCGCCCGCCAAACTCAGTGGAGTCGGGTTTTTGTGTGAACGCACCGTAAAGGTCAAGAGCAGTCACCTCCAATTCATTTTGAAGGAACAACTAAATGTCATAAATTTACTCTAACTTTTCTTCAAAGTATCCCTCTTAGTTCTTCAGGACTTCATAATTGCTTATTAAAGGCAAACCAAGCAGTTTAATCCTAGTAATTTCACATTTGTGGAAAAATTCCATTGCCACTTGGGTCTCAATTTAGCCAATCACCAAACAGGACAGTCTGGAACACTATTTCAGGTTGGGCAGCATTTTCCCTTTAACTCGTTTTTCGAACTGATTGGTTGGAAACTTGGCCGTAAAACTCCATCGAACCCAACCTAACCTTCAACCAGGGAGTTGCAACAGACAGTGTGTTAAACATATATTCTAGCCAGTTCAATGTTTTCTAACAGATTTCGGTATTTGCACATGCCTAACTGGAGGTAAAAAGTTCAAATCTGCCTTTAATCCAGTGCAAGTATTGATCACACAGCTCCATCGCTAGTCTAAGCCTGTATAGCGGTGCTGAAGTGCCACTTTATTAAGGCCGATCCCAACGCTTTTGAAAAACTCGAAAAGAAAGTCAATAGATTGCGTAACAGCTTATCGTCCCTCGAGATGACGCACTTCTGTAGACTCTGTGGGATGTTTGCAATTTGCAAGACTCCGACTCTGGCATAGTGGAACATGGTAAAAATGGTCACAGAAAATCGGCGGAATGGTAGAGGTATTCAAATGTATAAACTGCTTTCGTCAGAATAAATGTGTGACATTTGAAGTATATATGCTGGGTATGTTTGTAGTAAATGGTGCATGCGCGAACTCAGAAAGGTATCATGCTGGAGAAATAGATAGCCGAGACACAATAAAGACGCGTTTTTTGGCTTGCTTTGTGACAAATAATCCAACAGTCGCCTACAATGTTTCGATTAAGATTAATTAAAACGCGAGTTGTTCTTCCACTTCATACAAATCCAGCACAACATCGCACAAGTCGCCACCTAGTTTAATTCCTGCTCAGAAGCAAGTTTTACCAACTACATTCCTCCAAACGTCAGTAGGTTCATTCTTTGAAATTCATGTTAGTTTAAATGGAAAGAAATTGATGTACGGAGTCTCTTACCGTACCAAATTTCCACACCGTCATTCCGTAGAAACTTATGCACGTTTGCCTGTAGAGTTCATTTGAAGTAAAAGTGAACGTGTGTTTTGCACAAGGTCTTTCTAGCAAGTTTAACCCACACTTACATTTTGAAAGAAAGTCCTGGATTGAAATTACATTGCTATGTAATTGACCCCATGGCCGCGGTTTCTTAAACTTTTGTTACTGGTAGTAAAATTTGGGATCAGTTGGTTTAGATTGCGTAGCACCTCAGTGGCTGCACCCCGCTTTAGGCTGATTTTTCATAGCGATGAGCTGAACGAAAAGACTTCGTCCGCTCCGCGGGCTAGTAATTTAGTGGAGCCCACAGTCTTTTCCAGTGTGGGTCACTGGACTATTTTCCCTACTGTATTGCTTACAGCATGCATACCATCACGGAGATCTGAAAACCAAAGTCGACGAGCTGATTCCTTCCGCGTTCAGCCTGTACATCGGCAGGAGGTACCGTCATTTCTGAAGTCTGTTGGTATGGGAGTGGTACGGCTCAGTCTGGAAATCGATCTCCCGGGTGAAAGGCGGATGCTCTACAAATAGATCAAATACCCTATCGAATGGTGATGCAATCCGAAGAACACCTAAATAAGGATAGTGATGAACTTGTTCCAAAGTTTGATTTCCCATCTTATAAGAAAGCCATTTGAATTAGTCCTATTGGTGACCATCATGATAAACATTTAGATTTTTTGAACCCATTTGCCAAGTCGATTCTTATCAGTCTTATAGATACAAAATTTTCAATGTCCTGTTGTAGAATACTGGTATCATTGTTTTTTTTTTTTTCTTTTTACGATACAAGGTACAATCATCGGCAAACAGCCTGACACTTAATTTAAGGTTTACCGGCAAGTCTTTTGTATAGATAAGGAATGAAATGAGTCAAGGGACAGTACCTTGGGGGACACCAGAAATAATTTGACATTTGAAGACACCCCATCAATTAAAACCGTTGGTAGCGATTTGTGATGAAGTTTTCAATCCAGGACAAAATATTATTACGGGTACCAACATGCTTAATCATATTTAAGCGGAGCTCCACCAATAGTTGGCGCGGAGCGTAGAGAAGAGTTTGCGCTGCCCACATGTGTGGCGAATTTTTGGAATCTTGTTTATTTTTCATGTTTTCATTCCACCATCTATATTTCTTTCCCTTTCGGACGCGCTTAGGAATTTTCTGTAAAACTTTGCCATTTTGCAAAACTCAAGTGGCTGCTGTCCGAAGTTTTCCACATTCCTGCCCGAATATTTGATTTTGCCGAAATTTGGGTGGAACCCCCGACAAAAGCATTGAGGTGCCAAAAAGGTAAAGAAGGCGAAACTTCAGGCGCGTTGTGATCCTATAAAGTCGGTTTTTGAAAGAAATTTGGCTTTTTAATCAAAGAACCTCCCCTCTTATTTCAGTATTAGGAAAATCAAGCATATTTTCGGGCCACTAAGGAATTTTGTCAAAACATATCACATATCCACCAGATTAAGGCTCCCCAACAAAACTAGAAATTGTGGTTTGAAGAAACCCTTTCTCTACAAGGGCCACTCCCCCTTTCCCCGCTGGTGTTACCTTAGGGAATAATTCATACCGTACCTGCCAACCATTCGATTTTGGCGGAATTTTTCCGATTTCTTCATCAATCATTCCGCTTATTGTTCCTCACAAAATTTCGATTGTTCTTAATGATTGGTTCGTAAATTTTGGTGTCAAAATATGCATTTTAAACTGTAGTAAATTAGGGCTGAGCCCCTATTTGCGTTCGGACTGGCTATTCAGATTTATGCTTAGAGTTGTATGCACCCACTGACTTATATACATGGACAGAGCACATAGGCGGGATTACGGGGGCACTCCCCCCCCCCCCCCAAAAAAAAAAAAAAAAAACTTTTTTCCAGAACTTAGTCTCTTTTACGCCTTACTCTGGTTGCTTTTGCTACAAAAATACAAACTGGAACTGACAGAGCTACGCGAGTGATACTTAATTAAGTTGTATAATGTTTAAACAGGTCATATACTGCATTGAAAACTAAATAAAAACAATATTCTTCCAATAAATGTCTCAGCGCTGTTTTTTTTTTTCGACACGCTTCGCCCGTGCACCCGTTTTAAATATGTCAAGATTCGGGATTACTTCTGGTAGAACACCTCTTCTATTGCCACTGAAACTTATCACCAGTGCCCGTGCCGTACACAGCTGAAGGTATACCGTAACTAGTGAAAGGGGGAGGCAGGGAGGCAGCCCCTCCTCTGACCAAGTGCCCCCAAGCTTTCTGAAATGACAATGATTTTATTTGAACCTAATCTGGAGCTCCACTCATTTTCGGCTGAAGTAAAAAGGGGCCCACCCTTCCTCTAATTTCCATTTATTTCTCTATTCAAATGTCTCAAAGTCCATTTTTAGGCGTGTCCTGCGCGTCCCATCACAGGTAGGGACTCTATAAAAATTTCATGAAAAGGACTCTAAAGGAAACCAACGGTACGTTTTTGCTTAGTACAAATATCCTCTGGGGTCACCCTTATGCAGCTGTAGCGGAAAGTTACCACTCTTTTTCTAATTTTATTTTAACTCCACTGTCGAGATGAAGTAAAAATTCATTTCCTCGGCGGGCTCCGCAAGCCCCTTTACAAGTAACGGCTCTGTGAAAGTCACCTGAATAAGACAATATAGGAAACCAGAGTATGTTTGTGCTTCAGTAAGAATGTCTTTAGGGGCCCCGTTATTCAACTAAGGTTGAAAGTGGCCCATCCTTTCTCTAATTTTCATTCAGTTTCATTACTGAGATTTCTTAAATGTTAAATTTTTCGGCGCGCTTCGCGCGCCCCATCATATAGACAAGGGCTGAATTCACATCACATGAAAAGCCCCCTTGCTTTCTGAAAAGAAGATCTAGGGCACCAAGGAGGGAGCCCCTGAAGAACCTCAATTTTAAATAATCCATTCTCCCTCTCGCACCCTCTGCATTATCGATTCCGGCCGACTTTAATCAGTTAATCATACGGAGTAAGGATATAACTGAAGAAAGTCAAATTGTATTTGCTTGTCTGTCCGAATTTGCACCTCCACTTTCAGAGATCAAATCCCGCCCCTGACAGAGCATGTAACGTGTTCGTCCTATCCGTTGATGGTCGCCACCGACTTTGACAAAAAAGGCGCACCATGATGGCCGTCGTGAACCTATAAATTGTCTGATTTGACGAAGACTCTGTAATATTTTAAGCAAAAGTTTAACTTGAATAGGGAAAAATATCATATTTTAAAAATATGTCAACTTCCTTGCAAAATATCGCGATATACTTGAGCTAAGTCCAAGCTTTCACACCGAACCTTAGCAGAGGGCCATTTTGGTGCACTTTTTCTCACACTACGGTAGCGACAATGAACCGCGCAGTATGCTCTGTTCATGTATAGGAAGTCCGTGTATGCACCATCCTGCACGAAAACAGGGGAACACCGTACACTCGCTATATGCTGAGTTCATGGGCGTCCGCAGAAAAAAGTCAGGGAGCAAAATTTCTAGGGGGAGGGCAAAACCTCCAAGTCACCATGAATTGACACAAAGCATGCGAAAATTTCAGCCCAAAATGCCTCCCAGATCGCCGGAAATGGCATTTCTAAAGCCTATTATTTTACGCATAGAAACTTGGAAAACACGTTTTGTTCGGGTTTTTGCTTTGATTCTTATACGTTTTTTTTTTTTTCAAATTTTTGATTTTCCGGGGGGGGGGGGGGGGGCAAGTGCGCCCCCTTGCCCATACCTGCGGACGCCCATGGCTGAGCTCTTTTATGTATCCCTCACCGTGTCTCACAATTCCATGCGCCAAATAATTACCGAACTATCTTTTCGACACATTCTTCCGCCGCGTGATAACCCAACGTTTCATAAACTTAGGCTCACCTTAACTATGATATGACGGAACCATATGACGCACCTTTGGGTTGCTTTAACGTCACTTATTTTGAAGTGAGCATTTTATTACAAACAACAAACGAAAATAGCGACTGCACAGTCTTCGTATAAGTCTGGAAATGCTATTTTCAGCCAATGGGTATGATTTTTCAATATTTACTTTTTGCTCCGCGCCAACTAATGGAGGCGCTCCGCTTAGATAGTCTTAAAGGCAGAATGACGTTTTGTGGCAAAAATAAATCGCAAACTGAAATGCTTCCGTTCGCCTATGCCGATCGGTGCTCTTTCATTTTAACTCCTTAAAGAATGCAAGTTTAATAACAAATTAACTTATTAAGGTAGCGTAAATGGCATTGGATTGCATGTAAAGACACAAAAGTTTCAGTTTTATCCTCATGAACCACCACTATTCAACTTTTAACACTGTTCTTGTAAAAGTCGAATATATGGCACCATTTTGCATCTAGACTCCTTGAAAAGGCCAAAAGACACCCCTCCCCTTACACACACCCCACCCCCGTCCAACGATGCCTCAAAATACTGCATGGCCCTCCCTTCAGAGAAATCCTGCGTACGTCATTAACTGAGTTTAATGTTACAGACAAAGTACTGATCAGGTTTTCGTATTTCTCTTTTATTTCATAACAGGTGCCTTAAAATCGCCTATCCTTCCAAGTATTTTCAGCGCCCTCATATTTCCCCGTCCGGATATCAAAATGGCCAATCAGAAGCACAAACGTTTCTCCCATTCAAATGTTTCATCTGCTATCAGTGATGACGGTGATTTCGATAATTTTGGTACAGTTTCTTATCCAGCGTATGAAGTGAGCTACTCGGATAGGGGACGCCGACCGAAATTTTCAGCCCAAGAATTAGAGGCGCTAGTCAGTGGGATAGAGATGAATAAGGACATTGTTTTACCTCCAACTGGCATGGCTTCATATCAAGGAAGCCTCGGTAGTAGCGCCGCCAGGCAGAACAGTTGGAAAGAGATCCTTGCGAAGGTGAATGCTGTGTCAGAGGTCAAAAGGTCACTGCCGGAAGTTGTGAAGCGATGGCGCTATTTGAAAAGTAGAACACGAGTGAAAGCCAGGCGTTTGACAAAATGGGACAAGCCACTGAGCGAATTACAAAAGCGTATACTTGACACTGTTGGCGACATTGAAACCACGTCCAATGGAGGTAATTATTCAATTTTACTGTTTATAGGTATTTTCCAGAGACAAAATTCATTGCCTGACAAAATCCATTGCCTCTTTCGGGAAATAAAAACTGCCTCTCAATAGCATGTAGCCTTCGTAGAATACTAATTTCAAAGTAATGTTCATGAGATTCAGTGCATTATGGGAAATGATGTCACGTGGTGCATTCATGAAACAATGCATTCACTTAATTTATAATTTTGATGCCGCTGCGGGTAATATTGCCAAAAGAAAATTGTTTGCTATGTCCCTAATGGGGATTAGGGTGATGATAGTTCTAAAGGAAAAGATATTCAAACATTCCAATAGCATTAAATTTTCGAGAACAAACAGGACATTTGATTATAAGGAAAAGCAAAAGGAATCTGACATGATGCATACATTTCTCTGGCTTTAGTAAAAAGTGGAAATGTGTTAGAAAAAAAAGTAAAAAAATATTAATAGAGAAATAATCTTCAAAATAATATATCTTGAGTTAGGAAAAGTGTATCGCGACACGGTGTAGAGAACAATATGGAACATTTTGTCTCTCTTGCAAGCCTTTAGTGAAAAGCCAATGGGAAGGCGAGTTATCTTCTAAAATAACTACAGTACTTTATTATATGCAGCAACCGTTGTGGGGGAAGGGGTGTCCCCCTTCCTTTGGAAAAAATTCAGAGTTTGATTATGTCCAAGCGGAATATGGTCCCACATATAGTCGGTCTGCTGAAACAATTTAAGCAGCCTAATTACTTCATACCCGCTGTCCCCTGCCCATCCCCCCCCCCCCAAAAAAAAAAAAAAAGATAAAGAAAAAATAGTGCAATGTGCATCATTTTAGATGCCAAAATAATTGCCATCTTGGTTGGTTATTGATCAAATTTGAATATCAAAAGAATGACTTTATGGGCTGTTGGAGGGTAAAAAGGGAAGCTTATAGGTGTCAAAATGGCAAAGGACACTATATTTAGGCACATTTTCGCTTTTACTAAATGCGGCGTTTCATACGTTATCTATACGGTATGTCATATTAGTTACACCTTTTAGGTAAAAACGTTGGGGTCCGAGCTGTCATCGCAATGAGTCAATGCAAACCGGGACATCGTATTGGCTGATGTCCAGTGTTTAACCTGTAATAGCCTAAGTACCAAGTAATTTCGTACATGTGCTTAGATACTGAAAGTTAGTTGATGGGTTGTTATGACAGTATCAAAAGTAAGTGTTTAACACGTTAAGTAGGGGTGACACAGAAATATCTCAAAGTGAAATGCATCCCCCAAGTTATTACATACCTTTAGTTTTCATCATTTTTGGAAAAGATGGGGTCCTTCCAAAAATATCTAGGTGTAAGGCCTATCCCCCGTCCCCCATGCCCATGTTAAGAATGCGTATACCTTAGTGGTCTATACCTCCTTTCACATATATATTATTTCTATTGTGTTAAATCTTAAAGATAAAGATTCCAACGAACTCTATGACGAAGACGGCTGGGATGAAGTCTACGATGTAGATGTTGGAAATGTAGACGAAGAACATAACGAGGATGACTCTGCGGTTATTTATGAACATCAGACAGAGCAAACGTCAAATCCTGAAGCATGCCCCGAAAACCCAAACATTCCTTCCCCAAGTGTGACATCAAAAGGTAGCAGTTCACGTATCATTCCTCCTTCTACCGCCTCTCATAACACACAGCAAACGGGACAGCACACTTATGCCCAAGGAGAGCGTCATAGACTAGCTGATGGTCCAGCGGCCCAGTATGCACGTAGCGGAATTGGCCTGAGAAGAACTCCAACAACCAGTCAGATTCATACTGGAACCAGTCAGGAGTACGATTCCTTTAGGGCGCCATCTATAACTGAGCGGTTCCCCGATAAGAACAATGTGAATATTACTGTTCAGTCGTGCTCATGTCGCCACGATAATCCTAAAAAATCCATAGAAGAGGAAAGGTTAGAAATCGAAAAAGAGAGATTGTCCGTTGAAAAAGAAAGACTGGCAGTCGAAAGACAAAGACTAGAATTAGAAAGAGAAAGATTACAAATAGTAAAGATGGAGAGTGAAACAAACGCTTCATGACTACAACAGGGTAGTTTGACTATAATGGGGTAGTTTGTAAGTAAAATGTCATGGGTAGGCTACAAAAGTACAAGTATCCTGTCTCTGGTGGATAAAAAGACAGGACCGTCGAGATGGTAGTGAAACATGGTAAATGCTCTCCGCCTACTTGTCAAACGGGGTCCCGGCCGTCGGCTTTTTAAAGTTTGCTTTGCATGCTATAGTACTAGCGCCCTTTTCAAAAACCACCCTTGAATTCTTTTTATCTCTAATCATGCCCGAAGCCAGATGAGGTAAAGCAGATCGAGAAATGGTTTCCGGGGAAAGGGATGATCGAGGTTTCTGAGTGACGCTGAACTTATAAAATCGCTGTCTCAAGATATGGATGACGAATATTGTAGGGTAACCCGTCGCGATGTGTGAGGCTTTCATTCCCTTCTGTCCTCGACAAAGAAGGGAGCAGGTAGTAGGCCTAGGAGCAAGAATTCCCGACTTTGACCTAATACAAGGGCGAAGCTTTGATCTGGGGAATACATATTGACGGTTACTCTAATATCATTGGTCACCTGAAGAGTTCAAGCAATAAAATTTTTAAATCACGCATCGATATACATATAGTAATATAATGTCCAGAGTAATATATTAGTATCCATGCGAATGCCTATGATTTGGGTCGCAGTGAACACCCTAGTCACAGTCTGCTGTAGTCTTGGTCAAGACCCTAATTAATATTAGTTACTTATACATTTGCTACTCTTTTTTGATTACGCCCCAAACTACCTTTAGAAATTCTCAGCTCTGTTAACACTCCCTGGTTCCGATAGTCAAATTTAAAGCCCGCCGTCTATTTTGAACTTTGGTGAAAATAATTGTAATAACGTTTTGACCAAGTATAGGTCTGCTGTAACAAACATATCCGGTATTTTCAATGTAAATCCAAGATAATGTGAGCCTTTCATACAGTTGTAATAGAAAATATACAATTGTCCTTTCATTTGTTTGACTTCTAGGTAAGGATCGGATTCAATGAAAAAGTATGTGGTCTAGCTAAAAAGGGGAGTTGCTTTCCATCCACGTTTTTATTAGATTATACACAACTTGCAACTATATTTACACGTATACATCAGATAGGCGTTCCCTTCCCTAATTGGTTCCCTGAATGAATATTTCTTTTTTCGCTCGTGAAGCCCCTTTTGGGTTATCTGCTCCCTGACATCAAGGGATATAAAAGCACCACTGAAATGAAGGCATGCCCTCGGCCGAAGGGTTATCCTGACTATGATAAATACTTTTCGCCCGTAGTTTATATCAATTAAGTATGAGTTAGAACCTCAGAGTTTGCATGAGGTCACCAATGGTACAAAAAACTTAATTTTGAAAAATTTGAAACGACGTTTCAGGCAAAGAGCAGGTTGTACGACGTATTCGTTGTTCAGTCATATCCCTGGTTTGGGGAGCTGAGGAGTTGAGAAAGGAGCTTACTCCGCTACGCGGGAAGGCAAAAAAGATTCTAATTTTTCATATTAAAAGTAGGGTCACACTGCAACGATTTTCAATCCGAAATACTATCCGAGCTCTTTTGATATTTATATTGAGAATTTGTTCTAAGGATGGTGACGTCATATCGATAACTCATCCTTCTTTGTGTCACTTTTATTTTTTGAAGACGAGTCCAAATTTGTCCGCGCGTTCGTGTGTGATAAACGCCGTCTATCGATGTGAAGTCGCGAAACAAGTAACATTTCATTTTCGTACTGTCTCTGATACAAATAATATATTTACATAGGCTGGCGTAGTAGAAAATTTAAACTAAAACTCATATATGTATGAAATTGCTGTAGTGTTGCCGAGCTTAATTTAGATCTTTAAGATGAAGGTAGAGAATCATCAGGATTTTAGTACAGTTCAAAATTAGTCAAGGGTGAATCACCATTAGTGAACCTATGAAGACCTTTTCCCGGATCGAAGACAGTAGACGGTAACTTCAAATTGTGTCCCTTCATGACCGACCGAAAAGGTGACGCTATTGAAGTTCTGCATCATTTCAAAAATTAAGGGATAGAGGGCATTCTTTCAGAACATACTTTGGTACATTATTTTGATAACCCAGCTTGTAATGAAAAAGTGTGACGTGGTGATCAAGTGACAAGAAATGGGTAGATATAATTGTGCATGTAACTGATTCACTTGATTGGCCTTAGTTGGTTTCTCACTCTGAGTTGCCATAGGTCTACAAAGATTCAAGATGGAAGTACTAAGTTAAAAAGAAAAAACCTAAAGAATTTCCTATTTCCGGGTTCGAATAAAATTCAAGACAGTATTTTTTCATTTTGCTTTTGTCGTCCTGTTTCTTACCATACCTGAGGTAAACATTTTGTGCTTTAATAGACGGACCCCATTTGTTTTGGAGTCATGGACCATCAGAAGTCACTCGTAGATTGCTTTCACTGACGTGACAACCCTCGCCCCTTTTGAAAGGCAAAATCTATGTAGTACGCATTTATTGTAGCTAACTGAGAAGCATCTTTACGACCCATTGGTGTTTACTGTGGCACTATAACAACGCTGACTTTTGCCCGGCTGCGGGGATGGCTTACCAATTGGGACGTAACGTGGAAGCATAATTTAAAAATCCATAGAGGAATTATTTTAGAATAGGAACGATGAACATATAAATTTGCCTTGCACAACCAGGATCGTCTAACACTCCTCCCAATTCCAACAACTCCCCTTTTCTAACAAAGCAAAAAAAAAAAATGATTAATACCACAAAGATTTGCATTATTTGACTTCATGTTCAAGATGTCATTACGAGTGTAGTACGAAATCCGACATTGATTCTTTAATATTATCACAAGTAGCTGAACTTTAAAGAATTTGCAATCTTGGCTCAGACGTCACGTATGCCTAGTTTCCATGGTTCACGTTTGGTAAAATTACTTTAGAAAACATGTAACCGTGTTCTTTTAATGTAAGTAGATGGAAAAACCAACATGCCGGAAAAACCATGCAGTGGTTAGGTCGCATGCTGTCTAGTAATGGTAAGAGAACCTGTCCAACGGTTTTGCTACTTGAAAGGTTTTCCTGGGTACTTCCAAGTTGTTATATTTTTAATGTATTGTCTGTCTGTTCGGCTAAAAAGTTAACATATAATCCTGAAGAGAGATTTTTTTTAAAGGGAAATAGCAGTCTCTCAAAATTGAAGTAGTGTACTACTCTGTCCTGTTTCATGATTGGCTCTTCAGAGTAATATGACAGTAATTTTTCTCCTCAAATGTAAAATGACTAGGACTCACTGCTTAGTTTACATTTAATGCGCAATATTGATTCCCCTTACATAAAATGAAAGATATTTTTGAAGAGAAATAAGAAAATTTTGAGCATTAAGCTACTGTATCAAACTATGTGTGGGACGACTGTTTTTGCACTTTAATGTGCAAACAGGCTATCCATGGTGTAATTTTGCGTAAAAATGAACAGGGGTCTTCTAAAGCCCCAGTGATCTCTCCACGCTTTATTACCCCCCCCCCCCCCCCCCCGCCTTTAATATGCAAGGACTTTTCAGGCTCTAGATGCATTCTTTTCTTATATGTGATATAGGCCTACAGATATATACATTCCTTTATGTGTTGTTCTTATCATTACAACGATTATAAATGTTGGACTATGAATCGGTCTGAGAAATAAAGCGTGCATTGTTATGTAAACATTAGAAGGTTTCATGCAAGAGCCCCATTATCAAGAACATGTGTTCAAAATTCTCTTAGTCTTGTTTTCACATGGCATTCTAAATACAAAGTTATGATCAGCTTGACATTTTTGCGACTTTGTTTTGTTTTGTCTTGTCTCTCTTTTTGAAATCGGTAATTAGGACTCGTCCCATTTGACTTTGCTGAGAGTAATTTTACCTAACATTGTAATCATGTGCGTCCTCAGTAAAGAAAAAAATTAAGGGGAGAGTAGACTTGGTCAAGAAGTAGTAAAACTTTCACCTCAAAGATACTTTGGAATGAGGGCGCTCTCCAATTATTGTGACCAGACCCGTATCCTAATATACGGCTCTGATTATGACCCTGTTTCGTTCTTGCCTTAACGTACGTCAAAAGAAGACATCGAAATCTCAAAAAAATATACTGCAGAAGTACAAAAATTGATATCAAACGAAGTTAAATGATGCACTAAATTTAATCTTAATTCAAATTTAATCAAAGTTAAATTATATTAAAAGAAATTTTAAAAGGGGGAGGGGGGAGGAAGATACCCCTTTCTTAAGACCTATCCTTTCCTTTGACATTGTTTAAGTCAATGTTGCACACTTAAGTCAATATTACACACTCAAGTTAATGTTGCACACTTCGACATTCAAATTGTGGTGGAGATTTCCCTCTATAATTACGTGTGGAATGTACAGTAGAAGCCATGCACACGTTACTATTTGGTTTGTTTAAAACCTTCCATACTTTTTAATTAAGTAAATGCTAAATCACAAATTGTCCATTTATATGGTAAGTTTAGTAAATGGTTTAAGTTATTTTGAAGGGAATTGGGGTAGTTTTCCTCCTGTTTATTCTTTAATCTCAAATAAAACCAATTAAGAAATATGACCACGTGCGTCAGGGAGAGAGAGAAGAGAGGTAGGGGACTTATCCTGCAAAATCAAACAAAGAAGTGAATAACAATATTGACATCTTTAAAAATATCGCTGGAAAAATTCTAAAACTTCAAAACAGAAAATTAGTGCAACTCAAAAAGCCTAGGAAGTGTCATTGTCGGCGATCTAGAAAGTATATGGTCAAAAATTCTTGGCAACAAATCTATGACGCTAAGACAGTTTACTTAACCCCCCCCCCCCCCCCTCCCCTCCTAGGCATATTTCTGGCTACATACTTGAAAAAAACGCTAACATTTAGCAATGGAACTCTTTTCTTGGAGTAAAGAATTTTCTTGATTTGATCAAAAAAAAATTGCCAACCTTTGAATTGATTTTCTGCGCAATCCCATGAGAATTATAATATGTCGTCTTTTCCCTATCATGAATTTGCTTTAAGGAAATGATGGAAGAACAGATAAAACAACGTCAGTTAAACTTGATGACCTTTTTATGCTGGCCATGCGTATTTAAGTTTCCGTGAGAATTATGTCAGAACTTGGAATAACAAAGCACTCTTAAATGTCATTTCCGATACCTATTGACTTTAGATAGAAACTCGTAGCTCTTTGGTCTAAGTCACCCTTTTTTTTTTTTTTTTTTTTTTGTGTGTGTGTTAGTGTGTGTGTTTGTGCGTGAGAAAGGACATACAGGAAGAGGGAAGGAACCAAGCAAATAGTGCTGCACAATCAAGCAACCAATATGAAAAAAACTGCATAACTAAAAATATCGTTCGGTAAGTGTGGTTTTTATCAGGATTTCAGGAGGAAGTCTGGCCAGTCATAACTTTTTAAGGTTAATTTGGTATTCCGAGGAAGTATCCTGTTTGAATGCAGAGCAAAAAAAGATTTCTTAATTCTTTCATTTAGTGTCGTTTTCCTGCTAGTTTTATTGATCATTTTCATGTTAAACAAATCACGGGAAGAGGGCATGAGGGGGCTTGTGCCCTCAAAAATTTCCAAAGAAAAGTTCTGAAACTTAAGAATAAAATATAAATTTTATTCCAATAAACCTCCACAACCGAACTTTCTATTTTTATCCTGTCAAAATAAAACTACAGCTCCATTCTGCAAACATAGGCTTCTTGGCAAAAACAAACATTTCTCAGTGGAAGGAGTACCCCCTCTGACAAAGTATCTTTCCCTCTGGCCCTTCCCGCAATTATACAGGCGCGGATTTAAGGGTGGGGGGCTTTTACGGCCTCACCCCCCCCCCAAGATTTTTTCCAAGATGTGGACCTTTTTCCAAATACGGAGGCGGCTGGCGCGTGCCGCAAGCATGCAGTTGCTAGGAGTCCGTGGCATGCCTCCCGGGAAAAGTTTGAAATCTGCAGATCTCCTGCAATCTGGAGCATTTTAGAGAACTTTTTGATATATATATATTTGTTTCATTTTCATATATATAAATTTTGAAAACTACTTTTTAACACAACAGAAGTCCCTTTTCCCCTAGGAATTCCACACAGTACACAACTTTTTGAAAAAAGTCATATATGTAACTCTGAAAAGTTTTATCTTCCTGCTAAAAGTGAACGGAAATTTGTCCTCAATATGTCAAGATAAGCAATATTTCATAGCTGACCCTTTTAACACAGGGCTGGAAAAATGGACCTCCCTCAAGTTGGGGTGGGTCGTTCGTTTAGAATAAGCCCAACGCAGCGGCCAAAAGATATTGAATGGCTTCTTTGGGTGCCTGCGAGGATGGCCACTTACTGTTTGGTACTACAGATCAATCAAACACTAATCTATGCATTCGTACTTTTCGTGCTTTTTCTGTTGGTTGTTAATGCAGTGTTTCATTCGATCATGTGCATCATCAATGTCACGTGACGCACTTTTCTGGAGTTCTTAACATACCTGCTCGGACTTGTACGTATGTGCGTATAGGTACACGTTAAGTTTCCCAATCAGGGAAGTATATATTAGCTGTGGTTAGAGCGAGTGTGAACGAGAGTTGCTACGCAATACAGGACGGCAAATTATGGTGATACTAGGCGAATGAGAAAAGTTTTAGTTTTAATTCCCAATCACTGATTCCATCACGATATCCACACAAAGTCTTTCACCAGTGGGGAGACCGACTGCATGGTCAAGTGGTTAGAGCATCCGACTTGCAGTCGGGAGGTCGGGAGTACGAGTCCTGGCTAGGTCATACTGAATACTTTGAAAACGGAAACTGCTGCCATTGTGCTTGGTGCTCAGCATATACAATGGAGTAGGAAAAACAAGCAAGTGAGCCACAACTGGAAAAAAGCTGTGGCCTGTTCGACTTGAACCAATTGGTTAGAAACTGGGCCGTTAATATCCATTTACCCTTATCTATAACCTTCACCAGTGGGAAAACCTTTTCAAGAGCCAGGTTACATTAGAAGCAAAAATAAAGAGTTCATATTCTCAGCGAGAGCCAAAATAATATTATCACCATTCTTTGTGGTTTACATATATTGAGAAACTTGCCGTCCTTTAATGCTGTACAGTACAGCGCGGTGTAATAAAGGACGACGTCACCTGCCTATGCTTCTGATTACAAAGATTTGTCGGTCATTTCTGGTGTCCATCTTCTCTTTTCTTTCGTGTACCACCATAAATAGTTGTGTTCATTTTAAAGCCATTGATCAAAATTTAATTGTAAATGGTATTCAGATTGTTTGCGGGCATCTGTAGTCAGGTAGTGTTGGTAATCAAAATGATTACTACAATTAAGGCCGATAGACCCCTGTCGTTTCTCACCATGACTCGACTGCCGGATTTTTCTATAACGGGCAACAGCCACGAGCTTAGGTAGGGGCTAACTTCACCTATGAGTCATTCCCATGATGCATTGAGTGTACATTTCCCACTGCAGTTCCTCTATTAAAATCACGTGCTGATCACCACAGCAGAAGGCAACAGGGTCCAAGTAGACTGCAAAAGTTCTCTTTTGTAGTACACATTTTCAGTGCTGTGCTTCATATACGTCAGAAAATCAGTCAAGTGCCGTATGTGTTCCATTTTTCCATGTCCATGTGGGCAGTCATGCAGCCACTTCAAATGGCTTTTATTTTGCCTTATTTGGCTGAAGAAGTTTTCTCTAACATGTAGTAGGCTATCTGAAGCTGTTCATGCTTTTCAGGTAAAAATGTCACTATCGTGCAAAGTCTCCCACAATAACATGACAGTTATCCCTAAAAGTATTGACTCCATCAGTTGAAGTTACATGTTGAATCTAACTCTGTTCGCCGTAAAAAATAAAATTAGGCATATAGCAATGTTAGGGCTTAAGGCCAATTTTTGGAGTCACCCGTTTTTTTCTATGATATGAAACCTCGCGATCTGAATGAAGATACTAAAAATTTCAAATGGATTTGTCTCCTTTTCTTTGCCATCACTTTTGTTTTCTATTCACTATTCATTTTGTCTACCAAGGAGGGATGGGACTCTCAAACTTTGGACCTAGTATGGACTATTCTAAGCGAAGGCCTTGAAAAGTTTTACTGCATCTCTTACCAGTGGAGTAGCCACGGGGGTGGGGGCGGGGGGTCAGATCCCCCCTCCCCCCCATGACCCAACATTGCAATGCAAAAAAACACCTAAAATAGCGGTTTTTCTGTGCGCCTGTCTCTTACATTGTCGAAAAGTGAATAATTACGCACAATTATTGGGAGAGAAGTGTATCAAAATATCTCCTACTAGAACGAAATTCTTGCCTCATTTTGCCATGCGAAAATACTCCATTATATTCAGATTTGCTCTAACTTTTCTTTCCCCACAATTTTGTACACTGTAAAAAATAACTCAAAATGGCTGTTAATTTACAAAACAAAAATTTAAGGGAAACATAAAGATTACAGGAAAGTTCTGGTAATAAGTTTTCAGAACTTTTATATTTTCCTTATTTATCTTTTTATTTTGTTGTTCTGTAAGTCTAACGTAATTCTTTACAGTGTATAATTTAGTTCATTAAGATTCTGACACAAAACAAACCCGTGACATTTCGTGGCAGGCAACTTCCCATTGTGATTTAAAGTGTCCCGTTGTTGACAGAGAAAAAAATTAAGATGGGGACCGTCGCTGACTTTCCTTCCTCGTCCACATTCAAAGCCTCGCTCTTTTATTTGGTAACCTTCGTCGTCTTGATTTTCCCTTCTTCAAGTCAGCTTGTTGTCTTTCGCGTCGTTGCTTCAGTGCCGAGCCTCCTGACGCTTCTTACCTTTCCCTAGTTTCTTCATCCTTACCTCTTTAACATCATATCTGTCTGTATCTCTGGTGTCCGTTTCTGGCTTCCCCTCCGGAGGAGAAGGACCCCGTAGCTTTGGGATATTTTCAAATGGCGTTTGTAGAGTTGAAACAGCGGTTTAATTATACCTAAATCGGACTAACGACTGGACGTTTGATGGCGCTTCTAAATTTGAAGTGATTGATGATAATTTTCTCATGCTATTATCGAAGGAAAAAAATGCTGTTATCGGAGGAGTACTTTAAAGGCTCTCATGCTTCCCTCAAATGTATGAACTGTTTGAACGTCACTTACTGTTACAAAACTTAAGCCACTCCTATTCACTTAAATCACTTCCTCTCTTGAACGGTATGCACTGGTCAAACATAAGCAAAGCAAACTTCTAACAACATCAAACAAGGCTGAAACAAGGCGGGGACTAGTTGCACCCCTCGAACAACCCTGAAATCGCAGTGCTTCCAGAAATTTTGAGAAAAGGTAGAAAACTACTCGGTTGAAAGCAAAACAATGATGAACGTCTCACAAAAGTGTGTTTTACCGAAAAGTTTTAAAGAGAATTTTTCTGGAAATGCACATGGTTATTGCTTTTTTGGAATAAATGTGATACCGCAGCCTCAGTAATTACAGTGACTGTCACAGTTGCAATTATGAGTGTACTGCATTGCCTTAAACAAATGAAATCTACTGCCGTTGTTCATGATGCTCAGCATAGGCAATGGAGTAGGTAAAACAAGCCAATGAACCACAACTGGAAAAAAGGCCGTGGCCGGCTCGACTTGAACCAGTAGGTTGAAAACTGGGCCTTAAAGCTCAGTCTAACTATCTAACCAACTATCTTAATCAAACAATCCAACTTTGACAAATGTTTCATTTTTCCTTTCAGGTGGTGTAAATATGGTGTCAATTACAAAAAAAAAATCCCTCCTTTTTCTCCTTTAATATTTTTCTCCCAAAAATCATGGTGGGATCGACGTATTCCCAAGAAGCGACTATACGGGACAGGTTATGATGATTTTTTCAAACAATTTTCTCTCAGAACATTTTCAATTTTTTTCAGTGAGGAATATCTTGAGGAACAGTGCGATACTGGCTGTGGACGACTAAAGCCCGAATTTTTTCTTGTACCTACCCCCCCCCCCCAAGAATGTACTCGTATTTTGTCAGATAACAATGGTAAAGACAAACTCATGAGTGAGAAAGACCCCTTATCTATCTCCTTCATCCACCAAAAAAGTAATCGTGCCTGTTGAAAGGTAATTTTCATTAGTGAGAATTGTCCCGACGGAATTTGTTGGAATGGGTTTTTTTGTATTTCTGTAATTCCACTTAAGAGCAACTTGTTCAAGTTCAGTTTGGCATACTCATACTAACAAATCCAGAGAACACTCCGACTTTGGTATCGCAAGGAACTTGTTTTGTCGCCATTTTAAGTGTCGATTTTTTCTCAAAAAATAGGTTCCTCGCGTAGATTTCCTTTCTTTAGTTGTAAATTACAGAAAATTGAGTACATCACATTAATATTTCTATTGTACCTTCTTGTGGGACATGGAAGGATTTTGAATTTCTGCACAATGCCCTCTTTAAAATTTCCGACGAAAATGTTACTTAGTTACGGAAGAACTGAAGTAAAAACGTCCCAGGACTGTCTTGCAAACATCGGCTTTTTTGGTTTGGGGGTTGGCTCATATCTACTACCTGTTCTTTTTCAGCAAACCTAGAACGGTTTTGGCGACGAAACATGGGGAACTAGACTAATATTTTCAGCCTTCCCATACTTGAAAACTGATGAGTGCAAAAGTTTTCAAAGGATGTGTACATGCAGGGGAGGGGGCAAATTTAAAAGTTTTCTTGTACGCTTTCAGGGAATTGACATTGGCGCTACGCTAGGAGAGCTGCTCTCTGAACACGGGAACGTACAACCCGTGATGATGTAAACAATGGGAGCGCTAGAATGTCAAACTTGGTGCGGCTTAGGTCAAAGGATAACGTAGGGGCAAAGAATTCTGGACGCAGCCCAAAACCGAGCCCTGCAAAGTGTTCTTTCCTGGGGTATTTCAGCATATCCCTGGATGAAAAATGAAGTCTCTGGAGAGGTACGCTATTTATTTTTTCGTTTAACCCAGGTTCCTTGCTGACCTAATCCGCACAAGGGCAAGGACAGTCTAGGAGGAAATTTTCCTCTTGCCCCACCGTATTTAGCACCGCTACTGCATGTTAAGTTCTGAATTTCAAGAGTTTCGCCGTAATAAGTCTAGCTGTCCTGTCAGGTACAAAGCCCCAATTTCGGGTCGCAGGTGTTCTGTGAGAGTGATGTCGCTTTTCAACCCTATCCCCGAGTATTGGAGGATAGTTTTTGAAAAGCGTTATCTCGTGAGTTTCAAAGATTAAACCCCTGTATTCTGTTACTTAAACTTGTTGATCACCGAAAGTAGTGTGACAGACTAACTGAAAGAAAATAGGTCCAAGAATCAGAAGGACCGTCAGGTGCCTCCTTCTGGAAGTGTTTCTTGCTTCAATCCAGCTTTAGCTACAATTAATATTTTTAGAGGGCGCATTTTGTTTCTTATAGTACGTTGACCGTGACATGTTTTGAAGGAAGGATGTATTACAGCAGGCTGTGCTCCCATTCTTTCACAGATGACTTTTAATTTATTAGTATTTCCGTCATCTAAGGGTAGGTCAGGTATATTAGATTAAGATTCATCGTGACTAGCACTGTAGAGCCGATAGTTAATAGATACAACCCATTAAATGGGTTAAGATGTCCCTCCACCTATCAGCTGCAGTGGAAATATGGCCAAAGAGAGTGAGATTATAATCCAGTGGCGTAGAAAGCAATATGAAAGTGGGGCGGAGCAAGTTTTGAACTATGCATTACAACCTAACCTACCCCATTGACCAAAATGTAAATTTTTTATGCTTAAATTTTTGCTTTTTTCTACCTGGAAGAACGGGGTTTTATTTTTAAATAACAAAAATGCATGCTATAAATCATTTTTCAAATGAAACTGCGCACTGAAGAAGGTAGAATTCTTCGTTTATTTCCAGCCATGATACAGTAGACAACACTTCCAGTATATCTATGCCCTCTGTAAACGGAACATTGATAACATTTTAATTAGACAAATGATTCCCTGCCTGGAGTCTTGCCCGAAAGACTATCTAAGCGGAGCGCCACCGCCAGCGTAGAGGGAATTTTTTAAAATACCCATCAGACAGTCGAAAATGGTATTTCTCAGGCTTTTAAGTAATAGCTAAGCAGCAGGGAGGTAAAATGAAATCTTCAAGGGAAAGGGGCAAGCACCCAACTTTTCCTAGTTTTCTTTAAAGTGTGAACACCACTGTATTAGGGACGTCATTTGCGGCGCGCGAAGTGCGCCGAAATTTGCACTTTTTAAACAAATATTTGTGGATATGGAACTTGTATTGCAGCAACTTTTATCCTCTGGGTTTCTTGTATATATATATATATATATATATATATATATATATATATATATATATATATATATATATATATATATATATATATATATATATATATATATATATATATATATATATATATATATATATATATATATATATATATATATATATATATATATATATATATATATATATACAATATATAATATCGTTGTTGCTACATAATGTTATCTTGAAGGCCTACGAACTGAAGCTCTCCAATGAAATTTTAAGAGTTTCCGAAACTTTGTTGTCTACTTTAGACAAATTATTTCAAAATCAAAAGCTTATATTAGAGAAAATTTGGAATTTTATGAGAGAAAATTTATAAAAATAGCACTGAATGCCACTGTCACTTGATGATCTGGTGTCACAAATGGCAAATTTCAATCCTGTCATTTCCAGAGCTTTAAAAATTTATAACTGATTTATGAGACAGCACTTATGCATTAGAAATTGCATGTCGAGGCGCGCGAACGCGCGGAGATTTTTGCAAAATCAGTTACAAAATGGCGCTTGTATTGAAGAGATATCGGAATTTTATGAGAAAAAGAGTTCATAATATTACACAAAGAAAACGGGAAGTGGGGGTGGAAGTATACTTCCGTTCCCCTTTATTCACCGTGGGTATATCGTCCCCGCATCCCCCACCTCCTCTTTCTACGCCAACGGGTAATACTCTCTTCAAAACTGTCCATACACTTTAATTAAAAAATAAAAAATTAAGGTAAATTTACAGAACAACAAAACAAAGAGATAAATAAGATTTACAGAAAAGTTCTTGGAACTTATTACCAGAACTTTCCTGTAACCTTTATGTTTCTTTTTAATTTTGTCTCGTGAATTTACAGCAATTTTGAGTATTTTTTACAGTGCACCATGCAGTCACGGCCTGCAATTTGAACTAGTGAAAAAGTAGACTATCATATTTCTTGAATGCTTTTTAAGAAACATGAGACAATATTTTTCTTCCCCAAGCTGGAAATTTACTAAAAGCAGGGAGCTGGGATAACCCTGTGTTTTACCTTGAATATTACTGAAATATTATTAAATATATTTGAAAAAGCATTTAGAAGAAAACTCGGAGATTAAGCTGATGTTATAACAAGTTTTGGGCTCACAATAGTTCCTCTGGTGAGAGACGAAATTTGAGAAAACACTGACAAAGTAAAAAAAATCGCTGTGTTTACCGACGATGTAAATTCTTTATTTACTGCCAAATCAGCCAACTTCAATAAATACGTCTGTACATTTTGTTGCCAAATATCCAAACCCACCCCAGTGGGATACTACTAATTCCCCACGTCTCCAACACACACAACTAATGTCTTATTGCCATCTATCACGATAACAAAGATTAAGAGATGCATGTAGGTATTGGAAACTTGAAACAGTAAAGACGTCACACCCTTTGGCAGCAAAAGTTTTCAACTTTTTAAGCAGTCCCTTGGGCTAGGTCATCTTTTACTCAAGACGGAGGCTTGAAACGGGTTTTCGACCCAAAGGACAATGGGCTTGACGAGGTAGCCACACTGTAAAAATGTCATTAACCAGCTCTTTTACTATTAAAGAAGAAAAAAAGTAAAGAAAAAAAAAGAAAAATACATAAAAGTAGATGTCAATGAATTATGCATTCTTTTGATTTTCTTTATTTTATATTCTGTAAATGTACAAACGTTTTTTACAGTGTATGAAAAGATTGCCCCATATTTAATTAGTGCAGGTATTTTACATGAAATTCAGTGTCGAGAAGTTAAAAACTGTCATCTATCTGCTTTATCTAATGGTGACACTGGAATTCCACTGTGCAAAGCCAATCTTGTATACATTTTAATTCTTCATTAACCCAAGAAGTTCGCTCTTGAACGCCCGTAAGCATTACGCATGAACTGATGAAGATAGGGAAAGTATAACTGGGCTAATTTCAGAGCTGAACTTACCCCGCGGAGCGGACGGTGGTTTTCTCAGCTTCTTAGCTTCCAAAACCAGGGATATGACTGAAAAGGAATATGCAGCACAGCCTGCTATGCAGGTAAGACTGAACTTAGATACGCCTTGTTTGAGAAAAGACTGCAAAAAACAGGTTTAAAGTACATTTACATTCATTTTATTTAGGAAAGACTGACCATCATTAAAGTTACATATCATACAAAGTACGGTCTTTAAGCGAGTTCAACTTAAATAAAGTCGCGTTTCATTCAAGTAGAAGTAACCTAAACTTAGACATTGCACTGTAGCATTATGTCTAAATGGAAAATCCAAGTTCCACGATTTGACTTCGTTATAAATCTTATGCATAGATATTACGGGCATGAATGTTACGTACGCTACGTAATCTGGGGGCAAACAAAGAAACATCAAGAATAGGTGCGAAAAAGATTTCTCTTGGACGAGTAGATTTGCTCAAGCATATACGACCTGTACACAAATCAGCTGTCAGAATTTGATATCAACACCCTAAAGATTTTAAAAGTACTACCATGCTTTCCATAACGGACTGTTGAAGTGTGCCTTTGCAATTGCACTTAAGATTAGAAATTTTAGCCTTTATACAAACTCATTTTTCTTCCCAAAAAGAAAGGAAGCAACTTTTTATGGCATGCGTGTAAACGAATATATTTCGTGCAGAACTATAATTACTTATCGACATGCCTTATCACAAAATAGCAACAACTGCGTGTGCATATATATACGGATTTTTGATATTGGTCGATTCATACTTGGTGCTAACCCTCAAAGTCTACTGGTCCAGTAAGGTCAGGTGACCATGCATTATCCAGGCATAAACTCACGGCAATACGGATAACACCCTTATAGGCTGTTCCATTTTACTTAGGGTTGTGTTGTTTTGATGGGATTATATTTCAAAGAGAATTTAATGTTTTTTTTCTGTTTCGTTTTATTTTTATAACAAAATCTTAGGGTGTATGAATGAACAAGGATAAACAACTTTGAACCTGTGTTATGCAACAGAATAATACACTCCCGGGCAGTGGCTTAGCCACGGGGATGGTTTTGGGGTTAGAACCTCCACCATGACCCAACTTTGCGATGCAAAAAACACCTAATACAGTGGTTTTTCTCTCTATCCTTAGACTTTTCCCTCATATCGTGCCCTCAATCCCCCCATGACACCAAAACCCTTGCCATGACACAATCCTGGCTACGCGCCTGCTCCCGGGGTTAATGCTGTCGCTTGATTCACTAGGGATGTAAGCACTCTCGTGCTTCACTTGAATGGACCCTTCGATCGTCGGTATAGTATCCTGAGCTAGTTCATGGTCTATCATTGTTTAACCGTTAACTCCATAAAACCTTTAATAGACTGCTTATTTATTGTTTCTTACTGGCCATGTCACTAAACTGTATTTCATCAGACCAAATTTATACAGACAATGTAAAAATATACAATCCATTTCTTAGAATACTTAGTTTCATTTGTGAAAATAACACTTAAATTTATTACATATAATATATAGCACCTCTTTTTACAGTTATTATTCTATAAATACTTATGACCTCGACTTAAGTAATTGAAAACGCCTGTATACCCATCTGAATGAGGTAAGGGCCATGTTTACATAAAGAGCTAGTCGCAATTGAAGTTTGATTACAACAAGTCAAACAAAGATTGGTCTTAACTTTTTATGAAACTGAACCCAGATGTGTTACATTGCACATATATGAACAGTGTTTACTTCATTGAAAAATATATTTTCTAATGCAATTTTGTATTCACGAACGATTTTACATACAGAGATGATCTGAAATTATGATACTTCTATTTTGCATGGGTTCACTGACAGGAACACCCTTCAAAGTTTTAGTAAAATAAGAACTTCAAAAATCTACGCAAAACTGCACAGAAATTTGCTGTAAATAAAGGAATATAGCCGGCCCAATTTAGTGAAATTACACATGAATGATGTAAAATTTGTCCTGGATTACACAAAAAAGACACCCTTTATCTTTATCTTATTTTGAATGTTGCCTTAAAGCCCTGAAGTTCTTGTGGCACTTGAACTTTAAAGAGTATTTCTGCAGTTCTGTGACTGTGGACACATAGACACATAGAACCATGTCTACAATGAATGCCAACCGTGATTTGCTTTAATGTCCACCCGCATTCCAAACCTGTGATCGTTTGTAACTTTTTATTGCGATTAACGTGCTTAAAATACTTTTGAATAAAATACAAAATGTTTGATGGCACAAAATATTGCACAGATAGAAATGTTTACAAATTAAGAACAAATTCCAGTATCGTTTTTACATCTTAAAATATCTACACAGGGGTTAATCCAAAATTAAAAAAACACATTTTGTAAGAACAGATTTCTGGAGTAGCGTTCTTTCTTTCTATCTTGTGCGTGACTTCATGAAGAAAAAACACTACGCATAAGAGCACGAGTACAGGTGAGTACAACACATTGGTTCATATAGGCTATACCAGTTGCTACTGTGTGCAGGTGATGAACACCATAGAAAATTCGTGTGTAAGACTTTGTCATGAAAGTGCCTTTCATTGGTATTACTTTAACTAGGCAAGTTCTACCTTTTTGTACATGGTTACCCTTCAACTTGAAATTTGCCGTACGGGACTCTTTCCCTCAGGGGAAGGTGACTTTTTGCCCGACTTACGATCCCTAACCAGGGTACAATCTCTGCGCGACTGAGGCACCGAGGCTATGTCCGATTCAGCAAGGTTTTGGCCAGTAGGAGGGAGGCTGCCGAACAACTTCTGGTCCAAGCTGAATGCGTTGGCATTTCCATAAAAGTAAAAAAGCAAACGGTTGAATTCAGTTTTACGAAGCCGACGTCTGGGAGTTTTCAATTATAGAAAATCCTCGCATTACTTTTTCAAATTTACACTGCTTCACGGTTGATTCCGGAGTTACCTAGAATAACGTGGCTGTCAGACGCATTGAAATAACCAGAGTGGTGTTAGGGACAATTCACTGACAGAGAATAAACTAAGTTCCTCAAAATACTTACAATACGGCACCATTAAATCTAAAATAAATGTAAGCTTTGTTATACAAGTGAAATATGTGAAGAGGAATTCATCCTTCTATATGGAATCTATGAAAAAAAAATGATTTGTGCAGAAATTTAACAAAAAACCTAATCGTATAGAGGAATCCGATTAGCGCTTGTTTTAGTTACTGTGTGCAGCCATAAGTGGGGTCCATCAGCCTTTAATCGCCTTCATTTATTGTCTACATGAATTTCACATCCTCGTATTTAGTGAAGTTGAGAAAATCCAGATACACTTCAATGAACAACAATCCATGGAACAGGTAAGGAATGAAATTTAAAGATTAAAGGTGATGGACCCAAGTAATGGCTGACTAAAATCAGACCATCACAATCTGTCCAGATTCGTCTATAAGACCTTTTTTTCCAAATAACAACTATGAAGGATTGTGGGATAGTGTTTTGGTGCGCGTCGTTTTTTGGCCATGGCATAATGACATTGACAAAAGTGACGCTTACCAAAAATCTGTCCCACAATCCTTTGTAATTGCTTTTTGGAAAATGCTTTTGAGGAAAGACATGTTGAATTGAAATGCTGTAATGCCACACTTTAGAAAAAAGTCCCATCGGTAAGAGGTAATTTCGCTTAAATAATATACGCTTTTAAAGTTTTTTTTTTTTAATTTAGCTTAACCTACATTTTATATTACTCCTCGTACATATAAGGCAATTTCATGTGACGCCATGCGATTGAATTTGCCCGACATTGAAGGGCAAAACACGCACGCGGTGATCGTATTTACAGAAGAGGCACACGAAATTTCCATAGAACCTACTGTGACATATACTGCGCGTCGCAAGTACTCGTACTGCGCGTGTTGATAAAATAGACGCTTGCCCGTCAAATGACGTCAGTGAAATTACCTTATATATAATTCGATATAAATATCAGCATATTCCAAATTGAACCTTTTAGTTTTGTTTAACCTTTATTTTTGTTTGTATATAATATTTTGCTTCCCTCCTTCTTCAGTACCTTGAATCGTTCCTGTCTCATTAACTATCGTAATTCACCCCTCGGGTCAGTCTACTACTAAGAGATGCATATTGCCTAATATTTTGCCCTACTACACCCCATATTTCAATTAACATTTCCCTTATAGAGTTAGTTAGATGAGGTTTTGTCGGTTCAGTTTCTAACCAATTGGTTTAAGTTTCGGGTCGGCTACAATGACAGTTCAACAGTTCCATTTCTAAGTATTCAGGTATAACCCGGGCCGGTTAGGAGTCGAACTCCAAACTTCCTGGATGCAAGTTGGATGCTATAGCCACTTGACTATGTAGTCATTCACTTCACCTCACATCTATGTTGCCTATTTATCCAATGGTACGTCCCAATTTTCATAGTACGCTGTTGACAGAATATACAACCATGTATCAAACGTATGATTTTGCATCTGCACTCAACATTAGAGGTTATACTGCAACATGACGAGAAATCGAAGTGCAGTGCTGTTGTTGTACCCGGTTGAGACGGTATCTTTAGACACATCTGCAAGATCCAGAAATTTCTTTGGGCAATTCCTTGAGAGAACAACCCCCCCCCCCCCTCACTCCACATACCCACCTTTTCACTCTAAACCATTAAACCAGGACAAATCCATTCACGAAACGTTGTTATACAACTCTGCAAAAAGGCTTGCAAGTGGTAGTGAGTACGCAAGTGACTTGGAAGAAAAAATCCTGCGTAAACCTTTACCATAGGCGTCGATTTTGGGGAAGAGGGGGACATGCCTCCCCTCCCCCACACTTTTTGAAAAGTCATCCATTGACTTAAGATTGTTACACAGAATTTTTTACGAAAGGGGCCATGCCCCCCACTTTCGAGTAAAGATCGCCCCCTTCGCCCTTCACCGAAAAGGATCGAAATTCCCTCCTCCAGTAGCTGATGGAGTAGCTATGTGGAATAAATGCTCCCCCTCATCACCGAACTTATGAAAGATGACGGAAATAAACAACAATGACCTTATTAAAATCCTGTTTGTTCATGCGAAGTTAATTCATTGAGGATTACCTATTCCGGTTATTAATGCAGTAAGCTATTGTTCAGCATATTTATAGATATTTGTTCATGCGGTTTAACCTATCTTTTCTTTTAATGTAGTGTGTAAATGTGGACCAAAAATAGATTTTCCTATCCACCTAATGCTCATTGTTGATGTTCATCCATCCACTTGCTTGTGAACATGCTTCCACGAGCAGTTGAAAAGGCAGCATGTGAGATTCTTAATTTTCCTCGTGTCTCGGCTTGTATGCAAACTTCTTTTTCACGAAGTATTCCTTCGACTGAAAGCTGGAGGGAGTAAGCAAAGCGAGGCGTTATCCTCGAAAGGGTCATGCTCACTCGAAACAGCTATGATGTCGACTAAGCGACATGATGGCGCGTAGTTCTCAGGCTGTCGAAATCATCCTACCTCCTTCCTCCTTGACGAGGCTTAGGCATCTCGATATCAATTTGGCTATAACGTCGCTGTTTCTTGCAACATTTGGAGTAACAGCAATAACAACAACAGCAACAAATGACGTTCATCAAAACGACAAGCCCCGCTAAAATTCCAAGTAGGATCATCCAAAATTTCTGAACAAGTTCTTGAGTTGCAGAAATGGGACCGTTGCAGCAGAAGGAGTCTCCGCAGCACGCCTTGGGACATGTGTTGTTGGTCGCCACACATTCGGTAGGGTTTTCAATTGGACAACAGTCTATCGGGCAATTAGATGAGCTTTCCTTGTTTGCGTCACAGCGACCATCACCACAAAATGCAACGTCGGTCTTTGAAGAACTCCTAGGGATGAAAATAGTAGAGATATTTCATGGTTTCATGAATATTCATGATTCTTGTCCATTGAAGAGGTACACCGAATTGATATTGATATCTAAACGAGGACTTTGGAGGGTTCAATCACATGACGATTCTTATAATTAGCATAATTTGTCAAGTTTCACATTCCGAGTTACGTAAACAGTTTGAAGATGAAATTTTTGTATTCCCGCGTTCAATAGATGGGAGTAGGCCCTATAAATTGAAAAGTGATTTCGTCAAATTATACGTTTTGAACTTAATTAAATTGTTAATTTCTCACTTATGAAACCATTAATATTTGTCCGAAGGATATGTGGAATTGTCTATGCTAGATCATTTGTACGTAAAGGAACTTTACAGCCCAGATATGGACAAATTTGGTGAATTTCCTATTTCTGGGATTAAAGCAAACTTCTACATAGTTGCCAAAACCTTTTGAGTAGTTGCAAAAGTCATAAAAGGGTATGCAAAACTATAACTCATATCAGTTTTTTCAAAGGGACTTACATTCGGGAGGAGGGGGTGGGATTTTCTAAATAACCTAAAATTTTGTTCTATTTGATTTGTCAACACATGATTTCAAACCAATTTGAGCCTACTCTTGGTCTTCAGACAATCAGAAATTAAGTACCTTTACGAAGTCATACTAACCCTAATTCTACAATCTCCTGCTTACAGGCTCCAGCGAAACATTCTGACCACATCCAGCAATCGACTGATTCTTCGATCCATCCCCATCTTTCGGAACATCTGAAATTATGCAGACAAGAAACCAATTTACAGGCATTTTTTTATTTAAAATTCTAGGATATCGGAGAGAGATGAAAATGTCAATTATTTTATCATTATAAAACTTTTTGCAGCAGCCTCGTAAGGGGCAATTAACCAGTGCTGGCTTAACAAGCAAGTCATCTGGGCGGGGTGCATGCGCATATCCTCTCCCCAATCCCGTACCTACAACGGATGTTCCAAAATTTAAGTTAACTTGAAAATTTCTTGGAATAAATTGAAATTTTTCTTAATCCATCCGTAACACAAGAAGCATTCATATGACATAAATGTAGGAGTACGACCCCTATTTTTGTTCGAGTGGTCCAGACGTTCAGTTGTATGCATTTACCGATGAAAAAAGGTAACGCGTAATCCACTATTCGCTTAGCTCAGTTTTTATATCCTACATCGCGTTCCACAATTCCTTGCCCCAACGAAAAACGAACTCTCTTATTGCTGCGGCGCTTGATCGGTATAAGCGGCGAAAGTAGAAACCAAAACAGTCGGCCAGATCTCAAGTTCGATATTCCTTAAATCTATTTTTATTCCCCTTACCCAGCCAAAATGCCTTGTTGGGCCACAACTGGACTCCAGCTGGGCTACTTGCTAGGTCCCAGCTGGGACCCCTTTCGTGTTTGTCAGGTTTTCTAGCGTGGCCCAACTGGGTAAGGTTTTACCAGCTGAAGCCCAGCTGGAACCCAGCTAGGCTTCAGTCGTTGACGCTGGGCCGAGCTGGGCTTCAACTGGGCATCAGCTGGGAAAGGCTGCCCCACTTGAACCCCACGTGGGAACACCTGACAAACACAAATGGGTCGTGTCGTGTACTTTTCTTAAAGTTGCAAAATTTAAGACTCATACTATATCATTAAGAGTCATGCCTAGAATATATGGTTTGGATCGGATCGTGGTTTTTCTTGTAAAAGGACACGGCGATGACATTATAGCAAAACTCTCCAAATAAATATTCAATACGTCAATGCTCATCTAGAATAAGGAAATAAAAATTATTTAGCCATATCGAACAGGAGTTGGGGTTTGTTTACTGTTGGCTTGCTGTATTCAGTGAAAAGGGGTCAACTTTCGAGCATTTCTGGTAAAATCATTAGCGTCATTTCTTCCTGTTTCTCGAAAATTTTCCGGTTTTACCACCCAAGTATCCGCGTCGTTTTCCGTTTGACAATGATCTGGACGATTTTGCAAAGCATGGAATGACTATTTTACACCCATTGTCTACCAATACATAAGTCCATATATGTGCATAATGGTAAGTGGGGTTTCTATTTCTGGACGGCGGTTGGTTGTTGCGATATTCAAGTATATGTTCAAGTCCATTGGTAGACAAGGAAATGAAAAAAGGTAAGCCACTTGGCCACATTTTATACACATGATATAGACGAACCAGGACAGCAAGTGATGGTCTGATTTTAGTCGGTCATAGCTGTGGTCTATCACCTTTAAATCTTTCAATTTCCTGGCTTAACTGTATCATGGATTGATGGTTGTACACTAAATTGAATCTTGATTCCTTCAAATTCACTGAATTTGAGGTCTGAAGTCCATGTGGACAATGAATGAAAACGATTTAAGGCTGATGGACCCCACTAATGGCTGCCTTCGGTCACTAAAAACAATGAACGGATTAGTTTATACGTGAGGCATCAATAGGTATCACTTAATAACTTACGCAAGCGTAGCCCTGTATAAAAGTACGGTAAGTGTTGGGTTAGTTAAATGATTGATCGATTGATCCCTATAGTAATTTCCTCTTCTGATAGCCAGTAAAGGCAACAAAAAGAGTAAACAACAAAAGAAACAATTACCACAAAATTCATTTAAAAAACGAGCCCTTAAATCTAGTGAAGGACTGTTTCTCAAATACATCTACATATCGTTCAATATTGGATAACTCCATCGCTCACTCACATTTTGAATCTTCCTTAGTTGAGAAGAAAAGGTTGGGCCTACAGATTCCTGAGCACTTGGTTCGATACCCCTCCCCCAAACAGTTAGATCGACCAAGTATATTTGTTGTCCTTACAGCATTGGATTTACTTCCTCTTATGTATGCCACTATACAACCACTGTCACTGAAAAAATGTGTTACTCATCTGAGCACAACAACCCAAAGGCGCCATGCTCTGTTCGGTCAATTTAGAAGTCTCCCGGTCGTTTTAACCAACCAGGAGATTTAATCAGATAACGGATCAGTAAGGTCAGGAAGGTTGAATTACCCTGGAGATCTAGACACAGTTCCTCTCAGAGTGCGTTACGTAACATCATTTTAAACTGACCTTTCACTTGGCTTTAGCCCGGGTGTAAAATGAGTAACTTGTGCAATACTGTTATTTGTCAAGTTACATGTGATCCCAAAATTTCTAAACATAAATCGGGTTGTAATTTGTTTTAAAGCGGCATGGAGCATCAGCACACTATGAGAGTATTTCGTTGTTTTACAACATAACTTAGAGAGAATATTCGGTTAGTTTCAGTCATTTGACTATCTTTTATGAATCTAACTTTAAGTTTTAAGTATAAATGTTACCCGAAATATAACCCTTTGCTATATCTAGAGAGTCTGTTTAAGTTATGTTTTACAGGGCAACTTGGGGTGCTACTTGGTGCAGCCATATCAACAAACACGTGTGCGGTTTATTAGAATATATTCTCCTCATGATAGTAGTACAGTTTGTATGTTTGTCGATAATATGTAGCTGATACTGTCAGGGTTTAACCCCATCCCTGAGGCGGATTCAGGATTTTGTTGGGGGGGGGGGTATCGACACATTTTCGGAATAGTAGTCAGTTGAGCAATAAAGAAAGTGCATTGTAGTCAGCTCAGTGAATACAACACTATAGGGCAAGTCCATGCTACACAAAGGTGTATTTCATTAGTGGTAGTTGAATTGTCGCCTCTTTGTCAGAATATGGTCAAGTTCAAGGTCCGCCTTAGTACATGAAAAGTTAATTCTTGGAAATTTGAAATATGAGTGCACGTATACTTATGCATGGCACTCCCTCTGGATATGCACGGCAACTCGTTTTCAGAAAAAAAATATTTTATTCAGGACTCATATAAAAAGGACATCTCGAAAAAGGGGGATTTAAAAGGCACCGATGTTGTTTATACTGCATGTCAGCCATTTTTATCTCCCATTCGTGCACACGGAAGTACACTCAGCATAGTGACTGTATTGGTTTTGACACCCTGCACACAATTATGTCACTTCCACGTTTGGTGAGACAGATATGTGCTGTACGAAACGAATAAACCAATTCATACACTCGAAACTTCGATCATCATATTCCTCCTGTCATGAGGAACCCCGACAAAGACAACTTGTCAGGGAAGCAACGGTTCAGGCTTCCCGATTAAATTAAGCATTCGGAAGTAGGCTCTTACAACTTTCCTTTTGATCGCGCCTCATAAAATTTGGGAAATATGAATGGTTACCCCCGTGCTATCTCAAAAACTCATTGATAAGTAGTAACAATGTCGAGATATGTGACTGAATTTGCTAACATTTGACAACAAGTTTTGGCAGGCAATCAAAGTGACATATTCAAAACAAGATTCCAGAACAAACATAACAAGGTAACTTGTATTTTCCGTCTCGTGTACCAAAAGCAGGACGTTTCTATTTCCTACTGGACGGTTCTGATTTAACAGGGGGCTAGATCTACTTAATGTTTTAGGAAATAGGCAAAGTCATGTATAGGAGGCTACATTGAAGTCTCATATTGCAGGAAATACAATCTAAATTTGGATTTGTCCAGGTTTAAACCAACGTGTTAGTAGAGTTGGAATTCACAAAAGTGACAGTATGCGAGATAAACTGAAACAGGGGGAGGGAGCTACTTTTGCAGTCAGGTCCTCGGTTAGACAAGGTACCTGGAGAGGGTTACTTAAAGCTTATAACGAGAGGAGGGGCCGGGCATTTTCACGGAAATAAACATACTAAGATAAATTGAGATAATGACAACTACTGATATTCTAGGGATCGAAGTTTAGCAAATGAGAAATCTCCCTGGCCCCTTTGCTACGAGTCCACATTTCCTTTCCCAAAAAAAAATCCATAAAATATCTTGTGTTGCCCCCACTGATGTTTTTGGCCCAGCTTCAAAGCACAAAGAATAACAATTTGGTTATTTGTCAAAGAGCCAATTGACTTGTTAAAGTCTAGTAATTCATGAACAGAAAAAACATATACCTATAGTACACCGCTGTATAGAGGTCATGCACGTGGCGTCAGAGCGTTTTGATTTGGATAACTGGATTGAACTTATCGTGCGCAGTCGTTGCATAACCTACACACGCGCACAAAATCACCTTAGTAACAGTTTTTGTACAATGGACGCCTGGATGGCAAAACAGGGAGAAACGCAACGCAATTACGTCGGTGCATAGTCCCTAAGTGTACATATATTATTACCGTACTAAGCTGGACCGGGGTAACTCTTTTCTAAAAAGCGATTGAGCTTTTAACTAGGGGTTGACTTAAAGTATAATGTTCTACTACAGTATAAAGATAATAGAAACCTGTAGTATAATTTTCCTCATGATAATAGAAACCGATATTAATCAGAAACAATCGATACTGACAGTCCCTAACTTCATTCGTTCCTCAGAAAAGTATTATAATCAGGGACTCCAATACAAAAAATGAAACTTTGGCAAAAGGACATTCTAAAATCTTAGATGTTGTTTATGTAGCCTATATACAGATAGAGAACGATATAAATACTTTGTGCGCGAAATATCGGTTTTACATTTACCATATACCCTTCCCTCTAATCACCTTGCATAGTTTTAGACATACGAATATGAAAGTTTACCTTAATAATCTTAGCAAGCAACTCTAAACAGGATGGAATATTCAATACAACACCCAATTCTCACACTAATATATCATTTTGTACTAGTATAGGATTTAGTGAACACATAAGCTAGCATATAACAGCAAGTTTTGGCAGACAATCAAAGTAGACTTTTTTGAAACAGATTCCAGAATATACTATGTTATGAAGTAAGGTGGAGTATATTTTCTGTCTTGTCCACTTAAACGACGAATAGGGATCTTCTTTTTCTTACTTGTGGACTGATTGAATTTATTTAGGTTTGTTTGCCCCATTTGTGAAATATATTTAAGACTGATATTGAAAGACGTACCATCTAAATTTGCATTTATTTCAGATTTTGTGCATAAGTGAATTGAGAATGAGCTAAGAAGACCTGAATGGGGGTTGTTGCCTTTGTAATCGGAGCCATAGCCAGACAAGCCTCAAAAGGGGTGAAAAACCTTTTTTTAGGGTCGAAAGGTATACTAAAATGCTCAAAGGCATTAACTAAAGGCCTTGAAATTTTTTATATTTTAGGGGTGAAATTGTTATAATAACGTCGTAAGAATGCTTATCCGTAGGAACCCTAATGAGAAAACTGAATGGCAAATTCACTTGGACTGTCTCGGCTGAGTTACCAAGATGTACAATAACATTCAAAATGAAGTAATGAATTGTTGTTTAAAGAGTACCTCGAGTCTAAATTTTAATTTAAAATATATAATTTAGATGTTGCAAGTGAATCTTATTCATCCAACTCTCATTGTCATAGCTCATTCTGTTGTTGATACGGTATTAAATGTTGAAATTTATTCACTTAAAACAAAATAGTATATCACGCAAAAATTTGTGACTTTTCGTTGTGATACTCACGTTACCTACTTTGATTCCATTTCATTCAAAATGTTCTTATGACAAATGGGAAAATGGGGGTTTGGACTTTTTTTAAGTCATTTTCATACTCTGTAATATATATTTTTGAGACTAAAGACTTGAGGTACACTTTAATTTTAAGATCCATGTCTCACCTTTGTTTTGCATTGTGTTGGCCTTTCTCTCCATTGCAGTCGAAATGTGATGTCGTGTTTCTAATGGCATACCTCAGACGTGTGGGGTCGCAATGGAAATTTTCATATTCAGGCTGAAAGAAAGATACATATTTCGAGTTTTAAGATTTGATAAATAAGAGTTATATCTACCTATGTTAGAGGTTGATGTAATCCTTTGAATATTTTTTCACCCTAAAAATTTCCAAGTTACAATTAACTTGACTCATTTGCATACAATTCTACGTATCTTCTGATTTTTCCGGCGGCCTTCCAAAGCTTAAAATAATTTACCAGGAAAAGTGGGCTCTTACAACTATTCATCTCACTCTCAAATTCTTTTTTTCGTGATACGATCAAGGCAAGCACACAAAGTCTCGAGAAAAGGTATAAATTTGGAGATTAAATTCTTTAATGGAATTTAACCTATGCCCTTCACCATCTACGGTTTGTAGAGCATCGTCTCCGAATCTGTACAAAAAGGTGGATAAAGACGACTGAATTTTATGGACGTCGCAAGTGACCATCATATCCCTCTTGGCATCGTCCATTTATCACGACCTTTGCCAAGAAATGATGACAAAAGTTTTCTTGACAAAATTATTTTTTCTGACATACAAATTGCCCCTATAATCGAAAGATGTGAACATGTAAAAGGCAGAATGCACCAAATACGAAAAAAAACAACACCGAGACCGACGACGGGCGGGGCGGTCAAATCAGAAAACAGACTAAAAGATAAAAATCATCCCATCAGAATTATCTTCGTTCATTTTTTTAACTTACCTCGACTTTAAAAGATGAATTTTTTAGTCCACCACAGCACGTATAATAGTGCACGTTTGACATGCCTATTTTGAGGTTGTAGTTCATACATTCTGTCTGCGGTAGTCCTTCTGATTGTGTCGGCATCTTTGGTGTTGTTACTCTGGCGGCTAACTTTGTGTTGCTAATAGCGGCAGGGAAGTTCTCTGCTCGTACTTGGCAATATCCTCCATTTATGAAAACGAGGATCATTGTTACCAGTCCAAGGATCATTTTGCTGTTTTCCATATTGATAAAATGCTCCATCTAACTTTTTGTGACGAATATTCTTTCACAGCTTAAAATCAATAACGAGTGACAGAGTAAATCACAGATTAGTTCCCCTGGTTCTGAAGAAAACTTACTTTTCTAAAATTTTAAATCTAGTAGAAACCTGACTTTTCTGAAATAATAAATCCAATAGATATTTCTGAATTTCGCTAAGAACTAGAAATTATGTTCCAATTTGTCGATTATTCTCTCTCAAAAACTTGCGTCCATTCAGACTTGACGTTTGCACAAATGTGTGTGTGGTGAAAACTGTATTGGTCTAGTAACCGCGTCAAATCGGTGAAAGGTAACGTACGGAAGTCTTGAGCGGACGTATGATCAGTTATGATCACAATACAGGACTGGAAAACCCCTTTAAAAATGTAAATTTAATTACATTCAAAGTGAAAATAGAAACTTAAATAATTTTTGATCACCCGTCCACACCTTCTTTCAGACATCAAAAGCAAGTATTTACGCTAACGAGAAAGTAATACCACGATTTTCATTTGCATTAGTGGCACTTACAATGTTCTGTTGGCATGAAGTTTCCGATAACTTTCCGGGTAAATTTAGTGGATGCTATGGTGACTGGCATGTTGTGATTACAAGATAAGTTGTTAAATACCATGCAAATTAGACTGTGTATCTATAAACAAAAATCAGTGGCCAACGCTTGCTTGCTTGCTTGCTTGACATTGTCAAAAGTTGGATAGAACATGCCAGATTGAAAGGCATTTTCAGATGGCGAAATTTATTGACATTAAAATGTACCGCAGAAAAATTTCTCTTTTAGAATGTGAAAGGCATACTCTGGTGGATTTTCACTTGAGTCTCGTAACATATATTCATCATGTTTTTCCGCCACCTCTTATTCAATGGTGACAAAAAGAAGAGTGCGCGTTTTGCTGAAGCGCGCAACTTTTATTCACCCTCGAAACCAAAATTAACATGGGACACTGCTGAGAAAAAGAAGAGTGCGCGTTTTGCTAAAGCGCGCAACATTTATTCACCCTCGAAACCAACATTAACATGGGACAATGTTGAGAAAAAGAAGAGTGCGCGTTTTGCTAAAGCGCGCAACTTTTATTCACCCTCGAAACCAACATTAACATGGGGTAATGTTGAGAAAAAGAAGAGTGTGCGTTTTGCTAAAGCGCGCAACATTTATTCACCCTCGAAACCAACATTAACATGGGACACTGTTGAGAACAAGAAGAGTGCGCGTTTTGCTAAAGCGCGCAACTTTTTATTAACCCTCGAAACCAGCATTGAGATGGGGCGCAGTGGATTTGTCTGCAGATATTTATGTAAAGGATTGTAGCATTTCCCTAAATCATATGCAGGCCTACGATGTAGCAAACAATGATATTCCCTGCATGGAGCATCAAAATTAATCCTCTACTTACACCCGTCTGGTTCAATTGCCCGATTTAATGAGAGTTCTAAACAAAGGTGTAATGTTCATATGTAAAAGAAAAACCAAACGTACTCAAATTAGTGAAATTGCCACTCAAATCGAACATGTTATTGTCAAGAATTGAAATTTCAGCAAATAAAGTTACAAGATTCGAGTTTCCAAAGTGATTGAGGGCAGCAGAGGTTGGATCAGTTTCTCATATATGCGAAGGCCCGAGATGTTTTATTTCTTTTAGTTTTTCATTCTGTTGTGCTGACCTTGAAGTTAATAGGGATACGACCAACATGGGATTACTGAGGAGAAAATCGGTAGTAAAATTTTTAAGAAACACAAAAACTGTTTTCTTTTTTTTACAAAATTGGTTTTAAAACAAAACATCAAATTTGATCCACATTGTTGAATTGCATCCCAACGTGAAGTTGGTATTGATAAGCCAATGACTTCTCTCACATTTGTGGTAACATAGCGTCATAAAACGACTGCCCTTCAAGGCCTGATTAGTTATGAGAGGCTACAATGACATAATCTAAAATATCTGCACCGCTCGACTGAAACGGCTGCGTGCACACACGCAGAGACAGTGGCATCAGCTTTGCAGTTAACACACTCCACAGGCTTATTTTAATCTAAAATATCTGCACCGCTCGACTGAAACGGTTGCGTGCACACACGCAGAGACAGTGGCATCAGCTTTGCAGTTAACACACTCCACAGGCTTATTTTAAGTTTGCTCTAAGTTCACCCTAGAACACAAATCTATAGTTAAACTGAACTTTCATGAGTACTAGTATGATATGCAGGTCTCCGCGCATGGGTGTCAATAGGTAGAGGTTAGACTCTCGCGAGTGTTCCCCGGGGAGTTGACAACTTTCTCCTCAAAATCCCCTCCTGCAGTATAGTACAGTATATCGTATTTGGCTTTTGTCTAATACGCCCTCTAGCGGTCTATTAATTGTATTGTTTCTCAACGAGACAGTCAATCCTCACATCCACCAAAAATCGCTTCTCTTCTAATCTGAGTATGCATGACGTCACAGCGTTTGCATATATAACTAGCAAAAACTATAGCTGTATCAATAAAATTAATAGAGAACACATTTTTCGATAGTTTCTTAACTTTTTTGAAGTATTTATTACACAAAGCAATGAATCTGAGACGAGTTTTCGAACTCGTAATAACAGTTTTCATTTTGTTCGAAAAATCTGTTTTTTTTTTCTGGAAAACGAGTTTTTGGCACGGTATGCCAGAAAGAGGGTACACCAGGAGTTTCCATGTTCTTCCTTTAAATCTAACATTACCATGAAATATATCTGAATACGTTCAGGTATTCGCAAGATCGTGGGCAGTCAAAAAACACTCCAAAAGTTTACCTGTTTTTGATGGCAAATTTCCCTATGAAATTGCGAAAGAAACAATACCTAACGATATTTTTAGTAAAAAAAAGACTTAAAGATTTCAAATTACTAAGGATGCAAAATCAAGGAACGCCTCTTATGCATTATTCAGAAGCCTGAAGTTCCCTCAGCATGTTACCTTGGTACCTACTCTGCGAAACTCTTGATTTTTCCTTGTGGACGGAGTTTCCATTTTAGAGGATGGCGTCACAAGCCTCATTAACGCTTCCGGTGAGACTCGACTGGAGAAGCGTTTCTCGTTTAGGAGCAATATCTTAATAGACCTATAGAGGGCGGATAGAAAAAGGGCAAATACGGTATGTTGTACTGTGCTGAAGTACTGGACTTGTGTAGAGGTAGTGTTGTCAGCTCCCCGGGGAACACTCACGAGAGACCTGGCCAAGTCTAGGTAGAGGTTGGAGGTATGTCTCGTACTTTTCAAATTTGAAGTCCCTCCTCTACCTCACCTTGTTCAAACTATAACCAAGATAGGTTTCGGTTAGTTCTCGAACTGTCGTAGTTGGGTACGCGTGAGAACCAATGAAATCAAACCAAAAATGGTGAAAGAGCCTGTAGGTTACACTAGCAAGAAAATGTGTTAAATTGTCCCAGATATTACACTGTTTTTGCACGTACTGCTCGAAACAAGGGGACGCAGTACATCTACTGTATTACATTTGGTTCCTAATATGAAGTGATTCGTAGTTAAATGTTTTCGTTAAAGTGTACCTCAAGTCAAAAAATCAGAAATATGTATTAAACAGCATCAAATATGAATTCTAACAGTTGAACTCCCATCTTCATAGGACATCCCTGAGCCGATATATAAAATGTTGAAATTTAGTCTCTTAAAACAAAATTAGTCCATTCTGCAGAAATTTGTGAATTTCTTGTTGTGCAACTCACATCATCTGCTTTGTTTCCCTTTGTAATAAAAATGTTTTTATGACCGTGGACACTATCTCTTTGCTGGCGTAGCATGTTGTACAGAGAGGACTTAATTAATTACATAATCCCATAAGCTCCCCAACTGCCTGCAGTAGCCATATAGACGAATCCGATTAGCACCTGTTTTAAGTGACTGTAAACGTAGGCCGCCATTAGTGGGGTACATCAGCCTTTAACCGTCTTTATTTATTGTTTAAATGAATTTCAAACCCTCATATTTAGTGAATTCGGAGAATTTAAGATACAATTTAGTGTACAACCATCCATGATTGAGGTAAGCTAGGAAATCGAAAGATTTAAAGGTAATCGACCCCAGTTATATGGCCAGCAGAAATCAGACCATCACTTGCTGTCCGGATTCGTGTATATGCTAAATGCCAGGGATATCTGGAAAAGAAGTACGTCGAAACAGTCCAAAAGTAAGACCATCTACCCCACTTAAGAGGAAGAGTGCGAATAAATAATTCACTTCGAATAACAGCCGGGGTAGAGATTATGTACTATACTCACGTTAGTGCTAGTGTTGCATGCATTGAATGCACGCACGCACACAAGCATTCATATTATCCGTTGGAGAGCATTTCCGCAGGGAGTAGGTTTCATGCAAACAGCCTATTTCTTCTGTGACCGTTTTTGTAATTCGGATCCATCCTGCAGTCAGTTTTGTTTACTTCAGTCCGAGACTGTAACGTTCAAGTCTCGATGTGGACTCGTCTTGGCATGATGACAAAAAAGAACGTGGTGAGTCGACCGCGTGCTCAGGTTTTCATAAAAACGCGTGCACGCACAAAGGTTATCCAATCATTATGTGGTTGTGACAGCGCGACTATGCGCTGCATATTACCCGACTTCGTTAGTGCACACAATAGAAGTACTTGTGGTGTATTTAGAAAGCGCCGCTTTAATTCCTAATTTAGGTTTTTGAAATGCCTTATGGCGTACGTTGAGGCTAATTCTGTGCACCGCATACGCAGGCAACCCCTAAAAAGTAGCAAACTGTTAATGAAAGTGCGCACCGTCAGTAAGAAACGATTGGTTGATCGAGACACTGCAAATTCGAACCATTTTTTGGCCTCCATGGTCGGACGTTCCGCCATTTTGACCTTGTACTTTCAGCTAGTCAGTAAATACTTTTAGGGCTAATCTATACGATTATCAAGCAGCGCTTTTAATTTGTTTGTTATATTAAGTCATGTGAGTGTTCAATTTCAGCAGTTTTCAGACGTGTGATAACTTAGGCTGCAACTTTATGCGTAGACTTTACTCATAAACGTTGTATTTGGAGCAAACGACGCCGCACATTGTTGCATGCACAGTAAAATTTTGTAGCATGAAAAATCGGTACTAAAATTGGGCGATTTTTGAAGTCATCCTACCGCAACAAACTAAATGACCTTGGCTGGTGTAAAGTCGTAAACTCTAGTAGAAGCAGACTGGGAATCCGCCGAATCAGCACAATCGGCCTGAAACATTGCTTTTTAGATATTTAGTCGATTAAGACTGATCCGATTTCAACTGGACTAACCACATCCTCAAACCTATGGTGCAATCGGCGTTCGATGTGGCAGAATATGCACCTGCCTTGCTGTCTTGTACTTTTTTTTTGTAGAGGACCGAAGGATTGGAAGGAATATGATTTTTCAGAGGAATTTGAATAAGTTTCAAAATCATGTCATAAATCTGAAGTTTGTTTCCAAGATTTGGTATCTCAATAACTATGACTGGTCGGGAAGCTGCTTTTATGGAGTGAAAAATAAGTATGATTGAATGTCCCTCTTTTCATCTAACGAAAAAAATTCTCGAAATGCGGCCGAAGACTGCTGCATCTGCGTAGCAAGCTGTGTGGCGTGTTTCTTGTTCAGTCATATCACTTTAGAAGCAAAACTCAGCTGAATAAACAGGGACCGCTCCGCAAGGTAACCGGTGTTTTCCCTGCGCTGCACTCTGTGATTGTGAATGTGATAAGGATCGGCGTTGTTTACCTTGACAACTTCGAAGAAAAAACCGAACATGCCTCGGAAGTCACTTCAAATACGCATTGAAGTTACAGTCCAAGCGGTATATATTTATCTTTTTTCAGTCTTTCAGACCATGGTTAGCAAATTCAATTCTAGATTTTCCTAAATTAAAGTTGTCAAGCTTCTGCATGCCCAGTTTAATAGCCAAACGTTACTATTATTATTAACGTTAATTAGCCTAACCATGTTTAACGTAGCCTAACTAAGCCTAAGGCTAACGCTAGGCTAGCTGCTATGCCCAAGCTAATGATTGTCGTTTGCTTCAGGATGACATTAACAACCTTGGCCTCGGGGCATGTGTTTTCAGCCCTCCAATTGTAACATTAGTTTCACAAGGAAGAGTAGCTCTGTTCTTTTCGATTGCCTTAAAAGTTAAATGGTGAGTTAACTAAGGTAGCCTAGGCCTAGGCTTATGTTAGATTCACAAGTAAGGGGTGGAGATCAGGGTTCGCGTTTTAGTGCGTCTGCGCGTCATAGACGCAAGGTTCTGTCTCTGGATGCGCAGTTTATAAATTAGGCTTCTTCCCGCGCGTCCCGAAAAGTAAGCTTGGACGCACTGAGAAATTTGGCCTCAGCCAGCATGGATATTCCCTGTTACGAAAAATTCTATGGGCTGATGCACGAGGCTTCCTTTTCGGAAGTTCTGGCTTCAATTCAATCTTTTACTAAAGACGGTTTGGCTCCCCGATATCCCTAGAAAAAGAGATAAAAACACTGTGCAGTGTGCACATATATACACATGGCCTTAAGCCCCATATCGGCACGGAGTTCACTGACAGTCAGAACCAAACACTATGACCCCAGCATAACCTGATACAGAACTGTTTTGATGTTATACTACAAAGAAGGCAACCTGCAAAAAATATCGCTTGTTGCGCTGTGAAGGGGCGGGGCTTATTGCTTCATTCACAGTGCACCGTTCGAACGAATGCTCTCTCAGAAAACACATTGACTTAACTGTGTGGTTTTATTGCTTCAGATCCCCGTACAAAACTAACGTACTTTAACGAAATGACTGACCACGTGTTGTTAACACATTCCGTGACAGACAAAAATGTACTTAAATCGAAGAACGATTCCTACCCCTGCAATGGGAATGTTCGTTTGATATTTTCCGCCACGACACGGTAGTATTAAATGGAATTCGATTTGGAAGAGCACTCAAGGTGTATTCCTTGCTGTCTCGCAGAAGGAGCCGCGTAAGTTGCTGTACAAATTGTTCTGCACAAAACACATAGTACAGACTATCTAGCTGCAGTGTTTTGCTGATTTTTCAAATCCCCAAGCTTTGCATACATATCTGTGCACGTTTTGTACACTAATCACCTAGAATCTTGTGTAGTACGGTGGTTATTATCTTGCATAAATTAAGTTATCCCCAGCATTCCTTCAATAATACAGGACTTAAGCAATGTTGTCATGTGACGTCATTGCAAACGAAAACGGTAATGCAGGTGGTACGTTTTTACCCCCAAACAAGGCATCATGATTTGCTGGGTGACATCATATGCATAAGATCCATTACAAAATTCAGATTAGCCCCGGCATCGTGATTGGTTAAATTGCGTTGATTCTAGGCAGCCAATCACAACTCGCGCCTTCGCCTATGTGATTTAGTGTGTGAAAATACTCAGTCTCGAGACAAGTTTTCCGGTTGAGTTTGTGTTATATACGACGATCGTGCTTGTAATGTGGGCCAGCTAGCAAAGCCGGACAAGCCCCGTGCTAAATTCACCTAGAAACGGCATCACAAATCTCTGCGTGCGTGGATTTTTCGGGGATCGGACTTACGTGCATTTCAATTGCAGATTCTTTTTAAACAAGACATAAGATTTGGACGAGAACTGCTAAAAATATGCGGGGATATTTATATCGGAAAGAAACCATAAGATACGTTATACGGGTGCCCGGAACTTCTAAGATTATCATGATTGCTTAACATGGGGTTCATTAAAGCGGGAGAGTAGCTACTGTACAGTATATTAACACAACTACAACCCAGTACAGTAAAAGAATGCAATGTTCCGACATGATTGGGGGATGAAAACTAGACAGAGCATGATGTTGGCCTTTGAACTAAATTATCAAAGGGCATGTGACATGGACTGCAAACAAGTGTACTGTATTAAGGGTTCATTTGTATCTCCAATTTTGAAGTGAAACTATTTCTCCTACAAAAATGATATCCCGTTCGTGAAACGAATGGAACTATTCCCGGTATTTCCCATCCTGAACTGGTTATGGTAATACGATATGCACGAAGCAAGGGCAGGCGCGTACTAAAGTGACAAACGTGATTTCCTTCTTTTTGATAATCTGTTATAGGTAATCAGCATCGGGCAGATTGTTAATTAAATAATTGGTAATCGGGTATTACCTATTATAGTATAATCGGTCAATACTAAAAAAATGATGAAATTTATGGGATCAGCACCCTTCACTCTACAGTATTACCAGGAAAGCAAACAGAAGCATTGATGTCACATATTTTTTCTCTGAGGTTATTGTATTCACTCTTATTTAGCACTATGGACTAAACTTTCAGCACCTACACATTGTAGTATTTAACTCAAGTACCTACAGGGGAAAATAGGGTTGAACTTGAGGAAAAGCATAGATGGCGGGAGAATTGGACCCTTTAAAATTCCTGGTGGATAGGGCTGCCACGATATCGCGATATCGCGATATCGTTGATACAGTTTTGCCCGGACGATATCGACCAATGTTTTGTCAAGATGTGATATCGCAATAAATCAAATAAATGACTAAATCACTGTGAAATCCCTATTTTTATTGTCTTAAGTCAGTAATCTAAAATGATCATAATTTATGGTGTCACGAAAAATGAAATCTGCACTTAACCCACCACAAGAAAACATGATATAAAATCGGAATCTGTTTCAAAATGCAGTGAATACTGTAACAGCTCACATACGTTCTAGACTTGTGAAGAGTTTTGCACAATCAATTTTGCTACATGCACGCATAGTCAATCTCCCCTCACTTTTGGTATGAAATCAGTAGTGGCTGCATGCAATAAACAGCTGTTTTGCTTCCTTGACGCTGATGGAGAATGTTTAGACTAATGCGCGATATCGTCGCGGAAATGCTGGCGACATCGATAAATGAAAAATGGTTATCGTGGCAGCCCTACTGGTGGACCCCTTAAATTCAATGTGTCATACTTTTAAGGGGTCCAAAAACCAAGGCTGGGACCCACTAAATTTGGAGCTCAGCGCTAACCCTGTTGGAGATGGCTTGGTGGTTTGAGCGTACTGCTCAAATACGGATCAAATCCTGGTGGAACCACTTGGAAATTTTCCGGGGTCTAAAAATTAGCTTGTTCAGCATAGCTGTTCACAGTGATGCTGAAGGGGTTTAAAAATTGGTGAATTACAAAATTGGGTATTTGTTTGTCCGTTTCAGGAAGTTGTCCGTCTCAGGAAGTTATCCGACTCAGGAAGTTGTCTGCTTGCTCAGTTCAGCTGTTGAGCAGTGGTGCAGAGCAAGTATAACCTCCACCCCCTCCAGCCTTTGGGAAAGTGGCTAAAGACTGGGGATACGCTCACGTCCGTCGGATGGGGACGTTAAATGGCGGCCCCGGGAGCAGGATTGGGAGCGATTAGTACACGCCTGCCTCGTTACCTCTGAGCATTAGTTGAAAAGAGAAGGTAAAGAGAAGGAACAAAGAAGTCCTACTGTAAATAACTTTACGGTAGGAATGCTGGGAATTCCTTAATTTGTGCAGGATAATAGGGCTTGATTGTGCTGTTTGCGGCTGGTGGGCCGTTTATAGTGCAATTGTACAGATCACTACTATGACAAACATGTGAGCGCTGTACATGTATTGAACACTGCATTGCAAGCAAGCTGCATCAAAACAGCGCTGCCGGAGTGTTTCATGAAGTAACTGGCGATATTACATAGGACCAGGCGGGAAAATACAACAGTTGGTGGAATGTTAAAAAGTGCACATGGTCTGAAGAAAGCTTTAGTAAATGCGGGATGGGCTTTTACTGTGAAAAGATGATATAAACTCAGTGCAAAACACCAACATTTTTGTCACATGCTTACATCGGAGAACATGACTTACGACGCCATTTTTAGACTTGTACCTTCCTGTACAAAAGTGATGGCTTTTTGTTGTTGTGGTGAACATTATGTCATTTTCAGTTAAATGGTTATCCGCCGGTTAATAAAATCGGTTAAACAAATAGTGACCACGTGCATCACTGTTTTCGTTTGCAATGACGTCGTATGACAACATTGCATAAGTCTCTACTGTAAATAACATTACGGAAGGAATGCTGGGAATGGCATAATTTATGCAAGATAATAACCACTGAACTTCACAAGGTTCTGGGTGCTAAGTGTACAAAAAGTGCACAGATATGTATGCAAAGCTTGGGGATTTGAAAAAACGGCGAAACACTGCAGCTCGATAGTCTTGTGCACAACAGTTTGTATAACAACTTATGCAGAGCTTTCTGCGAGAATGCAAAGAATACACCTTGAATGCAATTCTCAATCTAATTTCAGGTAAAACTACCAGGTTATAGCGGAAAATATCAAATGATCATTCCCATGGCAGGGGTGAAATTTATACGAGTGTGATTATCAATGCATCCCGTTTTGGCGGGAAGTAAAAGGATTGATTATTTACGGGAATTTTAATGAAAGTACAGTAAGAGCAAGCTTCAAGTATATTTAGCCCCTTTTTCCAGTTTGCAAATAATCGGTGGCAATGATCGGTTGAATGGCCGAATTTTACCAATGCCGATTATTTAACGATAACGTAATAATCAGCCTAATGCCGATTACTTAACAGATGGTGGGTCGAACACTAGTGGATAGGTCTCAAACTTTTTCAGCATCCTGATTGAAAAGAATGAATTATTTGACCATTTTCTAAACATCAAGTATAGTCACGAACTTGTATTTTTTTTTTTACGTATACTGTAAGTAGTCTATGTGTTTATAGGTAGGCTTATGCTGAATGTGTGAACAATTGTTCACAGCACTGAATACTGTATACCTGTATGTAAATATGTAATTAGTATACTTAAGTCTACAGTGAGAATGTTGCTTGGAAAGATGTCAACATGACAGAAACGGGTGTCACATTAAATAGTAAAAGACATCGATGAAGTTTGAAACTTTGAGGAAAAGTTGATGGAATCTTCATTTGACAAAAGTACCACTGATATCACATTTAAATTCAATACTTTCCAGTTTCCACCCCCTGAAAAGATGTATTCTGCTAAAAATAAAAGAGGCAGAAAACACTGTTTTTGAGGGGCAGAAAATAGCGAGGGCAGAAACTAACGTTATCCGTCCACACCAGATTCATTTAAAGGATAGGCCTACGCTAGAATGTGTTCAGAGGAGGTGGGCTTGTTTTACCAGTGGTGATTTTTCTCAGGAACCTGGTCCTGGGTCTATGAGTCATGACATTGATCCTGAGGACCTTGACCTCCCTACGCTAACTAAGTGTCGCGGGCAAAATAGGCTGATTCTGTTCACTAAAGGTTTCTTTAGTAAGGCTCATATTCCAGTGGACAGACATCTTATCCATAGAACTGGCTGAATGCATAACCCCCATCTGTGTCATGCTCACTCTAGAACTAACTGCTACAAATTCAGCTTCCTGCCTAATAGTGTTAAGGATTTTGGGGGTTGAAAAGTTGTTGAAAAACCTAAAGGTTAGCAAAGCCATGACCATGTGACCTGACCTGAAAACATACACCCATGGGTTCTCAGAGAGCTTTCAACCAATCTACCACCAATGATCAGTCATCTTTTCCAGCAGTCAATTACCAGTGGTCACATTCCCAGGGACTGGAAAAGTGCAAATGTTTGGCCCCATATCATCTGTTCAAATCTGATGGATCACTCTGAAGTGAATAAAATCCTTTCCATGGAGCAGCATGCTTTCAAAAAAACCACAGTTGTGATACTCAGGTGGTGTCTTGGATAAAAACAAACAGGTCGACATCTTTATTTAAGATTTTGAGAAGGCCTTGGACGCTGTCACCCACGAACTCCTCAAGACAAAGTTATATTCTTTGGGGATATCTATACAAACCATTAATGTGGTGGATAACTTCCTTTCTGATCACTCACAATCTGTTGTTGTAAATGGTACAAAATCTGCTCCTTCTCCAGTTCTTTCTGGTGTTCCTCAGGGGTCTGTTCTTGGTCCAGTTCTCTTTCTGTCTTATATAAACGAAATTGTTCACTGTATACTGTATGTATATATCCATGCCTGTGGATTGCATTGTATACATGCACAACTGGTACAGAAAATCCTGACATATGCTCAAGAAAACCTTGGCATATCTCTGGCATAGGCTGTACATGGAATGCACCCTGGCAAAGAAAAACATTTAGTATCACTTGTCATTGCTACTCTGCATGAAAATTTTACACTCAGCCAGTACAGTAATACACTCAGTCATGTGACTGCATTGACAGCCTGATGCCATTATAGTGCAAGCTAGACTTCTTCAATTGACTTAGGGACAGTCAAATTTCACTTCCAAATTTCACCTTCTTTCTCCCATCCATTTAAAAAATGACTTGCCCAACTGAATAAGTTGAATCTGTTACAACATCGTTCATGGCAAGTATTGTTATTATAGGTGAATTTTTGAAGCTGCAAGAAGTTGGGGGTTGTGCTAATCCGACACATCTTCATGGTTTTGTGAGGCATATATATATGGCCATAATCCTTGAACAGGACTGTATACTATGCTTAATGGTAGGACAGGTCTACTCCACGGTTGTTGGCCACACACCTCAAAAAATCACAGTGATGTGTGCTAGAGCACAGCAGGCAACTCCTCAAAGCAGGGTCAGTCTGTGTCGAATCACCGGAGCAGGGCTTGATTTTCGTGGTTGTCCGATTGTCCAGGACAACTAAAATTCCATATGGACAACCAAAAGTTAAAAGTTGGTTGTTCGATGGACAACTATTTTTTTATACAATGAATTATACAGCAACTTGCTTTCATCTGACAATTGAAAAGTATACTGCTGGCTGATCAGAGCTTTTAACTCCTTCTATCCTGCAATATTTCAGACTTCCAAGTGTTTTTGTCTCTCAAAAATCATATCTTTTTATTTTTTGAGACTAACAATACCAGTACACAATAACTGTTTTGTAATTGTTGAAAAAAGTTTTGGACAACCACATTTTCTTGCGGACAACTAAAAATACTGACATGGTTGCAAAGGACAACCATACTGTACAGTAGATACAGTATTTCTGAAAATTGAGGCCTGCTGGAGGCTGTTGCTTGACAGACTTAAAAAATTCCCCAAATATTTGTATGTGTAGACAGTGATAAAAAAGCATATTCTGAAAATTTTAGCGACTTTCCCTCATGACTCATGGGGCTCGGTTACTTGCCGTTTTGTCTACCCCCGGAATATAAAACGATATTCCGGGTGTCACATGATCAACGAAGACACCAAATCTGCCTTTGTATCAGCAGGAATGTGCTGCATTGTGTATGCAAACAATGGCCTTCTACTTGCAAACAATCTGTTCCCAGCCAGAACTACATTCTGCTTTGGAAATAAGATAGCTCATTCCTAATCAAAGTTATCTCTGCATTCCACACCTTTTGTTAGTCTGGCAAGTCACTTCTTTGAGTGGGTAATTTAATATGTGATGGTGGCACAGTTATCAGATGGGCACTGAGCAGATTTCTGTAACCAAAGCATACACATAATGCTTAATTTTGGCTGAATTAAAATTCATTGAAATTTCCCAAATCAGTGGCAAAATGACATTTTGGCATTTTTGTTAATTTTGAGGACCAATTTCTAAGCAAATACATAACCCACCAGCCTGTCATGATATAAACATAAAAAACTATCCCATTGAACAGGTTTCTGTAATATGAAGCTTTTCAAATGTTGTTTTATGGAGTTATGGCTTCCTAAAGTGGCCCAAATTTGCATTTTTGACTATTTTCGTCACACGATTGGCCAAGTTTAGGGATCAGTATCTCTGTAAGTATATCCAGAGCCCTGTATGATCTGTGGGCAGAACTGATGTACAATACAGTATGTGACTGATTTCTAGCTCTTTCTCCAATGAGATAGTTGTGTGGTACACAGAGAATACAGAATGAAACTTTCAGGGATTTCTTTTGTTTCAATTAGAAGAAATGTCGCCTTTAAAAATGCCATTTTTTACTGAATTGCAGCACACAGAGCATTTTGGGGGCACAAATATCACTGAAGGAGACATGGAGAGTCACTGTATTTTTGGTTTTCAATGTGGTTTTATGGAGTTATGGCTTCCTAAAGTGGCCCAAATTTGCATTTTTGACTATTTTCATAACACGATTGGCCAAGTTTAGGGCTCAATATCTCTGTAAGTGCAATACCCAGAGCCCTGTATGATCTGTGGGCAGGACTGATGTGCAATATGTGACTGACTTCTAGCTCTTCCTCCAGTGAGGATTTTTATAGAGGACAGATATCTTCCCCCAAAAATATTTTCAGAATTTTTGAACTTGACCCACATTGACCTTTTTGGCCACAAAGATGTGCCATTTTGTGCAACAACGCAACTTTGCAAGGTGATAAATAAAAAAAAAAGTACCTACAACTCTTAAACTTTGTGTTTTATAAGAAATTTGTAACCCAAGTTGACAACCAGAATTACAGTGACTCTCCATGGCTCCTTCAGTGATATTAGTGCCCCCCAAAATGCTCTGTGTGCCACAATTCAGTAAAAAGTGGCATTTTTAAGGCAGTATTTCCTCAGATTGAAACAAAAGAAATCCCTGAAAGTTTCAATCTGTATTTGCTGTGTACCACACAACTATCTCAAGACATTACAGGGCTCTGGGTATTATACTTACAGAGATATTGATCCCTAAACTTGGCCAATCGTGTGACTGAAATAGTCAAAAATGCAAAATTTGGACCACTTTAGGAAGCCATAACTCTACAAAACAACATTTGAAAAGCTTCATATTACAGAAACCTGTTCTATGGGATAGTTTTATTATTTTAAGATCATTGCAGGATGGTGGGTAATGTATTGGCTGAGAAATTGGTCCTTAAAATTTATAAAAAATGGAATGCCGTTTTGCCACTGATTTGGGAAATTTCAACAATTTTAATTCAGTCAAAATTTGTGAAATTTTGCTAAAATTATCAGGATATGCTTTTTTCATCACTGTCTGCAAAAACAAATATTTTGGGAACTTTTTGAGTTGGTCGAGCAACAACTTTCTCAAAAGTTATGTGATTTGACACGGAATGACCCAGCTGGCAGTAACACCAATTCAATTTACAGGACTTCAGCATGCAGTCTGCCTGCATTGGCTAAAATTCTGAGACTTTGTAAGTGAGAAGTAAGGAATGTATTTAACCTCAGTTTTATGATCTGTGGGAGGAACTGATGTACAATATGTGACTGACTTGTAGCTCTTCCTCCAATAGCATTGTGGGATAGAGTTTTGTACACACATTTTCTGATGACATTTTAGTGTTGCAAAATATGACATACACCACAAGTGTATCCCACAATCCTTTGTAATAGCTATTTGGAAAAGGGACCATTATTCTCAATTTCAAAAGGGTTGACTTTTTAGTTCTAGATAAGATTTGAAGGCAGTGAGCTCTTACCCCCTTTGGTTAGCCCCTTTCGTTACCACCCTGAATCAATAAACTGAAATTGTGTATGGATGTTGATGAATGTAGACAGTTGTGGAAAGGGCTTAACTGAGTAAGGTTAGGAGAATTGGAAGTGTTTGGGGTAAGAGGATTAGGCCTTTAATGACACACCAGTATGAATGTACTATAGTGTCAACCTAGCTTTAAGGTCTATGTTAAAATTCCACCAGATTCAAGTTTGATTTCAAGTACAGTTGAAAAAATAGTACAACATTTCTTTGATTGCCTCGTTTATAATTGGAACATTTTTAAAAACAAAGCTTAGCTGTACAGCTTGGCTGAGTGAGTTGCAGCTCTTTTAACATTTGTCAAGAATGGCTTTTGCACCCCCTGATGAGACTACATTTACAGTTCTATGAAATAGACTTTTTGTAAATTTATGCTTCTCAATTATTCTTTTCATATGAGGTAAGAGGCAAAAAGTCAGGCTGAGATGCTTCTGATCTATTTATCCAAATTTTACAAATTATCTGATGCTATTTACAGTAAATACAAGTGGATGATTATTTTATTTTGTAACCTACAAGTTTGTATCTTGTCCAGGCATTCCAGAACTTTGCCTTTTTCCCTTAATTTGGCCCTTTTCCTGGATGTCCCAATAATCCTGAGTCAAGTTTGGTCAGTTCCAATTAATGGCAAAGCTTCTTCTGTCCCATCATTTTTTTATGTCACAGACTATTTAAATTACAAATAAAAATGTCCTTGTGGATGGGAGAATGTCAAAGAAGAGAGAATCCAGATTCCTGATATATATTTCACCCACCATATCCACTAACACTTGACTCATTTCAGCACAGTTACTGTCACACAGTATTTTTATGTTAAGTTGTTCTGTGTTTTATATTTACAGGTGACATGCCCTGGAGTTATATTGAAGGACAGGGGTGATGTGTTTCTCAGAATTGTACTGCTTGGATGTCAGAAAAATTCTCTCTGTTTGCCACCAGTCTTTCCTTTACTCTTCCACCAAACATTTAAGTTTGAGAGGGTAGGTTTGGTTTAGACCTTTATGAGATTACTTTCTGTATGACAGACAGGTCTGTTCAAAGAACTTAAATGCAGTCATTTTTCACCCCAAACAACACTTTTATCCAGAGTCAAACAAAAATCTCAATTGACACAGCTCTGTGACTGATACAAAATAAAAACAAAACATAAGTACAGTAGCAGATATTATACAGCATGTACTGAGTGTGTCAGGATTTAACATTAGGGCCTTGTATGCACACTAGAGTATACCCTGTCAAATTGAAACATGCTGACATCATGTGCATAATCTCATATGTAAACAATGATCTTAAATGGTTGAACAGCTTGTGGACATAGGCAACTCTGCTATGTGCTGAGGGTGAGAACTCTTTCATAAAAATAGTCAACTGAAAACTCAGTCAAAGGCCCACATGCTAGGAATTAAAGCAGCTTATCGAGTTGTTTTGTAAAATTCACCACATTTTCAATTCTGTGAAATTTATAGTTATTATAATAGCACTAAGCATATATTTTAAACTTCATATGGTGCATCTGGACACCATCATAAAATTTTTGTCTCTTTTTACATACACAACATCAGTCAAAACTCAAAAGATATGAGGAAAATGAAGGAGATGCTCTACAATGTTTGGAAAAATTGTTGCAAATCTTTGACATTTTTACTGAAAATAAAAAGCTTATGGTTAATGGGAAGAGGGGGGGGGGGGGGGGTGAATGCTTGAGCCTCAACAAATTTTTGCTTTGTACAGTGAATGAATGCGTCTCTGAAACCACTTACCACACACTTTCCAGCTGGCTGGAGGGAGGGGGGAGTTGGGTGCCTCATTCAAATTTTGCTTGACATGACTCCTTTATTTGCCTTGGACGTGTGTGCATTTGACCCTTCATTTTACTCTTTTATTAGTTAATCTTAAACCCTATCATGGCACATTCACTTTTCTAGGTAACACTGACTATACAGCACGTTTGTGTTGATTTGTCATAAGATTCCATCTAACTAACAACTAACCAACTTTATAAAATAGACCAGGTGTTCCACTAAATCCGCTGTTACCACACACATTTTATATGCATACCCCAGTTCAAATTCCAGTTGAACCTACTGTAGTTCAACTGGGTTCACTGTTTGTGTAATGCTAACTGGAACCAGTTGAACCCAGCTGAATTGGGCAACTGGGTCCAACTGGAATTTGTAACAGGGTATGTTCCACTGAGCCTACTGTTTTCCACAAACTGGTATGACTTTCTGTCAGTGGTTGGAATTATGACTTAGAAAAACAGACTAAATTTGATGATCTGAAGGCTGTGAACATAAAATCATGCCACCAGGTGTATAGTCTTGAAGCTGCATTAGATTACAGGCTTGATAAAGGTCACAGGAAGTTCTTCTTTACTGTATTGAAGACACAGTCACTATTAAGACCCCTGGTACAGTAATTGTAAAATTTGGACCAACATCAGTTTTTGATTCCTTGCCAGGGAGTTCAAGGAATCCAGGCAGTGGTGGTGTTGCACTTGTTTTGAATTCAGGCTGAGGACCTAAACAATGGATTTCAGGTCCTTGCAATGAAATTCTGTTGATTTGAATTAAAAATTCTACCCAGTTTAAACCATCAGTCTTCTAGAATCTCAATTACAATTTAGTCATGAAATAGTCGTGCTAAGGTCATAAAATAGTCATGGAAAAGTCATGCTTTCTGAAACCAGTTTGACTCAGTTGAGTTAGGCAACTGGGACCAACTGCAATTTGAACCAGGGCATGTTCCAGTGAGTTCATTGTTTACCACAAACTATCCTTGCTTTTCCTTCTGTGGTAGGAATTATAACTTACTCTAGAAGACAGACCAAATTTGATGAATTGAAGGTCATGTACATATAATCATATCACCAGGTGTACAGTCGTGGAGCTACATTAGATGACAGGATTAATAACAGTCACAGGAAGTTCTTCTTCACTGTATTGTAGAAACAGTTGCTACTTCTATAGACGTCTGGTAGTTGCAAAATTTGGACCATCATCAGTTTTTTTGATTCCTAACTGAAAGCACAAGGAATCCATGCAGTGGTGATGTTGCATTTGTTTTGAATTCACTTAGGACTTTAACAATGGATTTAAGGTCCTTGTTAGGAAATTCAATTGATTTCTTGAGTCTTGTAAAGTTTGAACAATAGAAAGTCTAATATTGTTAAGGTTAGTGTGAGGAAGAAAGTACAAAAGGAAACACAAAGGGGTCCTCAGACTGTATGTAAAGTCGAATTGTGCAAGTGTGTGTGACACTTTGCTTCTTACTTTATGTACAGTATATATCTTAAGAAGGGTAACCATGATTTTGTTTTCAATTGATTTGGTATTAGATTTATTTTGTATTTCAATATATTGTGTGGATTGATCATGTTGAGTAGATGATCCCTACCATTTTTGGTGGAGGTAAAAGTTCATTTGGGGTCACCAGAGATCAAAAAATCTTGTAAACAAGATGTCTCAAGGAGGCAAACTGTAACAGATGTCACATTAAGTTTGTGCCTGGGTTACCTTTGTTACATGATCCCCTTTGTTTTGGGTTGTTATGGTAACAGGTTAAAGGTCATTTTGAATCACCAGATGTCAAAAATTTGAGACCTTGTTAATCACATGAGGTATCTCAAGGAGGCCTAGGATAATGTCAAGGGATCTAATGTTAAGTATGTGGATTACCTATGTTGAGTGGATTATCTCTATTGTTATGGTGAAGGGCCATTCCACATTCATTAAAAGATACAAGAATAAGATAGGTCCAAACCTTGTAAACAGAACTGAAATGTTCATTTGGGAATGTTCATCTAGATGTAGACTAGATGACCATATACCTGGTGGAAACCTTATCTACGCGAATGATTTCTATCTCAAATAGGTTTACTGTGAAGGATCTGATGCTTTTCATAACGTCATGTGGGTGATTCATGTTTGGGGCAATATATATTTGACAAGGAATCACCATACCTTTCCTTATTGGTTTCATATGCTTTTCATTTGTGAAAGTTGATACTAAGACTATTCCTCATTGGTCACTTTTAAGAAGTCCCACAGGGTGATTAGCACATCTGAGTCATAATAATTTTGTTCCTTTTGATACTATTTTTGATTCACATCAATGTACTGTACTTTAAGTCAATTTGTTTGGTCCCTAATTACTGTACTAAATATTTTCTATGGAATTATTTTTTAAGTTTTTCTTGACTTGTGTTGGAAACTTTTGTACAATTCATGCTTTCTTACTGTGCTATTTTACAGTCAGCATTCCTTTTCATGGTAAAAGTACTTTTAATTTTGTGTCAGGTGTTGCATAGAGTACACATACAGTCATCACTACCAGGATGGCAAGATGCCATTTTATGTTCAGGAAGTTTTTTGACCCCTCCCAAAACTTCTAATTACTGTGCAGAACTGTAAATAGACAGTACAACTCCCACAGCCGCTGCTGATGATGTATCATTGCTAACTTAATGAGAAGAACAAAGGAAGCATGTGGCCTTCTGAGAGGAAACGAGTTTCCTCTGCAGTGAAGTTCATATCTGGGCCAGTGGTGTGTACTTACAGTTTGCCTGTAGTAAGTGAGAACATGACTGGATGGTTTACTTTACGTACTATGGACAACTTGTATATTTTAGGTAGAACATCGGAAGTTCAAGTTGATATTGAGAAATGCAGAGATTGTCACTTAAATGCCAGACCAATGTTTTTGTAGGCCTACATAGACTTCACTGAAACAGTATACAGTTTATTGCTGTAGTGACAGGTGTCTGTGCTGTAAAAGCATGTTCTAGGTCATTGAACCTTCAGATTAATTTCTATCCATACTATCCCCCGTAATTCCCGATAGCCAAGAGAGTACAGCTTAGTGTTCATCATCGTTCCCCGTAGCTGAGTGAAGCAGAGGTGGACATTAATTTGAAGCCACATTCTCTCAATTTGTAATAACATTTTATGCAGTTTTGCACTGGGACTCTGAATATTGTGTGTGATGTGCCCTTTACAGCAGTACAGTATGTAGATTTCATTTCAAGATGGGAAAATTGAAAAGTTTCCACCAGAGCAAAAATGTAAATTCTAAGTGTAGTGTATAAAGTGAGGTATACGTACTGTACCAATCGATGTCACTATGCATACCCAGCTCGCAACTGATCCAAATAACCAAGATCTTTATTTCTATCTAGTAATTATACAGATGGAAAATTCATGTGTAAATGAAATACAGTAGGTGGGAGAACTTCATGCTGACAGATATTTTCCTTGTGAGGATAAATGTATGGTTGTGGGAATTGAACAATTGTGCACCCTGTTGAAATAATTCAGAGACATCAAGTGCCTCATCTAGCCTCTACAGTTTACCTAGAGCTGTCTAAAAGTAGCAGGCATTGAATTTTGAGGCCAGCAAGTGCTATCACACACCATCACTCACCTCAAAGTGCAATTTTGTACACTTTGGCAAAGAACATGCTCTATGTTAAATGTAACAATCTTTGAAAAACCAGAGCATTTACCTTACTCCCTTATTTTCTATAAAGTGTGATTTGTAGTACACTTCGATTATCTATCTACGTGAGTCTCAAGGTCTGAAGTATAGGAAAAAATACAGTATTTTAATAACACCGGTTGAAAATAACTATTGTTGCTCCAATCACCTTTGTCATATCTTTCTACTGTAGTTTTACCCAGCTGCTCAGATGTGTAAATTTATTTCGTTTAGAAAGATAAATTGAGCCATATGTTACAGTAGGGATTATTCTGTAGAGGTGGTACTACACATTAATCCAATGACAGCAGGAGGAAGGCTCAATTAGCCCTACTTTGATGCCTAAGTTTAACATATGTGCCCACTGCCAGCTATAGTAGTGTAAGGGTTCAGTTTGCCCAACTTGACTGCTATTTAAGTTTAGTGTGTTCCTACAGCCAGCTTATGAAGATCTGCTGTTCTAGTTCTCTACCATAACATAGTATTAGATACCCACAAAGACGTGAAGGTTGTTGAGCCGTAACTCCTCACATTCAATTATCCAAGGTCATTGCCCCTGGTTAATAGCCGTTCATGTTACGTGCATTCGTGCATGAAAGTACTACCTGAAAGCTCTGTGATGCTTTATTTAATAATGGATATTTTGTCAAACCATTTTACAGCCATATGTTAAACAGTGGTCAACAATGATGTGTGTTTGTGTTTATTCTGCTGGTTGGATTACTTCCTGTATTAGCTGCTACTGTACCATGTGATCATGGCTGTTAGTGCTACATTGTTTTCACCCTCAGTGTTACAGTAGTCTGTGTGCAAATGGTAAGTCTATCTGAGGAATCATTTGCAGTGCCAATTCAATTAGTCATCTTTGAAATAAAAAAAAATTAAATAAAAAAATAAGAAAAATGAAATAAACAAAATGAAAGAATATCAATTTAAATGAAAGATATTTCATTTTCTCCAATCATTCCAGGCATTTCCAAGATGTAAAAATTTAATAGAGCTGGAGCAAGTCATAGAACTGGAACCAGTCTTGGTAGAACTAATTCAATTAGATGAGGTAACTTTGACAGAGGGCGCTAAAGTGATTGCCTTCTACCATTCATCGGTTAAGGAGTTTTTGTTTCCAGATGACAGTTTAATACCTACATATGCTGATTCAGAACAAGAGGTTTTAATGCAGAGGAGTACATGGTTTAGTGTGAGTATGATGCACAAGATGAAAAATCTTGTCGTTGATTTAAGAACCAGGGTTGCAGCTACATGTATCAGCAAGGGACAGAAACACAATACTAGAATTAAAGTTCTGACAGGGCAAGGCCATGTTCCATGTTCCCATCAGTTTTGAGGACACATGTGAACTGAGAGGGCACCGAGGCCATACAAGTCATTTTGTAACTGACTATAACATTATCTCACAGGTAGGGCACAGGGGACATATATGGACTTGATTGTCATTAACTTTAATAGGGCAATAGGACCATTGTCAAAAATACAAAAGCCATGGCCTTTGTGGCCTATGATAAGTGTTTTTTTCTGACCCATACTCATGCTAAAATGAATTCCTCTGACCCTCACAAATTCCCACTATCACCATAAGGAATTTATAATCAAGTTTCTTCCATTTGATTGTGGTGCTATGGAAAGATAGTCTACAATGCGCTAAGCAGCCCATGCTTAGATTTCTCTGGCTAAACCCTGTCCCAAACAATGGTTTAGTGTGGGTAAAAGTACTTGTTAGATCTATGGAGCCCTCCAGGATGTAGCATTTCAGTCTCTTTTTATAGTCCATATCAAATTATCACATGCTGCTAAAATTTAAATGGAGAATTTAGCTAAAATACCCAACAAAAAGCACTTTTTCCTGGGTTTCAAGCTATGTCTTTGTCAGGAGCTGTTATACTATGATGAAGTTATCACTGATGGTTTTTTGTCTCACTGAAGACTAACTTTTTTGATAATTCTGGATTGATAGTGGTCAGGAATGATTAAACCACTAGTGTGCTTTTCAAGTCACATCCCACATAAAACCATGGAACACATTTGTGACAAGGAGGCGGGGAAGTCCTTAACCAGAACCTTGTACAACTGGCAGTATGTCTTATTTAACATATAGTATACAGTAGGCAACACAACTACGAGCAATATAACAAGGAAGTTCAAAATGGTAATTGTGGCATGACGTATCCTCTAATTGAATGGTTCCCACCTCTTGGACAATTCCTTTCCAGGACAATTCCAAATTTGGTGACAAGGGAAGTTATCTGAGGTTGATGGTTTCAGGTGGGAAATATCTGTGTAAATATTCAAGGGTGGTATTACAGGCATTCAGTTCATATCAAACAAAATTTCAAGACTATCATTGCAACAAATTTTATAAATGGAAACAAACTTAGCAACTGAAACTATTTTCTGTTACTTTTAGTTTGTCAATTTAAGTTTTATGAGTTTTGTAGGCTTTGATTTCAACTTTTTATATTAAATTATTTGTGGTAGAACACTGTTAGAGCTGTCTTTTTAGAATTTAAAGGAGGCAAAGCCAAGTGTATGTTTGATATGGTCGAGAGGAACATATTCTTTATAGCATTCTGGTGAAATTTTTATTCATTTCCCATGTTTGGTTCTCGAGATATTAGCAATTTATTGTGGAAAGTTTTCTACATAGAATGAACTTAAAGCAAGCATGTGTGATGTCATAGATTCACATTGTTGGTCAATGCTTTGTTTCCATACATAATTTACCATCAATTTTTTGCAACTAAACTCGGATATATTATTACCATAGGTGCATCCTGAGCAATGGAATTTTAGAAACTTTACCACCATGGGGAGAAAATAGCAACCCTAATCAATTCATTTCATTTGTTTTTTTAACAATATTGGTGCAATGTACAGAAATAAAAATAGTATATGACATGATATCAACATAATTTGAAGGGAGGCATAATAAAAACCCATAAGATTTGTCAAGTAGGGTGCTCCCAATAAAAAGAAAGAAAAAACTTGTCAAGTAGGGTGCTCCCAATAAAATGAAAGAAAAAACTAGTATATTACAAGTTGTGAAGGTACTTGAGGACAGGTGCCAGGAGACTCTAAAAAAAGACTCTGAAAAAGGAACCTACTGCCGTTGTGTGTGATGCTCGTCATAAGCAATGGAGTAGGGGAAACAAGCCAGTGAGCCACAACTGGAAAAAAGACTGTGGCCGGCTTGACTTGAACCAATATGTTGGAAACTGGGCCGTTAAACTCGATCTAACAAACTAACAAATTTCGAGGAGAAAGATTCAAAGTGAATGGTTATAGGGTTGTTGCTGTACATCTTAAGTTACGAGCGAGCAAATTGTGTAATCATTTAATCTTGTTTGATAAGAAATCTGCTAAAGCTATATTTAAAGAAGGATATAGAGTCTTTAGTTAAAAGACTGTCTGGTAAGGAATTCCTAATGTTGGCGACAGGAAAACATAAACCAGTTGTAGAGAACTTCCTCTTGTTTCTGGAAGACAAAGGCGATTGCTATGTCAAGTATTTTACTTCTGAACTAAACTGTTTTGACTAAAAAGGTGAGAAAATCCTGGAGGGAGGAAGTTACTAATGAAAGAACAAGTGAATTTAATGAATGTAGTGAATGTAATCCCGCAGTAAGTTCCTGGCGAGTTTTGGGAATTCTACTTAATGTATGCACCAGCAGTTTATAGACGTTGCAATGCCAAGCTTTGTAAAAGGAATAAAAATGTGAAAAAACTGATGAGTGTAATAGTTTCCATAAACTGTACATGTGAAGATCAAGTAAAGTCTTTACTTTCTTCCAGGAGGATTGGTTTAAAATGTTTATAAGTTGTAGCTGATTTGAGTAACAGATATTTTATGTGTTATGTTACACTTTTTCTTCTTCTTAAAGGGCATTGCTCCAAAATTGGAATTTTCCTCCAAGACAACAATTAGAGATACCTCAACATCATTTCTCGATAGCTATTATGAAAGTGCAGCTGAAAAATCTAACATCTCTAAATCAGTGTCCTTCCCTAGCAATGAAAGAGGTCATAGAAAACAAAGAAGGTAAGTATCACACCAGACCCATGGAGTAAACACTTACATTTGTTTGGGAATCCTGTCTTATTTTGATACATCATTGTATAAGACCGGGTGTTTGGTCTAACGGTAAGAGCATCTGCCTTTCACATGGAAGGTCTCAGTTCTATTCCCAGGTCAAGTATAGTACCAAAGACTCTAAAATGGAACTGCTGCCATTGTCCGTTATGCTTTTTATAAGCAATGGAGTAAGCCAGTGAGCCACAACTGGAAAAAGGGTGTGGCCGGCTTGACTTGAACCAAATACGCTGAATGTAGTTAGGTGACAACCACAATAGAGTAGAATAACGCGATCTCTTGAGGGTTGCTTTCATTGGATACACCAAGACTGCACCTTTGTGCATCACTTGCATTAACCCCAATCAGGGGTTAGCTGTGGCCATGTCCAGCTTGACTTGAACCAATTGGTTGGAAACTGGGTGGTAAAACTCTATCTAACATAACCTAACCCAGTCATGCATTACCCTGTGCTAATCCATGGTCCATCATTGGTTAACCTTTTTTTTTTTTTTTTGAAACAAAATAGATGACAGCTGTAATCTAGTTGAATTGCTAACAAGCAAGTATTAAACTTACACTGTAAACTTGCAAATTTTTAAAAGAATGGTGAATTCAGTATACTGATATAATGCATAGTTATATTGCTTGGGACCCACAGACTGTCTGCATTGACATGGTTGTATGCATAGCCCAGCCAGTCTGTATACATAGCAGAGCCTTCACTTTGGCTTAATCCAGACTGTATGAATTCAATTTTTACATCAAAACTGTAAACATTTTAGTTTTAAATTTATGGATTAAGTGTTTACTGATAAGAGCAGTACATTGACTTGGTTTGTGAAATTTACCACATTTTTCCTAGCCTGTAAACTTCACATACCAACGGCTAATAGTCAAACTTAGACAATTCTCATCTATCCTACACACGAAAATGTTTTATTAGTGAAGATTTAAATTGATACAGTTTTAAAAATTTGTGACTAGACACTTTGTCAAATTGTGAATAAAACCATTACAAGCAGGAAACAGATTCAAAATTCCAACATTTGTGCAACTTTTTCCCCTTATCATTATTGTTAAAGTACAGTACCAGGTAAGTGGGTGTAGACCATAGATTTAAAACACACACAGTGAAGTTCTCTGAACTGAAGCATCCCTTACTCCAATATAAAACAAAAATTTAATATGTAAACAAATAAGGATCAGATAGTATTTTGTGAAAACTTCTCACCAAAGGAATTTTCTGAAAGTCCAAATGAAGATCATTCCAAAGCTTTTCCCTTGTTAGGTTATTGATATACCCTTTTAAAGGTAAATGTTTTAACTGCACCATTTTGACATACAAATGTAACTAATGATAAGAGGGAAATATTGCATTTGTTTAATAAAGAAATTGCATCCTTTTAAAACCAGTATTTATTGGCAAAGAGTGATAAATATTTAAAAATAAGGCAGTATGGTAGCCTTTTTTTTTTTTTAAGAAATAAGTTTCCCTCAGCAGGGCTTGAAAAATTTTAGTTTATCGTCTCATTGCCTTGTTTGGCAACCCATTTTTTTTAATTTGTAGTTTTCGGTTGCCCAACATACCTTTATTGTTGCCCACTTAGAGAAAATATCAAAAGATAAAGGAAATTAGGAAATCATGGTAATTTCTTTGTTATTTAATAACTTTGTTGGCCCATGACATTACATTACAGTAACAATCACTGTAGCAAGCATTGAAAGGTACAGTACAGTGAGTTGTAGTGATACTACAATAGTTAGTGGGAAAGTCCCAACGCAGTTATGATCTGTCTTCACAGTGACTTGAGGTGCCTAGTCAGGCATCTTCTGCTGTCCATTTTATTAATTTTGGTTGCCCAAGCCATTAGACAAGATGCCCTCGGGCACACAGCATCCTATTTTTGGAACCCTGCTCAGATAGAAATTCAGGTGTTCGTTGCTCAAGAATAATTTGTTCACCCAAACTTTCAACCTTTCAAAAGATGCAACTTCCAGAACTCTTCTTGTACATAATATTTGAGGAGATAAAGTTATTGCTGGGGTTTATTGCCAAGACCGAAAGATTTGAAAATGACGAGAGCTATTTACCTTTAGTGCAATGCTGGAGCATTTTAAATGCAGTATTCCCCTTTAAATAGCTTTAATCAAGGTTTGTATACTTTTCTCAAGATAAAATTAAATTCAGTCACTTTCGAGGTTTTCAAGGCCCTATACGAACCCTGTTTAATCATTATTTAACATTCAGACTCAGCCATAAACACCTGCAATAGCTTTGTCTTCTCTAAAGATTGTGCATTAGAAGAGTTATGGAAGTTGCATCATTTGAAATTTTGAAAGTTTAGGGAAACACTTTGTTCTACAAATAATTGAATTTTTATTTGTGACACTTATTTCTTGAAAAGAAAGCTACCATGCTGCCTTACTTTTGAATAATCTCCAATGCTGCATCCATAAATATTTATTTTTAAAACTATGAATTTTTCTGTAGTTTTTTGATAGTTGGTTAGTCAGATGGAGTGTAACAGCCCAGTTTCTAACCAGCTGGATCAAGTAGAGCCAACCATGGCTTTTTTCCCAATTGTGGCTCCCTTGCTTTTTTTCACTACTCCATTGCCTATGCTGAGCACCAAACACAATGTCAGTGTGTTCCATTTTTTAAAGTCTTCGGTATGACCTGGCCAGGACATTGAACTCCTAACCTGTGACTGCAAATCTGATGCTCTGACCAATTTTTCAATCATTTTACTGAATTTCATTTTATTGATTGAGATACTCTATATTCCTTCAATCAGGACACATAGCTATGAACACCCTACTACCTCATCAAGACTAAAATCTCCATCATCGTCATCACTTAGAGAACCACGGGTAAAAAACAGTAAAATTGAAGACAGAGCACCTTTTATAGTTAAAAGGGTAAGTTCAGCTGTTATGTTTAATGTCTTACAGGTAGACTTTTTTGCTTCCTTTGTCAAAGGGAGTGCATATTCCCAATATTGCCTTTCACCTCATGTATGTGTGTCCATCTGTCTATGTTTCTATCAAAGAATTTGGCAGCAAGCCATGGTCTGATATTTGTTGGCCATAACTGGGGTCTATCACCTTTTAATCTTTCAGTTTCCTAGATTACCTGTACCATGGATGGTTGTGTGCTGAATTGTATCTTGATTCATTCAAGTTCACTGAATATGAGGGGTTTGAAATTAATGTAGACAATAAATGAAGACAATTTAAGGCTGATGGACCCCACTAATGGCTGCCTACAGTCACTTAAAACAAGCGCTGATTGGATTTGTTAGTAGTGTAGCCTGGATTGTTTCAGGGTAGGGGGGGGGGGGCAAGAATTGGAGGAAAAGTCCAAGGGGAGAGAGAAAACTGCTATTATAGGTGTTTTTTGCATTGCAAGGTTGGGTCTTAGGGTGGTTCAACCCGAAAACCACTCCATGGCTATGCCACTGGTTTATTACATACTTTTTAATGATGTTTAACAAGTACATATCTCTGTTTGCATGAAGTGATGAAACAAAATGAAATTAAAGTGGCACAATTGACTTGATATTGATAACATAATGAGAGTGTTAAAGGGTCACTGTTACGTGACAATGCATATAGTTAGCATGATGAGTCAAGTTTCATATTAAATAGTTATGAAAAGAATTTAAATTTTGAATTTTGTGTTGTCCTGGCTTTTAACGATTTTGTGCATATTTTAAGAAAGTGTCTTTAATTTCAAAACCAAATTGAACCATGAAGTACTCACTAATAAAACAGATATTTTTTATGTAGCATATGAGGATTGTCAAAGTTTGACTATTTGTCATTGGTGTGTGGAGAAAACTTGACAGGTTTGGAAAAATTTGTTGAAACTCATGAACCAACTCTGTGAGCTCCTTTAAACAAAATGAAATACTTTAAGTCTTGTAAACTGATGGTATTTTCCAAGCTGCCTGTTGTTGTGTGCAATATTGTGCTATGTTTGTGTAGCAATGCGAAAGAGTTGCTACATTTGTCAAGCATGTTAAGTATGGTTGAATGTGGATAATAGAATTTCTGATGTTACTGGACTAGTATTGAATATCATATATTACTTATGCCAACACTATTCCAGGATATGATGCAGATAGTGAGATCTTAAACAGGTGACACATGCTTTCAACTTAATTGCTAAACTTTGAAGAAAAATGCTGACAGGGCTAGTTCAATTGTAAACTCATCCATCCTACTGTATGTGTATGCATGTATAATGTATGACAGTGCAAAGTTACTTGCTATGTGACACATTTGTGTATTGGAGAAGTAACCTGCAATTTGGACTTCCTGTCCCCCTATCTATTCATAACACCCAAACAGATCCCCCCCACCACCACCATGTTAACAAAACATATAGAGAGTTCCCAGGTAACCTTTGTCACCGTGTAAAATTTTCAAAGTAATGCTAGCAAAGTTGGAATCCATGCCAAAAAGTTTTAGGGACTGTGAGATTATTCACCATCATTGTTTGCATTTTGTCTGAGTGATAACTTCATAGCAGCCATCATTCTAATCCTAAATTTGTTCAAATGTTGGCAACTGTTTTGTTCTCATGACCCTCATTCTAATAGGAAGTCTGCAAATAGTACAAAATGACTCATTGGTGTTTTGGCACAAATAAATATATCATATTAACAGAAAATTTTGACAGAATAGAGACTTCCTCATCATGGTGTCATTTTAATTATGAGAGCTAATATACCCCAATTTGCTTTTTCATTTTTTTGCAGAAAGATTCTTTCAACAGGGCCTTATCCCCAAGTAGAGCAAAGCCCCCCTCACCAAGGCGGCCAGCATCAGCACCGCCGAAGGCTACCTTTAAAAGAAAATCTTTGTTACCAGCTAAGGAGAAGGCTGCATCCTGTAAGTGTTTAAGCAACCCCCAGTAAAAATATTTTGTAAGTATAGGGACACTGTGTAGCAAGCAGAAATGTAGAGGCTGTGTGGCAAACAGAGATGTACTCTCCACCAAGAGACCAGAGGGCTGGGCTCAGATTCATATTACAAACTGTTTATATTTATAAAGTGTCAGTATCAGAGTGGACCAAGTAACTCACAGTTAATGGTCAGTGCCATGATCATCCATTCCTAGTAGATATTCATGCTGTGTATATTTCATATGTACAATTCAATGACTGACAAAATCTGTTTTACAATATTTTGAAATTTCTGATAACATGTACAGTATCTCAGAGCTGTTTCTTTCATGAAATTGAAGCCTGGTACATATGCTGCCTTCCATTGAGTTCATGAACATTGTGTTCAGTAGCACAAATTTTGCAAAAAAATTGAACCATCCGTTCTGAAGAAAAAAAATTGTGCTTGTGAATAGGTATTCATGAATTTACTGGAACATGGTATTAAGAGCAGGTCACACTACAGCAGGTCACACTACAGCGATATGGGATCGGAATCCCTTCAGATTTTTGTGAGTTTTCGTTAAAATCTTTTCCATTTCTTTTTGGAAAGAGCCCAAAATTTGTCAACCAGTGTAAATATATGATTTGCTTCTGATGTCTGTAAAAATAAAATGCCAACGTACTTCTCATGACGCCAATCCGACCTACGTTTTTTTATCCAACAATGTAGCGCAATAAAATCTGTCTATCGATGTGATGTGACGTCATGAAATAGTAAGCATATAAATTTAATTTTCATAGTCCTGTGGTCCCCTTACAAATTTACATAGCTTGGTTAAGTTTTGGCTCATTTCAATCAGATATCAAGAAGATTTCAACAAAAACTCACAAAAATCGGATCGTATACCGATCCGATATCGCTGTAGTGTGACCTGCACTTTAATGATACCTTACTGAGGTACACACTGAATCATAGGTATAATGATTGGATGCATTATCATACATCAGATAAGTGGGCAGAGCTAATGTCAGGTGATTTCATTTTCCAGAGCACGTTTTGGAGCTGGTATTATAGTGAATCACAAGGTCAGACTGGCCAAAAGAAAGTCAACTTTCATGAAGAATAGTTGCTATTCTCAGATTTATTTTTACATGGTTATAGACCAATATATCATTTAATGTTCCTTAGACTTATAAAGGCATTAAGCTTGTAAATTCAGGATGGGATCTTAAGTGAAAGAAAATGTGTTTTGGATTGTTTGGTAGGTTAGACTGTAGAATATACTCTAGTCCCCTTACATTAGAATCTTTAATTCAGTTGATATCACAATTTCAAGTTTTTCTGTGATTATACAGGCTTTCCTTTGGGTGTTGGAGGTTGTGAAGTGCTTGGTAGTAGTCCATTGGGTAAAGTGATGTCAGGTTTAACATCATTATCAGGGAGGAAGCACTCACTTTTTCAATGGCTTTGCTAGTGTGCCGGGGCAATAAGACCAATTTTCGGTAAAGTTGTGGTCAAAATCTCAAAGATGACCAGCAGTCTTACAAAAAAAATTACCAGGGAAGCTTTGCATTATATATGGCTGCAACGTTTTAATATTCCTGTAAATTGCTTTCGTATCAATCTATAGTAATGTAACAAATTTTCAAAAATCATATTTTGCATCATATTTGCTTATTTTATCAGTTTGTTGAAATAAATTCTCCATGCTTCCTCTTTTAACCCTGTAAACAGTTTACATTCCAGAGGAAGAATGTCGTATATGCCAAGTTTATCAGCGATACCTTGGCAGACGTTACTGGGGGCACAAGAAGTATTACCACCCTTCAAGGGAGATATCTACTAAAAAGTCATACAGGGTAATGTATTTGTGTCAGTGCATGGTTTGAAATTATATTTACAGCATTAAGCCTCATCTACACTATGCCACATGATGTGAAGCAACTCTTTGCAACGAGATTGTTCAGAGGCGTTGCAAAGTGTAGAATTAAGCAGATGTGCAACCCAGCTTCATGCGACCGAACATGCTTGGTCACTTGAGCTGAAACGTGCAACTGACAACAATGACAGACTTCTGGAATGAAGTCCGGGAAGATCAGTTAATGGAAATGGACAGGACACATTCCTGTCTCTTCAACGTAACAAGTAAAGAGAATGTTAAACGTTAGAAATTTGCATGAATCACTACATGGACCTGTGACTTGTTGCATAATGTGGACACTAGGCTCTTAAAACTAGTTAGTCATCAGTCGCTGACCATGACAAGACAGTCTTGTTGCAGTAAGTGGCATCGAAGAGTGTGGAAGGGTTTTAATATCTTGGCAGAGAGCATCTCCTTTTTAAGTGCAGATAACACCGTCGTAACAATTGAAATAAGAAATGTGTTATTGTTTTGGTGCTGTCATAAATTAGCAATGGTAAACATTGTTTTCCTAATAGGTTCATAAGGATGAAGATGTCGATGAGTACAAAAACTTTCCGCATCTGGTTTCGGCAAATGCTGTGGATGAAGATACCGAAGGTGAGAAACTTTTTAGCTTCATAGCATTAAATCTTGATGCTAAGATTGTAGGACACATTTGATACATCTAACTTGCAAGTTTCTGCTATGTCTGACCTGCTCTGACTTGATCTGCCTTCCATTGCAGGGATTTTAAGCTCTGTCTGGCCACTGCAATTCTACAAGACTGCAGGATGTGTGATTTGTCTTGATAAAGCAACTTTAAGAGTCACATAGATGAGATGAGAGGGCTATTAATGTCTTCTAGCATAGCTAGTTTTTGCCCATTATTTTCAAGGCCCTTGATTTCCCCATGCTGACTATGAAAAGAAAATGAGAAAGTGCGACAATGCATTTTCATCCTTCAATGTGTTTATATTTTGTTTTTATCGTAATCTTTTCTGTCACAGTCTGTCAGCATATGTATTTTGCAAATTTTCCAAAGTTATGTTACAAACTAGCCATTTTTTGAATCTATATCTAACACCGTCAGTAACCTCTTTATTCTGATGACACAGTTCTCCCTGATTGGCAGCTTAGCACTCAAAAAAATGATAGTGTATGTCAGTTTGAGTCATGGTAGGCTGGAAAAGAACACTTCAAAGCTGCCTTGGTAAACAAGTCTGCATTAATTATCATTAGTGTAGCCAGAGAGGGGTGAGGGATTTGGCCCCCAATCAAAATCTGTGACCAGGCTGTGCAATTGGCTATCCCAAAGAAGGTATTCTGGCTATACCAGAGTTATGACTGAATCATTGTATTAAAGTTGCATGTCTATTCAGTTACAACTTCAAAGGCCCCTGTTAAGTATCAGTGTTTCCAGGACTATAATATTATGATGACATGAACAAGTATACATTGTGTGTACTTGTATTTTTTTCCATCTAGGGATGTTACTGATGAAATCTCATGCACAAAAATCAAACCAAATGCTTACATGAACCTCAAAAGGCAGAACAATGTGGATTCTTTGAATTACATGACAAAACTCCTTGGTGTGTATAGAGGTTGCGCTCTGATGTCAGAGGTACCATCATGATACCTTGCAGGTCTTGAATTTTGAGCTGTGCGAGTGTGGTCACCCACCATCACTCACCTTGAATCACTGTGAGGAGTGTGATTTTTTGCACACCTTGATGAAGATGGGAGCTCATAAAACTCTATACAATTTTAATAAAACAGGACACCTATTATACTCCCTCATTTTCTGGGTTGTGTGATCTAATTGTAGCATACCTGGAGAGTCTAAACCTTATGTTCTGTATATGTTGCTGAGCAAACCATTGAAGGCCCAGATTATAGTCACAACATTAATAAAAAGAACTCATTCTAATCCAGTGCAAACTTGTGAAATAGATCTCCTATTTTGTATGCTGTCCTTAGAAGGGCTCACTGAGTTGATATTGATAACTTCATGAGAGTGTTTAACAGTAAATACCACATGGTTATGCTTATAGTTAGCATAGTGAGTCATGCATTAGTTACACAAAATGTTATAATTGTGAATGTTGTGGTGTCCGGACTTGTAATGGCTTTGCGCATAATTTGAAAAAGTGTCTGGTCACGAATTTTTGAAAACCGAATTGAACTGTTTAGTACTCACTCATAAAACAATTATTTGTATGAAGGATGTGGAGATTGTCTAAGTTAGACCATTTGTCATTGGTATGTGAAAGAAACTTAAAAGGTTTGGGAAGATTTGTTGAATTTCGTGAACCAACTCAATGAGGCACTTTAATGAGAAACAGGCCACCCAGTAGATGTGCAGTGTATCAAAGGATGACTTGCATGGCCAAGACATCTGTATGTAAAGTGTGTGTCTGGAGAATAATTTCTCATTGTTTTTTCTGTAACATGCCTAGAAGTTTTTTCATTATTCTCATGGATTTTCTTTTTATTGATAGGACTCAATATTGTTCAGGAGAACTTTGCCCTATTTGAAATTGTAGAGCTAATTTTAAATGTTTCTTTGTGTCTCTTCTGCAGATATCATTAGCAAGATGAATGGACTCTATTTTGAGGATGGCTTGGAGGACCCTGTGCCTGGATTGGAGGTCACATACGGTCGTCTTCCATACTCTCCAAGGCTTTCACGCCACAGATCCAGGAGTCCCATCAGACTGAGAGCTAGGTCAGCTAGTCCAAGGGGTCATAGTACCAGGGGTCTAGATATATCAAGTCAGATACAGAGGAGGGTCCAGAGAGCTTTAGAAGATGATTATGTGAGTTTTTAACATCTTGATTTTTCTGTCACACCTTGTTACCATATTTTTTACATATAAAACTCTCTGGTCTGCAATGTTTGTTTTTGTCCCTCCCTTCAGGATTCCCTCTTCAGCCATCTTTGTGCTTTATGTCTCAAATATAAACTTCCCATTTGCTCATTTCATTTCAATCTTCCTGTCTTGGATTTACATTGACTCATTACATGTGCAAAAGCAACCTTTGCTGAAATCAGTCATAGTTTCCACAGTTTTTGTGGAAAACTGCAGTTCCAGTAAAAGTGCTCAGCCACTGGTTTATTATTATTTTATTTGGCTGCTCCAATAAGCAGAGGGTTTGATGACCATTTAATTGCAATAGAACCATAAAACCATTTTATGTTATAGATTTAATTGATGATCAATGGATAGAATTGATGACCATTTTGTTACAATAGAACCCTACTCAGAAAAGGGATTTTCATAACAACTAGCAAAAAATTCTGAGAAAAGTTATGTAAAAAAGGGGACCAAATTACTCATGTTTCATTGAGGAGTAAGATCATATTTCAGTCAAATTCAATCAAATGCCAAGGTATAGGGCTATTGCAAAATGCTTGAATGAGCACCTAGCTGGTATTGAAATCAACTCTTGATAACTTTTGGCACAGCCAAATTTTCCAGATTGATTATTTGTGAAGAAATGAGGCAAGTGTTTTAGTTCATAGATTCCTAGTGTGGCACAGTTTGGTATAATTTTGTATAAATTAGTGAAGTTGTTATCTTTTGTGTTCTGCTTCCTTTTCAATTAGTCCATAATTTTGCTTGCCTCCTATTGTTTCATACATTTTCCTCAAATAGCTTTATGGTTTTTAAAAGATCCTTGATGTGCAAACTTCAAAGCCTCCCAAGTATAGTGAGACGTGATACAATTGATAAGCAATAGGCTTGGGCAGCTCCTATAGTCCTATACTATGGTGGGGCGTACCTGCGGCCTGAATAGAAGCTGTTCTTAAGTTAGTTGCAATTAACTCCTTGATGTTTGTTTGAATGACATTGTAAATGCGACTGACAGGAATTATTGTATCTACACAATGCAGGGCTCCAGACTAGGGTTACGATCTATCCTGATTAACCAGGAATCCAGGATTGTCTGGTAAGGCAGTCGCCCTGATTGTCTCAAAAATGGAAACAGGCTTGGCAAGTTGGAGGACAACAATGTATTTTTTTTTTACCTTGTACTAGACAGACTGATGGGGCCCACATAATTTTATTTTGTAGTTTACATATGTATGTTACCACACAGCAAACCAGGCTTGCTGTTAGCAGACAATTCAGTATGGTAATGTTTACCTGAATGAGGCAGTGTCCAAGACTGGCTACCAAGTGAAATCTGCTATAAATATTGCTTACATGTACCAAAATCCAAATTTACAGCAAAGGGGAGGGGATGCCCTTCTCCCATATTCTTCAATACAGATCCCCCACTTTCATGTAACAGAAATATATGGTAACCCTATTCCATGTAGACATAGTCTACACCTTATGTAGAAACAAGAAATGTAAAAAACAAATGTGCTAGATTTGCTTAACAGATTCAAAATAAAAAGGTCATAGTAGTACAAGGCACCCAAAAATAGTTGTATGAATGTTTTTTGTAGGCTTTAAAATTCTATGGGAGTCGTGACTCTAAAGTAGAGTCAGGTACCCCTCTCAAGCGTTATTTGTAGTGACAGGAGAGGAAGAGGGCGGGGAGCTAGGTATAATCTCATGTAGCAGGCATTGCCCCCCAAATGTTAAACTGATCAACACTTTAATTATCTAGGGGGAAAAGGAGCAAATACCAATTGTATAGAGAGTTTTCATTTGGCATCATATTTGTGCTAGTCAGGCCCACTCCATGGATGTGTGGATGATTGGCTGTTAGAATACAAGTCTGGAAAGGGAAGTTCAGAGGGAATTGAACAGTTTAAGGGGGTATTAAATGGTTCTCCAAAATGATCATGGTTTCACACCAAGCAATATTTTGATCATGATATCCATAGGTTTCAGATGATTCTGAAATATCATCAATCACATCGGAAGAAGCACTCCAATCTCTAAGAGAATCAGTCACAATTGATCATCCAACCAGATCTTCTCATGCAAGAAGTAGGAGGTATATCAATTTCTAATGCTTTTCAAGGTTTGTGCTAGTTTTTTTGGCTGCTAACAGCTTTTTTGCTTTTTTCCTTTCAACTGCTCTTTTTTAATGTTGCATTATCTATTTTATTGCCTTGCCATTTATCAATTTTTTCTTTTTAATCCTTTTGATCAGGTGTCTAGTCAAATCATTTTAATCAATGATTTAGTCAGGACATATTTTTGTAATCTTTGATCCATAAACGAAAGAAAAATACTCATAATAGTTCTGGTGAGCACCTTTTGCATTATTTTGGTTTATATTTCAAAGGGATCACTAATTGCATTATTTTCCAGGATTTTTGGTAACATATTATGAATTTCAAAGTAGTTGCAGTGTGTAATCTATCTAATTCCCACTCATAAAACTAATAAAAGTAAACTAATTTTAAGTGAATGTAGCATTTGTCAAATTCCAATTTTGCTAACAAACCAGCTCACCCTGACAATCCTGTTAATTTTCAAAGCCAACCATAAAGAAAGTCAAATTGACCTGGTTAAATGACTGTTTCACTTTGGGATTACCTAATACCTCAAGTGATGCACTCAGCTGAAACATTAGAGACAAGCTCATTTAGTTACCAAACGCCCTCCATCAACACAAAACGCAAGTAGTTTGTTGTAGGGGATTATCAGAACAAAATGTAAGTAATTTGTTGAAGGGGTATATCGGCACAAAATGTAAGTTGTTTGTAAGGAGATTAGCAGCACAACACGTAAGTAGTTTGTTGTAGGGGATTATCAGCACAAAATGTAAATAATTTGTTGAAGGGGATTATCAGCACTAAATGTAAATAATTTTTTGTAGGGATTTATCAGCACAAAATGTAAATAATTTGTTGAAGGGGATTATCAGCACTAAATGTAAATAATTTTTTGTAGGGATTTATCAGCACAAAATGTAATTAATTTTTTGTGGGGGATTATCAGCACAAAATGTAATTAATTTTTGTGGGGTATTATCAGCACAAAATGTGAACAATTTGTTGGAGGTGATTATCCAAAATTCTGTTAGGACAGCTTCGTTTTTACAATATTGGAAGTTTATAAAATGGACAATAGCTCATATTTCAGAGGTAGAGTTCCCAATATTGTCTTGCATGCTTAAAAAGATATGACTGCAATTCAAGCAAGACACTAGGTTTGTGTCAGAACAAGGAAGTACTGAAAACAGTATTCGAAGGGGCAAACCTACAGCTGTTGAGAATTTGAAGTTTCTGGAATGAGGGAAGTATCACTTCCAGATAGGACTTTTGTAATCACCCTGGAAAAGGGTGTTAATATTTCAGGATGTACTTCAGGATATTTGGTGTATTTTGTGTCCAACATATGATTTTACTTTTTACTCTTGTGTGACATTTATAAACCATTACCATGCTGAATTAGAAAGTATGCTTTGATTCTGTCTTGCAGATGCAGTCATATAAAAACTTCCCTTCAGTTTGAGTTCCATTGTAAGCTAGAATTTAAACTGATACCCACATGGAGCTGCAGTAAGATGCATGGATGTGAAGTTTTTGGTTTTGATGAAAGAGAAACCTATGCATTCACGATGTTATGTGTACGTATGTGTGTATGTGTGGTGTGTGTATGTTTGTGACACTTTGCTTGTTAACAAGATATCTCAAGATAGGAATGTCTGACAGTTTTCAAACTTGGTACACAGATGCGACATATTGAGAGGAAGAACCTTATTGTTTTTGGAGAAGGTCAAATGTCCTCTTGGGTCACTCGGAGTCAAAGTCTGAAAATCTCGTTAACACGATATCTCAAGATAGGAAACTTGGATGGATTTCATATTTAGTATGTGGATGCGTTATGGTCAAGAGAAGGTCCCTGTTGTTATTGGCTGAGGTCAAAGGTCATCTGGGGTCACCGGGGTCAAACTCTGAAAATCTTGTAAACACAATATCTCAAGATAGGAAACTTGGATGGATTTCATATTTGGTATGTGGATTTGTTATGGTCAGGAGATATTCCCTATTGTTTTTAGGCAGTGGTCAAAGGTCATCTGGGGTCATCGGGGTCAAAGTCTGAAAGTCTTGTTAACACGGTATCTCAAGATAGGAAACTTGAATAGATCTCATATTTGGTATGTGGATGCGTTATGGTCAGGAGATGGTCCCTATTGTTTTTGGCAAAGGTCATCTGGAGTCACCAGGGGTCAAAGTCTGAAAATCTTGTTAAAGTGATACTGCACTTTTTCTGTCTGTCTATTTATGTATGGCTTTTTATGGAAGTCAAAAGGTCATGTGGAATTTCAAAAAATTTTTGGAACATGCTTGTATATCATCTGAGTGAGAAGATAATGGTGCATGATGGCAAATTTGAAACAGTTCATTTATGTATCATCCAAACCTCAATACATTTTTGCATTCTGATTTTCATTATTTGGTACAACATATGCTTACCAATGGATGAACCTGGACAGTCAAGTGATGGTCTTATTTTAGACATAACTGGGGCCCATTACCTGTAATCAATTCCCTTGCTTAGGCTGTATATGGATGGTTGTTCACTGCCATGCTTCTTGGTTCCCTTAAATTCACTGAATGAAATAACATGTAGAAAATAAATGAATACAATTTAAGGCTAGTGGATCCCACTTATGGCTGACTTCCGTCACTTTACACCAGCGCTGCTTGGATTTGTCTTTAAGGTTCATATGTTTGATAAGAGCCAAGTACTTTTCAATATATATACTGAAAGCTTGAGTTGACTGCATAAACTTTTCCTTTTTGTGGTGGTCTTCTTTGTTTTAGGAGGGTAATGGTTTCTGTTACAAGTTGGGAGAGGTTAATCATGCTTACTTTATTACTAATTGATTCAATTGCCAACATCATTTTTGCTTTAACTATGCTGTCCTTTAGTTTTCACTGCTTTTTATTAAAACAGTGTTGTCATTTGTTGAAATATTTGAACCAGCTTTTCAACCTGCAGTTTACATCTATTTCGTTTCATTGTTACTTCCAAAATTTTGGTGCATGCTATTTTGACAAATAACTTGGCCTTGAAAACTTAATTTGCAGTTACATCCAATTATTTTCGGTATTTGTCCAACCAGTCTGAGTGTTAATAAATGGCCTTTAAGGGAAGTGTGGGACTGAGAAAAGTTGTAAACAGGGAGTCACTTTAACAGGTAAACAGTGTAGTCCTTCAGTAGAATAAAGAATAAAACGTTACGGTTACTATAAAAGTTTGAAATAAACACTTTTGCATGTCTATAACACTTTAAAGTAAAATATTAGATCACAGCTGCCTTGTGTTGTCTCCGGTACATGATTGGACATAGTTTGGACATGTAGGATCCTTGTAGGAGTAAATGCTAAACAGTTTTACAGTATCCAGTTCAAAAGAAAGCTTGGTACGTTGTTTGGTACTTGACAATCAAGTTCAATTTCTTGCAATCCTATTGGGATGGCACTTGTTTTAAACAAATTTCCTGCCTGCCATCCTTGGCTAGGCAGCTGCAGTGCTTAGTGTTATAGTCCTTACATTAAAAGTAACCTTGAAAATAAATTGTAAGCAATTATCAAGTTGCTGTACTAAAATGAACTGAAATCATCCTTTTCCTGAACTTGAAAGCTAACATGGAGATTAACAGTCTTTCAATACCATGTGGGTTTGGATTGAGAAAGTTGATATTTGTTCAGGCTGAAGCAATTGGAATATAAGTTGGCATTTGATGTAAGAATGGAGCAAGGCACATGTTTGAGGTATACTTGGCAGACATGCATAGAAGATGCACATACACCTGTATAAAAAGGTGACTGCCCTATATTCTGACCCCCTGAAGTTCCGACACCCCTATGTTCCCACAATCTCTATATTCATCTATGATTGAGTTGTCGGAACATCGCCTGTGTTGGAATGTAATGGATTTGTCAGAACGTAGGGGTGTCGGAATATAGGGTTGTAAGCTATAAGAATATCTTATCATGTGCAAATCAGCTGCCTGATTTTTTTTCGTCAAGTTGCAATGATATGCACTTTTCTCCACCGAAGGGCAGTTGTACTGTGACATCATATGCACAAGGTCTATTGGTCTCACAGTGCTCACATAAGGTGGCTAACAACTACTTTAATTTCTGAAAGCCAATTTTTTCCTGTCAATCACCAAACTGTAAACTTAGACAAGGCTGATTTAATTGTTTGTCAGACTTGCTGTATGCAGGACAAAGGGACCTGTTCATGTATTTTAATCCATTGGTCAAAAAACTGGAGCCAATCAATAGATCAAACAAACAGTTCAATTAGCAGACTCAAAAGAAGGCACAGATGAGCTAACATAAGATCCTCTTGATTTTATAAAAACTCCTTGGGAGGGTTGTCTTACTTCTATGTGATGTGTGTTCTGTCATTTTACTGTCTGTTTGTATGTTGCAAATATCATTTGGCTGTCTGTATATTGTCTGTATGTTCAAGTGTAGGTGTCCATGTGTACGTTTATGAAGTGTTGTTGTGCTGTCCAACATAGAAGCAAGCATGTCTGTAATATTATGTCCTCCGTACACACTGTATGCTTACTCTGGTCTGTTTTCTACCTTAACCTACAGTGTCTTGTTTAATGTTGATCAGAGACATCATTGGTCAACCGGGAACAATGAATACTATGAAGACAAGTCCCCTAGGGAAAGGTTTAATGACTCACTTGACCAAATCTACAAGCGACTGCACCGCAAGATCAACACTAGTATATAAAGGCATAAGCAGCAGAATATTCTGTTGTTAATTCATGCTGATGAATATGCAAGAGCCCCTTGAATATCATCGTGTGGACTTGTTGAAGTCCCACTTCCCATGCTACATTTTTTGATGTTTTGAATGCAGAATACATTTTAAAAACTTTTAAGCAGTGTAAGCATATTAGGAAATATAACATTTTTAATTGAACAATTTAAGGAGACCCGAAGGGATTAGGGTTGTTAGTAAGGGTTATGGGCTAGGGTTAGTAAGTAGAAGTCAACCATTTAGATTGTATTGCGACTCAGATTCTTACTGATTAGTTTAAGTCAGGCTGGCCACAGCCTTTTTGTTCTAGTTTTGACTCACTGGCTTGTTTGCCTCACTTCATTGCTTATATGCTAAGCATCAAGCACAATGGCAGTAGGTCTGTTTCTTAAGTCTCCTGTATGACCCAGCCATGACAAACTCCAGACCTCCTGGCTGCAAGTTGGATGCTCTAACCACCTGAACATGCAGCTGGTTAAAAAGTAGTTAGGGTCCAGTTTGGTAAAAAAATCTGGGGGACTAATCAGATGTGGGTAATGAGAAGATGGATTTATAGATGTCAAAGTGAAACAATGTAACAAAGGCCATATATGAGATGCATTTAGATCAATCACTACTGACTGCAATACAAGTTACAATGTAAGGTACAGCAGTCTCAAAAATGGTCATGCTAGCAGTTGAACAAGTACAATCCCACCCTGGCTAATTTGAAGAGACAGCTGCAAAACACAATCTTTTCTGCAAATCCAAAAGAAGCAACTGATCTTAGCTGTCCCATCTTGAATCTCATAGAATTCTGTAATGAATGGATTAGTTGGGGTAGAATTGGCAGCAATGCATATGACAAAAGTATTGTACACAGTTAAGAAAGGGCAGAGGTTTGAAACTTGAGCTGTTTACTTGCTCAAGCAATTTTAAAATGGAGAATTTCTACATTTTGGCTGTTTTTTTACTTTGTTGTTTCAAGTATTTGTAGAACATGATTTTTTCATTTGTAAAAACATGTCACCTGTCTCTTTGAAATGGCAGTAAAAGAATCAAAACTTTGAAATTGTGATATGCATGTCATTATGCAAAAGCACTTGTCTTGTCAACTTATTTTAAATAGAGGGTGTATGTGTGTGTGTGTGTGTGGGAGGAGGGGGGGTGAAGATTTTTACCATATCACTGGTAAGGTGCGAAAAAGTTTGTGTATTAACCAAGAACAGGTGAAGGCAGGTAGCAGGAAGATGTGAAAGGGGGAGGGGGCTGGGAAATAGTGGAAACGACAGTGACTCCTTAGGTGTTAAAAGTTTAAATAGTGCATGCTGACAGAAATATGCATCTCCTCATTCTTCAATGTGTTCATTGTAATGATGGGTAGATGAACTAAGTTTTGCTAGTTTTTGCAGAAAAACAGAGTTCTGCTAGACCTATGAAAAGAACTACAAATTTAAAATGGAAATAAGCTTTGGATAGATCTAGGAAACTGTTTCAACATTTCTGAAATGAATTTTAAAGTATGTCTGGTACTGTCCTACTGATGGAATTTTCCCAGAATCTATTTTCTATAATGTTATGTAATTTCTGCAAGGAAAAATTATGAATTGCCTGCAGATGCAACCCTCCAAATTCACACAAATGTTTTAAATTTCCCATAATATTAATTTTGCTTACATCTTTTGTTTCTATACACGAATCTGGACAGCAAGTGATGGTCTGATTTCAGTCGGCCAGAACTGGGGTCCATCACCTTTAAATCTTTCGATTCCCTTGCATACCTCTATTATGGATGGCTGTACACTAATTTGTATCTTAAATTCTCCAAGTTCACTAATAATGAGGGTTTGAAATTCATGTAAACAATAAATAAAGACTTTTTTAGGCTGATGGACCCCACTAATGGCGGCCTACAGTCACTAAAAACAAGCGCTAATTGGATTCGTCTATAGTGTATGTTCCCCTATTTTTTGGTTCCATTGCACAAACTTTAGTCCTCATCATAATACTATGCAGTTGTTACTGTACCTGTCTAGGGCAGTGTTTCTTGTAAGCTGCTATTATCCGTTGTTCACACAATGATTTGTTAATTTCATGTACTCTTTTGTGGGAAGAAATGAAACAGGGTTTCACCTTGTTTGGAACGTTGATTTTAGAGCAGTTACAAAAAAATATTCTCGAAGTACTGTATCTAGCCAGTCATTTTTTCCATATTGAGTGTGTTGACCCAATAGAAGAGGAAACACGGTTGAAGGGTACTGAGTGAGAGGCTTTCAGAACATTTTATACATACCTGCATGCATAGATTTTACATTGTATTTAATGTTATTTTACTTCTTAGTTTAGAATTCCTTCTTAGCTTGAAAATTTTGATATTAATTGATATTATTATATAATTCATATTAATTGTGTGAATGGTGTCTGAAGGTATTTTTTAAATACAATAGCAATATATTAGTTGACAATTAAATGCAACTGATTGTAATTGAGATGAAGTTTATTATATAAATTTTGCAAATAAAATGAATGACAATCCAGTTCTGTTCTTTTAATCTTCATTTCATTTTGTTTCATATATTTGTTTCCACAACATGTTAATTCAGTATTGTACAGAATAATTTCAAATTCAAAAATCCACATACATGATGTGAAGGGAGTAAGCTAAAAAACCCCTAGGGGCTTGTCAGAAGCTTACTCTTAACTGATCTGATTTACTTCTCAAAGTTATGGACAACTGGGACTGTCTATGAGTTGCAAATATTTCCTTTAATAATGCACAGTATACATTCACAACCATGTACATCAAGGACAGTTCTTACCCCAATATCCACCCCAATTCCCACCCCAGGACAGGAAAAAGTTAGAAAATTACAGAAAAAATGTCTTTAATTGCTGTTACTCAACAAAGAAACAAATGTTTTATACCAAATGCTGTGGTTCCCTTTCAATGATGTTTATTAATAACCACTTGTAAATTAAGCAGGTTATCTTTTAAGGGCAGAGTCATTAATCTAACTGGCAGTCATGGCCAAGTCACTTATATATTTCCTTTGCCCACCTGCCCATACTGGCCAGTTAAAAAAATAACTCTCCCCTAACCAGTAACTGTTTCCATTTGATCTATTAATAAGGGAATTTTTCAGCAGCACAGGACCTTTCCTGGGATTCTACATGTACACTTTTGATAATGCCAAAACTCTTGACCAATTCTTAGGAATGAAATTGTCTATGAAAATTTCAGTGCAATCAGAATTAAACCTTTTTGTTCCCCACCACAATTTTTTCTTCTGGACTGATTGTTTTCCAGAGTATGGAAACTAAGCCTTGGAAACATTGCAGAGGTCTTTCAGATTACAAGAAACATTAATTTTGTGTTAATTAAAACTGCTGCAAAATTGAAGTTGCAAATAAAATTGCAAAAACAAACTCTGATTGCCACTTTAAATGAGACTGGTGTCATTAGACTAATGCCCAATTAGGTGGAAAAGGCAATAATCCCATAAGAATCATTGAGAAGTGTTTGTGTGCAATGCATTATGGTCTTGGTCAAAGATGAAGTGTCACACTAATATTTGTGGCAGTTATCCATAAGCTACTTATTTGGTACTTCCACTGAAGGCAATGATGCAAAGGTGTAACGAATATTCATTAAGCAAATAAATTTACTGTTTACCATGCACAGGTGACAACAAGGTAGAGCAGACATGACCCAACATATAGTATGCTGTAACCTAATTTACCACCTCATCTAAAACTAAATTACACCCTTAACCTGATGAAGACAGACTGTTGAAATGCTCTGAACCATTTACATTTGTAAATGTTAATGTTGTAGCTTTTAATGCAAGATATGATTTGCACATGATATAGTGATATCCAATGAAGTAAGACTTGGCAAGAGGGAGGTCTAAGATAACTCCCTGGCATGGTTTTCAACGACTATCAATTGTTTTGAACAATTGAAAAACTGAGTGTCCCTTCATGAGTGCGACTTAATTATATATCCAAACCCTAGGTATGATCAGCTACAATGATAAAGTGAACATGACATAACCCAGCAATCCACTAGCAAGCCCTCATGTACAACTGAAACTGAATATAAGCACTGAAGTCAAACTACTCTGAACAATTTTTAAAAATGAGACAGTGCTCAACCTTTCACCTATGTGTGGGTCTGACTTCTTCAGATTGACTCAATATACCTTCAATAAGCTAATGTACAATTGTAAAGCTGAAAAATTTTTTAAAATGAGACAGTGCTCAACATTTCTATGTTTGGCTCCGACTTCTTCAGACTGACTCAATATACCTTCAATAAGCTTCTGTACAGTAACATCCACAAAGGGCAAAAAGTAGTCTCCACAAATTTTTTTCGAAGCAGCAGCTGAATCTCACAATTTTTCTCTCTACTTCTCTTCATAGCATCCTAAATTCTAATATTTTATGACTTCAGTATTACACATTCAAGGTAAACCGAGCAATTCCTCCTGGTAAATTTCATGTTTGAGGAGTAAAAATATGTCACATGACTCTCAGGAGCAAATCAAGAAACAGTACAGTCTACTACATGCCTGTACTTCAAGTTAAGGGGGGGGGGGGCTGCTCTTGCCATTTAAGAGAATTATCTGTACAATGTACAGGGTTTTTGCATTTCTCGGGAAAACAACCAAACCAAGTAAAGAATTTCCATCTCCTACCTTCCTGACATACATCTTACAGTACATTGGGTTTTCAGCTTTAACAGCAAAATTTGAGGTGGAGAAAATTATAATTGGATAATATATTTTGACATAACAAGTGAGAAGCACAAAAAGTCACTTTATGAGAAATTACATGACCATTCTGCGATTTCCCTTTATTTCAAGATTTTTTCATGCCATAATTTTTTTTCTCCAAATTTCCATGACTTTTCCATGACTTCTGTAACCCTGCTAACATGTGAAGGTGACACATAATGTATTCAACTTCAAATTAATGGACTGAAAAAATTTCCTTTCTAAAAACACTTAGCAAAACAAAAGGACCTTATTATTGGTACTATAAATTTTGATCATACAGTCTCTATACAAATGAATTTATCAACAAATATAAAAAAAAATTTTAAGTCCATGAAGGTGATGTTCTATTAATCATGTAACAGATTGTGTTACCTCTGTGCTACCTCATCATCATCAAACCACAAAAGTTCAAAGATTTCCTTTCCCACGGTGGCATCCAGAGGGTGGCATGGAGAGTGTTTAACCACTATTTTTCCAGAGCTATGTACCTTTTGTATTTTGATACTTCATCCATGTCCTCCCTCAGAAGAGTGATCATTGCAGCACATGCTACTCCCCCCTCCCCTCCCCTCTCCCCCCCCCCCCCACCCCCTTTCCACAATCCTGAATTGGACCTTCACTCCCTTCTCATATCTTGTTAATTGATTCTCCATCTGCACACTACACCTTTCTTTCACAACACAGGTGAACACTACATGTCTATCCATTTGGTCAAGCAATGAGTGTCACTAACCAGTCATGTCATCCAACATCCATCCAAAGCTTTCCGGAAGACCTGCTTGGACCATCACTTTGCTTTCTTAGTCTTCCAGAATTTTTGGTATCTCCTGGCATCAAAGCTATCCTCTAAGTCATCTTTGATGACTTGCTTCTTCTTGACTTGGTATCTTGAAAGTCTTGCCTTCTTTTCTTCCAATGTCAAACTGTTGACATCAAATGGAAGCTGAAAAATAACCCCAATTAGAAAAACCAAATAAACAATAAAAGTTTTGAATGTTTATTGTTTTCCCCCATTCAGTCTGCACTGATCACATGAGGTTCTTACCAAATAATTTCCAAGTCATAACTTTGACAACAGAAAATGTCAAAATGACCACATTGCCAAGCCAACCCATTTTTCAACTTCACACTGTTCAAAGAACACACAAAAAATAGTTTCAATTCAGCCCATTGTGTTTCTTTTCACACCACAGTCTGGTTCACATTATAATATTACTGGAATAAATTTAGAAACAATACCTAGCTAAAAAGAACTTTTTACAAGGGATAAATTTCACACTGCTCAAAAACAACAAAAGCATTTGTTGCAATTTGTTTTTTTAAAACATCATGGGTTGGTTCACATCATAATATTACTGGTATATTTAGTAACAATACAGACACCTCTGTAGGATCATCTTCTTTATCATTTATCTGTGAAAACTATCACTACAGCAAAACATCACCTTGGATTTATCTAGATTTCAAGGTGAGTTTCGGGCTCAGAACTGTCACAATCTTATAATGATAGTCTACAGGCCTCCCCAGTCGTCCCACCCTTAGAGCACCACACTCATAGAAGTTGATCTTGGGCTTTTCACTAAAGGTGTCATCACAGATCTTCAAAATTCTACAATTTTGTAAATGATGATCCCTCCTCTAAAAAATCTGTTACAAGTGTTTGTACTTTCATAACCTACACAAAAACTAATGATATACAATGTTTCTGCCAGAGGTTAAGGGGGATTTGCCTCCCCTCCTTTCCAGAAGAAGGTGAGTAAAATTCTCCCCTTCTCATTTCTACAAAATTAGATAATTTGCATTAACTATGTGTCTAATTTAACAAGAAGACACTTTTGCAGGAAAGTTTGAATTAATAAATGAATGGCCTCTTAAAACCCCTAAAATTGCACCTCACAGGAGCCCTGAAGCAAGCTCTTGTCCCCCTAAACCTTCTCATAAGTTTAGCCTATGACAGTGCATCACTTTAGACTTGGGGTTTGGCAGTAAAACGGCCCCCCCCCCCCTTGTGTCTCTAGCAGAATCCCGGATATACCTTAGAATCATCTTGCCTACAAACTAAGGGAGGGGTTGGAAGGCTGTGTCCCTCTTGGAGTTCGTGTGTAAAACATGTTTCCTCTCATTTGACAAGACTTGGCCAATTTTACTCGGTAATGCTGGTATCATACCCCCTCCCACTGGACAAAGAAATATATGACAGGCCAATGCTCATTCAGGTAAGTGTCCATTTTCCCTTCCAGTTTTCAGACAATTAAATGTATACATGTGTGAGGATAAAGCAGAAATTCAACAGGGTAATATCCAGGAAGTTTCAATAATGAGGTGCAAGGTTTAACTTCCATCGCTGTCTTGGGGGAGGGTTGTAAAAGAAGGTGTCGCCTTCAGGGAATTCTTGCTCTTGCAAGAGGACTAAGATGCAAAACAGAGCTTTATTTGACACATTTGTTAAGCATATATTTACCATAAAGTAAGCAAGTATAATGACCATGTGGGAGGCTATTGCAGTGCATGAATTCACCACTGGATTTCACTTACATAGAGAATTTTTCTTGGTTCAGTGTACTTGATACGATATGAAGAACCATCTGGATTTACAACCACTGTAGGATATAACCTAGCATAAACTTTTCTATTAGTTTGTGCAATTGAGGCTCTGTTTGAATTCCATCTTGTACACGGGATCAATGGACTTCGCCATAGGCAGTGATGTTGTAGTACCTGCATATTAGCAAGCATTCTGCAGGAAAAAAAAAGAAGAAAAAATGATATTTCAAAATGCTGAGAAATTCTGTGTAGTTTACTGTATAGTTTTATTTCCAAGTTAAAGAAGCAAAGCTATCACAAGCCCTCTTCATGCAACTACAGAATAAATACTTAAAATTTAAAGACCCAGTTCTCTCACCCCAAACAGTACCAATTCTCCTAACCTTTTTACTGAAGCCCCTCTTACAACTGTCTGAAATTCATCCTCATCCAGACACAATCTCAGTCAATTGCTTCAGGATGAGTACAGAAAAACTCAATCTATATAATCAAAACACTCTCAGTACTGTTCATGCTGTGTAATATAAGCTTTAGCACTCTGTATTGTTTGAATTGGCTGTCAATCAAAGAGCTGAGCCAATAGAGAATTTCGAAACCCAGGTACCAAAATTGTAGTTTGGGGTGAGAGGTTTTTCCCTTAAAGGCCTGATCCTCTCACATCAAAGAGTTCAATTTTTCCTAACCTACTTACTTAAGCCCCTCCCATAACTGTGTAAAACATATCCTCTTCCAGACACAATCTCAGGTTATTGCTTTAGGGTGAGTAGCCTACACAAGACCCCAATGCTCCACGTCAGAATGGAGGTGCAGTGGACCTACATTAATTCATGCAAAGGTATACAAAAAAAAATCACAATTATTTGTTAAGCAGCCATTGGGACTACTACTGTAACTCCATGTCAGAATGGAGGTGCAGTGGATTAATAATTATTTTGTGCACAGGTAAACACAGAATTGGTGTCCAATCCATCTCGAAGTAACCCTGCAAAAAATGCAAATTAGAAAAACTACTTCCTTGGAACATCATTCCATGTATGTCTGTCTAATGGATATATGTATGGAGTTCAAAGGTGAATCGTATATAGCCACTCGGACTGTGACTCCACTCCATAATAGTACTAGCCTTAGCTCCTAGGCAGGATCTTGCCACTACAGTACATGCCCACCAGAATAGAACAGTCCAAATCTGGGAATGATAGAGTCTTAATACATTTTTCGGTACTAACTGGGTTTCCGTACCCGGAAGTGGCATATACACCAGTGTTTGCATGGGTACTGAAAAATAGGACCCGGGTACCCTATCCCCATACCCGACGGGTACTCGGGTTACCTGATATTCTGGTGACTAAAAGATATGAGCATTTTTTAAGGCATACTCCATAAGACATGCATGGTAATATTTACAGTTGTATTGGAAAGGTATAGCAATCACACTCCCAAGTTCAAAAACATTAGATTTGTCAGAAGGTTTTACCCTCCCATTTTGTTTTAAATGAAAATGACAAGTAAAAGAAATGTTACAGAAAACAGCTAAATAAGAAAATTAGTACTTCCCAAGGCCTATATCAACTTGATATTGAATTTTGGGACGCTTTCCCACTCTAAAGGCAAGCATACTAAGAACTCATAGCTTCTCCTTTTGGAACACTGATTTATAAAGTATCAACCAATCAGAGCCCTGTATTATGCTATTCTCTTGCACATCCAAAATTACCGATTGTAAACAAACGATGTCATGTTTGTGAACTTCCCTCACACTACTGTACAAAGTGCATTTGAATTTTCACTAATGTGGTATGTAGGTTCTTACGTAGCTAGCCTCGTGTTGACATCCAGACATGGTAACATGGCTTTTCATACCTATACTTTGTAGTCAGCATGAGCACCAGATTGGGACAAAATAACATAATATGTAATGGCCTGTTTCAAAAACTTTTTTGTGAATGTTTACGGTGTTATTACATTGATGTCGTTTTACTTAACAAATAGCGGCAAAGTGTTGATTTGTGTAAAACTGACAAGTTTAACCATTATGAAATATTCAAGGATTATACTCGAGGTGGCATACCGTATTAATTATAATATTGTATAAATGCAAGGCTTAGTCTACCTAGCATACAGGCACTATCTTTGCAAGCTGGGCGGGGGTGATATGTCTGCGTGAAACAGTACATTGTGATTTTGAATCGGCCGTCAGATAGCTTGCTTGCATGCAAGATTATAAGTGACATAAATGTGATGTGCGAGAAGCTAATATCTCACTACGTGACAATAGGGCGATCAAATTGGCTAGGCTAGCTTAGGGTTTTCTGCAGTTACTCCAAAATCTAAAATATGGAAGTGGAACATGTTGCAGAAATATGTTGATTTCTCAATAAAAGATTAAAACATCCTCTAGCTACATCAAAAACCAGGAGGTATTTCTCTTTACTTAGACTACGTTAATAACTAGCCTAGCCAGAGTCCTAGGCTAGGCCTAACATCAGGCTGGCCCTGTGCTAGTCCTCAGAAAAGGACTGTGGTCGTTGGCTATATGCACTATATGCAGTCCTTACTCCAACTGTTTTAACAAGCGGGATGATCGATGGAATTTTTTAACGTTGAAATTAACTCTCTTCTGATGGCAAATTTTTTACCTAAAACACTCATTTAATGCCATAACTATTCTGCCACAAGTCTTACAGGCACAACCAAACCCTTTTTGATCACTGAAATCTTCTGGAGAGGAACAAATCTTTGAAATGAAGTCACCAACTTTTTCGCGCGGTGGACTTTCCTTTCTTTACTAGACCTAGGCCTAGGCTATGTGACTTTGGACCTTTGTTCACAACAATATGCTAATGAGTGTAACTGTTACATCAATGTGGGAAACTTGCACAGTGGACTTACCATGGGGCCTATGCTAAACGGCAAACTCTAACATTCTTAGTGACGTCACAATAATATGCATGAGTGTTCTAATGTAAACAAATATTTCAAACCCTACAGTAAATTTTCGGAAGTTGCAAAGTTGAAGTTTTTATACCAAATTTTCAGACCTTTTATGAGGTTTCAAGTCATCAAAAATAGTTGCAATAGTTGAACAGGATTTGGAAAAGGTAATTTATGATAGGGATTAACATTTTTGGTCCTAGGCCTTGTTAGGCCTACCTTAGCTAGGCCTAGGCCCTAGATAATTTCGACCCTACATAGTACTGTGGAAGACCAGCAACGGGGAATCACAGGAGTAAGGACTATGTATAGGGAGCAATTATGCGAACGTCCATACATAGTCCTTTACGGAGGACTAGCCCTATGCTAGCAGTTAGTTCAGGAAGCACGTCTACCGTTAGTGTCTAACATTACACTTACAGTAAGCCTAACTTAGGCCTAGCCTAGGCCTAACGTTAGGCCTACGTGAAGTTTTTAGACTAAGATCAAATCGGCATAGCAATTAACAAATGCAAACACTCGATTTCGCAACTTGAGACAGTTGCAAATTTTCGAAATTATTTTGCTTTTGGCAGGTAGGAAGCATAATATGTTTTAAATATGCACCGGAAAACAACAAGACTTTACGTTTTGTTTCTCACCTTTTAAAAGCAATGGTCGCTGCCATTTTGTAACTTTTTGAGACTTTGGGAGTATTGCCACATACAAAAAGCAACAAAAAAATTAAAGACTGGATATTAGCTTGCATATTTAACAAAAATATCATAAGGTATAAAAAATAAAATAATTATATCACCGCTTTTTATAATTTTTGGATAATATTTCATCTTTTTTAAGGTTTGAAAACTAAACTTAAAATGCATATTCTAATTAATGTTTGTTTCATTTTGTAGGAAGTTATGCAAGTGGTGGGGGTAGACTTGAAAAGACCAGAGAGCTTTGGATCTGGAGCTGAATGAATACTGCACAAATGTGCAGGGTTGTGTGAGCGCACATGGTTAGTCGCACCGTGCTTGGTGTCGTCGAGATCTACTATATTCAGGGAGGGGGCGGGGGGGGGAGGGGGGTAAGTTCCAGTCTCTGACAGTCCGAGGAAAGAAACTATATTTGTAGACTGGTAGAGACCTTATTGGTTGGTATATTTCTAAAACTATTTGAGTGATGATACCTAGAAGGCCGCTGGACATGTTGTAGGTTGTTAATTTGCAAGAGGTCCAATCTGGCTTTGTGAAGAATCGCTTAGCGTGTTGACAGGGAATCTGTCTTTGAGACTATCCCACCCTAGGTCTTTCGACTTTTCAGTCACGCTACTATGGGGGGAGTTACTCATTTCAAAAAAACCTAGCAGCCCTACGTTGGATTTGCTCATGGATAGGGAGATGCTGAATGGATTCCAAACAGAAGATGAGTAGCCTACTCCAACAAAGGCCTGACGAGCGTGTGGTCCGAGTCTGGATCTAGATGAATACTGCATAACACTCGTTTTAGAATCGACTCGATTCAGTTTATCGGAGTTTTATGAGTTTTCCCACACAAATTGTAATAAAAATAACCAGGGAGGCGCCAGGATTTTTCCCGGCGGTCAAGCTCCACGTCAGGGGACCAGCTTAACATAACATAACAAGTTTAAGGGCAAAGGAGGGTAAAAACCCCATAAGATGCCCTATAGAACAGACCCAAAACCAACACCTAATCCAAGCAAAGACTAAACAAACCCAATACAATCAGATCCTGCCACTGTCACAGTAATACTTGTCAATGTTAATCTTGAAGCAGTTGACTGAAGTGGAATTAACAACCCACTCAGGGAGACTGTTCCACTCATTAACCCTAAGAGAGAAACTGAACTTTCTGATGTCAAGTGTAGAGAAACATTTTACCAGCTTCTTATTATGGCCACGAACACGGGGATCAGCACAAATCTCCAAGTAGTTACAGTTAGACAGAGAATCATAACCAGAAAGGAACTTGAAAACCTGCAGCATATCCCCCCTAATCCTTCTTAACTCGAGAGAAGTAAGTCCTAGACAATTGAGCCTATCTTGATAAGGGAGATTACGCACATTGTGAATAAGCCGTGTGGCCCTCCTCTGAAAAGCTTTCGGAGCTTTCGAGGCTCCGACAAAGACGACTGAATTAGTCCATGTATGACTGTATGATGTGACTTGGCAGAATTTGATGCGCACGTAGCGCGCAGAAATTTTGGCTTTTATTTTTTAAGAAATATTAGAAAATCTGGAGGTTGTTTTAAAGACAATTTTTGAAAGCAATTTGGCTTTTTTTTTTTTTTTTTTTAAAAAGTTGGGGTGTTTATTGAAAATCTGTCCTTCGTAGGGGCAAAATGAAAAACGTTTTATGTAAGACAGCTTAAATTCTTTTGGGCTTCAATATTTAGGCCTACGTACTAACTAAGGCTCTCAGGCGAAATTTGGCTTCCCATACATAGGCGGCGGAAGATGTTTTTCACTGGGGGGCACAAGGTTTCGGTAGCCGACATAATGGTGACACCGTAAGGCATCCGGTTTCGCGCGAAGCGCAAAACCCCATCGGCGCGGGGTCCAGGGGCTCCTTAAGGGCCCCTGGTGGGGTCCAGGGGAAAACTTCCAGGCGCGGATCCAGACATTTCCAAAAGGGGGGGGGGCTGAACCAAGAGAAAGAGGGCAGTGGCGTATGCAGGATTTCTCTGAAATGGGAGGCATGCAGTGTGCTCAGTGATTGCCGGCATTGGGGAGGGGTTTAAGGAAAATTTTTGGCGTTTTCAAGGAGCCTAGATGCAAAATGGTGCAATATTTTCGACCTTAACGGTGGTTCATGGGGATAAAACTGAAACTTCTGTGTCTTTACATGCAGTCTTATTCCATTTACCCTACATTTTGAACTTGTCGTTAAATTTGCTTACTTTTGGGAGTCAAAAATAAAAGAGTATCAATCGGTATAGGCGAAAGGAGCGTTTTAGATTGCGGTTTTTTCTTGGCCACAAAACGTTATTCTGCCATAAAGGTTATCTAAGCGAAGCGTCATCATTGGTTGGCACGGAGTGTAGAGAAAATTTGAAAAATCAGACCCTCAGATGGCCGGAATTAAAATAGCATTTTCCAGACTCATACGAAGAATCTAAGCAGTCGCTATCTTCACTTTATAAAATGCTCACTTCAAAATAAGTTCGCCAACTGCAAAGTGATTAGAAAGTTATTAAAAACATACTTGTAATGTAATTTTGCCCGAAAGACTATCTAAGCGGGCGCCACCATTTGTTGGTGAGGAACGTAAGGAAAATTTTGAAAATGATCGCGACCACTCAGATGGCCGAAAATTGCTTTTTTCATGCTTGTAAAGAGTATCTAAATATGCAGTTTATGAGTTTAACTTTTGTTTGCAAAAAGAAAAAATAAAGAGGAACATACTTAGTGATCAGCAAATTGTTGCCACTATTATATTAAATGATCTTGATTCTTTTCGAGGAAACTAGACAACGGAATTGAAAATACTCTAATGCTTCTCTGTTGCGACTTGACTCTTCGCTCAATTAAAGATCCACTGAATTGATGAAATTGTCTGTGACTGATCGAACTCATGTCTGTTAATTTCTTCCCCCTAACATCTCTTGCGTGATAAATGGCAAACTATTTCACACCGCAACTGAACACCCTCCGCGCGCTCCCTGTCCCTGTCTCGTACGTCTATGCCTGCCGGGAAAGGAGTCTAAGGGATGGGCCCCTCCCTTTTGACTATTCACCCGGACTTTATATCATACGAGGTTCGTTTATTTGGATTTTTGTTGTGAGGGAAAGGATGGGCATGAAATAGCCCCTTGTATATTCTCGTAGATAAGCATTATGCTTATTTTAGTGTATTTGTTATTGTTGATGTGACGAAAAAGGGGGACTGAGGCTGAAGCTCAGAGATCTAAGTGATTTGAGAGACTCCAAAATGGTCGAAAATCATATTCCCAAATTAAGGATTCTGAACTATGAATTTAATCCAGGAGAGGGGTGGGGTGAGGGATTAGAATGGAGTGGGAAAGTACTATGGCATTTGATTAAGGAGAAACATACTTAACAGTATAGGGGCAAAGTCAAAATGTTGAAGCTACTCAAAATTGAACATGTGATTGATAATTGATAATGTGAGACAAGGCATTTTAAGAAATCCAAAGTGTTTGGGGCATTTTATCAATAGGGAGACCTATTTAAAATCCCGAGGCAATATGCCTGTGGTCCAGGGGCCCGCAACAGGGTTCCGGAAGCTCTGACATTTTAACCTTTTTAGGGGACTTAATGGAAGCAAAAAAGTACCTTTGCATAGGTGTTACTTATAATCCTAAAAGGGACATTATTACTGGCCTGGGCAAATGTGTGTCATTGCGACCAATAAAGGGACTAGTGACATGCCCCTCGCTCAGTATGTTTAAAAGTCCCTGATTTGAGAAGAAGAAAGATACTGTAATTTGAAGGAAAGATAGCTAGCAAAAGGTTTTGCTTTTAAGAGTTTGAAGGGCGAAAAATAAACTCTCCTACACGTTATCGTTAATGTGATGGTGCAGGGGGCGAAGCCCCCGGAAGCTTTACAATTTTTGCACTCTGAAAAGTAATAATTGAGCCAAAGAAGAGCCGAAATGTAATAAAAGCAACTTGAATTTGTTTAATTACTTTTTAAAAATTTGTTTTGCGACGTTCAGTTACTGGGGGGGGGGCGCATGCCCCCCTAAAATCTCAAAAATTATTGGGGGGGGCAGGCCCCCTGCCCCTCCCCCCTGCTTCCGCCGCCTATGCCATATATTTGAAGTTTTATAGTTTATATATTTACATAGACGTACGGCATTTCAGTTTGGGAATGGGCGGAATATTTTTGTTCGAAAAATGCAATCCTGCCCGAAACACGTGGCCTTTATAACGGAATCCACAGAAATTTTGAAAAATTGAGCCTATAGAATCCCAGACAGTCGGAAATGGCATTTCCCAGGCTCGTTACTAGAAACAAAGCAGTCGTGATTTTGAGCTTTCTTTCTCAATAAAATTTTCACTTCATAACGTTGCCCCCAAACAAAGAATAATGTACAAGCATGCTTTGTTCTGTTAAGTACTGTATTCGACCAAAACACTGTATCTTAGCGGAGCGCCATCATCCATTGGCGTGGAACGTACAGGAAATTAAAAAAAATCGAACCTCTCAAACATTCGGGACTGGAATTAATGCCGACTAGAAATAAAGCAGTCGTTATTTTGAACTTTCTTTGCAATAAAGGTCTCACTTCGATAGTGAAAAAACCAACTTGCTAAGTAATCAGAATATCACGAGATGAAAGGTACCACTACCATTAAATCAAATGGTCGTCTCTTTTCGGGGAAAACTATGCAACGGAATTGAAAACTCTCTAATATTTTTGACTCTACTAGGACTCTTCGTTGTATTCAATTACAATGTTCACTAAATTGATGATATTTTCTATATGACTGCTTGAACTCCCGACTGTAAACGTCCTTTCATTGTCTTTAAAATTATGTCACGTTACAAAGTGGCTTCCAATGAATGTTTCAGTCAGACTTATGGGGAGACATTCTCACACTACTGTTCATCATTATGTGTACCCGAAAAGGGCCTGGCCGATTTTCATTACCGTTGCTCGAATTCGGCTGTTTGGGCTGGACAGATGGCAAACCATTAGGCACTACATGGAACAGCCTCGCGTCTGTCTCTGTAAGGAAATTGTCAATTGTGAGCATTTCCTTAAAGAATATATGCTCTTCTAGTAAGCAAAATCAAGAAGATCGTTCGAGGGACTGAAGTTTATCGGGCTTGCAGCTTTTATTGTAGGCCTATAGATGAAGGCTCCCCGATGAAATTGGATTTTCTCAACGACGGGTGAGGGTAGCCTTCCCGACGGAGGGCATGGCCCCGGTCCCTCTGCCCGTCGCGGCCACCCTTGGTTCCGTCTGCACATGAAACTTCCGGCTGTCTGTTCTGCAACACAGGTCTTGGTTATGTGTGACCTTGGGAACACGGTTTGAAGATGGGACAATATACATGGAACGAGGGCTAACATAGCTTTGAAGAAGTGATTAAAACCGATTCCGCTATGTAAGTGTTACATAGAAAAAACATTAGTTCGTGTTTATGCATCCGGAAACTTCAGTCCTTTAGGGTTTTTTTTTTTTTTTTCATTTCATTTTTTAAACCTCCCCGAAAAATCGCCGTCCTTCCCTGACTGGAGAGGAGATGGAATGTAGTACGTGGAATGAGGTGTAACAGAACTACGAAGGAGTGATTGAAAATCGATTCCTCTGTGTATTAAAATAGTGATACAAAAGAAACAATGTATTCAAGATCACTCGTACAGTAACTCAGTCCTTGTGACGTGTTTTTTTATTTTTTTTTATTATTATTTTTAGGCTTCCCCGCCGAAACCGCCGACCTTCCCAGGAATTTTTCTTATGGGACGGTGGGGACATTTTATGACATCCACTTTGTTGTTGAGGAAATTTTTTCCGTCATATGAGTCATAGACAAGGTTGGGACCCCCCCTCTGACCCGGCCCGACTGTCCGTTGGTTGACCTTTGGTCTACGGTTGGGAGTACTGACTTTGTGTTTTATGAGGTGTTCTCTAGATTTTTTAGTAATCGCATATTGACTCCCCCAATTACAGCGAGCAACATGTAATTGTTAACCGTATTTATTTATGCAGTGCAAATCAGGTGCATCCGAGAGCACAATTGTATTTTTGCGATGGTCTCATCTCGGATGACGTGTCGCGCATTTGCTTCCAACCGGTTTGCGTCCTTGCGTTTTAGTGAGACACGCGAGCGGGATTTGAACTTATGCGTATAAGTTGTGCACAGCAGCTGGAATAGACCACTCTTCCACTGCACGAATTAAGTCCATCCTTCAAGCTGGAATTTTGTCCACATAGGCAACCTCGACTAGGGTTTCCTTGAGCAGCGACGGTAGTGATGGCGTAAGTGGCGTATACGACATTTTTCAAGGGGGCAAGCACCCGAATTTTCTATTTTTCCTAAAGTCTGAACACCATTTCGGTGGAGATGTAATTTGCGTAGCTCGTCGAACTTTTTGTCCCTTTTTTTAAGAAAAAAAAATTGTGAATATGGAGCTTGCATTGGAGAAAAATCTGCATTCTGGGTTTCCCATATAAGGAAATGTGAAAAGTTTGGGAATTACTAAAGAATCTGTATTCCTTATGGGCAGGTCTGAGATTGTACGGCGACCAACAAGGATCGTTGTTGCAACAAGATATTATCTAAGGCCTACGACATTTAAAATCTAAATCAAGAGCTTATAGTGGAGAAAATTTGGAATTTTAAGAAAGAAAAAAATTCATGAAAATAGCACTGTAGTTGCCCGTCACTTGATGATCTGGTGATTTTGCCAAGGGTGTAGAAAAGCGGAGGGCTTGGGCAATAGCTTCTGGCATTCTTTAAAGTTTAAACATACACATAACGCAGAAGTCTCTTAAGCATGCCAGAATTCTTTCAAATATTTGGAAGAATGACTAAAAAGGATCTTATACTTGTACTATTTTCATAAAAAGATCAAAACACAATGAAAACTGGCCACACATTCTGTCAGTCTATAAAACCAGCAACCAAGTACAGATATTCTAACCACAACACGCTAAAAGTGTATGTAAAAACTAAACGTTTTTGTGATCACTTTTGCTTGCACTTTGTAAACACGTTTAGATGCTGACCATGCTTTTCTAGATCCTAATCATTAAGTTTTTAAACACGTTTAGTTTGCTCACCATTTAGAGTTTAATAGCTAAACATGTTTAGAATTAAACGTGTTCACAGAGTGGGGCAAAATAAGTGTTTAATCGCTAAACACGTTTTTTAGAGTGTAGGTTAGGTCGAGGAGAGAACGATTTTTTTCTTTCAGCTCATTGCTAACGGGGCAGCTGCGCAGGCTTAGTGTAGACTGGACTTTTCAAAACCGGGAAGTTTGTCTTATGCGTAGGCCCGGGACTGACGAGGTGTGTGGATCAATGTGTATAAACAAATTCCACGTGTAAGGAGTTATCTTCATAATGTTAAATACCAATGATGCCAAGGCAATTTTATCAAGGTTCTTCGGCCAGAAAATGCAATTTAATTACGGATTAGTGTTAACCAATAACTCGTATACGATCATACATGTAGCTCATAATGGAGAAGGGGAGATGAGAGAAGACTCCCCCATTGTCGTAGCTACAGGGGAAAGGGGAGATTTACCCCTGCTCAAAAAGGTGAAAAATTAGGAAATTTGCCATGTGAGACACCAGTTAACTACATATGGTTTTCCTAACCTTTCCTTTATAAACATTCCGAATTAAAGTTCCAATAAAAGCTCCATGTTTGTAACTTATTGTTTTAGGAAAGGTGAATTTTGGGACGCGCCCAGCGACCCCCTAAAGTGCAATTCACAATGCAGTAAGTACTCGCTCATAAATCAGTCTAAGTGGTATCCTTTTCCGAGGTACTACAGTGGCATTTCCTTAAATTTTCTTCAATACAGGCTCTTGATTTTGGAATATTTGGTCTAAAAAAAATGGAAAATTTTTGAACACGAAAAGCCTCAATCCGCACTCCTTATAGATAATAACATCCTGTAACAAAACGATCTTCAGTCGATATGCTATATTGGATATAAACTAATAGGGAAAGCAGGTTTTTCAATTTTCAAGTCAAATTTCCTCACAGGGAAACACAAAATCTAAATTATTTTCTGCATTACAAGCTCCATACTTACAAATATTTGTAAAAAACCCAAGTTTTGCGGGCGCGCTCCATGACTTAGATCGTGCTGAGAATCAGGGTAGGCCTATATACTCCTTCGGATGTCCCCCTCCAACCGAAATCCCTAGCTACGCCACTGGCCTAATTACCCCTTTTTAAAACGAATCAGCAATAACCGCACAATAGGCAGCAAAATTTAAAGGGAAGGTTTAAGCAAAAATTTAATTTTCATATGTGAAAGAGGAACCAAACTACATAGTGTGGTGAAAGTTCCATTCAAATCTGACATGTAGTTCTCGAGATATCAGTGAATGAAGTCATTAAATTTGTGTTCCAAAGTGAGTTTGAAGGCAGCAGAGCTTATATCACTTCCTTACATTGACAAGGAATGCTTTGTTCCCCTTTGTTTTGTTAGACTGTTGTGTTGACCTTGGAGTTAACTGGAATAGGACCTCCCTGTGGGGGGAGCAAAGTTTGTAAAGTTTTCATGCCACCAATGCAATCACATTTTAATAATGCGGGTTTTTTGAGGAGAAAATCAAGTCTTAAGTTTAAAGAAAAACAAAAGATTGTGCACTAATGTGGGGATATGATGTCATATGTGCTTGCTTCAAGTTCACTTTTTGTTGAAAATGTGAAAACTTTACATGCTCATATCTTGAGGACTACACATCGGATTTCAATGCAAATTTCACCAAAATGCTTAGAATAAGTAGCCCTCCGACATACCAAATCATGTAATGACCTTAAACCCTTCTTTTTATGACTGAACACAATCATCTCCATTCGCCGAATAACAAACTAAACTTACATCTTAAATTTGTCGTTTTAGCTGGGAATTTGCTATAATTTATTCATCACGTCAATGGAGTTCCCAAGTTTCAGAGTCCCATCTGTCAGTCAACAAAAGACTTTTTACGAGCGAATGCGAAGTATAGCAGTCGCTTTATGGAATTCTTACAGTGTTTTCAATCTGTATCTTGTTGGTTTTGTTACTTTGTAAGTCTTTGTAAATTAAAAGGAGTTAACCATCAAAACAGATAATTTATTTAAGAATGTCTCTGGTTTCATTACACGTTGAGGCATATTACTTGAGGGATATTTCAATCACATGGTTCTTGAAACGACTATATAGGGTTCTCAGAAGCCCTTTCTATAGTTTTTGTCAACTGCAGTTCTTTATGACATGGTCGTTACCCATCTTTTCTTACAGTTTGAAACATCCGAGCAACCTGTTGACTTAAAAGTTTAGGCGTTGTTTCAAGAAAAACATTGAACGGGGGATTTCTTTTCATAATGAGGCAACTTATAACTGTAACAAGAGTGACAAACTAAAGTTATATTTTATTTTGTTCAGAACTGAAGACCGTCACAGAGGGTTAGGAATAGAGAACGGATAAGAAAACGTAGTCTCCCGGATGCGAAAATTGCGCAATATTAACTGCGTAGTTTTCTTTTGACTTAGACGTTTCAACTGAAACATGAATCGCCTTTACGAATAGGCGCTTGCTTTGCCGGTGACCACATGACCAGCCGAATGACATATCATACAGTTGATGATATCTATTGAACCGTGGCTTGAAAAAGCCATTTCGAGATTTTGATGTGCTTCAGTTGAAATTCAAATGTGCCATGCGCAGGACCTATATACCTGTATGCTTAACCTCATCTAAATAACTTGGTCAACATCAAACCAAGTTTTTTGTTCTGCATTTTGTAAATATTCTCACATTAGATTTTTTTTCATTGGTGGCTGTACTTGACGGTACGGTATCATTAGATTTAGCAATCTTGTAAGACAAATTTAAAACGGTTCCTTTGAGCAACCGTACTGTAAGGGAAAAGACCACAAGCTGCGCTCTTATCCAACCAAACAAAGAGGAGCCCGGTGAGAAATTCTATACTGTTTTTGTTGTTGACAATTATAGAAGGAATGGGAAAAGAGATCTCTGATGAGGAGTAGCAAAACAAACTTGAGACTGCGTAGTTATCTCTCTCTACCCTTAAACCTCATTAGCCAAGACCATAGCTAAGTTACATCTCTTCTGATCTGGAAGCATATGCTTGCTTTGCTGGTGATATTGCGATGCATTCACAAGTGATCCGGGTGAACTGTCGAACCGTAATAAGCACTGCCATCGAACAATACTGAAAACACTAAGGAAGTTAAAAAATATTGAAATTGTCATTCGTGAGGAAATTTTGATATTTTGAACTTCCAACAATATGCGTGACATTCTGACAGTTTTGGCTACGGCCGGATATTATTAATAAAATAATCCTTCTGCAATCTAAACACGTCTATTAATTTCTACATCTAGTAGATAATATCATCCACTACTTGTTTTATTCAGTCAGTTTCAACATTATGTATACGTTTCACTCATATACACTTTTCTAAAACTCGAGCTTGTATCATAAACATTTCTTTTTCCCTCACCTCCCATCACTATCTTAGTGTTTCACAAGTATAAATTTTCAACACTGGTATATTTTCTGAAATGCGCAAACCTCCTCATTATAAAAAAATCACGTGTTTGGTCTAACGGTAGAGCATCCCCCCTAACACGCGGATGGCATGGGTTCGATTCCCAGGTCGCATCATACCAAAGAATCTAAAAATGGAACCTACTGCCGTCTGGGAGTTGCTAAGTTTAGCAGCTTTTTGTTAATATCACTAGAACCGGTAAAGACCACCTTCATTCGCGAGTAGGAATGCCTTTCATTCTGGTTTGTATATACGCCGGTACAAAGCTTTTCTATGGTTATACCTTGGACCGGGGACAACAATAACTTAAAACGACCCATCGCAGCAGAGACCCATTCTCTTTCACTGGCTTACAAGTAATCTTCCGTGGGGCAGATAATGTGCGCTATGCAGACTATATGGATCATATGACTCGTCCCGACTTTGTTTACATTATGCCATCAGCTGTTCGAGTAAAATTAGATAATCCTATGTAAAGCTTACTACGTAGCAAGCTGTGCGGTACATTCCTTGTTCAGTCATATCCCTAACTGGTTGTTCTGGAAGCTTAGAAAACCGTCGTCCACTCCGCGGGGTAAAATAAAGCAACCGGAACTATCTGACTCCGAAGTTGTGGACATAAATTTATAACAATTCTGAATTTCTTGCCGATCATCGGTTAGCTTTACCAGACGCTTGTTACTACCAGGGATAAGAATAATGGAGAATGTCGCTGGAATTTTCCTGATTTGCAGTTTTGCTTTGTCATTAGGTTTCGTCTCCTCACTGAGGTGTGAATATCCGCCAAGTGTATGGTGTAGTAGTGCAGAAATCGCGAAACTTTGTCAGGTAGGGTATAGCCCCATACACTGTTGTTAAGACTACGTTAGGCCGCTAAAATTAGGCCGGGTCTGGCCCAAACTCCAAAGTAACGTTACGTTTTCATTTTGCTTGTAAATATAAAATTGAAACATTGTGTCAAGTTCGCGTTTACCAAACTAGCGGTAGTGTCAGACAACCTAACCTATGGATAGTTTGTGAGCATGGTGATAAAAATTTTCCAGGATGCATGTGGGCTAACACTGTTACGTATACAGCCCATACGTGTGCATGCAAAATATAGGCTACACCCCTAACATAAGTAAATGAAACAGTTCACCTCCCTGTCCCATCTTTCAGTGTAGGCTGCAATTTTTTAATGATATGTTAGGGGGCATTATTGAAAGGGGCGAGGGGGTTTCAGGTTCCGTTTGGTTTTATCAGGGGGGGGGGGACCAAATTTTCCAATTTTTTTCGAAAGTACTTAAACACAACTGTATTCGGAATGTTATTTGCGGTGCGCAGAGCATGCTGAAAATCATGGTTCTCTCAAATGAATATTGGTAAATATGGAGTTTGTAGGCCAATTGCAGAAAATAGATTGTGGGTAATTGCCTGTAAAAAAATCTGAGAATTTGGGGACTGTCGAAGAATATGTGTTAGGCCTATGCGTTTCCTACTAGCATTTGTCTGAAATAGCATCTTGATTGAAGATTTTTCTTGATACATAATGTTATCTAAGGGGTGTGGATTGGGGCTTCTGGGTAACATTAAAAAAGCTTCCAAAACTTTGTTTCCTTTTTGAGACAAAATATTTCAAAATTAAGAACTTAGGCCTATGTTGAAAAAAATTCAATATTTTAAAGACCACCCTGAACCAGGAGCTAGATCATGAGAAGTTGTACACTCAGATTGGAAAGTTCGTCCTGCTTGGGGGATTTTTTCCCTTCGGAAAAAGTATGAGTCTCAAAGTGTAGCTGCGCAATATGACAACCCTCAACTGCAACCACGCAACGCAAGTTTGATAACACATTCCCAATTTATCGGCAAAAAATTTACCTCAACCAAAAATCTTGAAACCATATCTCAGAAAAGTCTAAACTCCGTACATTCTGGATCCCCTGCAGATTGTACTGTCGTACCATACCACTGTTCGTGAAACTCACATTTACAGTACTGTTGTTTGTACTCTTTCTGATTGTAACCGCATAGAAGGCATGAATGTAGTCAATCCATGTACGTACCCTTAGATGAAAAGAACACTTATTAAGTGTTCCGTAAGTGTTCTGTTAGTGTTCGAACACTAAAAATAAGTGTTCTGGGACAATTCTTAGTGTTCTGAGCTTTTGAACACTAGTACTGTTTATCTGGAACACTTAATGTGGGACTTATGAGCACTAATAAGTGCTCGATGAAATCCAGTATAGTGCTCGAAGCTAAAATTAAGTGTTCTGGGACAACCCTTAGTGTTCTTGCTTTGAACGCTTAGTACTGTTTATTTGGAACACTTAATTTGGGACTTAATGAGCAGCTATGAAGTGCTCATGAAATCCAGTAGTGCATGAGCACTTAAAATAAGTGTTCTGGGATATATTGTTTGTGTTCTTTGCTTAAATTTAGAACACTTAGAACCTTTTATCTTGAACACTAAATTTTTGACTTATAAGCAATATAAGTGCTCAATAAATCCAGGAGTGTTTGTACCCTAAAATAGGTGTCGGTTCCGGGACAATGTTCTACAGTGGCTTTTGAACACCAACCTTTTTTCAGGAATACAGAAATTAATCGGTAGTTACAGTATGGGCACTACTGTTATACTGTAGGTGCATATTCAATATGAGTATCATCTGAATTGCAGAAGTTTCAGTTCCAGGAAAATCCTTCCAAGTGCAAGTATCAAAAACCAGAAATATGCATTGCAGTTTTGATGGCATGATGACATTGTAATCTATTCTAAATAAAACCATGGAGATTCTGACTTCTCAGTCAAGAGTTACTTAAACATGTTGTAAAAATAAATTTTGTGTTACCAAAGGTGATCCTCAGCCTCCTCCAACAGCAGGGTCAACCATCTTGCCACTATAACACATCCACTCAAACACAAGAACAATACAAGTTTAGCATGTTAACAAGGTTTCCAAGCTTTGACCTCAAGTGACCCCAGATGACCTTGGACCTCCACCACAAAACCATGGCTACCACCTCTTCACCGTTACACATCCACATGCCAAATACTGTATGAAATCAATCCAATTTTCCTCCACTGAGGGATTCGGTTATCAAAGTTTTCAGGAATTTGACCCCTGGCATGATTTCAGATGACCTTATCACCTTCCCCAAAATGATTGGGACCATCTTTTTTAACCATAACCCATTCACCTACCAAGTACGGAATCTATGCAGTTTCCTATCTTATGATACCTTGTTATCTTTTTCTAGTTTTTGTTCCTCTGTGCCCGTTTCTGTGTACGCTAAAAAAAAGATACCTTGTTACCAATAATTTAAGACTTTAACCCCTGGTGACCCCAGATGACCTTTGACCTCCACCAAAATTGATTGATACCACATCACCAAAATGCATCCACCCAATGCAATTCATCCAGAGTTCTCAGGTTCAGATATGCTGTTAATGAGGTGTCCAGAGTTTAACCCATGGTGACCCCAGTTGACCTTTGACCTCTACAAAAAAAAGACCTCATTGTAATCCAACTATACCAAATATGAAATCTATCCAATCCAGTTTTCTTTGTGAGAACCTAACTGCTGTTGTGATTTATGCTCTGTGTAAGCAATGGAGTAGGGGAAAGAAGCCAGTGAGCCACAACTGGAAAGAGGCCATGGTCGGCTGGACTTGAACCATAGGTTGGGAACTGGGCTTTATAAATCTATCTAACTAACTAACTGTACTGAGTGATTTTGTTAAATTAGTGTTCAGAATATAACCCCTGCAGGCCTCAAATGACCTTTTACCTTCTCCAAAAATGATGAGGACAGTCCTTGGACCATTGCACATATACCAAACATGCATTACGTGTGCGGTTCGGTTACCTACCGTTTGGTGTACCCCCGGAAAATAAAACGATATTCTGGGTGTCACGTGATCAACGAAGACACCAAAGCTGCTTTCGTTATCTCCGAAAACACTGTTTTCGGAGATAGCGAAAGCATATTTGGTGTCTTCGTTGATCATGTGACACCCAGAATATAAAGAAGGCAGATTTGGTGTCTTCGTTGATCACGTGACACCCGGAATATCGTTTTATTTTCTGGGGGTAGACCAAATGGCAAGTAACCGAGCTGCGTGTGTCATGTGATATCTACAAGTTTCCTACCTTGAGATACTGTTACCTTTTTAACAATAATTTGATCTTTCGGCCCCTGGAGACCCCAGATGACCTTTGAGTTTGAATTCCACCAAAAAAGATCAAGACTACCTTATCACCAAAAATGCATTTACATACCTTATAGTATTAGAGTAATAGCCTAGATATAATTCATCAAAATTTTCTGTCTTCAGATATCCTTTTAACAAGGTTTTGAGAGTTTGACTCTCATGACTCCAAATGACATTTGATCTCCACAATAAATGGTGAGAGACCACCAAAAATCTACCAAAAAGTTAAGGTAGCCTATCTTAGAATATATTATAGGCCTAGACGGTGACCCTTGCTGTTGCTCCAGCTGCATGCCAAGTTTGATCCTAATATTGTTGAGACACAAACACATGTCAAACAACTTCAGTATCCCAGTCCCCAAAATATACAAACACACATAAACAATCACTGCATTACTGCAAATGTTTCTCCTTTCAAGTTTCATTGCATGAGGCCTAACTTAGTAGAAGCAGCCTAGCCTAAAAGTTAGGCTAGGCCTAAGTTCTTGTTAAGAACTTAAGAAGCCTCAATCACAGCGATTTTATTCACTAAACTGTAGCTGCCTGAACGGCAACTTTAGAATGTGAAGAGGAAAAAGAATGCCATGATACTTTTGGCCCCAGCTAGCTACGGTTATAGTGTTATTTAAGTCCCGAGTTTCGCCAAGGCTAGTTAGTGTACTCAACGTTAGGTCCATCCCTGGCCTAGGCCTAGCCTATCTCTAAGGCTCAATTTTAGTGGCAGAAAGATCAAATAAAATTATAAAAGTTTTGCAGACACATCTCAAAAGATTCCCCAAAAGGCAATTGCATTACCATATGTAAGCAACAGGTGTTACTTTCGTTCTTTCTGGCCTCAAAAGTATAAATCCAGAGGCTACGTTTTACAGCCAGATAGTTATGCTATCCTAACGTGCACTGCATATGAGATAAAGAGCCTATACATATACGCATCTCCAAAGAAACTTAGGCCATGACTTGCGGGATTAGTCTTCCAATTTCACTAGTTAAAATGTTCTCAATCGGTACCCAAATGCATGTTGATATGATATCTATTTACCTGGTGGCACGGATCTGCAGATATTTTTACAGGTATCGATACCTTTAAAAATATCCGTCAAGTGCTACTTATATCGCTAGCAACCTGTGTAACTTCAATGAGCAATGGTACGTTTGTTTTTTAATTTCAAGTACGTACGTATCGGTTATTGTTATGATTGGATATGTATGTGTACGACGTACATTCTCTACATATTACATGCATAGTACAATGAATGGATGATGGTTCATGTCAACGACACATTCTATGCATGTGCGTTCTTTCTAGCGCTTCCATAGTTGGAAAAGGGGATCCCAGAATTATCTATAAATTTACATCCATCCCGAATGGTCCAAGGATTCTAGAAAACTATATCTAAAACTTTTAAGCTTGAATCAAATTTCATTTATCGGAAGGCCAAAATTTCTCCAAATCATTTAAGATCAATGTTGTTGAGGAAATGCTAAAGACTTTCGGTGGAACCATTATGATGTTTATGAGATAGCTTGATGTGTACACCAAACTGGCGAGCTGCCAAAACTGCTTTTGGCGCGCAACTAACAGGCACAAAAATTATTTACGTAACTGTACGTATGTATTTCATGTGGCATGGAGCGACCGTCTGGCCATGTACGTCTGTACGTAAGCTGCAGACTGCGTGAATTTACATAGGATATAGATTATAGTGCATGCTATTACTGGACTGCTGTGCTGCGCGCGTGTACGTCTGCGATGTACATATCGAGACATCGTTGTAACAAACTGGATCTGGATGCCCCTTGCCAGGCTATTTACCAAACGGATATCGCAACGAATTGTTATCAAAAGGATCAAACTTTGCAGAAGTCTCTGGCCACTGCGCAGGTAAGAGTCGTGTAATCTTGAATATTGAACCAAATACTTGGGAAAATTTATTCAGTTGTGATTATTTCCTTTTTGAGAGGTAAATTAAGTTGAAGGCTTTGCCAAGGGCACGGGACTAACGTTAGGCCTCAAAGTAATTAATTTCCTGGCGTAACGTGAGGCATAAGGTACATGGCAGTATTGCGTTAGCCCAGCCTAGCCTAGCCCACACGTCGTCCTAGCGTTATATAGTATATATAGTATATATATATAAAAAGGAAAAGGTAAGTCACACCGCCGAACACCAACACAGTGCTTCGCACAAAACTGTTCATGATTTCTCACCTTATACTACATTAACCTCTTCAGATCTCTCCAGAACCCTCCCATCACCTTCTTCTAAAGAAACACAACAAACTTGACGTTGTCTTAAACAAAAAACCTCACATCAAATGCAAAAAATCTTCTCCTCCGATTCAATCTTAACAACGGACTAGATCACTCTTCTCCAATTCATGACGTCACATTACGTAATGGGGGTTACCCTTTACGAATACGGTTCTCTCATTGGATAGTTCGAACTGCTTTCGAATCTGTCAACGACCAGACTGTAATTTTTTTTCTGCTCGGGGAACGTGAACAAGAAATGGAAAACACGAGCATACAATTCCCCAAGCTGTGCTACGAAAAAAAACTTGTGTGTGGCCTACGTGCGGTCTTTACGTACAGCATTTATACAACAGGCGTTCTCGGCATTTAAACATGCACTGGGTTAACAGGGCGTACCGGATTCGTACAGGGCAATTCCCATTACGTAATGTGACGTCAGGAATTGGAGAAGAGTGATCTAGAGTGTGGTTAACGAAGAATCAGATGAGAAGATTTCTTGCATTAGATGTCAGTTTTTCTCAACGTTTGTTTTGTTTTATCAGAGAAAGATGAAGGAATGTTTTCGAGAGATTTGAAGGGGTAAAATCTAGTGGAAGGTGAGGAATCATGAATAGTTTTGTGCGAAGCACTGCATTGGTGTTAGGCGATGTGACCAACCTTTTCCTTTTTATATATATATACTATATATACTATATAACGCTAGGACGACCTGTGGCCTAGCCTAGGCCTAGCTAGTAACTTAAACCCTAATTCAGCGTAAACTGCTCACTAACCTTATGTGCAAATTCAGATCCAAAAACACAAATTTGCAAGTTAAATCTAGGCCTAAGTTTGAGTTGAATTAGCTAGGCTAGGTAGGCTAACGTTATGTTTTGATTGCAAAGTCTATATTTTGATTTTCCTTTCTGCAAGTAGGCTAGGCCTAGCCTAGCCCTAACATTAGGCCTTAGGACTAGTTAGTCAAATTAAAACCTTAAAATGCAAGGCAAGGTGTCTTTTGAGCTTGCTAGACTAGACCTAATGTAATATTAGGCAAATTATTGTCCTCAGTGAAGGACTATAGGCCTAGGCTAGCCCTAGGCCCAAGTTAGGGCTAAGCCTAGGTTATATTAGTCCTTGAAAAAGACCATGTGTAAGACCTACTCGGCCGTACACAGTCCTTGCCCTTAGCCTATGCCTCCTGAAATTAAGACATTAATGCGCCGGGCTTGGCGCATAATTCTGCAACTGCTTCACAGCTTCAAAAATGCACCAATGATTAGCATACTTGCCGTCTTTAACACCACATCTAGGCCTAGGTTTTTCAATCTGCTTTTCTTTGAACAAACAAGGGGAATTAGTTGGTGAAATTTGGAATTAAAAATCAACTTTATCACAAAGTAAGTTACACAATCCAAAAATGCCTGTAACTGTAGTGTAACAATTAGGCCTGAGTACTGAATTACCCTGGCTACAGTTTATGAAGGCACAAAAGACCTTTGTTTCCACTTCATAAAATGACCTTATTTATAGAAAAGTTTGATAAACTAATTAAATTTACTTAGGCCTAGTAGTACTTCTCAACCTTTATGATCCACTTCCCCACTAGGGGAAAATTTTTTTCCATTCAACCCTAGGCTTGTACTTTAAAACATCAAATTATTAAAAACTAAAAACTAGAACATTCTAGTTAGGTTTTGTTTCAAACTTAGCCTATATTTAAAGAACACATGTCACAGATTTTCACATAAGCCAAATAGAGATTTCAAGACACAGCTCAATTCATGCAGATTTTACCCTATTCACAAAATTCCCCCCTTTGTGTATAATTCACCCCATTCCCCAATTTTCCAAATTTTACCCCTGAACACTGATGTGGAAGTCTGTGTAGGGCCATCATTTCTCAAAACAACAAAATGGCTGCTGCTGAAAGAGGTTTCCAAGTAAGTTCTGTAACATTTTGCTTCAGAAAGTGACCTAAAATTGTATGTTTGCTTATTTTTGTTGGCTGTAAATAAACACAAAACTGATTCTAATTGTTTAAGGATATCAATGGTAAAATATAGCTGTTGAATGAGTAATTTATGCTGTGATCAATTTTCCTCTTATGTCCTGAATTTGCAACAGCTGACCCTATGTATCATCGGTCACAGATTAGCCCCCTAAATTCGTTAGGCCTATACAAAGGCTAGGGGGCAACTGCACTACGTCAATCATGCTATTATTTTTAATTTTTACGACAACTGAAGGCTTGGCCTAGGGTAGGATGTTAGCTGGCCCTCACTTGAAATCCTTCCAGACTGCCTCCTCATTTCTTTTATGTTACTTTTAAGCTAAGCCTCACAATTGCTTATAACTCATAACTTGTCTTTGTAAATGTTAGAATTTTTTCTTTGAGGCAACAGCAAGTCCAGACTAGGCCTATACTGCCTAGGCTAGTAGGCCTACAAAAGGCCTATATAGGGTGTATACACTGCCAACACCTATTTGGCCTAATGTAGGCCTATTTGTAATTTCAAACCCTTTTCACTTTGCGTTTTCTTCATTTTTTATTTTATCTTACATATTTATTTTTTTAGGGGGGAGGTGGCAACACTTCGTTACGCCTGGCATATATAGCATGGTCCTATCCTTGGCTATAATTATTTCTATGCTTTCCACAGTTTCATGAAATATTCCCTAAGTCTTAGATCTTTGTTAACTAAGTTTTTCATATATTTTGTTTGGGGGGGTGGGGGGGGGGGTTGAAGGTTAAAAAGTTTGTGTTAATTATAAGCCTATCCCTTCTGTATGAAATTTGTTTAATTAAAATGTTCAATGTTACATGGATGTAAATTGGTAGCTATGGCAGTACTTTTGCCTTTGTTGTTAATGTAGCAATTCTCTATGAAATGATTTCAGTAATCCTGGTACTATGCACTTGAACTTGTTTACATGTAGCAACAGGCTTTTAGAGCTGGCATCTTGTAACTCCAGGTGTTTTTTTTTTCATTGGTATTTTTAAAGGGACAATCCTCTCACCCCAAACTACACTTCTAGTATAGGATAACAAACTCTCAATTGGCTCAGCTTTTTGATTGACTGCTAATGCAAACAATGCAGAGTACCAAAACTTATACTACACAGCACAAACTGTTCAGATAGTGTTTTGATTATATACATTGAGCTTTCTATATTCACCCTGAAGCAATAAAATTAGATTGTGTCTGGAGGCAGGTGAATTTCAGACAATTGTGGGAGCTGGGGCTTAATTAAGAAGGTTAGGAGAATTGGTACTGTTTGGGGTGAGAAAATTTGGCCTTTAATTGTGTGATGATGGATATCTCTGTCATCAAAATGTACTGAGTAGTATTACTTTCTCCCCTGGCATCACTTTAAGTGTACTTCCAGTGACACCTGGTTAATATAAACAACAGGATTAAAGGGGAACTGCCGTCACCCCATCTTTGAGTAGTGTAGTATACAGTCCTGTTTTGTGACTGGCTGTTGAGAGTCATGTGTCTGCAATTATCCTCTTCAAATGTAAAGTTTGCTACAGTAGAAGTCACTGGTTGATTTACCTTGAATATGTAATTCATAAAATATGATGGAAGATGCTTTGTGATTTTTAGCTCTTGAGGTTGTAACCACATTTTTTTTTTGTTTATATCAGGTCCTGCAGCATGTCCACAATGTGGATGAGTACCTTAACTTTGACGTTGATACCATCACCACAACAGCATGCCATCCAAAGCAGGATTTGCCTCACCTTCTCAATGAAGTGTAAGTAGCTTATAAGAAGTGCTAATTTTGGAAGTAGCCTTTATCAAAGCTGATCATCTAATCAGTTTGAAGTAAAGGCCATCAATTACAAGGGACAAAATAGTGTTTGTGAATTGATTAGCAAAAAGTAATGTAACAATTCTTTTGTGTTAATTAGTACTAGCAGTTACAGTACTGTAAGTACTGCAACTTTTGCTAATCAAAATTAAAATTGATTAGCAAAGTTCTGGCAATTCTTGGGAAGCAAATTGCTGTGTAAACCCAGCTACAGTATTTTGTCCCTTCACTTAACGGCCCAATTATCTCACCCAAAACAGTAGCAATTCTCCTAACCTTCTTACTTAAGCCCCTCCCACAATTGTCTGAATTTCTTCCTCATCCAGACAAAATCAAAATTTTGTGCATCAGGGTGAGTATAGAAAAGGTCAATGTGTTTATTCAAATTACGCTCAATACAGTTGATGCTGTGTAATATAAGCTTGGTACTCTGCATTGTTTAAATCAGCTGTCAATCAAAGAGCAGAGCCAATGGAGAGTTTAGGTTACCCATAAAAGAATTGTAGTTAGGGTGAGAAAATTGGCCTTTAAATCAATGACAAATTTTTTTTTGGGGGGGGGGGATGTGGGTGAAAGTTGTAAAGGTGATATTTATGTTTATGCCTCTGCTTTTTTTTTCTAGCACACAATGTCGTGTATCTCTGGCACAGTCCCAAGCAGTGTTTGCACTTAAGAATTTTACCGGGTGACGTGCCACATAGATGCACCAAGTGTGCAAGAAGATCCCCAATGAGTGCCTTCTGTGAGCTAGTGTTTTGGCATTCAATTGGCATGTAACTTGCATGCAAGCTGCATCTTTCTTGCTCACAAGCATTCCTGAAAGGGTGGGAATTCCCATTCTTGCTCCCAATTAAAAATGGGAGTGATTTTCAAAATCAGGGTGGGACCTCTTTCCCTCCAATGGATGATTGTTGGGAGGTACTTGTACACAACAGAGGAGTCTTGATCATACAGGTAGTGATGGTGAACCAGATGCAGTTTCAGCTGTGTTTATTTGGATCAGATTTCAAGTTTAAAGCCACACATGGGAAGATTTGTTTGTCAGGGTTGTGTGTCCTAATTATGCTACCATCCTTGACCCACCCAAAGTGTGCGGGAATTTCTCACATTTTATTTTCTGTTGAGCAGGATTCTGAAGAAATTAGCGTAATCCTCAAATAGTGCATAGTGCACCCATTTTCTCAGTGGATAAACATTACTGAAATGTTTGTCCTTGGTGTTCGTATCAAATGTGGTTCCAACCTGTGCACAACACAATCATATAAGATTTTAGCTGCAGCAAACTGAAAATCTCAAATACAAATTTCAAGATGTTGAATATTCCTAAAGGTTATCATGTGAAGTTTTATGTCTGTTCTCCTTCCTACAGAGCATTGTGTTTGATATAAATTTGTGGACTTAAAGTCAAAGGCAGACATTCATCACCACACACTACAGTTTGACTAGTAGCTATGTAGATACAGAAATTATCAATTTGGCAGAGTTTTTTAATAAACTTCAAATTTAAAAAAAATTAGAAAGCAAAAATGCAGATTGCAAGTTGCTCCTGTTACACATCATGTTCTAAAAGTGTTCTGATAACACATTTCATCTTTGTATATTCACAATTGTATCTGCTGTATACCCTAAGGCAATAAACTGGGGTTGTGTCTGGATGTGAATGAATTTTACAATTTTGGAAGGGCCGGGTAGTAAGTACAGTAGGTTTGAAATTGGAATTGTATGGGGTGATGTATAAATGCCTTTAACTGACTTTATTTTGCATTTTAATATTTCAAGTATTTCTATATTTACTGTGGTGTATCTTCTTTTATGCAGATACGACCAATCAACCCGTCCCTGACTCCCTGTGTGACTGCAAGTCTATCACTCTACATGGATTAAGTCCTTTATGGAAGTACAAACTTTCAATCAAGATCCAAGGAGCATGTGAATTAACATCTTTTTTAAAGTGCAGAAGACATTTTTACTGTCATTATAGAAAACAATCAAAGAGAGTCTACAATTTTTGCCTGGCAAAATTTGCAACTTGAGCATACTTTTTGAGATAGTTTTTGGTGTAAGTTCCAATTGGAGTTTACACAGGTCTATCTTCTCTGTTCCAAAGGGACATGTAAAGTACTTGTAATCCACTTGAACATTGTTTACGCACAAGTATTATTAACCTGCAGGAATAAAGTGACAAATACTGTGTACTGTAATGCCACAGTGAGACTCAACTCCATTGTAATGCTGCTGCATGCTCAGGACAATCAAATATACTTCATGAGTAAGTAACCTTCTTCTGCTGGATCCTCCGGCTTCATTTCAGACGTCTTCTTTCTTGCTCATTATGTTCAAATATAAGACTTCTTTGACTTTATACCTGCGGAATTATGGTTTGGTCAATTTTTCAGATCATTGTATCAAGACCAGTGTAATTTTTCTAAAGTTGCATGATGATTTGTGTGTTTATAATATTTACTGTACTTGCAGTAGTTTTTCAATTGTATCATTAATGCATACATTTTTATTCGAGGTATTTGTTGAGGTCTTCATTCATGGTTATGCTAGTAAGCTGTTGTTTAAAAAAACTGTTTTTTTCTTCAAAAATGTGCCTTGGGAATAATGCATTCCAATCAACAATGGAAAGTGTAAATAAATGTAAAGCTAAATTTATGATGTCATTAGTCATTTAATTTGAAAAATCTGATGAGAAGTTTAACTTCATTTGTATTACTAGTTGCTGATGGCTGCAGTGCTTCAAATTAATCACTCTCCATTAAACGTACACCTACACCTGTACAGCAGTATTTGTTTTGCATACAAAGATTTAATGAATTATTCAGAAAGTGTTCCATGTTTAGTGTTCAATATAAGTGTTCGAGCACTTAATTGAGCTCAGAAAATAACTGCAGTAACATTTAAGTGTTTTAATTCAGAGCAAGTGCTCCACTGTAGGCCTAAGTGCTCGAGCACTAAGCTTGAACACTACCATCAAACATAAGTGTTCCACGCAGGTGTTCTGTGTAAGCATTCCAGGTTAGTGCTCGAACACTTAGCTGGAACACTACCATCAAACCTAAGTGTTTGGTGCAAGTGTTCCAGGTAAGTGTTCCAGGTAGTGTTCGAGCACTTAGCTCATTTAAATAATTCGGCTCATACGAGCACTTAGCGAACACTTACGGAACACTTACCGAACACTTAGGGCATGTGGTGTGTGATATGAGATTTAACTGTTCATTTAAGTGTTCGAGCACTAGTGTGGAGCACTAACAGAACACTTAGGGAACACTTAAGTTTTCCCTAAGGGTAAATACATCAGTAGTTGCCTCCCCTGTGGAGCTGACTCGGCTCCTGCTGCACATATGATGCCTTCTTGCAAAATTTTCAATCTGGTTGTACACCAATGTAGGTATGACATTCAGAGAAGTTGGACACCAAGGTTGGTATGATGTTCATTTTACCCCTTGAAGCTGACTCTAATTATCATTTATCAATGCCCAAAAGCAACAGTATGTCATAGTGAATAGGCTCATTCATGTTTACAAGCAAATGACATCAGTTTTGCTTGACAGTGGAGTTAATGAGGTGCCCTTTACATTTTTGTTACAATCTTCAGTCTCCATTTACAACTCAGAGCCTTAAAATAGCCATCACAGAGTGAAAATTTTAGCAGGAACCGCATTACCCGTCGGGTACCCGACCGTAAACCTTGCAACATCTTACTTAAGTTCATGATGTTTGAATTGTTTCTGGAAAAGTGCAATTTAACAAAAGTGCATTATGGAAACAAATAAAAGAAACTTCATTTCAACATAATTGTGAATGAGATGTGGGTAAATACATTTTGTTAGTTTCAATAACCATGTTATTTTATGAAGATCAAAAAGAAATCACAGGAAAACGCTACTCGGGTACTTTTCTATCTGGGTAGTAAAAATGTCAGTCGGGTATCCGGGTACGTGGTGCAAACACTAGACCCTAGTTCTATATTGAGTATTTCACCTTGACTTAGAATACGTACATTAATGGGCAATAACTTGATCCTCACTGATGTAAGTGTTAAAATGGTTATCCAGCTGACATTGTAAAGTAGTTTTCAATCTACAGCATACAGGCTCACAATGTCTGCAGTAGCAGGCATTCAAGTCCTGTTGATGCCCTTCAAGACTTGATTTAAATTGAGGTTCAGGATTCATTTGTGATTTTGTTTCAATTTGTGCTTAATTTCAGGTGGAAAACCAATGCAAGCAATGGATGGTGCCTTCCAATCAAGCTTCCCCTGTAGGGTTGGCACTTTACTATGAGTCCTTGTGTCCTGGTTGCAGAGAGTTTATTGCCGACCAGCTTTATCCAACTTGGAAGAAAGTTGGAGTAGATGTCCTCAATGTAACCCTTGTGCCTTATGGAAATGCTCAGGTATATACTCATATTGTTCTCTTAAAGGCTCCATTTGCAGGAGTGTACAAAATCTGTCTCCTATTAATTACTGTTTTGACCAATACAGATGTTTTCAAAGTCAACTCAACCACACGAATGTCTCCTTGTCAACATCTTCTAATCTCTCTTATAGTAACTGGTGAAATCCTTTAATTGTAAATAAAACGTTGCTGGAGTTCTTGCCCTTTGGGCTACAATGCTGAGAGATTGTTTACTCTCAGTGGCCTGTGTTGTACACTATTGGGTATTTCTGCCTTCTGTGCATGAAAATATAAGACTTGCAATGTTCATCAAATGAAATGTTGGATCATTCAGTGACTCTTTGACATGATGAACTTCACTTGAACTTCTGTGCTGTAGAATAGAACAGTAGGTAGAGGTACAACCAATCAGTACAGCTTTGTACAGCCTCCATGGTGTAAGTGATGTCATCCAGCTCTAGCTTGCATGCCTGCTCGGCAGTATTACTAATTCATAAGGCATCATGTGGACTTAAAGTGGCATAGTTTCATCATTACCCTACAAGACTTTGGATGTTGTGGCCTTTAAAGATAAAGAATGAGTGTTAAACATTGGATTCCAAAAAAAAAAAAATAACATGTTTTTCATACATTTAATTGCATTGTATTGAAATAGACTCCACAAAATGTAAGAGACTGCAAGTTGTGCTTAAATGCTTAGTCGAAAATGTTGAATGGAGAGTAGGGTTTTAAAATTTTGTTTTCACTCTCTGAGGGAAAGTGGTGACAAAACCTGAAAATGGTTTGCATCAGTAGACTAGTGTTTGTGTATGTTTGAGTTGGCTTATTGAATCTCAAGAATGGATGTGAGATATTTGTGCCATTCAGTATGTTTATCCATTCACAAGTACATTAAATATTTCATTCTTCATTATTGCTCTATCTTTAGGAAACCGAGAAGCAAGGTATGTGGGTATTTACTTGTCAACATGGTGAGAAAGAATGCTTGGGTAACATCTTGGAAACATGCATCCTTCATCTTGCTACCCACTTCAGCCAAGCATTTGAAACCATACATTGTATGGAAGCTTCCTCAGACCCACCAACATCTGCCTCTCAGGTATATCTCTTATTTCAATCAGAATTTCTGTGACTATTTTCTTTTTATCTTGTATGATATGAAGGTGCCAGAGCCAAAATTCAATGACTCAAAAAAAAAAATAAAAAAGGAGGTTCACATTTTAAGAGGTGAAAACTGAATCTCAATAGCATGTACAGTAGCATTTGGAAGAACTTAATTAGTTGTAGAGGAATGCAATTTTTCTAGGGATAACATGCATAATTGGAAATGTTTTTAGTTATGGCAGCACAGGATATGATCCATCGTTTGCTATGCTCAAGCAGGGACTCAGAAAATATGATTCATTTATAATTTGTAATATGGCTGAAGTCAAGTCCAGACTCAAACTTGTAATTCCAGAATTTGAAGGACTCAGCTGTAGAGGTTGATTTTCTCCCATGTAGAAAGTACAGGGTCTCAAGTCTAAGTTTGGACTCTTGGGGTTAATTCTTTTGCTGGAAGCAGCATTCCGGAGGTACATTCCTGTACCACTTAAATCTCCTGATCATGCATTATCTTGTACTAATCCATGGTCCCTCAACTACAGAGGGAATTGTGATAGATAGGCAGGAGTTACAGGTGATAAAATATTAGTAAAATGGGGAGGGTCACCCTGTACATCCTTGTCAATAATATCACACTGCACAAGTGTTAGCACTGTAACACCAGAAATTCTGAAGTTTTGGAAGGCAGCTGTTAGAGAGAGAGAAAGGTCAAATTAATGGCACTAAGTTGAGTACTCTCAATCTTTTTAATTCTGAATCTGGCTCTTGATGTGGCAGATTAATTACCTAACCAAGCATTGTTGTGTTATTTTGCAGTGTTGCAGTAAGTTTGGTGTTGATTTCTCTGCAGTCTCTTCATGTGCCAATGGAACCATGGGTAATAAGTTAGAGCACCAGATGGGTGTAATGACAGAGTCTCTGGATCCTCCTCATCAGTATACTCCTTGGATTACACTGAATGGAGTGAGTAGTTTGTAATATCTTCACACTTTGAAAGTTGTAAGCTTTCTCTAGTTAAGTTGTAAATAGTAAAGGTTCAATGGCGTTTACAAATTAAGTACACATTTTGATATAAATCAGCACCAACAGTATTGAAAATATATACTGGATAGAATTACATCATTCTAAGGTATACTTTTATTGCTCTCCTGGTAGAGCATACTCTCCAGTTGTGTTCCAATTTAAGCAAAATTGTTCCGTTTTCTAAAAATTAAAACATAGCATAAAAATCAGAATATTTTTATTTCTGACTTTAAGTATATACTTAAAACTCAGGAATATTAAAAATAGTCAGAAAATCCCAAGAAGCAGCTTTAGTGGCAGAATTAAAATCAGTTTTTAAATTACACCTAATTGATTTCCTCATGTATTGTATAAACATTAAAAGAGAAATGCAGAGGAGTTTTGCCGCTGTACCTTTGAGTCCATTAGTGCTTGTGCTCACTGCGCCGACTGAATAATCTGTTACATTTTCTATTTTGTGAGATGACAATGTTAGCAAGTATGTTACAGTAATGGGAATTTGTACAAGTCATTGCTTAAAATGTCTCATTTGGGAACAATCCAACTGATTTTGAATATTCATTCCACTGAATTTGATGGATTCTTTTCCTCGATTCATGACCATCATCATGGACTTAGAACCCACAAGGACCAATGTTCAAGCCTTTGTCAAACCCAGTTACCCCATGTGTGACTGAAGCCAAGTGAGATCAAAGGTATCAAATTAAGGTCCATATGGGACTGAATGTGAATTAAAGATTGAATAGACACCATATGATCACAAGCTTTTCTTGTACAGTATGAGCTAAAACTTTTTTTTTTTTAAAGTACTTGACCAGACAAATCGATTGGTGCACAAAGTTTTGAAACGATTGTTGGGAAGGGTTCAAAAATATGAGTAAAACCTGTAATTTGACCATGTTATGTCTTGTAAGTCCCAGAATTCTAACACTTTCCTCTATGGTTAAGGATGCCAAGCTGAGGATGTGTGCACAGAGTCATGGGTCAGAGCTCAAAGGCCCAACCCTTCCCCCTTTCTCGAAAAACTTCTCTGAACAAATGCCCTAATACTTTTACAAAGTCCTCAAAGGCTAATTGGTCTGAAACTATTCAAAACTGTCACATTTTTTTTCTGTTTCATGTACCTTTGGTCACGTAAATCTGAAGGTGTTTACTATCACACATTAAACCAGTTACAGTTTCTCCCATATGTTGCAATGCAATTTCAATGTCGCTGACCTTCAGTCTCCTGGACCTTTGGTCTTGCAGTAAATCCTCTTAAAATGTTCCTCATTTCCTTGTTTCCTTACTGAAGGCAGGCAAGGAATCTATGCAATGGTGGTGTTGTGTGTTTTGAACACAGCATGTAAATGGCTTCAAAACACATTCAATAAAGAACCTTGATGTGTATGGTGAGACTGGAGGTCATGTGAGGCCACAAGGTCAAAGGCTGGCCATCTGTGAAAATTACAGACCAAAAATCAAAATTTGCCAAGAATTCTCAAGACTTATCCATGATCAACAAAGGTCAAAAAGCAAAATTTTCTAAGAACTCCCAAGATCTACAAGGAATTTCTACCAAGTTAGGGCTTTCTGGTTTAAGGGCAAGTAATTGTTCATGAAATGACCATGCAATATTATCTTCCAGGCACATAGCCAGGATTGTGTCATGGGGAGGGTTTTGGTGTCGGGGGAGGGGTTGAGTTTGGGGCATGAAATGAGGGAAAAGTCTAAGGATAGAGAGAAAAAATTGCTATTTAGGCGTTTTTTGCATTGCAAAGTTGGGTCATGAGGGGTTCTAATTGGCCAAATCACCCCAGTGGCTATGCCACTGTTATCTTCTATATTCAAATATTCAAATTTCTTTCAAAACAAAGTTACAAAGGAATTTTTTTTAGCATCTCCCCAACCTTGACAAAGTTTGTATTGTTATTCTCTTCAAAATCTTTGCATTCTACAGTATTGGGAGGCTTATATCCAGTGATATTCGGGTACTGTTCTATTTTTATGTGTCTCTTTGTTTTATATTCCTATTTATCAATAAGCTCATCCAGGCTGGTTTGAGCCTCAGACTGCCAAGCCTCAATTTCGACACGAGTCAGGATAACTAAAGAGGTGTAACCGTGGCCCTTGACATTTGCAGTGATCTTTCCAGGTCATTACCTGATTAGATTTATGCATGTATGAATGTGTCAATCTAAATTGGAAGACCCATTAGATGAAATAGCCTTTACTCAAATGGTCACTAAAAAAATAAACCTGACAGCTTGGCAGAAAGTCAGGATATTTCTTCATGGTCTTGCAACAGTTTTCAACCACTCCAAAGCTATATCTTTGCAAAATCAATAAAGATATGATTTAACCTGATAAACTTGGAGTAGTAAATATTGCAGTAAGTGGCAAAAATCAAATAAAATACGAACTTTCTGCCTGAGTGTCTGGATTTAGCGCTGTGCATGGTAGGTGGCTTGAGCAAGGGCTATTTTACATTATGCATTCACAGCTTGTAGGGATTCTCATGGATGTTCAACCAATGAGAACATTTTTGATTAATGCTAACTCTTTTATCTTCAATTTAATAGATGCATACCAACGCCATTCAGAGTCAGGCCCAGTCTGATTTACTCGCTTTGGTCTGTTCTACCTACCAAGGTACCCCTCCACCAGCCTGTTCCACTGAACCAAAAGTCTGCTTCCGTAATTTGTAACTTCCTGTGAGATTTCTTTATTGTTTGGAAATTTTTATGAAATTGCATCAATCAACTGAGGCCTTATAAAACTTTAAGAATGGAAAGCGATCTTAAACAACTATGCACTTGGAAATGTTCCCATTTGAGTGAAAGGAGGACTCTTGGTTTTATTGTCTTGTGGGTGTTATAATTGTCGTGATTCATAGCTGCTTTCACATTTGATGAGTGGAGTAGGTCATTGTGCCATATATATGAACACAATGCTCGAGAGTGCCGGGGAAATTACACCACATAGTCTGACCAGCGCTGTAACTATTGTACTACATGAACACAATAGACCAGTTGTCACTTGATCTGTATCTCTTGGTCTTAATCACATTACAAACTTTGATCCAGTTCAGCCAATTTTATTTGCCACAGTACTGTATCCTTCAAGTGGGTGAGTGCTCTTTGTTGGCTTCCCCATTAGAGTTTAATCTACAGTTAAATCAAGATTCACTTCGCTCACCCAAATGGGAACAATGCTTTTGTATTTTGTGACCTGAACTTAAAATTTGTGTAATTTGTATCATGAATATTTGCATAAATTTTCAAAATTTTTTGAAACAGATGTCTTTCATTTTGATAGTGAAACAACAAATTCCCTGCTCTTCTTGAGTTACAGTTTTATGTAGTCAGGATAACCCTACCGTTGAAGGTATGGATAACCCTGACTTGTTCATAGGCCTACCCCTCGATGTCAGGGAGCAGACAGCGACAAAAGTGACTCCACAAACCAAAAACATTTTGTTTTGTCAATCAGGGAAGTGACTGCTCATCTTACAGTATATGAATGTTCATGTTGTTGTGAATTTTAAGCTGGCCCATGGAAAATACTAATAGAAAAGAATTTCCTTTCTGATCAAAACAGCATACTTTTTGTTGAACTTTATCCTAACTGAGACATTTAGCACATAAAATGATGACTGCATATGCTTCATACCTGTCTGAATGCCTTGTGTTAGCATTATCAGGGATAACCTTTGAAAATATTCAAAGTAGAGCTGTTCAGGATAGCAAAAGTCATAGGCATTCATATCAGTATACAGTACATACCTTTCTCTACACTTTAACCCTTTTCTGGTCTTATGTGTTGCTTTTGCTACGACAGAGAGCGCGGCTCTCACCCATCTTTACTGTTTCACGCGGAGCTCAAAAGTACGAGTAGCTACCCGAAAATTCAGCCACAACAACGAGAGAGACAATAGTTTATGGTCACAGGGTCGATAGCCTACGGAAGCCGATGCGGGTGAGCGACCTTCTCTTCCCCTTCCCAAGGTGTGCAAATATGCCCCGATTGGAGCCGGACAACAAAGGGTTAATCTAAAGTATCTGCACCACAGGGCTGTGCATACACGCAGAGGCAGCACTGTCAGCTTTGCAGTAAACACACTTCAGAGGCTTTAAATAACCCTTTTCTGGTCTTACGGGTCACTTTTGCTTTTGTTTTTTATTCTTTGAATGAAATGGACACAAATTTATGCACAAATTAGGTTGTAGTAGTTGGTTGTTGCGTGAGTTTTGGATATAACAAGATTATAGCTCTAGTAGGATCGGAAGTATTCATGTGAGTTAGTGGGCAGTCACACAACCAATTCCAATCAGATTCTGATCCTACTTTAAGGAGTTTTTATTAGATTTTGAATGTCTCTGGTGAGAAAGAACCCAAAATTGCAAACCTTTAAAAGTATGTGATTTGTATTACAGGACTACAAAAATTAAATTTGTAATAATTATTTTGTAATGTCACAAGGACAGACAGCTTTTATCGGACTATAAGTGTTGTCTGTCGGCGCGATATTACAAAAAATTAGTTTACATTTCATTTTCATAGACCTTCAATACTTATCATAAATTTAAATAGGTTAACATTAACAATTTTCTTGTCTAGAGATAAAAGTTCTTATGGAAACTCTAAAAAATCTGACCAGAGTCCGATACAAATTTGCTACAGTGTGACTGGTGGTCTAGGTGGGTGAAGGGTGACCTGTCACATGTATCAATCATTTGTCAGATCATTCATTGTTGGTTAATACAGGATTCCTTTTCACTGGGAAAAATGGGAAAAGTCTGGAAAAAGTATGAAACTTTATTGTAGTCTTGAATATCATTGAATTTTGGGTGTTTGGTCTTGAAAAGTTGCCATATATGGTCTTGAAATTTGAAGCCTCAGTTTTTCTGTAGATGCCATGGTATTTGGTATGTGTCCATTCTGGGTACATAAAAACAAAAATAAAGGTCATTTTGTCAAAATATGTTGTGTCAGTACTATAATATTTTCAATTTTAGGCTTCAAAAAGGTCTGGAGGTAGTCTTGAATTCAAGTATTTCATAGGTGTGAGAACTCTGTTAACAGTAACAAGCTAGAAATTTGAAGTTTTTATAAATTATTTCTACACCACAATTCAATTTTGTAACATATAAATGTAAACTAATACGAGTGAGGCTGATTTTTACGGTAACACTGGTAACCATAATTGTCTTAAATAGCAATAGAATAATAAAACCACACCTATTGTGTCAACATTATGGCTATTATGCATTGGATGAAATTAATCTTTTTAAGTGGTATTTTTTTCCCTCTTTTAAAGTTGTGGCATGAATATTCATGATTTGTAGAGATCATGTCATGGTGATAAAATGTGACTATACTTTTTTACTATTGGATCCCTTTTTAAAATGATCAGATATTGTTTAAAAGTCTCTTCGAATGGACTTTTTTCAGATCTTTGATTTGATCAAAATAATGATAGAGTCTGAGATGATGCAATATGTCTTGTTGTTATCTTAAGTACTTCTCTTTCATGTCTAGACAATGGTCATCACATGTTCAAGAGACTAGCTTCAACTCTTTTGAGTGCAGATCACTTTACCTCCATGGGGGTGGGGTGGAGAAAGGGCAATGCTCATATAGGTCCTGAAAATTGAAATTTGAATTTCCAGGCTTGAAAAAGTCATGGAAAATGATCAAATTTTCAAAAGGTGTGGGAAATGTGGGGAGTTGTAGGAAGTGGACTTGTTGTTCTGATGTCTCATTGTTCAGTTATGTTTGTATTTTGTGGGAAAAAGATGGACATACCCCATCTGACTGTCTTTAAAGGTCCTGGAAGTACTTGTCCAGGTCCTCAAAAATCATGGACTGTTGTCACTTTGAATATATAGGAACTGCAGGGGGACACACAGTTCCTTGAAGTAAACAAACTGAGATACCCTGAGATGGGATTGGTAGAAGAGAGGCAAGGGACATTCTTCATAAAAAACATTTACTAAATGGAAATCTCCTCAGGGGATACAAGTTTTTCAAGGGTGGTTTTGCTTGCCTCTCCCTGCCTAAAATTTTACAACAGTCATTTAAATATACTTGAACTGCCTCATGTACAGGTAGCATGGCTAAGGGGATTTAGTCGCTGCACTTTATCTGCAATAGGCATTTTTTTTTTCTTTTTTTTTCTTCTTTTGCAGCCTCAGACTGGGGTTTCTATTTTCTTGAAAAATTTTCTGCCTGCTTCAGTGTTTAACCCTGTCACTTCAGAATTGGCTTTGAGGCCCTGAAGAAGGGCAACATATGGTGGATAAATGGTAATCCCAGCTTTATCATCAGATAGGTGGGAATACAATACTATAATGGCTCTGTAAGCCTTTCCCCAAGTTCTCTTTTTAAGTGAAATAAGCTTCATGAACTACAACAGAAACAAACTGTGGAATAACTAAAGAAGAAATTATTCAATGGCCAATTTTTATTGTATTTATACATTGTGAGAACACGATAAAAGTCATTGAATGCCATTAAAACCAGAATACAACAAATGACTCGAAAATTAAAAACTGAAGCACTTTTAGACTTATGAATTGCCTGGAAGATGAATTTGATGATGTGGTTCTTTATATATTACATTTGCTTCTTCCACTCTGTGCCACTGTTAATTACAACCAGTGCATTACTATCAAAGAGAAAGCCCCCTACCCATGTCGCATCATAGTAACCATGTTAAGCATACACCTTCGCCTTTTACCTCCTGATTCTTTTAAACAGACAAACTATCAAACTTTTGTGTCTTACCAAAACAAATGCATCATGACACATTTGAAAATTTCATATATTGGGACTTCAATTTTCCATTCATTCTGTGTCCATAGGTTAAATACATGTTAAAAAGCAGACTACCAATAGACTTGAAGATTATTATCTACAAGCAGTTCAAATCCCCCCTTCATGAAAGAAATATAAGTAGTTTTAGTCACACAGTATGGTACATTACTGTTTAGCTTTGAGATCACTGTAGCTATCAGCCAGCAGCAACAGCAAGTGAGTGGACAGGTGGCAATGTGCAGGCACCTTGGAGTTTAGTGGGACACTAAACATCCAAGTCAGTTGGCACATATGAGATCTCACTTTTACCAAATATAGTACCTCTCAATGAAGATTGGAGGAGCCTTACTGGGACCTTGCTGTTCTTTGTCCATTGGACCCAAGGGGTCTTGCTATGTCACTGCTATTAGAAAGATTTGAAATAGGTCATGATGTGTTGTTCCTTGCTACATTGAAAAAGTACTCACAATAAACATGAGATGAAATCTGAATGGGAGAAGGCAGTCTACGTTAAAGGGCAAGAGCAGTCGCTCCAACTCTAAGTGGTATAGTTCTCTGTCCTGTTTCATGATTGGCTCTTCAGGGTCATGTGACAGTATTTTTTCTCTTCAAATGTGAAATTTAATGAGAGTCACTGCTTGGTTTATGTTCATTATATGATATTGAAATCCTAAAATATTACGAAAATACTTTGAAGATAATTAAGAAGAAAATTATTGAGGTTTAGCTGTTGCTTCAAAGTAAATTTGGGATGACTGCTCTTGCATTGTAAAATCCTTATAATGGCAGAAGTAGTAGTACACTTATCTGAGTATGCAGAGTTTACAAAATATGGTCTCAAAATTTCATAAACATTAAAAATCAAGCTCAGGGTTTACCCCATGCTGTATAAATTATTGATATCTGCAGTAATACCTACTATTGCTACAATGATTTTCAAAATCACTGAATTGAAGTTGTTTGAAGGCAAAAAACATGAAAACACAAACACATGATTCCGTTTTAACACTTAAAGCTGCTGAAATATTAAAGACATCGACCAAATATTGAAAGTCCAAAGATAATTATCTTGAACATAACAAATGACAAAACCCAAACATTTACGATAACTTGTGTGGTACTTGTTCCTTCCACTCTATAAATGCCCATAGTACAAAAGTTTCCTAAAAACCTAAAATAATGGAAGACATTACATATCATATGTTGAAATGACCTCCAAACTGGTTTAAGTACTTTGTCTTTTTAAAGCATACAGTGGTTCTTTATATTATTAAGTATGCAACTGCATTTCACTTTGGTATACACTCGAATTTGATGTGACAATATATACGTTCAACTGATATGTAACTCACGGTAGACGTGATGGGTTTAAAATGTAATTTAGAACAATTGTATCACGTAGGTCTGTGTCAGTTCAGAACAATACCGACAAGTTCTACATGATATCATCAACATTAGGACAAGATAAATGTGTTAGGTATGGCTAAGGTCATGTTTACAGAACTACTGGTACAAGCTCTGAATGTTTATTTAAATCTTAGGTATTGTAAAATTCATATTTATATAAACACTTGCTGTAATGAATAGTTTGAGGTTCTGTGTAAGTGCATGGGTAAGCATGTTACGTGAATCTTACGAATAAAAGAATGATAAAGCATTTATTGAAATGCCTTGAAGCTTGTCAGCAGATTTCCATGTAAAAGCTGTAAACATCACAGCTGATCTAAATCTAAAGCTGTGTGATTTAATTTTACTGTTCATACTGGCCTACTGTTTGGCTACTTTTTTTTCTTTCATAGCTTGTTACTTCTGTCAATACTGGCCAACCATCTAACCCATTCTAGTATTTCTTTCATAGCTTGTACTACGTTAAGGTTACATTACAAACATAACATGTATTCAACATGTTGAGTTTCTAATGTCATCATCAAAGATACAAACAGCCACAGGATGTTGTTTTCTATTACATGATAGTACTTTAAGCAGATCTGCACCAAGAAATCAATGCCTATGTCTCTAAAACAAGCTTTAAAAAGTTTGAAAAGGAGAAGATGATTAAGTAAGTACTTTATAAAGTTATTCTGAATCCTAAAAATTTGGTTGAACAACCAGCTGCTTGAATTTATCAAAGTACTAAACAGCTAATAGATGAATTGAGTATGAATAGAAATAAAGGAGTGAAGGGGCTTATTAACTTATGTAAAAATTTCTATACGTAGTACCTTTCATGATTTCAAGACAATAGCCTATTAATGAATTGACTGGATGAATAATCTCAAGTGAATTGCATTTTTTTGTAGAATACAAATGCTTGAATTGTTTTACCAGCAAGCAACCTTTATGCTGCAAGAATCTCAATTTATATACCAAATCTTAAAATTAAGGTTCAGCTTTTGTGGGTTTCAATCATCAACATCCATGATGATAAACGATAAAAAACTAACTCAATAAAATTTTGACTGTGTTCATCACAGGCACAATCAACACACTCCCCCATAAAATACCTGGCAAAGAATTCACAAAATAATACAGTACTCATGACAACTAAAATATACCTGTCACAGTGACAGTTATTTTCCAAAAAAAATTAAAAAAGAAAAAAAAAATAACTGTACATAAATTACATACATTTCAGATGTGCTAGGAATAAAATAAAATTTTTTAACTTTGTGCAATTCTCATGTGTCTTAAATAGATGTACAGTTAAGCTATGATCCTTTACAAGGGAAATTTGTCCTCTCCTTTCAAAGGGAGAAAATGAAATGAAAATAACAGATCAAACTGTAACATTACTAAAACAGTCAACCAGTTTTAGTTAATCTATTTTGGATAACTTAAAAATAAGGTAGTGATCAACTTTCTGGTCTTATTTCGGGAGAAAAGTTTTGGAGAAATATAAGAGAAAGAAAGACCTAAGCACTTATCAATTGCATTACACTCCCCTCGATCTTCAGAAGGGATGTGTCTATGTCCGCTATGATGCATGCTCACTGATGCACCTCTGTGGTTAGCAATTGACACACCTTTGCCTGAAATATATTTTTGACGAACCATTTCTTGTCAAGAAATTCAAATTCCATTAATTTCAGAAAATTTGAATGACAATTGACACAGCAATTCCTAACCCCGTGTTGGTACTGTGACATACAAAAGCTGTACTTTGACAGACCCCTTCACCTCTGAGGTACAGTAGCATGTTTAAAGAGGCACACTGAGCATTCACACCTTAACCACATACCAGCACAAGATGCAGATGAAAGTTGCTCGCCAAGAATTAGAGTGGAAGTGCAAAAAAAAAAAAAAACTATCACAATCTGTTCCAGTTGGGAGAATCACAGGTTGTACCCCCCCTCCCATCTTTGAAATTCTGCACATGCCACTGCTGAGGTATCAGTTAGTTAGCTTATTAGTTACATGGAATTTTACAGCCCAGTTCCCAATCTATTGGTTCAAGTTGAGCAGGCCGTAGCCTTTTTCCAGTTGTAGCTCACGGGTATTGGACATGACTCGTATGTCACACACCCTCTCCTGGGTCATGGGATGCATCTATAATTAAAAAGTGCATCAAAGTAAATGGAAACCAACAATAAAAAGTTTACACTTTTGACAACATAGAGAATCCCAATTACCTTTAGTAGACTTCACAATGAAAGAACTGTTATTCACAGGTGAATGCAAATGGCATACACCTGACGTCAAATTATCCAGAAGGACCCAGAGATACCGTTTAACATCATATTAGCGGTACAGATTTAATGGTATATATTAACTATGAAGGTCTCAGATGAACAAAAATGGCTTCCTCAGGCTCCTACTACAAAGAAATACTGCTTAAAAATAAGTTTCTTGCATACAATGGGTATTGAATATTATGATGAATACACACATGAACAAAATCTATGAAACCACACACAGAGGCATGTACAATAGAAACTAAAAATCCTTGGTAGTCTGTTTGGTCCACCATCCAACATCCATCCTTGTCAGCACTGGTTCTTTCAACAGGGTATGGCAACCTGTCACCACTGGACTCAAAACTTCTATCAGGTCACCCTGACCCAACTTTCCAAATGTTTGCTACATGAATTGCACTAAATTTATAAAACTTTCCACATTCAAACCATCCTGTGAACACCATGTTTGTAGCACTTAACTGGCTGGTTGACTCTCCATAATATCTACACACATACAGGACTTTTTTCTCAAGCAGTGTCAGACAAGTTGTCCATGCAGCAGTTATCACACAGTCACATTTCTACAATGATGCAACATATTTACAAATTAAAACAATATCGTCAATCCGGCTCCTGTGGATTCTCCCTTTGGAGTCTCTCAATATATCACATAGACTCTTCCCCCTTCTACAACTAGTACAAGTTCAACAAAAGCTTCCCTTTTTTTTTTACTCTTCTCAGCTTGTCATTAGCTAATTGCTTCTTCACAATCCCCCTTCTACAGAAGCATAGCATCCTCTCTCCAATGTCAGGACATAATATTTCTTGCACATTGTTCCAACCAGAGAAACATAATTCAAGAGCATTCACTCACAAACCAAAGGTTAGTCTCTGGTGCAATTACATGATGATGACATAGTACTATTGGTATGGAAGATGTTCTATTCATGATTAGTTTTGGGAGGCTTTGGTGTTTTAATACTTTATGGATTTTCTCAGTTTGCTATGTTTCCGTTGGGAAACCAGACATCCCATCATGTTTTACATGGATGTAATAGTTTTTTTATGAAAAATAGTTAAAAATGATGCTCCACTTTGTAAAAACATCTTGTATTCAAGTTTTTTTTTTACATTAGTAAAAACTCTTATGAGGCTCTCTGGGTACTATTAAAGGCTTCATGTGTAGTGATCAAAGGAACCCAAATACTCCAAGGCAGCCTTGTAGCAGAACTGGTATTGATCCTAAAGGAAAAAATGAGGAAGAATAATTACAAACATTGTTACAATTATCTTATTTAAAACACTTTTTAATGGAAATCATAAGCAACATTTAACTTTGTTCTTCTTTCTCCTTTTTTTTTTTTTTTCCTGTAAGACATTTTTATCTCTTCTTACGATGATCCTTTTTTTTTTTTGAAAAGACACCATCACCTTCCCAGGAGAATCTGAATTACCCCCAGCCTCCCCCACCCCCTTCTCCCCCCAGCCCCCCACCCCCTTCTCCCCCCAGCCTCCCACACCCCCTTCTCCCACCCCCCCCCCCCAAAAAAAAAAAAAAAAAAAAAAAAGGCCACAACTACTGAACTTAGTCAGCAGGGTCTTGAAACCAAATTTGAAAGTAATTGATGGACTTTCTGTTACACAGTAAATGGGTGCACACTTCCAAAACATGGATTCTACTGTGGGTGTGGTATAGTACCAAACCTCTTTGCATTTATCATACATTCTTTTCCATATCCTAATCCACTTGATCAGTCTCTTACTTACCTCTGTCTGTACCATTGCTGGCCTCTGAGTTCGCAGCATTTTGACCGTCTGAAATATGTCAACTACTCCTTCATACTTCATTCTTTCAAGAACAATACTGAGTGTTACAAACACACCAGTCCTGCCAACTCCAGAACTGTAGGAGAAAACGATAGTATCAGATCATTTATCAGTTGGTTTTTAGAAGTGCCATTAAAATTTACTATCTTAAGGAACCAAGGAAATTGGAAAAGTTGGCAAAAGTTTATGAATACACTAGCTGTGAGTTTAATTTCAAAAATAAACAAAAAAGGAAGCAAGTTAAATGAATTAATTGCCTGCAGCAGATTTTCATAATGCATTTATCAACTGTACGATGTACCCTCTGACCACCAGGCAATTTCAGTCAATATTTGGTTGGAGCTTTCTTAGGAACTCACTTCAGGTAAGTGGGGATTGCAAAGTGTGTATAGGAGGTAAGGATGGGTCACAACCATCCAAAATATTTTAGTCACAAACGTCTAGTGTAGAATATGAAACTACTTTGACAAGACCCGTTAGACTGATTTGAAATAACATTTGGCAATCTTTGACACATCCCTAAGTCACATCTGGAATGAACATGAATGCATTTGTCTCACACAGCCTAGGGATAAGAGGACTGTGTGTTTGGTCCAACAGTAAGAGCAGCTGCCTCTCACACGGAAGGCCCCGGCTCTATTCCCAGGTTGAGTCATACCAAAGACTCTAAAAATGGAACCTACTGCCGCTGTGTGTGATGCTCCACATAAGCAATGGGAGTAGGGAAAACAAGCCAGTGAGCCAAAACTGATAAAAAGACTGTAGCTTGAACAAATAGGTTGGAAACTGGGCTGTAAAACTCTTACTAACTAACTAACTCAAGGATAAGGGGGTACATGTTACAATTAATGAATGCATAAATGTAGAAAATAAACCCCATTTAGCCTGATTAATAACAGAGAGTTTAAATTGATCTTGGGTTTGATTTTAGCATACCATTAGCCTGTAAAAATCAGACCTCTGTTAAACTGTTTCTATGGAATGGCCCTCTCATGCTTTAAATTCATTATAAATAATATATCCTGATAATGATAGTCACCTTGGTCGTACTTTTAAGATACAATGCAATAACCCATTGATAAACTACTGCTTACCTGCAGTGTACTGTGACAGGGCCATCTTGGCCAAATTGTTCTTTGGTCTTCAGAACTTGACCAATGAAGTCAATAAATCCTTCACCAGACTTTGGCACTCCCTGCTCGGGCCACTCAGTGAATTGAAACTGTCTGATGGTCCTTGACTGTCCATCCTATAGGAGGAACAAGATGTTAATAATCATAAACATACTTAGGAGGAAATGCTGTGTTTAAAATGTTTGGACATAGTGCATAAAGAAAAAAGCTCACATCATCACCAAATCATTCAGTCCCAACCATACACACTAGCAATGACATCATGGTCTCAAAATATTATGCACAGGAAAAGTTACAAAAACTACCTTGTTTGAAATGTTGAAAGTTTGGGTGAACAGATTATTCTTGAACATCAAATTTTGACAAATTTTTAATCATTTATCGCTCTGTGTCAATAAATTATTTTTTGAAAATGAATTTCTATTGTAAAACAATAGCAATATTTCCCTTCATCAATAGGAAAAACTTAACAAAGAAAGAAGCACATGAACATCACTACTGGAAAGCAAAGATTGGTTACATTACTTGATGCTTAAACCTTTGGATATATGATCATTAAAGGCTACACTGTTTTGAGGTATTTGACATGTAGTTAGTTACCTGTTCTAGGGTTAGGGTTACATTGTAATCAACTGGGTTTTAAATCAAGCCAACCACAGCCATTTTTCCAGTAAGAGCTCATTGTCTTGTATTTCCTACTCCATTGCTTATGCTGAGCACAAAGCACAATGGCAGCAGGTTCCAATTTTGAAGTCTGGGGTATGACCCAGCCAAGACTCAAAACTCCAGACCTCACAGCTGCCAGTCAGATGCAGTCAGTTTTAATTGTGGCATAACTATTCTACTGCAAAGTCAGAGACATTTCCTCAGATTTCAGACTACTTTCCGAGCCACGCATATCCTAAAGGCTATTTGTTCCATTCCATGTGTACAAATAAAAAAAAAAAAAAAGAATCTAAAGGGCATATTACAAGAGTTGCCTTGGCCTAGAGGGACCTTTCTATATTCTTTACAAGATGATCAGTTGATGCCTGTTTTACCTTTAATTCCCCTGATACAATTCAATGAAACTATCGAATGACTTATTGAAAACAGATTCTCTCAAATATATGGACAAACTTCTTTTAAGTTACAACTCAATAATTTCCGGCAACCTATTTGTTCAAAGCCACTCGGGGAATTATGAAGTGGGTCCTTTCCCTTCTCAGCCCATGTTCATTGTTTAGTATGTTGAAAATAAGCATACTTCATTAATGATGAAGCTAACATGAAGTGAAGAAAGTGCTAAGTAAAGAAACATTTAGACCATTCTGCTGGCAATGAGACCAGGTCAGTAAGGATAACTTCAAGCACAAGTGACATAGCCCCACCAATTTCATCACCAGAAATCATTCGGCCATAAAGAGACTGTCAAAATGAGGTAAGTAAGAGCATAATAGGTTCTATATGTTTTGAGATGAAGTGATAAGGACGAAGAAATAGATTTGAAACTGACACTTACCCTTGCATCTGTGACTTTAAATTCTCTAAGAACATACTGTGGCATGTTGTACTCTGACATAGGATCCACCACAAAATATTGGTAGCGTGCTGACCGCTCAGCAGGCCAATATTGATGACACTTATCCTACAAATGAAAAGCAAACAATCACTTTATTGTAAACTCTCCACAAAATATCTAAACAAATCTTAAAAGGTAATTTTGTATTTGCTTTTACAGAAGAAATTCGTATTTTTGAAACCAATAGTTTCCCTTTAATTCAAGCACTTTGCACTAATACTGGTATGAGAGAAAAACCCTTTATCTTGATGCTCAAACTAATTGCACCTTAATGAGAACCAACCTTTTGCAGTCCTCTTAGACAACTTGACTGGGCAAATGCAATTGAGATCAACTCTGAACTAATTAGGAATCAACTATGCAACTACAGTATGCGATAACATCTCTATCCTATCATTCATTCACAATTAAACTTTTCTCAAGCAGATCTCATTTGAAATAAACCAGCAGGTCAGTAAAGTGGGAAAAACCCTAGGGGAAGTTCAAACACTACATACGTAGAGTGCCACCATCAATCAGAACATGGTTTATTTACTGACTGGAAATTGTGATAGGCACATACTGTAACAAGGATGTCTTGCTACATGGTGATGGTACAATATTGCATTCAAACTATTTTGCCATAACCCACTTCTAAAGCAACCCACTGCTACCCCTTTACCAAATTCGACTACACCCAAAATCTATACATACCCTTCCCATTTCCCTCAACTTGGTAAGCATCACTACTATGGTTGAGTTCTGGTCCCACAGCATCCTCCAGAAGTCCTCTGTAGTTTCAGGGAGAGGACCCTGGGTAGCAATGAAGGCATCCCTCTGTCTGTAACCCTGTAAAACAGAAACATTCAAATCAGGGGAGAGTCATTGATCTAATCAGCCAGTATAGGCACATGAAATACACATCTTAAGTGACTTGCCAATAACTGCTCCTTAGATAAATGACTCTGCCCTTAGACATTTACCTGACTGAAAATCTAGACTCTCCATGACCTACAAACAATGCCACCATCTTATGTCAGATTTCATTATGCTACACCAGCTGAGATTAACAGGTATCATTACTTATCCCAAGGCAAAACAGAGTGTCCTCATTATCTAGAGATATCTTATCTAATTTGGAATGCAATTGGGGTTTTATATCCTTTGCTGTGATAGCACATCTTTTACATCACCCTTTATAAACTGCTACAAAGAAAGAATTACTTAAAGCTTTTGCATCATTGTCCTGGATTGTCTGCTAAAAGGTTTGATCTAAATACATCCACAGTGGGTTACATGATACCCTGTTTCAAATGGATTCTTTGGTCAAATGAAAACAACTATCTGACTATCTAGAAAAGCAAGGTTTGAATAACAGCTCTTTTAACTCAACCTCTGGAAAGGCCAAAGCAAGGTTGAATTTTAAAAAGCAGCTCATCGAGTTGCTTCTTGGAATTCACTGAACTTTTCCAAACTTGCTAAGTTAACTTCACATTCTCATGACAAATGGTCAAACTTAGACAATCCCCATATCCCAAATACAAATAAATGTCTCATGAAAGAGTCATTGATGATTTCATTTTTAACCAATTTGCGACCAGACAATTTTTCAAATAATGCACAAAACAGTTACTAGCCAGGATATAAAACATTATTAAATTAAATAAAAATTTGATTATTTTGCCTTCAACTTTTGGAAGTTACACTTATTAAGCTCATTATTATCTTTGTCAAGTGATGGTACCCTTAAAGACCTTTGATAAGATATCTACATCAACTCAATGTGCTCTTTTTACAAGGATCTTTGGAACAGGAAAAAAAATTGTTGATATAAAAATGTCTTACATGTATGTGACTTGCATTAATATAATCAGATCCCTCCACACCTCTGATTGGTTGTAGGTAGACACGAGACTGTTCAACTGTAAACAAAAAATTATACAAATACAGAATCTCAGCAAAGAGAGCAAGGTTAAATCATTTGCTGTTAATAAAAGATATCAAATATCGTAACCTAATAAAACCATGCTATGGCTTGTAAAAATGAGTTCTTAAAGGGAAAATGCAGTCACCCCAATTTGTATAACTATTGTAGGTTATCACATTTCATGAATGGTTCTTGAGAATGATGCATTATGTTAAAAAGCCCTTACTCCAGTTGCCTAGAACTAAACAGTCTGAAACCGAACATTTGGGCAGTAAGTTGGGTTTTACTTGATGTCAGCACACACAGTTTTCAACTAACCCAAGGGCTTATTGAATTTAAAAAAATTTTTTTTTATTGTTTTAAGGGTTGGAATGGCTATAATCTGTAAGTGGGATCATCAAATAGAAACCCAACTTGCCACCCAAAAGTCAGGATTTAGATTGGTAATGGTAGTTGACTGGAGTGATAGATTTTTCATGTAATGTGTGACAGTATACTTCACACTGAATTTCCAAAACCCTCTGCTTTGGGAATAATATATAGACGGAAAGTGAAAATAGGAGGCAAGGAGGGGAGACATAGCTTTGTCAAATTAACCACAAGTACATCATTGGGTTACCGTAAATATGCAATGTCTAAACTCTAAAATATCATGACAGCTCTTTTAATCAGAAAAATGGTGAAATTAGTGAGATTAAGGTGTTGTTTCAAAATATATTCAGGGGCAACGGCTCATACACTTTAAGGACATGGTGATGTAAGAAAGTCGGACTGCCTGATAAAATGAGATTCATAGATGTTAACTTTCATAAACACAAGAAAATTTAAGTTTACTTACAAGGAAGAATGTTAACCAATCTGTTCTTGAATTTATTGGCTGGAAGACTAGCACTAACAAACTGTGAAGGCTGGGCTTTTATGTTGGCCAATCTCTGTATAATACAATGAAAGGGAAAATGAAGTGCTTCTGGAGTGTAAAAGACTTGAATCAAACAGTTCCTAATATTCTTCTTCAAAATACTGGTTATTGAAACTGGGACACTACATCACTAACAAACTGTCATTAAGCAGGTGCAGTAAACAACTGAATGGGTAAAGCAACAAGGTTAAAGCTACTGGATTACAAATAAACTAGTGAAGCATTGAAATTTCAACCAGAAAGCCAAAAGGCTTAGTGATTCCTTGCCATTAAATACCTTACCTGCTTTCAAATTGACAGTGCTTGATAGATTTTTCTTTACATTTTAGGCACAGAATTTTTGCAATTTTACCCCTGGTGACCTCAAATGACCTTTGACCTCTACCAAAAACAATAGGCTTCTTTCTCTCAACATGTCAAATCTATATACCAAATATGAAAAGTATCTGTTACTCTTATCGGAGATATTGTTTTTACAAGCCATTTTCGAAGTTTTGGCAATTTTACTGCTGGTGACCTCAAATGACCTTTGACCTCTACCAAAAGCAATAGGCTTCTTTCTCTCAACATGAAAAATCTATACATCAAGTATGAAAATTGTCAGGCAATCCTATCTGAAGATATCATGTTTACAAGCCATTTTCGGTGTTTTCCCAATTTTACCGCTGATGACCTCAAATGACCTTTGACCTCTACCAAAAACAATAGGCTTCTCTCTCTCAACATGAAAAATCTATATACCAAATATGAAGAGTGTTGTTCTCTCCTAACTGAAGATATCATGTTTACAAGCCATTTTCAGTGTTTTCGCAATTTTACCGCTGGTGACCTCAAATGACCTTTGACCTCTACCAAAAACAATAGGGTTCTTCCTCTCAACATGATAAATCTATATACCAAATATGAAAAGTGTCGGACATTCCTATCTTAAGATATCGTGTTTACAAGCAAGTGTCACAAACACACACACACATACACGCGCACGCACACACACACACACACACACACACACACACACACACACGACATCACCATCGCATAGATTCCTTGCCTGCCTACGGCAAGGAATCAATAAAGCAGTATGGTAATCACATCACTCTTTTTTGTGACAAGTTAAATCAAATAAAGTCATTTGAATGATTTGAATGAAGTCATGACTTGAGTCATTGACTTGTTTTAATAGGGAAAATCAGCTGGAATTTCTGAAGTCAGGCAATTTTGCAAGTTTACTTGAGTCATGACTTGATTATTACTCTGCAAAAACATCTAAGCATTTAGGGAGTCAGAAAAATAATTCAACAATGCACAGAGGTAACATGTAAAGATATACCATTGTTATATGGGATAAATTAAGGGTTACCACAGTTAGCCAATTAACATCCACAAATATGTCTCAAATTTTTTTTTTGATTATTTCATAAACTTGATATAAATTTCAAAGAGACAAAATAAAGCTTTGTTTCAACTTCTCACCTTAAATTCACTCTCCATGCCTGTTACACTGTCCCCTGCCTCTGGTTGACTAAGTTTCTGTATGTGTGCATAGAGGTTGCGTGCAGGTACTTCAGTGTTCCCGCTCTGTACTGCCTCAAGCAGAGACTCATGAATGAAGATATATTGCTCCTCTGTTTGCACCATGTAGTTACGCTGTGCCCTCAAGCAGGTCACGTGACCATAGATGTCAACTGTCTGCTCGTGTTTGACTCTTTCCAGCATGGAGTCAATCACGATGTAGGCACCTGCACGACCGACTCCAGCACTGTGGAAAAAGTCATGAATACAATTAATTACACTCTGCATCTGGAAATAAGTACAAGGTGACAAAAGTCTGTGACATAAGCCATGACTCTAGAAGAAAGGGGCCTTCCAACTTGACTATTTTGCATCAAATTTAATTTTCTTCACTCCAACAGTCAAAAAGCTAAAGCATGTTCCCAGATGACCCCACACCAGAAGGTCATTAAACTTAATTACTGTTGTCACACATTTTTTTCCCCAGCACTTCTATTTTTTTTGTCCAGCAGTGTGGAAAAAATCCTCCCACTATTTTTTGTAAGCTTGTTAAAAAAAAGAAGTTATTTCCAATTTAATAACCACAGAATGGTAGCAGAAGCTAACATTCACCTCGAACTGACCATGGGTTGAACCCAAAGCTTTCCAATTCAGAGGAAAATCAAACTTGCTTAAAATCACTCAACCACAACAAAGGCAATTTATCAAATTGCCTTCTACCTTTCATAACTTTTTCTTTTCTCTTCTGGCCTACGGTTATAAGTTTTGATCAAAATGCAAATGATAGACCATAAAGTCACACATCATTTGACATAAGGTTACACTTGGTCAGTTACTTATACAGGATCAGATACACATCAGTTCCAATCACTGGTCATGCCCATAGCAACCAGAAATCTGGCTCCTATCATTTGCTTTTTTTTCTCAAATGATAGTAACTTTACACCAGCCTATGATCTACAGCTACAGGAGCAGTTTTTTTTTTTTGGAACTTCAGTAAATCAGCAACAGATTGTTGAGGTATTTAAAGGTTACAGAGTCCCCAACTGTAGAGTTCCTCTCTGACGTAACCTACTACAACATCAATTCTTCCATGCAATAATGAAACTAAAAAAAAAAACAAACAAAAAAAAAAACAAATGAAGGAACAAACAAACAAACAAACAAACCTGGGCAGAAATCTATGAAATATAGACTAAGCAAGGTTTGTACAAATTCAAAACGACAGAATTCCATGACATTTCCATAACTGTCAGGTACCTGGAGTGATTTCCAGGACCTTCAAAAACAGTCAAATACCATTTTCCCATTTTTTTTTTTCACAAAAATGTACCTCAGTACTGAGAAAATTAAAGCAATAGCTTACTTTCAAAATTCCTTGACTTAATTTCCAGAACCTTTTGGAAAGTACTCATTTTCCCAGACTATTTCTAGGGGATACAATTTGATCACACAGTGCTCACACTTAAAAGATAATGTCAAACACTTGCATACCTGCAGTGTACCACCATAGGTCCAGCATCTGGAGGATTGCAAGCCTTCACACGATTCACAAAGGCCAATACAGATGTTGCATGTTCTGGTACTCCATGATCCGGCCAAGCAGTGAACTGGAATTGGCGGACCTCCCTCTTCTCTGTTGATCGGCTCTATTTACATTGAAACAAAAAATTGTTTATTTTACCTTATATTTCAGATGACTGGAACTTGATCACCAGAAAGTATTTCTTGGTAACATGTTTGTTACGTAAAAATTGTGCAGCACAATACGTAATTTATTAAAAACTTCAATGAAACTATTCATCACCAAAAATGATTAAAACTTGCTTGTCCATGTTTAGTAGTACTTCCAGTTATTTCTCTACTAAGTGTCAACATCCCTAGTCCATAAAGTTGGACATTGATACCATTCTTTGCCAATGTCCTAAAAGACAAGCCAACAAGTTCATAGCACAACATCTTCACTTTGCCTCGCTGATGACAAGTAAACTTGCAAATCACCACTTTAAAATCTTAGTAAAGAGACTCATTGATATGAAGTATCTTGTCCAAAATAAAACAAACCAACCAAAAATCCAACCCAATAAGTTAAAGTCAGACAACTTCCCCTCAAACTATAAGCATGTTACCTGTCATTGATACAGGATAGCTTTATACACAAACATATGAATTAATTGAATCAAAAGTTTCTCACCTTGAGGTTCACCAGAGCAAAAGTTCTAACAGTGTATGAAGCGAGCTCTGTGACATCAAGAAGGGCCACTTGGATGTGTCCATATATCTCCTGTCCACGATTTGGCCAGTACTGGTCACATTTGACCTGTGAGAGAGATGAAATATGATAATGAAGTGAGGAGCAATAACAAATGAAAAGTTTATCACTTCAACCAAAGCAGATATACACTGATACAAGGGAGGTGGGAGGTCCTTGAGGAGTGTGGAAGGGATGAAGAGGTGTGTAAGAATGGCTATGTAAAGACAGCAAAGCCGTTACAAGGGTAATTTATGAGGGACAGAAGAGTACACTGGAAAGGTACTAAAATTCCATCATATTGCCATGGAAACCACATGTTTTACAATTCACTTACTCTGTTTCTCTCCTCCAGTTTTGTCATCATAACAATTGTAACTGATCGCTGTTCCCAGACCATTCTCCAGAAATCAGCCAAGGTCTCTGGGAGAGGTCCCTGGGTTGCAATATAAGCATTCTGTTTGCGGTATCCATCACAGTAATTGGCATTAATGTAATCACTCTCTGGCAAGTCATCGACGGTAGATAAAATGACCCTTGAGTGGTCGTAAGCGATGACATTGGCATATCGATTCTTGGGTTTGTTTGTCTCTTGGTTGGAATGCTCCCATGTGAATTGCTGACCCGGCTCGATAGACTAAGGGTAAGGAAATATTGAAACCATCAAATTTATTTCTAAATATTATTTAGTCACATGAACATAAATCTTTCATTTTATATGGTTTCAAAACAAGCTTTTATGGCACTTATTTTTCCTTAGTTAGGCTAATCCTAATGCCAATTCTCTCAAAATTGTGTAAATTCATGGATCCTTGTTAAAGGAACATATTATATTCCAAGTGCACTAACATGGCATACAAAGAAAATAGCTCTACTTGTTTTCAAATTTGTCAGTCTCAGCAGTTATCACTAGAAGCAGCTTACTTACACCAAAATTTAATGCACCAGAAGAGTTATGTGAGGTGCAACATTTAAATTTTCCAAAGTTACTCTGGAGCGACAAACAGTGGGTGACTTATTTCTTGAAAAGGGGGTTCCTTAAAATTCTGTGAAAAAATAGTCAAAGTATAAACTCCTAAACATGGCGCTGAGTATAATTTTACATCATAAATTAAATTCCCATGGTAAAGATTCAATGTGTCATCTCACGGCTATGAGTCTCAACTCTGAAAGACATTCTAGTAAGTCTCCAAGCTTATTAATCTCTGTACTGTTCCTCACCTCATATTCCTTGGAGAAGAGTAGGTTATCATTGGCCTTCAGTCTCTCAATATGGTCACTCAACTCTGTGATAGGGATGGGCGGATGGGACATCATGGCTGTAAGGATAACGAAAAATACCACATGAACAACTAGAAAGAAATAATGACAAATCCATAGTTGCTCTAAATGGTTCTTTCTATGACAATTTTATTTCAATAAAGATTCAGGTTATGCTTATACTTTGGGCCCCTTTTCCTGTGACATTTTCACATTTTTTCATTTTCACATTTTTTTCATTTTCTGTTCTGGACCTTACATTTTCTTGTTTCCTTTGTCTTTTATTTTGTATTAATGTGTACAATGTGATGAGTATGCATCATAAAGACCTCTACAAATACACCTCAAGAGGAAAGCCTGTGTCTAGCTCTTTCCCTCTGTGTTAATTTTTAGTCAAAATGAAACAAAGAAAGTATATCAATCATAAAGGTTACCAATCTGACACAAAAACTCAAATAAAACAATTACAACCCCAGAAAGAGAGGAAATTAAACCAGTATGGAGCTGCTGGAATAAAGCAAATTTTGACCAATTCCTTAGCTCTATTTTTAGAGCACATAAAGCATTACAGATGAAATGAAATCCACACAAAAGTGACACTATTTGATAAACAAACTACTCGATTTTGCAAGGTGTCTGTGGCGGTTATATTCCTATGAGACAAAGTAAACCTCCTCACCTGGTGTCTGGTGATGAATTCTCCTAAGTTCAACAGGGTCAACATGTTGGTTGTTAAGTGGTTCATCTGGTCTCTTTGGTATCTCACCTCTGCTGGATGGAGACCTGAAAATGGAATGAAAAATAAAAAAGTTCAGGCAGGGAAGCTTTACACACATATACATTGGGATGCCATGCAAAGGGACACATAAAATATTGAAAACATTTCAGAAAATTTCAGAACCGCACTTAAACCTGAGACTGAGTAGTAAAACCTCACCTAAGTACTACAGATAGAACTGCTGTGCCCAGTGGTGAAGCCACAGAAAGGAGGTTGGTGTGGGGGAAGGGGGGGGGGGTAGATCCCCCATGACTCAACCTTGCAAAACAAAAAACACCTAAAATAGTGTTTTTTCTCTCTATCCTTAGACTTTTCCCTCATGTCATGCCCCAAACCCCCCATGAGACCAGCCCCCCCCCCCCCAACATAATCCTGGCTACATGCCTTACTTTCTCTCAAATAAGCAACATACTCTGTCCAATACTCTTTCCCCTTTCTCTTCACATCCCGTCTTGCAATAGGAAGGTTTAGAAGAGCCCATTGTCAAACTCACCGTCTAAGTAGTAGCATGTAGATCACCACCACTAACAGTATCAGGATGAGGACAGCAATGACTCCTCCAACTATGAGAGGCAACATCTGGTTCTGGCTACTGACTCCAGGTTGATCATCTTGTGTGTTAGATACAGGATTAGGATTAGGTCCAGTGGTTACTATGGCTGAGTACTGACTTGTACTATCCAGAGGGGTCTGTGAAAAGGATCAAAGACAGAGAGAGAAAATGTGATGAAATATGTGAGATGTATAGACTAATCGGTACAACACATACTGAAATTCAAAATTTTATGACTTTGTTTCCTATTTGTATAAATGCTGAATAGATTGGTGTCCCTTTGTGCAAAACAAAGCTGAGCTTTGTGGTTTCCCCAAAACTCCCTTGTTTGATTATCTACAAGCCCCGATATTTACTTCCCATCTATTTAGCTGGGGGGAGGGGTTAGTGGTGAGGGGGAGGGGGATAGACTGACCAACATGAGCACTGCAATGTTGTTTGTTCCATTCTAATGCCTCTTACTTCTAAAAGTAGCTTATGGGAATTCCGACTGGTTTCTTCAATGAAAATTACCAGCTTCAGAACAAAACACAACCACCCCCAAACCAAACAACCATTTGACAAGTAACTTTCATAACACATGTTAGGGCTGGCTGGTAGCCTGGTACTTAATGACTTGATAATTTGCCATCTCCTGATCAATTAATGGACAATACATTGGAAAATACCTCCATGTTGTCCCTTACAGTTCCAGAACTATTATTAATGACACATGTGCTTTCTCAAGACCAAAGCTAATCTTGAAATGTGTACAATATTCCAATTTTAGCTGAGACTTGATACACATTTATGTTTCAAAACCATGAAATATTTGGGGAATAAGGTCAAGTTGGGCTCCAAAATACAGTGGACTGGTGATCTATGTAGCTGTTTGCAAGTGTTACAAGATATGTAAGGAGGTTCACAATCACTACAGATTAGGAAGGTGTACAAACCTGATCTTCTGACATAACAGTGGCTCTAGTAAAGAAGGAGTAAGGTCGACCATTTTCCAGAGGCTTGTTATTAAAACCATTGACAACTTCCCCATCTCCTATTTTAAATTCACTAGGTATATCATTGCCCATGAGTTTTGCTGTGATGTAAGGGCGGTCACCAGTTGTTGCTCGTCGTCTTCTCCCGGTGGTAACTGTTATGCTCTCTGCTAGGAGTTCCTCATAGGTGTAAGAATCTGGAGATCTGGATGGCAGGGATGCCTTACCATTCTCCATCCTCAGAGGGACCACCACAATTAGAATATGGCTGTTGAAGGAAATACGACGACTTATTTATTCAAAAGAATTTTCTATGACACAGTTAATGGCGAATGATTCCCACTAAAGTATGAAATCTACTCTACATTAAGGGTTCAATAATGATGGACGGTGCAATGGCAAAAATAATGCACAATTGGAGGGTTAAAGCCAAGAAATGGAAGAGAGAAACCCCAGAACATCCAGTGACAGCATTAAAGGCAGTCATTCGTCACCCTAAACTACAGTTTCAGTATGCATACATCAAAACTCTCAATTGGTACAACTCTTTGATTGGCATCATTCAAACAATGCATCATAGCTAAATTACACAGCATGGGTACTGAGAGTGTCTTGATTACACATTATGGACTTGTATGATCACAGGGACAAGCCATGAAGCAATAAACTAGGATTGTGTCTGGATAAAGATGAGTTTTAGATAAACGTGGGAGGGGCTAGAAGTAAGCAGGTTGGGAGAATTGGATCTGTTTGGGATGATGAAAATATGCCTTTAACCCCAGGAGTGAATTATCCAGCCATAATTTAGGTCAAGAGTTGTTAAAATTTGTTCATTCATACATGAGAGTAGTTTGATTTAAGAAGATTGAAAACGAATAAAATTTCCTTAGTATGTATAACAACATAAAAACAGCAAAACCCCAAGTAAAATGAAGTACCCCAAGATAACCATGAATATTCATGACTATAAGTTTATTGTGGAATAACACTCAGTCACCTAACTGGAACTGACCACTAGAAGTTGAAGGAAAGTCCCAAGTGTTAAAGAATTCAGGCTATAACATTGCCAAAACTTCCATGAGAAATATTCAAACAAAATGCAACTCAAGACAAAAGACAAGGCAGGCTGAAATGGTAAACTGCTCTACTCTTTTGGTTTAAACCAAGGTTTAAAGAATTCTGTGAGAAATGTTTTGACACATATTGAATATGCAACACATGACCAGGTCTTTCATGCCAAAGTGGTGCCAGAATCGCCTTCATTTATTTTCTTAATGTAATTTCAAACCCTCATATTCAGTGAAATTGAGGGAATCAAGAGGCATTTCAGCATACAACTATCCATGATACAGGTAAGCAAGGGAACTGAAAGATTAAAAGGTGATAGCTGTCCGGATTCACCTATAGCTTAATATATGACACCATACATTATTTTGATAAAAGGTAAGGTACTGGAATCCTTCTCCCAAATTACTGAAATCATGTGTTATTTTTATAATGTATAGGAGGATTACTATTAGTTTCAGTAATATCAACACAAATTCAACTAGTGGCAATATAGCCCTCAAACTTTAAATACAACTTAATCCATACAACACTAGTAATAATACAGTTATCAATTTTGAAATGGACACTTTGACCCCCCCCATATACAGGCAATGGTGAGTCAATCTTACACAGATGTTGCAAAGCGGTTTCATAGGTGAAGCATTATCTGTCATTTTACACAGATAATAAGAAACTAAGTTTATAAGTTGTTGGGTCATTTGTGTGAGAGGTACTTCAAATGCACAACAATGTTTGATTCTCATAACTGACATTGGTCAATCTCTCCTATAAATCACAGGGTGAGTTTCACAAGGGTTGAGTACATAATTTGTAAATACTTACTCAAGCTGACCTCCATTCTGGGGGATGGCTGCCATACTCATAACCACTGTACTTTCTGTTACCACAGCATTTTCTAAACTTGGCTGAGGGACCTCTTTGGGAGCTGAAATGGAAAAATACAATTTTCACATTTAAAAAGTACTTTCCACATATGGAACAATGATCAGAATTCTGTTTCAAAGTTAATGGCTAGCAAATGCTACAATGTCTTCCGACTTCATAAAATTGGAAAATGTTTAAAATAAATTCACACTTTACCTCATGCTTACCTCCTCGTTGCCGCCTCCTATCCTTCCCACCCCTTCCAAAAAAATCTAGAATGTACATATCTCATGACTATTACTTAGAAATTAAATTCAGAAACAGGTTTAATACTTATGTTCAAAAGTTCAACCATTGATGCAAAAAACCAGAAATGGTATTGATGATAGGAGCTCATTTGTTTTTTTTATTGGTTTTTTTTTATTTTATTTTTTTAAATTTGTTATTTTGGTTCTGCAACTACCAGGGCATTCCATTTTTTATCTGCACACCCTTTAGACTTTTTGAATAACAAATGTGGTCATCAACCTATAAGTAATGGCTATGGAGGTGCAAATATTTCAAGTTTGAAAATACAACACATTTTGAGGTTTATTAAAGGGCTTGTCCTCTCACCCCAAACTGCAATTTTTGCAGTAGTCTCCAGAAATTATCTATTGGCTCACCTCTTTGATTGACAGCTAGTTCAAACAATGCAGAGTAGCAAAGCTTACATTACACAGCATGAACTGTATTGAGGGTGTTTTGATTATATAAATTGGACCTTTCTATACTCACCATGGAGCAATTAACAGAGATTGTTTCTGGATGAGGATGAATTTTAGAAAACTGTGGGAGGGGCTTAAGGAAGGTTAGGAGAATTGGTACTGTTTGGGATGAGAGGATCAGGCCTTCAAATTGTTGTAGTTTTTACAACATCACTTTTTTCACACCATCAACAGTACTGTCTTACAGGGTAGGTAAAGGTGGGTTGAATTTTTCCTGAACATCTGGGATTTGCATTTCAATTACTTAAGTTCTTTATTGACTTGACACCTATGAAATATACTTTACAATGCTGACATATTGAAAAGAAATGGTTTTATAAGTTTGGTTTCAAAAAAGATGCAAGAGGGTATCGTAAATAAGAAAACTCTTTCTTGTGAAAAGACAAATTTATAGAACCCTCTCTATTGGAATACAAAATGACTTACGAGCAACATTTGTTTGAATGAAGATAGTAGTAGGAGGGGTTAGACCATCCCCTGGTGTCTTTGCTGTGATATTAAATTCATAATCCATGTTTGGTTTTAAGTTGTTAAGGCCAAGTTCACGTGATCCACTGTCAACTTCTACTCTCCCGTTGTCATAATATCCTGGATTGGACAAGATGTATGCCTTTGTGGTAGCATATGTGATCTGTAACAAAGAAATAATATGATTGCAATTTAAAAAACTGTTGCCCAAAACTTTTTTTGTTTGCTCATAAAAATGCAGCTGTTATTTAAACATGAATGAAGCACCACAAAAAAAGATTATTGCAAAATATCAGTCATGCACAGATAACTCAGTGTATTGCTACAAAAAATTTTAGCAGATGTTAACAATTTTGTCAATGAGACTACTGTGAGGAATGCTACACCCCACCAACACTTGACCTTCAAATGGCCACCAGCATCATCTCATCTTTTACCACAGAGATCAAGAACGAACTAGCAGCTCCTCCCAGTTAGGACTTGTGTCAGCTGCTTAAACCCTAATCATGCTAAATTAGGTAGAGTCCACTCTCCAATTTTGCTCCCGTCATGAAGTCAAAGTTTCTGTTTCGCTTCCAAAAAAATAACTACCACTTTGGTGGACCTCCATCATATTCTAAAAGGTTGGTTAAGAAAGCAAATGGAGGGCACTTCTTTCGTTTAGATCTAGCACTTTTATATTAAAGTGGCTTATTGAGTTGGTTCATGAAATTCAACTAATTTTTGCAAACCTGCAAAGTTTATTTTACATACCAATGACAAATGGTCTAACTTAGACAGTCCCTATATCCTATATACAAATTACTGTTTTATGAGTGGGTACGTAACGGCTCAATTCGGTTTTCAAAAAATTGTAATCAGACACTATTTCAAATTATGCACAAAACTGTTACCAGGTAGACACCAGAAAATTCAAAACTTTAACTTTTTCCATAAGTATTAGATATCAAACTTGACTGGTCATGCTAATTGTAAGCATTTTGATGTGGTGGTACCTTCTAGTCCCAAAGTGTCCAAAAAACGCCTAAGAAAATATGGAATCTTCCTGCATTACTCTTTACAAATTAACATGCAACAATAACACCTACCACGTAACCAAGATCCCTGTCATGGCCCCGCGGAGGTTGCCAAGTCAATCGTACCACATTGTCCGGAAGCTTCTCAGCCTTAAACTCTCGTGGGGCAGCAGGCTGTGTGGTGCTATAAATTATATCAGAAATATCTGAATTTCCTTGGGGAGTCCTGAGCTGTACTGCAATGGCATATCTTGTCTTTTCCTTCAAATTTCTCAGTTCTCCCCTCATTGTGATCCCCACCAATTCTGTCGGCCAGTTTTCTACATCAGTGCGGGATGAATCGCTAGTGTAGTAAATGACATAACTGTATCCTGATGCATGCTCTTTGATGTTAGCTGGAGCCTTCCATGAAATTTCAATACTAGAATCCCCCGTAGAAGTAGCCTTTACATCCAGGGGTGGCGTGTTGGGACCTGTGATGAGGATTTACAAACAACTTGCAATTGAAAGGACAGCATTGAATCTCGGCGAATTTCCTAGCACATTTATATATTTGTCTCAAGTTTTAATCAACAGGTTATTTCTGTAAGATCTGTAAAGACTACAAAATTTTGGTTAATCAGTATTGCAGTTGAGGCCCACCTGGGCCTAGGACTTCCTGACTTCATGTGACTTTGAGGCCACAGGGCCTCCATACATATAGTGTTACAGGGCTCTTTTCTTGGCTGGCCTCGACCTCAGACAGCTAGGCCAAGACTACAACAGTACGGTTTCAGTTTTATTACATTACAACATTGAATGTTTACTCTATGAAAATGTTTCTCCAAAAACACAACCTCACAAACCTGCAGCTGATTTTGACAAGGTCAATTAGATCATGTGAAAGTGGTTGCTGTGAGCTATTTTCTGACAACATAGGTGAGTATTTCTAACAAGGTTTCAAGTTTGGTACATTGTCAGTTTTGTAATTGTCCAATTCCAGTATTGTACCTTGTAAAGTGATTTTAGGTGCAGGTATTTGATCAGCCCATCAGAGTGTAGGCATAACACTTTTATAGAACCATTTAAATAAAATAAGATGATATCCTTCAAATTTCCTCAAATCATTGAAAAATCAAACCTGGTTTGTGAAACATTTCTTTAGGAGGATAACTGCTAAGGGAATGTCTATCCAAGACAGCTAACATATACTTTTTTTTCTTTTGAAAGTCTCTTTTTGGCTTCCATACTTTCTTAATCTCCTTTGAACCTATCAGAGACCTATCATGTATGAACCTCAATGCTCCATAAAGGTTAGATCTTATTTCAAAGAAAGAAAACGTGAAACCCTTCAAATTTTCCTCTGATCCTTGAAAAAAGTCAGTGGTCCTTGTCCTCTTGGAATTTGAGCTATAGTAACAAAAGTGCACATTGCCTTCTGCCACCAACATTTATCTATAAATCTATGAAACATGTATGAGGGGTTTCTTAATGAGCCCACACAAACTACTTCCTGCTCAATAGAAATAAAATTTCTACTCAGATGTACCCTTCACTAATTTATTTTCTTTTGGTTGTACTCACTTTCTGGAGGAGTTGACAATGGGAATTCTTCAGTGTATGGTCCACCTCCAATTTGTGTGTGGGCCCTCACTTGCACTATGTACTCAGTGTTTGGTCTCAGTCCATCAAATGTCATGCTGAGTAACGAAGTACGGTTGGTGGTTGACTGCGTTGTGTCAAGACCTTCAGTGAGTTTTACTGTGTAATGTGTGATTACTCCATTACGCTCCTCAAATAGAGGAGGCTCCCACCTCACTAAAATCTGGGTGCTAGATAAGGCCTCTGCCATCATATGGAGAGGAACTCCAGACGGTCCTAGGGGAAGAAAGAATACAGGCAGGTAATATCAATGACAGTGAGAAACATGCCTGGTATGGACAAGAAAATTTTATCAAAAAAACTTCTCTTTCATATAAATATGCACTGTATGGCCTAGGGAGATGGGAATAAACTTTTTTGATCTAGTTAATTTAAGTGCCTTTTAATCATTTATTGGGCCCATAATTTGTCTTTTGGCCTATGGATTGCATGAGCTAGGGGCAGTTTTTTGGCCCAGAAGTTTGAAGGCTTACTTTGACTCCTGACCCACCCCTAATCCAACTTGCATAAAATTTGTGGGAATTTCGATCTCACAAAGCTCAGAAGATGCACCAAACACCTAACTACTTTGTCTGTCAGCTTGATGACAACCTACTGACCTATCCAGCTGTCACTGTATAACACATTGGTGTTAGGACAGATCTAAAAGTAACACTATTTTCAATCAATTTCCTCATCTAAAATGTCTCTCTCCCATTTTAATGTCATCTCTCATTCTAACAACTGAGAACCTCCTGCCAAGCAGTCTCAATGTCTCATGGCAAACCTCTCACAGCTGAAGATATTAGTGTGTCAGAACGGGGTGTTGTTAGAGAAGAAGATACAATAAATGCATTTTCCAAGCAATAGGTACTTGAAAATGATTTATATCATTTGAGGTGCCACTATTTGATTGACAGGTCTATTAGTTTCCACAGTTAACTTTCTTGCGACTAAGCCCTTTCCCTTTTAATGACAATTGCTTCCATTCTTTTCCAAGTTATCCCTAAACAAAGGGATAACCTGCATATGCTATGAGTTGAGATTTGTTTCCACCAATAATAAAGCTTATGATAAGAATTCTCAGTAGAACGACTGGAAACAAATGTTAAGACAGTGTACTTCAACTGTGTCTCATCTGTCACTGAATGGAAGCAATGTTCAAATTTAGTATTTACCTCAAGTTTAAACAATTTTTTCTATAATTAAGAAACGAAATTTTTAAAATAATATGTAAAGAAATAGTTGATGACACTGAATGAAATGGATACATTGTATCTTACATAGTGCTGAATGATGGCCAGCAATGATATGGTAACAAGTGGAGTGCAAAGGAATGAGTCTCTTCACTGAAATTTTCATATTGTACCACTAATCCTGGTTGATCAAAGCACTGAGATAGGAGTTTGAGGCAAGGTTGTCACCAGACCATTTTGAGAGCCGGGTAACTTGTGGTTACTGTCCTGAGGGAGTTGTCTTAGGGCAGTCACTGTCCCACCTCCCCTCTGAAAAATTTTTGCAGATGGGAGAGTGCTCACAAAAAAAGGAATTATTACTCAATTTTAAGAAATCTAAGAATTTTATTCAGTTAGGGTAAGAAATTTGCACCATGTGGGGATGCTGGTGTTGATGGCAAGAACTGGGTGGAGATTTTGAGAGGCGGGTACCACCGCCCGGTGCAGCCCAGCATGGTGACAACCCTGATTTGGGGGATAAAAGCAAGTTTACCATCGAAATGAAAATTGTCTCAAAGAGACTATAGAACATTGTTACTTCATCACTAGGATATTCAACTCCCTAGCCAGACACCTCATTCAGACTTGTCAGTGCCCACTTTTAATTTGAAAATATGAACACCTTTTACTTTCTGCAAAGCCACTTGAGATGGTAATGAACATTTAACTTTCACTGATCTAAACATGATTGACCAATCAAAGAGGCCTATGCACATTTAAAAGAAAAGCTCGAATTTCAGTTCTTCTTTTCAATCAACCCACGTCAACCATTCACAAACTAAATCTAAGCAGGGCTGAAAATTAACACTCACACTTTTTGTCCGTGATGGGTAAATACTGCAACCGTGCTTTCTATGTATGAGGTTGTTGGAGAGAGAAGCAGATTTTATTTGTATTTGATTAGTTCTCATCAACTGCAAGGAAGAATCTTGCACAACTGCTCAAAAGAAGAAGTATTGAGACAATGGTATTTACTACCATTCATTGCTGAAACAGTGGGCAATGGAAAAATACCTGGTAGCAATGTTTGCTTTTGAGAGGAGAGAAAACAAGCATTGTTCACCAACTGGTTTTCACTTTTCAGTTAATCAATGAAAATTTTTTGGCAGACAACATCAACTTGACTCCAGCTTTATCACACTGACAATTTGAAAATTTCCTTAAAAATCAGGCCTGCTAAAAAAGCGTAACACTTACTCTCTTCATCAGTAGCAAGCTGATATCTGGCTTCTTCACTGGAACCTTCCTCATTGGAAACAGACAGAGTAAAAATGTATTCAACTCCTTTGACTGGAAAGAGAATGATAAAATGTCAACTTACACAGGGAAAACCAACATCTACAATTTGTATGTTTCCAACAATCAACAACACAATGTATCTCAAACTTTTGCACCACTTTTATGAAAATTTCCAAATTTTCAAAGTACAAATACATCATGGATAGTTAAAGGGGAAATGCAGTCACCCCAACTTGAAGTAGAGTAGTAGACTGTCTTGTTTCATGATTGGCTCGTGGGAGTCATGTGGCATTTTTTCCTCCTCAAATATGAAATTTACTAGAAGTAACTGTTGGGTTTACCTTAAATATGCAATACTGATGTCCTAAAATGTGATAAAAGATACTCTGAAAAGGAATAATAAGAAAAAAATTGTGAAAACTAACTGTTGTAAATGCTATTTTGATCCAAATTAAACAGAACATTTCTCTTTAACCTAAACTTACCCAAGTCTTGAAATTCATATGATCGCACAGAAGGCAAAAGCTCTTGAGTTGATTTAGAGGCTTCAACAGGACCGTAAGTGAGATTATAGGAGTGTAGTTCACCATGAGTTATTTCTGGTTCAGTCCATGTGGCAACATAATAGTCATCACTAATCTTAGTAACTTCAAAGTTTCCTGGAACTCCTGGCACTATTGTAAAAAAACAGATGAGTATTAATTTTGCAACCTGACATGACTATGGCAAAATATCATGACCTAAACCTGTTACCTTTATGGGCCTTTAAGAGTTCGCATAGCTGGAAAGTCATTTCCCTCCAAACAGTAGCATTTCACTCATTTCATTGCTGAGCTCTATAAACTGGAGGAATCTGAAAAAATGGCTACAAAGATAAGAAATATCCTTTCCACCATTTTCCTTTTTTTTGAGGCTGGTTGATGAATGAGGTAATGCTTAAAAACAAGCCTGTTGCCAGAGTAGTCTCTCAGTTCAGTGGGCTAATACAGGAGGCCAGGCTCATACAAGCTTTGGAAAATCTACAAGAGCACACTCATTTACAACATGGCTTAAATATGGCTAGATCGCTCTTGAAGAAAAGAAGGAAATATGATATCACAACCATTTTTAACATGGACAGGAGGAGGGGGAAGAGGGGGAGAGTATGAGCACAAAAAGATCTTAAGGAATCTTTATGGATAATTTATCTCTTGAACTAAAGTTTCAAGTGCGGTAAAACAAATATTCATGAGGGTAAAGAGAAAAACTATTCAAAACTATTTTTCGATGATGAATACTCCTCTTGACATTCCAAAAGGTAATTGTACGAATCTTGTCTCATGCAAACGTCTTTTTTCTGTTTTAATACAAACTTGTCATGCAAATATGCATGTAGAAGCGAGGGGAAGAAACTGGAGTACTACTTTTCTGCCATCGATCAGTACAAACTTATTTGTTACATACCTTCACCAAGAGTCTCAACAAACTGCATTCTACTACGAATGCCATCCCCTTTCACAGTATAAGCTACGACTTGGATTGAATAACGAGTTTTATGTTTTAATCCAGTCAGAACAGTTTGCTGAGAAAGAAAAGAAATATGAAACACGTAATTTGTGAGACAACTTATGAGAGGAACAAACCCAAACTTAATTAAATCATTATTCCAATTCTCCATGTACTGACTTTTACACCTACTGGCATTTACTGCTTTACATTTGCATATCAGCTCATTATTTTTAAAATACTGGGATATCATTTGAACAGTTTTGATGGCTTGTATCAAATATAATTTTAGTAAAGATTAACATCATCCCCATTATTATGAAACACTGGTTTCCCATCGGGCCTAAATCACACCCCTCCTCCACACCCCTCCCCCTTACTCTGCCTAGGGATATTGATGAAAGTGTCAAAGTGATACATATCATAAGTCCACAACTTCTATATGAATAAGAAGAGTCAGTGTTTTTAACAGGGTTCCTGCATTTTCCACAAAATCAATTTCCCTTTTTCCATTAATATCTCAGAAAAGAATAAAGAATTTCTTCCTCTAAAGGAATGGCAAAGAGGTTCCAACTTTATCAGCAAAACTCATGGTAATAACATAACATTTGAGGTGAAAAAAATTACAAATTTTGATAACATGAGTAGTTGGTCGGTCAGTTTTTGTAGTTTTATGACTCAACTTACAACCTTCTGGTTTGGTCTATCCATGGCAAAAGAACTTTTTCAAAGTTGTGGGTCACTGGATAATAGTTTTTGATAGAAGGAGTGAGAACAGGACAATGTCACTTTGCTAAACATTTCCATGACTTTTCCTACATTTCAATGTCGTTGTGCATGATGCTCCGCACAAGCAATGGAGTAGGAAAAACAAGCCAGTGAGCCACAACTTAAAAAAGGCCGTGGCCGGCTCATCTTGAACCAGTAGGTTGGAAACTGGGCTGTAAAACTCCATTCAACTAACTAACCTACACTTCACAAAGATTCCCTTAATTTCAAGACAACTCCAGGACTACAAATTACGTTACAAATTCTCATGGAACTTTTCCCAGTAAAACATGACTGCAGGAACCCTGCTTTAAGTGTATGTGTGGTACTTTTTGTGCGTGCCACCATTGGTAGGTACAGTGACGGATGAATTGCTAGTCATCTCAAGTCATTATTTGTTTAAAACCTGGCACTACTTCAAACTGTTAGCCACAGTATTGATAGATTGAAAAGACAGTTAGCTCAAAAAACTGCAGACAAACCAAACTAAACAGCAACTCAACTTAAAAATATCATGTAAGATATATTACACAGCACCTTATTAAATCCTTTGTGTCTGATTAAAGGATTGGTGGTGACATGCAATGGTTTATTTCACACTATTCATGGTCTCATATGAGTTGATATGCTTGAACCACTTTGAAGATGTCAGTTGTGATTATGGCACCACATACCCCCCTCTCCCCCTCCCCCCCCCCCCCCAATTTTGATGAAAATCTATTTCGGACATTAGGTGTTACATAAAATAAGAAAATAAATGTTTGGCACTCTTAGCTGCATTTGTGCAGATACTGTAACATCATTCCTTGAAACTGTAAATGTTCTATTCAACTCAGCAATGCCTTGTTGAATAAATCGTTCACTCTTTTAAATCATAAAATTATTCCTGCTACTTCATTCCAAAACATTCTGTAATAGTATATCAACACTGTGTGGATATCTTTCACCATGACGTTTATTCATTAGTATCACATTTCACACTGTGAAGAGACCCTTTTTCCTGCTAAAATTTACTCGCTGTAAGGTTTTCATGTCTGCCTTCTCCATGCACTGTCATGAGAGCCAGTCTTTCCATTATTATTTCAAGCTTTCCAGCATTACTACCATATCTTTGTACTATTTAATAACCTTGGGCTGCGCATTACCTGAGACTTTGCATAAATAAATCCATCTAATAAATTTTGTTTCTAAAAAGGAAATTCATTAGTTTTAAATGATTTTTGTCACAACCTTCCCGGGCAATTTTCTGCAAATCTCTTTCAACATGCACGAGAAGTAAATCTGGTATATGTTTCGAAAAGAGGGTTTTGGAAAAGCTACTTGATGTAAGTCTACAGTACTTCAAAGTATGCTCTGTGTAAGGAAATATGAAAAGAACTATGAATCTGTCAAATATTGATAAGCTGAGCTGCTGTTTAGACTCAAAACACTGTCAACTTAAAAAAAAAAAATGTGATTTGAAAGTAACGAAAAGAGAAGATGTGAGCAGTGATATGAGCAAATGAAAACCGAAACAACTGAAAGATATAGCTTCAAGGAAACCACAATAAAGAATCAAAGCTATGGAACAAAACTCACAAAAAAGGCAAAAAAAAAAAAAAAAAGACACCAAAGTGCTTGTGAAGGCATCACTAAAAAGATTGCTTTACCACACTTGAGGGGAAAAAAGAGATGTGGAGAGAGACTGTTCTCCTACGTGGTGAAAAATTCATCAGCAAGTTAAACACAGCAGAAAATGAACCCAAACCTGTGACTGCTAGAGATTGAAGAAAATCAGTTTGCAAGTGTACTGAGATGTACGTGAGTGGAACTGTATATCTTATGGATCTTATAATACCTCATAATATGCCACAGATACTATGCTTGTTATGCCTTACAAATATTTGGCTGGGGTAGGTCGATCCTTGAATATTTTGGTCTTTTGAAGAGTTATGCCTTAAGAGTGTGGAATTATATTTACCATACTCATCAATAAAATTATCCCAAATGGTGACCCTGTCTGCCTCCTTCCCAACTCTTGCACAATTCCCTTAGATATACCTAACTTTTAATATCTGACATGGATTCCTTCAGAACAGCAACTCCTGGCTGAGTAAAAATGTGAAGTCTCTTAAAAGTCTTCCAAGTTTTTTTTTTTTTTTTTTTGTGAAAGGTTGGGGGGGGGACATAAGTCTGCTTGCATTCCCTTGAAATAAAGAATTGCAACATCAAAAGGATGTTGAAGGCATTTCTAGGTCAGGATGAACTAATCATTAGGTTTTCCAATTTTCCTTCAATTTTCCATTGAATTTATTTGACATGGGCAATGTGGTACCTCAACTGTATAAAAGCATGTTGTGTATGCCTACTGATGCATTAAGTACTGGTTAATTGTCTAGCACTGATTGACAGCCTATCTTACATAGAATCTAAAGCAGTCAACCCCTTTGCGGGATACCTATTCCGTTCCCAGCCTGGACCTTAGGCCAATGCTAGGAGCTATCCCACAAAATATATCTCCCTCGATCCCATTCCTTACCCGTCCTGGCATGCATAAAACCCCCATTATCAAATCTTAGCCACAAAAAGCATTCACATCATATGATACACTTGGCATTGAAGATGTCACTCTTATCTCCAAACTGTTGGCGAAGTGAATTGTGGGTATAGTGGGTGGTATAGTGTAATACAGTGCTAAAACCGCAAAACAACTAAATGATTTAATCTACTTTTGCTTGGTGAATGAATATGAATGCCAGCTGTCTGCTTCATTCCTCACCTGTCTATAATTCTTTTATCTGACAACCCCCTTGAGGGTGGTGAAGTGTTAGTACATACCCCAGGAGCAAATGAACCCCCAGTAAATCTGGGGAATCTGCTCCATTGATGACTTCTTGGGATACCAGCCATGAGAAGTGTTTTATGATTACCCCAGTGGCTGGTGCTACCCTACAGGCTGGCAATTTGTTAAAATTCTAGCTAGGAAGATCCTAGCTAGAGTTAATATCAGTAAAGTGGATCTGTTGAAGTGAGAGACTATTACCTTCTCCTCGTTTTCTTCCTGGAAGGGGGGAAATTGAAGGAAAGATAGAAGGAATTTTTAAGGATGGGTACTGATTAGAATCACAGTTAATATGCTGGCTGAGTATAACGCCACCATGGTTATGACCAACCCATGAGGTTGTTAATCAAGAGAGCATACATTGACATACATTATATAAATATAAAAGTGTTTATATATAAATTTAGGACAGAAAAAAGCAGAGAAATAGGAGGACGAACATTATTGCAGTACTTCCTCATACACAGATGGGAGTGCACGCACTGTCAATCAATTTTAAAGCTCAAACATGCATGAGAAACATTTCTGTAAACTACGACTGATATTAATCATAACACTGCCAAACACAAGAAATAGCTCCTTGCATCTTGTAACATGAATATTTAGAGTTTGAAGAAGGTATTTTCTCATTCAACTTTTAAACCATTTAATACTTATATGCAGGTTATGCTTCAGGAAAATTAATTCCATCAGCAACAAGTTTTGTCTTTGGTGAAAATTCTTCAAAATTTTAAAAGCAATGACAACTTAAGTTAGGTATAATTTCATTACATAAGAATTATTTCTCATGTATTGTAGTCACAAACTTTTCTAATAAAATGCAAATCATCAACGTAGAAAACAAGGGTCCATGACATTCTATCAAATTTGCTCATTGCTAGGAATTTTTTTTTGTGTGGAGGATATCACTGCTGCCTTCCTTTTCAAACCTTTGGTTACTTTTTGTAAGGAAAATTAAAAACCTTTCTAAAAATTTTTTAAATGTTTTCCTTTTCCCAGTATTTCATGAAAGCTGGCAACCAGTTTAACCCTTCCACCTACAAAAAGTCGAAATTTACATGCTGTGAAATAAGTTTTTAAATCAAAAGAAACATCGCAGTGATTTATGATAAGCATGACAATTAAAATGCCAAAAGAGATCTGTTATTTCAATGATAGAATTATAACCAAAATAAATGATTTGAAAGAAAAAAACCCTCCCATGAACATTAACAAAACAATAATTCAACCAGCAAAATAGCTTGCATTAAGTTGCAGGCAGTATGAAAACGATGTTTATATTGAGATGAAATATTCAATCAAACAAATGATTTCAACTTGTGAAGATACCATCAAATAAAGCAACTCTGGCATATTAAACTAATTCTATATGTGCAACATTCCATTTATATGGGCTCTGCATTCAATACTACAATCACATAGGAACAGATAAAACACACATTACGCACTTCATGCAGATCAAAAGATTACGATCTAGGATTGGCAGCAAGAGTCTCTCGGCATGACTTTTCTGACAGTCAAATTCTGCAAACTTTACGAAATCAAGCAAAAAATTCTTGCTTGGCTTTAAGTTTTGATGGGTAGTAGAAGTTAACAATTTAAATTGCTTCAATACCCAGAATATATTGAGTTAAGCTCATTTGATGTGGGGTACAGGTTAATATAACTTCAAAACTCCTGTCAATATGTTAGAGGTCTTGTTGATCTATGGGGGGTGATAAATTGCTATTAGGGGTACTGGTAAAGGGGCGTTTGATGATATATAGTGTTTTAATGTATATTAGTACTGCACGGAATTTTACTTATTCACTTGTTAGTTGCTACTGAAAATATACTTTTTCCAGTTGAATATATAGCAGACAGCCCATGGCCCCTGCATTAAAATTATCACTTATTACAACTGTTCTTCTCTCAGAGCAATAGTTTTCAGACTGTCTGTAGGGCATTTACTTCCAGTCCTTAATTTAAAGGACCTGATTTGACTTTTATAAAACAATGTTTGCTTCAGTAACTCTTTCTCCTTTGCATTGCCTCAACATTATCTTCAAAATAATGAATTACACAGTGAAAAGGTTTAAGACAACTACCGTCTTAATGTATGCACAATGCACCATGTATGTACATATTAACCTTTATCTAACAAGGAAGTATTGGCAGTTGGGCACAAGGAATACATTTATGTGACCTAGCAATAACTGCTCATTAGATAAATGACTCCGCCCTTTTGACCATTTAACTCTGTGAGCTGGGTGGGGGTGATCAAAAAATGCAAACAGTATCCACCTGTTGTAAGAGGTGACTAAAGAGGAGGACTTTGAACTGGATCCCATCTTTACTTTTGTACTTGGCAATATATACCAAATTTCATTCATGGGGAGAGGGGTGTTGTTTAATTCCATTGGGATAACCTAATCAACAATGCGTCAATTCCTGCTCATGTTAGCAAGTTATTTTATTTTGCCTTATTTTGTTATTTTAATATGTGCAACTATGATTATGAGTACATAGGTGGGATGGAATTACAAGGGCAAAGGGGGCTAATGTGCTTCCACCAATATTTGCTGTACTTACTCGGATACTGCCTAGCTGAACCCAAACAATAAGAGGACGGTTTGCTCCTTGATTATTTTCATCCACTTCCTGGTAGTGCACTTGGTATCCTCGAATCTCGCCGTTTTGTAAATTCTGTGCAGGAGGGTTCCATTGTACGTGAATAGCTGTTGAATTGATTGCCTCTGCTCTGACAGTCCTTGGAGGACCTTCCGGTACTGGGACAATCAAACAGAAATGAATCATATTCAAATACTTAGGATGATTTTGCCGTACTTTACAGGATTAAAATTGAGCTTTTCAAAAGCCAAAACTGGAGTGTGGAGGGCACATCCCATGAGTTGCAAAATCCAACTCTCTTGGGACATCTTTTCACACCATAGATCCCCACACACACTAGAGAGCCAGTGAGCCATAGCTGGAAAAAAGGTTGTGTGGCCAGCTTGACTTGAACCACTTGGATAAAAAGTGGGCTGCAAAACCCCATCTACCTAACAAATTTATCTATTTTAATTTGACCATTCACTCTCAACAAATAACCCCTGCAATAGCTTCATTTCTCAAAACAGCACTTGTTAGACAAGTTCCACATAATGTGAATTTTTCAAAGCTTGGGTGAATAAATTAAGCATGAGGAAAAAAGAACTGAATTTTCTACCTGTGGGAGACTAATTTCTTGAAACAATAGTTACTGTGCTGCCTTATTTTGAATAACCTATTATTTCAATCCATCATATTCTTTTGAAAACACAAATTTTTGTAAAACAAATGCAATCATTCTCTTTAAAGCTCAAAATCAATGTTGTGCTCTGTATTAATCAATTTATATTTTTGATTAAAAAATTCAGTGAAAAAAATGTCTACTCCATAGTTCTGATGCACAATCACTCCTGTCCCTTTCTAATGTAAGCTGTCATTCTCTGCATTCATATAAAATTACATAAACTAAAAAGCCTCAAGTCTTAACTGCTTTCCAACATTTACCATATTTCCAATCACCAATGGGAACCCACCTAATAAGCCTATGCCACAAATTTGACTGTGCATGATAGACACTGATTAATCAAAATTAGATTTTGATAAAAAATTAAGGAAAAGCAATTTTCATCAAATTACGGCACGACACTGCATAGCATTCTGACATGTTCTGGCATCCCATCACACTTGCACATTTCACCAACCACCAAACATAGAATCAAAATTCAATTTCCAACAAATCCCCATAGTAACGACCAAATCCATCCGATTTTTAATTACCTTAATGCTTAAATTTAATGAGTCTACAAACTCTAATCTAGTAGACATAACTGCCGCAGTTCCACATTTGTGGTTTATTACTCTGTTTTCAAGCAAAAAATAATTTCATTATGAAATAATTTCCCCGAAAATCGATTCAGGTAATCAACCGCACACAAACAGCCTGCCAAGTTTTAGCTGCCATATTAATTCTACACCTGGGGTATACCCTAAGCGAATTTTACCAGACGTGATTTCAATTTTAACACATCGCTCGGCTGCCTGACTAGCGATGTGTAACTCATACACGTAAGCTTTATTGCAGACAGATTGAGACATTTCCCGTGCTGCAATTCCCCTAAGACATCAAACTTCTTGTGAGGTGTGAGCCGTTGATTTAAAGGGACACACTTAGAGAGCTACAACATTGTTAGAACTTGTTGACTTTCAGAAACACTGTTGATTACTTTCTGTTTCTTCCATTTTTGCTACAAACATGCATACTTGCCATGGTAGTCATCTCAGAAAATGGAACACATGCAGCAAGTGATCTTACTTTGTGTAATGAGCATACAAGCTCCTCTTTGGGTGGGGTCTTGGTGCCCACCCAGGGGATGAAACTGCTCTTTTCCTCTTTCAGTTTTCACAATACATGTGGATATCCCTCAGGAGTATGCAAAAGAACTTACTATATTTTTGCGAGGCTGTTGCTTCGCAAAATTTCTGATAATTTTTTACATTATCTTGCTTCAAATACTTATAGTCAGAAAAATGTGCAGTTCTGATTTTTATAACTTTACAGCTCAGAAAATGGAACAATTCTACTTAAAATGAAACAGTTGGCAAGTGTGTACCACATTGTGTGGACCATGGCATCACCAGATACTTCTGCTAATGATAATTGGATAAGATCCTTTCATTCATTTCATTAAACAAAACATGCAAACAACTGTGATAATCTCGCCATTCTCCTCACCCTTCAGCGTTAAACAGCATTCTGAGATTTGTAATGTTGTCAGCTTTAATTGGAAAATATAAGGCAAGTCCAGCTGAGCATAAACCACATTCTACTTCACGAGAAATTTCTCATAACAATGAGTATGGTGCATGTTCCAAAATTAAATGCTCTCTCTTCCTTCATTACATCTCAATTTCCAGCCCCAAGTCAAAAGCCAACCCCGACCCCCAGGCACAAATCCTTTCTTTAACCAATGCTTTTGTCTCAATTCATCTTCCTTGAATGTAAAAATACTGAAAAACTAATCAGCTGCAATAACTAGGTCAAACAATTGAACTCAATAACAGCAGACATGTTTCCATGGCAACCAAAGGAACTATCCAAAAGTATAGGATTTCAAAGCAGTGAATTGGCAACCATTACTTAAGCCAAGAGGTAGCTATTTCACAACTGCAACTCCCTGTTTTACCATGACTGCAAAGATAGCTTGGATAACAGGAGGTTCAATCTGGGTTTAAAATGGACAATTTGAAACATATTTTTAGGAAGCTTCACTCTTTAATGAAAAGAACATGTTTCATTTTACTTCCAGTAAAACACATAAAATGTTCGCTCCATAACTCATGTCGCTCGTGAGTTTACAAAAGAATTTCAAAAACATTGATCAGCCAAGCAATTAAGGCTTACTCAACAACACGACATGCATAATTTGTGGCAAGATCCTAAATCATGATTGTTTGAATAAAAAAGCTTTTATTGAAAATTTTACTACAATCTCAACTGCTTTATTTACTGGTGAGATAATAAGACCTTGCTTTCTCATCAAGCTGTTAATGTATCAGTGATGGCCAGGAAGGTATCTATCATCTGATTCCTTGGCAGTAAATTGGCATGGAGTTACTGGTTAAATATGTTGATTCATTTTCCTCATCTTTACAGCCAACATAACACACATGATTACCACACATTTTTTTGCAAATTAAAGTGCAAAAATTCTAAAAATGTTTTTTAAAGGGGCTCATTGAGCTGACGTCAATAACTTCCCATATTAATCCTCATTCTACACTTACCATCTTCATCTGTTTGGGCAGAGATTGGTGTAGACCATGGACCATCACCTTTGATCGTTGCAGCAGCCATTTTGATCTCGTAAACAGTCCACTTGTTCAAGTTCTCAATTGTGTGAGACGTGCCGCCAGCATCGACCTCAATGGTCATAGAAGTCTGATCTTCAAAGGGGGCAGCATTTCCTAACGAAATTTTAGTGTACAAAATTTTATAAGATATCAGAACACCATTCTCACTCTCTTCTGGGGGAGGGTTCCAAGTTATACGGAGGGAGGTTGAGTCCACAGCTGTTCCAACAATGTCACGAGGGGGCTCACTGGGAACTGTGAAGGGAAGGTAGCACAAAGGATTACCTCTGTTAGTAAACACATTTAACAAGGAATATAATTTGGTTAACTCACAGAGGTTGAAAGAAAAGTTCCTTAGTAGATAAAACAATGGTAATGATTAACTGTGAGAATAAGGATACATGAAAGCTGACAAAAACAATAAGGAATTATTCAAATGAAAGAGAAAATCTGTTGAAACAGGTGTTTTCAATTTTTGTCACTTCAATAGGAAGGTTTCATAGAGGTAATACAATGACCTACCTGACTGTTCAGTTCTAATACTAATTACAGGAGTGCTAGCGCCAACTCCGTTCTCAGAGCGGGCTGCAAGACGGATGTGATAAAGTGTGTTCGGCTTGAGATTGTCTAAGATGTATGATGTGCCTGTTGGGATGGTTCTGTGCTCTTCCTCAGCAGTTGAGCTTGATGTATTAAAGTAAAGCTCATATCGTGTAATGGGTACATTTGCCCTCATTCCCCATGTAAGCTGAATCTCAGTAGGAGAGATTGCATCTCCACCAAAATTTTCAGGTTGCCCTGGAACTGTAATACAAATAATTGAAAATATATCAAAATTAGACATGACTCATTAAACGGAACATATCTTCAAGATGTTGGGGGGCCAACACAGGAAATTTAAGCAGACTTAGAGCACCCTTTTCTTAAAGTTTAATTCGTTACCCAGCTTTCAGCTGGATATACCATTCCACTTACTACTCCACAAAAGTGTTAAGCCATCAGCAGTATCAAATGGTAGAACATACACCTGGACCATAAGACAAAACTTTCTTGCTGCATTTTCCAGGGTGTTCTGTGTATGGGTGCATACAGTACAACTGTTTGCTTCTATTTTCTTTAGAGGAAAATATTGTGTTACATATGTACCAACATGGCATACAATAAAGTAAGTATGTACATCATAATTAAAGGCCAAATTTTTTCACCACAGGTATTTGCAATTCTCGTAACCTTCCTAATTAAGCCCCTCTTTCAACTGTTTAAAACTCGTCCTCATTAGACACTATCTCAGTTTATTGCTTCATGGTGAGTATAGGAGACCCAATGTGAAATCAGAACACTTTCAGTACATGCTGTGTAATAAGAGCTACAATACAATTTTTTTAATTTGCTGTCAATTAAAGAACTTTGCCAATTGGAAATTTCTATGAAGTACTACAAGCTATAGTTTGGGGTGAGAATTGACTGCATTTAAACCATTGTCCTGGGTAGGACGTCAAGCTGCATCGTTTGAGTTGTAAATAGTTGAACTGTAACTTTGCTTAACTCGGTGATACTATACAACACAACCACATTCCTGTTGGTGTGTCGTTAAACGCCATCTAACTAACTGATCAGAACTGATCAGTACCATCTCCCCCCCCCCCCAAAAAATGGCTTTATCTCCTCAATCAAGCATGTAATGGAGGAGTTATGGAAGTTCCATCATTTGATATTTTAAATCTCAAACGATAAAGTATTCTTCAGCAACAAACAGCAGAATTTCTATCCCTGAGAAACCATTTCCTTGAGAAAAACTTTACTGTACTGCGTTATTTTCAACAATCTATCATTCTGTCTGTTCTGTCTCTATAAAGAGACTTGAACCAATAGGTTGGAAACTGGGCCATTAAGCTCCATCGAACAAACAGAGATGGACAAACAAACAAATGAACGAACAAATGAACTACTCTGTAAAACGGTTTTTAATTTTCTTTTCTTTTGTTCAACAACACAATATTTCCCTTTTAAGCACAAGAGCAGTTGCTCCAAACTTATTTTGAAACAACAGCTAAATCTCACAATCTCTTCTTATTTCTCTTAAAAAAAGTATCTTTTATAACATTGTAGGACATTAATATTGCACAATCAAGATAAACCAAGCAGTAATTACTGGTAAATTTCACATGTGAGGAGGAAAAATACTGTCACATGACACTCAGAGCCAATCATGAAACAGGACAGTGTACTACACTACTTCGAGTTTGGGATGACTGCATTTCCCCTTTAAGAGTATTGCACCAACGCCAACAAGAAAAGTACTTCACAAATGCTTACCTCCTTGCTGAGTCTTCACTTGAATGTAGTCTGAAACAGGTCCTTCACCAACAGAAGTGTATGCAGAGATACTGATGGTATATATCTGCATGGTGATAAGGTCACTGATAGTGGTGACCCTCTCATTATCTCCACTCACCATATGTTTAAACCATGCACTGCGATCTTGTGACGGTTTTGTGGTGTAGTAAACATTATACCCCTGGATGACACCATTTGGCTTCCTTGGTGGGGCCCATTGAATGAAAATTGTACTGGCACTGATAGGTCGGGCACGCACCTCACGTGGGGGTGATGAAGGAGCTGCAAAGTAAAGCAATTGAACAAAATGTTATAAAAGCTTGTAAATATGATGGGTTAGAAAGTAGTTGATGACAACTTATAAGCTTTTAGAAGCTACTTTAAGCTTAATAAAGGATATCTACAATTTTTTTCCCATATTCCAAGTGCACATGAAAGAAATCACTTATCACCCAAGCTGAATTAAGTTGGGAGTTGGGGGTACTCTCAAACTTTGCTTCAACAAAGCTGTGTAATTACTGTTATGTTCACCCCACTCACCCCTCACCTACCTGCAAACCCCCTAAATAGCACAATTCTAGTGCCTCTCTCATAAAAAAATCTAATTTAAGAGGACCCCTACCACAATATACAACTTGGGAAACAAACAGATGGCACTCATTTGCTGTAAATATAGTAGTTAAAATATTTATAGTTTGAAGTGCCCTCACATCTGTTGCCGTCAACATGATAAGGACAATGTTCATCACTTCTTCACCAACTGCAATATGCTTCTGAGGATGTAAGTCTTAACTACAGTTTTAATAAAACCATTTTTTCCTCAGAAAAACCTCCCTTTCTCTCCTTTTGACTTACCAAGTTCCCCCGTCCTCTCACGAGTCTCCCCACTTGGATCACCCCGGCCTATAGCATTCACTGCTGCAATCTTGAAGATATATTCTGTGTAAGCCTCCAGTCCTTCCACATTGTAGCTTGTGCCTGTGATACCTGCAACCTCTTCATAGCTTCCAGTGGAACTGGCATCTTTGTAGATCAATACATAAGATTCCATGGGTGCATTACCAGGCGCTGACCATGTGAGGGATATGGTACTGGCAGTCACCAAACCAACCACAGGAGGGGCAGGGGCACGTGGTCGTGCTGTTGGATCAAAATGAAAACAAAATTACTAAACCAAACAGGAACAATCCTTGTATTTTTTTGATACCACACACAATCCTTTTAGACACCTATTTCATTAATGCCTTCACACCTGACAGGCATTAAAATCTAAGAGTGTCATAAGACATCATGTTTAATTCATTACTACACTAAATATATAAAACATATATAACACATTACAACAAATGTGTTATTTTTGTCAGCAAGATACGCAAACTGTTAAGTTCAAGTACATTTTCTGATATGGTTCAAGTCCCCCCCCCCCTGTAGTCATGCAGGGAATAACGTGAGCAGATACTATCACCCCTGCCACACGTCAAAGAGGACTAGCATGTAATCCACAATCTCTTACTGCAAGAATTAGTAAGGGTGACACCCTTCGAATTGCATGTGGTACAGGAGTTAAGGAGAGGTACTGCAGATACAACCTTCACCAAAGTATTCCTGGATACCGTAGAAGACGGCATGTTTGGTCTAATGGTAAGAGCATCCCCCTCTCATGCAGAACATCTGGGTTCTTTTTCCAGGTCAAGTCGTACCAAAGACTCTAACAATGGTACCTACTGCAATTGTGTGTGATGCTCCGCATAAGCAATGGAGTAGGGAAAACAAGCCAGTGAGCCACAACTGGAAAAAAGCTGTGGTAAGCTCGACTTGAACCAATAGGATGGAAACTGGCTGTGAAACTCTATCATACTAGCTAACTAACTATCCTGGATACAGTACTTACTTTTCACAATAATCTCCAGTTTCTTTTCAGCAATTCCCTGTGTACTTGTTGCCAAACAAGTATAATTGACAGATTCTTGAATGCTCTGTACAGTGTATGTATTGAAACCAATCTGCGGGTCTGCATCCTCTTCTCCAACCTCCACCCCTTCTACCAACCATGTGACCTCAGGCATGGGTGACCCTGCTGCCACACAGTGAATTTTAAAGGTGCTCCCTGGAAGCACTTCGATCGTGCTGTTGATAAGAGTTATCAGAGGTGGTGTTCTTCTCTCTGAAAGCAATTGAAGAAACATATGCAACAGTAAAATTATAATAATTCTGCAATATGCAACAGTAAAATCATAATAATTAATGTAGGATCAAGACTTGATGTCCGTTTTGTATAGTTAATATCTTCTGTATGACGCTGTATATGCAAATAAGCGAGTTCTTAATTTCTTAATTTGCCAGGGGTGAAAACCGCATTTAAATTTTTCGTGCCAGATAAATTCATCTAGCAATCATCACAAACATATTGAATCTTACCTCTAACATAAAGAGTAGTTGGGTCTGAGAATCTAGTCCCAGCACTATTTGTCGCCACACATTCATAGGAGCCTTGGTCACTCTCCTCAGCAGTGTCAATAGTTAGTACTGTAATAGAAACAGCAAAATAGTTAGCTTGTGACTGCTACCATCAAAAGTTTACAAGAAAAAAAAAGGTAATCAACTAAAAGTAACTTTGCATGCAATAGTTTGCATTTGTCCTTTTTTTTTTTTTTTCGACTTTTGCAAAAACTTGTTCTTTTTCTTTTCATTTTTGCAACTTTAATATCTTGCTTTTCATTTCAATATGAGAAAAATTAAAAAATATTTAAATATTTTGAGATACAATAGCAGAGAAAAATGCCATGAAATGTCCTTGCAACGATATTTGCAAACGATCTAATGCCCAAAAAATACAAAAAAAAAATTAAATAAGAAAGGGAAAAAATTAACACTCTTGAAAAACATGAAAACCATGCAGATTACTTCTTCATTAAAGGTTCATGCATATGATGTGAAATGCAATCACTTGTTTGCAACACTGCAATGAACAGTATGGCCGGTACATGGTGGTTGACAGGCTCATTTGCATAAATCAAACAAACTGTGAATATGATTAATTGAGGGAACTGCAAAGAGCTATCCAGTGTTACAAACAAACTAACAAAATATCAAAACCAGCTCTGCAAGTGCTAGTTCCATTCCGTTAAGTAACATAATATGTCAATATTAATAGTATGCACCTGCTTTTTAAATGTGCTACAGTACCAGAGTTTACCACTAAAAAGCCCTCACAATTAAACTCCAATAAGTGCAGGTGAGTCCATTTCAGGAACAACTTAAGCTATAAATAGTCTACGCTGTTGAAGTAGGATGGTTGTGTATTTCATGGCTATATGCATACAGTATTATATTACATAATATTCACAGTTAGTTCTACATTTCACATGCTGTGTAAAAGTTCCCTACTCTTTAGAGTTACTAGGATACATAGTACAGTTTATTTCTGTGCTGTGCATGTTGCTGAAAGCTAAGAGAATGTTCCCATTCAAGCTCGTGTGACAAAATTTGCCAATTTTAATAGCATTTTTCCACAAATATGGATATTAAAATTGCACACATATATGCTCTTTTAAGTTGCAAGACAAGTACAGGAGCCAGTGTCACAGCAACAGAACAATTACTGACAAATTACTCTACAGCAACAAATGCTTGCAATATATTTGCATAATAACTGACACACAATCGTTAGGATAAAATGAATAGTGCATGCGTGTGTGTTATCTTTCATCCAATTCAGGTGCACTGCTATATCAGCTAATTAATTGGACTTGGAGCCAATCTAAGCTTCCAGTTGTACAAATCCAAAATGATCAAAGCAATTAGAATGCCTGACAGAAATTGCCAATTCATATACAAACATAACTGCATCTCATAAAAATTTTTCATCACACTTAAACTACAGCTTCAAAACATTTCAGGGTGCATTGCAAGAATTATATCCTAAAAATATAAAAAAGTGCAGTCACTTTTCATCTTTTTCGATTCAGTGCACTCTGTTTTACTTGAATAATCTGCAACATTTAGAATGAACAGTCATATCACACAAAGTAGACAGGACAAGACAAATGTGTAAAATTAAATTAAAACTGACAAACACTGGGGGGTTCCATCTATGGCTGAACAGAATTTTTTCTCTCTGAGGAGCAGTGTCTTTTTGCCTGACTCAAGATCCCACCCTTTTCCATTCTCTGAGCTTATCTCAGCATATTAATAATGTGTGTCGCTCTGCCTCCTTTGCTTTGCACAAAATTGGTCAATTACGACATTATTTGGATGCCCAAACTACTGAAAAGCTTATTCATGCATTCGTTACCTGCCGTCTGGATTATGGAAATAGTCTTTTCTATGGTTTACCTAAACACCAAATTTCAAAACTCCAGCGAATTCAAAACTCAGCAGCTCGACTTGTTGCATTAACAAAATCATGTGACCACATCACCCCTGTTCTTCGTAATCTTCACTGGCTTCCTGTGCAGCATTGTATCATTTACAAAATCCTTCTTCTTACATACAAATGCATCCATGGTTTTGCTCCATTATATCTAAAGGATCTTATATCTAATTACAAGCCTTTACGTGAACTACGTTCCAGCTCTCAATCTCTTTTAAATGTGCCGTCATCTGTTACCCATTCTTATGGTGATCGTGCTTTTTCAACAGTATCTGGGAAACTGTGGAATGACCTTCCATCTTTTGTCAAGAACTCTTCCACTGTTGGACAATTTAAAACTAACTTGAAAACTCATTTGTTTACTTTGTCTTATTGACCGCATGTTGTACAGTTTTAGCGCTTCGAGACTTCTTGTGTAAGGCGCTATATAAGAACTGTTATATTATTATTATTATTATTACAAAAGCACTGGCCCCCTGTGATTTGGGGGTTGTAGAAAATGCCCACCGTATTTCCTGCCTGTCATTAGAGGCAACTAAAGGGAAACCAAACTTGCACTTGAACCAAACTTGAAAAGAAATTTAAACTTTGAACTTTTTGTCGAGTTGACTGACACTATATGACACATTCGTGTTGGTGTGTCATTAAATCTCATCTAACTAAAAGAACTATAAAAGCACTGGAGTCTGCCCGGTTAAGCAAAGTTATGGCCAATGAGTCTTCCCGTCCTGTCCGGTATGTCCATGGTTCCATCTCATCCTTCGATATGCTTTGATATTGAGGTACAGTATCAGTAATTTTTACAGGCCTATCACTTTTTACAAGTGCTACTCCACATCTTTTCAAATATAAAATAATATGCTACATGAAAGGAAACTAATACAATTTCAACATTTTACACAATGCTACATTCAATGAGCATTTATTGAGCAGTTTACACATTTTGGTAGTATAGGGTGGCGGTCTTGCCTAATGTGCTTCATGAATGAGTAGCTCTAGTGAATCATTTTTTTCCCCTGATTTTCAAAATGTTGGAGGGCAGAGGAGTCATTCCTTAGTTTTCCTTGTGTGTATGTTTTACAGTTCTGGTAAAACGAAAGATACTGGAAGAGAAAAAGAGTTTTAACCCTTGATATGCACAACAGTGTGCAATTTTTCTTTTTTCCACAAAAGTTGGAAACTATACTCCTTGAAAACAACTAGGTTACAACTGGACCTTAAGTGAAGAAGGGGTTAACACAAGAGTAAAGACAAATATAAGTGTTAGTTGAGGTAACAATTGTACCATCCTTGAGAGAAAGTTGAAATTTTACAACATTTTGAATTTTGTAAACCTATGTGTAATAGCTTTGCAGCGGAAGACTAATCGTGACAAGTAACAGGCCTAATTGGCAAACATGTTTGGGAGGGGAGAGGAGGGGGAACTGTGTCAAACTACTCACAAGCTATGCAGATTATATACATGCATGTAGTACTTATACCCATCTAATTCATATCTCCCTATCATCTTCTTCATATCTGATGTAATTTTGACAAGTGATATTAATTTTTCAAACTTCCAAGTTGATTCTAAGGCAAAACACTACATGCACTAAATAACTTATGAAACTAATTGTGGTTTCACAACTTTCACTACAGAATAGATTATTCTCTTACACAATAAACAATTTTTGTTGGTTCAAAGCAATTTAATCTTGCATGCACAATAGTTGTAGAGGTCAATTAATCGTTATTGACATTGTTTTACTTATGAATCACAATGAGTGATGACTCGTAATATCTGACATAATGCTGTATCAATACTGACTAGAACTCGTTAACGACTTGCTAGCCATGGATATGTACAAATCCCTGTTAGAATTGACAGGACAGACTGCATCGTGGAATTGAATGTCTCACAACTAAGCAAGGGGCTGTAAGGGACAAACTCCTGTCTGTAATTATTTTAGACTGTCAAAACTGACTCTTGGGAACAAGTAATGACTTCCGATGAGTTATTGATGCAAGTTAACAGACCATCTGTCCATCCTCTTTATTATTAATATGAGAACTGGGAGTAATTTTCACTGTCATTTTGTTCATCACACAATCACACTATACATATATCTTGAAGTATTTTTTTAAAATCCCAAAGTATTTCTTCATGCAAATCATATGCTATGTGACATGCATTCCATATGAAAGGTAATTCCATCCTTGAACACGTGAACTGAAGTTTGGAAGATATATTGATTAACAGAGCAGACACTCCACTTAATGTTTACTCAGCTATGGGGCCCAGGGTTTGAGTTTCATATCCATGAGGTAGATCCCTGTAGCACAGTACAATTCATCGTTCATAAAATGCATAGTATTTAATGCCTTCATGTTGTTTCGTATGTTCTCAATTAGTGTATGCACACAGAAATATGAGGGAGCAATTTAAAAACGAGCAGCTAAAATCAATTCCAATTGATATTTAAAAAATAAATAAATGCAGTCTCACACTAGGCTCAGTCTAAAGATTTGACAATGGAATTATGACGGATTTCATTCCACGGTTTGACTGCCATGTGTAGGATTTTATCAGGCATATTAAGGCTGCTGAGACAACAAGAGTTTCTGAAAAACTACCAAGTATTACCAGAAAGTTGTCCTGTAGACAACCCCAATTTTTAGAGCTCCAATAATATCCATGCATTTAGCAATTGAGACAAGGTCAACCCATATCTTGTTCTCTGATTTTCAACTAGAGTAAAATGTAATCACCTTATATTTTAATTGTTTTCTAAATTTAGTTTGTGACTTTAGCATTATTGCGGAATCTATAGGCCTAGCAATTCTGAATAACCAGCAGGACTACCATATTTTGTTTAGGACAAAAGGACATCAACTTTGCTGCTAATTATGGCATATACTAAGCTTTATGTGAAAAATTTGCATAAACATGCAAGGTACTGTACTTTTCAGTAATTAACTGTATGCTTGTAATTGTGGCTGGAACCAGTGCAAAAGATAATGCATCCACTTCCTATGGGGGGAGAGGGGGGAGGGGGAGGGAGAGGCTACAGTATGCCTCTTAGATATAAACCCTCCACTGATAAACATCCCCACCCCTGATAACTAATCCATCCATTCACTGTCATAATATTAAGTAGACAATATGCTTCAAAGAGCTCTCAAACATTTAAACATGTTTTCCTCATTTCTTTGAATTTTTCCATAAATTTTGTATTGACCTCAAAGGCAACTAAGCATTACAAATGGTATAACAATGAAGGTGTTTGTAATTATTCCAATAAACCCTATATATACCAGTCAGCACATATGCGTACATCGCACAGTGATATCACACTCAGTACAAAAACAATAAAGGCCATGGATGTTATCAACTACTTAGTTATTGCTACATCATTATCTATCAGAGGAAGTTGTTCTGGACATGGATATTACATGTTATTAAAATAGAATCTAGTGATTAAGATCTGAATGAAGGCAATCAATCATACATATCTTAAGGGTCCTCCACAGATAGAAGTCACCATTAAGATGACTACAGGGAAGATGAAGTCAACCCAATTAGGATTATGTGTAATAGCCTATTATGGCATAAATGATTCTTAAAATTTTGTGACAATATTTTCCCACTCAATTGTCAAAATAAAAGGAAGTAAATGTACGCTTCACCACAAAATTTTGTGACAGATAGTTGAAAAGAAGTAAGAAAATTGTAATATTTAGATGCTGTTTTAAAATAAAGTTTGGAATGACTGAGTTATTTGTGGTAGTTGACCCAATGTGTGTATAAACTCTCTACTTGGCAGTAGGGTTTTTTTTTTGGGGGGGGGGATCCCTTGTGTAAATTAAGCAATGGGGGCGGGATAAGAAAAATTAATAAGTCTAGGGGGTTGGCTGATCATTTTCAAGAAAAAGTTTCATACTTCTTCACTAACATACTACAAATGTGTTGTATTTGGTAGTGTACTACAAATCCTTATTTTATATTCTGCTCTTTCACTCAACATACAAGGTGCAACAATCAAGTTAACACAGATGAAACAATGACATGTACGCTAAAACACCATTGGATGTCTTCTAAATTCCATTTGCTCTGGATACATTTTGTGCCCTTTTCAGATAAAAGAGCAAGAATGTTTGCTTGCTCCTAGACTAAACAATCTTTAACCTAAAGCATGCATGATTCTTACAAGATCATGTCAAGCACATAATACACTATCAGCCAAAGCCCTGTAGGTAAATTCTTGGGGCACTTTCTCCACTTCATGTTTTGCATTACCCATTTATCCAATTTCAGTCATGAATTGAGGACGTTATTCGACCCATTTTCTCATTGTGCATGCAAATGACTTCTGTCCATGTTCACTGAAATTAAATTGGACTGTTCTCAATTTCACTTTAAGTAGGACATTGTTCTCATTCTTGGGGCAAAACCACACCCCTAGCTGATTTGTGACTGCTATTTTGATTCGGCAAGAAGTTATTGAGCCAGATATTATACGTGAGAGACTAGTGAAAGGCATTTTGACCCACCAGGCAAAACAACAATGTACGAACTGTATGTAAATCAGAGTTAAAAGCAAAGAAGGGGTATATTTTATGAAACTGCTATTCATCATGGCTGTAGGTCTGGAAGGAGAGGGGGTTATGGGGGCGGGAAGAGGGTTCCCCTTTAAGAAAACTTCACATCAGAAGGAGGCCAAGGTACAACATGGTGTGAATTACTTTTCTTCTGTTTTTCAAGTAGGTTCATGCAGTAAATCTCCATTCATGAAAACAGATTTCCTGAAACTCCCTGGTTTGGGAATATACAAGCCCCAATACCTCCTATTTACACTTTGTAATCCCCAAAAACTAGGCAAGAAAATACTAAAGAGATCATGATACTCATCGTGTCCACTGAAAGGCTGCAAGACGTCAAGAGAAAGCTGGATATTCATGGATGAACGGAAAAATGGTGAAATAACACTCTCTTTAGCTTGAGGAATATCCAAAGAAGAAACTGCATCAAAGTCCTTTGGACAGGCAAGCATGGAGGAGGACCTCTCTGTGTCAGCCGGACTTGCCAGGGACTTACTGCGCATAAGTGGGAATTACAAAGTGTAAACAGGAAGTAAGAAGGGGTGACATAGAGGTGTATGGCATCCTCTGCTGATAGAGTTACACAGTGCTATAAGTTGGAGAGACGGTAGGTACAGGTATAAATGTATACATAAGGAGATAGGAGGTAGGTGAGGACCAACATAGATTCAAAGTAATTACTCCCAAACTCCCCCCAGCTCTAACCATTCCAACCACAATGATGCATGCATGGCAAAACATTTTGTCCTGTAAAATGGATTTCTTGAAAATTTCGATCAAGACTTCCAATTTCCTGAAATCGCAAAATTTCTATAACCCTTTATATGTATGCCTTTGGTAAATAATCTTGCTTTGACTCTGATTAAAACTTTTTTTTGCCAAGGTTTACCACGGTACAGTATAATGTATGAATCTCCTGTCACTGGAAGAACAGCCATTTGATCCTTGAATGAAAAACTACCTTTGCGACACTTCTAAGATTGAGATTTGAGGCCAGGTAAAACAACCCACAAACACTGCACTCAAGACGGAAAGAAGAAAACAAGCTGATAGTAATCTTGGTGTTAAAGCTGTCAATGGTGACTAGAATCAGGTCTTTGCAGGTGATTTAGGATGCATTAACTCATCAAGTTCTCTCTTGAATGTTCTCTAGGAGTGATGCCCCACTTAGCAAATCTCCACTCTCCTTTTTTCCTGTGGCTCGTTATCCATTCCTGCCATGGATGCTTCTTTAAGACTGATAAGTAAAGCCAGGCGAAACATTATCGGTTTTGAAGTGGATCCCTGTGGACTAGTGAGTCACATAAAGAACACGGTTAACGTAATTATCAGCCACTAATGGATTTTACGCCAAGGGTTCCTATGAAGTGTAATGGTAGGCCTAGGTACACCTTGCTATCAGCTTAAGGTTCAAGTATTTCATAAGAATGTAAGTGATTTCATCCGAAGAGGTAGATAAAAGCTTCATTATAATCTTGAGGCTCTTAGTATCAATGACCTAGTGTACTGTGAATCTGTGTAACCTTGCAGCTATGTAAAGATTTGAAATGTGACTGAAAATCAACTAACAAAATGCCTTCTTCACCTCCAACTCCCCCCTTCCCACCCAACTTCCACCTCCTAGAAAGAAAGGAACACAAATTTCCAAACTTAAAGGGCAGGAAAACGACAGGACCTGAAGAAACAAAAAAACTAAAAAAGGAAAAGGATACTCATCGTAACTGCAAGAAACTATTGAGGGAAAAGGCCGGCTATCAAAATGCCACTCCAAATGGGAGAAAATTCCAAGCAGGAAACAAAATCCGAGAGATAAAATCCAGGGCCAAAAAGCTGTGATTGGACCAGTGTGGTGGTAAGGGAGTAGAGGATGATTGATGGTGGCCTTGCTCGTTGTTGAGGGAGCAAGGGCCCCATTGCTCTAGGTGCTATTGGTTTACTAGGGTTAGTTGTGGGTACGTGGGGATAACATGTGAGAATAGGAGTTAAGTAGAGGGAGGGTGTAATCTCCCCTTCTCCTCTTTCAACAATGGCCACTAGAATTACTACTGGTTATACCCAGAATTGATATTGGTGTAAGCCTTGCATCTATCTCTTAGTTAATATGGCAGAACAAATTCCAAGGAAGGGAGAGGCAGATATTAACAATTCATCTATACTGAAATTCTAGACTCAGTTGTTTTTACCTATATACCCAGGTAACAACAGGTTTGGTATGCTACAAATATACTTTTAATATGCATGATCCCATACGTACAAATTCTGTGGTTCAACTCCAAAATTGTCAAAGTTCTACATAAAACCATGACAAAATCTAGTTCCTCATTTGTCAGATGAAAACAACAATCAAACTTCCTCTATTTTGCTTGATTTGAACTGTAGCAGATAAGCATCTCAAATTATCACATTCAATGCACTCATTTAATGCATGGATGAGGAAGCTGGTTTCAGAAAGGCAATGTGCTGCTACTGTACTTACTGCTAACAAGCACAGACCTCCATTTTCAAGTTACTCCAACCTTTGGTCATCTTGTTGTATTTATACAACAGATTTTTTACAGCAGCACTGCACTAACGAATGAGCAAGTACTTCTAAGTTAGACAGGGTTTTACACAGGTCTGAAATTACAGACCTACTGGTGTCAACTCTCAGACTTTTCACCAATTGTAGGGCAATAGATTATTTTACTCCATTGCTCATGTTAAGCAGCTGCATGCCGGTAACATGAATTTCAATTTTTTTTTTAATTCTTTGGCAAGACTGAGAGTCAAACCCACACCTCTAAGGGGAGAAGCGGATGCTATACCTCTAGATCAAACATGCAGTAACTTATTAATGAGAGATAAACAGCTGAATAGATCCATCTTAGTGTAAACATGCTTGCTGCTATCAGAACTTTCCCATCATGCATAACAGGCCTTGAGTTTGGGTTTTTCCAAGTGTGCTATAAAGCACGCTTTTCAGGAAATAAAGGGAGAGTGGTAGGTGTGCTGTTTAATTAAACTTTAACTGATTAATATACTGTAAGGTCCCATTCTTAATTAAGGTGTACAAAAAATCAAACTCCTTGCTGCGATTTGAGGTGAGTGATGGGTGTGATCACACTTGCACACCTTAAAATTTAAGGCCTGCTATCATTTCTGCTTCCTGTAATTCTTTATTTTTTGACTGACTTTTCTCTTATTTCTTCTCCAACCTTTTAAGATAATTACACCACTTACTTACTATACCCAACGAAACAGTTGGGATATGGTGCAAAATGTCAGACTGACCACTCTCTCACTTAAGGGTCAATCAATGTCACTGACATTTCCTGGTCTTGAAAATTGAGGGACACCACTTAAAAATACCATTTTTCAAGTTAAACCTGGCTTTCAGAATGACCAGGAATCCTAAAATGGTCTCCTATCCATTTATCACCTAATTATTTAAAAGCACTGTGATTATGATACCAATAGTTGATAAATTGATGATGTATGCCACTGAATATGAGCAAATTGTTCACAATCCTTCTGGGATTACAGGCCTACAATAGTATTAAAGTTGAATATTCCGTTAAGCTGGCTTTAAGTACTCTACGTAGAATTAATGTTGATTCATCCTTTGTTGGTTAAACCAAAGGATAACAACTGTTCTGTTTTTACTTCATTTTCTGTGATTTCAATGTTCCTTAAAATTTTAATCTGCATTTTTATGGACAGTCAATTACTACATTTTCAATTATCCATAAACAAATAAGCTTGAATTCTCAATGATTGATCAGTTAGTTTGATGAAACGTCACTATACCATCTCTTTTGTATTAAAGTACACAGACAACAAGTCATTTAGAGATTTACTTAGCAATAAACACATTCTCATTTTAATACCACTTTCCTGTTAAAAAATTGCTACTCTTGTAATTATTAATAAAAACAAATTTATATCAGAGTAACTGACGCTGTCATTGGGACCAGTTGACAGTTTGAATAGGAGAGGTCACCTGGTCACTGGACCTGGTTACTTTTAATAACCCCCATGCAAGGTCAACTGGATTTCTCTACAATAGGAACCAGTGGCACTGGTGGTCAAGGTAACAGATCCTTTGTATACCAACTTTAATCCTTCCCTCCAAGTACAATAGATGAACCTACTAAAATAACACTAATCCTCTGAGGTGACTGGCAAATAAATGAAAACATCATTAAGAGAGCTAATTAATAATTACTGGTTCCCTAATGGATTATAGTGACCTATCAAGTTTCAAGAACTGTTTCTAGTAACACAAGGGTACTGATAAGCTATTCTTAAATTAACGAAAATATTACTCTAAAGGAAAGAATGCCAACTTGTCAAAAGGTTCAAGCCATATAAATCTTTTGTTTTGAAAAAAGAAAAATCAATCTTACATACTTGTACAGAGCACGAGCCGAGATTTCCCTGTCTATATCTAAAAGTGCTCACAGGAAAGATCCCCAGGGAAGGTGTTTGCCAAGGACAGAGAGTGGGAATTGTCCCCACTAATAAAATGAAGGGGCTAGTACCCTCATTTGTTAACTTTTCTAGGGTACACTTTGGACATGCAGTTCCCTTCAAGTCATAGCTCATATAATTTCATCTTCAATATATCAATTGATGATATTGTAAAATATTAACGAACTAAATATGACAAACTGAGTTTTCTCTTTCAGTGTTTCTCCTGGGTTTTAGAGGGTGTGAGGTGGTACTAGTCCATGGGATAGAATCTTGCCAGGATTTGACACTTCTGCTATAACAGGTGTAATGATGATGGCAAATAGAGCAAATTTCTGAGAGGTGGTGGCAAAAATATGTGAGGTACGCGGCTGCCTCACAAAAAGAATGCCCGGGGAATCCCTGTGTTTTTCTGTGTGTTCCATGGTTGCAACAGTTATATGGCATCAATCACATTTTTCTGTTGAGATCATCACCTTGGGTAGTGATTGTTGACTAAGACTGTAGCATCCTTCCCTCCCTGATAAGAGAGACTATGTAGATTCCCTAAAACTCACTTGGTTGGGGGTTGATTCTACAAGCCCAGATACCCACCTATTTATTGACTGATTGATTGATTGATTTATATAGAAAATCCAAAGGGTATCTAGATATCTTGTCATGCTGCAGACTTAAGTAAGGTTACATAATAAAAGGTGAGGAAGGATGATTAAGATTAGATTACTATTTTTCCCTTTTTTGCAATGTTTCATACATAAACAAGCTTGACATGCCTAGGACTGATCTAATTAATATAATCATAAGTGATGATGAGAATTGCAACCCCTTTCATTACACCATGAATTATACATTGCAAAGGATAAACTCATCAGAGTGACAGACTGGATCCATATTTCACCTATGGTAGTGGGTTTCCCCCAACAATGTTATCCTTATATTTTAGTCTGAAAGGCTGACTTCATCGTCTGGGTATGCTAACATATCAATCATTCACTTTGATAATGTAGTCAGAAGACTGTGTCTGGGACACAGCAGAAACTAGTAGTAACTTACATAGAGAAGATAGGGACAATTTTCTTGTAGAAATAAAATCAACCTATAGACGGACATACACCATTCACTTTGAACAAATACCATTCGAACCTTGAAAGAATTGAAGGATACACTTCCCTCTGAACAGACAGTGTTATTATAAACTCTTCAGCCAAAGTAAATGTAAAACCCACAGATGGCGCTATCGGGGAACTACATGGAAGAAAAGGTGGGATGGGAAATGTAGGGAGGGGGGGGTGGGTGGGTGGGAGAGAGAGTGGGGGTAACCTACCAGACATGGGACTAGGAATACCTGATCACATTAGTTTCTTTGATCACTTACATCTTTTTTTGTTTCCTTTCATGCTGGGAACAATTATATTGACAGGATATAGCGCTAGCTAAGTTTAGATGTAAGGTAATTAACTAGCAAACCACTCTGAACTACTTTAAGTTACTACCGTATTTACTATATTAAACGCCCCGGGGGCCTGAAATTTTCGTTAAAGGGGGCGTTTATTAGAGTCAAATTTACGTGAATTTTCTCTAGGCAAGTGCCCCACAACTTGTTTCTTATCTGAGCCCTTCTGATAAACTGCTATGGCATATTTGCCCATTTGGTTGTCAGCTTCACAATCAGCTGTGAGCTCCTCCCCAATAATCGGTAACCAAACTTTCCTATAAATATGGTAGCCACGAACAACACTGTGAACTTTGCAAGTGTGATCAACTTTCGCCGACATCTTGATATGTAACGTTACACACAGAAGTGACTTTTTTACGAGCCCGCGGCATGCATGCTGTGCACAGCATACGGCCAGGCCTCACGTTACTATACTGACCGGCTGGCTATACGCACGTACATATGGTAATTGCATAATAGTTACCGTGAGTAGCACCATGCACGTATGTATTAGCAGTACATACGCGTTCACAGCATTTCACTGTTAAACAGTTTTCCTGTGGTGAATTTGGATTTTCATGTTAGCCTGTTCGGATAGGCTAGCGAATATTTTTATACCTACGGTATGTACAGTACCACTTTCGAACCGCAAACGAAGCAGCACAGATTCGCAGTATGTGATAGCTTGATAGATATCAACAGAAATTAGTTGCAGAAACATGCCTTTTACTTCAGGATATGGGACTTTAGGAGATTTCGTGGCTTCAAGGTAGGACTATTTCATTTTCCTTTTACCATATTGTCTTTGGAATTAACAATTTCACTTTATGCAATGTGACGAAAAAGTTGGGGGGGCATTTATTAGAGAGGGGGCATTTAATAGAGTAAATACGGTATCCATTTTACCAAAAGTATAAAATGTGTGTTTTAAAAGATTATCTTTCAAATTCTACTCAAAAATCTACTGTAGTACAGCTTAATTTGTGAAAATTTTTCCAGATGAACTACTAGAACAATTAAAGAAATATCTGAAATCAGGCTTTGCTTTTTTAATTAAATATTTCATCATATCTTATATACTATACAAAGCCTTTACCTTGCTCTTCATATATTTTGGGAAGACAAACCACTAATAGAATACCAATAATATTAACAGTCACAACACAAAAAGAGAACAAGTAACTTTAGAAAACATTTCTCAGTTTAACCCTTTTTAACTCACAGCATGGAATGCTGTAAAAATTGTGGACCTCAATTTTATATTAAAACTGCCTCTTTCAACAGGAAAAGCCCATTTTGCGCTTTCAGAAGGTTTTTCTTTCTGACCTTTTCTTTAGCACATTCATGTAAGACATTTTTTCTCCATTCCACAGAAGGACAAATTATTGATTTCACCTCACCATCCATCAGTTCATCATCATATTATGGACATGTGCTAAAAGCTCCTAGTTTTGTATTCTATTAAAATAATAACCAAGGGTTTGCTCTCCGTTGCATTGAATAAACAAACAAGTTGATCTAAGCCCAGGTCACACTACAGCGGTATTGGATCGGATAAATGTCCAATTTTTGTGAGTTTTATTTAAAATCTCCTCCATCCATTGTCGGAAAGAACCCAAAATTTGCCATCCTGTGTAAATATATGGTTTGTACCAGTGGAACAGGGAAATGAAATGTAAACCCTTTATTTCGTGACGTAGCACCGACAAATATTTTTATATTGGACTACTTGTATCCGATAAAAGCTGTCTGTGGAAGTGACATAACAGAATAATTAATGTAACTTAAATTTTTGTAGTCCTGTGATACATATCATTCATTTACACAGGATGGCAAATTTTTGTTTTTTTTTTGACCCAAGATGGAGAAGATCTACAGTAAACTCACAAAAATTGGAGTGAAATCTGGTCTGATATCGCTATAGTGTGACCTGGGCTTTAGTCTGTAAAAAGGAAAACTTCACAGACTCCAAGAAGCTTGCCTTGAAGAGAAGTTGAACATTTTGGATGCAGAACTCACAACTCGGTGTATTACGCCTCAGTGTGAATGATTGCTTCTGCAACTAGATTCAGGATCTTTCAATTTGCCTTCAGTTGTCATTTTTATTTACGGAAAATATGAATTAGATAGTTATGCAAATTCTAGGACGATATTTTGAGGCTAAATTTCAGGCCCCTTTCTATAACAACAACAGTTAACTCAAGAAATAATAAGTGGTGTACATGAATTGTGACACAACCTTAGCTTCTCCTACCATGACAGATAGAGTCACGTCAAGCCCCATCCTCTGAAATCAATCGTGGGATGAATCACAACCAATGTCAGTCATTACACAGACCAGAGACTACAGATCAATGCCCATCAACTTTGATGCTACATTTACTCTAGACTCCAAATAGAGGCAGGCAGTCCTATACAGAATGATTTCTCGCTGAATACCCTTTGGCAAATTGCTTTTGATTCCATTAGGCACGCTTCCTGACACGTAAAGTGCAACATTCATGATGAAGTTAAATGAAATACTCTCCTGGCTTCATTTATGATTAACCACTGCCCGTTTTTCAATTTTAAAAGCTAAATTTCTGGAAGGGGAAACTTGTGCATTTTTCATTTTCCTAACATTCATTGATAAGATCTTTAGGAAAATGTGAAAAAGGTTCTTTTAAGATGATGAAAAGTTTTTGTTGATAAGTGTTGCATTGATAGCACTTTTCCTCATGATTTCATTGCTTATGGCAATGAAAAATGTCATCTGTAAATAACTGAAAGGTATCCAACTTTCAAAATCTTACATAAACACTGTAAGCACTAATGCTTTAGTCAAGGTTGAATTAAAACATTCTTCTTGAAAGGCCTTGGAATTTTTCCATACAGGATATATACACCACCTAGTTATCCAAGAAAGAAACCATAATGTCTGGCAAATTCAAAAAAATATGACTTTTGTGGTCTTCCTTATGTGGCTATAGGCATTATGATCAAGCGTTTAATTTTAAACCAATTTCCTACAAAATGTTTACAGAGGATGAACTGGTCAACCCCATGTACTCCCTTAAACTCCCTGGTATGGGAATCTACAAAAACGAGACCAGGTAATAACCAAGCTTGTATTTAACATTTAATCCCACCTACCCATAAGTGATTAACACTGGTAAACAAACAGTACAGTAGAGATGGAGACCCCTCACTCTGGATACTGTAGTAGAGTGGAAAACCTAGGACTCCTCTATTACAATAGAAACCAATTCCCAAAAATTCTCTGGTTTGGATTCCTACAGATAAGCATGTAGGCAGCGTTTCTCGCCGGTAGGGGAAAGGGGAAAATTTATCCTTTTAACAAAAGTAGCAAAGAGACCTGTCAATCACAAAGCAATGCATGAAAGGAACGCATTCGTTTTCATGTACATATTGTCTAACAAATTTACTGTATGTTTATATATCCCTCATAACAAGGTGCCCGATTGTTGTCACACCACTCTGCTGCAATACTGCTTCTTTTGCAATATGTCATGCTTTCATTAAATTTTATTTATAGCCTACATGTTGTCATCTTCCATTGAGATTTACCAAAACAAAGAGCACAGAAATACCACCACGTGCTGCTGTTCACCACCCAATGGCTTAACCATTTTTAAGAGGTGTTGTATGGCTACATGCAACTACCATTGGTGCAACACAACTATTAATCACTACACCATTCCCATACCCCCAAATATCTTCCACCAACATTCCAGCTCTCTCATTATTTTCAAAGAGGGCAATACTGCAATACTGTGCATGGGTGTTAGCTAAAATAGTATTATATACATAGACCCTATCACTATGTACTGCAAACTAGGCTTGTGGTCTCCATGTATCCTAATCACAGCCCTGTTATTATCTTATAGGCTGCAAACAGAGCACTGACCAAAATTTAATTACCAGAAGCTGGCAGCACCAAAACCACACTAGCTTCTCCAATTATGAATCCAATCCCTAAACTGCCACGTCTGGCCCTCACGTTTTCATCCAACGAACGCAACAGCATGTTCTGTTAGGAACACTTATTATGGCATCTAGAGCAATGACATTGCTTGAGGCAATTGAAAGTACTGTACTAAATATTGCTACTTCCAGCTAGCAGCTAGTTATGTTTGCAAAACTTGTAGTAGTGTTTCAACAAAATATCAAACAGTATTAAATCAGACACTGTGTTTTGAACTTCCACAGTTTTCTGTTATTAAAAAGACCTTTTACTTTGTATACCATTAACTTTAGAGAGAATAACCATCAACTTCTTTGTCTCACCTACATACTACCATATACATCCAAAAATTTGCACGGAACATAAAAACACCATCAATTCTTCAAAACTTACTTCACAATGAAATAATTACTGAGATAGTGCAAAACTTTGTTGATCATTAAAAATGGATGGCTGTAAAATGTGCAGGCTGCAGTTGTGGCTAGATTGTAGATATGTGTAATGACTAATGTCAAACACACAAGCTCAAATTACACATTTTGTTATGACATGAGTGTATATATGAGGAGGAATATCTCTGAAAGCAGAGAATAGTAATATTCCAACAACAAGACGAACGTCTAGACGAGTTGCGGTGCCGACAAACCAAGACGTCTTATACTTTTAAGGTGATTTGACGACTGTTAGCTACTAATAGCTTTTGAACTTTGGGCATGGACTCTACTACTGTAACAAAGAAGTATATTTGCCTTTTTAAACAGGATATTCAACGAGGTTTCCCTTCATGGAATACTTCATTTTCTGTACAATTCGCGCCAACCATGGTGCGCGCTCTGCTTAGAATAATCATTCTTCTCTCAGAGAGGTTGAATCCCACTCAATACCACAGAGTGCACTCTAAAAACACTATGGTCAACTATGCACCGACTCAAACGTATGGTAAAAAGTGACCAATTAATGGTTAGATTTGAGCATAAATTAGTGAATTTTGACCAAAGTTGGAGGTGAATGGTTGGACCATTGTTTAGGTCGGTGCATAGTTAATTAAATCAATGGTCAATTTGAGGCAAAGAGATGAAATGAACGAACGATTTGGCTAAAAATTTACATGCTTTGCTTCGTTATTTTCACCATAAATTGGCTGGGTGGGTTTTAAGAAGTACTAAACTGCAACCTCTTTGCAAAAATTTGTACCATTCCATGAATTGAAAATGCTAGCAACATGCTGTACTCTATACCAATGTAGTCAATTTTAGCCATTTCAAATTTGTTAGAAAATTATCTCTCAAAAACTGACAAGTAAAAAGTCAAAACATTCTGAAGATACGAAGCTTGTCACAGCCTACCTGAATTTATTCCGAAATTCAAAGTGCAGTACAATTGCAGTATATACTCTGCACCTGCATGGATCTATCAGTCTATCGGAAGTTTATCTATGTCATGGTATTGAGGGGGGCTCCAGCCCACCTAAGCCTACACCCCCTCCTCCAACGTAGCAACGCCACTGGGGCCATGTCTTGAAATCGTGTAAAATAGCTCCGTAATATACCGGTTCAAATTGGTGTTATTATCGGCTAGCATGAATATAATTTTTTGCCAAAGTTGCCAGGCGGTGGGGACCTGGGCGATTTTGAGAGGGGTGGGGACTCCAACCCACCTAAGCCTATACCCCTCTTCCTCCGCTTCCTCCGTAGCAACGCCACTGAGGCCATGTCTTGAAATCGTGTGATGTAGCTCCGTAATATACCGCTTCAAATTGGTTATTTTTATCGGCCAGCATGACTATAACTTTTTGCAAAAGTTACCAGGCGGTGGGGAGCTGGGCGATTCATTGAGGGGATGGGGCCTTCTTAAGCCTACACCCCCTCCTCTCCGGTAACAACGTTACAGCGACCATGTCTTGAAATCGTGTAAAATAGCTCCGTAATATACCGATTCCAGAGCATCATTAATTGAAAAAAATTTTCTACTATAACCTATTAAAAGTTTATGCATTTCATCTTGCCATGCTAGCCCCTAGGCTACGGTATAATACCTGCATGAATTGCTATGGTTGGCGTAATCCTAACAATCCCCTGCCCCTTCCAGTTTTCTTAAAGATGATTTGTAATGATTAAATAGTTACAAATTACACATACCAACACATAACATTTAAAATACCCTTAACCTAAAAAATACCCACCATCTCTTCTAAGACTACTATAAGGCCCAGTTCTCTCACCCCAAACAGTACTAATTCTGCTAACCTTCTTACTTAAGCCCTCCCACAATTGTCTAAAATTCATCCTCATCCAGATACAATCTCAGTTTATTTAGGGTATAGAAAAACTAATCAAAACACTCTCAGTACTATTCACTGTTGTGTAATATAAGCTTCTGTACTCTGCATTGTTTCAATTAGCTGTCAATCAAAGAGCTGCTCGAATTGAGAATTTCGGTACCCCCGTACCAAAATTGTAGTTTGGGTGAAAGTTCGGCCCTTTAATACGGGAAGGTGCAACTTTTTGCTTACTATAAGTTGACCCTTATCAGCTTATGTTATGTGACGTAGACACTAAATTTAGACCGTGCACAGAGGTCAAATTGTTGGTTTGCGGACGAAGCTAAGTGGCTCGTTCATTTCATCTCTTTTCCCTTTTCGGAAATGGAAAGGTAGCAAGACATTTATGAGCTAATTATTCTCTAGTTTGTTATAATTATGTCAGGGAGTTGTGGTGTTATCAGGAAAACGTTTAACTTATTCATGATAAAGTCCATTTTCCTCTTTAAAGTGATTCGTTCAACTATTGCAGACGGGTTGTTGGAATGATGAAATTCGTCTTCTACGGAATCTTTAACACGACAGTATATTCGTATTCATAGAACTGTCTTACTTATTGCTTTTATGTATTTTAGGTAATCGTTTCATCAATTGCGAGTCATGGCCATACATAAACTTACTACAATGACAATATTTTCTTCCGTAGTAAAAGGACATTGTCAAAGAAGCGACAAAAAGTCCTTGCTATAGAATGTAATAAGAAACGTGTCTGATTAATAATATGATGACAGACGAATCGCAGCTAATAGCTATAAATTATAAACATTGACATTTTGGTATTCACGTTTCATTATAGGACGTGAAAATGATGCAATATCTTTAGGACTGATTACTCGATGTTTCGAAACTCTGATTGTGTAAGACAATATCGTTCAAATTTAATTAAATACTGAACTTAGAAATAATTTGGAAAGGGATACTAGTGACGTATATGAACGGGACTAATACCAGGGAGCTGTGACCTTTTTTGAATATAGTTCTTCTGTCCACGCAACCATGGAACGACCCCCATGGTTTTTCACGGACACGGATGAGTGATATGTATGACTTTGCAGTGAAGACAAAAGGTAGCACACCACTAAGTCAAGGGGTATCCCGGCGAAGGAGGTTACCCTACGAATTTAACACCCTAGAGAAACTTTTTGGGGGCAGATTAGACCATGTTAGTGAAGAGATGTGTTCAATTTGTGATCTCTGTGTGGTAGAAAAGCAGTTGAAGTAATCAGTCTGCAAACATAAAGAAAATTGAAGGTATTTCGGGCATTTTTTTGGCAATATATCCTTCCACGATGCAAAACGGCATTTTGAATGAGTCAAAAAACAGGAACCACTACTCTATTATACAGGCCCTTCTAGCGCGAACTCAACATTGTGTAAGCAAGTAATGGTGGTGTTAGTAAAAGAGGGGCAGCAGAAAATAGCATTCCCAGCCAACATGCCCAGCTGGGCCCCAACTGGGTTTCAGCTGGGCTACTTGCTTAGCCCAAGCTGGGACCCATTCGTGTTTGTCAGATGTTCCCACGTAGGGCCCAACTGGGCTAGCCTTTCCCAGCTGATACACAAATGAAGCCCAGCTTGGTCCCGCTTCAATAATTGAAGCCTAGCTCCGCTTCAGCTGGGAAAGAAATTACTTGGCTCTCTTCAAGTCTTATAGGTAGAGTTTTAATTATTGTCACCACATCAGACGGGACATTAACAACATTTCCCTTAATACTAAATTGTCCTCGTCGAGGAAGCTCACGTAGCTGCATAAAAGGTGTTCGTAAAACAACCAACCTTTCTTCAAGACGATGTAATTTCAATTCTTATGGTATCTCATACATTTTCATATTATTATTATCTCGACTTAATAACGGAACTCTACCTTCTTTTATATATTTTAAACAGGTTTTACAGACCATCCTTTATCTATATCTTCTTCCTGCTTACAAATACTAGTATTTCCACTAAATCTAACTAAATTCACCCACAGTGCAGAGGCCGCGGAGCCAATTTTGAAGTGCGGGGGCTAATCATCGAAGCGGCCCAATATGTCCAATAACATAAATGCAGTTTAAGGCGGCCCAAATTGCCCACAGCAAAATAAGTGCGGGGGCTAAAGCCCCCCTAGCCCTCCGTCTCCGCGGTCCCTGCAGTGCACATTCTTTATAAAATAACTGCTCACAATAAAAGCAAACATATGTAGGCCCTCCATAATTTTATTCCAAAAGCGATGTTGCAATTCTCTAATTGGACTCTCCTCTTCTTTTCAAAATTGACGCTTACTTATTTGTTCTCTAAGCATCATTTTAGTTCTATCACTTGCAATACCCACACTACGTTTTATCACAAAACCTTTATTTTCCCAACATTTATAGCTATCTTCAGTCACTCTCATAGGCCCTTGAACTAATATATGATTACTCCCCTCATTTAAACAAACATCTGCTCTCTTCAGATAACTTTGCATTGACATTTGATTACGCTCCTGTTCAAGTAAAATGTCTCCCCTCTTCAATATGTTACATTCAACACCGGAAAATTCTTCACAATGTTCACTAACACAACCCCTCTTCAACCAATTCTCTATAACGCTGCTCTCATGTACAGACTCATTATCTTCTATTTCCAACACTACGTCATAATGTACTCCACCTGTATTGACTAAATAAATGACACGTTTTTCCCGATTAACTACGCTACTTAAAATACCACTTTGAGGATAACGTACCCATTTCCATGTACCATTATATTCTATAAAAGTGTATGTATCAGTTTCCGCCAAAAGTCTTGCAGCTGCAAATATTTCAACCTCTGTAGACCATACACTATCCCCATCCATTCCAGTAGAAGTAACATATTCTTCCTTAGTCATTATTGGTACCGGCAACTCACTTCTACACAATGAACTTACAATGACTTGTCCTAAATGAAAATGATTATCTTCTACCCTGTAACCTGTAAATATTAATACTCGCCAACTCATACAAATAATATTTACCTACCAATAACAATGTTTCCTTCCAACAGAAACTTACTTTATCAAAATTTTCGTTAGTGTGAGAAATTCACACAGCTCTTTAAAATCACAAAAACAGTGAACAAAACTCCTCTAAACTATCAAACATTTTACTCCACCGCAACCCCGACTATGCCATTTGAAAAGAATAAATCCCTACAAAGCAATCCTCATATAAATACTGAAAATTCACTAAACACCAATCTGTAATAAATATTATACGATGAATTAAAAAAAAAACAACCAAAATGATGGCGCTGTGTTAAATTAACAAACAACCTTTTCCCCAGAGTACATAACATACGGACCTGGTTTTTCTGCAAGATTGTTACTAAAAATAGAACACGTTTGCAAATTTTACATGAAAAAAACCCCAATTTTACACTCTCACGAAAGTCATATTTCCACCAAAACTTAAAAACACGAAAGAAAAGTACCATCCCTACAAATTGCACTAAACCGTATTTCGATACCACAAAGCATCTACAAGAAGATAGAAATAAAGTGCCGGAAAAGTCAGAAATTGACATCGCGATAGTAACTGCATTAGTTGCGGTTGCCTGCAAGGCAGGCACCGCAACTAAAAAACTTCACAGTGAGTGGGCCTATCCGTCAGTCTTGGTTTTAAGTGGCAGGTTTTCAATGGCAAACAAAAACAGGAAAAAACAAGAATGTTAGATATAAAATCCCACAATAAATGAAAAATTCACAAAAAAAAAAAAAAAAATCGTGCTCTCCCTTGACAAAATAAAAAGGGAAAAATGTGAGAAAAGAGAAATTGTCTTTAAAGACATCAAAACTGATGAGGCATTCACTTATAAAGTTCACAATTTTGACATGTAATTGGAAATTAAAGAATTTCAACATGGAAATGAATTAAACAGAAAATCCCTCATATTCCCTGGATTGGGAATTAACAAGCCCAGATACTCACCTCCTATTCACTTATGTCATCCCCACTTACCTGCAACTAATACCACCAAGAGCAAGGGCGCCCTTGCTCCCCTCAGGGAGAAGCAACGCATCGACAACCATCTGATGGTACACGAGAAGAGAAGAGGATGACGGAGGGAAGTGTTGCTCCTGGTTGTGGGGAGCAAAGGGCAATCTCACTCTTGGTGCGATTAGTTTACCAGCGTTAGTTGGGGATAAGGAAGGCAAGTGAGGATTACATAAGTGAATAGGTTAGGTTAGATGGAGTTTTACAGCCCAGTTTCCAACCAATTAGTTCAAGTCAAGCCAGCCACCACCTTTTTCCAGTTGTGGCTCACTGGCTTGTTTTCCCTACTCCATTGCTTATGCTGAGCACTAAGCACAATGGCAGTAGGTTCCACTTTTGAAGTCTTCCCTTTGCAGCCAGGAGTCGAACTCCCACCTCCCAAATGCCATGTCTAGAGCATAAGTGAACATAGATAGATGAGCAATGTAGATTTATGAAATTTGGTAATCAACCACCATCCAATGAAAACCAAGGATTTCAACTTTTACAAAAATTGAAAACTTGCCACTTTTCTCTGTGTGTACATTTTGAACAAGCAAACCTTCACAGACAATTTATCTACTGAGTGAGTCATGAATTGTACTCCTCTACAGTCTTTTCCTTTTGGGAATGGTATTTTCCCCAACATTCCTCTAATAATGTTTAAAATGTTCTCCAGATGACAAAACTTATTTTCTACGTCCATATTAACTTCAGTGTTCTCTAATTACCCCAGCATGTAATGGCACAGACTGATTAGGATTTCAAAGCTATTAAATTATACAGCTAATTTACAACCAATACAGTTTCGCAAAGATTCCTTAATGAGTCTGGCAGATGAATTACTGATGAACATGCATCCGTTTGCATGATTCATTGCATGGTTCCACTACCACTATCTTTAAGCCCTACATTTTCTTTCAGCTTGGTCCTATAAATGAAACCCTCCACCATTCTACCAACGATGAGGATAATTTGTCTTCTTTCGCTGTTTCTCATTCATTTGGCAATCCCCAAGGTTGTATAAGATAAGCAAGCTTAGACGCATCCCTGAAACAAAGCCCGAAGCGATGTGGCCTATTAAGTTTCCAAGACTGCGAAGAGAAGCTGCCTATTAAATCTTGTTATGAAATGAATCATCAAAATGTTGTAAATGAGGTTAAAGCCCTCTGATCCTATATGAATGGAAGATGCATCTTTTTCTTTATAATTTGCCTGGGATAAAAATTAAATTTAGGATGTGAAGTAAGAAGGTCGTATCCTGAAGTCTGTAATTTCACACTGATGGCATTTGCTGATGTCCTTCACAGTAGCATGTGTAGATGAAGAGGGAGCCAGGATGTAAGACTAAACTTAACGAACTGAAAGTCTATATCCAAAAACAAACCTCAAGTAGTGCTGAAAGTATCAGACTATGTCTACTGTAGGAATGAATATCTTAAACAATCTCATATAAATTGAGGATTTGTTGACATGTTTCGATACCTCTCTTCATGATCTAAACATATTCATGTCTTGCTTCAAGAGATTTTATAAGGGGGGGGGCATATGGGATAGGGGAATCAGAAAGGAATATCTACATCACAAAGTTTTTTGACTTAGACCATGATCCTCAGTTAATGCAACTATGTCCAGCCTCCCAGCATGCACTGGTTAGATGTTTCTATTGATGAAGATGGTCATTACCAAACAAAACTGAGGCCAGTTCAAGATGATTAAATACAGCATTTACTCCAGCTCTGTATGCCCTAGCTGACCGATTCCAGCACACCCACAAACCATTTCCATGCTTTACATTTTACACTTACATAATTACCTCAGAATTATGGTGAGCAACTCATACAATCTGAATAAGGTTCTGTCTCACCTCCTGGCTGATTTATTCTCAAAACCACAATACTGTCATGGGAGGGGTTTAAGAGTGTGACTTAGGAAAGTGGCCAATGGGAAGGGGTTGTCCCTCTTTGGACAGACCAGAAAGCCAAGAGGCTTTAGTAGTGGTGATTCCTTGGTGCTGAGATGTAAGTCTTTTTTTCTTCTCTATTGAAATGTTTCATATACTTCCCTAAAACTTCCAGGTTTGGGAGTCTATGAGGGATGGTAACTACAGTACTTCCTATCACCTTATGTCAGGCTTATGTATACCCCACCCCCACCCCCTCCCACCCCCTTCCAAAAAAGCTTTACCTTCTCATTATTGGCAATGTATATGCTACAGCTTATATATGAGATCCCTTGCAGTTACCCTTCTTGACATATATAATTCTGAAGTGGTGAGTTAACCGAACCATGAGTCTTACCAGATTTTTGTAATCCCCTGACAATATTTGCTTCAAGTGGAGTGTGAGATACTATACACCTTTGTGTTTTTAATTGAGGTATTTAGTGTAAAGGGAGCAAATTAAATTTATAACAGATACAACTTTCATTTACTGTAACAATATTACTATGAATATATCTGTGTATTGATACTTCAGCCAACTATAATCTAATACTGCCTTATATTTTTCATTTTTTTTTAAATGAAAACCTAAAAGTAAAAATCTAGATGTTAAAGGCCTGATCCTCCCACCCCAAACAGTTATAAAACTCTTAACCTACTTAAGCCCCTCCCAAAACTGTTTAAAATTCATCCTCATCCAGACACAACCTCAGTTTATTGCTTCAGAGTCAGTATACAAGACCCCACTGTGTAATCAAAAACACTCTCAGTACAGCACAGTACAGGTGGTTTAATATGAGCTATGGTACTTCTCATTGTTTGAACTAACTGTCAATCAAAGAGCTGAGCCAATTGAGAATTTCTCTTAACCCCTACAAAAATGGTTATTTGGGATGAGAGTGTTGACCCTTTAAGTTTCATGATAACTGGTTCATTTCTTTGGCAGACATGCAAACTGTATGATAAACAAAATTTTTCAAACTCATGAAGAAAATTACCACTTATGATGATAAAGACAAAAAAAAACGTCCAAAGAACAGACTTGCATGGTGTTTCACATTATTTTGCAAGAATGGTAAGCATAGCTCTGTATGTTAAAACAAAGCGTGCATGGTATTCACATGTCTTGCTGCTATTACTAAGTCAAAAACTGTATGTAATGATAACAGCAGGGGCGGACTGACAATGAACTGGGCCACAAGAGAAAATAGGTATGGGGCCCTCCTCCTCCCCACCCTGAATAACAATACTTCACCAAAGCTACATATTTTATGGCCAAAACCTATCCAACATAGTACCAGCCAGATTTTACCAGCTTTTCCTATTTTTATTTTAAAGTTCTGAATGACAGTGTGAGCCCCATATCTGTGTTGGTCCTTGCACATCAGTGGCCTACACATTTGCTAGACTGCCCAGTCCGCCCCTGGATAACAGATACTGTTCAAATCATGGCAATGATTGGTGCATAGAAACAAACTATCATGCCCATTAATCAAGACCAAAGAAAAAAATTAATAAAATATAACTAAAATATACCAGAAAGCCAAAAGGCTTAGTGATTCCTTGCCATTGAATACCTTAACCTGCTTTCAAATTGACAGTGCTTGATAGATTTTTCTTTACATTTTAGGCACAGAATTTTTGCAGTTTTACCCCTGATGACCTCAAATGACCTTTGACCTCTACCAAAAACAATAGGCTTCTTTCTCTCAACATGACAAATCTATATACCAAATATGAAAAGTATCTGTTACTCTTACCTGGAGATATTGTGTTTACAAGCCATTTTCGAAGTTTTGGCAAATTTAATGCTGGTGACCTCAAATGACCTTGACCTCCACCAAAAGCAATAGGCTTCTTTCTCTAAACATGAAAAGTCTATACATCAAGTATGAAAATTGTCCGGCAATCCTATCTGAAGATATCATGCATGTTTACAAGCCATTTTCGGTGTTTTCACATTTTTACCGCTGATGACCTCAAATGAGCTTTGACCTCAGCCAAAAACAATAGACTTCTTCCTCTCAACATGACAAACCTATATACCAAGCATGAGAAGTGTTGGTCACTCCTATCTGAAGATATCATCATTAAAAGCCATTTTTCGGGATTTTTCCCAATTTTACCGCTGGTGACCTCCAATGAACTTTGAATTCTACCAAAAGCAATAGGCTTCTTTCTCTCGACATGACAAATCTATTTACCAAATATGAAGAGTGTCTGTCACTCCTTTTTGAAGATCTCATGTTTACAAGCCATTTTCAGTGTTTTCGCAATTTTACTGCTGATGACCTCAAATGACCTTTGACCTCTACCAAAAACAATAGGGTTCTTCCTCTCAACATGACGAATCTATATACCAAGTATGAAAGTCGTCGGGCAATCCTATCTGAAGATATCCTGTTTACAAGTCATTTTCGGCGTTTTCACAATTTTACCGCTGGTGACCTCAAATGACCTTTGACCTATACCAAAAACAATAGGGTTCTTCTTCTCAACATGACAGACCTATATACCATGTATGAATAGTGTCGGTCACTCCTATCTGAAGATATCGTGTTTACAAGCCATTTACGGTGTTTTCGCAATTTTACTGCTATTGACCTCAAATGACCTTTGACCTCTACCAAAAACAATAGGCTTCTCTCTCTCAACATGAAAAATGCATATACCAAATATGAAGAGTGTTGTTTTCTCCTAACTGAAGATGTCATGTTTACAAGCCATTTTCAGTGTTTTCGCAATTTTACCGCTGGTGACCTTAAATGACCTTTGACCTCTACCAAAAACAATAGGGTTCTTCCTCTCAACATGAAAAATCCATATAGAGGATATCCTGTTTACAAGTCATTTTCGGCGTTTTCTCAATTTTACCGCTGGTGACCTGAAATGACCTTTGACCTCTACCAAAAACAATAGGGTTCTTCCTCTCAACATGACAAACCTATATACCAAGTATGAAAAGTGTCGGTCACTCCTATCTGAAGATATCGTGTTTACAACCTATTTTTGAAATTGTCGCAATTTTACCGCTGGTGACCTCAAATGACCTTTGACCTCTACCAAAAACAATAGGGTTCTTCCTCTCAACATGATAAATCTATATACCAAATATGAAAAGTGTTGGACATTCCTATCTTAAGATATCGTGTTTACAAGCAAGTGTAACAAACACACACACACATACACACACACACACACACGACATCACCATCACATAGATTCCTTGCCTGCCTACGGCAAGGAATCAATAAACCAGCATGAAATGTAACACTTTGAAAACACCCTCTGTGGACAGTCATGTATGTAGCTAAATACTACGCTTTCAAATGGTAATAAACTATTCTATTTGTGTCCCCCTAAATGAATGCAATGTAAGTGAAAAGGCTATAGAATACCAAGTTCTGTCATAAATTTCCAAAGGAAAATCCATCAGTCAAATTCAAATGTGGGGGAAGGATGGGGTCATGGGATAGAAGTTTTGAAGGGTTTTGTTCCCAGAACCACATATTTTGAAAACTATGGAGGTCTCATGATATTAGGTAAAGTCAGTTTAAAGCAACAAAAAGCATTTTAGTACAGTTAATATTTTCATCATGTTGTCCAAGTTTCTTAGACATTATATATCAGAGGTGACCTTTCAGCTCTCAGAAAAACAATTAATAAAACAAAGCATTAAAATATTTTTTTCAGAATATTAATAATCAGCTGCAGTTCTCTCTCTCTTGAAAAAAAACCAATGCCAATATAGATAGATTGGAACAAAACCCAATTTCATATTGAAAAATTTAACATCAACTAGCTAGTATCTAGTAGATTGGTTGATGTATTTTTCTGTAAGGTCCTCAAAATATACTTGTTAATATTAGTAGTGCTTGTTGTATAATATGAATGCATTTCATTATTACTTAGCTATTAAATTTAAAGAATGTTTACCCATTAATTGTTCTCTACTTCATTAGCATGCATGCTACTTCTTCTTTTGTTATTTTGTATCCTTTTCATTTTTTTTTTTTTTTTGGGGGGGGGGGAAGGGTCTATTTTTCTTTTATTGTCTATTGTTCATCCTTTTCCATTCACCACCCTAGTCACTACACCTACTATATTTAGTAGTCTAGTACACAATTACTTGATATTGTGTATTCTTCATTCCTTAAATGTTTTGAAGTGATCCTACTAATCAGTAACTCAATTAAGAGTCATATGAAAAGATGTTTTACATTATTTTCTAAGTTGATAAGATCTATTTCTACCCATGCCAAGATCTGGGTAAATAAATTAATTCAGCATGGCACTCTTTCTTAGACTGGGGTACCAGAGTCTGCCTAATTCAGCAAGGTTTTGGCCCTGAAGGGAGGAAGCACCCCCTGCCAACAACCTCCACCTGACCTCTACAGCCATGAATTGTACTTTGCTCTTCTTTGCTTTAACATTGGCAAACTATTAAAATGAAGTTTCAAATTGAGGGACTTCAGAATATTCCTTTCCAAAGTAACCAATAGTAGCTGAAATATAAAATTTTTATTATTTCCACAATAACCCACTTGCTGATGATTATTACGTGATGACATCTGCAAATACCCAACCTTAACCACACCATTATGTTATATTTATAAATATATATAATGATAACAAAATATAGAGACAGTAATATAGATACTAAATTACTGTCATAGACCTTGTATATTAGTAGTTATTGGAAGCCTTGATACCAATGATTTCCATTACCAAAACATTTTCTTTTATTTCTTTTCAAAAAATGGCCCATAGTATGTATGAAAATGGAGTATATAGGATATTAAATGGTGGTCCAATAGTTTTATAATCTCTTGAAATCTTTCATTTGTGACTTTTCACTGATAAATGTGCCCTCTGCCTCTTCCTTTTCTTTTTTTCCTTAGAGGAGGGGAGGGGTTGATTGGGTGGTGATGACTTTCCTTGGCAATAACGTAAGATTAGTAAATTCCATATATGAAAGCCCTCATGCATATTCACCAGTTAAAACCAAAGTCAGTAAATCTGGTTGATTACATTAAATTAACTGAGAGTAAATTACAAAATGTGAAAAAAAAAAAAAAAAATCTTCAAAAATTAGAAAGCTGAAATGCAATGCACAGTACATAAATATGTGTGCAGTGAGCATGTTAAAAGGAAGCGTATAGGTATATATTTATAATAATACTACCTTCGACGACCGAATCACTCAGAGAAGCTGAGGATAAGGAAGGATGTTGGTAAGTCATGCAATCAATAACACATATATATGCAAAAACTGTGGGGAGGTCAAAGTATGAAGGAGATTACGAGTCCCATTCTAGACACTTGATACAGGGAAGTAAATGCTTATTATGTGCGACCCATTCATCCATTCATACTACTAAGGGTGTGTAATTGATTAATTCTTGGACAGAAATCCAGACTATAGTTGCAAGGGCCAGAAATTTGCTCCATGATTTAGGTAGGAATAAGAGATTTATCAATGACAGGAATACAATACTAGTATAGATCTCCACCTGCAAGCATTCTGGCACAGAGCATTTGAACCTGATGCATGTTGACAGGTTTGAACTAGTCTACGAGTATTAGGCAATTTGGACATTCTGTTTCCAGAAAGCCTTTCCCCACAATTCAGGACCAAATTTTGGCAGGGTTTGTATTTGAGACCCTGATTTGCATGTTTAAGAACCCAGTTCTACTCTAACAAAGTCTGTGTATCAACATCTTGACACTGTTACTGATTTTTGGTCTGGATGGCAGTTTAAAGAGTTTTTTGTAGATAGTCCAAAATGATGTCCAGCCTAGGTTAATTAAGTCTTTTCAAGGTATAAAAACCTAAAACTGTCCTTTTCGCAAGGGATGTGTTTTACATGTTTATGAATGCTCTTACTTATCTTCACTTAGTTTCTGGCACCGTGGCCTATTTTAAGCCAAGATTCATTTGAGGAACTTCAAATAAGACTTGCTTCAATGAATTATTTATGCAAATACTTAAAATCATATCCTGATACTTAAATATCCGATTGCTTCTGACCAAACACACCTTAACATTCAATTACATGCAATCTCAAGGGTTAGGGGGCATGTTACAACATGCAGGGTCATTTCAATCTTTGCTCATTTCATATAGTCAGAAATTCATGCAAATTCATTAACTTCTTTCCTAAGTCCTCATAAAAGTATCCAAATTGCTGCTCCTCTTTTAAGGGCAAGAGCAGTCACCCCTAACTTGTTTTGGAGCAACAGCTCAATGTCACAATTTTCATCTTCTTTCTCTTCAAAGTATCTTTAATAATATATCAAGACCTAAACCAAGAAGTTACTCTTAGTAAATTACATCTTTGAGGAGTTCACATATTGTCACATGACTCTAAAGAGCCAATCATGAACCAGGACAATCTACTACACTTTTTAAAGTTTGGTTGACTGCTCTTGCCGTTCAAACCAAGATTCAAGTACTAGATCCTTGAAATCCTGTGATATTTCTCCCTTCCCTATGGTAGTGGCAGTATTCACTAAAAACTATAATTACCCTTTGCAACATTTTAATTGTATAGATCTGTGACACAAACTATTAGTATGCATATTAGCCATTTAATAATTCAATTGTCTTAAAATCATCACAGCTTTCATTAATGGTCCCTTACAGTTGTTCATAATTAAAGGGCCTCATCACGCTGACATCAAAGATGCATACAAACTAGAAAGACCAAGGTATCTCTAATACTTCTACCATATCTGCACGTAGTATGACTCCCCTTTGCTTGACACATAGTTGAAATTGCTGTGTCTGTGTGTCTACTGAAGAGAATGGAGACACTGCCGACTGACTGCATTGCTATAAGAAACTCAACTCCTAAGTTGACAACCCCTACCTAATTACTGTTTCTCTCTCTCTCATTTGAGAAGCCAATATAAATGTACTTGTATCTGATATCTTGAAGGATGGATCTTGTCCCTTTGTTGACGTTATGATCTGAGCACTTAAAAATTGCTCCTGGAGTTAAAAGCAATATGTCATGGATGGGTGAATAGAACAAACAGAAGTGACAGGTAAAGATAAAGTCTCATGCAGGCCAATAGCCTTTTAGTTTGACTACATGACAACCCAAAATTGATCACCATCATCTATTTTTTTCTTAAACCATACTTGCTGGAAAGAATCTACTGTTTGAATTTTCACATCAGATGCAGCTCTGTAATTTTACAGTGAGAATTAAAACTTCACACACTGTGGTAAAATTTCAAACACCTTCCTGAATGAATCTCGAAATACAAGTCATGTGGCAAGATGGAATGCTCTATCTGTATTGAAATATGCAGATCTGAAATTGAGGGTTTGAAGATGGTTAACAAGAACAAACCTTACATTATTCTAAAAATTTAAGGGTGGAATATTTTCAGAGTAACATCCATTCACAGCCTCCCCCTTCATATTTTCAAAGGAAACATTGAGACTTCCCCTGACTGTGAACTGTAATGTCACATCTGCTTACTAAAAGTTCATGTTCTGTTGGAAATTTGACACTCAATTTGTGACATTGTTTTGAGACCTCAAACACAGCAATTTCCCAAAAAGGTGTCACAAAGAATTGTGGGACAGAATGTTGGTATGTCTTTCTTTGCCACGGGGAAAATGCAATTGATATTTAATGATGTGCACCAAAATTGTCCCATGATTCTTTGTAGTTACTGATCTTGTAGGTACAAGAACAACAACAACAAAAAAAAATTTTTTTTTAAATTTAAAAAAAAATAGCAAATTTTACCAGAATTCAATGCAACAAGGTTAACATCTTTGTAAAACGAAAATGATATTTTTAGCCTGAACCTTTTGGGTTTTTTTTTCTTTTTTTTTGGCAATGGCCAAGCTATCAAAAGAAATTTTGTGAGTCAGGAAGAATAGGAGACAAACTGGTTCACGATACCATCACAATTCTGCTACCTACCTTGTTCGCTCACTTGCAACCTCCCACCTTCCACTAGAGGGATACCGTCACGGTACCACTGGATCTCTGGAACTGGGTTTCCAGTCGCACTGCACGTTAGTTGTGTTTGCCTGTATTTTTCCACAACTTGGATGTTTCCCATTCCTGTGATTGATGGAAAGCCTGCAGGTAGACTATCATCTGTAGAAGATATGAATAGAAAGAGTATTAAGCATCTCAATTAAGTAGACCAAAGTAGTTTAATGATCACATCATCACACATGGACCACTCTGACATTTGATTTTTGAGTTAACTGTCTGCAGTGAATAATTAACAGTTTTTAAGTTACAAGAAATAAGACACTTATGGTTAGAAACTGTAACTTGGAAGTATCATGTATCTGACCTTAGATGTACAGTTAGTCAGATGGCGTTTTATGGTCCAGATAGCAGTTGGTTGTGTTCTTCGAAGTCTAACCATTCAGCTGGTCAACCTTAGATACAACATGTAAATGGCAGGCCAAATGCAAGCCTTAAGTGCCCTACCTTTAAGCCCCCCCCCCCCCCCCCACCCGTGCCTAGAAAGTCCAAGTTGACATTGATTTCATACATGGTTACACATTGCCCTTTCCTACCCCTGAATAATTTTCCCCCACCCCACCTGGCAGTCATTTAGCCCCCTTCTCCCACCTTAGTTTGACTGGGAAAATGTAGCTGAATGTTGCTTGAGTCCAACAGCCCCTAAAGCATGTATAATGTAGGCAAGAGCATCATGAAAAACAAGGAGTTATTATTGTAGGTAAAGGCCTACATAAACTTGTTCCTGAGCACAAATTAGTCAATTGGTATTAAAAGGTTGCAGTACATGGCAACCATAACTGCATCTTTACCTTAGCAATCTAACATTTGGGAACTGATTTAAATGTCAAGTGTAGCTTTAAACTATACTTCGACCAGGGCTGAAGTTCTTCAGCTACAGTACATTTTATTTTGGAAGCATCAGACTAATTGCAAAAAGCACCGCAGTGCTAGTTTTCCTGGTGGCTATGAGTACATCAAAACTGTATCCTCATCTCTCGCAAACTCTTTGACAATTGAAATAACAAATATTTTAATCTGCTGCAAATTAAAACCTTAAAAATCCCCGAGCCATTCTCACATTCTTTACAAGAAATTGAAATGTATAAAATAAAATACAAGACATCCTCTGATGGGGTACGTCAATAGAGTTGCCATGGTGAAGCTCTTAATTACGGATCCACAGGGAAAATAACTCTCTGGCAACTTGAATTTTACTGTCCCACAAGGATAAAAGTTTAACTTCCTCAATTTCTTTTACATGAAGGACAACCGAATGCATTCCTATATTTTAAAATGAGTTTAAGCTGATTCTTTATATGGTAATTTCCTCTGGATCAGATTCTTTCAGAGAACCTGGGAGAAGTGAAAAGGACTTATGAGATGGTTACAAGTGATATTTGATTCAAGTGAAGAGATTAAAAAGAAGATGCAGTTGCTCCTTGAGAGTACTGTTCCATATTTAAGATGTTACTGAACTCAAGACAAGTACAGCATCAGAGGAAAATAAAGATTGCAATGGGGATATACTACAAAACAGGGTCCGGCAAACTGGGACCTTAAAGTACCAAAAAAAAAAAGAGAAAACAAAAATCAGTTAGATGAAAGGAAATTGGGCCATTAACGACAAACAATAGTCACCCTGGGCTTATTTTGAAACAAAAGCTTTGTCTTATAAACTTCATCTAATTTCTCCTAAAATTAACTTTCATTTTATACATATTGTATACTCAAGATAGATCAAGCACTTACTCATAAATTTTGAAACTGGAAGGAGACATATACTGTCACATGATTTTTAAGAGCCAATCATATCACCGGATAGTCTACACTGTACTACACTAATTCAATTGAGATGGCTGCATTTTCCCCTTTAAGATACACATATTTTTTCAAACTTCACATTACTAACTTTCGACATCAACAAAAGCTCTATACAGTTAAAATTAAAAGCCTGGCTAAACAGCCTTCAGAAAAGAAAACAGACAAAAATCCTCTCTTTCATCTCAAATATCCTGCTGGCATGGAAACCAGCTTGTACACTTGTCAGAACTATTCACACTCTCTCATCTACCTCACTCACACATAAACACACCCCTACAGGGTGAGATTGAGCATGCCTTGACCTCTAATGACCTTTCCCACATATTGAATTCACCCTCCTCCCTATAAATGGATGTTTCAGGTCTGTATAAAATCAGGCTACATGCACAACTACTTGAATACACAACTAAGGCATGCAAATACTTCTACCAGGGAGCTGCCAGTCTTATGGCAGCTCCCTGCTTCTACCGTATGTAGTGTTGTATATACTACATTCGGATGCTAATAATTAAAGGAACACATACATGGCATCCACAGAGTGGAACACATATCCCCCTAACTAGAACAAATGTTTTCCATGATTACATTTATAAGTAATTTCCCCCATATGAAGAATTAACATATAAGCCTTACAAACTTAGGTTTTGACCCAAAGACTAAGATTCCAGTAGTTCTGCAAACTATAAATAAAGTCTTTTATTAGCATGGCTTGTACAAGGCCTAACATTTAACTGGAAATGAATTTTTTAACTCTTTGAGGGTCTGGCTTTACTGCTTTTTTTTCCTACAGTGCACAAACTTTGTCAAGGATAATTCAGAACTGAAGTTGTTCTGCACACACACGTTTGTAAGTAAACTGATTATAGCCTGTCCTCAGAAATCTGTCTGGAAGCCTTTCACGATTTGTATAGTTTTTGCTATGTTCACAACACAATTTCTTAATCATGCATGGCTAATGTTCTTCCCAGCCAGTGTTAAGTACGTCATGCACGAATGACAGCTAGGGGAAAGGTCACACATAAAGGTCTGATCCTCTCACCCCAAACAGTTCCAGTTTTCCTAAGGCCCTTCCAACAACTGTCATCCTCATGCAGATACTCTCAGTTTATTGCTTCAGGGATGTGAAATCAAAACACTCTCAGTACCATACATACGCTGTGTAACTAGCTGTCAAAGAGCTAAGCCAATTGAGAATTTCTGTGGACTACTAGGAAAATTAAGGTTTGGGATGAAAGGATTAGTCCTTTAAGTGTCCTCACAAGGGTCCTTATATAGAAGGACAAAGGGGGAGAGACCCTTTCAAACATTTCCTTTCCACCCTCTAGCATCCTGGCTAACCTAATTGTGGGCAACTGAGCAAAAGCAAATGTAAAAGAACCAAAACAAAAACTATTAACCATAAATCAATTGTTTTACACCACCTCTGAAATCTCAAAAGAGGTCAGTCAATGTATGTTGTTGAATGTCAAACATTTATGTGCATTGAAAAATCCCCTCCCAAACACAAGTGACCCCACATTGCATAGACTTTCACAGATTTCACAGACAATATGACAAGAACAATTAGGACTAGATCTCCTCATAATGTATGTCCTATGAAAAGGATCACATCACTTTACTGAATGTGGCATAGTACATGTTTGTTATAAATTTCAAACATTTATGTGCATTGACGCATCCCCTCCCAAACACAAGTGACCCTAAATTGCATAAACTTTGACACATGTCTGCCAGACAATATGACAGACCATGACATAGGCCTACCTGTTAAGATTGCTTGACACAACATTTGGAAAACGTTGACATACCCCTGCACCACAACTCATACCAGGGAGTTGTAGAATATGCTCACTAAATGGGAGGACTTGAAAACTATTTGAACACTATGACACTTTATAACACATTTGTGTTGGTGTGTCGCTAACTCTTATCTAACTAACTAATTCTTGCAGGGGTCACTGGGTGTGCCATACAACTGTGCATAGTGTCACAGCCAAACAAAATAAAATTATCAAACCCAAAACACAGCAGACAATAATGCATCAACTACCGTATCCCTTTAATGCTTTCAGCAGTAGGAGTCCACTATAAAAGGAACACTCAATACCTTACTGCTGCTTTTAACTTAGTGGAAACAAGAAAACATGTCATAGCTCCCCCACTGTGCTACTTGGATGAAACACAGACATTGTTCTTGATTTGAACATTTCTGGAAAAAATTATGATTATTTTTTCAGTGTTAAGGGAATATTAATGTTCTGGCATGTATTATACACAAGAGACTGAAAGTACCTATTAACCCCCTAGGTGATATTTAATGTTCTGCCATACAGGTTCCATTATCACTGACAGACAAGTGTGTGGGTTTGTCCTATGTGCTGGTGTTCATTAATAATAGAAGGCCGACAGAAGTGTCAAAGGTCCCCCTATACAAATCATGGTTATCTTTCTAAGAACTGACACATGTGGTGGCTAAATGGAAAGAACAGTCACTAAAAATTACACATTAAGAAGTGGATCCTGCTTGACCCTTGTACTTTTTGGTTTTAGAGAGCACCATGAAGGGTCATTAACTAGATTGAAGTCTCACGGCTGAGATGGGTAAGAGATAAAATTGGTTCTGCTAAAGTATATCATCACCTTTAAAGTCACCTGTTATTCTTTGTCACTGGTAAACTTTCAGTCAACAGACAGAGGTATCAATCACTTTTATAATGTGTGGAATTTTGAACAGTCAGACAAGAATATGAATCATATCACACACAGGAACCACAATATTCACTTCATATACTAGAGAGAGACCACTTGTTCAACTCCTTGTAAAAACCTGTGATATAGGGCCCAGAGGTTTTCCACCTAAGCCACTGAGTTCAATGTGATGTATACATGGTCTTAGTGAGGCGGTTTCATCTCCATGTTCCAACATCCCTATGTTTGACATCTCTATGTTCCAACAAAACAGTGCCAAAGTACACTTTGATGCTGCCAAAGCAGGTTTTCTTTGGTGGCAAAGTACATTATTTTGGGGACCAAAGTACATTTTTGTCAGCCCCTAAGTACACTTTGTTGGTACCAAAGTACATTATTGTTGGAGTATAGAGACATCTGAACAGAGGGATGTCCCCGAGTGGGGTTATCAAATATTCAGAACATATAATGTCATCCATTTCTTGCTTCCATATCCTACAGATAAGGGAAAATAGTGGTAAGAACAAAGTGGTCTGAATGACAGGGTATTGTGTTTTGATATGTTGGGATGGAGAACGGTCAACCTAGAGTAGTTCTGTGATTCACTGGTTTGATACCTGATGGTATCAATTTTGCTCATTTCAGATTCCGGTACCTGTATGTTCAGTCTGGTGCCCAAGTACGCTGCTCAAGCCTGTTTGTACATGATTCTGCTTCTTACACAAATTGGCAGTCAGGCTTTCACGAATTCACATATCTTTTGAAGGTCTGAACTTTGCCTGCATGCATGGGCCATGATGGCAAGCATGCCAAATTGAAAAGTGCACTTTGCACTGTGAAATGTCTTTACATGAAAAACAAAACAGCAGTATAGCTACTGTATGTAAAGATAAGAGGTAATTAACTCTCTATGCCTTCGGCTCTTCAGTTTTCTGGTTAAAAACTCTATAAATCCTCATTTAACTAACTCACTCCACTCTATTGGCAAGAAATACCAGTATATCACTACTTGACAAAAGTAATTGGGATAATGAAGCATTAAAGGGACAATCCTCTCACCCCAAACTACACTTCTAGTATAGGGTAACAGAAACTCTCAATTGGCTCAGTTTTTTGATTGACTGCTAATTCAAACAATGCAGAGTACCAAAACTTATATTAAACAGCACGAACTGTTCTGATAGTGTTTTGATTATACACATTGAGCTTTCTATATATTCACCCTGAAGCAATAAAATGAGATTGTGTCTGGATGAGGGTGAATTTTAGACAATTGTGGGAGGGGCTTAATTAAGAAGGTTAGGAGAATTGGTAATGTTTGGGATGAGAAAATTGGGCCTTTAATGAATTATATATAACTGGTCTGGATCAAACCAAAAATCCTTGCCTCATAAGTCTAACTTGGAAAGGAAGGGGGATCGGGGAGGAGGGGGAAAGGGAGGGGAAGAGGTGTATTTGCCATTCATTAACTATCTTAGGTGTGCTTTCTATGGCCATGCAAACAAGCGACTATTATAAAAGGCCACTACACCTTCTTCTCTATATGATAATGATTGCACAAACTAGTTGTGAAGATTGCACCTGTAGTACTGAAATCTGTGTTCCAGTGCCTATAGGCCTACACTAAAAAATTCCATCAAACCAGAAAGCAGTAATGGAACCAAAAACAACCACATTTTGCACAGTGAAAAAGTGCAATGGCTTTTAACTGTAATCAACTCTCTCCAATGCACAATCATTATGGTACTTTTATGTACTGTTTTTATAATGGCTTTAACACCTTTTCAGGGTGACTGCCATTGTACTGTGACTCAGATGCTTCCAATTGACTATGCTGCTATGTCATTAAGCTGCTTGGAGACTGATTATATACAAAGTCAATAACAGAGCTATTCATTCTATCTCAATGGCTTAAATTTTCAATGCATCAATGCAAGAGCCCCCTAAAAGTCATCCCTGGGACTTTCCTGAGACAATCATTATGCTTTGTAAGCATCATTCTAAAATGTGCTTAATCCTCTCACAAATAAGGTAGGGAATAGGTCATATTTAATCTATAAGGGGCATCCAAAGGTGTCTTCTCCAGCAGTTAAACAGGGTAGAATGCAACTATAACCAGTTGTGTCATTAGCTAAGGGCATCATTAAAGGGATAATCCTCTCTAACCAAACTGTGATATTTGTAGTAGTACACAGAAAATCTCAATTAGCCTAACTCTTTGATTGACAGCTAGTTTAAAAATGCAGCTCATATTACACAGCATGTACTATACTGAGAGTGTTTTGATCACACACAAGGGTCTTCTATACTCACTCTGAAGCAGTAAACTGAGATTGTGTCTGACAAATTTAAGAGTTAAGAAAACTGTAGGCCTAACTGCATGTTTGGGGTAATAGGATTAGGCCTTTAAGGCCAGGGAATGCTCTGCAGTAAGTCCCTGGACTCAGGTCATTCGGGAATTCAATACATCTGAATGAGACCTCTCAGAAATGGCAAACGTACTTCATATACTGAATGAAATACATACATAGGAAAGTCAACTGTGGGTAATCATATCTTGCATACTTGTGCGTGAAGTTCAAGGGCAGAAATACCGTGACAGGTTAAAGGCCTGCATTGTTGCTCCATCAAGAATGGTTCTTTCTACACAACTAGAATGAAAAATGCAGCAAAATATACTGTAGCTCAAGATACAGCCAGTTTTTATGCAGTTAAAAATGCAATGGGTTTTCCATACACAATTCATTTCTTGATTAAATGACAAAAAGATGACAGGTATGGGAATTTCTGCTCAAGCGAAACTGACATGTTCTGAATTACCTGGATTTGATTCCCATCAAATTAGAGGGATTTTCTGCCATTTTCGTTGAATGGTAAACTCATCTTCATCCATAGACCCGGTTCTGCAGGTCTACCTCCAAATGAAATAACAATTAGCTGATAATGATTACTGCACACCATCACTGAAGGCTGCAGCAGCCAATCTCATCATTCACTTTAACCAGATTGGTTATGAAGCAAGCAGGCTTGGGGGGATTACATCTCAGTGTAATCGATTACGATTGCGATTACTTCATATTTTACGATTGTGATTATGATTATGATTACAGCTAAAATTGAAAGTAATTGATTATGATTGCGGTTACATTGCGATGTAATCATGACTGCAATCGTGATTTTCATTTCCTTCCACATAAACACCGTAGTAGGCAAAACAAGCCAGTGCCCTGGGCCACAACTGGAAAAAAGGCCATACACATTGCTCTAGATAAGCCTGGACAGAACCAAGTCCTCCCAAAGTAGAGATTATTGAACCCATGCACTTCTCCATCATTTTAAGCTGGAACATCCAAGACAGAGGGACAATTAAATTTTGTCATTCCAACAGAAGAACCAAAAACTGAAAACATTGTTTAGTAACTTTACTCTTTGTTCAATTCAATGTAATCAGAAATAAATCCATGATTGTGATTACTTTGCCACTGTAATCGATAACGATTGCAATTACTTTGTGATTTTCACAAAAGTAATCAATTGCGATTATAACTACTTCAAAATGTGTAATTGATTGCAATCGATTACTATTACTGATTACGATTATCCCAAGCCTGGAAGGAAGCATTATTTTGTGCTGTTGTAACTTATAATGGGCATACTTTCTACAGTGATCATTAATGAGGACTGTGTATTACTTAGCAAGTCATAAATTTCACATTTTTACAAAGTAAATAGAAGGAGAACAGTTACTATTATCAGTATCATTACTATAACTTCATTGAAAATGTATACAACTCATTTTAACAAATATTTCTTCACACTTGACTTCTTTAAATCTCATTTTACATTTCTGGATTTTGTGTCCCTTTTATAAGTTTGATAGTCTTTTTGTTTCTTGAGATTACTTTCTTGTTTCTTTTTTCTTTTCTTATATTCTTTGTTCTACCACAGGACTATAATTCCAATTTACATGGCAGCCATCAACCAAGATACACTGAGAAACTACCCATCATAAAAAATGCCGCTAGTAGCACAAAAACAGACGCAAGTACAAAAGGCAATTAATTTTTCTCCAGCAAATCAAATCTATGGGTATTGCCATAAGTCCCATTTCAGCTGCTTTAAGTTTGTCTTCATCTCAGTAAAAATAAAATCTCTGCTTGTGGGCAGCAAGAGCAAGAAGTTAATGACTATTCTAGAGGCATCAACGAAAACCAAGGCCAAGTGGTGAGATCTGGAATCAACCATTAGGTTAGGGTACTGGTTGAGTAAACAGTGATTCAGAGTGCTAACAACACAAGGGTAAACAATGACACATCTTAATACTGCAAGGAGGATAAAGATAGATCTATGCCTGTAGTGCAGTACCAAGTAAGTGGGATACAATTAGGAGTCTGCATAATGCGATACCAATTTCAGATTACAGATACAGTGCACTCAGTCTATAAAGAAATCTGCTTGCAGTGGTCTAAGAGATGGCCATGGAGAAGATGTCAAGTAAAGTCCCGGAATAAGGGCTCCCTTTTATTGTTGGGTTATATTGGTTGCATAGAGTGCAGCCACCATCACATATTACTATAAAGTAAGCAGCCTTGTAATGCTTCCTCTTCACTTATATTTTGTCGGTTAACCATTTCTTCTCAAGTCTCTCACCTTAAAGGCCCAGTTCTCTCGCCCCAAACAGTACCAACTGTCCTAACCTTCTTACTTAAGCCCCTCCCATAATTGTCTGAAATTCATCCTCATTCATATACAATTCTAGTTTTTTTGTTCAAGGTAAGTAAAGAAAAGCTCAATTTATATAATCAAAACACTCTCAGGTACCATTCATGCTGTGTAACATAAGCTTTGGTACTCTGCATTATTGTTCGAACTACCTGTCAATCAAAGAGCTAAGCCAATTGAGAGTTTTGGTACCCCGAACCAAAACTGTAGTTTGGGGTGAGAGGTTTGGCCCTTTAAGAACTCCTGGCAGTTGTTCCCCATGTCTTCATTTTTACTGCTACCCCTAGTCCATACATGTACTGTATGTATGCATGCACAAAAATTACACATCAAGGCAACATTGTTTTCTCTGAAAAATATTTGGAAGAACTGCTTAAATATCCTATCAATCAATGCAATCCAATTAAATAGTAAAATTCATTGATAAATAAATAAAGAAACCATATCTTCAGACAAAGGGTTGATTCATTTTAATTCCAGGATCTGCATTCACTTGTTCAATATTGTATCATCAGTAAGACTCATCTTGTACTACCACCGCATTAAAGTTTCAATAGCACCAAGCTATAGGAAGATTTTGCAGCCTGCCAGTATTAGCCTGATCGAGGCATGATCATAATACCAATGCAGAAACTTGGAAATTTGGCATTCAAAGGAAACAAAGCTTAGTTTTAATCCCACATTCTTTTCCCTTCAAAAAAATAAAGGTGTAAGGTTTCAGGGATGTTCCAAACTATCCCTGCAGTACCATTCTATGTCAATGACCCCAAGGGATGGTGGCATTTCAGAATTTTTTTATGTTACAGAAAACATGAAGACTGGGTGATCAATGCTTTGATCATGTTACAAGTCGCTGTTGTCATCAACGATGAGGCACAGTGCTTTCAAAGGGACTTCATTCACAATTCAGACAGTTATTCTCTGTCAGGTAATGAACTAGCTCTGCTCCGTTATCCATCTCTAGTTTCTAACAAAGAGCTGTGACCCTTTCCTAGGGCTCAAGCAACTACTCCACTTTAGCCAGAATCATGAATCCTGGCTAACTTATACATAGAAACTTTTATAAACTATATGCTCCCAAATCCCCCCCAACTTACTGAACTGGAAATGTTCCAGTCTCTGGGTTTCTGTCACGGGAGAAAAGAGGGTTTGTGCCTCCCCCCCCTTCTAACAGGGTAATCGCTGACTTCAGGTACACACTGGTACCTTGTATTCACACCTTCTTACCTGCAACTAAACAATGACAAACTAATATGCCACAATTATACCCCAAAACTACATGGAAATGGGGGGGGGGGGGGGGGCGGGGCGAGTATTGGCCATGTAGATTTAGGAGGTCAGTTTTCCTCAGTGGGTCACCTCTCATGTCCTCTTCCCTCAGCATAATGAAACAGCAATGTAGAATTCATATTTTGGAACTGACATAGATGTTGTTTCCCCGATTTTTTATGGTTAATGCATAAACAGTTGACTTTGAATTCTGTTTACCATCTGATTGTTAATTTTTCTTCTGTTGGCATGACATAGTCCGTGCCGTCTCCTGCGGTGTACATTATAAGTAATACTGGTGTATGTATTTGAATACAGACATTGATTGCTGTCTATGGGATGGTATATGGCTGCTGTGAAGTCTGTGATACCAAGTAACATGCTCCTTCAAGAATCATGATATAACTTAAGAAGTTGCAGCTTCTTCATCTAGTTAAACTTACAGACCAATCAGAAATAAGCAAATGATGGCCCGATTTCCTATCACACCTGGGGTCCATCAGCCTTAATCTTTCCAAATGTTTTCTAATTGTATCATGGAAGACTGAAATCAGTTTGTTTGTACCTAGCTCTCATGTACTCCAAAGAATGATATGAACTGCATGTAGACATTAAAATTAAGGAGACCTAAGGCTAAAAGTCCACCCATTAATGGCTGTCCCTTTTGGGCTGCTCGGATTCGTGTAAAGGCCTATAGGTAACAGGCTCCAAAAATGTTGGTATCATCCAAGCCTTTGTAATAGCTAACCTTTTCCCTTTACAGAATCTCCACCGAGCAGCCACAAGAGGTTGAAAATGTTGTAACAAAGGTTCCATCACAATTTATTTAAGTGAAAAACCATATGATGCTTACATTTGATCACCGGAAACTACAGATATTCCAAATATTACCAGAGACAAACAAATGTGAAGGATTGAGTGAAGAGATCTGTCACCACCAAATGAATCTGAATTAAGGTTACCTTCTAAGCTTAAGCCCAGTTGGACTCAAGAATCCTTATCTTTGCTCAACTTATGGCAACATAGTTCTGTCACAAGTCAACATTAGTAAAATAGTAAAGAAATATTTTTCAACTTAAAAAGGCCACATGCAAATATTCCAAATTTATGAGACAAGCCAGGTTCCATTTTTTTTAACTCCCTGTGATGGCTGTCTATGCAGAATGTTAAACAACAGTTATTTTTTTCTCAGTTTTATTTTTGATGGTGACTTTAATTCTGTGGGGGAGGGTGTGGTCACTGTGGTGGTAGTCATACCCACATCATATGCAACAAGGAGAGTGCATTGAAAGTGTGCAGAAAACGAGCTCAAGATTTTGGATGATTTTACCTTGTGGACATCGGCAAAATACCACTGAGTGTCCTGGCACTACATTGTACCCTACACATACACATGTGTAACCAATGTTGGGTCAAAATTGAAGGAATGGCATATGAAATTTATTTCAAAATACACTGAACTTACGATACCGATTTTAGACAGTGATATCCCCACACTAATTTTTTTTTTTTTATCTTTGATACTCATTTTGTTTTCATGCATATTGCATACAACAACTGTAGGAGCAACAGAGGAACCATCATGATCAACCTTAAAAGTACAAATGCTGATTCACCTTTCTTATCTCTATGAGACACCATCAAGTCGTAATTTTAGCTCAATTCCTCTTTTTAGAAAGATTCAAGTAACATACTGCCTCATTTGAATCTCTAAAATGTATTTTGCAGAACTTAATCCACCCCAAATTGTAAGCATGGGATGATCATCACACCATCGTAAATGTCACATACCACTGTAAGCCCCAGTATACTGCACTCTCCTACAAAAATTTCTGTCAAACGAACACAACTGATCCTGTCTTAAGTTTCGGCAGTAAACTCCTCACTGGGCTCTAACCCAATTTTCACGCACCATTGAGAGTATAGACATCTCTCAAGCCATATGCAGTTCCACTCTTCAATTTTAATTTGCTTTCCAATTATTCAGAGTCTTTCTCCAATCTGACTGGAATTATAAAGACAAGGAGATAGATTCTTAGAGGGTATAGGAGACAGACCCAGAGGAGGAAGATTTCGGAGTGTTTAGTTACAGAACCTCTGTAAAATGATGATGCAAAGGACTTAGGCAAACATAAAAGCACAACACCAGTTCTGATCGATCCCGGATCTGCAACTGTGGCAATTCTGATCACAACAGCATGAGAAGTTCGTGCGCATGAACTACTTTCACTGGTAACAGATATGGATTTTGCGATATCTTACAGCTGTCCAAACGATAACATCTACAAAATCCTAAAAAAGTGACGAAATCATCGATTCCGCTCCACAGACAACGACAAAAAGGAATGGACCATTTTCAGAAAACGGTTTTTACATTGGTTGACCTAACAGAGGGTCACTTTAAAATTTCCAATGAATCCATAACTAATTGCAACTATACAGTTATCTTGTCAGCTTCAGAAAATGTGAGAAATTTTTTCTATAACATTGGAAATTAATTAAATAATGACATAACTTTACAAAGGATTGTATCTGAAACTTTGATTTTAAACTCCCAATTCTTTCATCAATTTTTCATCAGTGTCCATGTATACACTCATTTAAAAATTCTCTTCCAAGCAATTTAATACACAACTGAGTATATTTTCTTTTGCATTCATTGCTGAAGATTTCCCCAAACTCCCTAAATTTTAAAAGAAATCCTTCATCCTTTTTTGTAACAGTTTGATCTGGAAATTGCTGCAGGCATGACTGCTGTTTATAAGGTCTAGAGCTAGATTTAAATCTCTAGAATACAAGTCTATAAACACAAAACCACTTCGCAATTACTGCCATGATTTGCAAACGTAAAATTACCAACATGGGGATCTGACTCACTGCATTTACACTAATTGACTTTCCTATGCGGACTTAATCTATGGCTTTGGGGAAGAAAGTCTTTAACATAGACAAGTCAATGATAAGCAAACAGTCTCTGAAATTAATTTAGAAATTTTGCACACCTCCAGCATTATGTCAGCTCCAAATGTTTTTTTCACCCTGGGTGATGTTTACATCAACAACAAAGCATTTTTGGTTTGCAACATTGAGAATAATTATTGAATTATGATGCAAAAATTGGCAAACTAGGAGTTGCATGGAGGAATTCAATTAGCAATCATCAAACACAACATCTGTAGATGAAGATGATCACACTTTTTAACTGTGAGGTTCCACACTTTAACGAACAGTGTTTCATAATGATGACTTGGTTTGCATATTTCCTGGTTTGGTGCTGGTGCAGGTAGGACGTTGTAGACACAGCCAGACTGCAATTAGGCAGAAGACACATTTTCACAAAGTAAGGGGGGGATCCTGACAATGTTTTTTTTTTTTTTATTTTTGCACCCTTTTTATTTTTGCATACTGGACCTAATGAGCAACTTCAAAATGATTGAAACTTTGATAAAGTCCATCTTGGAAATGGTAAATGACATGAATCTAATATTGGACCATATAGTTACACATTTACATGGACCTCTAAAACAGACAAGACATGAAAATAAAGGATTGTAACCTACCTTCATATATCATAAGACGGGCCTCTGACCTCGCCTCTTCCCCATTACCATTGGTTACAACACAGGAATACATGCCCTGGTCACGGGGAGTCCTCAGAAGATTGATGCGAAGTACTGACCCATTTTCTATTTCCTCCTGAGTTATCCTGCCCCCCTTAGCCCTTTTTTGGTCCTTTAGCCAGCTGAAAGACAAAGGTGGTGTTCCTGTAGCTCTGCATATAAATGAAACAGTTCCAGTTTCTACACCATGCTGGTCAGTCAGGGGAGTTGTAATAACTGGAGCAGCTACAGATAGAAGACAGAAAATAAGAAAGAGTCAAAGTATTTGAAATTAAAAAAACTGACGGCTTGGTCAAGTGGTTAAAGTTTCAGACTTGGAGTCTGAAGGTAACTGGGAGTAAGAGTCCTGGCTGAGTAATACCGCAGGCTTTTAAAACAGAACCTACTGCCATTGTGCTTGGTGCTGAGTCTGCTGACCATAAGCAATGGAGAAGGCAAAACAAGCCAGTGAGCCACAAATAGAAAAAAGGCCATGACCAGCTGGACTTGAACCAATAGGTTGGAAACTGGGCCATAAAACTCCATTTAACAAGCTCCATAACACAAAGCAAATACACCAAAGAAATGTGACACACACACACATACTCAGTATAAGGTCACTAACATTATTTGTAACTATTTCTCATCCCTCCCCAATCATTCTATTGAATCTCCCCAAATCCTCCCTAGCTAAGGAATCTCCAAACTCCCATACTTACCCCCTACTTGCACTTCATCTGGCAATTCAGTCAAAACTGACCAAGTAAATAAGTCACAATTGGATATTAAGAAGTATCTGGTTTCCAAGGGCAGTGGAACAGTGAAAACATTAGTTGCAGGACTATATACGCTGAATGCCACCATAAGTTCACCATCGTTGTTTGCATGTGTTAGAACATGTACTTCAAAAAACCAGTGAGCCACAACTGGAAAAAAGGCCGTGGCCGGCTTGTCTGAAACCAATAGGTTGGAAACTGGGCCGTGAAACTCCCATCTAACAAACTAACAAATTCAAAAAGGGGTTCATATTCAACACCTGCTCTCTGCACATATGGTCTTTAAAAGCCAAGAAGTTAAACCCCCCTATAATTTAAATAATCAATCACACCAGGATTCTTGATCACCATGAATGAATGTGCAAGAAGCTCCCAGTTTTTCATCAGAATCTCCTCTACACCCCTATCCAAGTATGATTTTGTATGGGCTCATCTGACCCACAATAAACTGATTGACATTATGGCTGGAATAATATCTTTCAATGCTTCATTGTATCACCAAACCTTGGGCCTCAAGGCTTTCAAATCTGACAAGCAGCTGCTCTGTCATATTCCACTTCAAATTTTTCTTACTCTTTTACTTCTTCTCCAGCAAAAAATCAATTCATCACAGCTTGTATTACATTGGAAAAATTGCCAAGGTACAGTAAAGTCCGATAAAAGGGGCCTTTCATGGTGAAAAAGACATATTCCCCAGCCACATGCTCTCAAAACACTCTTCATCACACAGAACATTTGACAAGATCTTATCCCAAATTCATTCAGTAATATTAAAATATCTGCAAACTAAAGACATGTGTGGTAGATCTTGACAGAACTTACTTCATTTCTCTGACGCATTTCCATACCTATGTAATGTTAACAAGCTAAATATAACCTACATGTATGCAGTAAGCTGACAATGCAAACTCACGCAGACTAACATACATTTCTACATGTACAACATTCAAGTTTTGCATAAAATGATACCAAACAATCAAGGGCATATGTAAATTATCGTAAGCTTATTTTTTCAAAGTAATTCCACAAATCAGACAAAGCATGATGAACATCATATGACATCTTGCACAGCTTTTTTTGTCTGAAGAGCAATGTTTTCAATGTTCAATTCCACTGCTCCATATCAATGATGAAGATTGCAATTTGACACCTTTCTTAGTTTATATGTCAAGTGACTATAGACTACCTTGCTTGGACAGTCACCCCAAAGTTATTTTTGAAGCAACAGCTAAATTTTACAATTTCCTCTTTCTTAAGAGCATCTTTCCTACCTTTTACAACTTCAGTACCATATTGTATATATCCAAGGTAAACAGAATTTACTCCTTTAATTTCACAATGAAGGATAAAAAAAATATTGTCACATGATCCTCAGTTATTTAGATGAGGTTTAACAACACACAAGCATGTTTCATCAAGTAAAAAATTGATTAATGCTGGGGAAAGAGAAAAAGGAAAAAAAAAAAAGAAAGAAGGGGTAAAATTCAATTAGAAATGCTTCAGGTAAGTATACAAGACCCCACTGTATAATCAAACCACTCTCAGCACAGTACATACTGTGTAATGAGCTTTGTTCCTTTTTTAAACTTGCTGTCAATCAACTAGTTGTGCCAATGAAAAAAACTACTACAGCTACTATACAGGAATTGTAGTTCACAGGTGTTTGGTGTAACAGGATTGTACTCCTGTACTGAAAGTCTTGAAAAAGTTCAATTAAGCTAAGTTCCAATATGGGAAGCTAGTAACTTCAAACATGTGTGTCTAAACCTTCAAGGGAGGTAAATGAGGAATGAGGTGGCTAAATAGTGAGAAGGGCTAGTGCACCACCTATGCTAAGAGTTTGCCAGATGAGTATTGTTATGCAATTAGAGAAATGTAAATAGGAGGTAAGGAGGAGAAGAATAGACCTCCTTTTGAGTTAGTGTTTTCAATGAGTCAAAGGTGTGGGTTTCACAATGTAGATGATCTAAATGGTAAATTAATATTATGGTTTATTATTGCAACCTTTGCATTTCTTTTTCTTCCTTTTTTTCTTGATTTTACACGGATAAACTGAATTTTTATCACAATTGTAGCACTTGTGTAACTACAATACAGAAGCATTCTACATATAAGTGTATATCCATCCACACCTCTAAAACACCAGTCTTACAAAGACCACAAATCTAAACCATAAACATACACACTTGAATCCTATACATGGCTGTCTCCCAAAATAACATTGGTGCCATTTGTAGCAGGTTATTGACAATTCTTCAGGGAAATGAGACTTGTCAATGAGGAGATAAATGGGTAAGTGGATTGAGAAATGGGAATGGGTAAGGATGGGGGAGCAGGAATATCTTCCACTGAATATGTTAAAGATAATGGACGTAGCATGCAAATAGCAGTATTTTCTTGCTCTTAAAGGCATATTTTCATCATCCTAAACAGTTCCAATTCTCCCAACCTACTTACTTCTAGCCCCTCCCACAGTTATCTAAAACTCATCTTTATCCAGACACAATCCTTGTTTATTGCTTCATGGCTTGTCCCTGTGGCCATACAAGTCCATAATGTGTAATCAAGACACTGTCAGTGCCCATGCTGTGTAATTTAGCTATGCTGCATTGTTTGAATGTGATGCCAATCAAAGAGCTGTACCAATTGAGAGTTTTGATATATGAATACTGAAACTGTAGTTTAGGGTGACAAATGACTGCCTTTAATAGTCCCCTTCATCTCTGGCTGTGAGCCAATGACAGCTAGGACTAAACATTTGCTCCCAAGGAGTTACCCTTCCTGTGAAAGCTATGTCACTGACCAAATGCTTCATCATACAAAAAGAGGCAATATATGGTTTTCTCATCTGTTGACTAAATAAGAAAACAAACTTGCCCAAAGATGCCCACTTATAAATAACCACTAATCTTTCTGAATGAAAACAGATAAACACAAAACAACAAGCTACTATATCTACATGGCAACTGGCACCTCCCCCTAAAAAAACTTTTATTTAGTTAAGGGAGCTTTCAAACAAAACATCACTTCAGAATATTCTATAGGCCATAGAAATACAATCACAATAACGCACAATATCCCACCTGAAAAATACTGTTTGTACAGTAGTACAAAAGGCAAGTGCCTGTTCACTATTGGTATTGCAACACAGCTGTAACCACAGAAGACCTCAAATCCTTTGGCCTGTGTATGTAAATCCCATTGGAGGTACATTCTTATACCACAGAAAGAATGAGTGGATTTCTGTGTTTGTTTTGAGGTTGCTTGAAGTTAAAGGGCATGTAAACACAGTCACCCCATGACTGAGTTAATGAGGCTTTATCTACTGTGCCTCTCCTACAGCTTGATGTGGCATGTTACTGCTTGTTAACATTTAAGGGAAAATGTAGTCATCCTGATAAGTACTTAAAAACAATACAGTAGACTATCCTATTTCATGATAAGTTCTTGAAAATCATGTGACAATGTTTTTCTCACTCCAAGCTCCAATTTGCATGGAGTGCCACTGCTTGCATTATTTAGAATATGCAATACCAATGCCCTGAAATATTATGAAGGATACTTGGGATTGTAACAGGAGAAACTTTGTAAAAATTTACCTGACATTGTTTTATAAGTCTAGGGTGAATGTTCTTGCCTTTTAACAGTGGCAGTGCCAAAATATCAAAATTGGGGGCCAAAGTAAGGGTAAAGAAAAATGTTGCGAAAGAAAAATTTGTTGGCACTGAGCGAAATCAAGCCTAAAGTGCCGTTCTTGGGGATGGCAGTGTAGGAGGCGAAGCCATCAGAAGCTATTAGAATATTTTTTCGGTTAACCCAACTCCTAACTGACCTAACTTTGGGGGACAGGGAAAATATCTGGGGAAGGGGAAATTCTCCCTTTTGTCCCCACCCCCTCCCCCCGTCTTAGCACAGCCACTGTCCTTTTAATTACACAAATTCCTTGCTTACCAGTACAAACTTATTCCACAATGACATTGTTCTCTAGTACATTTCAAATGGACCATTCCTGTGGACCATTGAAGAATGAGGCACTTCAAAATTCAAATAACAGACCACAATGGAATTTCATGGCAAGCTACTGCTACGGCAGACTCCACTTTAATGCTTTCGAAGCTTCCCTAATCCAGAGCAGGGTAGGGGAAAGGTTAAATCAATCAAGCTTTATGTTCCATCCTATATGAGTATAACTTTGACATATCATAATAGTACCATAGCAACATAGTAAGATGTAAAAGATGTGGATATATCATCCTCGGATTTTCTCCCCAGGTAATGAAGTTGAAGAAACCAATTTGACATTTAACATGAAAGTAGAAGCGACTCCAACTCTTGCTGAGAGAAGTTATTTTTATTTGAAGGCACCTTTTTTTGCTCTATCTGATCTTCTATATAAGGCACAAAAAACTCCCCTGTCAATTCTTACTAAGATTGAAATGTATTGATTGAACTGTTTGCAAGTCCACAAATTGAAAACACCAAACTTTGAAAACCCGGACTTAACAAAGCTTGTATGTGAGACACCTTTGATCATAAGTCACACAAAAAATTAAGCTACCCAAGTTTTCATGGTTGAAATGGGAGAGGAACACTCAAGCTGTGTAAATTCTACACATCACTGTTAAAGGGGCTCAGTGAATTGATATCCATCACTTAATGAGAATGTTTCAGGGTAACTTGTATGACAATGCTTGCAGTTATCATAATGAGTCAATTAAGTTTCATATCCAATAGTTATTGAAAAAGTGGAAATTTTGAATTTTGTGGCATTCTGACTTGTTAACGGTTTTGTACATAATACGAAAAAGTGTGTGGTCAAGAATTTCAGAAATCAAATTAAACTGTCAAGTACTCACTCAGAAAACAGTTAAGTTTTACATCATATTGGACTTATCCAAGTTTGGCCACTTGTCATTGGCATGTGATCAAAAATAAACAGGATTGGAAAAATTTGTTGAATTTCAGAAACAGCTCAATGAGCCGCTTTAAAGGATGAAAGTGCCATCTGCACATCTAGCAAAGCACTATAATTGATTTTCTGTGACAGATCTGCAGAGAAGCCAGTGCTCTTAGAGCATCGTTTCAAATTAAGGGCTTGTATTTCAGCATTTTAATCACATTATTTGTTCAGTCCTTCCTCATTATCTGGATTTGTCTCCAAGCAAGGAATTCAGGAAGTGAAATACCCTTGAAGGAGTCATTCCTGGCACATTCTCAACATCGTCAGGACTCAGTATTGCAATCATCAACCAGTGAAGTGATGGAGTGAAGATGGAGATACACATGACAACATAATCATGCAGATAAAGCATATCACATTCTCCCCCTACCCCTCTGAAAATTCACACAAGACTGACAGGAGTTAAAAATAATTTACAAGCCTCTTTTATATGATCAAAGGGTACTATACCCAGTTTGAATTTTCTACCCAAGCATGAAGGCCTCCCCCCTCCCCTCCCCACACAAATCTGTATATTCTTTTAAGGGTCAGCTCTTGTCTTCCTTAAACATTCAGAATTGCTAGTACTGTTTGCACCATTTGATTCCCAAAGCCATAATTACGTAACAGGGCATGATAGTCTCTCATGTGTTTGTCCTGATTTAGAAAGAAAAAAAAGGTGTCTGAAATAACTTATGGCAGAGGAAGAGGTTTCTTGTCTGGATTGGCAGGAGGGGGGTGGGAGAAGGAAGGAGGTGCCTAAAAGATCAGGCTGCCCTGATGGTCCTTCAATACGACCTGGCACACACTTAACTCATGGGTCGAAACTAACCACTATGTGGCATTCTTATTTAGCATTCCAGCTGACACACTGAAGCTCATTGGCCAGGGTTTTCACTGACAGATCATTAGTAGAGTTCTACAAAGGATAAGAATAAAGGATATTTTTCTGTTCTTGTCCTCCTTACAAAGCCAAAGCTGTGTCTAATGCATCCTTGTCAATTACTTTTTTTGAGGAAGTGAATCTGAAAAGTGGATAGGGGGTAACTGTGTTGACATTCCCTTGTCAAAAAGTGGGGGCTAACCTCTCCAACCCCACCCCATGATTTCTCTGCCTCTGCAATTTGGATATTCATAAAGGTAAACCTTGACAACCAACACTCTTGCATAATTTGGATTAAAGTTCTTGTGATATTGATAAATCTTTGGGCCATTTGCTCTTTCAAATCATCCAGATGATATTTGTTCACTTTTCAATTCATTCATTGCAAATTTACAAATTGACAACTGAGAAAGTACACTACTACATTTAACACAAGTGGGTACAAAATGGGAAAGAATTTAGATTCAGTTAAGTCAATAAATTGATCATATTGAATGTCATGTTTCCAAAGGGATAAAAGCTATGGTACAGGAAAATAAGGTGAAAGAAGGGGGAAATGAAGCAGTTTTTAGTCAAATTAATCAGTTCAGCAGTTACATTCTGTCAGTGTTATTTTAATGCATATTTCAACAAACCAGCAGAATGTGAAATCCTTCAGTGTTGTATTTAAAATCCTGTTTCATTATTGTTTGTATAATTGAATTTAATATGTAACACCTTTTGGAGAATCGTTAGGACTGAAACTACTATTATGTAACTGCCTCCTTGTGTAATGTATTGTTTTTATTTTACTTCTCTTTTGTTCCTCTGTGTTAAGGGGGAAGGGGAAACAATTTACAAGAATGGAACTTCTCCTTCCTCATTTTCTAGCATTTACCTCTTACTTGTATGCTCTGTATTATGTTACATATTTGATATTTTGTTGGGAACAAACATACTGTTTCAAAGTACACCATAGTATTACAGCATGAAATTAAATCTGTTATACTATTACACAACCGCAGCCTCTTGAAATAACAAGAATGTGCTATATCATAAAAGATGGTAATAATGATAAGAATGATAATAAATTCTCAAGGTAACTAAAATAAAGGAAACAAAAGAAACATAATTTATTTTTACCCTGAAATGATAAATTATTCTGTGTCATCAAAGCCATCACCTGCATCAAAATTGACAGAGTAATGAACTGCAACACATTTTTGCAGTGTGTGATATTTATGGGGGAAAACAAAATGACTGACAAAGAATATGACGACTTCCAGATAAATACCCCAACAGAGAATGAAAACAGTACAAACTCCTTTAAAGTAACAATTAACTGCCACCGGGTGACATACAAACTGTTCAGAGGTTTGTAAAACAGGGATGACTTTTTTACTTACATTCTCAAAATGCTGTCACCACGGCTTAAAGTCAAACTACAACCATGATAAGCAAATGCAGACACTTATAACTCTCATGCTTGAGAGGAACAAACATAATATACAATGTTGCATAACATGTAAAGGTAGTGTGACACCAAAATGACAAAGTCAGGTATTTGATGTAAAAAGCATTAAAAGCCAAGAAAACTGCAGCAATTCCCATCAAAATCAGTTACAAATTGACCATTTTACAGGTTTATTTCTGATTTGCACTTAACCATGCATAAATATGAGCTCAATATGTAAATCTTGTGATGTCATGGGAAGGACATACCATATATGGTTAATGTTATCCTTTGTTTTTGCAATCTTTATTTGAAGGGCAGTTGTAGTGTTTCTTGAAGGGTTTATTTTGAAAGTTCAAATTGTGTCCTTGAAAATTATCAGTATCAATCACCAAACTACAACCTATCTGATGAGTTATTAAGAGATTATTAATATAGGGCTAGCAAAAGAAATGTCAACCCTGTGCAACACTTAACATCACTATTTTTGCATAACCAACAATTTGCTTCAGAAAAATTCAAACTTTGAAGAGGTATATCTTAAGACTGGTAAAAGATATTGACATAATTCCAACACATTCTTCCTTAGGAGACCTTGCTCCTTAAATGCCAAGTAAATTCAGTGCTCTTTGCTGACATGTCACACTACCTTTAATACCCATGGAATACTCCATGTGTCATATGTGAGGCTAAAACCAGCCTTTAATAACAACTTGGCTATTCAAATCAGCCTACAACATAAGGTGCAGATAGCTCCACACATGTGTAGAAATGGGTCTAAATACAGAACCAACACTCAACTTCTTTCCCACCTGAAATAATATCATAACTGCCCATTGTGAAGATCAAAGTCAATAGGACATTTGCCATGGTCATGCCTCAACTCGGATTATAAAGCCAGAAAGATATTCTCAGTACATGGGCCAAAGTATTCACATGGAAACTTTTATCACAGAGAAGTAATCTTCAATCAGAATTTTACAAAATTTAGATTTATATCTGGTAGGAGAAGAAGGGACTGATTCACCCATGCATACATTTAATATTGTGTTTTCTGGAAGGATAAACCTATAATAAGGACCTCAAACTGATGACTGAGATACCTTAAAACTCTTGAAAAGGGAGATTGAGAAAACGAAGACAAAAGACTGCATGCAGCCTACACACATTGCTGTGCATTATGTACACACAAGTTTCACTCCGTGGTTTCCATTGTTGCTACCAGTTTTTGTTAAACAATTGAACTATACTACAATATGGTGGTACACATCCCAAATGACCATCTTCCATGAGTTTTCCATGACTTCCAATTGACTGATATTTCCAGGGCCTCAAAAAAAAAAAAAAACAGTCTGCATATATTTCCATCTTTTTGCCACAAACTTCCCGAAACTGCCTGATTTGGGAATTATGAGTCCCAGTACTATTTCCTATTCACTATGTTGTAATCCTTACTTATATACCTGCAACTAAACCTGGTAAACCAATAGCACCAAGAGAGAGAGTACCCTCACTCCACACAACGAGGAGGTAAGCAGAGGGGCAATGTACATTAACATATCTGAACATTGAAAAAATCTCACCAAGTCCGCTTCCAAATCTTCCCTGACTTTTCTAGGACCCACCCTTTTTCACCACCCACAAGAGGAAACTTTTCTGCACATTTTAAAGTCAATGAATTTTTCCTCCAGAATATTCCTTTAATAGTTAGGTGGAAGTCTGTGACCATGGAAGTGACAAGAACACACCCAACATCATATGAGAATCATCAGCTACTCAATCAACCAAATGCATCAGACAACCCTTGAGATGACCTTGATGAGATAATAGTTGATACCAGATGGTGAATCAAGAGACCATAATCCCTGCTCCCAGGTACCTCCTTCATAATCTACAAATCTGCACAACCTTGGAAAGTTCTGAAAAATATTTCTGGCAGATCAAACAAACAGAGCACTATTAGATGCTACCTGCAGTGCAAATGGAGCATAAACTTACAAGAGGTGTTAAGACTATTCCCTGACATTACCTGTAAATAATGCTTCCCCTGGTGTTTCTTCACACCTGGGATTCAAGCCAAGTGAGTATGGAAGAAAAAGGTATCATTGACGATTATTAGCTGAATCAAGGTTTGGAGTTTCACACCAAAAAGAGAATGTACCGGTGTGAAGTCCACCACCCACCTTTGATTCAGCCGAGAAAATCTCTCTCTTCAGTTGAACAATGGCATGAATATGTAATTCTTTCACATTTTTGCTCCAAATACTTCATAATGTGCCTCGACTCAAGCCATGAGTTGTCATCAAATAACAAAAAAAAACCCTGCATTCATCTTCTTTGACTTTATTCAACACCACTTTCATCTGAACATTTGATGAGGCTGCAAAAACACTGCTGCTTAAAGTAACACAATTCCATTGAAACACAAACAAAATCAAACACAACAGTAACAGCAGAATATTTTTGACCAAAGACAATCCACAAATTTGTTTTGTTTTAAAGAGTTAGGATAAACCATTGCAAACATCAGAATCTCTTAATTTCTTTGCAATGTCACTGGACCATTAAAAAAATACAATACCAATAAATATATATAATATTATGTAAGTTCAATAATCAGCTTTAATACTGAATGACTCATTGCACCTGGTGCCGTGCATAAAGGGATGGAGTAGGGAAAACAAGTCAGGGAGCCACAACTGGAACAAAAGCCATGGCCAGTACCACTTAAACCGACCAGTTAGGAACTGAGATGTAAAACCTTGTCTAACTTACTTTCTATTGAAGTAGATGACCCACTTTACTATATCAATGTTCCCATATGACTGTCAATCATCTTGAACTGTGTTTATTTAAAAGAATTGACATGATCTTTGATATTATGACACCAATAAGAATAACAAAGTATTGCAGCATTTCATCTTACTTAAAGCATAGCTTAAAGCTTTCATCAGTTGCTTGGGTCAACAGACAAAGATGTTGGAAAGAAAAAAAGAGTGAGCGCTTATGCTAACCTTCAACATCGTTTTCTTAAAAAGGGTAATACAGAAGAAGTATGTGCTGCACCCTTTGAGTAAATCAATATCAGAGCTTACATTTCTTGAGCATGCTATACACTTCAGATAATATTCCAAGTACTACATTCTTCTAACCTTATCTTAAAAGCTAACAAACACACAAGAATTAGTTTGTTTGAAATGGGAGTAATTCTTGGAGGTTTAAATGCCAGTTCAAGTAATTGTCAAAGGTAGTCAACATCGGTTGCTGATAATTCAATGAAGGTGAGTCACAGAATTCTTAACAAAACCATGAATACCAGATCATCGAATTACCATTCCAACAACCTCCAGATATGGAGATATATATAGGCCTACTCTTTAAATCTTGCATACATTTGGTTAATATGTTTGATCTTTCAAGGTCTATTTTTGAAAAAAAATACTTTTTCCTTTTGTTGTAGACTGAAAAAAGAACACACTTTTTTGGTCTTCCAACTTCCAAATATGAATATGTTGGTCTACATGAATCACAACATTTATATCAACACAGAAGTAAAAGCCAGATCTATTCATTAATTCCTTGAAACAACTAAAATGTACTCCAGTTTTCAAGCAACACTTCTCAGGATTCTAGGCTACAGTCACTATATGCCAGTCTGCATGGGCATCAGCATATTTTTCTTATGCTGCAAAAATGTTGGGTTCAGGATTTGATATCCCCCTCTCCCCATGATGGCCACCCATGCTGAACTCTTTGACAAGCACAACCTACCACCATGGCTCTTAGAGCTTTTGCACAGCTAGGCTATAATGTGTGTGATGTGAATACAGCTAGTGCCATAAACCACTTTTCAAGCACCCCAAACCCATGTGAACTGCAAAACCAAATAGACAATCAGACTTTAAACTGGGGGAGAGGTTAGGACACCCTTAGGCTTCACTTGTTTACTTTCTCAGCTGTACACAATAGTGTCTTCTGAAAGTACATTTGCTTTACTTGTAATACCCCTATTATCAAATAAAGTACTCTCTCTTCTCTGAACATTTCATCCAAATAGCGGTCACTTCAGAAGTTATAAAAAAACAAAGGAGCAGCATTGATCTAAAACTTGAGCCACTAACATCCCCCTCTTATAGGATAATAGAGAGGGGCTACTCAAATTTAAACTCCAAGAAGAGACCACTCAATTTTGAAAATGACAGTTAGTGGTCCATTGAATAGATCTTTAAGCAGAACAAAGAAAAGATTGAAGTTGAGGGAATTAGTTTCAGCCATCACCCTCTAAGGTGACCCGTTGGTACCCCTAATCCTTGCCTGAAGCGACCAACAGTTTTTCACTCCACAGAGGAGAAGGCCTGCCTCTCATTGTGACTGCAATGAATGTCTGAGACCACAGTATAGTTAAGGTCCTATCAAAGCCATACAGTTGTACTGTGAAGCAATCTGTTAACATCATTTTAAACCATTTAAAGTATTCCCAGCTGTTTTGTTCCATATGGGCAACCCAACATACTCCCACCTCATGTCTTTCCTCTTATTCCACATACCTCCTCCCCACGGACTTCCTATACATGGACAGAGCATACTGCAGGGTATATTGTCATGACTGTATGTGTGAGAAAAAATGCACCAAAATGGCCGTCTGCTATGAGTTTGTGTGAAAGTTTGGACTTGTTCAAGTATGTTGCCATATTTTGCAAGAAAGTTGAAATATTTTGAAATATGGCAAGATAAGGTCAAAATCACTTCACATATTATGCAGGAATATGATATTGTTTCCCATTCAAGTTAAACTTTTGCTTAAAATATTACAGAGTCGTCATCAAATCAGACGATTTAGAGCTTCACAGTGGCCATCTTGGTGCTCCTTTTTAGTCCCAGCCGGTGGCAACCATCTACGGATAGAGCGTATACGTTACATGCTGTGTCCATGTATACAAGTCCGTGCTCCTCTCTTATATAGGCCTAATTTATCCATTTACCTTTAGAAAGTCCACTTTGGGGATATTTCAAGGTAAGCATATTTTGCTATGAAACCAGGAAGTTTATTTTAAAGAGCCAAATACTGTCACCCCAAACTACAATTCTTGTAGGGGTTAACAGAAATTCTCAATTGGCTCAGCTCTTTGATTGACAGCTAATTCAAACGGAAAGGTACCAATGCTTATATTACACAACATGAACAGGAGAGTGTTTTGATAATACAAACATTGAGCTTTTCTTTATTCACCCAAAAGCAATAAACTGAAATTGTGTCTGGATGGGGATGAAGTTCAGACAATTGTGGGAGGGCTTAAAGGGCGGGAGCAGTCACCCCAAATTGAAGAAGTGTAGTAGACTGTCCAGTTTCATGATTGGCTGTGGGGAGTCATGTGACAATGTTTCTTCTCTTCAAATGTGAAATTTACCAGAATTAACTGTTTGGTTTACCTTGAATATGCAGTAGTAAAGTCATGAAATGTACTTCAAGATACTTTCAAGAGAAATAAGATGAAAATTGAGTTGTTTAGCTTCTTCTTAAAGTTAAGTTTGGGGGGACTGCTCTTTACCTGTAAGTAAAAAGGTAAGCAGAATTGCCTTGGTAATGTTTGGCGTAAGAGAATTGGGCCTTTAAGGGCAAAAACAGTCACCCCAAGGTCATTTTGTAACAATGATAATTCTTGTAAAATTTCTTCTTACAGAGGTCTCTTCCAAGTACCTTTTATTTCAAGTTAGTGATTAAATATTGCATATCCAAGGTAAATCACTACGTTTCTGTCCATTCATTCCGCAATTTCACTGATGGAAAGTTTTGCTGCTTGATTCTCAAGAACCATCCATGAAATTGGGTAGATTAATAAACTAATTCAAATTGGAATGACTGCGTTTCCCTTTTACACTTGCTCAAAGGTTAAATGGTAAAAAGCTTTTTTTTTTTTCAAAATATTGGGACTATCCTTGATATTAAACATTTTTCAGGAAACCTTACTATAAAAGTTAAAGCAGTACCTTCATCCAAGACTGAACTTCTCCGAGCTATATTTAACAAATGAAAGCAGTTCCTCATTTGAAACAACCATTATTTTGCCAGCAGGCTTTACAAGGTTTCCATCTCCCTGAGAGACTAATCATGCCACTGCTTCTGTACCTACCCCTCTGTTTTACTTTTCACTGTCAATGAAAGACAAGTGTAAATATCCAATCATATTCAATTCATTTGTAATGCCCAGGTGATGGGCTAAATTTCCCTTCCAGGCCCCCCTTTTCCTTTTCTAGGTCAGCAAAAATAAATATACTTCCTTCAAGCCAGTATCTTCTGTGTTAGTGAACTTGGCAGAAAAATGTCAAATTGGCAACACAAGAGCACACAGCCTGTGTCTAAAAAAATAAAGACTAACACAAAATGAGGTTACACCACAAAAATGCCTGAAGACGGCAAAAATTAGGGAGTACTAGGGGCTGAACTGAAAATAACATCCAAGAAAATTGAAACAGGAACTGAAAAGTAAAGTCCTGTAACCAGCTTGATGTAGGACTTTGACAAGTCTTGGATATCAGTATGGCATGACAATTTGGGGTCAGCAAAGGAGAATTTCATTGAAGTAACTGTAATGCAACTTCACACTGACTAATTTTTGCTTGTTCAAGAATGCAATTGCAGAGATTTGGGAGACAACTACATACTTAGACATTTTAGCAATTGCACAATCATCCTGATCAAACTTACCCCACCCCTCTCAACCTGTGAAAGCCCCCTCATTGTGGGATCAAGACTTGTCACCACCCTAGTAAGTGAGTAAGTGAGGGTTACAAAAATTTTCCTGTAGGAGGAACTGCAAGAGGGGGGTGATGTATCTTTTATTGATTTGGCCGGACTAGTCCTGCAGAAGGACAGCTTTTGGTTCCCAAGACAGAAGGTGCACAAGACTGAACACAAGAAAACGTTCGCAAGAGCCACATTAAAAAGCTGCTGGCCTATATCCATTTTCAAACTCACAGGCTTTTCTCATTTCAATTATTCTTGCTCTCGGGAGCCTCTTTCCCCTTTTGGTCTCACCAACCCTTTTGCATTTATGGTCTCCCAAATCTTTTCCTCCTTTCAGTCTTGTGGACCTTTTCTTGTTTAAATTTTCAGTCTTGCCGACCTTCAGTCTTGTGAACCTTCAGTCTCGTGAGATGCCCGCGGTCATTGAGTTTAGTGCGATGTCTGCTACAGTTGTGATCAGTAGTAGCAGCTATTTTATTGGTCGGTCACTCCAACCAGTTGTTAATATTGGATCTAAAATGTCAATATTTTACTACACATTTACAGTTAATTAATACTTAACACTTTATAACAATTGCATTAACATCCCAAGTTTTGAATATATACCAGTGTTGAGACTTTTGGAAACCGGTTTTTACTACTCTCTCTCTCTCTCTCACAGTTACCTTCGTCAGTGTTAAATGTCTCTTAGTCTGAATACCAATGTTAAAGTGGCATATTGAGTTTATTTCAATAACTTAACAAGAGTCCTGAAAGGTACTACCACATGGCAATTATGTGTGGTTAAACTAGTCCAATTTCACATCTTTTAGTTCAGCAAAATGTTGAAAGTTTGATTTTCTGTATATCTTGACAAGTAGTCAGTTTGTGTATAAAAATTTAAAAAAAGTATGGAGTCAAAAACTTCGAAAAGAGGAACTCAATTCTAACTACTTGTTTAATATTTACTTGAATCTAGGACATGGGGATTGCCTAATTTCAACAAGATAGTACTTCCATGGTTTGATCAGTTGTCACTGAGTACATGACATAAGCTTTCCCGTTTGGAAGTTGGAGAATTTCACAGACCACTCAATGTGCCACTTTAAGACTCAAACCAAATTGGTCTGTGATCAAGATAAAAAATTTTTCTGAGATACTAATTACAGGTGAAACTTTATATCCACAATCAGCCTAAAGGGTGCAGCTATTTTTAAGAAACAATTTAAATGAAATATGGTGGCACAAAATAGTAAGTTATGACTCTGCGACATGAAGCAAACATTGATCAGTACTATGATACTCTCAACACATAAAACCGTTCTGCCGGAAGATTGATGCTTTGTATGTTCTCTTTGTTTAGAGCTTGGCTCACATGAAACGACAAATGATTACAGTTGTATCAAATGTCAACAAAGCCTTGCACAATGGGGAAACATCAACTAATTTACGATGATTGCTGGTTCAGATTTGCCGCCTTCTCCTGTCGCAATTCCGTCTCGCATTTTTTGACAATAGTGAAGGAAAGACGCATACGTCAAAAGCAAATTTTTGAGCCAAGTACAGGACAACTATATCTTCCCCCAAAACACCATACATGTGCCTAATTACAGGCAAGTGTTTACATGAAAGATATGCAAATCATGAGCATTCAATACTAAATTCAACTACAAAGCTGGATCTGCAATTTCAGAAATTTAAAATCTGATTTTTTTGTATCTTCTCAGTCTCCCATCTTCCATTCACTAAACATTTAACTGGGGACCATCAGCTAAAATTTGTCCAATTCTTTTGTGGATAATTTTACATTGAATATCCCTTTTCAAGGACAAATGCTGTCTCACCAATTCAAATTACTGTTTTAATCTGCCACATTTGTGATTGGCTCTTCAGAGACATGTGACATAGCTTTTCTTTCTAAATTATGAAATTTAGGAAAGAGTAACCCAATGGTTTTCCTAACAATGTTAAAGTATTTCAAAACAGATACTTAGAAGTGAAATAAAAAGAAACTGGTGGGATCTGGCTGTTTGTTCCAAAATAATTCTGGGGGCAACTGTATTTGTGTTTTAACTATTCAATGAATAAGAGGGTTAAAAATTACATGCCAACATCGAAGTTCATACAACCCACAAATGGTAGATGTCACTAGTGTTTGAAATTGTCTGTACTTGAAAATACCACCACAATAGCATTCTGCATTACACACAAATATTGAATCCAATATATTACAAATACCAGTAATCAGTCCTACATTTCTTCTTTTCTGACATCATGGACCTTTGCAAACAGCTAGAACAAAATATTCAGCCAAGAATATAAACAGCTACTGACAGTCCTCACCCTCTCTGTACCAGAATTAAATGAGGATACAGGAAATGAACCATTGTCATGGAATAAGGATCCCTGCAGGGCATCTCTATGGAATAATTTTGTTACTTAACCTCAGGTCAATAAGGTATATATTTCTGGATTTCAGGCTTTTAAAGTAAATCTATCAGCCATGACTAAACCAGTCATTTCAAGCCATTTTAAATAGCTTCTCTGAGCTTCATGCAAAGATTGAACTCAATGCAGCAAGCCATATCACCTTGCAGATTTTAATGTACCAGCCGCTGGGCAACCCAACGTTTGCAGGGAGATATGAAATTCAACTTTAAACAATGCATTTTGGTTCAATTTTAGGCTAGCTAAGTGAAACCTAGATGTTAATAATCTAGACTGGAACCATCGTAGTGTGTATTTCAGAGTGATAGACTTAGACACAGTATTCTTTCATGGCATGGTTATGTACACATGCGAAGTTTCTTGACAGCAGGCATTTCAAGCTTAGATGTATTAATGACGTTTCAGTTTCCCTTCTCTCTTAGGACAGAGGTTTAATTTAATCAAGAGATGTCAACTGGGATCTTATTCCTACAATCACAGCTTCTCCATAAAGTAGCTTGAAACTTCACTACAAACAAGCTATCACTGAGTGCTTGGTCTAGACATACATTTCATATTGTAATCCTATAAGAGAAAAGACAGCAATCCCATCTTGAAGAAGAGTAGTAGACTGTCCTGCTTTGTGGTTGGCTCTCAAGAGTCATGTGACAACATTTTTCTCCTTAAATGTGAAATGTGACATATACTACTGTTTACGTTGAATTATTGAATATGCAATATTCTGAGTGACCAGCACTGTTTGCCTCCAGGGCGTGAAATATTAATTGACTGCCGGCCTTGGAGGCTTGGAAAGGGGTCAATGGGAGTATCCCCTTCCCCTTTGGAAAAAAATTGAACATCTGAGGGTCCTAAGGTGCAATTCAGTGCAACTTTTGTGCAAATTTAACAGGAAAATCACCACAACATTTTTGACAGTTTCTTTAAGCTTTTCAGCCAACTCCACTCTGTTTTTGATCCCACTGTTCAATTTGTTATGTCTGATCCTCTTAGCACATCCACAATCAATCGCAAAATAGTCTGGCCTAGCATTACTATACTGGCAATATTACACTTGTGGCAATACTTACAGTTGCAGTAACACATAGGCCTGGGCCTTAAGACTTCAACTACTGTAGGCCTCCTTCACACACAGACTTTTCAGCTTTTTCATATGGCATTTGTATTCCAACCACTGTCAATCCCTGATTTGTCCAGTTTTCTGTCTATTTGTTTACCAAGAAAAATCTAGGATAAGCAATCACAGAGTGATAACTCACAATAGGCATCTAGACCTACACATGTTCATGGTGATCATAAACTACTAGAATATGACAGCACTTCAGTCAGTTAGTTAGTTCAGCACCTGCACAGTGAAACAGGAGCTGAACAAGGGACGAACCCAGCAACACTCTGATCGAGACATGCCAGGGTATTGTGCTCTACTGATTACACATTCATTTTATACATGCAATCAAATCAGTGAAGCTATTTACATAATTAAAATAGGCACTTAAAAAAACACTGTGGGTATATCAAACATGATATTTTTTCTTCAACCACATATGCAACCTGACGGTCAAGTCTATAGCTAAAACCTTGTCCAACACATCAGCTATAAAGCTAGGTACTTTTAAATTTGGCACACCATGCACTACATGGAAAAAAAGTTTTAGGAAAAGAAATGCAAGCAGCTGAACAAGAATAAAAAGCTTGTTTTTTGAAATTCTTCTGCATTTTTACTGTAACTAACCCTTGTGGTATAAAGTGGTATAACCACAGTGCTTTATGAGGTTCATAACACTAATGGATGGTATGCTAGCAATGTGTCATTTACTACTACAGTCTGACAGTCTATCAACAGTCTCAATATTAAGACTGAAAGTATGTTGGAATTAACCACAACCCTGCAATACTAAGAAATGAATTGATCACGTTTATGAAGTTTTCTTCAGGGGATCCAGGGGTTAATATATATACATTGAGTACCATGTATGCACTGACTGTATGAAAGTATACCCCCATCCAAGGGAAAAGGAGCACTTTATGAAGGCTGCAAGCAAGATCACTTCACCTCAATGAACTAGTCAACTTCTCAAACAAAACAATGTTATTGCAGAAAATTTCACATGGGAAATCTAGCCAGAGCATTTCACACAGTAAAGCTATGGTATCTGTTAGACATGGCTTAATCAGCTGGACCCTAGCCAGGTTGTGGTGTCTGGGATGGCCGGGGCACAATGGAATAGTGATCTTCATCCTTGGGGAAGGGATATCCCCCCTCCTGTTTGGATGATTTTTGCCTATCTGAGAGGGCTAAGATGCAAAATGGTGGACTTTCTAATATAAATTCACTGACATTACAGATGACACAGTGGCATGATAAGATATGTGTGGTACAGGATATAGGTTGCTTAAGTTGTTTGTGTGTGTGTTCCATTTTCACACCTAAAAAAGGAACCAACAGCCATTGTGTGTGATGCTCCGCATAAGCAATGGAGTCGGGAAAACAAGCCAGTAAGCCACAAAAAAAAGGCTGTGGTCAGCTCAACTTGAAAACCAATAGGTTGGAAACTGGACCATAAAACTTTAACTCCAACTCCATTTTTCCACAACAATAAAATTTCAACCCATACTATGAAATTTGGGGGGAGGAAGGCCCTTGCCCCTCCATTTCCCCAATCCCCCCCCCACTCACATACTACACTTTAGAAAACCTCGTTGGAGCTATTTCTGTTCAGAAATGTCTACATGTTTATTTAAACAGCATACAGCTTTTCATTCATAAGACATTAATTATTTGTTGTTACTTCAATAATTCTTAAATACAGGACTTAAAGCAATGATCCACTTACACCATATCTCTATGAGCATTCTAGTTTGTAATATGCTTTTTACTCCTAGCACATGCATGTGTATAGTATTCATTTCTATCACATAAACATCATGATGCTGTTCACTTTAATGGAAACCCTGTCCATGTGGCAATTCCTACAACCCCCTGGACCAGTGACTCACCACGATCAGCGCTAACTTCCCTAGCAATTTTGATTAAAAATGCAGCTTGTTTCACACATGACTGGCTACGATACTCCCCATGGATTCATCCTAACTTATTACTGATGGCACTTCAAGGGCATCCTAGAGTTAAGTTTACCCCGGTGAAGCGCTGTGCGATATCACATGCTCAACTAAACAATGACGTAAATTGAAAAATATTGATCTCACATTGTCTCACTTTTCTATTCCAGAGAACAAAATGATCACTCTCATAAACAGTCAATGACACAGACTTCCCTGAAATGTGCAAATAATCTTCAAAAGTGCAAACCGCACTAGTGTTTCAACCGTTATTATTTTTCAATTGCTGATGCAAGCACAATTGAATTGTACATTCACGTTTGATGTGAGATGTGTGCATCTTAAAGTCTAAAGCAGATCTTATGGAAAAAAGTCTTCATAAGACATTCAACCTCTTATGGTTTTCATTACTTGGCTGTTAACATGGCATAAAATTTTCTCAGGAAATTTGTTGGAGAAGTTGGAGAACACTTCAAACAGAAATTTTCCCTAGGAAAGTAATTTCCTGTTAATGGCATATGAAAGCACTTTAAAACAAACAAGAGATATATGACATCTGGAGATGCAAGAATGAACTGAAAAGCAAGGCTGTCACAAAAAATTCTGTCTTCTGAATTCGCACAATTTTGTCTTTTCTTCCCTGCACTCTGCTTTAAGTTGTGCGGTGAGCAGCCTAAAACATTCCCATTTATTTATTTTTTTTTTTCCATCTCATTTATTTCGAATTTTATAGTCATTATTTAGAACTTTTAGCATTACAATGTTTACAGGACGAAACTTAAAACAACAATCAATTACTTCAAATTATATTATAGTTAGGTGTATACAGCCTACTCGTCTTCGAACAATAATTGGCAGGAGGAAAATGTTTTTTTGAGTTCCTCATATAATATATAGCGTTTTGACACCTCTGGAGATCCTTTTTTCTACTTCTATTGCAAACTTAAACTTGTAAATGAAATTGTCGATTGTAGGGAGAGAACAGTTTTGCTTCGATTGATAGATAAAATATTTGACATGAAAAATTAAAAAATTTAATGGGTGTTTGTGAAGTAACTTGAAACCAAAATAAATATCCTCCTTGGAAAAGAAAAACTGTTTCCCATTTATGTTCACTTAAAATGTCAATCAAAATTTGTCAATACATGATTTTGCATTTTTGGTGTACATGTCCTATGCATTCCAAATGAAATGCTAGAAATTTCAGCATGAATGGTCACCATTTACATTCAACGGTTTTTCAAGCAATTGAAAACTTGAAAAAGGCAATTAATGCAAGGAACAAGCAGCGAAAATTCCAGCATTAATGCATAGTTACACAATAAAGGTACATCATTCTTGATAACTGTTACTACATTTGCATACACCTTTCAGCACCAGACTAACCACAGAATATTTCATAGGATGGTTGTTACTGTCCAATAGTTGCAGTCAATTCATTAATTGTGTTGAGATCTATTGAAGTATTTGAAAAGCATACTTAGTACCTCCTTCATTGATTCAGTCTATGACACTAAGTTCCTCAAGAATGTGTCAGTCTCTTTATCAATAGGGAGACTGGTCTTTTGAGCAATAAATTGTCTCTTACAAATAGACAAATAAATGATCTGCCAATAATAGGTGTAGGGGGTGCACAAAAGACTTCATCACACTGTAACACTGGCAAAGCTTGTCACATGATTTTCAAGGCTATTATAAACATTGCACAACTGAGTAGAGGTATGATTAGTATATAGTGAACACTTCTTCCAGGTGTGCTAGTAATACTAACAAGGATTAGCAATGAACTAGAAACCTTTTGAAACCAATGTCACATCCTGCTCTCATAAAGCATTGAACTTTTTAACAGGTGTAGGTTGCCACAAATCCATTCATTAGTTAATCAGACAGGGTTTTTTAAACCTCAATTTACAACCTTCTGACTTGATGTTGAGGCACCCACTGCTTTTTACAGTTGAGTTAGTTAGATGGAGTTTTACCGCCCGGTTTCCACCATTCTGCAAGTCAAGCCGGCCACGGCCTGTTTTCCAGTTGCAGCTCACTGGCTTGTTTTCCCTACTCCATTGCTTATGCGGAGCATCACACGTACAATGGATGAAGGTTCCATTTTTAGAGTCTTTGGTATGACTTGACCTGGGAAGCGAACCCGGGCCTTCCGCATGAGAAGCGGACAATCTACCGTTAGACCAACCATGTAGTCCTTTTTACAGTTGAGAAGCACTGGATTATTTTCCCTACTCTACAGCTTGTGTGGGCACATCATACCCATATAATGGCTGTAAGTTCCAATGTAAACGTCTTTGGTGTAAGCCTTGACCTGGGAATTGAGGAATTAAACCCCCACCCTACCCGACAAATGCATGCCCTACCACTAGATGAAACATGCAGCCCACAAATTCATTGGTCTGAGAGGTCAAGTAACCTAAAATCCCCATGGTTAGCTTGTGTCGCTTTACAGTCCTCTCTCAGGATGTTAATTAATAGTAAGAGCATCTGCCTCTCATGGGGAAAGCTTGGTTCTACTCCCAGGTCGATTCATACCAAAGACTCTAAACAAGGAACCTACTGCCATTGTGCATGATGCTCCGCATAAGTAATGGAGTAGGGAAAATCAGCCATTTAGACACAAGTGGAAAAAAGGCCGTGGCTGGCTCGACTTGAACCAAAAGGATGGAAACTGGGCCATAAAACTCCATCTAACTAACTCAGGATGTTTATCATACCTGATGTACCTAGTGTGGTAGGTTAGGATTAGAGATGCTGAGTAAATAGGTGAGAGTACTATAATAAATTGTATGATAATATATTATGAATTGGGGGAGTCAAGGCATATGTGGCCCATAGCTCCCACCTGCCAAAAGGATAAGCCCCCTGGAGGTGATAGCCAACATGGTTGTACCATATTCCGCCTTTGCACCCCTTTCAATCTATTCTCGTAGAGTACAATAATATTTGCCCATATACACCTCCCATATAAACCCTCATAGAGAACAAATATGTCAATTAAAGTGGTATTTTAGATATACATTACCTGCTGCTATGCTTATATGTGTACCAACACACAAGTGTACCCTTGTGAAGCATGCATGAGTATGGCACAGTATTTCTGGCAATTTACCTCTTTTCCAATACACTGTTTTGGGGTACATGCACTCCTGCAACCATGCTGCAACTGTACTTATATTCAGAGTACATGCACCCCCACCGCCATTTGAACCCCTGAAGTACTGCATGGCAGTTTTGACAACAAGCACATAGAATTTCTGCTCAATGTGCTCACTGCATGAAGAGTACAAAGCACCTCTGCCAATTTGAACAACAAATGTTCTATCAAGTGGTTTGTAAAAAAAAAAAATTGCTCCTTAAATTCCAGAAGTAAAGGATACTAAAACTCTCGTTACTTTACAGAAAAACACTTACAAAAGTGATTTAACAAATACCGTCCTCCACGATAACATCTTAACATCACCCTGAAACCCTTAAAATCTTTCAAAGGCTGCAGTACTGGCATCAGTTACTCACATTTAAATTTTAAATGAAACCCTCTCTAAAATCTTGCTGAAAATGGAAGGGAGGAGGAACTGAGTCTCCCATCCAACAGTTTTAAAGAGATTTTTCATTGGTTTAACAATCAAGTATTAAAGCCGAATAATAGGCCTCTCTTCGGCTCCTCAGTAGTTATGCAAAGTACTTAAACAAATGCTAAGTCTAGACTCTGGTCTCCACAACAGTTCACTAACATCTCTATGCAGAACTTTCACTTTCTTGGTTAAGGTATAACAAGTTTCAAATTCATTCAGGCATTACTTGACATTTCTGCACTGATTTATTGTTTATTGGTAAATTGACTACACCATAATGAAAGGAAAGATAGATTTCAAACAATCCTTGATTGGTGTTCAGAGATGCTGAAAAATCTAGAACATTTGAACACATCTTAAAAGCTTTAAGGCAGGAAAGTTTACTAAAGGTTATTTGCATCTGAAAACTCTCCTGTAAACTCCTCCATTACATTCAAGTTTATCAGTGCTAACTCACTTGCATATTATACTTTAAGAAGGTTATAATTAGACCTGACATTTAAATGCACTTTTAATTTTGCTATGACATTTCTGAGACAGAAAATGAAGCTGGAGTGATAACTTTTCAAAATTAATTTCAGAAAATCACTTTTAGTCACTTCCAGATTAAGCATTCACCAAATATGTGATCAGTGTCAACCATCATCACTGACGGTTTTGCTAAATAAACCAGTAAATCTCTTTCAAATGAATGTAATTTAAAAATTGAAAAATAAGGGCTTTTTCATGAAATTTATTACCTGCCTAACTAGTCTTGTTCTAAAGGTCCATGCCACACTAGGTATTGGTACAGACCAGTGCAATTCATTCATAAGTGTCTCTTACTTTTGCCAATACTGAACAGTAGTTTTACTCAAAAGAGTTGATGAAGGATTCTTTGCATCAGATAGAACAGGGAGATGGAGCTGAAGACAAAATGGAGTAGACAGCATAACCACTGGAGTCCTTTATGGTAGGGAACAGTTCTACTTCAAATTTAGGTTAGAGCAGGTTTCTAACCAATTGGTTAAAGTCTGGCAGGTCTCAGAATTTTTTTCAGTTGTGTTTCATTGTCTTTTTTCCCTATTATATTTTTAATTGCTTAAATGCTAAGCACCAAGAACAATGGTACTAGCTTCCATTTTGAAAGTCTTCCTTATGACCCAGTGTTCATGGAGTCAAACTCCAGATTTAGCTCTCATCTGAAAGTCTGAAGATCTAACCACTTAGCATTATGCAGAATTCAAATTTTTGGGATCAAATGTTCCTCCCATTTTTTCATTTCATTCCCCCCAAAGTTGTGCAAAATTTTGCAGAAGTTATAAGTGGTAAAGATTCCCCAAAACTCCCTGGTTTGGGAGTCTGTGAGGGACGATACCTACCTCCTATCACCCTATGTATACCATTTATACCTATACTTACCGTCTGGCAACCTTTGACACCGTGGATATCCTACCAGCAGAGGGCGCATAGCACCCCATGGCTCCATACTGCATTTTGCCGACACCAAGGGTTTGGCATCAGCAACCCCAAGAGGGAGAAGTGCTCTACCTGCAGGAGAGAAGACATCTATAAGACAAACAAGACAGCCTAAGGCCTACGCAAGTGAGTTAGTCTTACCTCGACGGAGCGTAATCCTGGTCTCGGCCGGCGGACGGTGACTGCATGTACTGGTCAGAGTCCGTCCCTACATACGTGACAAGTGATGCAAATGGGTTAGAAGGCATAGTGGTCCTCTGATGGTAGGTAGAGCAGGATGGTGACTGGAAGGCGGACAACGGGAGGGATGGTGATAGGAGGTAGGTATCGTCCCTCACAGACTCCCAAACCAGGGAGTTTTGGGGAGTCTATTTCGCTCCTCACCTACCTCCTATCACCCTATGTATTGACTAGCACCGCTGAGAACGAAGGGGGGGCCGGACGCCGCACGTCACCGACCCCAAGGCAGCCCTGGCGAAATGTCCATCCCTCGGAGAGACGTTGGTGAGGTAACACGATACAAAGGTAGAGGTTGTCTTCCAGGCAGCTGCCTTCATGATGTCATCCAGGCGGACCCCACGAAACCAGGCCGTCGAGGAGGCTTGGGCACGAAGGTGGTGGGCGTGCGCTGACTGGCCGTCCGAAACATGAGGGGTGATTAGGTTGACGAGCCACCTAGAAAGCGTGTCTTTAGAAGCCCTGGAATGGAGGGACTTCGGCAGGAGGAAGAGGGCGTCTGTTTTCCTAACTGGCTTGGTCCGTTCCAGGCATCATTTAAGAGACCTCACCGGGCAGACCTTTCTGTCTTCCGAAATGGAGGAGGAGGATGCTATGACAGGGAGGAACATCTCAGCCGGGATGAAGGGCACTGCCTCGTTCTTCGTGAGGAACTGAGGGTCTGGTAACAGGAAGACACCATTATTGCTGAAACGAAGGAGGATCTTATCCACCGACAGGGCGTGAACTTCGCTGCGCATCCTTGCCGAAGCAGCTGCTACCAGGAACAAAGTCTTGTAGGTAAGGAGCTCAAGTGTCGCATTGTGGATCGGTTCGTACGGGGCTAGAAGCCATTTTGGCGAGGATGTCATCCACCGACCAAGCCGGAACTAGGGTTTACGAGGAGGTCTGCAATGGAACTTTCCCTTGAGCAAACGAGTGATCGCTGCATTGGTACTCATAGTGGAGCAGTCATGGAACCCTGAATGTATGGAAGCAATAGCTGACCTGTAATTGCGGATAGTATTAAATTGTAAGAGGGTGAGCAGAAAGTCCGATATTGTCTCTAACGAAGCCTCCAAGGGATCCACATTTCTCTCCTTTACCCACTGTCTAAAACGCTGGAGTCTTGAACCGTAAGTGGACCTGGTGGACGGGCGTCTAGCGTCTGCTGCAATCCTTGCAGCTTCCTGTGAAAGGCCCTGATCTTCAAAGTGTCTCACGAAAGATTCCAGGCTGCTAGATGCTAGATGCGTTGGGTGAGTAAGTTGCCCTTGAGCGGAAGCTGGAAAGGTAGATCCACTAGTAACTGAAGGAGAATTGGGAACCAGGTTTGTCTCGGCCAAAGAGGGGCCACTAGAAGGACGTCCGCCCGAGATTCTCTGATCTTCAGGATCAGACACCAAGGGGGGAAAGTGTACACGTAAAGACCGTCCCACGACAGTGACAACGCGTCCGTTGCCCATGCTTGCGGGTGATAGAACCTGGTGCAATAAACTGGAAGTTTGTTGTTGTTCTGAGATGCAAAGAGATCCACTGACGGGCAGCCGTACATGTCGAAGAATAGGTTGGCCCGGGCTTGAGAGAGAGACCACTCTGTCTCCCGCAGAGTGCCCCTTGACAGCGTATCTGGCATGACGTTCTTGCTCTCTGCCAGGTGGGAAGCCCTGATGGAGATGTTGAAGTTCCGACAAATGTGTAGCAGTTCCCAAGTTTTCTTGCAGAGGGGAAGAGATCTGGGTCCCCCTCGGTGATTGATGTACGCCACAGTAGTGGAGTTGTCGCTGAGGATCGTGACCACCCGATTCTGAAGGTCGTACTTCCACTTGTCGATGGCTAGACAGACCGCTTCCATCTCTAAGATGTTGATGTGAGGGAGGGGACTTCCTTCGGACCATAGACCCTCCGCTGTGGAAGAACGCCAGACTGCTCCCCATCCCAGAAGGGAGGCATCCGTAGTGATGACCGTTGATGGCCGCTGGTCCTGGAAGGGGACACCTGAAGTCAGATTGGAGTGGATGGTCCACCAAAGCAAGTGGGTCTTGATCTCCTGATCCAGAGGGACCCTCTTCTGGGGGGGGTCTTGCGAAGGGGCGAAAAATCGGAGGAGGTAAACCTGGATTGGCCTCATAAACAGCCGGCAGTCGGGAACCACGTCCACAAGACTTGCGAGAAGACCAAGAACCTGAAGCCAAAGTCTTACTGGAGCCACTCTGCGAGCAAGCAGGCGGTAGATTGTTCCTCTGAGGGAGTTGAGTCTGCCCTCCGTCGGAAAAGCCTTGCCTGATATGAAATCGATAGATGCTCCCAGGTAGCAGACTTTCTGTGATGGGAGTAGGGAAGACTTCTCCCTGTTGATTACTGTACCCAGCCTAAGAACTCGAGGAGGGAAACCACGTAATCTGCTAAGACCGAGATCGCTTCTTTGGAGGGACCTAGGAGAAGCCAGTCTTCTAGATATGTACGTTGAGACCCTTTCGTCAGAGGAAAGCGAGAACTACCCTTGTAACTCTGGTGAACACCCTTGATGCTGTGGAAAGGCCAAACGGAAGAGCTTGGAAAGCGAAGACTCTGTTCTTGTAGCGGAAGGCTAAAAACCTTTGGTGGTCGGTGTGAATCGGAACATGTAAAAAACCCGTCTTTGAGGTCCAGAGAGCAGGTCCAATGACCCTGACGAAGGGTGGGAAGTATTGACTTGAGTGTTTCCATCCTGTATCTCTTGGGTCTCACGAAGAGTTTGTTGAGAGGCTTCAGATCCAAAATGGGCCTCCAGGAGTCGGGCTACTTTGGTGTGAGGAAAAAGGACGAGCGGTACAGAGGACCTTGGAGGTTGCACGTCTCTGTGCGGGTGGAGGAGCTGAAACTCTACCCTGTACCCGAAAACAGCAGGTTCCTGACCCATGGGTCCGGATCTAGGATCTCCCAACTTTTGCAAAGTCTTGAAGTCTCCCCCCTACCGCCGGGAGAGGTGCAGAACTGGGGCCCCTCCTGGAAGTACCTCTAGCCTTAGAAGCTGGTCTCGGGAATCCTGACGTTTGGCGAAACTGGCGTCGAGACTGGCCTAGGGGCCTTTGGCGAAACGAAGTGGCCGTGCGAGGCCCGCAGCTCTGAGAATAAGGGAGAGATCTTGAAGAGAAGTTCAAACTACCTTGTCGAGAACGCGGAGGAGAGCGCCTGGGCTTTGGCGGTCTGCGCACCGGGGGGATGCTGAAGTTGGCTTTGTTCAGGTCCTTCCTCCTCTTGACCTCTCCGTCCCACTGCTCCTCAAACTTACCGGCGAACAAGTCCGGACCGGAGCTAGGGAGTTTGACAAATCTACGCTTGAAGTAATCTGAGGGAAGGCGGATAGAGTCCAGGACAATCCCTCTTCTCTCACTTGAGGCCCTAACTGCTATTTTTGCAAACTGGTCATAGGAAAGCCCGACAACGGGACCCAGAAGATTATATCAAAGCGGCCGTATCCTTCCTCGGAACTTAGGGAGTACATTGTCTAAAGGGCTTCGCCAGGACTTCCGTCAGCAAAAGGAGAGAGGATGCGAACTTAAGCCCCGAGCGGGCAGCCATATCCACACCGTCCCAAGGCTTCAGCGACTTCTTTACAGGTAACGCCTTGAAGTTCCCTTTAGAATCGACCATACCGCCGCCTTCAAATGGTCAAAGCAAGCTGTGGGAATGGGGAAGAAAAGGTTCTTCCAATGTTCTTCCTTGACATAAAAATTGGAAGCCTGTTTCTTGGGAAAGGCCCTCCAGGGCTTGAGAGAAGCCTGTACATCAAAACGGCCCAGGCATTCGCATCAACCGACATGGAAACTCTGCTAGAGGAAGCTGGTTTGTTCAGAGAAAGACGAGAGCGTCTAGAAGGATCAGGGGCTGGAATCGGTTCCACCAGGAACCCCAGCTGGTGTCTAACAATGTCTACAGCCTTCTCGAAAGCCTCTCTGGACAAATCTGTGCCCAGGAAAGGGGCCTCATCCTCTGAGGAGTACTGGTGCTCTGATGAGACTGGGTATATGTCCTCCAGATCCTGACCTTGAGCTGGAAACCCATATTAAAGTCGCATTCTTGATCTGGATCAGAGGCAGACAGAGATGAAGGAGCCTCTGCACGTGAGAGCTGACCTTCCCCTATCAGCGAAACCGTCCGGGAGTGACGAAACTAGGAGACTGTACGATATTCTGGCTATGTGCTGCTAACTGGATCACAGAAAGAGTCAGTGTTGAAACTAACTGGGCGATTGCCTCTGTCGGAAAGGTATTCCTGTGGCATCGCTTGAGTCTTCTGCGCCATCTGTGGCCTGAAGACGACGCTTCTTAGAAGAGGCTGGGGAACGATGTCCCTTGCGGCTTCTTCTCGGGGAAGCCTCGACGGAAACGTCCGACTCTATGACAGGAGAAAACTCCTGACGGGGTTCCTGAGGCAAGCCCGCCCACAGGAGACCAGAGCAAGTATGGGCCTGAAGGCTGATAACACGGCAGCAACTATGGGCCTGAAGGGCTGACACACCAGGAACCGAAACTGACGGAACCGGCAACTGATGAGCTGAAGCTGATAACACAGCAGCCAAGGAAACTGAGGGGGCTGTGGCAGACACAACAGATGCCCCCTTGGTCAGTTGTAGTGATGACTGAAGTGAGGTAGACTGGAACTGAAAATCCTGAGCCGAAGTTGAAGACGGAGCTGAGGTAGACAGTAAGGAAGAGTCCAGAGGAGGATTTGTTTGTGGCGGAACGGTACCACAACCTCCCGGGAGATTTGTATGTGGCGGAACGGTACCACATCCCCCTGGTAGCTGATCCTGAGCCAATGTTGAAGACGGAGCTGAGGTAGACAGCAAGGAAGAGTCCAGAGGAGGATTTGTTTGTGGCGGAACGGTACCACAACCTCCTGGGGGATTTGTTTGTGGCGGAACGGTACCACATCCCCCTGGTAGCTGATCAGCCTGTGACATTCCACTGACACGACCGGATCTACGGCCCGCAGACCCGGTAGATAAGTTGCGTTGGGTCCCTCACAAATATTGCATGTCCTGTCTCTAGTGCACGGTCTGCAGGCAGGACAGACCTCGTGAAAATCCCAGGCTGCAAATGGTCGATACCTCTGGCACCTGGTACACTTAGGTTTGTCTGGACAAGGAAAGAAGGAATAAAAACAACAAAAACAACACTGCCCCTACCCAAAGGGTTGGGGAGGGGTAAAAATAACACATAAACAGGCAGAATTAAATAAATTAGCATGAAAAACATCAATACAAATGAGGCACGATAACAATTAAGCCATACACCTGTAAAGTATAGTAGTAATTCAGATGGTAATACAATAACAAATAAGCTGTATCCCTGTAATACAGAGAATATAAAAAGGTAACACAATAACAATCCCTGTATCCCTGTAATACAGAGAATATAAAAAGGTAACACAATAACAATCAAGTTGCATCCCCATAATACAAGCTAGCATTCAAGAGGTTAGCAGTAACAAAGAAGTGAGAATGCAAGACGATCAGAACAATAACATTGTAAAGCTACGATCGAAACCCAAACAATACATCACAGTAAGAGAGTGCAACAAGGCACAAAACAACGATGTAGGCAAGCTAACAGCAACGATACGTTGTCTACACCGTTTACCCGAAGGCGACGTAACAAAAAGGCGTCGGACGGGTCGAGTGCGAGAAGGCTAAACTAAAAGGTCTACTCGCTCGGGGAAGCCGCGTAAGTGAAAAATGAGCCAACATACACGGCTACCGGGAGGCCGGGAAGCCTGGTTCCGCCGGGAAAACTCCCGCGGAAACAAGAAAACCCCTGGGGTGGGGGGGTTCCACCCGACTAAGACCCGAGCGCGGGCCTACCGGCCCGACGGACAGGCGGAGGGGAAAAAGGCCGCTAAACAACGGCCCCGGAACCGCAGAACGCCAGCCTACCGTAACTAAGAACGCTAGCCTAACGTGCTAACCAGGAGCCTAACCACCTAAACTCCCGAAGGAGTAGAATAAGAAAGAGGATACTCATCGTCTTCCTAGGAGGCTTGGCAGGGTTGACCACGATGTAACAAGAACTCCAAAGTAATATCCGATATTATTCCAAATAATTTCCAAGTAATAAATCCACAAGGAAAGAATCCAAGTTCAAGAAAGAATAACAAAAGTCGCCAGACGTAAAACACACGTCTAAACGCGAGTTAGGCAAAATGGAGTATGAAGCCATGGGGTGCTATGCGCCCTCTGCTGGTAGGATATCCACGGTGTCAAAGGTTGCCAGACGGTAAGTATAGGTATAAATGGTATACATAGGGTGATAGGAGGTAGGTGAGGAGCGAAATAGACTAATATTTTTTCTGTCTTAGCCCTCAAAATTAAATAGCCCTACAACCATCACATGTTTAGGGGGTACCATGGTACTATTAATTAGTACTAGACCTTTTACAGTAGATAATGATACATTAAGTTAATAGGAGGATCAAAGTACACTCTTACATCAAAAGAGTGAACTTGATCACTCTCAAATAGAATGAAAAGAGTAAATTTACTTCCAGAAGAGTGAAATCTACTCCAAAAAGAGTGAAATTCACTGCAACTAATTAGACCAATGGTATCTGCCACGCACATTCCTTGTATTCTTTGCCTAAAAGTTTCTTTCCTTTAAAAAAGAAATTCTTAATACTATTAAGGGTTTTTCATTTGTTTCAGGACAATTAGCCTACTGTACTTCTTCATTCAACATACAAAGTTTACTTTGACAAAGACTTCCTCAACCTAGCTACAAATTTTCCTCCCTATAGAAAAGAAATTCTTAACACTAAAGGCCCAATATCTCTTACCCCAAACAGTACCGTATCAATTCTCCTAACCTTCTTACTTAAGACCCTTCCACAATTGTTTGAAATTCATCCTCATCCAGATACAATTTAATATTATTGATCCAGGGTGAGTATAGATAAGCGCCCAGTGTCTATCAAAACACTCTCAGTACAGTTCATGCTGTTTGAATTAGTTGCCAATCAAAGAGCTGAGCCAATGGAGAATTTCAGTAAACCCCTACAAGAATTCTAGTTTGAGGTGAGAGGATTGGTCCTTTAAGTGTATTTCATTTAATTGTGCTAGGCAGATGACTGTATAAGTTTTTTCTTTAAAGGCAGTCATTCGTCACCCCAAACTACAGTTTCAGTATGCATATCAAAACTCTCAATTGGTACAGCTCTTTGATTGGCATCACATTCAAACAATGCATCATAGCTAAATTACACAGCATGGGCACTGAGAGTGTCTTGATTACACATTATGGACTTATATGGCCACTGGGACAAGCCATGAACCAATAAACTAGGATTTTGTCTGGATAAAGATGAGTTTTAAATAAATGTGGGAGGGGCTAGAAGTAAGTAGGTTGGGAGAATTGAACTGTTTGGGATGATGAAAATATGCCTGTAACATACAAAGTTTACTTGGACAAAGACTTCTTCAACCTATCTACAGATTTATAACATTCATTACTTCTAACATCATCTTCATGTCAGTCTATTTCCTCAGCACATTAGCTCTTACAGATATCAACCATTGGTTAATATGATACCCACATTCTATTTTTGCTATTAGTCAGTTTTTTATCTGCGATAATATGAGAACGAGACTTGATCTCAGCTACCTGGAACTAAAGGGCATGAAGATTCTAATTGGATAATTGACACCTAAAGATATACATTTCCGAATCATCTACCACCTAGGTGAGCCCACATAGAATGAACCTAACATCTCCTATGGTGTCATATATAGAACCGAGGATTACCTCCAAGCATAGAAGACCCCACCATATACTGTCTTTGATACTTGCCGCACCTGTTTCACACATCAATAAGCGCAGAGGGATGAACCTGACAGCCTAGGAGAAGGTGATCCTGTGAATTACTGATGTGTTTCAATGGTAAGATAAGATGCAATACATCTTGTTGATCTTCTAAAGAGATGCAGGGTGATCAAAGAGTAGTATGGATGACTTGCTCTGCTTTCACAAAATGCATTAAAGGAACACTAAATTTAACAATATCTGAAATTTACTATCCCTCAAAATATCACCACAGTACTTTTGTGAGCTTTTTAGGAAGGTATAGCCGTCATCAATAAATCAATGCACGCAACTGAACCTAGGCTGTATATGCAAGCAGGTTTGCCCATAACAGTCTACCTCTAAAAAGTTCCAGTTTACATGTTCCTAAATTAAGTTACAGTTTGCAGGTCCATAAATTATAGCCAACGTATCTGTAAAACTTTTGAATTAGCAATTTCTGTAGTGTTGCTGCATTTTCCAACAAAATGTAATTTACACCCAGGGAAGAAGAAGACAAAATGATCCTAAAGATATGACATGACAGCTTGGATGGGAATCAAACACCATGTGTTTACTCTCTATCTTTACACAGCATTCCTTTAAAAAATTGTTCGAGCAATAATGAAATCTGGAGCAAGGTAAACTTCAGAATGAAATAAAATATATCCTGATGTATACACCTCCCCTCTAACAACCTCAAAAAGCCCACAAGGCCACTTGATAATAAGTCAGGATGACAAAACCTGAAGGAGAAGTAACCCAGAAAAACACAAGCTCTAATTCTCACTTGGAATAAAGTGACTTTGTCAATTGTTTTTCTTTTTCACTTTTTCTCCTTTCCTTTTACTGTTTTTTTTTTCTCTCTTTCTTTCTCTTTTACCAGGAATCTAGAAACTGATTAGTTTCCATGCAGTATTACCAATACCACTGGCAGACTGGCCGTATCGCTTAAAGAGCTACATGGGATGCTTACAGGGGAAATAAAGTCCCTTAAACTTAAAGTAAGTGTAATAGACTGTCTCATTTCATGATTGGCTCTTGAGAGTCATGTGACAGAATATTTCTCCTCAAATGTGAAACTGACTACATGTAACTGCTCAGTTTACCTTAAATATGCAATATTGAAGCCTTCAAATATTATTCAAGATACTTTGATGGGGAATATTAATGTGAGATTCAGCTGTTGCTTCAAAATAAGTTTGCGGTGACTTTTCTAGCTTGCTCTTTAAAAGGTAAATGCATGTCCCCACAATTTCAATTAACTCAATTCATGAATAGCTCATGAGAGTTATGGGACAATATGTGAAATTTATAAGGAGTTACTATTTTAATTCCTTGAATATGTAATATTATCATATCCTGAAATATAACAGGAAATTTGTGAGACTTAGCTGTTGTTTGGAAATATGCCGATCTGGGACAAATGCTTTTACCCTTCAATTTCTACAGTGTAAGCGACATATATAGAAACAAGTGGAAAGAAATGTTGCACAGCTAGATTATCACTGTTCAATACCATTATAAGCAGAGATTGACTATGTTTGCCTAGTATTAGGAACACTACTGGAAACTTAATTGAAAATATGTATGTCAACCATATTTCTCTATTTTCTCATTCCCATTTGTTTTCAACTTATTGGCAGTGTTCTCATTTCATACGATATAAAACTTGCATAATCCCATGACTGAAAAAAACCATAGGCCTGTATGTTGCAATATATGTACACCTACCAAAACAAAACTTTAAGGGAGATACCCTTTCACTAAAAAGGAAGATTTACAATAGAACAGGAAAATATTCATGCATTTTTTGTTTTTCTTTTTCTTTCTTTTTTTCAAAGTAATACAAATTGTCCATGTTTAGATCTTTACTTTCTATAGTACAAACAAAGGTACGTCATCGTTTGCATCATGGGAATAAAAACTAAACCCTTAGACTTTCGTGGGAATAATCACGACATCATTATTATCAAAGAAAATAAACTGTAAGATCCACAGATGTGTTCGTGCAAGGAAGATTGTTCAAAGGTACCTTCTAAAGCAGAGAATATTAATTAAGATATCATGTACTTTCTTTGTGTTAAACAATAATTAACGATACTCCCACGTGCCTTACGTGCAGTAAATGACAATTGAAACCAGGACTTTGTCCCATGTGTGTTTACTATTTCGAGGTGATAATGGAATTTTTTTAAAAAAAGCATGGCATAGGCGAACAAAGCAGTTCTGCATGCATGTACACACTGTGCACAAACTGTGAAGCCTTCAAATACAAGATTTGACTGTTAGAATTTAGAAACACATGACTGTGCATTCCTTAGATATGACAAAACGTTGTCTGCCCAGATAAATTCCTCATGTGTGTGCCAATGAGTCTCAGGAACCCTACAACAAGGTTATAAGCCCTAAAAAGAAGTGGGAATACTATTTGGATGTAATGAACAATTGTTATGGGAGAACAGTCGTGTAAAACATAGCTATGTCTGGTCGATCTCTCCTAGACAGCATAGCCTGCATAGCAGGCAATTCAGTTTGGTAAAATTACTGAGATCCTCAGCTTCCAGCTTCTGAAATAGGCAGAACTAGATAATCAAGCCTGTAAGCTATAGCATAGCAAGATTTAGCCTTTTGTACCACATGTTCTAAATTTTCCGGCATTCCCATTATTGTTAACAGTCAATTTCTGCTAAGTTACCAATACTGTAAATTACCCATCACATTTGACATTTTGGACTTCTGACAACACATGTGAAAACATACATATTTAAATATACATGCTGAAAAAAGCAGTTAAAAATTTGATGTTCACATATTGCAAAATGTAGCCAAGTACACATTGTAGCAATATACATAAAGCAATAATGCCCTGCTTATATACCCTCACCATCTGAAAAAGGTGAGCTCCTAGTCATCAATATGGTACATCCAAGGTGTAATATGCAATTAGTAAGTATCCCTCAATTTTTTCCATGATGAACTTTTTATTCACAGGGTAACTGGCCAATAGTCCAATTGGTTGATGGGAATCCTTCCTTACCAAGATTGTCTAGTTTTATACCTACAGGCAAGCACTGTAGGACTGTTCCTCATGACATCTAAGCCTCAGGTACAGTACAGGAAACATCATGTATGTACTTGAATACTTGCCAGGGGGCAAATCTGAAATTTATCGCTAATAGTTTATGTAACATTACAATGGGCTACAGAGCCTTGAATCACAAATCAGTTGACTCCAAAGGCTTGTAATGATATTCATCTGAAAAATAGTGAAAAACTGAAGTTGTACTGTAGGCCTGTTTTGTGTACTTTCCATTTGTTTGAAGGCCCAGTTCTCTCACCCCAAACAGTACCAATTCTTCTAACCTTCTTACTGAAGCCTCTCCCACAATTGTCTGAAATTCATCCTCATCCAGATACAATCTTAGTTTATTGCTTCAAGGTGAGTATAGAAAATCTCAATTTAAAGGCAGTCATTCGTCACCCTAAACTACAGTTTCAGTATACATATATCAAAACTCTCAATTGGTACAGCTCTTTGATTGGCATCACATTCAAACAATGCATCATAGCTAAATTACATAGCACGGGCACTGAGAGTGTCTTAATTACACACTATGGACTTGTATGGCCACTGGGACAAGCCATGAAGCAATAAACTAGGACTGTGTCTGGATAAATATGAGTTTTAGATAGAATGTGGGAGGGGCTAAAAGTAAGTAGGTTGGGAGAATTGGAACTGTTTGGGATGATGAAAATATGCCTTTAAACCAAAACACTCTCAGTACCTTTCATGCTGTGCAATATAACCTTTGGTACTCTGCATTGTTTGAATAAGGTGTCAATCAAAGAGCTGAGCCAATTGAGAATTTCAGTACCCCCATACCAAAATTGTACTTTGGGGTGAGAGGTTTGGCCCTTTATAAGTAATTTTTCTCTTTTCATGTTTTTTTACATTATACCCAATTCAAGGGATTTTCTTCCATTCTATGAAATGGGTGACTTCCTGTCTTAAGATTTAACAACACACAAACACGACTAGGTTATAAAAAGTCAGCTACACAAAAAAGGCAAAGTTCAAAACTTCAAATACAGTCCAAATTGTGTCAAATACAGCACAAATAAATTCAAGTCTTCTCCTTTGGTGCCTCAGGCTTTCAACAGTCAGTTAACACAGAGGACATTTTCAACAACCCCCAGCCTAAAGATGGACTGTGTGCATATAAGATGACAGTAACAAAGCAAAAGAGCGTATTTGTATTGCTTGTATGGATGTAATGAAGAAACTCTTTCAATGGAAGTAAAGTGTGTGAATCAATTTTAAAAGTCACTTGCTATTAATCTGCTGTTAAACAGAGAACACTCCTCATAAGAAACTTAAAAAACTAATTAAGAAACTTTGACTTGTTTTATGCTAAATAAAAAAAAATATTTCAAAAATAAAAACACATCATGGGAGCTCTTTGGTGTGACATACAACAGAACTTGAAATGACCTTTAATCTTCACTTGGGGGAGTTTAATAATTAAGGTTTTCACTCATATTGCAACTTGAACTTTTATGTATTTAACCTGCATAAAACTCACTGGACTGTTCCCTTTTATCTTATCATTCCCTCTGGATCTTTCACAGAAATCATGGGAAGGGCATAAAATAATATATCTTATTCATCAAACAGTGTACAATACACATTAGGGAAAGGCACTTGAAGGTTATGAAGTACGTGTACACTGCAGATATATTTAGCTGCAACTCTGCCAACGTCATTGTTTATTATTCATACCTTTTAAAACTACATAAACTTTCAACATTTGGTAACCATGGACTGTGTCACAACTACAATTGGAATTTATGTGTAGGGTTTATAAGGGAATTACGTCTAGCTGGCCCAGGCATTGATAAAGTGTAAAATGGAATCCCTCAGCACTGATAAGGATTGAATCTAATATAGGTTATGGAAGAGTTTGCAGAGTCTTGATGAAGCAGATGGTTCATCAAAATCGGAGCAGGTTTTATTCTGACAGATACTGAAAATCCCCAACAGGCTGCAAATATAATGGTCAATCAAATGAAACAGGGAATCCATGGGAAGTTCATGACCTCAAAAAGCTTATTGCACAACCTGGGGTTCCGCTAAGGTTCCAAACTAGCGCAGAGGGGCCATAATTTGCCATGGTTTCATTCAATTTGAAAACCTTCCTTTGTTTCCATAGCTGAAAGGGGAAAAGGTAAAAAATTTGATTTCCTACTATAAAACCCTTAAAGTTTAACAAAAATTGATACATTTGAAAAAGAAATGGAATTGACATGGTATTTTAGTTTATAGAGAAGTTTCTTTAGAGTACCTTTGGGATACAGGGATACTAAATCACTATAAAAGTTATGATCATCATAAACTATGTAAAATAGTAATAGGTGTTGCCTGTTATGACATAGGCCTTCTATGTGTCTACTGCAGCCTGAAAGAACTCAAATCAGACTTGGGGTACTTGGTATTCAGGAAACATCATTCTTATTACAAACATTTATGTAAACAATTGTCTGAGTGTTCATCTATTTAATTTCTTGGAACGAAACTGCTCAATTTTTTATTTTTTCAAAATTTGGGGAATAACAGAGCAAGGCTGAAATTGATGTTTCCTTTTTTAACTTTTACATACTTTATTCTTTTACCTACTATGACAACTGAGTAAAGGTGATACCACAGTTAAAAGAGAAAATGATGCAGTCCATCCAATTAGAATTTGAGTTCCCCATCATCCTAATTTAGGAATGCTTTCTCCCTGATTGCTAAAAACTTTGGGAAAACACTTTGCATTTGAAAGCATATTTATGAAGGTATTTATGCTAACAACAACTCAAAGAGAATTTTTTCTTTCAAGATGTTTGGTTCTGCTACAATTGATATCCCATTACATCAATATTTCTGTGTAATGAAGTGTAATGAGGTACTGAGGTATTTTGGTGTAAGTATCCCCCCTAACAATAATTCCTTATCGTTTATATGCGATGACTGACTGTGAACAAGTTTATTGCCTCAGGGATTCAAATCCCATCTGTGCCATCTTTCCTACTTTTCCAGTTGACAAAGTCCATCAAAGACTACAAGAATGTAACTAGCTTGACACAGACCTCAGTGATTCCTTCATTATACCAGAGCTGGGGTTTAATTTACAAAGGTCACAGGGGGGAAAAGGGGTAGCTATGCAAGCATGGAAGTTCAGAAAGGAGATAGAGCTTAATATGTCAGGACAGGTACTGGAAATGTACCCTTCAAATGCAGTGAAAGCAAAAAGCTTTAACTAAATTAATACCACCCAGTCCTGGCAATAAGGCCAAAGCAATGGCTACATCTACTCAAACCATTAGGCCTATGCATTTAGAAAGCTTATAGAAGTTGTTTATTTTGGAAAGTCTGGTTTTACAAACTAATTCAGGAGCAACTGAGTTGAAATTTTACTTCCTAATACTACACTGGACTACTGAACTGCCTTACTTTGAATAATCCATCTCTCTATGTCAGTATAGCCTATGGGTGTTTAAACTATGGTCATGTAGGCCTATAACAAAAGCAAAATTACTTTCTCTAAATCTACTGCACTCACAGAATTCTCAGCAAAATGACTTCTAGCAAAATGAAATGCATGTCATTCTCTGCATATTATATCAGCCTCTTAAAGTGTTTTCAAAAACTCAAGCTTTAATATATACTTTTCACAAAGTATGAAATCAGGGACTGTAACATTCTGATACAAACCTGAAACAACAAATCATAGAAAATCTTTGATACTCAATAAACATTAATAACACCCCAATACATCCCTTCGAATGTACTTCAAAGTCAAAAAACCTTGCTAGAAATCACTCATCTGCTCTGAAAGTTTAACAGACCAATCTTATCACACAAGTTCAAATTGAAGGACTGCAGTAGGGGTACCCTAATATTTTATTAGCAAATTGACCATCATGAATCTTTATCTCTTGTGATGGCAAATACTGGCAGAAAGAATGCTTTGCATCATAAATATCCTCTTTAGCCAAGTATCTAAAGAATGTCTTTAATGACCAGAGAAGATAACAGTGGCCAACAGGCAAGTGGAAATTACTCCTGGCTGTGATTTACTACCTGACCATTAGAATTCCAGGGAGTTAAAATAGGCTTTTATGTGTAAAGAAACCAAAACAAACAGGGAATTTACCAGAATTCCCTTTTATCCCATCTTGTCTAGTGCACCACTGTGGTATTTGTTAATCAAGGTCAGTTGGGGGTAGCTGGGGAGTACAACGGCAAATAGGAAGTACAGTAGGTGAGGGGTAACATGGATACCAAAAGGCCCTCCTTTCCCATCCTGTGTACAATCTAAATGTAATGAACACCACAAATTTGATTCATGGAAAACTGATCAATGTAAAATGGAACTTTCAAAGAATTAATTTACCATATCTGTCTATTTGAACCTGTTTTGAACCAGTCTTCCAACAGTTCAACCTTGATTGTTATGATAGCTATTGAACAGAAGCTATAACTGGCGAGCCATATACGTAGGACGTCTTGTCCATTCTTTTTGCTAAGTGGCATACAACTGTGCAACATGTAGGCCAACAGTGTCTCAACTAAAATATTACTTTCTTCCCCTCCCCCCCTCCCTTTAATTTCATCTTCTTACTCTTACCCTCTAAAAGAATAGCCTCATTTCATCCTTTTTCCTCTATACAATGCCATAGTTGTAGTTCATCCTACCATTCCATCCAACTCTCCCTGAATGACTTAACCCTTTAAAATGATACTGCAGGCCTCTGCCATCCATTGCCCACTCTCAATATATGCTTTGTGGCACAATATATTCTGTATCCCACCTTAATGCTTTGTGTGGGAGGTTACCAAACTGCCCAATGCCATTGCCATGCCTTTAGTTGACATTGCCCATACACAGATTAATCCAAGACATTAACCTAGTACATTGCACCAAGAAATATCGCTAAAATTTACACTCTTTGAACGGAAATTTGCCTATTTTGCAAGTTGTGACAAAAATTGCAATTTACAAGGCCACCATCCATACCCAACAATCAATATTCCACAAAGGATTTATCATTGGTATAACTTCCACTTCAAAACCATGGTATAAGTACTACAGTTAAATACAAGCAAGGTGAAAAAGTTTGTGGTTCAATGTGAACAAAGGGATGTTTGGATACTATTGTATGATAAAATATGTAGTTATAAGAGGTTAGTATTATCTAAGCATTATAGACTATCATCTTTGAAAAGTAAATTGATCATTTCATTGCAGTTAGATTAAAACTATAAGGTGTCATATACAACTTAAAAAATTGTACAAAACATGCTTTTATACTTACAGTAATTCCTGCACTTAACTAATCACTAAAACTCATTTGCCCACTTATATAATGTGGACAAAAATAAGCAAATGTTTAAATTTTTGTAGAACAGGGTCTACTAAATTACTGAACTTATGAAGCAACTCATATGGGAGGTATAAAAGTATAGGAGTGATATAGATTCCAGACCCCCTTTATACTCCTCCTGACCTCCTTGACCAAACTCTTTTGTGCGACACTGCACAAGACGAGATAATTAACAAGAACCTCTTAGGAGTCACAAGGAAAAGTAATTCGTTCAAAACAGGAGAAATGGTACAACATAAAAGAACAGGGTTGGAAAAAATGTTTATTTCCCAGGAAGGAAGTTAAATTATTTCCTAGGAAGAAAGTGAAATTTCCCACAATTATCCCTGTATTTTCACATACAGAAATGGGAAATTTCCCTCTAATTGCCAAAATTTCCCTCCAGAAGCCAACATTTCCCAGGAAGGAGCCTCCCGGCTTCCCAACTTTTTCCACCCATGATAAAAGAATAGGAAAAAAAATCAGTATAAAGATCTAAGCAAAACAGCAACCCAAATTCTGGCTCTATAAAAATAATAAACCTCTGTAGCAGCTTTTCAGTTGAAGAGTACTGAGGAGGAACCACTAGCCAGTTGGGATAATGCAAGGGTGTGGTGCTTGAAGGGCAAGCTAGCAGTCACCTGAACTTGAAGAAGTGTAGTAGACTGTCGTGTTTCATGGTTGGGTACTGAGAGTCATGTGACAAAAGTTTTTGCTCTTCAAATGAAAATTTTACCATAAGTAATTGTTTGTTTTACCTTAAATATGCAGTATTGAAGTTTTAAATTTACATGATGAAAAATGCTTTGAAGAAAAAATTAGAGGAAAATTGTGATATTTTGCTGTTGCTTCAAAATAGGTTCAGGGGGACTGCTCTTGACCTTTAAAATACTCTGGGCAGAGAGTGATATATGCAGTGGAATGTAGCAAGGGTATTAAGTCTGCGATGTTAATTTTGAATGTTCAGATCACACTTAACTATGGAATGCCAGGGTACAACCTGCCTAGACTACCTTTCATAGACTGCTATCACTGATGCATGCATGAACCAAAGGAGAGGTTCAAAACAAAATTAAAAAACCTTCACAAATCAGTAGGATTATAACCTTAGGCTTCTGATATTGTTGTACTGTTTGGTACCATCCAAATCTGCCATCAATACAAGGCTGAATCACTCCAGATCCTAGAATAAGTTGTAACTCAAGAATCCCAAACATAAAAACCCCTTGAATGTTTATTCTATTGTGAATTGTAGATCTTTTGTGTAAATTTAACTTAGTGGAAATGCCAATGGTAAAAGTGCATTTAACTTGTAAAGTAGACCAGTTCCAACAAGTACATTTTGAAACAGCCTTGGGCAATAGCCTTAATTTGACTAGACCCAACCTATGGCATATAAAACCCCATAAGCACAAAAGGTCCTCAAAGCCGAATAAAAAAAAGTTGCTCAATGAGAATATCATCGGCTGCCCTCAGAAGTGCCTTTGTGGGAACAAAATGGTCGTTGTGAAAAAAGCCCTTGCAGAAAAATATGAAACACAAATAACCCCAATGGTTGAGGTTTTGTCACTATCTAGGAAAATTGTTGAAGTGTAAAATGTAGTTTTGTTATGATGTTGATTTTAATAGCCTAGCACTTATCAGGGTGACAACAGGAGAACTTCTAGATTGCAATTAATCTACGACCAAGCTTTTGAAGTCATGAAAGGTATGGCTGGTTCACACTGTGGTCTCAGATGAACTTTGATGAAACACTTTGGCTAAAGGTGATATTACCTTCTGGGAAGAATTTCAAATTAGCTGTCAATCTCTGTCCACAGTTGTTGTTTTCACACTCACTATTATTTCCCATCTTGCACAGTCATAATAGCCACTGTGTAATACACAGGATACACAAAACACATTGCAGCTGATGTGACCCGAATCAACCCCAGTGCAAAAGGAAGAATGGCTGTGAACGTTTAGCAAAATAACTAAACGTTTAACCTCAAAAATTTATGATCATTCAATGATTACTCCCGATTACCTTATCACAAAAAAAATAACTTCAGTATGTAGTGATTGATACTGAATGTAATGCAGATAGTTGTTATCTTGCATGATAAAATTAAATTATTAATTACTATATTTATCGCTTGTAGCTTTGTACTAAACCTTTATCCCACATGCAATCATTTAGCGATTAACAGCCCTGAAAGGAAGATTTACAAAACAAACCCAAAATGATCTTGTCATTTTCTACTTAGTCAAGATGACTTAGAAGTGTTTGGATCTTTAGGAGTTAAGACTTTGTTTTCCCTTAAAATGATGAGTTTACTTTTCTTAAGACTTTCAGCTTCTCACATTAAGTTCTATGTAACAACTCCCTGGCTCTATGCCACCTCCAATTGAATCTTGGTGAAAAAGTAGTACCAGTACTTGCTTACCACTCATTTTGTGGTGATAACCAGACAAACAAGAATCCTGACCATTGCAAGTTTCGCCTCCAGTGACATCTCAACCTTTTTTTAAACAGAAATCTACATTTTTTCAAATTTATCTCCTTTAAATTATTCATATCCCAGAATGACCTTTCAGTTACAATCAATTTTCATGAGCATATGATACCCCCATATCGAATACCAGATGCTTTTAATCTCATGCACAACCTGACTTTTCACCTACTTCACACATTGGATAACCTAGTCTGCATGTAAGCCACATGTGATTTACCCAAACTGGTATCAATACTGCTGATTAACTGGAAATAACGGGATCCCAACTTCTGTAAAATTCTATTGCCCAGTTAAGGAGGCTACTCAGTGATACAACACTGCAAGTAAGAGGTAAATAGAACCCTAGCAAGACTTTTAACACCATCCCTCCTTTTTCAGTGAGGAAGGAATCCCCAAGCACCTACTCATAAATAAAGACTACTAAGTACAACTGTAAAATGAACTCTTCCAATACGTCAGAGCTCTACATCAAGGGCACTGTTAATCCTGTTACCAAACTTTTTCATCCTTTTTAAAAAATTTTCATCCATAAAAATGAGAAAATTATCATCAGTTTTCTACCTATGAATGAGAACCGAAAGATCGCTTCGTACATGTCAAACTTGACAGAGAATAACACTTGCAGACTTGGCTTCTTATCCATTCACCACTGGTGTCATATTACACGTCTAACAACCAAAGCTTCATTGACTATGCATTCTCAATTACTACAGGAATTAAAAATTCTTGAAGGTACTAAGGTAGTGTATATCTTATACTGGTTTTTCACCTTTTGAACATACTATCTATGGAGGTGCTAATTTGCCGACATCCCAAGATGGCACATTTGAGACAGTTTTTCTAAATAGGAACATAACAGTACAGGTGTAATACATTAGACATGGTGTTAAACCTGACACCATTCAATTCTTGAGCATAAATATCTTTCCATCGGGCAGAAAATAGCCAAAGATGATAAGATCAAATGCAAAATACTTGAATCAAGCAACTGATACACTTAGCTTGTTGAAATTTAGAAACTTTGGGGGAACAAATTATTCTTGAGCAACAAATAACTGCATCTGATGGAAATCTTTTGAAAAAAGACTGATGGCACCTTAATTCAATTTTCTTTGTTCAATTTTCTTTGTTTCCTAGTTAGACAGACAATATTTCCCTTCAGAGTGACTTTAAGGGCCTATTCTCTCTCACCCCAAACTAAAATTCTTGTAGCAGTTAACAGAAAGTCTCAATTGGCTCAGCTCTTTGATTAACGGCTTATTCCAAAAATGCAGAGTACCAAACTCTATAACAAAGCATGAACTGTACAGAGAGTGTTTCGATTATACATGTACAGTTTTTAAATACTCACCCTGAAGCAATAAACTGAGATTGTGTCTGGATGAGGATGCGTTTCAGACAATTGTGGGAGGGCTTAGCTTAAGTAAGAAGTTAAGGAGAATTGGAACTGATTGAGGTGAGAGAATTGGGCCTTTAATTCAAACAGGAGGACCGGCATCTTACCTCCCATACGACAAAGTCAGACTAGAAGATCATTCACTAAATTACAGCAAGAAAAAACTTGAAAGAAGAGTTTAAGCTCACAACAGGATTTAGCATGTTAGAGTGTTACTTACTCTAAGCATTTTGGTGAAATTTGCATTGAAATCCAATGTGTGGTTCTCAAGATACTTTCCAACAGAAAGTGAACTTAGAGCGAGCACATATGACATCATATCCCCACATAGATGCACAGTCTTTTGTTTTTCTTTTAACTTTATAGAGTCGACTTTCTCCTCATCAATCCCATATAATTAAAATGTGTTTGCATAAATGAGAACTTTGCAAATTTTGTATCCCCCATGCAAGTTCCTATTCATGTTAACTTCAAGATGAACACAACAATCTGATAAAAGAAACTTGAAAACAAAGCATTTCTTGTCATTGTGACAAAGTGATATAAGCTCTGCTGCCATCAAAGCCACTTTGAAACACAAATCTACTGACTTCGTTAACTGATATCTCGAGAAAACATGTCCAATTTGAATGGAACTTTCACCACACTGTGTAGATTTGGTTCCTCTTTCACATAAGAAAATTTAATTTTTGCTTTACTTTCCCCTTTAAAAGTCGAAAACACATCCCCTTCACTTTTTCAAATGGAATAAATTTCCAAATTTGATATATTGTTATTGAGAAATTTCAACATGTGATATAATGCCAGCTGAAGGGAGAGTGAACCACAGAAGATATGCCAGTGGGATTCTTTGATTACAGATCATCTGCCCTCCTGTCCTAAATACATTTAATTCCTCACCTCTAGCTGTCAAGTTCATTAACCTGAAATGCAAACAGTATCATATGATTCACTAAAAGTACAAGAATCATTTAATAGGGTATCTCCATAGTAACCATGGAAAGACATTTTCTATGTGCATTTTGAATGGTGGATGACGAATACTTTGCTTCCCAGTGATGCAGAATGGTCAGGGTAAAAGGAAATTGAACCTAAAAGAAATGATATAGGCATGGGTGGGTTTGGAAAATAAATTGTTCTTTTAAGGAGGTAAAATGGTAGGTACTGGACTCTAAAAACAGTCATTATGTGCCCTTATGTACAATTTTAACTATAACCTAGAGAATTTTTAATTGGCACAGCTATTTGATTGACATCAATTCAGAAAATGCAGAGTAGCTCCATGTACTGAGAGCGCTTTGATCATGCAATTAGGGCTTTGAATGCTCACCAGCACATGCCCAGCCTAGCTGAAGGAATGAACTAAGATTGTGTACAGATTAGACAACTGTGAAAGCATTGGAACTGTACATGTGTTGAATGACTAGTTTTTAAAATGGAGTAAACCTGCAACCAGACACATTGTATGACAGCCTCTGTTACCCCTTTTCTGCTGTTTCTCTTACTTTGACCTACTGCCTGACAAGATTTGCAAACTAGATCCCTCTTACCAATGTAGTCAAGGTAGTACAGTACTGTTAACCAATAAACTATGATAGCTTCAATGCTAGCTTTGTGCTCTATGAGACTGAATTGGAATGGTTACAGAACTATAAAATACATACTCACTGCTCTTGTTACTGAACTAGGTTTTAAAAGAAAATTCCAGAGCCAAATTTACATTAAACATGTTATAGAAGTTCTAAGCACAGTACTTTAATGAAAATTTCATTCATTTATCATGTTGAGTTCTCAAGAAAAAAACAATTGAAGTTGACACATTTTCTATAAAAAAATGGTCTTGAAGCAAGCAGGTATGATGTCATGGAATTACATTGCCTGTCGATGTTTTGTTTTTGTTCATTTTTATTCTATTAGTTGGACCTATCAATATATCAAAGTTTAGTTGCATAAACTTGGTGACTAACTATAAAAACAAAACAATGGCCAACAATGTGAACCAATGACACCATGCCTGCTTCCAGTTCATTATATGGAGAAAATTTGCCACATTCAATTGCTAATATCTCTACAATCGAACAAGGGAAATGAATAAACATTTCACTAGAATGAGAGTCTGGACTATTCTTTTAAAGAAGTGGAGCCACACTAGGCTTATGAAATATTCATAGCCACAACCTGATTTAACAAACAGCTCTCATGAGACGACTTTTAGGGGTATCTGAAGGATCCGACACACTGTGGAATTTTCATCTCTATTAATATATCCTCATCATATTTCAGCAGACAGATTCAAAATTGGGATAAAATCCAAAGGGAGACAGTTAACATAAAACTATCCCTACGACAACTTCATTAAATATTTATGAATTCCAAAAAGTTTGTTAAGCACGGAGACAAAATATGGGGTAGCAGTACTGTACACACACATTCATTACTCATATGCCAGAGTTAGGTAGCAAAAGTTAAGGAACTGCGTACCCATTCTTCATTAATTGGTTCAGTAATGGGTAACTTGCTGTCAATCAAAAAGTTGTGAAAATTGAAAATTTCTGTAGACTTACTGGTTAAACTATAGTTTTGGGAGATGAACCACTGCCTTGAAGTGATATAGTGATTTTTTTTTCTATACCAAATAAACAAAGTGGAAACCTGAACATTTAAAAGAGCTATAACCAAATGAGACGCAAAAAAGAAATCCAGTTTGCCAAGAAGTATTAGTTTTAATACTTGAAACATAAACACGAAGGCAAGAAAGCCATGTAGGATTTCAAGGGACTGTTGTTACCTATCACGTTGCTCCCATGGTGGTGAAATCCAAGGATGCCAACTGCCAAATATTGTGTAGGTACCACAAATCATATACCATCCATGGGATTTTAGTAAAACCCCAAAGTAGGTTCCCATAGGTTACTATGGTTGAAAAATGACCAACCCACAAATGGTTCACATGATTTTTGAAATTACAGCATAGAAAATTATGGCTACAAAGATGACAGGATCTGTATGTCTTTGCATCTGCGTCTGTTGACTCAGTTTCACATGGCTTTTCCTCAAACTATTCCTGAATTTTAAAATAATTGAGACTTTGCACAAGTTCATCTTTCACAAGCTGCCCTCATTTATTCCAAAAGAATACACTCATCCATGCATGAACTTGGTGTAATAATTATGATACTTACCACCATGGGAAATCTGTGTAAATACTGATATAGCCAAAAATGAAGCTATAACATGTGACCACTCCATCCTGCTTTAGTAGGTAGTCCACTCAAGTGCTAGAGGCCGTCATTTGCCTACCACAGAATGGGTAGGTAAAAGCAGTTAAAACCTGTACCCTGTTACCAAGTGCAGAAGGAGCACTTGGCAAATTACTGCTGTCACCAATTGTCCCTTTCACTCTCTCCTTTGATCGCTTCCTGGAGCTTCAACCAATACACCCTTCTGGTAATAGTCCGCAGAAGACAGTTTCCAAAAGACTCTAGGAATGAAAAGAATGTGAAAATAAGCTCACTCAGTGCATTACAAAGGAAAGATTTAATTCTGTGAGGCTTAGGAAACCACAAAACCCCCTTCTGTAAAGGATTCAGGGCAAAAGAGATTATTTGGAAATGTGAAAGTATGTGATTTTTTTCGCCTTTCACTCTGTCATAAAAATAGGGATTTATTTAGGTTCCTGTTACAACACCTTAAAGGAACCCAACAAAGTGTTACCTTTCTTCTATTTATGCTTGATACCATGCATACTCTAGCTTTGACTGTCTCCCTTTCTTGTGGTTTCATCTGTTTATCTGTAAGTCAGCAAGTATAAAAGCATGACTTGCCAGCAACTCAAAAATGTATTCATATAAAAATACAGATGGGATGCGACAGTAAATAACTATGTTCTTCACCAAAGGATTGTAGTATGTTATGTAGTTGCTGTTGACTGTTCAGAATGTCCAAAACATTTTTCTTCACAGAAGTTTTGTACCTGTTGTTTTCTAATGACATAATTCCTTTCCTTCTTGTCTTCCTGTCTTATGAATCACAATATCTGAACAGTGATACAATTTTAAACAGTAGAAGAACAAGACCTGAGCCATTCCTTTATTTGGAATAATTCAGTCACAAAGCTGCCTCAATTCTACGAAGATAAAATTGGTCACATCTGTAGCTTTACAAAATTAAGCATGAGCATGAACACTTACAGTAAAAGACCTCACTGTGCTATGACGACAATACTCTCATTCCAGTTTATTCAACTTCTCTGCCTCTGGTAAAATCATTTAAAAGTGACAACACTACATGAAGTCTCCTCACCCCAATTTTAAAACATTCACATATCATGATAAAATGTCACTCTTTTCATTTTATGAACTCTCTCCCAAGATACTTCCAATATTACATGTAAACCAGTTGTCCAGACAGTATCCATGTTGCCTATGATTTCATAGCTCATAAGAAAATTTTCAATAATCAAGACATGAAAAATATTACCGAATTGAACAACTTTTTTCACTTTCTCCAATAAAAGTAAGTTAAATAACTTACATGCAGGCTTAAATTTATTTGTCATGAAGACTTAAGTATAAAGTGGCTTCCTAAAATTACTTATTCTTAACTTTGTTTCAGAATGAAACTTAACGACCATACATGTGATGCAGGCAAACATCATAGAAAATTTATCTGATCGTATCTCACATTTCGAGTCCCCTCGAATCATGAACAAGAAAATTGTCTGGTTTGAAAACCAAAATGCCATGTTTGTTTCCCTTTTAGCTGGAGTGGTTCACATGTATCACACAAATGATTGTAAAGTAGTTCTTTATTTGAAGAGAAATTATCTATACTGGTTTTCTGTTACCTAGCAGACCAAGTGTAAATGATAAAGGTTGACGAAAAACAAGATCTGAAGAGGAAAATTCTGACAGAACAGTCCTACAAGATGGATGAACGTCATGGGAAAACTCTTCACGATGTAATGAAAAACTTGTAGGGATTGTCTTCTTATCTGAATCTCAATATAACCGAATATATAAACAATACAAGCATATATTGAAAGACTTGAACAAGCTTGAATGACTTCCTTTTTATTGTTAACAAGTTAAATTACTTCCGATACTTCAAACTGTACAGAAAGGTTTACCTGCAGGAGGAACATCTATGATTGACGGATAGCTTTGGTAACTTTCATATGAAATGCTACTCAACGAACTGAAGTTTACACTCATTTATGAACAGAAAGTTTATTTACTCCCATAGCTAACGTCTAGAACACAAAGCTGAGACTCTCAAGCTAAACCCTGTTATTTTGATGAATAGAACGTGGTTCCTAGCTATCTCCCAAATAATTCTTCCACTGCAAAAATTTGCAACAGACTCAGTCACATGATCAGTCAAAGGTAGAAATTTACCTTTCGTGAACAGTCAACATACATTAAGAATTGTATCGAAGTTACTCATACATGTTTGGCTAGAATTGCCAATTATTCAGCTTTCAGGCAATATTTAGTCCATGAAACTTGATTCTCAACACTACAAAATGAAATCACTGTTTCTCATTATTTAGTTTTCTAATCAGTCCATTCTTAAACTTATCAATCTCTAATTTCTATGTCCTCTAAGAAAATTGCTCTTCTCACTTAGAATTCACACAAGTTGAGTTATGAATCAAAAATGATTGATTTGTCCCTATTTTGGCGAGTCGGACATCAGCTTTTCCACCCTGCTCAAGTACCATAGACTAAACGCTACAACAACCCCTCATCCTCCAAGCAAATGCAAATTTTCATCGCACAATTTGATGAGAGTTTACTGAGTCATGAGTATGAAACAGTAATCAATACCAAACCCCCTTGAGAGTTTTGCTACAAAATTTAAAAGATGCAAAATTGCGCTCACCTCCAGTCTTCACGCTTGCGTACATGTTTAAATTGAAACAATCCGAGAAAGGGCTGCATACTTCAAGAGACTGAGAGACTCTACCTGACAGAATCCTTGGTCAAGTAGATTTAAATGTAATTAAAGTAAGTTCATAAAATCCTAAATTCTTTATATTGTTTAATGTTAAAGAACTAGATACTTAAGGTAGTCAAGGTAAGGTCAACCTGTCACACAAGTTAAGAAAATAGACCATAATGTAGAGAGGAATTAAGTGAGAAAGGTCTTTAATCATTCTTTTTAAGGAATTGAATTTAAATTTTAAAGGCAGCAATATTTACTTGAGAGCAATAACTTATCTCATTGGCACTTTTATGTCAACATGTGACTTTGATATGGATTTGTGAGGTGGATTTAATAGTCTTGTAATATTTAATATAGAACAATACTGACCTGGTGAAGGCCATTCAGAGATGCATATGTGAACGAGTAATTAATTGCTTTAAATATTTTTCATAGAAGGCAACAATATTTTAACACGTACTAAACAAGATGTAGTTTGTACAATATGTGTGCAATTTTAAATTGAAATGTTATGGCTGTGCTTCTATTCGCTATGTAAATAATTGTTTCTGAAAGATGACCAAAACTAATGGGATTAACCCTTTCGCTACGAAAGGGGGTCCATCCCGCCATACTGAACTTTGTACTATATTACATACACACAGTATGTACCTACCAGTTCCACGAAACACTAGTTTTTCATGGGTAATATATAATGTATGTACATGTATTAATATATGTATTGAATGTCTCCTCTTTAAGCCTATTCCATGTCTGAAACATGATTACACACCATAGAATAATAATTAGCTATGCCAAAAGGCAGCTGAGTGCTATGGTTTTGCCGTGAAATCATGCATATGTAGCCATGGTAAATTAAGGTTTCGTAGCAAAACCATGCATAGCAAAGGGGTTAAGACTTATGACCTGGTATGGCAAAAGTTGGCTTGGAAACCATGGTCTTGCATAAATGGTCAATACAACCTTGTGACAATTTTCTGGGTTCTAAAATATAATTGTTCTTTACAGGATAGGGTGTTCAGAAACAAGGGGATTTAAAGCTGGTCAGTTACATTAAACCGATCCCTTTGGCTGTCAAGCAGTGGTGTTGAACTTTCAGGACTCTTAACCTTTTGGAAAGTGTCTAGAAAAACTTGAAATGTGATGGCGTCTGCCAGACAGAAATATTAAATGGTGGTCTTGGGTGGTCAGATTCAGGGCAATTAGTATGACTGCACAAGTCAAGTCAAAAGGATGGCGCCAAAGTGCAGCAAATAGCCATCCATGCTCCCTTCAACTATGAATCATCCCCCATGAGCCAGAAGGTCCCTGATGAGAAAATTAAATGTATATATTACAAGATGCATGGTCAGGAGTTTTTAGGAGACACAAATTAGTTTTTTAGGTCTCAAGATGTAAAAAGATGCAATATTTGTGCCTCAAGCCAAATATCTTTCCTTTACTTTTATCTTTGCCATTCCTTTTTTGCAAGTTTAGACCATGGGATGTTGTCAATCCCCCAACCTTCCTTCCCCTTCCCTGTAACCTTACGTATCACTCTTATCACCTATTGTACTACAATAAGGACAGTATAATATCTTTCTTCTCAAATATAAATAAATCTTTTTGCTTGGCTTTTGTCTCATAGTACCTCATAGTATAAAACAGTCTGACTTCTTGCTAATCAAGCAGCTAGCACTTTAGACTTGACAAATAATTTAGCAGACAATTAATTTGGTAGAATGTTCACTCTGCAAGTTATTTGTGACAAGATTAATTTTTTTTGCACTAAGATGCAATTTCCTTATATACACACAGTGACTCATTTATTATCACAAGATCTACGACTCTGTTTTAATTGTTCCATTCAATAAACATCAATTTTCAACAGTTTAACTATTATCCCTCACAGTGCATTATGAACTAATGCTTAACTTACAGGAGTACAACAAGCACTGTGCCCATTTTCTTTAAGGCTAGTCATATTTTTCTGCGTAAAATACATTTTTGTAGATACCCCCTGTGGAATGGGGGTTGTAGAAAATGCCCATGATCAGGGTAGTCACCAGATCATTTTGAGAGCAGGCTAATGTGTGATCACCACCCCCCTTTTGAAAAGTTTTTACAGGTTGGAAAGTGCTTACAGAAAGCTAGGAACTAACATTAATTCTAAAGATATCTTAGAACTTTATTCAGGTAGGGTAAGAAATTTGTGCTGGGCAGTGATGCTGATATTGATGGCAAGTACCAGGTGGATATTTTCAGAGCTGGGTAGCACCGCCCGGTGTCGCCCGGCATGGTGACAACCCAGCCCATGGTATTTCCCACTGATCATAAGAGGTGACTAAAATGCCATCTACAGTACTTAACTATTTATTCTGGTAGAAAAATAAATTACTGTATATAGCAGACTTTTCACAGCATGCAAGAATAAATCTTCAATTCTGCTGAAGATGACCTGCACCCAATAAGTCTATCTTAACCCAGCACTACAGGTCAATGTCCAGCTTGAATAAAAGCTGAGCAATACAAAAACAAAACATGTAGCTTACATGTAAGTAACCGACAGTTAATCTAACGCCAGTAAACATATCAAAATGCACTGTGCCTTCATAGCACATTACAGGACAATCACTAAAATTGTCTTGAAACCAGGCAGGCAAGCATGGTGCATCAAATTCTTAATCTGCTCCAACGAACTGATTTAATTTCAGATAAGAAGAAAATCAATACCATTCAATAATTTCTAGTTGTAACACAGTTAAATCCCATCTGCATGTCAAACTGTCCGTTCTACACTATTCTTCGCTGAAAGATTAGTAGCCAGTGGCGGAGACGTCAACAGAGAATGAGCTAAATCCAGCGTGTCTTTAGGCAACTTAAACTAAGGATTGTCAAGCAGTCTAGGCATCAGTTAACATGACGCTAGATGATAACATGTAGTAACCCCTCACTCTTGCCACAAGGAACATGAACAGTTAAGTACAGGAACATGATGTCTAAAAAAACTCTTGGAATTTATTATATTCCAAAAACTTAAAAGCAATTGAAATCACAATCTTGGTATCTTTAAAACTGGGAAGTACATGCACATACAAGAAAGCATGGGGCCTTATAAGGTACAGAGCAAGGAAAAGGTCATATCATATGTCATAAAACAGCAGACTACTTAAGACTTCTTGTGAATTCTATTTTGTGAAGTAGGATTAAATCAGCATACATGGTGCAGAGAACCTCTCAAAGTTATTTCAGAAAAAACAAATTCTACAATTTTTTAAATTGTTAGATTTAGTGAGAAGATCCTCTTGAATTGGGGCCAATAATAAGCACCTATTCTCTTTTTTAAATATTTATAAATTCATTGAAGATTTGGGGTCTGTGCTTGGGCAAAACTGTCTCCACTAAACTGGGTGGTCGTCTACGATTTACTAGAATTTTGAAGTAAATTGTACCTTCCACAGAGCAACTACAGAATGTTCAGCTGCAATTCCTCCACACAATAGGGACTTACAGTGTTAGTGTTGTACAGGATATGAATGATTGCTAAATCTAAATTATGAGCAAACCACTCACGGTATCAGTATGTATTGTGCTGCATATAGTCTGAAGAATGAAAAACTTTGACTAACCTTGAGAAGATTTGTCCTACTCCGCAGAAGTGTATAAAAAACACCACTGCATCAACTTTATTTTGAACTTGTAATCTACAAATCAATGTCTGCAAACTACAAACTTTTCAGAGTTTCTCATTAATATGCACAAACTGCAGGTATTACCAAAATAATGAATATTCATGCAGTAACAATAGCCGTGTTCCCATTTGATCCAGGGAGGTGGATCTTGATCTACCGAGGTGGATCAAACACTAATGGGAACGCAGATCAACAACACTCACTCAAGATCAAGATCCACCGATTTTGATCGACCGTTCGGGGTAGATCAAGATCCACCGCGCTGGATCAAAGTTTGTAATGGGAACACATCGGTAGATCAAGTGACCCTGGATCTCCGGTTACACTCATGTATGTTTTTGTGATACATCGATACGAAATGCATGGCAGGCCGACTTGTAAACATTGGTGACCTTTTCGCGCTTGCGCAATGTGTTCATAAAACACGTTTGATCTACCGCGCTCACTCAAATGGGAACGCGGATCTCGATCAAGGTAACTGATGTTGATCCACTTCGGTAGATCAAGATCCACCTCCCTGGATCAAATGGGAACACGGCTATTGGCAACATAACACATACAGTGTATTTAATGTGACTGGGTTATAAAAACAAGTCTGATAATAATTTCAAGTTTATCATATCAAGTTCAACAAAACAACTTATGGCTCCAACTTACCCACCAATGAAGTCCCAGCTCTAATATCCAAGATAACTGTTTATACAAACAGTAACCTTTGATATTAAAGCAATATGTCACATTTAAAGCTCCAACTTTCAAAATGAATATGAATACAGTGAAGCCAACATATTGGCCAGGCAGTTCTACAGCTTGCTCATATTTAAATTAGATGATCTCTGTCCCTGTTTGCTGGTGTTCAATGCACAGAGAGAGGAACATACTGTTTTTAAAAGGGAAACATTCCTTATGAAATGCACTAACAAAATGTACAAAGAAAAGTGCTTCAGTCAATTTGTAGCCATTCAGTCTCAACAATAAGCCTATAATACTACAAAGTTTTACTTGCTCAAGCAGTCATGCAATGGAAGTGTTAAATTGAAGTTGCATTATTTGAATTTTGAACAGTTGGGTGAACATATTAAATTCTTTTACAAATTATAGAGCTGAATATATCTATCCATGCAAAATTTATTTCTGAAAAATGGGAGATACTGTAAAGCTTTATCTTTTAATATAACCATTCCAGGTCTTTCAATGTAGACTTCAAAAGATCTGAATGAGTCTTCTGCAAAACAAATGCATTTCCCTTGTAAGTTTTGGGTTTACAGTTACACCACGGTATGTATTGCAATATGCACTACTTGAATATGTGAAGAATGCCCTGGAGTATCTTCTCTACCTGTTATTAAGTTTATTTGTAAATAATTAATCATAAATTTCTATGAAGTTAAACAGCAGCTGACCCAACTACAACTGGTTCTCATCAGATGATATGGTCAAGCTTGTCAGGGCAAAAATGGACTTTAAACCTTTGTTGAAGGTAAGGGTACAGCTTGAAATTAAGTTAAAAACTTCACAGATGACACAGAAATGGAGTGAAATCTAAATAACAGAGTCATACATCTAAGTTGAATCTATGCCTGACCATATTGTAATATTTCATCGGTAAATCAGCCTACATTATGATCTATCACAGCCACACATGCACTCACTTCTTATGCAACCCACAGCCTATCTATTACATGTGATATCAAAATCAAGGAGCTAATTAAACTTATCCTGGTAACATACTGTACACTACTGCGCATCATTTACTATATAATGCATGTTTGAACTGGTTATCTCCGTGTTCACAACGATTTTTTTACAAATCTAGTCAGACTATGATACTCACATATTCAATGCAAAATGAAAACACAAAATTTTATTGCACATATCTCTGTTTAAATTATACATGTTGTGTGTTTTCTCTCAGACAGTAAGTTTGCTGAAAGTCCTCTGACCCCTAGAGTCTAGACCTTCATTGTCAGTTAATCAACTTTTAAGTTTAGTTTATCACCAGGGAGACTGCAAACATGTACTTAATTATTAATATAAAATTTACAGAAGCTTATTGAACTTGAAACTATGATCTGTTGAAACCTGAAAACTTGTGCAGACTAACATAAAAAGGGTCACTTATCATAACACCACTCCCCTTGATATTAGTCACTCACTGATATCACTGACCATTAGAAGGGCACTTGATCTCTTTACTTGTCCACGTAAATCACATTCACATGAATTTGTACCAAGATCATTCATTGGCATTCACTGCTGTCTACCACCAAATCATATGTCTTGTTCAAACTTACAACACAGCATTATGATTTTATGTTTATGGTCCATTTTAAGTGCACATGACATGCGGTTACACAGTGGCATGGGGGGGGGGGAAAGGGGGAAAGGTTGATTGGTTGGTCCGAACCCCCATGATCCATCCTTGCAAGGTAAAAAGCACCTAAAATGGCGTTTCTTTCTCTCTATCCTTAAGACTTTTCCCTCACGTTGTGTCCCAAACCCCCCCCCCATGACACCAACCCCCCCCCTTGACACAATCCAGGCTACTCACCTACTGTACAGTTACATGCATAATTTGTTAATTGCCAGTTTTTGACACAGAGAGTATCTGGTCTGAAACCGCCACATGATTTGCGCTCCAGCAGTCTATTGAAATTATCAGCATGTGAATTCCCAAACAAACTAATATCAGACTTTAATTTCCACATGCTCTCAGCAAGATAAGGCTTCAAATGATCGCAAGTCACCCTCTCTCCTCTATTAGACAATCAATTCCTTAAATAAAATGAAGGATGTACCCGTCGGCTATAAATGACTCTCCCATCATTACTTTCATTGATTTTGCTAACAATGACCGGTGTCACAGGATGTTGTACCTCCGCTTGCAATCCATAACAGCCAGAATGCTGGACACAATGTAACTAATTTACTCAACTCCTCTAACAAAATCAATTTCTTCAAATTAAACATTTCATCCCTAATTAGTACATTGAAGAGTGTAGTCATTAACTTTTTCAAGAAACCTAACAGAAAGAATGCAAAACCTGGGAACTAAAGAAAGGTATTATAACTGAATTACCTTTTCAAAAACCAAAACATTCTGTGTTCATTGCCAAATTCTGTGATTTGGCCATTTTGATGACATACTAGCCTACTTTTGATGTGCAACCCATCCTAACACACTTTTGTACATGGACAAATTGAAGCCTACACCAAAAACATTTTGCCTAGGGATTTTCAATTTGCTCTTCTTTTTTGGATTGTAACTTTAAAAGATTTGGATAAGTTCTAATGGCTGCCACCAATTTCTGATGATAAAACGCATACATTGATTTTTACAGGCATCCATTTGACATGGTTTTGGGTATATAATAACTTCAGTTTTCTATTACCAAGTTACATTTCCTTTGGGTGCTCTGGAAGTTTTGCTCCCCTTCGTTGACAGATACAAAAAGATTTTTGTCCTAGAGAGGGCAAAGACAAGCCAAAATTTTAAAGGAACACTGGCATTGCTCCTTAATGCTGAAGAAGGAATGATTAAATATGAATATTTCTATTACCCTCCAACAAAACAGTTTTTCTATTTATAAATTTATTTGTCCCACATTGCGAGGCACAGGACAAACAAAAGTAATGTAACATCATCACTATGAAAAGGGTTTAACTTTACCCTTATACTGTAGTCTATCTTTCAAAGTAAATTTCCATATGGATAATATGGGCAGGAAACACTTACCATATTATCCTTAACAATACTTTAAAAAATTTATTAGAAGACCAGAAATCCTGTTAAAACAACCAGAAGCAGACAACTTCCAGAAATATGACTCCTCGTTTCTACTCCACTTAAAATGTAGGTCTTCCTTTTAACATTTGCCTTCAAGGTTAATATTTTTCTGAAAAATCTCAACCTTCTGGGCGACAATACATTAAAATTAATTCCAAAAGAAATCCTTAAGGCATTTCCTTTCAAAATATGCTCAATACTGCATGAATAATATATAAATCACCGTTGGATGCGAATATCTTTCAAATCAAAGTCTCAAGGTACAGAATAAAGTAAGCAACTTCCGTCCAAAATTTTGAAACACATAGTTGCATGTATAAACAGTGGCTAAAAATTTAGTTCAAATTCCAATTGCACATTATGAAGTATTGTTTAATGGTTTGATAATTCAGTTAAGTAAGCAATTATTTACACATCAAATTACCAGCAAATGCTCCAATACACAGAATAGCAATCAGTTCTTGTCAGGAATCAAGTATTTTAAAGGAATTCCAGTGGAATACTGTATTGCAAAAGTAAGATCATCACACAGAACAAGTCGGTGAGCCACAACTGAAAAAAGGCCAGCCGGCCACATCTCACTAAAGCCACCAACCAAATGGTAAGAAACTTAGCCATAAAACCTTATCGTACTAACAAACACACAAAACTAAATCTTCCTTTGAACACTGATACAATAGATACAGGTCTTTCCAAAAGACCAGTGTTTGAAATACAGGGGATTCTATATGCATGCATGCACAAATGCATATATCATATGCAGAGCTGTGCATGCATAATTTTGCACATGCTCATTTTGAGCTAAAATTTCAGTTATGCATTTAACTAAATTATGTCCTAATTAGACACGTGCAAAGGACCACCAGGCTGAAACCCCTGTACAAAATGAAAATTAACATGCCATCAGCTGAATTTGGAATACACTAGACTCTCCCATTTCATGATTCTTGAGAAAAATGACTGTTTTTTTTTTTCAACCAATTGTGAAATTTACAAGAAGTCAAATGTTCACATTACCCTAATCATGAACTTAAGGTGAATAATGACTGTAGGAAACCTTAAGTGGAGTCCATCAGCCTTAAATCTTCCTAACTCTATTGTCTACCTGAATTTAAACCCCAATATTCACTGAAAGCAGTGTTCGCGCTAAGCTGCGCGATTGCGGGATTCCCGCAACAGAATCAATAATCCCGCAAGAAAAATTTTTGTCTGCGGGAAATTCCCGCATTGTTTTTCTTGCATAAGCGATAGGGTTATAATCAAAGCACAACTTATTTACTTGTCCGTTATACGAATAAAAACTCTGAAAATCGATGAGTCATCGTTTGTATAAACGTTTGTGGAAAACGGAGTTCTACACAGTACACCCTGACACCCATACTGCATGGACTGGGTATGCATGTACTAGCTCTACCTATAGTATAGGGCTTTAGGCCTAGCGTACGATCGCGCAGCAGTGGCAGCTTGTTCTTTGCAGTGTGTGTACTGAAGCTAATCGCTCTGTGTGCAAACATCGGTCGTGTTTTAGACTGTTGTGAAGTGTGAAATGGCCTCCAAGTCAAAGTTGGATTATTTTTCAAATCGCTACAGAGTAGCGATAATAACGTAAATAGTAATACTACTAGTAAGTTAGGCCTTATACTACTACTACAGTAGTAATACAGTACTAGTACGGGGCCTAATGTTAAGCCTAGGTCTGCTAACAAAAGTAGTAAAACTAAGAAGAAAAAAGCTGACAAGTTTCAGTTAAATTGGCTGAAAATTTGGCCGTGGTTATGGTACGAGAAAGGAGAAATATTCTGCGCCACATGCAAAGAAGCCAGGCCAACTGATAGGCTACATCTAACTTTGTTGAAATCATGTTTAGTCATAGGCTACTCATAGGTCTAGGCCTATCAGTTATTGGCAATGTTAAAATGTACTTCATTAATCTCTTTATTGGTAAATGCAGATTGCAGACTCGACTTAACTTCTCCGAACTTTAAGACTCCTCCCCCCCTAAAAATGAAAATCCCCCCCTAAATTTTTCAGAAGGGGGGAATTTCCCCCCCAAATTTCAAGTCCCAGCGCTAACACTGACTGAAAGTAAGGAAATCAAGATACAATTTGGTGTACAACCATCCATGATACAGGTAGGTGAGGAAACTGAAAGATTAAAAGGTGATAGATTTATGGCTGACTGAAATCAGACCATTACTTTCTGTCCGGATTCATCTATGTGTTTGCCCTAAAATATGACAGATGCTTGGAAGAGTATTCCAGGTGTTAATTCATGAGATTCAACTATTCTTCAGATGTTTAATGACTTGAGAAATCTAACCTTGTAATCATGGAATGACACTGAGTGTGCATATTACAAAAACTCTAATATGTTGCATAAGTAATACAAAAGGTGAAATAATGGCTTAATTAAAATATCCAAAAGGCCAAATAGTCCACCATGATTCTCCTTACCTTCTAACTTAAGCTCCTTCCACAACTGTATCATCCTCATCCAAGCATAACCTCAGTTAACTACTTCAGGTTTAGTGCATACAAGGCCCAATGTGTTATCAGGTCAGGTCAGGTCAGGTCAGGTCAGGTCAGGTCAGGTTAGATGGAGGTTTACGGCCCAGTTTCCAACTGTGAATGGCTCAGTTTGAACCAATGTGTAATCAGAACACTCTCAGTCCATCACATGCTGTGTTATATATGAGCTACAGTACTCTTTTTGTGATTTTGCTGTCAATCAAAGCACTTTGCCTTGAGAATTTCTGTAGACTTCTACGAAAATTGTAGTTAGGGGTGAGAATTGACTACATATACACCTTTAGAACTCGCTGAACAACATTTTACAAGAGTGTCTACAGATGGGCCTATTAGTGATGTTACTTTATTGTGTACATTGATCTAGCTGCTTGCTTTTGGTAGCTAACATTATGATTAAGCACAGTACCAGCAACTTAGAGTAAGTCAAACAAAAATACATTATAACACAGTGAATGTGAGCAATTGATGTTTACATACACAGTGCAATATGATGAGCAAAAACATGGCACAATATAACCATAAAGAATATGAAATAACATCACAAAAGGAAACAATAGGCTGTCTGCCATATGCTTTTAAAATTACACAGAAGTAATATTGCCATCAAATAAACAATATCTAATTTTAAATATTGGCACCATTCCAAAATTTCTTCAAGGTCATTTAGACAACGACTATTCAGTTTCTACATATGTGCACCTCCTTTTGGTCTCTCTTTGGGAATAAATTTAAAATTTAGAGTTCATTGTTTAAAGGCCCAATTCTCTCACCTCAAACAGTACCAGTTCTGCTAATCTTCTTACTTATGCCCCTCCCCACAATTGTATGAAATTCATCCTCATCCAGACACAACCTCAGTTTATTGCTTTAGGGGGAGTATAGAAAAGCTCAGTGTACAATAGCTGTAGTCATTCAAGTTGATTCAACCATACAGTTTCAACAATAAGCCCCAGTATACAGTAAGCTCTCTCCCCCTTAAGTTTGCCAGAAGGTAAGAATAGGTATAAATGTTATACATATAGGCTGATAGGAGGTAGGTGAGGAGTGCAATAGACTCAACTGAGTGCATGGTCAAGTGACTGGAGCATCTGACTAACAGTCGGGAGGTCTGAAGATTGATTCCTGGCCAGGTATTGAAACCTTTGAGCTTTGTGCTCAGTGTTAGCAATAGAGTAGAGAAAACTAACCCATGAGCCACAACTGGAAAAAATGCCATAACAGATCTGGCTTTCACCAGTGACTTAGAAACTGAGCCATTGAAACTCATCAAACTTATGATTGTAACTCAAAAGAAACTCTAAGGGACAGCCTAGAAGAGTCATGGAATTGCATGATTTGCTTTAAAGTTTGGCTGAACAAATGAATTCCCAGGGAACAGTCAACTGAGTCTCAGATCTGTGAAAAACATTTCTTGAAAGAATACTAGTACTTTACTATTGAATAATCTCAATCTCACTGCCAATTATATTTAAAGTTTAAACCAGAAAGCCAAAAGGCTTAGTGATTCCTTGCTGCTGCAATGTAAGACCTTTTTTCACATTGACATTGCTTTGCAATGTTTTTCAATTAACAGGGCTCCATAATGTGCCCACAAAGTACACATGCAAGGCATCCAATCTTCCTACATTGAGATCCCCCCTGTCCGTCGTGAACCCAAATGACATTTGACCTCCACCAAAAACTTCTGGGACCATGTATTCACTATGTGCCATCTACATGACAAGTTATAGGACCCTACAAGTGACCTTTCTTGAAAGTCTGTGCAGGAAAGCTTGTCAGGCTTTGAACATGCTGACTCCAAATGAACTTTGACCTTTGGGAAAATCAACAGGGATCATCTACTAAATATGACCAATCCACACACTAAATATGAGCACAGTCACATGTACCGTTCTTGAGATGTAGTACCGTGTTTACGAAGTTTTGACCTTTTGACCTCTCATGACCTCAAATGACATTTGATCTCCACCAAAAACAATAGGGATCATCTACTCAATATGACCAACCTACACACCAAATACGAGGTTAGTCACACTTACCCTTCTTGAGATATCGTGTTTACAAGCCAAAGCGTCACATACACACACACACACACACACACACACACACACATACACACGACATCACCATCGCACAGATTCCTTGCCTGCCTTCGGCAAGGAATCAAAAATACAAATTCTTTTCCAAAACAAGTTCCCAAATACTTTCCTTAATACAAATTGTTTTCAATTAAAAAAAAAATGCATAAAAACTTCTTCAAAACTATTTTAAGCCAGCAGAAATAATATAGATTGTTTTAAAATTGTGTTTTGACAAACTCTGTATTTAAAAGTTGACTCACTGGTGTTACTATCACTGTGATACTTATATCAAGGTACACCTTAATTTACAAAACTGAATGACATAGAACTCTATACAAAATCATTAATTAATTTTACACAAGGCTCCCACTGTTTCACTTGCAAGGAAAGGTTCAATGCTTAAAACCTGGTCCCAAACAAAAATTACAGCTAGTTTAGTTGTTGCAAGTATTTAATAAAGCGCATTGATGATACAAATTAAGCCTTCAAGTCCCCACATAAAAGTTAAGAGGTTAAGTCTGACCTACATTATATCATGGATCAATGTCCACTTGTTAGAGCGTTCCCACTGTTCTGTTCCCAGACTTACTGTTTTGATTGAACGAAGGAAACCCTTTATGATGCTTTTTACAATAACACTGGCCAATCAATTCCCCAGTTTTCTAATTGTCTGGTTGAGTTTACATAGGCATCCCTGGTAGTTTCTGTATGGAGGGTATGGTTTAAAAACCCTATGTAAAACCTGTTGTCAACAAAATCCCAGGTCCTGTGCAAACATAACCCCAACTTATTATTGAAGATAAGCTTAAATCTGACCACTGCTGCCTTCTGGAAGAAAAGTCACAGACCCCCAGTACCATCTAGGTGTTCTATTTCTTGACCATGATTTGGATTTTAGAATAAGGTCGATCTCCTTCATAATAGGAGAAAGTAGGTGTCTCTGGTATTAGCTGATTATTACAAGATTTGAACTGAAATTTACAAAAATCATTTCATTACTGACTTCAGAGATCATCACAAAATGTTATTTTAGCTAATAACTATGTCAAGTCCTTCCTGTCGTGGTAATAGCTTCCTTCAAATAAGTCAGCCTACTGAAGCAACTTCAGTTACACTCAAAATGAGCAAAAATATTGATCTAGAAATCAAGTTGCTTTTTTCAATCACATGACGGCAGCTATGCATGAATCAATTATCATGAAAATACATTTACATCCAAGATTGCAAGATAGCAACATTTAAGTACACAGAATGCTTCAGTGTTTGATACCCTGGTAAAAATCTGGATGATAAATAGCAACATAGTAAACACACTTCAAAAAGATTATTGACCTTTTTTCCAACCATTCACAACACACTATCTTGTCACATGTTTTAACCAGTCAATTTTTCTTCAGCAACTTTAATGTTCCCAGAAACCACTCAAGATACTTCACAGCTCATTTCATATAAATTTAAGTAGACCTACTCATGAGAGTATGCTTTTGTTACACTGTAAATCAGCATGGCAAGGCATGTGATCAGACTCTTTACATAGTTTCTGCATAATTCTGTAACAAGTTAGCTGACCCTTTTGAAGTACTTCCTCAATCTATAACTGCATAGTTGGGGTTGTGGAGTAGGATCCAAGTACCCACACACCCTCGTGACCCTCCCCCAGCATAACTGTGAGGGGCAACTTGAAGAAAGAAGGTTGTAGACCTAGTAGCACATACTTGAAGTTAAACTTACCATATTTTTAGAACCGTATTCGCACTGTACCTTTTCATACAGCTGACACTGAACACATTCTCATTGGTGTGTGGTAAATGACTTAAAGGCCCAGGTCTCTCACCCCAAACAGTACCAATTCTCCTAACCTTCTTACTTCAGTCCCTCCCAAAGTTGTCTGAAATTCATGCTCATCTAGATACGATATCAGTTTATTGCTTCAAGGTGAGTAAAGAAAAACTCAATTTACATCATCAAAACACCTTCAGTACTGTTCATGCTGTGTAATATAAGCTTTGGTACTCTGCATGGTTTGAATAAGCTGTCAATCAAAGAGCTGAGCCAATTGAGAATTTTGGTACCCCCATCTAACTAACCCTATCATTCTCTCTTCACAACATAGAAATGCAAGTTACAGCAAAAAATTGTACAAAAATATTTAAACCCTTCTCCACATTTGTAGGCTTTAATTGAAGTATTTTAAAAGTTTTGACATTATAACTAGCATTCAAGTTTATTCATTTTACAAATCTTGCACAGAACTTGAAGGTTACCTTATTTCATCTACAGGTAAAATCACTGGAAAATTTTACAGTGTATACCATTGAAGATTGAAGAGAAATAATGCTGCTTCCAAACGAATTCCATTTCTAAATATATTAATGTACATCTTATGTGATATAAATATCAACATCTGACATTTTCAGTTTTCACTGTGCAGAACTGAATGCACACAACTTACCTGACACTTCCAGCTAAAGCACCTTAAACTTCCTTACTTATTTCTTAGTGTTTGTTAATACTAGAAGTGTACTGACAATGCAGGTGTAGAAACACTCCATTGTTTACACTCTTTCCTTTGTTTGCCTCAAGTCAATTTGGGTTTACTGAATGCCCCTCTGTAGTGTTTGCACTGATTGAGACAAATGATAGGCAGAATAAAGCCCTCTAATGGCCACTTGACCCAGCAGAGCCATTTGCCTGATATGAGAATATCAAAGAGCACACAGAGATAAATTATGGGTCTGATTCATACTGGCCATTGTGTCCACCATGGCTAAAGTCCATTTGAAAATCACAAAAGAGGTCAAATTGATTTTTGATGAGCTTTTCTTGCATTGACTCATACTAGCCCTGGTGTGTTGGTTTTAAATCTGATAATTAGTATGGAACAAATGAACTGTGAGTAAATGGTAAACACTGTTGTCCAGGACTAAAATACATTGTATTTATTATGGACTCCCAGCAGTGTAACTGGAGTGCTGTGGTGGTAAACATTAAAGCATCTTTTCAGAATTTGAAAGTATCCATATAAAATGTTTTTGAGTTCATTCATTATTGAAAATCATTTATCAAGTTGAAAGACTGTATGATCTACACATGCAAACTAATAACACAGATTCGTCAATCTTTCAGTGGGAGTTATTCATGATTTTGTTTTTTTCTTATTTAACATGTAACAGGCTGACATTTTCGTCAAAATGTGATTGTTTGTATGCTTGATAGCTGAAGTTACCTCCATGGGTTACTTACAGAAACCTTCTGACCATGAGTTATCATGCAGCACGACCCAAGGCATGTGACTGCCAATGCGATGTATAGGATTCACATTACACATTAGATATAGATCCAACAAATGATTCAGGAGAGTCTGTGAGCAACTTGTTCATTTCTACAAACTTTTCAAAACCACTGATTTGATTTAATTACTCTCAGGGCTGCATTTTATGCTAAGAGTCACATTTTCAACTAAATTCTAGTAGAAAAAGAAGGGTTGCTAAACTTGCTGCTAGCATAGCAAAGGACAAGTAAAATAAATCCCAACTACATGTACACATACACCCTATACCACTTTTCTTTAACACACACTTTTATCCTATACTGTCATCCACCTTTGGTTCATAACAGCACATTTTCTTCAAATTCAACAGGGTCTTCATAATTTCCTTCATTTTACAGAATGACTAAACATTCTGACTGAAAACAATGACAACTTGATGGTCTCTCTCAATCTACAAAAGTTAAATATTTAAACCAATTTGACATCAACAACATTATAGTGTATTTATTCAACAATGGCCATGCAGACACCAACAAAGATGGTCTTGGATGTCCTCCATCCCTCATCTTACAAATTCATCAGGCGACCTACTTGGAGCTTACACTTCTTATAGTTCCAGGATCCAAATACCAAGTGAGGGCTGAGGCCACCTTTTCAGGTATGTCAGTGACCTTGAGTGAAGTGGTCAGCACAGTACAAAACTTGAAGGGTCTTTTTACTATGACACATGCAGATGATGTGTACAGTACTGCACTGAATCCCACCAGGTATGCAGTGTGCACTGAAGCCAAAGTCTGCACATGTACGTACTTCATTTTCTGTTCACAATGAATTGCTCAGTAAGAACATTGCAGTGTTCACTTCTTTAATGTAGTACATTACCATTGACATTAAATGATACAGTTTCAATATATACTCCTTGAGCATATTACCTGCAAAATATGGAAAGTCCTTATGTTGCATTTGGGAAGCCTTTCAATGTGTTGTGTACTCTGTATGTATGCATTTTAATAAAATGCGTCACACACTAAGTGCTGCAATCCAGTATGGACTTTCATTTAAGTTTACTGTAAACAGGCTTGAAATGGCCACATGAAGGACACTGGCTGTAGGAGTGAGAGTGACTTAGGTTAAAGTCGGGCTGGCCACAGCCTTTTTTCAATTACAGCTTACTCACTGGCCTTTTTCCCTACTCCATTGCTTATGATGAGCACCAAGCCCAACATATCAGTAGGTTCCATTTTTGAAGTCTACCATATGACCTGGCCAGGATCAAGTCCAACTTCAGACCTAGCGACTGCAAGTTGGATGCTCTAAAAAACCTGAACATGCAGTCGTTCAAAGGTTCGCAGAGCATTCACTCCTTAATCAAATCATTAGTGATTCATAAAATGGACACACTCACTGTTCCATAGTATATACAGCTAAAAATGATTGAAATGGAGTTCAAGCTTCATATTAAAATGTCCAAAAGAAAACACTGTGGAATCCCAGGGCTATCAGTAGAGTGCTGCTTAAAGAATCTCTGAAGTACCCAAACATGTTCTATTTTAGTGCTATTTATTTTCCAGGGACTTGGAGAACTGTAAATACTTTTATTCTCATCTTGTGTTCTCCTTATGTGTACACACATAAAGATTGTGACATTTGTAAACTTAAAGAATTGTGCACTTAAATCTGACTCTATGGCTAATTATAGACACATGCATGTATGTAGGCTACAGTTATTGATGATCATCAAAATACAGATCAGGCTGGAAGCTATTGGCTTGAATCAAGTTCATTCTAGTGCTCCCCATTTGCATACTTAAACCTGTACTCATTTGCATGACAATGAGTTTTTTCTCGTACTTGTACTCATGCACTGGTGATATGACAAAAGTTTGTACTCATGCACATGAGATTTCAAAGTGTACTCATACAATATCACAGACACTGCTTGTACTCTCATTTCAGTTTAACAATCAACTGATGTAGATATAGATTTAGAGTTTTATATACGGCCCAGTTTCCAACCTATTGGTTCAAGTCGAGCTGGCCATTGCCCTTTTTTCAGTTGTGGATCACTGGCTTGTTTTCCCTACTCCATTGCTCATGCAGAGCATCATGCACAATGGCAGAAGGTTCCATTTTTTAAAGTCTTTGGTATGACTCGACCTGGGAATCGAACCCGCGCCTTCTGCATAGGATGCTGATGCTCATACTGCCAGACCAAGCACGCGGTCAATCAACTGATGTAAAAAGCTCAATGTAAATATCACAAGACAATCAGCTACCATACATTTTTTTTGGCATAACTGACCAGAGTATGTCCAAAAACATTCATTGGCTTATTGAAAATCCTGTTAACAGCTTGCTAGTATTGTTCAACTATAGCCTTTGATTAAGTTTCCAAACTGACAAGTTATAATCAAAATAATTTTATTTTGATCTCATATGTACTAAATACAACTGCTTGAAGGCCTAGTTCAAAGTACTTTACAAAACAACTTACAAATTACACTAAGTCACAGCAGCGCAAAAATAGGTAAGTTTTGAGTCTTCTTGAAAATTACTAGTACAGTACTAAAAAGGCAACAGAAGCCCAAGTTGATCATGAACTCCAGGGGATGCTACTTTTGTAGAAGAGCAGTCCAATGATAACTAGAATATATAAAATGTTACACATGGGGGCAACTCTTGAGGTGGTTACTACTGATTAATGACCCCCACACAATTTACTACTGTGCTCATCTAGGCATTGCAATTCTTTTTAAAAGTAAATTATCCTGATAGACTTACATGTCTAACATTAAGGTAAATTGCCTTTACAAATCAGACACTAAACTAAATTCCATTGTTAAAATACAGTACATGGTATAGTGTAGGATTCAAAATCACAATGGACTGGAGTGCATTCAAGACAGATGGGTAGGGGAGGGATGGGTATGGGCAACATGAAATATAATGCTGTGGCTTCAGCCCTCATTAAAATATCCAGTATGACAAATAGACTCATGCTCTGCAATGTAAGATCTTAAATCTTGAGGCGTGCAAGTGTGATTGCACATCACTACTCTCCAGACATCACTGTGAGGAGTGCATTTTTTGCTGTTTCTTAAGTCCTCATGACCCTCTGGAAAAGGGCCGTTTGGCAAAACCCAAGGCTCTCACTGCCTGCCCAAGATGCTATTACGTCCACTGAGGGACAATACATGACCAACCTCATGGCCCTCAGGCATTTTTTGCACACCTAGGTAAACAAAGGAAACTCATAATTAATCTGTCCCAGTTGAATTTAAACAGAATACTGACCTTACCTCTAAATTTCCTACAAAGTGTGATTTGCAGCATACATGGAAAATCTTAAACTTGAGGCCTGCAACATTGGAACAAAGCACAGGAATACTTCCTATGGTCATAAGGAAACTCCTTTAAAAATTCATCATTTCATCACATGACTCATAAAAACTAAAGAGCACATACTGCTAACATGGGTTTTTCCCATGAAATGGTTCCTGCAGTGCAAGGTCAAAAAATCCAGTGATTTACAAAACTAAATAACATGTACTTGTAACTGGAAACATCACTGGTTGTTTGGGAGTATCCTGAGCTCTTCCACTGTATTGTGAATCTTGAGATAAATGACACTGTATCTTTAAGATTCCTCCTTAGTTCCTATTATATTCAAATTGCATGTTTACAAACATAACACTTTAACAGGTATTTCATACTTTGAATACTATTGCGTGTCCATAAAACAATCACTAACAGATCAAAGTTAAACAATGCGACATAGTATTAATCTACAACCAATCATGAACACCTATAGGCCCATGTAAGTCTCTAAAAGTTATTCATAGGTGGTTGCCAAATGACACCAAACTACATTTCTTTAAAGATTTGAAGAGCAAGAGCAGTTGCCCTAAACTTGTTTTGAAGCAGCAGCTACTGTAGAATGTCACAATTTCTTATTTCTCTTCAAAGTATCTTTTAAGATATTTTAGGACTTCAACATAGCAATATTATGGTAAAACAAGCATTACTCCTTGAAAATTTCACATTTGAGGAGAAAAAATATTGTCACATGACTCTCAAGAGCATATCATAAAACATGACATTGTTGCTACACAATAATTCAAGTTGGGGAGACTGCTCTTGCCCTTTAAGTAATACAGCGCTGGTTAACATGGGCATCCGCACAGGGAGGCACCTGCCCCCCCTTCCCGGGGAAATCAAACTTGTGAAAAAATCACTTAAAAATTAAATAAAAAAAAATTAAAAATAAATCATCAAAATACCTTCACTCACAGCGTCAGTTTCTACTAGTGAAATATGCGGACATTTGACCAGGAATAGCAAAAGAGAAGATGAAATGCTGAATAGTGAAATCGTAATTTGGGGACCATCATTCGTGATATCTATTGGAAATTTGTAATTGTAAAAACTGTGCCAAAATTGTACTAGTTGTCAGGTATGTAGTGTGCATATAGCATCCGGCTATTGATGAATGCGTAGGTCTTGGTTTGGTCCCATGCTGATTTCAAGTGGCGACGCGCAGATATAACTGGGATACACAAGGTGAATATGGGGGGTTATGATTCATAATTGGGTAATGGATATAGGCCTTTATAGGCTGTTTGACAGTTGTAAGTTTTATCGTGCATAGGCATGTGAGACCGTCACCGAGAGGCAGATTTCCCTTCAACAATTTTTTTACATTGAAAATTCTAAAAATCTAAAAATTAGGGACATGAAATTCCTGTTTCAGGGCTGGGTACATGCATGCAGCTTAGAACACTCACCAAGTGTTGTTTCCGGCCTTCTGTAGGGTTTGAAAGGCCCCAAATTTTCTTGTACGCTCCACGCAAACCGATGGTGGTGCTCCGCTTAGATAGTGTACACAATTCAATTCCATGAATGACCTTGCCCCCCCCCTTGTAAAAATTTCTGTGGAGGCCCATGCTGGTTAACTATAACATTTGGCATAAGTTTGTAAGAATGCAATTATACAAGGAATCTTCAAAACATTTGAGGAGTCTGTCTGCCTAGCTTGACAAATTTGGCAGACTATTTTCTTTGATGTAGCACAGGCTTAGGTCTTAGGAATTTCATAAATATACTGACTGGCCACATTCTCTTTCAAAAAAGCTTTCCCTTATTATTCCCCTAGATGTAAACAAATACCTCTCTTGTAGGCACTATCACATGTGTGAGACTCTCTGTTAGAAGGTTCCCCCTCATTTCAGTATTAGCAGTAATTCTTTTTCATTATTCAAATCAAAACAAAACCCACCTGTGCAAAGAAACAATCTCTTTAGAGCCAACAGATGGATGTTGGTGATAATGATGGAAGAAAACTGTTAAAATCCCACATGCCCACAATAACAACTTCACAACAAACAGAAGGTTTGCAGAGAGAAGTCTAGCCACAAGGATTATTGTGCTCCATTTAATAACAGATTAAATCCCTTATATTGTAAAGACAACTTGACCACTGCAGAAAGCAGTCCATAGGACTGTGCACAGTAAGTGGTCACTGTATTGTCCAGCCAGTCTCACTGGCTACAATGCTTGGGTGTCTGAAGTCTTAATACGACTACTATACAATGAGCATCACAAGTGGTGTCCAGGAGTTATGAAAAGGACTTTGAGTAAGTCAATTGGCTTTTGGAGACAATTTGAAAAGAAACATCAGACACAGTAGCCATTGCATCTCAGTAAGAGCATTGGAAAGTCTGATCTCAGTCTAACTACATGAGACAGCTACCAGTCTAAATGTCTCCTTGCAGACTAAGTATTGCTAAATCAAGGCCCCATCCTGGTGATGTTATCAAAGAAGACGTGTGATAGGAGAGGCCTAGCCTTAAAAATTTTCGACTTCACAAAAAGTGGAGGAAGATATATTGGCAGTTAATTCAAATACATGTATCTACATGAGCACTGTACACTGACATAAAGTACACTTCACATAATCACACCATGGAAGTACTACGTCCATGATGACGCTGCAAAGCACACTTTTATGCTGGTACATTTATACTTCCAAGATTTGTGGCCAAAGTGTGGGTGGTGTGTGCTTAAAGGGCATCCTAGAAATTTCTTTTGTCAGCTAACCTTTAATCTACTCTCATTTTTCTGAAACTGCTAGACTTTTTTTTGCGTTACAAGGATACCATTAGATGAATCCCGACAGATTGTGATGGTCTAATTTTAGTCAGCCATTACTGGGGTCCATCACCTTTAATCTTTCAATTTCCTTCCTTACCTGTTCCATGGATGGTTGTACACTAAAGTGTATCTAGATTTTTTCAACTTCACAGAATATGAGGATTTGAAATTCACGTAGACAATAAATGAAGACGATCAAAGGCTGATGGACCCCACTAATGGCTGCCTACAGTCACTAAAAGCAGGTGCTAATTGGATTCGTCTATATGCAATGCAAATGAAAGAAAAAACCATCACATACAAATTTATGCTACACCATAAACCAAGAGCCATTAATAAATTACCATAGAGGAAATCATGCTGATCAATGGGCTTTGAGAGTATTAACCCTTTAAGTATTTATGGATAACTTAATCAGGCTTTGCATTAAGTCTTTTTCACTGGATGTGGCTAGTCACTTCATGTGGCAAACCTGTTCAGTATCATCAGGCTGCTGTAGAAACTGGAACTTGCATCCCATCAAACCCTCAGAGACAGGGTTGCCACCACACCGGGCTGCACCAGGCAGTGCTACCTGGCTCTCAAAATCTCCACTTGGTACTCGCCATCAATATCAGCATCTTCGTCCGACACAAATTTCCTACCCTAACTGACTAAAATTCTTTGATTTCTTTAAAGAGTTGATTGACAATAATTCCTCATTTTTTATAAGCACTCTGGAACCTGCAAAAATTTTCAAAGGGGGGGGTGGGGCATTGACTCCCCTGTTCCTTGTTCAGTCATATCTCTACTGCCTGGCAAAGTAAATACCAAACAGATTCAAACAATTCTTTTGGACATTCATGAAAATATGTATGTGGCCTTGAGATTGGTTGACTGTTTGCGAATAAAAGAAGGCAACATATGTGTTATTGTATTACTCATGCCCTGAAAGTGCCCACTACACATGTGGTTATGTAATGATAGAACATATCAGGTTTTAATCTAGGCTTCCATTTACAGCACAAGAGTACATACTCTGTCTCAAAAAGCTATTCATGAGAGAATACATGAATAATATGGTAATAAAGTTTGCAAACAAAATTGGAGGAAGTTTTTTCACTTTTGCAGATGGGGGTTTTGAAAGCTGTGGGAAAAAATCCCCTCCACGCAGTACTCCCAGGTGGCTATTTGTACATAAGTAGCTTCCAAACCATCAAACAAATGACAAAATAGGGCATCAGAATTTGATGTAACTGTCTGGAAGGGACAGTGCTCATGTAGTAAAGTAAGAAACCAAATTTGACATGTTGCAGGCCTTAAAGGCAGTCATTCGTCACCCCAAACCACAGTTTCAGTATACATATATCAAAACTCTCAATTGGTACAGCTCTTTGATTGGCATTACATTCAAACAATGCATCATAGCTAAATTACACAGCATGGGCACTGAGAGTGTCTTGATTACACATTATGGACTTGTATGGCCACTGGGACAAGCCATGAAGCAATAAACTAGGATTGTATCTGGATACAGATGAGTTTTAGATAAATGTGGGAGGGGCTAGAAGTAAGTAGGTTGGGAGAATTGGAACTGTTTGGGATGATGAAATTATGCCTTAGTTTTCAGATTTTCCATGTGTGCTACAAATTGCACATCTCAGAATATTAGGGTGTGTGGTAGGGGTGTTGTTTAATAAAAATTTAAATTTGTAATATAAGCGCTTATGTTCATATACCTGTGCAAAAAATTGCACTCCTGGCAAATAATACTGTATTAAACTGAAATAAAAGTAAAGTTATAAATGATAGGAGTTATTCCAACTTCCACAGCACAGAGAAACCTAGTCAGCAATATAGTATGTGAAATGGTGAATTGGAGCTGGGCCTTGCTGCCCTATAGCATGGATTCCGCAAGAAACACAGAAACAGGGCCATGAGGAAGAGAAGGGGTTATATCTGCTGAACTCCAAGTCTTAATTGATGCTATCGCAGGCTTTAAACGGTAAGTGGGCTCAGGGGTACAAACACTTGCTTCAAGGCCCCTGTAACTTCAGTTAAGGTGCAATTCGAAGGGTTTTACAGGCTGTAATAATCTATTTATATGTAAGTTCAAACATTGCTGCAAAAGTATCTTCTTTTTAAGTAAGAAACCAAAATATTGACTTTTTTCTAATTTTTATGGAACATGCTACCAACAGCAAAGCCTACGTTAATTGCAAACCCGCCCAGTATAAATCTTCCTTCTTTCCATGAACTATCCATGATTGGAATAAACTACTCGATGAGACATGCGATTTGCAGACCCTGGACACCTTGTGGTGCCGTCTGGCGTCTTGCTGATCCATCTCTCTCTCTTACTTCGTTGTGTTTGGGCCCTTTGGGAGCCTGCAATGCATTTCAAAAGAAGAAGAAATGGGGGGGGGGGGATTTTACCCACCTTCTTCATGAAAAGGGAAAAAATCCCTCTTTTCTCCCCTCTGGCACAAACCCTCCATAGTAGAGGCTAGGCCTAGGTTGGTAAAGTTAATTTCAAAGGGAATCAGATTTGGTTCCGAACTCAATCACAACTTTTATCGTACAGAAATTCTCAACTGGTACAGTACAAGAAGAGTCCTAGCTCATATTTGGCCTACTGTACTGAGACTGGAGTGTTTTGATATGTCCTGTAAAGTACTAATTTAGTAGTAAGTTGGATCGTGCTGGAAGAGGTCGAGTTTTGGTTGTGGGAGAAGTCAGATCTTCAAACTAGTTAAGGTTACTATCATGTTGGAAAAACTAGGCTTGTACACACTGTTTTTATTCTGGTTTTTCATGTGTTTTGTTAATTGGTTTGCGTACCATTATTAGGCCTACACAGCAGGAACGACTAAGTTTACCACAAGCTATCAAGAAAAGCCTATCATTATAAACCATTAATGCCATGATTAACGTTATTCAGAATCATTGCACGGACCTCCACCTAGAACTAAATAACCTACTATCGTTTACATTATAATACTTACCACTGAAAATGTTACCAATCCCAAATATTCCAACAAACAATCATTTACAATCCAAACTCCGTAGAACTTTGCCAAGTTTGGCTAATGGGCCTTTACAAAATAAAAGTACGCTTCAAATTCGATATTATCAGACCAATTCCAGTCTGGTCCTCAACACAAAACAATCTTGTGCAAGGTCGGTCACATAACTGTAAACATGCACATAGCGTTGGTGTTGATACCAGCAACCGTGATACCGGAAAACTTTGCAGTTTTCATAAGCGATTAACTTTGAGAACCCAATATTCCGTCTCAGCTCCTCACTTAGATCAGAGAAGTTTTAAAAGACTGGTTGCAGTAGTTTCTCGTGAAACGTACAATGGACAAAAATCGCCCTTTTCAAAGAAAGCATAAATCGTTGTAAGTCAAAAATATGGTCTCGCTGGACTTCCACCAGAGGCAGCAGACGAGTCACGTCGAGTATTAGTGCTAACGCAATGTAGGAACGCACACATGCACAAGCTACAACTATGCTGTTCTGGTGTTATGCACAGTCTCGTATATGCAGTCCATGATGGGGACGTTTGCAAGTAGACGTGTGCGTATCTACAAAGGGCTAACATACGCTGCGCCGCGCCGTTCTGGCTCCATACCTCCAGTCAATGGTCATGCATTATTCATACGCCCACTCCTAGCTGTCTTAGCTTTATTGAAGTTATTTGACAGGCTTTGATAACTTTTCTTGTGGCAACTGGTGGGTGCGAAGAAGTGTGAAAAACCGTTACAGGAATTTGGTAAAAAAAAAACTTTTTTAAACCTTTGCATAATTCTTTTTCAAAAAAATCACACCGTTAGAAAAGTATGTGTAAAGATGATGCTTTTCGATGTCAATCAAAATTTGTACGAGCAAGAAGGAAAAGTGTACTCGTAACAAGGTTTTCTTTCCAGTGACTGGTATAAGATCAACACCACGTTTTAGGAGTGGTGCAACGGAAAACGTTGGGGGAATTGAAGCCTAGCCAGAAAGATTACGGGATATAAGTCGAGCGCATCAATCAGTGTAGCCTACAAGCAATGTTTCCCCCTCCCCTTCCTCACACACGCGCTTCGATCACCCCAGGTAATAACGGTACCGCCTTCCGGTAGTGGCGGCGCCAGAACCATGTCAAAATGGAGGGGGAGACTAAGGGCAAAGGATAATGTTATGGGGAAACGATTTTCGCGATTTTGGATACCGAGCCCAAAACGCCCATTCCTAGGATGGGTTGAAGCCCCAGGGAGCCTACGAGGTTTTAGCATATCTCTAGTTAAGAATTAAAGGGCAAGAGCAGTCGTCCCAGACTTAAAGCGGCTCATTGAGTTGGTTCATGAATGACAAATAGTCAAGCTTACACTCTAAAATCAAAAGAGTGAACTTAGTCACTCTTTGATCGAATGAGAAGTGTAAATTCACTCCATTAGAGTGATAATTCACTCCAAGGGGAGTTAATTTCACTCCAAAAAGAGTGAAGTTCACTCCAAAGTTCACTCTTCCACGAGTGCCTGCAATGATCGCTCTTTTTTAAAGAGCGATCACTGTGGGCACTCCATCAAGAGTGAAACTTCGCTCTTTTCAAGGAATTTCACTCTTTTTGGAGAGAACTTCACTCATCTTGGAGTGAATTTACACTTTTCACTCGATCAAAGAGTGACTAAGTTCACTCTTTTGATTTTAGAGTGTAGACAATCATCATATCTTACACACAAATAACTGTTTAATGAGTGAGTAATTAATGGTTCAAGTCCGTTTTCAAAAATTCGTGACCAGACACTTTTTCAAATTATGTACAAAACCGTTACAAGTCCTGACACTAGAAAATTCAAAATTTAACATTTTCTGTGACATTTAGTTTTTTAAACTTGACTTGTTATGCTAACTGTAAGCATTGTTATGTGGTAGTAACCCTTTGAGACTGTCATTAAGTTATCAATATCAACTCAATGGGTCCCTTTAATTTGAGGCAACAGCTAAATCTTTTTTTTTTTTTTTTTTCTTCGCCTTCTGTTCAAAATATCTTGGTATTTTAGGACTTCAAGACTGCATATTCAAGTTAAACCAATCAGTGACTCACAGTAAATTACACATTTGAGGAAAAACTTATCCCTCGAGTACAATTTTTGTTACTCCCGCCTGGAAAAATTTTAGCGCCTATCAAGGGTCTTTTCTGGCCACGGGTCTGAAGACCGACACCCTAGCCTACCTATCGTGACAGCTATAGAGGAGAAGCCAATCAGGCTTGCATGCTTAGAGTGCCATCTTAGGTTGGTTTTTTTCAGCGGTGAACATTTTTTTGTCTGCTCCGCGGGGTAACGAAGCCTGCGCTGGGTATCCCATTTTTTGTTTTATAACTTAAAATTGGAGACGAAAATACACATGAGAGTATCTTTAGCCATCATTCTCGGTACAAGTATAAAGAAGTCCTTTCAATGAGTTGAACTTGAGGAGAATCAAAGATTCACTTCCTTCTCAATACAAATTTTGCAGAAAAACACAATTGCAGCATATGGGCAGGGAATATAATGTAGGCACCTGTCCTTAGCTGAGAACTGAGTGACCCAAGACGCCCTCCGGACGGAACATTTTCGTACAGCTTATAGCTGCGGAAAATCTGACGTTCGGCAGGCACAAAGGCTCTACGCATTATCTAATGAAAATATTTGCAATGCAACATTGTTTACACAGGTAATATATTTTTATCTTGACATTCTTTCAATTTGATAATCTAGATCAGACTTCCTCAATTAAATTTTCTGAAGCAACACATTGCTCAATTTTCCTGATATAATGCGCCACTGATCGTCGTTCCGGGGAATGGGTGTAAGGGGAGGGGGGAAATTTTTGCGTTTCAGAGGGGGCTTACATGAAAAAAAGGTGCAAAATTTGTTCAATTTTCACTGCCAAAATTTTTCACAAGCTTTACATTTTTTGCCGATTCACCTGTAAAATCGACAAAGCCCCGACTCTAACAAATGTAAGCAGTGACAGTGATTCAGTGATTTTACTTTCCTGTGAGAACAAATTAGGACGTTATTATATCCTTGTCGGCATGTGACGTCAGTCTGGGAGAAGTGCTAGATTTATTTACATTGCCTATTTTTGAGACAAAATAATTCTTGTCAAAAAGGTTATGAAAAAGTTAAAATTTTTCACTTTTCTCCCAGTAATTAACCACGTCGCGCGCCACAAGCGACAAGTGGCGCGCGCGTCGCTATTTGAGGAAGCCTGTTCTAGATATAGGGAACAAATTAATGCGGCTCACTGAGTTGGTTCATGTAATTCAGCAAATTATCCTAAAGTGTAAACTTTTCTTCACATATCAATGACAAATGGTCAAACTATGATAATCCCACATTTTTAATACAAAAAAAAAAATGTTTTATGAATGAGTACTTAACGGTTGAATTGGGTTTTCAAAAATTTGTGACCAGACCTTTTTCAAATTTTGCACAAAACCCTTACAAGTCGCGACATCACAAAATAAAGAAATTTTGACTATTTTCCTAACTATTGGATGTAAAACTTGGCTATTCATGTTAATTATTGGCATTTTCAAATAGCAATATCAACTCAATGAGTCCTTTTAAAAGGTTTCCACATTCAATAGAAACAACAGTAACAACACCCTTATTCCCAAATATTTTGGACTTGGGGACTGAATAGCTCATAGCCCATAACCTAAGGTTACCGAGTGTATGTTGGTTTTATATTAGGAGGTTGCCGGTAGACTTATCCACGTGAAACGCTATTGGCAAAGGCGTGTCAATCTGTAGAGAAAGATTTAATTTTAGCATCTTCATGATGTTGATCTTCTTGTTCAGCATCGAAATTTTCTGATCAGGATTACAGTGGGACCGTACAATAAAAAGTTTTTTGCTTTCCTCACGATATATCTACAGACCGCTGCACTAAAAGATATCACTTTAAGTAAAGACTGGTATACATAGGTTTTGATTAATCAATCATCGTTTGAATGTGTGTGTGGTTTGTTTTTGTTTTTTGTTTTTTCTTTTTTCTTTTCTTTTTTAATTTTACATGATTATATATCGTTCACCACCGTGTAGGGATGGAGTGGTCGAAAACTCACTTGTGTTTTCTTCAAGTTAATAAATGAAGGTATTATAACTGACTGTCAAAACGTAACGCACCCCCCCCCCCCCTTTCCCGGTGAGAGATGGCAGCGGCAGAGCTATATAGGAATTCGGCCGTCAAAGGGCGGAGAAAATGGTCTGCAGGGCGCTTTCGAACGGTTAAGACCCCTGAGTCTCACCACAATCTATGTCATGGGTTTCCAAACTTTTCATTTAATTTCCCTCACCTGGTATAGAGAATCTTTCCCAATCCAGGAACTTAGATCTGTTTTAATATATTTAAGATTCCTATATCCTTTTCACAAAGTTTATTAGGTAGTAAGCGGTAGCCTTTATTCTTGTTTTTTGTCAATTGCAGATGCAAGATTGTATGTAAAAAGGAACAAATTTTTGTGCATAAGCCTTTAGGCCAAGGGCAAGACATAACAGAGAAAACAAAATTTTGGAACTAAAACAAAATATTAAATGCCAATAAATGCCAATAAACCTACTTTATTGGCATCTGGGAATCAAGATCAGTACACCACCGGGTAGCATCGATATACATTATGTGACCTCTAAATTGCTAGTACTTCAGTTCATTGTAAGAACTAACGGTACCGTGGGCAGTGGCGTAGCCATGGGGAGAGTTTTGGGGGTTGAATTCCCTCCCCATGACCCAACCTTGAAAAAAAACACATGATCACTATAAACTTTGTTACATTTGAGGCACAAACATTGCACCATTTTGCATTGGATAGCTAAATACCGTTTCTTCCCCCTCCCCTCAGACCTTTTCCTTAACGTCGTGCTCCAAAATCGTTCCCATGACACAATCCTGGCTATGTACCGCATAAACTAGGAAACAATATACGCAAATAAATGTTGTCGAAAGTCGAAAATTAAAGCAGGGTGCCTTTTGTCAAATCATTTGCATGGGAAACAGTTTGTGGGAGTTATTTTAAGATGCAAATATTCTTTTATTGTTAATAATGACAATTATCCCCGGAAAGAACAAGGCTATTTATTTTGTACACATGGAAGGCTGCGTGAGGTTAAATTTATGATAATTCCGTATTATGTCAGCTAACAGTCTCGTCTACTTTGCATGGAAGCAATGGCACAAAACTACACCATATATGTTTATAGCATTAATATAAGTTTGGATGAACTTATACCAGGCGCTGATCCAAGGTAAGGATGCGGTATTTGCGGCCTCGGCCCTCCTTCTTTCGTGGCCACACCAACAATAAAACATAAGGGAATTTAGCAGTGCAACTCCCTACCCCTGTTTTCTCTTAGGTCAACCCCTCCCCTTTGAAATGTCTGAAACCGCGTCTGACTTACCTCGAGAAGGGGGTCCAATCTGAACAAAGTAAAGTATGGATAAGGAAACTGTTTGACCATTTACGGCATGTACACTCTAACTTTCTAAGATCAAAAGAGTGAACTTCGTCACTCTTTGGTAGAGTGAAAAGTGTGAATTCACTCCATTAGAGTAATAATTCACTCCAAGAAGATTGAAATTCACTCCAAAAAAGTGAAATTCCCTTAAAACAAGGGAAGTTTCACTCTTGATGGAGTGCCCACAGTGATCACTCTTAAAAAAGGGTGATCATTGCAGGCACTCGTGGAAGAGTGAATTTTCTCTCATCCTCTAGTGAATTCCACTCTTTTTGGAGTAAGTTACACTCCTCTTTGAGCGAATTTCACTCCTCTTTGAGTGAATTTCACTCCTCTTGGAGTGAATTATCACTCAATGGAGTGAATTAACACTTTTCACTCCATCAAAGAGTGACTTAGTTCACCCTTTTGATTTTAGAGTGTACCCCATCAATCAGGCACATATACACACCCCTTGGTCAGTCACATAGCTGGATAAGGCCAACATGTCACTACAGGCCGGCTAAATCAAGTTGACAATGGCCCTGTAAGCCGACAATTAAAATACAGAGTGCCTGAAAATGAACTTTTTTCAGCAAGTTTCCCTTGCTTTGGCCTTAGAAAGCGGCACTTCACAAAATAATTGACTTGAACCTGAAAGTCAATCCCTCCCCAAGGGAAAAAATTTCCAGGTACGGGAGGCACGATAAACCGCGTATTCCCCAGTCTCAACCAGTTAGTCCAACGGTTTCATTAATTGTCCATCATGACAGAAGAAAAGGTCGGTATCAAAAATTTCCACACCCCTACTTTTTATGTCCTCTTTTGCCCTTTAAGGGCCAATCCTTGGTTCATCAAAGTCAACAAAATTTTCCCAAACCCGTTGAGTTTTCTTCACATACCAATGAAAAATTGTCAAACTTAGACAACTCCATATCCTACACCGTGTGGTATCTGGGGTCACTAGTCAGAGGGCAAATGACCATATTTACCCGGTGAAAACTTTCCTTCCTCCTCCTCCTCCTCCTCCCACCCCTTCCACGTTCGCAAAGGCTTTATTATTGTTCAGAGGCCGATGGTTGTTGAAGTTTTTCATTAGAAACTTACGTGAAGTCAGACCGTAGACGTTTAGGAGCATTTCAGTCAGTGGGGGAAGGAAATTTTCCTGCCCGAAATACATAATTATGCACGAAAGACCATCTAAGCGGAGCGCCACCATCAGTTGGCGCGGAGTGTACAGAAAATTTTGAAAAATTGAAACCCTTTAGAAAATGGAAAGGCGGAGGAACAATTGCGTCATAAGCTACCCGTATAAACAAGTCACCGTCCTCGCTTGTTTCAATCGCAATTTTTTATTTTTCATGAAAATTCTACTATAATGCGTTGTTTTGTTTAGACAAACTTTTTGAAAGGATTGGACACTCGTGGTAGTTTTTAGTGTAATGAAAAACATGCCAGATTTTTAAAGACAAAACCTTTACAAGTCAGGACACCACAAAATTCAAAGTTTTAACTTTTTTCGTAACTATTGGATATGAAACTTGATTAATCATGTTAATGATAAGAATTTTCATTAACTTATGATTTCAACTCAATGAGCCCCTTTAACTGTTAAACACCGAACTAATTTTTCAACTTTGTAAACCGTACCCTACAAACTTTTCGTCACGCTTAATCCCGACGAAAATGTTCTAAGGGGTGAGTTCACACTGTGGAAGTACTACCCCAGACTTCCATGTTCGCAACCCGAAATCTACTTCGTGTTAAGGGCGAACGAGAGATTTTAATCCCTGGAAGAATAGGGTTATTTTGCGGCAATGATATCAAAGTTTCCCATTCCCTCTAAATAGGAAAAAATCGCATTGCGCCCGCAAAATGAAACAGATTTCGATTTTGTGTAAAAGCGCCTTAAAGTAACTTGTCGCCCACAGGAGCTTGGGGCGTTTCCCCTCGATCGGGATACTTGGATGCCAAATCACCATAATTTCCTTCAAGTAAAAAGAAAAAATACGGCACTGAAAACCATTCGGAAATTTTCCCATTACACGGTAAGGACAAATGATGGCGCCTTACTAAAATATGCTCAGATCTAGTCTCTAACCTTGTCACCTGCTTTTGTAGCCGATACTTTGCCGCTGCACGTCACAGTCGGAGGTGTTCGGTTTCTCGGTACATGGTAGAGCGGGTAGAACCAGGAGTGGGGAATCTCAGCCCTGGCAAGCTACTACTGTCTATCATTTTTGAGGCTCATATTTATAAAATTAACCTTGGTAATGTTAAATCTGATCGTTTTGTTTTCATTAAAGGTCCAAACCTCTCACCTCAAACTACAATTCCGGTACGGGGTACCAAAATTCTTAATTGGCTCAGCTCTTTGATCGACAGCTAATTCAAACAATGCACAGTACCAAAGCTTATATGAAACAGATTGAACAGTACTGAGAATGTTTTGGTTTTATAAATGGAGTTTTTCTTTACTCACCTTGAAACAATAAACTGAGATTGTATCTGGATGAGCATGAACTTCAGACAATTGGGGAGGGGCTTAAGTAAGAAGGTTTGGAGAATTGGTACTGTCTGGGGTGAGTTAGTTAGTTAGTTAATTGGTTAGTTAGTTAGTTAGTTAGTTAGTTAGTTAGTTAGTTAGTTAGTTAGTTAGTTAGTTAGTTAGTTAGTTAGTTAGTTAGTTAGTTAGTTAGTTAGTTAGTTAGTTAGTTAGTTAGTTAGTTAGTTAGTTAGTTAGTTAGTTAGTTAGTTAGTTAGTTAGTTAGTTAGTTAGTTAGTTAGTTAGTTAGTTAGTTAGTTAGTTAGTTAGTTAGTTAGTTAGTTAGTTAGTTAGTTAGTTAGTTAGTTAGTTAGTTAGTTAGTTAGTTAGTTAGTTAGTTAGTTAGTTAGTTAGTTAGTTAGTTAGTTAGTTAGTTGGTTGGTTGAAGAAGAAGTTAGTTAGTTAGTTAGTTAGTTAGTTAGTTAGTTAGTTAGTTAGTTAGTTAGTTAGTTAGTTAGTTAGTTAGTTAGTTAGTTAGTTAGTTAGTTAGTTAGTTAGTTAGTTAGTTAGTTAGTTAGTTAGTTAGTTAGTTAGTTAGTTAGTTAGTTAGTTAGTTAGTTAGTTAGTTAGTTAGTTAGTTAGTTAGTTAGTTAGTTAGTTAGTTAGTTAGTTAGTTAGTTAGTTAGTTAGTTAGTTAGTTAGTTAGTTAGTTAGTTAGTTAGTTAGTTAGTTAGTTAGTTAGAGTTTTACGGCCCAGTTTACAGCCTATTGGTTCAAGTCGAGTCGACCACGGCCCCTTTTCCAGTTTGGGGTGAGAGAACTGGGCCTTTAAGCATGTCACGAGTGGCTCATACTAAGGGTGACACACGATACACTCTAAAAAGAACACATCAAAAGGTGTACGAACCGGAATCTTGTCAAACATTCGACAATGTTTGTTTAAATTGATCAGAAAAGGCTCAAAAAGTAAACTTTTTGTTGCATTAATGATTCGTACCTAGTCACAGTTTTCACAATATTCCATTTTGCGAGCCAATTGAGAAGATTCTATTCAAATTTGACTAGGGCGGCTTTAGAGTGTAACGACCTAATGAAACAGATATTAAAGGGGCCGCTATAATGTTTATTATTTTCTGATTTGAACATTTTTCACCTGTTTTGCATAAACTTTTTTACGGAAGTGTATCTGAAAAGGGACTGGATTAACAAAAACTTTCCTCCAAAAGGGGGCCCCTTTTTCCATGTTTCGACCCCTTTTCTAGACCCTTGTGCAGGTCCGAAGTACCAACATGCACGGGATGCACAAACACGCACATACATGCTCACACGCACCAACACACACACATGCACGTTACTAAAATGACATACCGGTAGCAAAAACAGTAAGGGAAAATGGATGCAAATTTAAACTTACAACGGAGCACAGCCTGAAAACCGTGACATTGCTGTGCAGGTCGTATTCACCCAAACAACATAACGAACAATACGAACAGATCATAACTCCATCTCTCCATCTCATTAAACTTTTCATATCTTTTCATATGGATTAAATGTCAATCATAAAGCTGATTTAAGCCTATCAAATATTCAGTTGTCTCAGGTTGAAATTAAACGGAACCAGTCATAATGGTGAATAAAACAGTGTCTGGCGCCAAACGAGAACATGATTTCGTCCTTTTTATCCGCCTGGCTGCACATATGTGTATGATTTAAAACTATCGAGAGTGGCATCATGTCATATCTGCTACTTTGCCTTTTAAAGCTATCACATAAGTTGGATGATTCCAGGATGAATGGATAGGGCGGAAAATTGGAGAAAGATTATTTTCTTTACACTAGAAGTCAAATAATAACTTCCTGCTAACATCGAGACGTGCCCAGGACTACTAATATTTAGGCTGGCTATGTTAGTATATTTGGGTTTTAAAGGGGTATGTAGTCACCACAACCTGAAGTAGTGACAGTCCAGTTCTATGATTGGCTCTTGAGAGTCATGTAAAAATATTTGTTCTCCGCAAATGTGAGAATTACTCAGAAGTAACTGTCTAACTGCTTGGTTTGCCCTTGAAAATGCAAAAATGAAGTTTTAAATATTATGGAGACTCTTTGACGATAATTTGTGGGCTTTGGCTGTTGTTTTAAAATAAGTTTGGTTCGGCTGAAACTCCTGCCCTTTAATTTCCTTCTGTTTCCATGTCTTTGAAGAAAGATTTATCGAGCAGTGCAATGCGATTACATTGACATTTGACGAAGTTTACTATTCACAGCCGTTTTATTTAAAATAAGCCTGAGGAGTGTGTTTACTGCAAAGCTGATGCCGCTGTCTCTGCGTGTGTGGACAGCCCCGTGGGGCAGTATACTTTAGATTAACCCTTTACCGATGTGCTCCAATCGGGGCATATTTACGCACCTCGGGAGTGGGCGGAAAAGCGACGTAGCACGCCCCGCATCAGCTTCCGTAGACTATTGACCCCGTGACCTGAAACAATTGTCTCTGTCGTTGTTGTGGCCGAATTTTCGGGTAGCTACTCGCAGTTTCGAGTTCCGCGTGAAACAGTAAAGATGGGGGACAGCCGCGCTCTCCGCCTGGGTCCAAAAGGACCCAAACAACGGCGAAGGGTCAAAGAGGCACTCAGGGGCACCTGGGCACGGCGTGAGGAGAAATTTTGAAAGAAGAGTTAAGCAGGGGCGTCCCTAGGTTTCGATCAATAGGGGAAGGGGGTACTGGAACTTCTTCCCTACAAAATTTGTCTCAATTCGCGATTCCCGCAGAGGATTTGCCAAAGATGGTAAACCTCTCAGGCGAGACGGAACGGAAAATATATGCACGAAGCTCATGGGAGGAAGACCACCTAAACGGAGCCCCACCATCAGTTGGCGCGGATCGTGCAAGAAAATGTTTGACTTAACAAACCATCCAGATGGCTGGAAAAGTCACTTCCCAGGTGTTCTTAGTAGCATGTTTCCAGCCTTAAGATTATAGATATGTATCTCATGTGTGCAATTTCTCAATTAATGGAAAATCAGTGAAAGAAAACCGTAATGCAAATCAAATGAGTTCAAATGATACAAAAACCGTAACTGAATTACACATCCGCAGTAAATTTCTGAAACAGAGCGGATTTTTTCCAATTGGCCGTAAATTTATCCAGCAATCGTCGCTTTGAAAATTTTCTAGGGGTGTGGCACCAACCACTTCCCCAGTAGCCATGCCCCTGGAGTTAAGGCACTCAGGTCAACGCTCAGGAACTTGACATTGAGGTAACAGAATTTCAAAAGGGGTGGGTGGGTTTGGGATTGAAGGCAAAGTAATTTAATGGGGCAAAACGTATGTTTAGCCAGGCAGCATGGGGTCATACCCCTTGAATGACTCAATTTTTTGTTCAAGCTTCTAACAATAAGAAAGTTTTACTTAAAAAGGTACAATATGTCAGAAAATTGCTTTTTTACTTTAAAAAATACCAAAGGGGGCGACAGACCCTCTCCCGATCACACAAGATGTACGGTACTCCATATTCCCGCATTCAATTAAGAGGAATTCTGGCTACGTCACAAGTCTCACACCGATAGGTGTTCGAGTGTTAACAGTTTAACATTTGAGTATCATGAAGCCCATTGGCTCATCAAGCACCCTATATCAGACTGAAAGTAGACGAACTCATAGGCAAGATTGGTCTTGAAATCTCTTTTCGACAAGTGTCCAAGATATTAACGTAACAAACGAAACTCCCAAGACCGCCGTTTAAAGTCCCCACCCACCGGACGGACTTGAGTGAATCCCACTACTAAGCTACCACCCCAGAGTCTGGGATGGTGTCTTGTTTTGCACCACTGTTGCATGAACAGCTAAAACGAGCAAAATGGATGAATTCCCGAAGCAACAACTTGCTGAGTCGGATAGTTTCCTGGAACGGATAATCAGATTCAAAATTATAATTTATCAATTACACACCCATCAGTGTGAGCAGCTATGCTGAACAAGTAAAATTTAGACGCCAGAAAATTCCACCGGGATTTTTCCTGGAACATCTGATGTTCAAGAAAGGGGTGCGTGGCACCAGGGTATTTTCATTGGGGGAAGCATGACTTGAGTACACTTTCACTTCGTTTTCCCTTCTTTTCCTTCTCTTTTCACATTTTCTTGCATATATGGGGGGGGGGGATACCGTCCCCTGCCACCCCTCACTCCGCCCCTGGTTCAAGACAATACAATCAACCGGCACCAGACCAACTTCACATCCTTCTCCTCAATACTAAAGTCGACCAACGATAATTTAATTACGCCATCGCTCTCAGAAATATAGCGTTTGTAATTAGCATGAGAGTATTCTGCAGGATCCAGTCGATATATGCTGGTTGGTATAAGATGTGAGGTCAACAGTTCAAGTATACCGAAAGTGAGCATACCCACCAGTCAGTGTTCGTGGGGTGGAGTAACCTCCTAACTGTACTACTTCAGCTTACCTATCACCCTGATTGAGAGTAAGTATGCACGAATATACTCCAGTCGAATTGATACACCCCGGCCCTTAAGCCAGACACTGAGCCTGTCAGGAGGGAAGGGCGGCAAGATCGACAGAAAAACACAAATAGGACGGGGATTTATTTCAGTTAGTGTAATGGTTTAATAGCAGATGGGTCCGATCCGACAAGTACGGAATTTTAGTAAAAATGGTATTCCTCACACCATGTCTGTACGACTTACCATATGCTTCCACAACCCGAACGAACACTATTCAAATTAGTTCGACCCTAGATGGGGATCTGATTCCAAATAATATAAATAATGAAAGAAGGTTACAACAGTTTTCATCAATATTTTACACAGATATAGATTTGTTTCGTCGAACGGCCCTTTGCCAGAGGGTCGAGAGGACTTTAGAAAAAACATATTATGGAAAAAATTCCTTGCACCAGGCTACGGTGGCGTTCGGCATATATCCCATGACCACATGCACACTTATCAAGGTGAAAATTTCTCTTTTATCTTGAACGCCCGCCTGTGGTCAGCTCTAAACTGTAGACGGACACAAGTAATGGTCCAATTTTGCCACCTCTCTCAATTTGAAAATATTTATATGACACTTTTAATCACCTATAAGTTGCTTGGTATCCCATATCTCACTGAACGGTACTATCTCTGTCTCTGGTCTCCCACCTGCCCATTGTGCGTTGCTCCTGGACATCCGGAACCCGCCACAGTCAAAACAGCGTGCTTCTCTTATGCTGATATTGTTGAACTTACAAGCAAGGACTAATTCATGGATATGCACCCTCCGTTGCTAGCGGGAATTTTCTGATGACAAATATGGCTTCCTCAAACATAGAACATGGCTCCTTTCTCTGAAGAAGGCAGTACCGAAGCCTAACTCGCTGTCAGATGAATCCGTGTTATAAGCATAACGGCCATAGGCGCAAGAGGCGGGATGCAGGGGGCACTCGCTCTGCCAATTTGGTCTATAGGCAAACATGGCCAAAACATAATAGTAAAATTACAGTATTCGGGCAACAATTGCTCTTGCCCCCCACAAAAATACCCCCTTACCCCAACGATAACGCCCATTGTTTCAAAAACAGCAGTTCATTTGGGAAAAAAACTGTCCTCAAATTTTAGAAGGCAGTAATTGTTTTTGGCTAATGTGTTCTAAAATAATAAGTGAAACACGACTCTATGAAATAGTAATTGTGTTCAACGCATAGTCTTCACTTAAATATCAGTACGATTAATTAAACGTCGTCACTCCTAATGAATATGCTCAAAGCAATTTTTCACATAAAAACGATTTTATATTGTTTATGTTTTGTTTTTAAAGACACATACGGTATCTTGTCGAAAACAAGTCAAATTACATTTTAAAGCTGAAAATTGTGTATGGCACTTAGTGTGGGTTTCGATTAGTTCTTTGCTTTGATTAACTTGCAGTGAGTGATTGCATTGGACTGAACAAGCCATTCGAAACTTAATTGACAGTGACATGTGATCGATAACACAGATTCGTATCACGAACCCATCTTTGTACGAATTCTCATTCAATTTTGCCAAAAAATCTGTAACGATTTTCCTTACAAATTTAATACGCATATTTTACCAAACCAAAATTAGTTGGATATTTGAAGTTTTCAGATTATTTGAGCCTGGAGATTTGTTATTAATGATACTTAAGACAGGGAACTGCAAATGCTCGAATTATGGATAAGGCCTAAACTTTCAAGAACAGATTATCATGATGTACTTAGCTTCACAGTCTCAACAGTGTCGGAGCTAGGGATTTCGGTCAGAGGGGGCGAAAATGGTCTGCAGGGGCGCTTCGAAGGAGTAAATACCCTGAGCCTCAGCACGGTTGAAGCCACGGCTTTTCAGACTTTCCATTTGATTTTCCGCACCTGGTAGAAGACTACTTTGACATTTCTCCTCAGCAAGTTTTTTTTATTAATACATGTTTAAATTTTCTATCAGTGGGACTCCGCAGAAGAAAATTTGGGGTAAGGGGGAACTAATTCTTTTAGCGGAAAAAGCTCCGCGCCATCATGAGTTGGCGCGGAGCGCAAGGAAACTTTGGCCTAAAATGCCACTCAGATCGCTGGAAATGACACGTCTAAAGCCTATTTACCGCATCTAAATAGGGAAAACACTGAGTGAACTGTTAAGAAATGTTGATGTTAATTTTTCTTCGTCTTTTTCTTGATGGTTTCTTCGTTTTTTCAGTTTTCTTTTACTTTCCAGGGGAGGGCAAGTGCCCCTTGTCCCTACCTGCGGACGCGCATGTTTATATCCCTCTTTTTCACATTCTAGTATGAAGGCAGTCATCATATTTTGTGTGTTATTGTCAGGTCTCGATTTAAGATTTTTATGCAATAATGGGCTACTTTGTGAAGATAAAGAATAAACCTGCAATCTTAGAGAGGGCAAAAGTTATTGAAATAAATCGCCGTTAGGTGTACATTTTTGGCATCTGGAAATCAAGATAAGTACAGGAAGAAACATTAGTTGGCGTAGCTCACATCATGTTACCGCTCTGATATTGCCATTAATTAAGTAGATTTAAAGAAATAGCCAAGACAAAATGTCTGCTTGGCTCTCTAGATACCGAATTCATTATAAATAAAAGTAGTCAAGACTGAGGCTTATTTGATGCAATTTCCTGGGTTTTGAGATCACGGAAAAACAGAAATAAGCATTTTCATGGGATTATCGTGCAGTGTCAGAAATAGCCATTTATCATGAGAATGGTCACTTGAAGAAAAGCAAAATGGAAACTGCCCATTACAACTCTTAAACCATTACCACTATGATAACAGTTTTATTTTATTTTAACCTGAAGGTTCTCTTCAAACGTTGTGGAAGCAATTTTGGTATCTTTAAAAACTCTTTTTATTGTCTTTGTTGACAATTATTCCCGACAACAAGAGGGCTATTTGCGCTACAATTATTGTTGCCCCCTCATGAAACATCTTTCATTGGAAGTAAGTAACCTAGCACAACATTCATCAGTGCGTGTAAGCATGCAGACACGTTTCGGCAAAACCTATCCCTATATTACAGAAGATGACCCTTTTCATCAGAATAAAGTGCTGACAGTTACTGGTGGCTGTTTGATAATTTTGTTATCTGGGCCTTAAAACAACGCTATTAAAATATGTCTTTTGCCAAAAAGTATGTTAAAAGCCTAAAAAGGGCGCCAGCAGACGATTTTGGTCCGTCGGGAGGGAGGAGGGGGGGGGGGCGACCGCCCCTGACCATATGGCAGCTCCGTCACTGAGTCTCAGACATATTCAATATGGCAGGGAAAACTGGTGCACTAGGTCTTCGATTATCAACATGAATATGAGGCGGTGTAAAAGAGCAGATAGGAAAGAGTGTGAAGCTGGAAGAAGGGGGTTGGTTGAAATAGCTGTAATGAGGTTGTGTACTAAAATATTATTTTGCAAAAGACAGGCTTGTATGTAGAAAGAAAAGCTACCGGGGGCGTTCTTCTTGTTTTTGAAATTGATTTACTACCAAGTTTACAATCTGTGTCCGATATTTCAAAAGGTCGTTTTTCGAATATAAAATTAGGAGTTGTATTCCGAAGGACCGTTAATTCGTAGGTTCAAAAAGAGGTAGTCATTCTTAATCAAGACTGGAGGTCGCTAATCCGAATCGGATGTAAGAGTTTTATTCCGAAAAAAAAATACAAGGGTTGTTGTCTCCTTATGTTCTCTTCATGAAAAGGACCCTCGGAAAACGATTCTTACTACTCTCGATTTGAAAAAAAAACGAGTCTTCAAAGTTATGTCCATTATTTTTAATTCGTAATAATGAACCCCACGTTCTCTTTAGAATAACGTTTTCAAGATGGCGGTCTCACTGTTATATTCGAAGAAACTGCCTCTCGGTGTAACTACGGTACCCTTCGGAGTAACAATCCAAATGTCACATTCGGAATCTCGGACCTATATCAATTATGCTGCAGGTTTCATATCTTAATCAAAAGGTTTTAGTGCCAGCTGTCAAGTTTGTATTTGTAGGTAGAGAAATATATTAAATTGAGGGTGTCAACGGGCCCATCTGTCAGGATATTTATGATGTTCATTGGTCAATTCATGTTGCGTGCGACCTTGAGGTAATTTCACAGGAGATTGAGCATATGTGATCATCATTAGCGACGATCATGAGAGAATGCATGGGGAAGGGGCATGTGCTCCAATATTTTTTGGCGGAACTTCATATCATATGAGGAAAAACATACATTATTCAGTTTCCATTTTGTGATAATTAGTAGGTTATTGTAGTGAATAACCGTGCTATAGACTGCACCAAATCGTTTGGCTTCCAAAGGCTTCTTCTTGGATAGCAGGGTACATAGGGCTGTCGCCCGTGCACCACGTGGTCGATTGTTGACAGCCTCCCTTATACAGTTTTGATAAAATCTGTCATACATGACGTTTCTTTTGTTCTTGCTTTCTCAGGGGGATATATGGAGATGATCAATTTCACGAAAAAAAGAAAAAACTGAAGATCGTAAATTTAAATTAAAAACTAACAACTAGAAAAAAGTTTCGAGCGATGAGTGCAAGATATTTTCTTCCGATATGAAAAAGATTATTAATCTGTTAATGCAGATCAATAATCTGCAATTGCAGATTTATTATCTGTTATTGCAGATTTAAAAAGATATACATAGAAGGCGTTATTAGGCTTCCGTAGAAAACACCCAGCAATAAACCAAATGACATTGTAGTCCGTGTTTGAGGAGACCATTGATCTGACCATCTGGGCACTAAGCCTATATTTTCATTTTACTGAATCTAATTATAACTATTTCTATCATTGTTAAACCAGCAGTGACACAAGAGAAGGCGTGGGAATATGGCGTCCGAATGTGGCGTCCTGGTCTTTTACCTTTCCAGTAGCGTAACAACACCCGGACCTTTTCACTGGGGCTGAGTGGGGGTTGAGAAATGTTTTGGTGGTGTGGCAAGCAGCATGTAATTGGAGCGCCACCATCAGTTGGCGCGTAGCTTACAGAGAAAATGCTTGCTACAAATGCATCTGAGATTGCTGTAAATGGACCTTTCAGTCTCTTTAGCCGAATGAATGTCGACGACATCTTCAATTTTAAGAAAACAGGCAGGGTAATTTTCTCTTTTACTATGACTGTTGTGACCGTAAGAAATTTTAAAATATATAATTAATTCATGAGAATAGATGTCATCACTACTTGCTAGATGCTAAAGAGAGACTTGATGGAATCTTACTGTGTAATAGGTTTCATCATTACATCACAACGCCGCCTGCGTCAAATGTCCCTCTGCATGTTTTATTTGGAAATTGGAAGGTGAGGCATGCGTTGTATACACGTGCTTCTGTACCGAGGGAATTTTTAGTCTTAGTTTAAATTTCATATGTGAAAAAGAACTAATTCTACACAATTTGGTGAAATTTTCATCAAAATCTGAAATGTATTTCTCGACCTATCATTGAATGAAGTTACTAGATTTGTGTTCCAAAGTGAGTTTGAGGGCAGCAGAGGTTATATCACGTCCTCAGATCGACAAGGAATGCTTTGTTTCGTTTTTCTTTTTCAGTCTGTTGCGTTTACCTTGAAGTTAAAAAAGATAGGCCCACCCATGGGGAATGCAAAGTTCATAAAGTTTTCATGATACTTATATAATCACAGTCTGATAATATCCTGGGATAGTTGAGGAGAAAATTGGTTGTAAAGAATTAAAGAAAAACAAAAGACGGTTCATTAATATGGGATTATGATGTCATGTGTGCTTCAAGTCCACTTTCAAATAAAAATGGCCCTTTTACCTACTGATATCTTGAGAACCACGTATCGGGTTTCCGATGAAAATTTCACTAAAATGCATAGAGGAAACGCCTCTCTAAGATATCAAAACTTGATTTGATCTTAAACATTTCTTTTAAGCTGACGCTTGTGCCTGGCCTGTGCATGATTCTGTGTTTGATTCATGACTTCACATGTCAACAAAAGGCTGACACATAATCTCTTCATTTAATTAATGTTTGATTTTCTTTCTACACAAAAATTTGTGCACTTTCTTAATCAGAACTAAGCATTCCAGTTTTTTGTTTTTTTAAAAACTCTATTTGATAGGGACTTGTTTAAACAATTTTGTTTAAGTTCTGTTTCAATTGTGTGTTTTATTCTCCAATTGTGGTCGCTACTTTATTCCTTTATTCACCTTTAATTAATCAATGCAAAAGTAAAATTAAGTCCAATCTTTCAACCGTAACAGTATGTGTAAAGTTTCTTTCATGGAACTCATTTTGCTCAATATGTTTTTACCTTCGAAATACATCAGAAGGTGGGGCAAGACACTAGACTGGAGGATCCCGAACCTACTTCCTCTGGTGACGCCTATGGACTTTTCCAATTTGTTCGTTAGTGGTGGTCAAGAATGTGAATTTGTAATCCAGGGCTGGAATCAATATCTCTCCCAATTTAGACCTTTGCTTGCTCTCAGCTCTCAAAGTGAGCAAGTTCAAGTTTAATTTATTTTCTTTTAACCTCCGAAGAGGTTTCAGAAACTCAATATGAGTGTATATATTTATATACACATACATAGCACAAAAATTACAACCTAACATAAGTATAAGAAAACAAGCAAAAAAGAAAAAAAAAAGAAAGAAAAAAAAAAAACTCAATGCCATCAGTCATTAGTCATTCATTAACTTCTAAGTGACAAAAATATTGGCACCAGTTTTTATATGGATCATAAAGTAAATAAGCAATTGAATTTTAGTAACTCACGGAACCTTTCTATAATTCTAGAACATAACTTAGATTTTTAAGGACGGACTCCTTTATTTTTAGATTGAAAAAGGAGTTCTATTTTAAAGGTGCTTGTTCTGGTTCTAAAATATTTTTTCAAGTACTTATTACGTTCGTTTGAAAAAGTGGGCGCTCAAAATATAGTGAAATTCATCTCCGATTTGGCTATTGGGACACAAGGTACAAACTCTTTCATTTAAGACCAGCCAAGTTTTGGTATCTACCAGAGATTGAATGGATGTTGGTGTTTTTTCCATCCTCTTTTTTTTTGATTTGTCACATTTTATACATTTTATATTTGCATTGTACATCATTTATTTACATTTTATCATAACTTTTGGTTTAAATTGCTGTAAAAATAACTCATACCCCCCCCCAAAAAAAAAAAAAATTAGAATAATATATGCCATACAATAACCTAGTACACACCATTTGTTAAATCATCTCCAAAAAGTCTAAACGTAGCTGTCGAAGTCGTCACAATTTGCAGAAATGGTTTACACCTGTAACTGTTAAAATATAATTCCTTGACTGTCTAGACAGGAGAAAAAAACCTTAACCTTCTTTGGCTGTATACATTCAGCATTCAGTTTCCATAATTACATACACTTTACTGTCATTTCCGTATATATACATACACTGAATACACGTAGGCTACATAGAATATTAATACTGCAGCGCATGGAATGATTCTAGTGGTACTAGCGTTTTCCACTCATTAAAATATGAGTATACATCATGCACTCTAAAGCCATTATGCTCAATTTGACCATAGATTTGGTCAACTATGCACCGACCCAAACTATGGTCAAATTGCTGACCCAAAATATGGTCACTTTTGACCAATTTTTGGTCAAATACGACCATTGATTTGTAACATTTGGCCATGGTTTTGGTCAACAATTTGACCCTAGCTTGAGTCGGTGCGTATTTGACCATAGTGTTTTAGAGTGCAGTTGAACAGAACCAGAATATGAAAGATTTAAAATACTATATTTATTCAAATAAAAATTTATTTCTATGGAAAGCATTCTTCAGCAACTCGAAAGAAATTCGCTGACGAGCTTTGTGTTCATACATATACTGTTCTACTTGTAAGTTGTAGAGCAAACTTAAACTTATAATGAACTCATTTACCCTGGGGATCTCACCTAATATTTATTTTTGGGAAGATAAAATATTTTGCTTGGAATATCAAAAATTGTACGGGTGAATTTATATCCTCAAAAGAAATCTTGTTTTGTAAAACACACCTTGTTTTTTAATTCCTAATTACGTTTATAATTTGTGAGTGAAGAAACGCAAAAGTTTTTATCCTCTTTTGACATGTCTAATTCCCCTCACGTTGAAAGAACAAATTTTAAAGGTGTTCATTGAACATTAGCTCGGGGATCATACCTAGAAATAACAGCTGTACTGGTAACAACTGAATGTGCACTACTGATGATGACTATACGTACCAATGCAACAGACATATGCAATATAGGAGATTGATGGAATAATAATAAGGAACAAAAACAAAACAAAACCAAGCAAAAGTCAAATACAGGCGGTAGGCTAAACACATTCAACCTTGTCGGCGACGTCTCCATTATAAAAAAAGAGCAACCCGACCGGAAGACCAGACTCATCGATTAGTATCAATAGAAAAAGAGACAGGAATAACTTGTTGATGTCCCAATTTGTGCTCATGTTGGTGTTACTACATCGATATTTGCAATGATTTACAGTCTAGGAGGACTTAAGCTGACTAAATAGTTTCCGAAGTTAAGTTTTTCTTTAAATATCCTGTTTATTTTACAATGCGAATGATTATTAACTTCAGCCAGCCATTCTTGTTCATAGATATCCCTTAATCTTCTACTTGTTAAATTATTTAACCAGGATTTAACCAGGAACCAAGATACTTGCACACTTTTCTATTTGGTCTACGCCTAAATTTTCTGGTATGTTCCACAGAAAAGACATTCCAGACTTATTTAAAATACTTTTCATCTTAACTGTCCAAGGGGAACTGTAAATATCATTGTGGTCAAGGGCTGTTGAAAAGCGACACATCACATGCGACAGCTTATGTACACTACTAGTAATATATTCGATACCAAAATTTAATCATCCTTTTTTCAATTGTTGTAAGTAATTTGTAACGCCCAAGTTCACCATACACCATGCTGTGCGGGGTTTGCTTGTTAAGCTTTAGAATGTACTTACAAAATTTAATATGAAAAGCTTCTAGCTGTTTTAGGTCTTCGAAGCCCCACATTTCACAGCTATATAGTAAGACGGATACAACCAATTGATCAAATAACTTAAGTTTTATACCTAGGGGCAGTGGCGTAGCTAGGATTTTTTTCCGGGGGGGGGGGGGGGCAAAGGTATGGAATTTCCCCAAAACTTTTCCCGGTCAATTTGTATGTATTTCATATAAAATATGCAAACTTACAAGTAGAACATTTCCATGTCATTTTGTAATATTACCTGCATTTTAATCTTAAAGTAAAATATAGAGCAATCGGAAATAACAAAGTATATTATTTTGGTAAACAATATCTGGTTTATTTGTATGTACTAACGTAGTGGCGCACGCAGGATTTCTCTGAAGGGGAGGGGCATGCAGTACGGTCTAAGGGGAGGGGTGTCCGGAAATTTTATAACGTTTTCAAGGAGCCTAGATGCAAAATGGTGCAAGATTTTCGACTTTGACAGGAAAAGTGTTAAAAGTTGAATCGTGGTGGTTCATGAGGATAAAACTGAAACTTTTGTGTCTTGACATGCATTTCCTTATGCCATTTATGCTACCTTACGAAGAAAAACTTGTCATTAAATTTGCACACTTTTAGGTGTCAAAATAAAAGAGCATTCATCGGTATTTGTAGTTTTTCTAAGTGGAGCGCCACCATTAGTTGGCGCGGAGCGTAGAGAAAATTTGAAAAAATCAGACCCCTTAGATGGCCGGAAATAGCATTTTCCAGGCTAATACGAAGAATCTGGTCAGTCGCTTTCTTCTTTTGTCGTTTGCAATAAAATGCTCACTTCAAAATATGTTCGCAAACTGCAAAGTGATCAGAGAGTTAAGAGCTAATTTTACCCCAAAAATGTAATTTTGCCCAAAAGACCGAGCGAAGCGCAACCATTGGTTGGCGCGGAGCGTAAAGAAAATTTCGAAAAATCAGACCCCTCCCATGGTCAAAAAAGCGTATTTATACTTGTAAAGAGAATCTTAACATTTAGTCTTTTTTATCGATGCCACCAGTGGGAAACAGAGTCTACCTTTTTAAGTAAAAATTGGAACTTGACAGAATTTGCCTAGGTCTATTTGTAGGAATTAAAAAAAAGTTGGCATCACTGAAAGACCTTGCAGGGACAATCCTTCCCCTTTGAAAATTTCTGAAAAATTGGGTGTCCTTATAAGCAATCTGGTGCCACATATGCTATCTTTTGAGGTAAAATCTGTGTTAATAAAGTTAGACTACGTATTTTTAAGAACAAAGAAAAAAAAAAATGGCATCTGTGAGGGGGGGGGGGGCATGGCCCAATGGTCTCCCCTTCGCACGCCACTAAGGAGGCCTAACTTAGTGGCTCGATCGCACAGGATATCCTGTTAGAAAAGCAGTCTGTTAAGTGTAGAAGGCTACAAGGTACTCATTGTCCATTTATTGTTACACTCAAAGTGAGCAGAAAGCTATTTTCCCGAACCAGCTTGTAAGCCTCCAAGGATTAGGCTAAGTAACAAAATCTAAGTGTGCCAAACGGATACCGTTAATTCTAATTTCTAGATTAACTTTAAGTTTATCGTTGGCCATGGATTGTTTCAGCCTTACACATCGTTATGTACACAAGAGTAAAATCGTACAGCTACTGCTAGCTCGTAGAAGAACATACCAACCTCGGGGTCTACGGTAGTGACTTGTCAGTTTTCACATCCTTTTACTGAATTCCCAAAGTATCACCTGAATAACAGCTTCCTGTGCACTGAAATGCACTGATCATAACCCCCTTGCTTATACAAGCACAAGAGAATATTCAATCTGCTACGCGGCGAGGACATTTCTGTGGAACGCGAATTGGGCCGGTTCATGCGACACTGACGAAATCTGAGTTAATTTGTTGCATGAAAATACGAATTATGTATGAGAAATGTCTCACAATTTCTTATTCTAATAAAAATTTTGAGAAATTTTTGTAATAATAAGAAGATTCATCAAATTCCCCCCAAAATTTTTCCAGGGGGCAACTTGCCCCCCCCCTGCCCCCCTGCCCCCCCCCCCCCAGTAGCTACGCCACTGCCTAGGGGAAGAAAAAGTTTAGAACTTTTGTTTCACATAGCATACATAGCACTCCTTGCTTGGTCCACTTGTTTATTAGCATCTAGGGAAAATTTATTACTGTAAATAAAGACTAGGTAAGAGCATTAGCCGTGTTCCCATTTGATCCAGGGAGGTGGATCTTGATCTACCGAGGTGGATCAAACACTAATGGGAACGCAGATCAACAACACTCACTCAAGATCAAGATCCACCGATTTTGATCGACCGTTCGGGGTAGATCAAGATCCACCGCGCTGGATCAAAGTTTGTAATGGGAACACATCGGTAGATCAAGTGACCCTGGATCTCCGGTTACACTCATGTATGTTTTTGTGATACATCGATACGAAATGCATGGCATGCCGACTTGTAAACATTGGTGACCTTTTCGCGCTTGCGCAATGTGTTCATAAAACACGTTTGATCTGCCGCGCTCACTCAAATGGGAACGCGGATCTCGATCAAGGTAACTGATGTTGATCCACTTCGGTAGATCAAGATCCACCTCCCTGGATCAAATGGGAACACGGCTATAGTTATTATACCTTTCCCTGGTTTGGAAACACCGCGAACTGACTGCGTATGTTGAGATTCCGGTCTTCGTCAGTCACGTGACGTTGGTAGTACAGGAGAGCCTTGTTGTCGGACTCTATGGACGTACTGTATATATGCAGACAGGGTAACTGATTTCTTCGAGAGTCTCCTGCTAACAATTATCAAATTGTAATGACTTCAATTAGGGTGTATATTATTGCGAAAGGTTTAGTTAAGACTTCTGTCTTAAATTAGAGCGGTCGTAAAGTGAGAATAACTGTACCCAAACTAAAATAGTGGGACAATTGAAGGCTGGGCTAGCAACAGTAACTTGGTAAGCACACTCAACAATTCCTCGAAATTGCGAAGCACGCAGCAATCGCACTGTGTAACGACTGTACTGAACGACTGTACACATGTATGGGGGCATACGGATTTACCGCAGTACAGCTGCCGTAGAGTGAAGGAGCATAAAACATTTTTTTTTAATTTTGGCAGTAATATGTAAATCTTGGGTTTAAGTTAATAAATGTAAAGGGACAGTGGCATGATTAATCATTGATTTCAACACTTTCAAGATGATCATGCATGATACTAAGCTGACAGGAAATAAACTAATCTAACCAGTCGTTTCAATATTTGGGTAAACCAGGGCTTGGGATGAGCGATTTTCAAACAGGTGTAAGTGCCCATTTAAATTTTTAGACGGCATTCAAATGTGAAGTAAAAGAAGAGGAATAAATTCTTGATACCACGTGAAGTTAAAAATAACATTTTGTATGAGAAACAATGAGAAAAAATTACACTTTGAACACAAAATTCGTCCCTGAGAACAGGCTTCTGGTGAAATTGCAGTTAATTTGATATAGCGACCCCACATTTAACGATCTACCATTGACCTGGCGACGATCTACCATTGACCTACACAGTATTTAAATGGAACTGACGGTCGACCCCACATTTTTATGAAGGGACCTATTTCAAAATGATAATTTCAGCAATTTTACGGTTGACCGTGGCAAACGAGGAATAAACTACACTGGAGGAAACTATTTATTACTGGAGTACTGTGAAACCCACTCATCTTTACATGCCCCAATTTTGAATGTTTATGACGTCATCCTTGGTGAAAAAATAATAAAAACAAACGGTAGATCGTCTGGTTTACCCTAGTTTAGAGATCGCAGTCAGAGCAAGGCGCCCTCTTCTTTTGTCTGTGGCTTATTTCCAAAGTCCAAATTGATTATTTTAATGTTCCTACTTTCGGCTGAATGAAAGAATCGTTCCGCTTTGGCATTGATTAAATAATGTTTTTAATTATTTCGTGAGAAATAGCTGTAAGATTATTCACTACTTAAATAAACTTTTGGTTTCCTAGATTACAAAATGTAGAATTTTACTGTACCCTTTCCTAACGCGAATTTCCTATCACGGCTTTCAAACTTGTCCCAAAAAATGCGACCGCTTCAACACGATCTACAGTATATGTGCGCTCTCCTATATATGAGTACAGCAGTTCAGACAATCCTGGACAAAAATGATGGGACATTTTTACCCAAATGTAGCAACACGTATGCACAGACTCGCTGGTTTTCCAAAATCCCCTCCCCCCCCCCCCGCTAGTTCAATGTTGTTCTCGACAAAATATTCTCAAAATTCAAAAACTGCAACATTGAACGGGGGAGCGGGGGACTGTCCCATGTATTTTTGTCCAGGATTGCAATCCTGGACAAAAATGATGGGACATTTTTACCCAAATGTAGCAACACGTATGCACAGACTCGCTGGTTTTCCAAAATCCTCTCCCCCCTAGTTCAATGTTGTTCTCGACAAAATATTCTCAAAATTCAAAAACTGCAACATTGAACGGGGGAGCGGGGGACTGTCCCATGTATTTTTGTCCAGGACTGTAGTTGGATTAAACCATTTTAACAAACGAGTGTAGCGGTTCATCAGACGAGTGTATTATACAATATTTATCAGTAACTATGGTCGTACAAATTTTAGAAAGCCCACGTAGCGTAATGAAGTGGGTCTACTTCACCCATACCGCACACTGACTGCGGTATGATAAGCCTGTAGGGCCTACTTAATGTCCTCAGCGAAGGTCTCCAAACCGGTCAGGCCTCGGAACCAGTATTTTACGCTTAAAAAGAGAAAATGAAAGCCGAGAACAAAGGATTCTTCATTTATTCAAAAATCTTAAAAACTTACTGATGAGGAGGCCGTTTGCAGTTCCTTTTTAGCCCTTGGGTCAACTTTAATTTCACTTCCCAGCAGAAACAGTACATCACTAGCCATATTGCTACTCGATCGATCGCTATGCACCATTAACGTCACGGGATGCACTTTTATGAATGTCTTCAATGTGCGTATATGGTGTACGTAAAGTTTCCAAACCAGGGAAGTATATAATAACTATGTTAAGAGTAACTATCAACGATTTCCACCGGAGATTTACCAAGGGTAAACTTTGGTCTTTTTTCTAACTTAACCTCTAGAGAATTCACATACTTTACTTCTGTTTGGGTTAACAGTCATATTCCATGTCTTACAATTATCATCATATTCGATGTCTTACAATAATCATGTATACACCATTCAAACATTCCCCTTGTCTAACATCTACATTACATGTAAAGAAATCCGAATTTATCCTATTGCTCACAACACACAATTTGGCATTTTTATGCAAGGTGTGAATGACATTTATCATTTTGCCATTGATATTATTTGCTAGAAGTTTCGACCACAAAAGAATCCGATCGACAAGACCAAAAGCTTTCTTATCCTGCTTACAGTCCACAAAACCCGTTTTTTCTCACTAAGATAATAAATTTAGCAAATTGAAAAAACCAGAAAGCCAAAAGGCTTAGAAATTCCTTGCTGCTGAAATGTAAGGCCTTTTTTTTCACATTGACATTGCTTTGCAATGTTTTTCAATTAACAGGGCTCCATTGAGATCCCCCTTGCCCGTCGTGAACCCAAATGACATTTGACCTCCACCAAAAACTTCTGGGACCATGTATTCACTATGTGCCATCTACATGACAAGTTACAGGACCCTACAAGTGACCTTTCTTGAAAGACTGTGCAGGAAAGCTTGTCAGGCTTTGAACATGCTGACTCCAAATGAACTTTGACCTTTGGGAAAATCAATAGGGGTCATCTACTAAATATGACCAATCCACACACTAAATGTGAGCACAGTCACATCTACCGTTCTTGAGATACCGTGTTTACGAAGTTTTGACCTTTTGACCTCTCATGACCCCAAATGACCTTTGACCTCCACCAAAAACAATAGGGAACATCTACTCAATATGGCCAACACACTCGCCACATATGAGCACAGTCACATGTACCGTTCTTGAGATATCGTGTTTACAAAGTTTTGCCCTTTGTCCTCTCGTGACCCCAAATGACCTTTGATCTCCACGAAAATTGATAGAGATCATCTACTCAATATGGCCAATGCACACACCAAATATGAGATTAGTCACAATTACCCTTCTTGAGATACCGTGTTTACAAGCAATTTCTAAGGAATTTACCTATTGACCTCTCGTGACCCCAAATGACCTTTGACCTCCACGAAAATCGATAGGGATAATCTACTCAATATGACCAACCCACACACCAAATATGAGCATAGTCACATGTACCGTTCTTGAGTTATCGTGTTTACGAAGTTTTGACCTTTTGACCTCTCGTGACCCCAAATGACCTTTGATCTCCACCAAAAACAATAGGGATCATCTACTCAATATGACCAACCCACACACCAAATATGGGCATAGTCACATGTACCGTTCTTGAGATATCGTGTTTACGATGTTTTGACCTTCTGACCTCTCGTGACCCCAAATGACCTTTGATCTCCACCTAAAACAATAGGGATCATCTACTCAATATGGCCAATGCACACACCAAATATGAGATTAGTCACACTTACCCTTCTTGAAATACCGTGTTTACAAGCAATTTCTAAGGAATTTACCTATTTACCTCTCGTGACCCCAAATGACCTTTGACCTCCACGAAAATCGATAGGGATCATCTACTCAATACGAACAATCCACACACCAAATATGAGCATAGTCACATGTACCGTTCTTGTGTTATCGTGTTTACGAAGTTTTGACCTTTTGACCTCTGGTGACCCCAAATGACCTTTGATCTCCACCACAAACAATAGGGATCATCTACTCAATATGGCCAATGCACACACCAAATATGAGCATAGTCACATGTACCATTCTCGAGATATCATGTTTACAAAGTTTTGACCTTTTGACCTCTCGTGACCCCAAATGACCTTTGATCTTCACCAAAAACAATAGGGATCATCTACTTAATATGACCAACCTACACACCAAATATGAGGTTAGTCACACTTACCCTTCTTGAGATATCGTGTTTACAAGCCAAAGCGTCACATACACACACACACACACACACACATACACACGACATCACCATCGCATAGATTCCTTGCCTGCCTTCGGCAAGGAATCAAAAAGGAAAAAAAAAAGTTTGTGCGTTTTGTGCACTGTGGAGTTTCTTCGATCTACACTCTAAAATCAAAAGAGTGAACTTAGTCACTCTTTGATCGAGTGAAAAGTGTAAATTCACTCCATCAGAGTGATAATTCACTCCAAGAGGAGTGAAGTTCATTCCAAAAAGAGTGAAGTTCACTCCAAAAAGAGTGAAATCACTAGAGGAAGAGGGAAAATTCACTCTTCCACGAGTGCCTTCAATGATCGCTCTTTTTTAAAGAGCGATCACTGTGCATGGGCCTTCCATCAAGAGTAAACTTCACTCTTTTTGGAGGGAACTTCACTCCTCTTGAAGAGAATTATCACTCTAATGGAGTGAATTTACACTTTTCACTCGATCAAAGAGTGACTAAGTTCACTCTTTTGATTTTAGAGTGTACTTTAACAATTTGGTTAATATTTTGTTAAAGTTCTCCCACCCTCCACAGTGGCCATTTGTTACGATACCCCACCTGTGGTACAGTTCCGTGAAATATAATCATTATTGAACCACTAAAAAGTAAATTAGTCGCCCAGAATTACAAAACAACAGCTTAAAGGGCCAAACCTCTCACCCCAAACTACTATTTTGGTACCCATGTACCGAATTTCTCAATTGGCTCAGCTCTTTGATTGACAGCTAATTCAAACAATGCAGAGTACCAAAGCTTATATTACACAGCATGAACGTGTATCTATATCTGTATCTTGTGTATCTATGAATCATGCACTGCTAGAAAAAAATCCCAAATATTCTGTGCCACGAAAACAGTTTTCTCCTTTTACGACTTTCTTTCATCACATTCTGTCAGATAGAGAGGAATGACCATATAACTGTTTTCAACAAATTGTTGGTTCCACCTATTTTGCCCTCTCGAGCCGAGAATGCAATCTACCTTATTTATGAAACCGAAATCCTTCTCTTCATTTTGTTCCCTTGTTGGATTTTTCTTCTTTCCAGTAAAAAACCCGGCAGTCCCCGGGGACCGTTAAATCTGCCTTTCACGCTAAATAAAGCTGCGTGTCCTTCAGCAAATCCAACGAAATTAATTTACAGAATCCATCTATTAAGAACAAATGAGAGAGCTGTAAATGTTGGCTTGTAGCTGTTTATGTTATTTCATACAAGAAGAAGATCCCCTTCTTACATATATCTGATCCATCGAACCAAGAAAACTTTTAATTGAGAAGATTTGTTGGCGCCATCCATTCCGCAAAAGGCCTCGACGTTTCTTTACAAATTGTTGATATGTTCAAAACCATCTGCCCATTATTAATTTTCGTCAAATTTGTAAAGGCCAAAACTTGCCGGGGAAAAGGAAGAAAAGTAAGAGAATTTTAACGCTGCAGTTATATTCAATTAAGGCAGGCTAATATGTACCCCAGGCTTTTCTGCCTAACCTCGAAAAAGGGGCAGTGCAGGGTGTTCATGAGATGACATAAAGAAATTCACTAGCTGACTACTAACATCCTCTGTAAGGTTGCTTTTGAACTGTCGTAAGAAAAATAAATCCTTCTCCCAGAGGATTTAACCACAATCACTCTCTAGTTGTACTGCAGTAAATTGCTGTATGTATGCATGATATTACCACGTTGAAGTGAGATGTGAGTGTGGGGTGGGGCTGAAAGGTGCAAGTGAGGTAAACGAAAAAAAAAAAAAATAAATAAATAAATAAAAAAAACAAAAACAAAGAAAAAAAAAACAAACAAATACAATCTTACACCGGTAGGCCTATGCAACGTTTAATGCAACGTTGTCTCAGTAGCACCAGTGGGTACCACTCCCACAGCCCTCGATCTGAAATTTTCCCACAGAAGATTGCAGTGTGCTTTTAATCAATTCATGGATTTATTTTACCATTCTCATTACAAAATTGTTCCTATTAGAACTTTAACATAAATCCTTCGCAAACTATCACAATTTTCGTTGTGATTCTGATTACTAATAGAGTACACCCGGTATTTTTAAATTCACATTGACCATAATCCGTTAAAATAGTTACCCAAACTTTCAGGACCGTGTTTTGAAAACTTTGACTTTGGGGTTTTCCTAGTAACTAAAAGTATTGAAACTTTTAGCATCATTTTACATCTGGGCCCCTTCTCTTAGATACACATTGGCGTAGCTACATGGGGCAGGCGGCTCTGAAAAATGAAGAATTCAGAAATTTGCCATTGTGAAACCAGTCTCCTGTGTGGTTTTGACAACTCATGACATTCCGCCTTCACTTGAATAAAAGCTCCATATTTGTCATTATTTGTTTCAAAGGAGCAAATTTTTCCTCGCGCTACGCGGGCCGAAAATTGCAATTCCTAAGCAGAAGTGCTAGCTCATACTTACAGTTTGGTAAACTGTTCTGAGCCCTGGAATTTACAAAATTGAAAATTTGCCAAATGTGACACCAGATCATCAAGTAAACACCGATAACTACAGTGCCATTTTCATAAATTTTCTCTCATAAAATTCCAAATTTTCTCAAATACAAGCTCTCAACTAAGAAAAAAATTCGTCGAAGAGCCTCGATCATTTCGTAGGCGTTGGATAACAATATGTAGCAACAACGATCTTTGGTCGATGTTCATTCTCAGATTTGCCAATATGAAATGCAAATTCTTCAGTGATCCCCAACTTTTCAAATTGCCTTACAGTGAACCCAGAATCCAAACTCTTCTGCAATAAAAGCTCCATATTTTCAAATATTTGAAAAGGACAAAAATTTCATAGCTCTTCGAGCGCCACAAATTACGTCCTCAGCAGGCCTTCAGTGGTGTTCACACTTAAAAATAGTAAAATTTGCATGCTTGCCCACCCTTCCCCCCCCCGTTCCCGCAAAAAGGTCAGCTACGCCACTGTGGACACCTTACCAGGACAGGAGAAAAAAAATTAGGTCAGATGTCCCCCCACACTTTGAAAATCAAATCGACGCCCCTGTCCTGATGATGGTTGTCTTTAACTACTAACGCAAGTGGATTGCCGGAATTGTCTCATGGAAGGGAATTTTGACGTGTGACATGGAGAAGGGGTCTACGGAGAGGGCTGCCACCTTTCTCTAGAGGAAAAATTGATGTCTTAGAAAACCAGATGCCAAATGCTGCTATATTTGTGTCTTAAACGCAGTGGAGGCGCCAGAATATCAAAACGGGAGGGGGAAACTAAGGGAAAAGAATAATGTTTGGGGGCAAAGATTTTCGGGTGCAGTGCGAAATCGAGCCTAAAGCGCCCGTTCATGGGGATGGTTCTCCAGGAAAGTCCCCGGAAGGTCTGAGATTTCAGCATATCTCTGGATGAAAAATTAAGTACATATTATTTTTTCTGTTAACCCGACTCCTAACTGACCTATCTTGGGGAATCAAGAACAAAATCTGGATGTTGGCAAACTCCCCCTCTTGCCCACATCCCCGTAGAGCCGCTCTTCTTAAACGTAAAAAAGTTTAAAGTGACCACTTTTGTGCAATTTCTTACAATTTTCTTGATTTTTCAAGGTTGGATCATGAAGGGTGTCGACCATTGAACAAGTCCGCCCTAGGCTACAAATTTACTGTAGATTTATAATCGACATGCTGAATGATGTACTCTTTAAATCCCGTTTTTACAGACGTCCTTGACGGCCAAATGCACTCTCTGATTCTCCATTCGAAAAGTTGTGTGTAAGACATGGGGTCCAAAAATGGGCTTTCTCCCTGGTCGTTGTAGCAATCTTAGTACTTAACATACTACGTTTTATAGCAGCGTATCTAGCAGGTGCACAGCGAAGAGTGGAAGGTTCTGAGGGTTGAAATCCCTAAGTTCCAACCTAAAACGAAAATAAAAAACTGCAACCATGGCAAAACAAACATTACGTTTCGGGCACAAATATTGCACCATTTTGAATTTTGTTGCCTACAAAAATATTTTTTTCTCCAGAGGGAGAAGGAATATGACAAGTATAAGGAAAAGCCAGTTGCAAATATCACTTGGTAAATTTCGGCTCTCTCATCTGTTTCAGGAAATTTACCTTTCAGTTGTAGAAGCACTGCTCGAACAGATGTAGATGGAGAATAAAGAGCTTTAAACAAATAAAAGGAATTGCACAATAACAAAAAGTATTTCTTATTTTACAAGTTTATTGATTCCTCTTCCACTGTTTCCTATGAGGCAATTTGACATCCGTCTTATCATGCTACACAGAATTTGTAACCCTTTCCAATGTTGCTTTTTGGGCGATTACTTTCCAATATTTGATAGATTTTAGACCTTTGATCAATTCAACCATTTCATGCTTCCCATGTTAATATGGATTGATTCAATGAGGTCGTTTTCTTTTCAAACGAGTCACAAGCTTCATGACTAAAGAAATATTCAGTTCAGATCATTTATCATTAAAACCATATTCAACTTCGAATAACGAAACAATCTTAACACATGACTGACACATTTTGACTGAAGAATGAAGTCAGTCAGAAGGTCACATTGGCTTTAGTCATAAGTTCCTGCCATGCAAATGACAAGTTCCTCTGGACTTATTTTGAGTTTTTCCATTCTTGTCATGGTCTTCCTGCCTGAAAAACCTGTAAGTTCCTTTTAATGGATGTTTTCTTATTTCAGACCCTTTTTAATGACCAAAAATAAATCTGCCTCTGTTCATCTTTACAGCCTCCTCATGGTCAATCATGGTTGTAACATTATCAATTAATATTGACATACTTTGTTGAATGGCAGCTATTGACGAATCAGGGGGTTACATTCAGTGGCGGAGCTAGGGATTCCGATCAGAGGGGGCGAAAATGGTCTGCAGGGGCGCTTCCAATGAGTAAATACCCTGAACCTCAGCACGATCGAAGCCACAACTTTTCAGACTTTCCATTTGATTTTCCGCACTTGGTAGAAGACTTCTTTGCCATTTCTCCTCAGCAAGTTTTTCTTTTAAAAGCATGTTTAAATTTTCTCTCATAGGCCTCCGGAGAAGAAAATTCGGGGGGGGGGCAAAATTCTTTTAGGGGGAAAGCTCTGTGCCACCATCAGTTGGCGCGGAGCGCAAGAAAATTTTGGCCCAAAATGCCACTCAGATCGCTGGAAATGGCTTTTCGAAAACCCTATTTACAGCATATAAATAGGGAAAACACTTGGTGAACTGTTGAGAAATATTGATGTTAATTTTTCTTCGTCTTTTTCTTCTATGTTGTCTGAGTCGTTTTTATTCAGGTTTTTTTATTTTCCAGGGTGAGGGCAAGTTCCCCCTTGCCAATACCTGCGGACACCCACGTTTCTATCCCTTTCTTTCACATTCTAGTATGAAGGCGGTCATTATATTTTGTGTTATTTTCAGGCCTTGATTTAAGATATTAATTTAATAATTGGCTACTTTATGAAGATAAAGATTAAAGCTGCTATAGCTAAATAGCGAGCAATCTTACAGGGGGAAAAGTTATGGAAATTAATCACCGTTAGGTGTACATTTTTGGCATCTGAAAATCAAGATAAGTACACGAAGAAACATGAATAGACAATTATACCGAACAAAAAGAGGCCTTTTTTCACTACAATTATTGTTGCGCCCTTTGCAACATCTTTTATTGTCCGGGAGGGGGAATTTAATGTCAGTCGGTGTATTTCGTATGCTTATAATCACGCTTGGTGTGGAAGCAATTAACTTAGCACAGCGAGAACATTCATTAGTGCGTATAAATCATGAAGATACGTTTCGGCAAAACCTATCCCTGTATTACAGAAGACCATTTTCATCAGAATAAAGCGCAGGTTACTACCTGCACTAGTTACTGGTGGCTGTTTGAGCATTTTGTTATGTGGGCCTTAAAACAACGCTATTAAATTATGTCTTCTGCCAATAATGGTGCAAGAGTAAAGTATGTTAAAAACCTAAAAAGGGAGCCGACAGACGATTTTGGTCAGTAAGGGGGGGGGGGCGACGCCCCCCCCCCCACCATATGGCACCTCTGCCACTGGTTACATTTATTTAAGTTCAAGACAGACCTATGGTATGCGGCAACATAGCCGCTAGCTGCAAGCTTGGTCACTCGTGCAACAGACCTTGAAGTAGAAGAACTTGTGGGGGTTTTCTCAATCTGTGCATATCATAAATTCGCCTTTTTTTTCATCTGCTGATTAAAGTAATTTGTTGCCACACAAATCATCAAATAAATTATCAGTCATTTTGCAATTACCTTTTTGTCCCTACTTCTTTTTGGAGTACTAAATCCAGAGATGCGAACATTTACATCCAGAAATCAGGGAGGTTTCACACAGGAATCAGGGAGATTTTCTAGAATTACATGCAACCCAATGGGGGAAAAACTTTCTCAAATCAGGGCGAGTGTCATATTTGCTAGTTGGAATGGACGAAAATGCTTGAATTTTCAGGGAGCCTCCCTGGGAATCAGGGAGAGTTGGCACCCCTGTAAATCTTCCCAATCTTCCACTACAGTACCAGCTAAATCCTCCACCGTAGGCCTTCACTGGTGTGATTGGCCTTCTGACCAACAATGACAACACTAGTATGGATTATTTCAGCTAAGGATGAAGCAAGTCACAACATCACATAATAAATGACTAAAGAAAGATTCCCACTTCAGAACTGCCATTTGCCTCTACCTTCTATCAAATACAGAGACCATAACCTTAAAGCAGGGGATGCAGTCACCCCAACTTGAAGTTGCATAGTACACTGTCCAGTTTTATGAGTGACTCTTGTGAGTCATATGACAGTTTCTTCTCTTCATGTGTGAAACTTATGAGGAGTTACTGCTTGGTTTACCTTGAATATGCAATATTTAAGTCCTAAAATATTAGAAAAGATATTTTGAAGAGAAATAAGAAGAAATTGTAAGATTTTGCAAATTGAATACATCACTTCAGCAACATGGTTAACATTGTGCCCCCACATAAATTTTTAGGGCTTTAAATTTGCAGGGTTGTACCATCTGCAGGGAAGTCCCTTGAATTAGAGAAATACTGCCTACAATAGCAGATGTACAATACTTAGGTTAGGTGACCAGTTACCTTGAAGGTATTACTTTCAAGGTGAGAGGCAATTGAGAAGAATCATTTTGTCTAAGAACAAAATATAAAGAATTTAACCTGAGTATACAACAAATCATTGAGCCATGATGCACCTTTCAATTGTAAGACCCTCTGAGGCTAACCTTAGGGCAGTGGTGAGTCAAACGTGCACCATATTTGTCATAATTGATATGCCAAAGTTCTCCAATTACTAGCTCAAGCAACTTAACAGGTGTATCATAGTTCCATCATATTTTACAGGAAATGTCTTTTAAATCTTGGGTAACTTGCATGACCAAGGGGTGCATGAATTCAACTTGGGCTTTTCATACAACAAAACAAAGGTAGTATGATTTGACTTTTCTTGAAGTTCTGGGGTGACATGGACTCTTTGGAGTTTTTGAAAGGGTTGTGATGAACTCACAATGAAAAATACATCACCAACCAACACAGTTTCTTATAACTGCAAAGGTTTATTGAATGCCATGCTTGCATATCATTGGTTTGCAACATATTTTCACCTATGACCCCCCTCCCCCACAGTGCCATTCACTTGAAACAATGCATCCAACACCATCTGCCTCAAAATCAGGTTTCATCAAAACACTGACTACTACTTATAATATATTCAATTATTGTGCACATTTTACTTTACTAAAAGATCATTTCATCTATGTTTATTTTTTTTTCATGATTTGTTAATCTAACATTTTTAGATAATCAAATAGAACCTCATCCTCAATCTTTGAAAGGTACAGAGTGCTCTCACTTACGTCACAAGCCTCCCCCCCCCCCCTTTGGTGGACAAAATCTAGCATAGTACATATTTAGCATAGATAGCTGAGAAGACAGCTGATGACCCATATGCGACTGTTGTATTGAAACACTTGATTTTTTGCTCATCAGTGGGAGTGGCTTACCATTGTCACTTTACATAAAGCACTCTATAGACCTCATGCACTGATGTCAGGCAATAGTATAGGCAAGGATATAGAATTTGCACGCATGTAAAGTTAGATGCCAATACACCAACACAAATGCCTTATAAACTGTCAACTAGATGAAGAGGGTAATTTGAGATATCACTTCAAATATCATGCAAGTTTGGTTTCAAACACAGCTCAAACATGGGGCAAGTCCTTGCTAAGGTTGCCTCTTATGACAGCCAGATAAAACTGTGGGCACATCCTACAACTCCAAGCCAAGAAGGAGGACAACCATGCAGTGGTTTGTTTGGTTTTGTGGCCAGTTTTGGGCTGAGTAATAACAGTCTTATGTGTGCATTTTCCCACTTGTACACAATTTAGCTGTCTGTACTTATTGGCACAAGTAGCAACATAATATGTTACCCTCCATTAGAGGGTGCACTTCAAGTTGTAGACCTGGAGGGCAAGAGCAGTCATTCCTCTTTGAATTAGTGTAGTAATCTATTCTATTTAAGTAATGGCTCTTGAGAATCATGTGACAATATCTTTCTCAATGACTTGTGAAATTTTTTAAGAATAATTCAGTGCTGTAACTTCGATGTGACATATGTAAGTCTTGAAATATAATGGAATTACTTGGAAGAGAATTACGAGGAAATTAGTGAGTATTATCTTTTGTTTCACAATAATTTTGGGTAACAGCTTGTCCTTTAAGACTGCATCTCCCTTACACATAATTTATCTGTCTGCATTTATTAGTATGCAGGGTGGTAGCTATGTTGATCAGTGAGGGCCGGTAATGAGCAGGTAACAATCTGCATTGGTTTTTGCAAACCCATATGTGAGCCAAAATGAAGTCCCTCACAAATTTCCACTTATACCATAAATAAGCTACAAATTTATCAACTAAACTCTAAACTGGTAATTCCCAACTTGTCCATGCAGATATCTGTCTGTTTATTACTCCCAACCAACTGATGGTGGGGCTACCATTACATGGATTGATATGCGGCCCACTCCCAATTTCTTCCAGTTACAACCCTGTCGATTTTGGTTACAATAATGCACTTCCCCCCTTCCTTGGAGGGCACCCTTGTCTTCCATGATGTCTTATGCACAAGGGTCCACTTCATGAACTATTGCATTTCCACTGCAATGCTCTCTGTGCATGAAAAACAAACCATCTGACACCTTGCTGCTTGCTGACTTCATTCTTGTCATGTGACTGACCCTGCCAGTCAAATGATTCACCATTAATCACATGACCCACCACAGATACATTGTAAACCTTTTGTCACCTTCTTAATCTCAGGACAAATGCATGCCTACATTCTGTGCTCTCCTCTGGGTAATACTTTTCATAAAAGTCTAATATAAACTCCTCTGGCTTGAATCCAAATTTCTGATAGAGGAACATAGCAGAGTTTGTGGCAGAGACATGTAATGTGACATCCTTGCCCATGCAAGTCTGAAATAAGAAAAAAAAAAACAAACATGCAATATGTAGTTCTCACTTGCTGTTGTATCATGAACTTGCAACCTACAGGAACAACTTATTTCAATAAACAAAATGAACATGTATGATAAGAGTATGTTGTTTAGACTGTTTTCCACACAAGATTTCCACATTTAACTGCATACTGACAGACGGTTGCAATAATTTGAAGTTTCCTTTTTTTTAGTTTGCAATGCAACTCATCAGAGAACATGTCAAGTCATCTCAAAGTCTATAGAAATGGAACCTTCTGTCATTATGCATGATGCTACATGTAAAGAATAGAGCAGACAAAACAATCTAGTGACCTACAAATGGAAAAAGGAAATTGGGTCCCGCTAGATTTAAAGGGAAATATTGCATTTAAAATGCTCCAACATAGCATTAAAAGGAAACAACTCTAGTCATTTTCAAATCATTCGTATTCAACAATAAACCTCAGCAATAGCTTCATCTCCTCAAAATGTTATGCACAAGAAGAGTTATGGAGTTGCATCTTTTGAAATGTTGAAAGTTTGGGTGAAAAAATTATTCTCAAGCAACAAACAACTGAATTTTTATCTGGGAGAAATTTATTTCTTGAAAAAAAAGGCTACCTTACTGCCTAATTTGTAATTATTTATTTTTTATTATTTATTTTGCCAACAAATATGGGTTTTAAAAGGATGAAATTTCCTTGTAAAACAAACACAATATTTCTCTTTAACTAGAAGGTTATAAAAACAATCCTATGTAACTAACTTGCTAACCAATCAGTGATCCATTTCTGAGTTATGTTTAAGGGTTAAATTGCCAAAATATTACTTAAAGTCTAAAAGTATGAGCATGCTGTTGTCTTATGCAATACACAAAATTACATTCAGCCAGTTTATCCTACAGATTGGTGTCCAGTCTTCACATTTTTCGAGTATTCATCAAATTGCTACTATCTAGTTTAACTCTGATACATATATCAAACCTCCAACTAGGGTTAAAAATAAGCTTGAAAAGGTGCACAGTCAAAAGGAACAATTTGATTTTAGGTCTATGTTACATAGTTAGAGATTCCCCCTGAATCTCAAGGGGAAGGGGGTGAATTGCTGCCAGTCCTCAGGTTTAAATTTGTGGTGCCCTTGGCCAATACTACAGGTGGGTTCAGGGTTCAAAAGCTTGCTTCAAGGCCCCTACAAGGTGTGATCTGAAGGGTTTTAAATGTTATTTATTTATTTATAAGTTCAAACATTTCAACAAAGTTGTCATTTTCTTAAGTGAGAAACCTCGATACTGACATTTCTTTTTTATTTTACCTTTCTTTTTTATTTTTATGGAAACAAAAATTGGGGGATTGATTTTACCCTCTTTCTTCTGGAAAGGGAGGGGGGGGGGGTGACAAATCCCCTTTTTCCTTTCCTTTGATAGAAATGCTGATCATAGGATATTTCTGAAAGGCACCACTGCCATTGAAGGGCCTGATAGCCACGGCTCTCAGAGATGTTGGTTATTGAGAACCCAGTACAACGGAACTAAAGATTGAAGGTTGTACAACAAAATGATAGCATATAATGTATCTTGGGATTTCTATCCATCTATGTCGGCAAATTTTCTTTTCACTTGTTTTGTTTTTAATGATAAGGGCAAACTTCAAAAATTGGTCCCTGAGACCAATGGCTGTATTTCATACTTTTAATTCTTTTTACATCAAATACCAGCTATGATACTTTATGTAACCAGACGTTAAATCACTATGACATCATTTCATGATAGTAATCCACACCATAACATACTTTTGCATCCCTTGCAATAGTGCCCCCTCCTCCCATTGAATTATCTCCTTGCCGTTTTCCCAATCAATTAACAGTTTTAAGCATTCTTAGTTTCTCCTGATTCACCGATCTCTGAAACATCACTAATGGGAGGCCAACAAAAGGAATCTCATACTGTATCAATTATTCTATTGATGAATAAATGCTATGGGGTTTTCCCCTATGCTAACTTAATGATATCTTTCTTTCAAATTTATTCTACAATTTTAAGTGGTTTTAAAGTAAACTAACTTTACCTAAACCTCTCTATTTACTGAAAAATATAAAAAAAGTAGATGTCATGAATGAGTTAGTTAGTTAGTTAGATGGAGTTTTATGGCCCAGCTTCCAACCTATTGGTTCATGTCAAGCCAGCCATGAATGAGAGGACGCCTCGCTTTTTCATCATAGTCAAATTGCGACCCCCCTTCCCCCAAATTTTTCAGTAATATGAGAGTGGGCACATACCTGTATAAGATGGTAGACCATGAAGGTACCAATACCTGCACCCCTCCACTCAGGATGAACAAACAGAAAAGATATGTAAGCCTCATTGTACTTTACATCTGGCACCATAAAACCAAATCCGATCACAACCCTACGATAGAGTACGACCACACTGAAGTCAGGATACTGTAAACACTCTGACACTGTAAAAAAAAAGAACAAATCCATGGTGCATTTTAAAGACATTTTTTAAGACTCAAATATTTAGTACCTGTTGCATGCTGTTAGAATTGAATTGGGCGTTTTAGCCAATGTTACCTGAGCAAAAGGTGTTTTCTCAGGTGAAGCTTGTCTCTGTAATTGTGGCAGTTAACCCTGTTTAAACCAACCTTGCTGCTCTATGGAGCAAATGGTCTTTGAAGGGGGCAAACACCTATAACTTTATTGATCTCAAGATACCTGAACAGGAAGTCCTCTGATAGATTCTGGATTATTAGTTGTCAGCTTGAGATGGCTAAAACTTGCTATTTGCTTCTAGCATCATGGTTCAAGAGCCAATTTATCCTGATGCTAATCTGCAGGGTGGGGTTATTCAAATATCTAATATCCTCAATTATCCTAATAATTTTGGGGTGAAAACAATAACTGCTTGCAGTATGTGAATAAGGAAACACTGCTGGAGTGGAAAAAACCCTGGTCAAAAACAAGTGGTCAGCATATTTGATCTAGTAGGCAGAGCATCCCCTTCTCATATGCATGGTGAAGAGGTCAGAGCATCTGACTTGCAGTCAGGAGGTCAAGAGTTGGAGTCCTGGTCGCGTTATATACCGAAGACCTTAACAATGGAACCTACTGCCATTGTGCTTGGTGCTCAGCCTAAGCAATGGAGTAGGGAAAACAAGCCATTGAGTGAAAACTGGAAATAAGGCGGTGACCAGCTCTACGAAAACCAATTGGTTAGCAGCTGGGCCATAAAACTCCATCTATCTAGCGAACTCAGGTGGAGGGCCCAGGCTTGATCCCCATGTCAAGTCATACCAAAGGCATTAAAAATTAAATTTACTGCCATTGTGCATGATGCTCTGCATAAGCAAAGAAGTGGGGAACCCAAACCAATGTCCCATGACTGGGTAAAGAGACTGTAGGCACTGCTGGGTTAAACCAGAAGACTACAAGCATAGAGACATAAAACCCTATCTAACAAACAAGACTACATTACTACATGAGCAACATGTGCATCAGAGGAACCTGCCCTAGACTCATTTGCAAAACTTAAAGTAAGCAAGCAGTAATGCCCTGTCCACACTTATGGCAACAAAACTGCCTTGTCGTGGTGAGCGATTGAAGACTAACTAGTTTTAAGAGCATAGTGTCAAATTATGCAACAAGTCGCAGGTCCATAAAGGGATTCACAAAAAGTTCTAACGTTTACCAAACTCTTTAATGGTTGTGCTGAAGAGACAAGAATGTGTTCTGTCCATTTTGATAAACTGATCTTCACAGGTTTCATTCCAGAAGCCTGTCATTGTTGTCAGACGCATGTTTCACTCTCACGTGATCGAACATGTTTGGTTGCATGACACTGGGTTGTACGTCTGCTTGCAAGTAGTTGCAGAGCATTCCACTCTTTGCAATGTGTCTGAACAATCTGGCTGCAATGAGTTGTGTAGCATGGAGTCCCAAAGTAAGGACGGATCTTTAGAAGATAAAACCCGGACAACCATAGCTGCTTTTGTATTCAATTTCATAGAAGAATGCAATCAAAATGCCTCTACTGTGCTGGTGACTGGACATTTCTTGAGTAGCTTCATGGATCAATGAACACACATAACCAGGGAATAATTTATCTGGTATCGCATCGCATTTTGCTACACTAAATGGACAAATTGCTATACAATTTTTTACATTAAATGTATGGGTTGTTAGTGATTTTGTGATCAAAGAACCCTGAAACAGCAAAATTGCTATGCAAAATTTGAACACTAAGTTATTCCCTGATAACACTCTATTGAACTTGACTTAATCCAAGGTTCCTGCCCTGTGCCTGCTATGACAGGTACCAAATGTGCAAAGTGGCTGGGGGACTTTTCCCGGACATGTGCACTGTGATACACACGATTCATTGTTTTCACTATAACAGACAGTCCCTCTGTGGTCTGGTGGTTGTACAATATGCCCACAGTATTTACTTCCCCCATTTGTAAGAGTCAATTACAAGGAAGGCACTTTCACCGTATGTGAACTATATTAGAAACCCAGCTTGACCTTTACCCATACTTCAATCCTATATCAACTTAACCTTTTTATCTAGTAAAACACTATAATAAAACATTTATCTTAGTCATTAAATCTCATCTAACTAACAACTTCACTCCCTAATATTGTTGTCAAAGGTGGGTGGTGCTGCATCAACCAACTCCACAGGACAGCCTAACAAGGAAAATATTAAAATTGCTTTTTAGAAAAGTTTCATATTTTTAAAATCAACATTTGCAGGTGCAGATTGATGATTTAATTTACAATTAGTAGAGTAAGTAGCCTTCTCTTCAAGGAGTAAGGGTTTTACAGAATAAAATTGAAGGTGTTGTTGTTTCAAAAATTGAGTTAATTGGTGAAACTGCATTGTTTAAAATTGATTAAAACTGTCTTTGTGAATGGAATGCACACGCATTTTAAACACAATATTTCTTTTAAATCATACAGTGAACTCACCAGGTTTGGTTTGTGAGACCAAGCATTAAGAACATTGCAATTTCCCTGAGGAGGTATTGGTAAGAGTGGACCTGACACCAGGTCAACCTGCTATTTTGCCTTATTGCAAACATGGTAAAACACTGAGTGTCGCAGGGTTTCTGAGACCAAGCCTTCAGAACATTCCAATCCCTTGGGAGGGCGTGGTAAGAATGGACCTTGCATGCAACAGCTTGGGTTAATTGGGGTTCCTGGAAATTCCATTCACTAGTTTCAATGCTGCACCTTTAACAAATATAGGATACTCTTACTATCCAAATATGTACTGGCAGTCCCAACCACAAAGTTTCTTTTGTGCTTAATTAGTCACTGTGATTTTAAAGGAGGGCAAATATCAACTATGCCTACAAATATAAAATGGTCACTCTGATTCAGTTTGTCAATAACACCTGCGAGTTAGTTAGTTAGATAGAGTTTTTACGACCCAGTTTCCAACCGACTGGCTCCAGTGGAGCCGGCCACAGCCTTTTTCCAACTGTGGCTCACTGGCTTGTTTTCCCTAACCCATTGCTTATACTGAGCACTAAGCAAAATGGCAGTAGGTTAAATTTTCAAAGATGCATAGAGATGTGACTGACTACTTCACATTGGCTATTCTGAGACATTCATGTGATTAGGGTGATGATATTGGGTTCAACACTTCAAACATTTGTAAAAATGATATAATGAATGTGGCATATTAACTTGAAGTGTACCTTACGTAAAAAAATTCAAATACACATTTCAAACAGCATGAAAACTGAATTCCAGATATCCAACTCCCTTCTTCATAGGACATTCTTGAGCCAATATATAAATTGTTGAAATTTATTCACTTGAGACAAATTAGGCCATTGCGCAATAATTTTGACTTTCTTGTTGTACAACTCATGATACCTCCTTTTTTTGGTTTTTATGACTTTGAACACTTCCTGTTTGCTTACATAGCATGTTACACAAAAAGGGCTCAATTATATCACCCAATGAGAGTAAGCATGTTATCACACCTTGGTACAAGGTGCAATAACTTTCAGAAAAACAAAGTAATAATTGATAAGTACAACTATGACATCAGAAATTATTGTGAAATGCGCTATTTCAATTTGAGGGAATGAACTTCAACATTTTATATCTCAGCTCAAGGATGTCCTACAAAGATACGAGTTGGACTGCCAGAATTCATTTTTCATGCTGTTTAATATATATTTTTGAATTTTTTGACCTGAGGTACACTGTAAGCAATCACCCTGTGTATATACAAATTGGATCAGTGTTTTTGCTTAGTGACTGTGGGAAGCCATTAGTGGGGTCCGTCAGTCTTAAATTGTCTTCATTTATTGTCTCCATGAATTTCAAACCCTCATATGTAGTGAAATTGAAGGAATCAAGATACAATTTAGTATACAATCATCCATGATACAGGTAAGCAAGGAAACTGGAAGATTAAAAGGTGATAGGATCCCAGTTATGGACGATTTAAATCAGACCATCACTTGTTATCCGCATTTGTCTATATGAGCATCCACCCACCCCCTACTCCCAAAACAGGAAACACAAGTACTTCTAATACTCACAGTCTATTCCTGGCCAAAAGAATTCTCCACATAAAGCATTGATAGATGGAATGTGTTGAGGGCTGACATAGCAGTAATCAATGGGAGCTGATGGGGGAGGGTTGTAGTCTGGTTCCACCTCTCTCCTCCTACTAATGACTTCCTCCAGTAACTTTAACTTTAGTGGTTTGGTTTCATAGTCTCTTCTGATGTAAGGTTTCAGAATCCTAGATGAGACAGGAATGCAAGAATCAGGATAAAAAAAAAATATTTTCTCCTTTCTTAAAACGCAGTTTAAATCAACATTATATGTACAATCAGTTAAACATATTGCAGTGCATCTTTTGCTGAGGCTATTCACAGATATCTCTCCTTAAGTCATATCGCATAGTACAAAATTAAGTTTACATGAATAGTTAAAGTGTACATCAAGGAAATATTTCAAAAATATACACTACACAGTATGACAAATGAATTCTAACAGTCCAACGCCCATTTTCATAGCAAATTCCTGAGCCCAGATATAAAATGATGAAGTTTCTTCACTGAAATAAAAATGGAACATTGTGCAATAATTTGCGATGCCATTGTTGCACTACACAAATTACAATCTTTGCATTTCTTTTTTTTTTCTGAAAGTTACTGCACCTTGTATTAAGGTGTGATAGCACTCTTACTCTGATGAGGTGATGTAATGACTATGCAAGCAAATAGAGAGTGTTCAAGGTCATAAAAAACATTTTTCATTTTAAAGGGAAATAAAACTGGAATTTTGAAATGTACAACAAGAAAGTAAAAAATTACTGCACAATGGACCAATTTGTTAAAAGTGAATAAATTTCAACAATTTATATCTTGGCTCAAGAATGTTCAATACAGATGAGATTTGGACTGTGTTTATTCATTTTTCATGCTGTTGAATATATCTTTTTGAATTTTTTGACTTGAAGTATACCAAAAGAAAGAAAGCTTCAACAAAGATAAAATAAAGGAGAAAAAATGGTAAATGGAAGAGCAGTCACCCCAAACTTATTTTGAAACAAAAGCCAGATAACACAATTTCTTCCTACATGACAGGAATTCCCCATTACCTACTCTTACCTGACTTGCCAATGGCAACTCGGGCAAGAAGGATTAGGCCACCTTATTGATCTGTTGGGGGAGGGCATCCTATTGGCCCAGCACAGCTTTTCAGTGTGTCAAGCACAGGTGACTTTCGACTTGTAAGGTCTCAGAAGTCAAGATAAGGTTCATGTCTGCCACAAAGTTGAGCTACACAGAGTTAAGAGGATCAGTTGTGTTTGACTTTTTCTAAATTCTGGCTAATGGGCATTTCCTGTAATGTATTGCCCTTCCAAGTATCTCCATCACTTTTTATGGCTTTAATATTGCATATTCAAGGTAATCTGATGAGTTCATGAGTTCCTCTCCTGAATTTTATCAGTTGGTGAGAAAAATATTGTCACATGACCAGAGCAAATCATGAAACACTGCGGATGACTTCACTATACTACACTACTACTTCACTACTTCATATTGGGGAATGACCAGAACAAATCATGAAACACTGCGGATGACTTCACTACACTACACTACTACTTCACTACTTCATATTGGGGAATGACCAGAACAAATCAGGAAACACTGTGGATGACGTCACTACACTACTACTTCACTACTTCATATTGGGGAATGACCAGAGCAAATCAGGAAACACTGTGGATGACTTCACTACACTACTACTTCACTACTTCATATTGGGGAATGACCAGAGCAAATCAGGAAACACTGTGGATGACTTCACTACACTACTACTTCACTACTTCATATTGGGGAATGACCAGAGCAAATCAGGAAACACTGTGGATGACGTCACTACACTACTACTTCACTACTTCATATTGGGGAATGACCAGAGCAAATCAGGAAACACTGTGGATGACTTCACTACACTACTACTTCACTACTTCATATTGGGGAATGACCAGAGCAAATCAGGAAACACTGTGGATGACTTCACTACACTACTACTTCACTACTTCATATTGGGGAATGACCAGAGCAAATCAGGAAACACTGTGGATGACTTCACTACACTACTACTTCACTACTTCATATTGGGGAATGACCAGAGCAAATCAGGAAACACTGTGGATGACGTCACTACACTACTACTTCACTACTTCATATTGGGGAATGACCAGAGCAAATCAGGAAACACTGTGGATGACGTCACTACACTACTACTTCACTACTTCATATTGGGGAATGACCAAAGCAAATCAGGAAACACTGTGGATGACGTCACTACACTACTACTTCACTACTTCATATTGGGGAATGACCAGAGCAAATCATGAAACACTGTGGATGACTTCACTACACTACTACTTCACTACTTCATATTGGGGAATGACCAGAGCAAATCAGGAAACACTGTGGATGACGTCACTACACTACTACTTCACTACTTCATATTGGGGAATGACCAGAGCAAATCAGGAAACACTGTGGATGACGTCACTACACTACTACTTCACTACTTCATATTGGGGAATGACCAGAGCAAATCAGGAAACACTGTGGATGACGTCACTACACTACTACTTCACTACTTCATATTGGGGAATGACCAGAGCAAATCAGGAAACACTGTGGATGACGTCACTACACTACTACTTCACTACTTCATATTGGGGAATGACCAAAGCAAATCAGGAAACACTGTGGATGACGTCACTACACTACTACTTCACTACTTCATATTGGGGAATGACCAGAGCAAATCAGGAAACACTGTGGATGACGTCACTACACTACTACTTCACTACTTCATATTGGGGAATGACCAGAGCAAATCATGAAACACTGCGGATGACTTCACTATACTACACTACTACTTCACTACTTCATATTGGGGAATGACCAGAACAAATCATGAAACACTGTGGATGACGTCACTACACTACTACTTCACTACTTCATATTGGGGAATGACCAGAGCAAATCAGGAAACACTGTGGATGACTTCACTACACTACTACTTCACTACTTCATATTGGGGAATGACCAGAGCAAATCAGGAAACACTGTGGATGACTTCACTACACTACTACTTCACTACTTCATATTGGGGAATGACCAGAGCAAATCAGGAAACACTGTGGATGACTTCACTACACTACTACTTCACTACTTCATATTGGGGAATGACCAGAGCAAATCAGGAAACACTGTGGATGACTTCACTACACTACTACTTCACTACTTCATATTGGGGAATGACCAGAGCAAATCAGGAAACACTGTGGATGACGTCACTACACTACTACTTCACTACTTCATATTGGGGAATGACCAGAGCAAATCAGGAAACACTGCGGATGACTTCACTATACTACACTACTACTTCACTACTTCATATTGGGGAATGACCAGAGCAAATCATGAAACACTGCGGATGACTTCACTATACTACACTACTACTTCACTACTTCATATTGGGGAATGACCAGAACAAATCATGAAACACTGTGGATGACTTCACTACACTACTACTTCACTACTTCATATTGGGGAATGACCAGAGCAAATCAGGAAACACTGTGGATGACGTCACTACACTACTACTTCACTACTTCATATTGGGGAATGACCAGAGCAAATCAGGAAACACTGTGGATGACGTCACTACACTACTACTTCACTACTTCATATTGGGGAATGACCAGAGCAAATCATGAAACACTGCGGATGACTTCACTATACTACACTACTACTTCACTACTTCATATTGGGGAATGACCAGAACAAATCATGAAACACTGTGGATGACGTCACTACACTACTACTTCACTACTTCATATTGGGGAATGACCAGAGCAAATCAGGAAACACTGTGGATGACTTCACTACACTTCACTACTACTTCACTACTTCATATTGGGGAATGACCAGAACAAATCATGAAACACTGTGGATGACGTCACTACACTACTACTTCACTACTTCATATTGGGGAATGACCAGAGCAAATCATGAAACACTGTGGATGACTTCACTATACTACACTACTACTTCACTACTTCATATTGGGGAATGACCAGAACAAATCATGAAACACTGTGGATGACGTCACTACACTACTACTTCACTACTTCATATTGGGGAATGACCAGAGCAAATCAGGAAACACTGTGGATGACGTCACTACACTACTACTTCACTACTTCATATTGGGGAATGACCAAAGCAAATCAGGAAACACTGTGGATGACGTCACTACACTACTACTTCACTACTTCATATTGGGGAATGACCAGAGCAAATCAGGAAACACTGTGGATGACGTCACTACACTACTACTTCACTACTTCATATTGGGGAATGACCAGAGCAAATCATGAAACACTGCGGATGACTTCACTATACTACACTACTACTTCACTACTTCATATTGGGGAATGACCAGAACAAATCATGAAACACTGTGGATGACGTCACTACACTACTACTTCACTACTTCATATTGGGGAATGACCAGAGCAAATCAGGAAACACTGTGGATGACTTCACTACACTACTACTTCACTACTTCATATTGGGGAATGACCAGAGCAAATCAGGAAACACTGTGGATGACTTCACTACACTACTACTTCACTACTTCATATTGGGGAATGACCAGAGCAAATCAGGAAACACTGTGGATGACTTCACTACACTACTACTTCACTACTTCATATTGGGGAATGACCAGAGCAAATCAGGAAACACTGTGGATGACTTCACTACACTACTACTTCACTACTTCATATTGGGGAATGACCAGAGCAAATCAGGAAACACTGTGGATGACGTCACTACACTACTACTTCACTACTTCATATTGGGGAATGACCAGAGCAAATCAGGAAACACTGCGGATGACTTCACTATACTACACTACTACTTCACTACTTCATATTGGGGAATGACCAGAGCAAATCATGAAACACTGCGGATGACTTCACTATACTACACTACTACTTCACTACTTCATATTGGGGAATGACCAGAACAAATCATGAAACACTGTGGATGACTTCACTACACTACTACTTCACTACTTCATATTGGGGAATGACCAGAGCAAATCAGGAAACACTGTGGATGACGTCACTACACTACTACTTCACTACTTCATATTGGGGAATGACCAGAGCAAATCAGGAAACACTGTGGATGACGTCACTACACTACTACTTCACTACTTCATATTGGGGAATGACCAGAGCAAATCATGAAACACTGCGGATGACTTCACTATACTACACTACTACTTCACTACTTCATATTGGGGAATGACCAGAACAAATCATGAAACACTGTGGATGACGTCACTACACTACTACTTCACTACTTCATATTGGGGAATGACCAGAGCAAATCAGGAAACACTGTGGATGACTTCACTACACTTCACTACTACTTCACTACTTCATATTGGGGAATGACCAGAACAAATCATGAAACACTGTGGATGACGTCACTACACTACTACTTCACTACTTCATATTGGGGAATGACCAGAGCAAATCATGAAACACTGTGGATGACTTCACTATACTACACTACTACTTCACTACTTCATATTGGGGAATGACCAGAACAAATCATGAAACACTGTGGATGACTTCACTATACTACACTACTACTTCACTACTTCATATTGGGGAATGACCAGAACAAATCATGAAACACTGTGGATGACGTCACTACACTACTACTTCACTACTTCATATTGGGGAATGACCAGAGCAAATCAGGAAACACTGTGGATGACTTCACTACACTACTACTTCACTACTTCATATTGGGGAATGACCAGAGCAAATCAGGAAACACTGTGGATGACGTCACTACACTACTACTTCACTACTTCATATTGGGGAATGACCAGAGCAAATCATGAAACACTGTGGATGACTTCACTACACTACTACTTCACTACTTCATATTGGGGAATGACCAGAGCAAATCAGGAAACACTGTGGATGACGTCACTACACTACTACTTCACTACTTCATATTGGGGAATGACCAGAGCAAATCAGGAAACACTGTGGATGACTTCACTACACTACTACTTCACTACTTCATATTGGGGAATGACCAGAGCAAATCAGGAAACACTGTGGATGACTTCACTACACTACTACTTCACTACTTCATATTGGGGAATGACCAGAGCAAATCAGGAAACACTGTGGATGACTTCACTACACTACTACTTCACTACTTCATATTGGGGAATGACCAGAGCAAATCAGGAAACACTGTGGATGACTTCACTACACTACTACTTCACTACTTCATATTGGGGAATGACCAGAGCAAATCAGGAAACACTGTGGATGACGTCACTATACTACACTACTACTTCACTACTTCATATTGGGGAATGACCAGAGCAAATCATGAAACACTGCGGATGACTTCACTATACTACACTACTACTTCACTACTTCATATTGGGGAATGACCAGAACAAATCATGAAACACTGTGGATGACTTCACTACACTACTACTTCACTACTTCATATTGGGGAATGACCAGAGCAAATCAGGAAACACTGTGGATGACGTCACTACACTACTACTTCACTACTTCATATTGGGGAATGACCAAAGCAAATCAGGAAACACTGTGGATGACGTCACTACACTACTACTTCACTACTTCATATTGGGGAATGACCAGAGCAAATCAGGAAACACTGTGGATGACTTCACTATACTACACTACTACTTCACTACTTCATATTGGGGAATGACCAGAGCAAATCATGAAACACTGTGGATGACTTCACTATACTACACTACTACTTCACTACTTCATATTGGGGAATGACCAGAACAAATCATGAAACACTGTGGATGACGTCACTACACTACTACTTCACTACTTCATATTGGGGAATGACCAGAGCAAATCAGGAAACACTGTGGATGACTTCACTACACTTCACTACTACTTCACTACTTCATATTGGGGAATGACCAGAACAAATCATGAAACACTGTGGATGACGTCACTACACTACTACTTCACTACTTCATATTGGGGAATGACCAGAGCAAATCATGAAACACTGCGGATGACTTCACTATACTACACTATTACTTCACTACTTCATATTGGGGAATGACCAGAACAAATCATGAAACACTGTGGATGACGTCACTACACTACTACTTCACTACTTCATATTGGGGAATGACCAGAGCAAATCAGGAAACACTGTGGATGACGTCACTACACTACTACTTCACTACTTCATATTGGGGAATGACCAGAGCAAATCATGAAACACTGTGGATGACTTCACTACACTACTACTTCACTACTTCATATTGGGGAATGACCAGAGCAAATCAGGAAACACTGTGGATGACGTCACTACACTACTACTTCACTACTTCATATTGGGGAATGACCAGAGCAAATCAGGAAACACTGTGGATGACGTCACTACACTACTACTTCACTACTTCATATTGAGGTGACTCAATTTCCTGTTTGCTGTGGCTTGGTTAAATATTGTCTTCTGATGTAAAACCAGACACAAATAAGGGATATCAGCTCAGAAAAACTTCCTGTGTCACTTTGCTCAGCTCATTTCTCAGGTGTGCACGTATGTTGTGGGGAGACTTTCCCATCTCGAGGCAGATTACTCAAATGTCTTTGATTCTTTTTGACAAGACTGTCGCTGTTATCAGATGTGTGATGGAGCTTAGAACTTCGCTCATGTATTTACACTACTGTACAGATGTTTTCTGAAGATAATCACATTATTGCATTTATGTGCAGGGGACCGATTTGCAATGATTTTGCATTTTTAGAAGATGCTCACATATTAGTGTAAAGATGTGAGCCAAGTGCTTGGATCCAGTGCACCCACTGGCAAAAAAAGTGGCATCATGTTGAGAAGAATGGAAAGAATTTGATATTTGAGCAATTTGACCTGAGGGGCAAAAGTCTCACCAACACATGTGAAAAATTAGCTGAGCAAAATGACAAGAGTTAGTTAGATGGCTAGATGTAGTGTTACATCCCAGTTTCCAACCTACTGGTTCAAATCCAGCTGCCCAAGGCCTTTTTTCCAATTGTGGCTCACTGGCTTGTTTTCCCGACTCCATTGCTTATGCAGAGCATCATGCACAAAGACAGTAGGTTCCATTTTCAGAGTCTTTGGTATGACTTGACCTGGGAATCGAAACTGGGCCTTACGGCTGAGAGGTGGATGCTCTTACCGTTTAACCAAGCACACAATGACAAGAGAGGCATTTTCCTGAGCCAATTTCTTCTCGTGTGAGGCTAGCTTGAGGTTTCAGTATTCTAAAGCCACTGTCACACCATAATGGATGCCGATCAGATTTCAATCCAGTTTTTTTGGTTTTTGTAAAAATCTTCCCCATCTCTGGTCCATAAGAGCCAAAAATTTGGTAGGCAGTGTAAATTTATGATTTGCATCTGATGCCTATAACAATAAAATGAGACCGACTTTTGGTGACATCACACTGATATACCTTTCTTATCAGACAGCGTAGTGTGATAAAATCTATCAATTGATGTGACATCACAAAATAATTAGCATTATTGTGATGGTCCGATTTCAGTCGGCTATAGCCAAGGTCTATTACCTCATAATCTTTCAATTTGCTTGCTTACCTGTATCATGGATGGATTTACACTTAATTGTATACCCAATCCTTCAATTTCACTGAATATGAGGGTTTGAAACTCATGCAGAGAGTACATGAAGACAATTTAAGGCTGATGGACCCCACTAATGGCTCTCTATAGTGACTAAACACAAACGCTAATCGGATTCCTCTATACATGGACAGAGCATACTACACTTATGTCCATGTGTAGATTGTGGCTACCATACATGTGAGTGTCGGAGTAGCGAGATGGCTGTCTGCTATGGTGTTGTGTGTGTGAAAGTTTAAACTTGGTCATGTAGTTCAAAACAACACAGTTTGCAAGAGACTCAAAATATTTTTGATATAATGCCAAAGGAAGGCAGAAATCAGTACAAGTATTGCAGGAATATGATACTGTTATCCATTCAAGTTTAAATTTTGTTTAAAATATAACAGAGTTGTTTGGAAATCATGAACATTATAGCTTCACAATCGGCCATCTTGGTGCCCCCTTTTACCCCCAGTCGGCGATAACAATCTACACACAGGATGTACGAGTTACATACTCTGTCCATGTTAATGGCAAGTCTGTGGTTAAAACTCACATATTTTAACAGTTTGGCAAATTTTTGGCTCTTTTCAACTAGAGATGGAGTAGACTTTAACAAAAACTCACAAAACTGGATCAGAATCAGATCCAATTTCCTTGTAGTGTGACCACCACTTAAAGCTGGCAAAAACATAGAAATTAGGTCGATAATATGTTAACCATAAGAAGAACCAGATGTGCTCATGTTCTGTCCACGAAAAATGTCCCTACATTTTCTATAATATTACACAGTGTTTACATGAAATAAAAAATTTTATGAGAAATCTGACAAGTTATGCACACCTCTATAAAATATTTCACATCAATAAATATAAAAGTAATTGTCGAAAATCAGGCAAAAAGAAAAAAAAAACAACAGAAAAAAATTGAAAAAGTTGAAGAATAAGTGGAAAGACTGGAAAGAGAGTTTACTACCTTGCAGTGTAAGGACTAACTATTTTTTGGAACGATGTTTCATTTGCAGCTCCAATGAGCCGAGCTCTGAAAGAACCTGTCTGTCGTTTTGGAGAATGGAGGGATTGGGATGATACCTGTTAAAAGTAGAAATGAATGAATGTCATTGAATTAAATTGGTATGACAATATCTAATATTTTAGATTTTTTGGATTTTAGAGGGATTGGGACCATACCTGTTAAGAGTAGAAATGAATGAATGTCATTGAATTATATTGGTATGACAATATCTAATATTTTAGATTTTTTGGATTTTAGAGGGATTGGGACCATACCTGTTAAGAGTAGAAATGAATGAATGTCATTGAATTATATTGGTATGACAATATCTATTATCTAATTTTCTGCTGTAAAAGAATATGGCATCTTTACTAAGCTAACTGACATTCTATGTTTTGAACCATCACCCGAAAAACTCTGGGAAGGAGTGAAATTTTGCACCCAAAGACCGGAAAGAGCACTCATAAGTCCATTGATGGGTGTTAAAATTATTTCTAAAATGATGAAAATTGCTTAAAAAATTATTATTATCATCATTTCTTAGATGGAACTTTCTTGAGTTATTTCCATAAAATGTTGTGTCATCAAGCCTATTTTCAACAAATATCATCACTATCACGACATTTTTGGGACTGTTTCATATGTGAGTTCATGTTGCCTACCAATATGCTAGGACTGCAGTCACAACTGATCATAGCTACAATCCCCGACAAAACAAATGAAACAAAATCGTTGGTACGGTGACAAAATGCACTCACACTCTCAAACTTCCCTTGAAATCCCCCTTCCCCTTTTCAATGTTGTGTCCTAGCTGATAGTTCAAAGGTTGTAGCCAACATTGAAAGGGGGATCGGGGAAGGTGATTTGTTTCATTTACTTTTGTCGGGGATTGTCTCCGGTACATATGGCTATCATAGAGAGTATTTGGGAAGACAGTAAAGTTTAATTGCACTTGCTGCAAAAAATGGAGAAAGGGGAGGGCACGATTAATAATTGCTGTGTGTCAATCTTGCATTGTAGCTTTCAAAGAAAGGCTCAAAAAATATTTTTGTGGGTGTAGGGGGGGGGTTCAGCTCTTTCTATCACGTGTTATTTAAATGTTAAAGGCCATACCAACAACGATAAAATTATTGAAACTATGACTAGAAGACTATTAAAGAAAATTTATTCATGCTGAAGGTACATGTTTGAAACATTAGATTTGTATTTGGTCTCGAGGTACCACAAGGGATGGGGAATGAGGCTGCAGTAAGGAGAGGGGTGATCATTTTGTATGATTGACTTGCTACAAAATGAGGGCAGGACAGGTTAATATGAGAGTTGTGAAGACAGTTGCCAGTCAATGCATTGCAAACAAATTTCTAAGGTTCTTGGAGTAAGGTATAAAATATTATGATGTTTATTTGCTGGGTGGAGTAGTGGGTGGGGTATTCTTTTTTGTCTCGACATTTTTGGCCGAATCATAATGCATGACACATTTTAAGAATGGAAGGTACTCGTTCAAGAAAAGCCAGATATTTTACCTTATGTACATTTATTTGAAACGGATTTAAGTTCGCTAAGATTGGCATCTCGATACATGACCTGCTGGTTACTGAGCTTTTATGTTTACCATTTTCCTTCGTTTTTTTCTCAGGAGCCTTACAAAATTAAGACTACTGAATGTACACAATAACTCTTCTTTACAAGAAGAACATGCTTGTGTGGTCAATTCTCGAAATATGAAAGACATATTTGAATAAGGCCAAGTGGCAAAGGTAAACTTAAATGATTGGAAAAGATCTGAAGTCATCTGAGCTATTTTCTGTACCGGACGGTAAAGTAAAACCCTCAATTGAAAGCTATGCTGTTTGTACGGTGAACAAAAAGGTAAAGGAAAAGCAATGAACGCATGGAATTCTGCAAGAGGGCGTCTCAAATGAAAAGGATGCAAAATCAGAAGCAAAATAAAAACAAAGAACAGGAACCTGCCGACTTATGAGGTGTCCCACGTCATTTTAATCAGGGTTAAAGAAAATTTGAGATGCAAGCATTTGTCAAAACATTAATATCCTCCACGTTACTAAATTTACCTCAATATGTTGCAAATATTTTGTACCTATATCATTATACGCCTTTTAGGTAAAATTTTATGTGGCTGTTCTGTAGACGAACTTGTTTCGAATACGGCCAATTAACGCAAAACATAACAGATTGGCAGACATGAACAAGTAAACCACATACGGAATAACTGTATTTTCAACTCCCTCTTAGGCCTACGCTTGGATGAGGAGATTAAATATGCATTTTACCATTTATGATACTCAGTTGTACCTTTCTAGTAATTTTACATTTCCGTTGACACCTTTTGAAGATCAATTCTATAACACTTTCCTTGCCCCCCCCCCCCCCCACGAGTTTTCATTTGCCCGTTTTTTGCTTTCACGCCGATATTCATGGTCATGCATGTGTCTTTCCTGACATTTGTACAGTCGTTCAGACAATCCCCGACAAAACAAATGAAACAAAATCGTTGGTACGGTAACATAATGCACTCACACTCTCAAACTTCCCTTGAAATCCCCCTTCCCCTTTTCAATGTTGTGTCCTAGCTGATAGTTGAAAGGTTGTAGCCAACATTGAAAGGAGGATCAGGGAAGGTGATTTCTTTCATTTACTTTTGTCGGGGATTGTAGCACCCATGTACTACTATCTTGCCCATGGACCTGGTTGACATGTAGAAAAAGCAACACAGTGCATCCTTAAGATTATACTTTACCCAGATTATACAGAAAAGTTATGTATGCAATTTACAATCATGGAATGAACATTTTTTTCTGAAATAACCATACCAAGTTTCTTTGGGCTTAATATGAACCATATGACTTGTAATGTTAGACATTACCACAGAGACACAATGTGGAAACATATTTTACAGAACATTTTATCATTAATTATAAAGGAGCACTTGCAAATTTGAAAGAAGGACACATAAAATGTCTGCATCACCCCTTAAGATAAAACAAACTCCAGTTCAGTTAATTGGTACTTGGCTCAAACTCACACACTTAAAGTCAAGGTAACCTTAAAACTGCAGAGATCTAAAGTTCTAGCTACATTGCATAACATTCCAAGTTTCTCAGCAAATTATAAACTAACCTGAAACCTGTCCAGAATTCTGTAATCTGATCCTACTCCTTTTGATGTCTTCATTTTATATTTCATAGGGCTCTGTGCAAGGCCGCCCTTGGGGTAGGGGAAGGGGCGTATGTTACTTCTCTTTTGAAGCATCTGCTGTACGCAAGAGTCTAAATCAAAAACTGGTAATCCACGTTCTCTTTTTTCCTGTGAAGAAAATTAAGTATTGTCACTCTCAAAGCTAACCATTGTTTTATTCTGTTAGAAGAAAGTAGTGGGAAAAGCGCAAATCAGAATGTTAGAAGTTGAGACAGAAAAAGAAACAACAACACACCAATCAACCCTTTGAGGGACAAAAACGATAAAATGCACAACTTTGGAAAAGCCTCGAAGAAACCACACGTTACAAGTTATTAGGAGAGAAAAATCAGAACAAGAGTATTGCAGCTACTGGTGCTCAACCCTTCTGATGTAAGGCTACCTGTTCAGTTTATAATTCCTTTTGAAACCAGAATGCAAAACTGCATTGAGGTTTCGATGATACACAAACGTTCCGTTTCAAATAATCCCATCATGTACCATTATCTTCTCATTCAAATGTTATACTAACATGTTCAAAAAATAATTTTGTTTTCCCACATGACCTTTGTCCCCCCCACCAAAATAGGGATCATCTTCTAACCATAAGCATTCACAAACCACATGTGAAATCTATTTAAGTCTCCCACTTTAAGATGTGTTAACACCTATTAAACAAGGTTGTCCTTCACATTTTGACCACCAGTGACCCTACAAATCCTTTAACCTCTACACATTGCAATTTCAAAAGGCTTCGAGCTGACTTCAAGAAATGAAAAATAGGAATCATGCAAACCTTCTTTAAAAGTGGACCCCCCTCATGCTAGGGCAACCCTAAAAAACCATGGTACAATTAAGAAATGACATAATGATGGTTTTGATGGTTTTGTATAATTACCTGCAAAAAGTCTTGAGAGTTCACAACACTGTAAACTAAGGACCCTCTCCCCATCCTTTCCAGCTGAAAGGTTTAATAATACTTTTAAGACTTTGATGAGGGTTAGATTTCAGTGCAGAGGTTTGAACCAACCCCATAAATACTGCAGAGTCGAGACATTATTTTGCAATGACACTTTGTAACACTAATATATATGGGAGGACTTTTGAACAGCTTCTCATAACACTAATATATATGGGAGAATTTCTTAAGTTTTCCCCCACTGCAGATACCACCCTGCTACCAAAATATGCTGCTGCATGCTTTATATCATGTTCTAGAACAAATAAAATATTGGTAGGAAAGCTTAATTTCCCACTAGGCTAGCCTAAGGATATTACACAGAAACATACATGTGTAGAATAGGTTCAAAATGTACATATATGCTATACATTAGGCAATGGCAAAAGTGCCAAGACATTAGACATGATGAAGAAAATTACATCGCAGGGAAAAACTTTACACCTAAAGCTCACAAAAGTACTGCAGATTGTTGTATAAGGGTTTTTTACCAATGCCTTTTAAATATTTTTGATGTTCTTGGCCAAGTGGATTTTGTTGATCCTCTTCAGTACTCGATTCTGCTTTGTGAAAGATGTAGCATCGGCTAGGCCTAACTTAGGCCTACGTTAAGCCTAGGCAGAAAGTACAAGCCCACTTGCTCATTCGAACCATACAATTTTGGCCTAAACTTTTCAGTTTAGGGAGCTAGACATTTTGAGATTTCAACAAAGATCCTTAACATGTGAAAAGAGCAATTTTTGGAGGATATTCGTAATTGTGGAATTGAGGGTGAAAATGGTAATTATTCCACCTAAATCAAGATACTTGGCATCTCTGTAGGGACCATCTCCTAACTTTAACCCATTCACATTCCACATATACAGAATCTATCCAAGTTCCCTACCTTGTGATATTGTTGTCCCCCCGTTGACCCCAGATGACCTTTGACCTTTACCAATACCAATAGAGACCATCCTCTGACTATAATGCATCCACAAACCAAATATGAAATCTATTCAAGTTTCCTCCCTTGAGATATTGTGTTGACAAGATTTTCAGACTTTCACCCCCAGTGACCCCAGATGACCTATGACTGCCACCAAAAACAATATGAACCATCTTCTGACAATAGCACATCCACATATCAAATATGAAATCTATCCAAGTTCCCTATCTTGAAATATCGTGCTGACAAGATTTTCACACTTTAACCCCTGGTGACCCCAGATGACCTTTGACCTCTACCAAAAATGAAAGGTTCCATCTTCTGACCATAACACACCCACATACCAAATATGAAATCTATCCATGTTCCCTATCTTGAAATATCGTGCTAATAAGATTTTCACACTTTGACCCCTGCTGACCCCAGATGACCTTTGACCTCCACCAAAAACAATAGGGACCATCTTCTGACCAAAACGCATCCACAAACCAAATATGAAATCTATCCAAGTTTCCTCCCTTGAGATATTCTGTTGACAAGATTTTCAGACTTTGACCCCCAGTGACCCCAGATGACCTTTGACCTCCACCAAAAACAATATGAACAATCTTCTGACCATAACACATCCACATACCAAATATGAAATCTATCCAAGTTTCCTATCTTGAAATATCGTGCAAATAAGATTTTCAGACTTTCACCCCTGGTGACCCCAGATGACCTTTGACCTCCACCAAAAACATTAGGGACCATCTTCTGACCATAATGCATCCACATACCAAATATGAAACCTATCCAAGTTTCCTATCTTGAGATATTGTGCTAAAAAGATTTTCAGACTTTGACCCCCGGTGACCCCAGATGACCTTTGACCTCCGTCAAAAACAATAGGGACCATCTTCTGACCATAATGCATTCATGTATCAAATATGAAATCTATACAAGTTTCATCCCTTGAGATATTGTGCTAACAAAGTTTTCAGAAAATGACCCATGCTGACCCCAGATGACCTTTGACCTCCACCAAAAACAATAGGGACCATCTTTTGACCAAAACGCATCCACATACTAAATATGAAATCTATCCAAGTTTCCTATCTTGAGATATTGTGTTGACAAGATTTTCAGACTTTGACCCCGGGTGACCCCAGATGACCTTTGACCTCCACAGAAAACAATATGAACCATTTTCTGACCATAACACATCCACATACCAAATGTGAAATCTATCCAAGTTCCCTATCTTGAAATATCGTGCTAATATGATTTTAAGACTTTGACCCCTGGTTACCCCAGATGACCTTTGACCTCCACCAAAAACAATAGCGACCATCTTCTGACCAAAATGCATCCACAAACCAAATATGAAATCTATCCAAGTTCCCTATCTTGAAATATTGTGCTAACGAGATTTTCAGACTTTGACCCCCGGTGACCCCAGATGACCTTTGACCTCCGTCAATAACAATAGGGACCATCTTCTGACCATAACGCATCCACATACCAAATATGAAATCTATACAAGTTTCCTATCTTGAGATATCGTGCTAACAAAGTTTTCAGAAATTGACCCCTGCTGACCCCAGATGACCTTTGACCTCCGCCAAAAACAATAGGGTTCTTCCTCTCAATATGGGGCATCCATGTCTCACGTTTGAAAATTGTCAGACATTTCTATCTTGAGATATCGTGCTAACAAGCAAAGTGTCACAAACACACACACACCCACATACACACATACACACACCCACATATACACACATACATACACACGCCATCATGATTGCATAGGTTTCTCTTATCATCGAAATCAAAAATGATGGGTAAATTTAATAGTCTACATACCCAAACAACTGCAATTGGGCTGACCAGCATGTAAACACTGTTCACCTAGCAGTTGGACTTTGCCACAGATAAATCTCTATAGCTAGTTCATCCCCTTATATAATGCTGCTCATGAGGGCAGGAATCAGAAACTTAAGTCATAGTGTATCCTAAATGTGACCAGTTTCTGTAGGACAGTGGCAAAAGCAACTGGGAAATAAGATACCAAATGTGTTTCTTCCCCTTCCCTCAATTCCCTGCCCCTTCCTCAATCCCCATCTCTTTTCTCATCCCTTTCATCTGATTTCCTCTCCTTTACTCCCTACCTCATGAAATTTGTCAGCAAAAAATCAAGTAGGCCTTCTGGAGAAAACATTTATACACCATCCCTTTGAAGTTCAAATGCAGAGAGCAGATAGGAAATGCTGATTTGTGTACATGTAAAATTGACATTATTCTAAATTCTAATATGCCATGCCTGAGCAAAGATCATCTCTTCACCACCACTCCAGCTAGACCAGGGAAAACAACTTGTGGTGATGACCCAAATAGCAATTCTATGGATGAATAGTGACCCCACTGCCCCACTGTAAGCAGGTGTCCTTAAACAGCAATGAGAGCTCTGTGTAATAGATACTAAAATTACTGAAAAGTTGCACAGACTAATTACACAATTAGCTGACTGGGAACTCATGGTGTGCATACACTGGACTAAGGCAATTAACAACAGGCCAATATGCTAACAAAGCCTCAAATGGGAACTTGTTTCATGCAGACTTTTGCTTTGAGGCAAAAAATGATCGAAATGGCCAAAATTTACCACCTTCCTTTGGTTTATCATGTAGCTAGGAAGAAAATTTATTGCCATCCCAATATCATGACACATGCACAGCTAATTTCAGAAAAATCCACTGGCAATTACAGAGGCTGAAACCTTTCAAAAAGTGAGACAGACATTTTTTGTGCGACAGGCATTTTCCCCTCTACAGTATAACATAAGCTCTATCCACACTTTGTGGGTTGAGCTAAAAATCACATGGACATATGACTAAAAAATACCATTGGGCAAGGCTGGAAAAATGATTATTTCCCAAGAAAGGAGCAAAATTTTACCCAAATGCTCCCTATATTTTAATACAGAAAATGGACATTTCCCTCCAATTGCCAAAATTTTCCTTGTAATGCCATAATTTCTCAGGAAGGTGCCTCCCAGTTTCCCATTTTTTTCCACCCAAGCCACTAAGGTTGGGAAAACAAACCACTGAACTACACAACAAGTATTCTGGGGGCATCATGAGTTGATCAGCAATGAGTAATGGACTGGTAAATGTGGTGGAACAGAAAACAAAGGAGTCAGTTAGTTAGATAGGGTTTAACGACACAGTCAAGCGAAGATGTTATATAGTGTCACCTAGATAGAAAATCTAACAGTGCTGGGAAAAAACTACCTAAAAAGTAAAACTGTAAAAACGGGAGGGTCAATTTCTACAAAAAGATAGCAGAGCGGGAGCCATGTCAGAAATTTCTGTAAAGTTTACTTTCCTTGAGAAATCCCAGAATAAGGGAAGAATCTGTTCATGCAAACAAAGTTTTTAGGTCGGGCATGGTGTAGTATTTCTGGCAAATATGAGAGGGAAAGCAGTGGAGTATATATACTACCCTCTATCTATGCCCTTTATCCTATAGATGAGAAGTGACATTGAGTAACATGGGAACATTCAATACAGGGTCCCCCCTTATATAAAATGTCCCTTCTTGTTGAAGACAAAAGACTAGTCTTCCAAACTTGATACAAGTTTTTGTTTTTCATAAACCATCATCCATTCCTAATACCTCATCTTCTGTTTATAGGTCTATCTTAACGCCTGTATACATGAGCAACATTTGCAAAACATTTCCAGAATATCCACTGGCAACAAATCCAAAAACATGCTTGTTTATTTCAGTTTGTTACACAGTGTAGAAAAGGTATACAGTGTGTTTTGAAAATGTTTTGGAATTGTTGCAAAAGAAATGTCCTGTCAATTCTTTTCAAAACATTCTAAAAAAAATTTCAAAATGTTTTCAAATTGTTTCTACTCTGTTTGCACTGTGCAACAAACCAAAAAACAAGCATGCTTTGGGTTTGTTGCATGTGCAGTGTTTGAGAATGTTTTACAAATGTTGCTGGTTTATACAGGCCTTAAGAAAAGGATAACACATTTTTAATGAATGCAAAATAAATAAAAATAAAATACTAGAAATGAGGTAAAACATGTGACTGATGCGCAATCAGCTATGAAGTGTTTCTATTAATCCATCATGCTGCTACTGCAATCACAGTGAACTGACGTTTGTTTTTAAGACTAAGTTGAAACTTCCCTACAACTTTTCATGTACAGTACTACAATTTGTCAAAAGTTACAGGAAACTTTTGGAAGACAATTTAATTTTTAGGAATGACCATCAATAGTTTTTCACCTTTTTTTTTTTAAAGAAAAACCTTCTTTTGATCACTTGAAACAATTTCAGAGGCTTTTATTTTCAAAGATTTAAATTTTGCACGTAGACCTTCCTATTATATCTGATTGGTACTAGGATAATGGGAGTGGGGGCTGTCAAATATAATATGAAATAATTGTTGTATGTTCCAAATCTACTGTGAATGGTGAATAGATATGTAAAAGCTGCTTAATTGCACTTAATTAATCTTGACACTGACAAGAAAATGGCTTTTGGCACCAATGCCTGAACCCCAACCCACCTTACTTGGCGTTCTCAACATACCTGTCTTATCAATAATTTCCTTCGAAATCTTCGGGCTGCTGGGTCATTCTCAACAGCATCAGGACAAGTTTCTATTAGTTTCAAAAGCTGCCGTTCTTCATACAAACTCATAGGGAGGTACCTGAATAAAATATGCAATGTTAAATGTATGCAGTCTATCAATCTTTTCATACAATGTTCACCAGGCACTGGGCCATCTGCTACTAGAAATGGCTGACTAATAGCAGTGGACACTAAGTCCACCCACTACCACACTCCACAAGTTATACATGTAATGATTTGAAGATCAGGAGGCAAACAGGTTCATCAAGGACCCAATACCAGGATGAAAGTGGATGAACATTAGTGAGATTTTGATTCTCTTATTGACCTGATTAAGATGAGACAGATATTCTCTGTTCAGTTACTGCATGAACATTGCTGCCCACACCCAAGGCTGTTATATTTACCTAAATTTTATTTAAAATCATTTCTCAATCCTATGAATCTTCTCATAATTTTTTGTGATATGTTTAAACACCCTTGGCAAATTTATTGTTTAGTTGGTAACAAAGCTAATAATATCCTAAAGAGATGACCAAAATTTATCAGCATGATGTGATAAAAGAGATGGGAAAGTAAAAAAATACTCTTTTGCTACTGTCACTTAATTCTCTGTCATTTCCTTCGTTTGGGTTGTTTAATTTTGTAATTTTGTTATAGGAGAAATGGAGAATATTTGTTGTTAACTTTTATCTAACTGGCAGTTATGGCCAAGTCACTTATGTATTTCTTTTGCCCAACTGTCCATACTGGCCAGTTAGGTAAATGACTCTCCCCTTTTTTAGCCTGTAAATATCCTGCCCAATAAGAGCAAATACATCCAATTAATTAACAAAAAAAAATAAGAAGTATTAAGATCAACAATTTTGCTATTGATGTTTCCCTGAAGTTTACTTTATGTGTATAAAGTAAGCTGGTCAATAAGAAATTTTGAAATTGTTGACCATTTGTTAAGTCAATCATTTCATGTCTCACTTCTACCTGTACTACACATACACTAGTTTTAATAGATTAAAAACCTTAAATTAACATCCCTTTTATAGAATTTGGGGCTGTTTGCAACCACCTGTGGAATCAGTTATCAAAACAATAACTAAAATTGCAGCCAATGTATTCCAGCAATTTCTCAATATCAATTGACTTCCAGATTTGTCTACGGGTAGTAAATTTCTTCATTTCGATGTTTGTTTTCACTCATTACTAAACCTGCAGATTCTCAAGTGAAATTAAAATTTATGGATTAATTTTTTTTTAAGGCATACTTTGGTTTTTCTTCCGATTTTTGCAACATCCTCTCTGCTGTTTGTCTCTTCTTCCCTTTACTTTCTTTCTTGGTTTCCTTTCCATCTGCATCAATCATATCTCTGTCACCATTTTTGTTTGACAGACCATCCTGGCCACTCCTTGGTGGTGTTGGGGTCCTTACTACTGTCGATATTCCCTTTGATGGTGGACCCATCTCGTCCTCCTCATCACCAGCCATTAACATGGATGGTAGTGACTCTGGAAACAAAAGAACAATTGCACTGTTAACAATGGTTTGTGGTGAAGATGAACACAAAACAATACCACCGTTAACAGTGGCTGGTTGTGACTTTGGTTAGTTATTTAGATGGAGTTTTACAGCTCAGTCTCTAACCGAATGGTTTAAGTCAGACTGGCCATGGCCTTTTCCCAGTAGCAGCTCACTGGCTTGTTTCCCCTGCTTCATTGCTTATGATGAACACCAATCACAATGGCTCATTGGTTTCATTTTTAAAGTCTTCAGTATGACCCCGGTCAGAAGTGTCAAACCCCAGACCTCCAAGCTGCAAGTTAGATACTCTAACCACTTAGGTATACACGAATCTGATCAGTGCTTGTGTTTAGTGATTGTAGGTAGCCATTTGTGGGGTCTATCAATATTAAATCGTCTTTATTCATTGTCAACATGAACTTTGAACTCTAATATTCAGTGAAATTGAAAGAATTAAGGTACAATTCAGTGTACAACCTCCACAATACAGATAAGCGAGGAAATTTAAAGATTAAAAGGTGATGGACCCCAGCTATGGCAAACTGAAATCAAACCATCACTTGCTGTCTGGATTCCTCTACATGGTCAGTATATGGTGGTGAAAACAAAGCAACCATTCCACCTCTACCAATAGTTGATAGTAAGTCTGAACAAAATACAATTCAATTGTTAACACAGATGGTAGTGACAAAGAATACAAAAAATTTCTTCACCATTTACAAATCTCAACTTGCTGATTGTGCCAACGATTCAAGATTTTACCTTTAATTGGATTTTTCAATTTTAGAGATTACATCAGATAGCAACAGTATACTGCTCTTGGATCTAATTTCTGCTACTATGACCCAGACTGGAATCTGACCATAAGCCTTTTGATTGCAACAAATAATTGTTTCAAGTAAAACTGACTCCATTTATTCAGCCAAAGTAACACAGAGTCTCAAGGTAAAATTTGGTTTAAAATGGAATGAAACTATGCAGCAATTTGCACTTGGTACAAGCCAAAATAAAGATTTTAATCTCTTACCATCAGTAGCTAAGTCACTCTCTTGTAACAAACTGAACGAGTCACAGCTGTTATCTCCTCCTAATAAACTCAACACAGATGGGGAATCAGGTACTGGAGTAGAAGCTGCCCCTCGAAGCTGAAATGCAAACAGTAAAGGAAGGGTAACTAAAAGAGAATTCAAACCATCGATAATATAGCATCATATCAAGGTTAAACTGATTTCTGGGAGATTATTTCAACTATGAAAGGGGGAAACTATTCATGCAAGACTGAGAAACAAAACATGAGATCATGTCAAAAAAACTTAACTGTTCCTTGGTGAGTGTAATTCTTGCAAAATCCTTTAAAATTTTGAGCAAAAACAAAAAAAACTGCTTGAGTAGGGTAATTTGGGTAGACCAAATGAAATTTCCAACAGTTAAATCCAGGCAGCAACTTGATGGTCACATTTATTTTGATTATTATTGTGTCTATAAGCCTTAATTTTTGTGATGATATTATCCCCTGCCTTACCCCTTCCCCCTTTGACTAAGGAACCCAGCAAAATATTCTACACCAATATCCTTAAAAAGGCCATGACCAACCCAACTCAAACCAAATGGTTAGCAGCTAAGCAATAAAACTCCATTTAAATATTACTAACTTTTGATGAGTTAGTTAGTTTTACGGCCCAGCTTCCAACCAAATGGTTCAAGTTAAGCCCGCCATGGCCTTTTTACCAGTTGTGGCTCACTGGCTTGTTTTCCCTACTCCATTGCTTTATGCAGAGCATCACGCACAATTGCAGTAAGTTCCATTTTTAGAGTCTTTAGTATGACTTGACCTGGGAATAGAAACCTGGCCTTCCATGTGAGAAGCTGATTGCCCTTACCGTTAAACTTTTGATGAGAAAATAAAACTAACCTACATAGGTTTGACTGGCAAAAATTTCATCATAAAAAGAAAATCAAATTGCATAATATATGTTGTGCTTGTTGACATGTTGTTTGCGAAAAAGTTGAATTCCACAACAAATATGAATAGCTATGACGGAAAAAATTTTCTTCTTAAGTATTGAATAAATCAGAATTTTTTGGACTCCACATGGAAACAATGCACAATACATTATTTTGGCAGACCCAGAAAATGATCTTATCCTTGTCTTCAAGTGTACATATCGATAGTTCTCACGCACATCACAGGAGCATTTTAATTGGAGTATTTCAGTCATATTTGTGGTTAAAACCAGTATCAGGGATTCCGCTAGAAACACAAAAAAAGGGGGGGATTTATTACTGCTGAACCCCAAGTCTAAATTGATGCTGTCCTAGGCTAAAGTTATGAGTGGGTTCAGGGGGACAAAAGCTTGCTTCAAGGCCCCTGCAAGGTACAATTTGAAGGTTTTAAAGGCCATTTATTTGTGTAAGTTCAAACATTGCTGCAAAAGTATCGTCCTTTAAAGTAAGAAACCAAGACATCTTTCTAATTTTTATGGAAATGAAAAGGGAGGGATTTTACCCACCTTCTTCTGGAAAGGGGGGGGGGCAAATCCCCCCTTTCCCCCCTCTGATGGAAACCCTGAGTATGTATGTAAAAACAAGCCCTCAGATATGCTAACCCCTTGCTGTGACATCACTAAGAAATATAGAGATGAATCTGATCAGCGCTTGTATGTAGTGACTGCAGACAGCCATTAGTGGGGTCCGTCAGCCTTGAATCGGCTTCATTTATTGTCTACACAAATTTTAAATCCTCATATTTAATGAAATTGAGGGAATCAAGATAATTTAGTGTACAATCATCCATAATCCAGGTAAGCAAGGTAATTGAAAGATTAAAAGGTGACAGACCCCAGTTATGGCCAACTGAAATCAGACCATCACTTGCTGTCCAGATTTGTCTATATTGAACAACTTTCAAGTGAACAAAATAGATCTTAAGTCATGTGAGTGGTTTGCTTTGTTGGTTTTATCCTTTCAACCTTTTGGTTAAATCTACTTCGTGAAACATTAACTTGTAAGCACAACAATTAAGGAACCTGCACAAAACAAGTAAACTCTGAATGAAAGCATGGAAGAATAGATGATGATATTCAATGGGTGAACAATCAGGTTTATGACCTTTTTGGGGGTAGAAGTTGTAATTGCAACAATATGCCACTGTTTCCATTAAAGGGTCCCTTTTTGTCGCTGTGACATCATATGCATACCTATTGTACAGCAAGGCTGTAAACAGAACAGGTGTAAGGACAGTAGGTTATGCTAGTATCACCCAACACATTGGTAACAGACATATACTGAGTATTGGAGGGCACTAGAACCAGTCTAATACCCTAATTTTGATTTGATTATCTAGCTGAACAAACCAAATGTCCTCTCACTTCCTGCTCAAATATCTTTTACGATTTTTTTCACACATTTTTTCATACTTCTGGTAAAGTAAGCAGTCTTTAAAAAATTTTATAATTTACAAGTAAAACTGCCAAAATTCAGGTCTGATTTTTAAGGAAAAATTCCGGTTGTCCATTGGACATGTTGGATCAAAACAACTTGTCCAAAAAAATATTTGGTTGTCCAAGTAAAAATTAATGAGATAGCCAATCCATTACTGTCTTTCATGTCTCTGCTAGAGAAAACATACATCTATTTATCCTATGTTTTTAAAATTTCTATCTGTTTCAATGATTAATGATGGTTGTCCATACTATTGTATCAATTCTGCCACTAGGTCTAAAGAGAATCCTACAACATGTTTTCTTGCTGAAGTAAGGATCTATTTGATTGAAAATTAATTCTACTTGTCCATTGCACAATCTCAGAGAAAGAGAAAGTGCTTGTGAGTTCTATTTGTACTCTTTGGAATGACCTGGAGAGGAGTTGAATCCCAAACATCCCATCTACAAGTTGGATGATTTAATCACATGACCATGCAGTCCTTCAAATGGGTGAAATAAACGTATCCTAATTTACTACAGGTGGGAATATTACTTTAATTTGAGATGGTACCCCTACCTCACTACTTGAAAAGCTGTCCATACTACATTCCTCTAGATCCAAGAAACTATCTTTCTGGATGGCAGACACAGCATTGTCCCTGCTATCTACTGATGCTTGCTTTGCTTTTCGTATTTCTTTGGCTTCCTGGAGATGAAATATTTAAGTAAGCACCTTTGAATCGTCAATACATATGAAAGTGCTCTTCAAAAAGTTTACACAATAGCAGAAACAAGTAGATGTGTATCCAGGATTTTTTTTGAGAAAGGGTCAAGGCTGCAGTAAGTCTACAGACAGACTTTGTAAGCATGGGTTGACATAGAGCGCACTAAAGTCTGGGCCTCACATATGCCTTCTGGATTGCTGAAAATGGCAGTTCCTGAGTCTATTTCACTCATCTGAATAGAAAGGATTCCAGTACAATCACACAAACAAACAGTAAAAGATATCAAAAAAAAAAAAAAAAACTTAAGAGGAGAGGGGTACCTCTTTTCCCCCTTCTCCAACCACCTTAGAGCAAGCATCTTCCACAAACACAGATAGAATATGAAGCTTGAGTGACACAGCATCCTATGTCTGTTTCCTAACTCTTCCCTCATTTGACAATCTATTTCTTACATTAACCACACAAAACTGAGCAAAAGTTCATCCATGGATGAATTATATTTATAATGTGTAACTACCTTTAGTCTGCAATTTTAAATCTATATACCCCAAAACATGAAAACCGAATTTAAATGGTCTACTACCATTTTTGCAGGACCTTCTGGGCTGAGATACAAAATACTGAAGTTTATTCACTCAATTTAAAATAATTCCACAATCATTTGTAATGAAATGTGATGATATCTTAAAGCTATGAGGTGAATTGAAGGAAAATATTGTGTTTGTTTCACATGGAAATTTCATCCTTTTAAAACCAATATTTATTGGCAAAGAGTGATAAATAATTTAAAATAAGGCAGTATGGTAGCCTTTTTCCCCAAATAAGTTTCCCTCAGATAGAAATTCAGTTGCTTGTTGCTCAAGAATTGTTTGCTCACCCAAACTTTTCAAAAGATGCAACTTCCATAATTCCTCTTGTGCATAATATTTTGAGGAGATGACGCTATTGCTGGGGTTAATTGTTGAGACCAAATGATTTGAAAATAACTAGAGCTATTTCCTTTTAATGATGTTGGAGCATTTTAATTGCAATATTTCCCTTTAACTATGAAAATCCTTCCTGTACAACATGATACAGAACAAAACAGGGTGCATTCAAGAACAAAAGAACAGTTTTAAACATTTTTAATTTTAAAAGAAAATAAAGCACGTAAAATGATTTGTACAACAAGGATGTAACAAATTATTGCATAATGGACTGTCTGAATTTAGGTGAATAAATTTCAACAGTCAATACACAAACGATGGAACAAGCTATGAAAATGGGAATTGGATGAACAAGACTCATCCTGAAACATCTGGACTATTTAAAATTCTTGACTTTAGGTATACTTTAATACTGATATCAAATTTAAAGAATAACATTTTGAGTGTTTTTCTTTTACACTGTAGAGGAGTATGTAGAAAACATGAGTGCAAGCTTTTAAATAAAATAAGATGCAAAATGGAGGTGACTCAAGTCAGAGTTGGCATTAAGTATCAAAATATGAGCAGTAAATTCAAAATATTTTTGAGAAGGAGAAGTTGGTCCAGAGAGGGGGGGATCTAGATTTGTTAACATGATAAAAAGTGAACTCTTCCCAAACAGATGAGGAATATTACTGCAAACAATGAAAGAACATACAGGATTGTTGAAGCAAGTGCTGGAATTGAGTAACCCACTGCAGAATGTGAAAACTGACACTAGGACGAAAATTAGGAAGGCTGAACCAGCAGTTACTTTGTGCCAAACACTGTCTCCTCATTCCCTCATTTTTGGTCTTACCAGAAGACAATTTATGTTGAACAGGCAGCAGTGACAATTTTTTTTTTTATTATTTCTGCATATAGGTAAAGTTCAAGAATGATGGATGACAGGCACTCCGTTAAGGAAAATACAGGCAAATGGTAGCATTTCTGGGGGGTCTAACAGGCACTGTTTGATAGGAAACAGACCCCACACTGTGTCAGGTGTCCAGTTAATTTCATCCTTGCTGACACAACCAGGATCTTTATTTGACTATTCCCCTCTATAAATTTATCATCCCAACAGCTACCCAGTTGTGTCTCCGTCCCCTCTCAAAGGAAAAAAATGGCAGGGAAAGGGGAAATATAAAATACACTGCTATCGACATATGGATGAATGGCATGTATATAATGTGATTTACAGAACAAAACAACTTACCTGAGTACGTGACCTCTTCTCTTTCAATTCCATGGCAGATTCCACTGCTGTGGTGCCTCTCTTTCGATTCCTGAGACCTTCTACTTTGATTGTGGGCTCGAAGGTCATGAGTTTAGCCTTTCTCTGAGCTGCTGTAGGCTTTGTGGTAGGCAAGGCTTTGAGCAAGTGAAATAAAGAGTGCTTGCAATACCACTACTGATACAGATATAACCCACTGGTGTGGTTGTATTAAAAGAAGGGTTTAAGGTCACATCAAGTTTTGATATGTTTGAATGGTACTTATTCTCAGCATTTTGGTGACATTTGCATTGAAATTCTAAACATGGTTCTCAAGCTAAGGGCAGGTTAAGTGTTTACATTTTCAACAAAAATGAACTTGAAACAAGCACATATGACATCATACCCTCACACTAATTGACAGTGTTATGTTTTGTTTTAAACTCTGCAATAATGTGATTGCAAAAGTGGCATAAAAACTTCACAAAATTTTGATTCCCCACAGGGAGTTCCTATCCCTATTACCTGTAGGTCAACACAACAGTGTGAAAAAAAAAAAACAAAAAAAAAAAAACAAAGGGAAGCAAAGCAATCCTTTTCCATGTGCAGAAGTGATATAACCTCTGCTGCCCTCAAGCTTACTTTGGAAAACAAATGTAGTGATTTCAGTAAAACTGATATCTCCAGAAATGCAAGTTGGATTTGAGCATTGCAAGTTCTTTCATGCTGCTCAAAATTGTTTCATCTCTCTTATATGAAAATTAAATTTTTGTACGAGCTTCCACTTCAAAAATACTTGAATAAATTTATAAGGATTCTCCCTCTCTAGGTCTCTCATCCCCAAAAAGGTCATTACCAAAAGTCTGTAGCAAAAGAAACCTAATGGGTCCCAAGCCCATCTGGGTTATGGGGCCTTAAATTTGCAAGTAGCTTCAAAGAAATGTGATTATAATGCATTAAATGGAAGGACCTAAGTGAAAATGATCTTCATCCATGTGTAATTCATCAATGCCATGTATCACATAGTATTATTTTCAGGGTCTAAAACCCACATAGCATTGAAGACTGCCAAATTAGTTTGACCAACTTTTTTCTTTATATGAATCCAGACTTCAGTTGCATGGCTACTGACAAAATTTTTGCAACATCATCAAAACATGCTTGCCTTTTAAAAAACTCCAAACCACTCCACCAGGATCATGATCACCCCACTTGATCAACTTTTTCTAGTACCTGCACATTAACAAGCTATGAGATCTGTTCTTTCTTCTTGCAAAAATAATTAAAAAACTTGACTGTCCTTGACCTAAAAGGGCAATCAGACTTTGACAGTGACTATTAATCATTCATTCCAACACTTGTTTTTCCTATTTTCACTGATTATTACCAGAATCAACAAACATTGAAAAGGATTTTCAAGTGAGAATAAACTTTTATTCAGTGTTTACTACCATTGGATGGGAATTTTGTAATTTTGTTCAGGTAACAAAATTCCACACAGATACAAGATTTCTGTTAGTTTGATGGGATTTTAAGGCACACAAACACGAATGTGTAATTTAATGTCTTCTAGAAAAGAAAAAGGTACAATGTTGGGGAACAAAGATGCAAGACTAGACAGCTTCATCCATGCAATGGTCAATCTCCACATCAGACCTTCATCACAGGTCATTTTTTGTTAGCTTTTACTCAGTGTAGGATTGTGGTACAGAACTAAAGTCGTGGACTTGTAAAATCAAAATCAGATTGCTCCTTTAAAATAGGTAAAAAGGGGATAATGTCTTATAGTCCCTCACCTCAATAGTCCCTCACCTCAATAGTCCCCCATCTCAATAGTCCCCATCTCAATAGTCCCCCCCTGTCAATAGTCCCCCGTGTCATTGGTCACTCGTCTCATTGGTCCCTAAACCTAACCCTAAACCCTAACCCCTAACACAAACCCAGGAGACTACTTAGACGGGGGACCAGCAACATGAATTAATTAGAGGGGGGGGGGGCCAATTAGAGGGGAGACTAATGAGACGAATTACACTAAATGGGGGACCAATGAGATGGGGGACTACAGAGGGGACCCTGGTAAAAAGGACTTCCATCTGTGGTCTGAATGGGAAGAAAATAATGGCAGTGTGGGAAACCCCTTGCTGGTAAATTTTGATATTGGCAGGAATATGTATGCAGTTGAAGGGAAATTTGGTAGGCTATTTTGTATATTATATGGTAAAAAATATGTGGAAAATTTCAACTAACTTGTCAAAATTTAGACTTTTTCCAGCTTACCTTCCTTGCCAATTTGCTCTGGTTTATAGCTAGGTGGTTTGTTTTGTAGTAATGTCCACCATCCTGGCTCGCCAAACTCTGGTGCTCCGGATCGAAATATGGTTTTGCTTCCAGATGACAGTACACCAGCCACTGTACCATGCCATGTCTGGGATCTGTTTTTACTGTATGACATAAGTATGACATAAGTAGTGAGTAAAATTAGGGAGAGGGGTGGGAAAGGGTTTGCAGAAATCAAAATGATCAGTGGATGAAAAGACAGGGAACACAATTATGTAAACAGGACATGCCACTAGGAAAGGGTGCACTGGCATTGTTAATATAGGAGGGGGTTACAGGTGGATCACAGGTGGTTTAAAAATAAAGCCTTACAGATCAATCTTAAAAATGAACAACTACAGCCCCCACATTTGTATTATTTCAGAGCAAATTACCAAAAACCAAGCTAGAAAAAAAAAAACAACAAAAAAACAAACAAAAGATTTGATCTCAATTTTGGGGGCAGGAGGAATGGCTCTTCATTAAAGTTTTGAAACAGGTCTGAAGACATGCAAGTTATGGACAAGGATTATTACTGAAGAATATCAAACACTTTGACAGTAGGGGACCCTTCATTTGGTATTCCACCAGCCAGTCTCCCTTTGAAACACCCTCCATCACCCAGCCCCGAAAAAAAGTAATTGCACAAAACACCTAAAACAGCTGTTTTTTGTCCTCCCATTAGACCTTTCCTTCATGACATTTTACATGTTTAAAACTGTCTGTTGACATTGTTTTATGTTCAGTTAATAAGATGGAATGCTACAGCTAAGTTTCTAGCCAATTGGTTTAAGCTGAGGCAGCCACAATTTTTTTCCAGTTGTGACTCACTAGCTTCTTCATTGCTTATGCTGAGCAGCAAGCACCAAGCACAATGGCAGAGGGTTCCATTTTTAGAGTCTTTGTGACTCTTCGATATGAACCAGCCAGGACTTGAACTCCTGACCTCCTGACTGCAAGTCTGATGCTCTAACCTCTTGACCATTCAGTAGGTATTTACTGATCAGAGAGCTTATGTGGTTTTGTTAAGTCCAATGCCACTTCTATTATTGGTTCAATAAATACTATACACCATCTTAAAACCACAAGTTGCAGCATATTTTGGGATTTCAGGATTTTTTACAAATTTCATCAGCACACTATCACAATACAATCAAATGTGCATTCTGAAATAAAAAAAAGAAGAAAAAACAGGAAACCGCTACTAACTTACTTTTGACCAAAGAGGACAGACCAGAAGGAAGATATAAATTCACAAACATCTTCTTTCCATCTAAAGAATCCTTTTCTTCCACTCTTCCTCTGGCCCAGGTTATAAAGGGCAAGAACTACAACCTGTTGCCTGAAATGATAAAACATGATTTACATTGTGACTTGTAAAAAGATACAGGCCTTGAGCACCAGATTTTCCAGCTGTGCTACAAATCAAACTCCTCAGGAAATAAAGGAATGTCAAAGGTGTGCTGTTTTATTAAACTGAAACTTATAAGCTCCAATTCTTCATATACAGTAGATGTGAAAAAATCACACTCCTCCTCACATTGATTTAAGGTGAGTGATGGTGTGCAATCATACTCCCACACCTCAAAATTGAAGGTTGATTAGAAAATCGACTTCCTGTTACAAATTTGTAACTGCAGCTTGTAGTTAGTTTCATTAGATGGGGTTTTATTCCTCAACGAATAACCTTCTGGTTTAATTTAGCAGTGCCCAATTTATTTTTTCCAGTTGTGAGGTACTGAATTATTTCCCCTACTTCATTGGCACAGCATTACACACAAGGGCATTAAGTTTTGTTTTTGAAGTGTTGACCTCAGACCTCCTACGTGAAAAGGAGATGCTCTACCAATAGACCAAACATGCAAGGGCATCGATCCTGGAGAGAAAGGGAAGGCAATTGCCCAAGCAATGAAAATATTTAGGAACAAACATATCGTTTTGCCCCCCCCCCCTCCAATTAATTTTGGCAGATTAAAAAAAAAAATCACAAAATGTAAAATTGCAGTATACAAAACCTAAAATTAAGCCAACTAAAGTAATGATTATAGAGTCATACTGCATTTCTAATGCAAAATTTATCATTGTTTTGTGTATATGCATGTCATGTGACTGTGCATGGATGCTTGAGTGTGCGTATGTATGTGTGAGCTGGCATTCTGTTGGGTGATTTGCTCATAGAAAAGTCTGGTCCGAGATAGGATCCAGGGCTCAGACTGTTGGAAACTCCCCTCCCCCAATCCACAAACCAAATGGACACCCCTCCAGACATGCTCTCTGCTTATAATATAAGGAACATACATATTTTGGATAGAGTCAACTCACACAGAACTTCTAACCACCTGATTCATTTACTGCCTAACATTTGAAGGACATCCAACTTTCACATATTTTCACATAACTCATGCTATACTGTATTCTGATGAAGGAAGGGGATTCATACTCTTACAAGCCTTTTCAAAAAAAAAAAAAAATGCTGATAATTACAGTAGCTGCTGAGGATCAACAACATTTGAACATGGCAGGGTTAAAACATTTAGTTACTGCATTTTTCAAAAAAAAAATTAAACAAAATTCTGATGACCAACTTGCTGCCAAACATTAGAACCTATACATCTTTGACCCTGAAGATAAAAGCATCTAGTTGAATTACAAATGTACACTATTATTAATTGGTTTCTGAGTTCATATAACACCAAATCTTCAAGCTAGAATATTTAAAAAATAAAGACAGGCTTTCCAATAATAATTAATTTATGCTATTTATTATTGCTCCTTTAGTGGGTGGGTGGGTGGGTGGGCAGACGGAGGGATGGAAAGACGGATGGATGGAAGGACGGACGGACGGACCGACAGACAGACAGACAGATAGACTGATGCTGCATGATCACAAAAGCTCACAACAGCATGCTGGTATGAGCTTAAAACCAAGGCAAACAAAGCATTCTTTGTCAATGTGAGGAAGGGACAAAACCTCTGCTGTTCTCAAACTCACTATGGAACACAAATCTGGAGACTTAATTTGCTATCATCTTGAGAAATACATGTCCAATTTGAATGGAAGTTTCACCACACTGTGTAGATTCAATTCCCTTTCACACATAGAAACAAAATTTTTGCCAAAACTGTTCCCTTAAAAACATTTACATTCGTTCCTATTCTTCATCTAGGTGTGCAAAAAATAGCACTTCTCACAATGATTTTTAGGTCAGTGATGGTGTCCAACCAAGCTCACACCCCTTACAAAAAGGTGTGTCAACTTGTGCCTGCAACCATGTGTGATCACACGTGGACAACAAAAGGAAATCATGCGTGTTTTTGGATTGCAAACCTGCATTTTTGGAACTTTCCACTCACATGTGAAAACCTGCCCATTTGGAACTCATTGTCTCACCTTCTCTCTGTAAGGGATACAACATATTTCAAGGCCTCATTTCTCTTAATACCGTGTCATTTCTCTTACCATGTCAACTTAATCCTTGTGACAACTTCACTTTTACTGTCAGCACAATCAGAACAAGTAAATCGAAAAAAGTTATCACCATTTAAAGGAGAGGGATTGCCACTTTTCAAACATTCTGTGAAAAAAAGAAGAGAAACTACCACATTATGACTGAAGAAACTTTGATAAGAACAAATAAATGCTTAGCTTAGGCAAAACATGATGTGCGACCAAATCTACAAAGGAGACAAGGCTTTCACAGATTCTGAAGTAAACTTGTCCCCTAGTTAATTTAGCTCTTAAGGCTGTGTGACATGAAAATGACAAAACTGTATATTAGATGTATATAAGCATCAAAAACCAAGAAAATAGCCACAATTTCCATCAAAATCAGTCAAAAACATGAGCCCAATGTGCAAATTTTGTGACATCATCAGTGGGACATACTATACAAGGCTAATTTTATCCTTTGTTTTAAATACAATCTTCATTTCAAGGGTTTTATTTTGGAAGTATAAATTGTGTCCTTGAAAATCATCAGTATCAAAATTACCAATCTATAAACTACCTAATGAGTAATTAAGAGATAATTAATATAGGGTTAACAAAGTAAAAGCCAACACTGTGCAACACTCCACTTCATTATTTTTGAATATGTGACAAGTTACTTCAGAAACGTTCAAACTTTAAAGAGGTGTATCTTGAGAACCGCAAAAGATACCGGCATAATTCCAACAGATTTTTCCCTTGGGAAAGATCACTCTATTACTGCTAAGTGAAGTATGGGTATGTTGCTGCCATGACACACTACCTTTAAAGGAGGAGACTTGAATGGCTGGCAACAATATTGAGCAGGACAGTTGCCCAAGTTACAGTTACTGTCAAAAAGATCAGTACACACTTAGTTGACTATAAACTAAATGCTGTTTAGTTAAGTAGTTGAAACTTTAGAATTTTCAACTGGATTCAACTTTGCCCCTCCCACTGGTGAAACTTCCTTTTGAAGTCAGGTCTATTGTTCAGAAATCATTCTACATATCTTCCCAATAGTCCATACGACAAGATTAACCCTTTGTGAAAGGGAGGAACTAAACTCATGAAATACTCAACCTTTAATGATACAAAAGAAATTTCTCTGGAGGTCACAAAGAGGATCATAAACAAGATGAATGGGGTCAAGTTGGTCAACTAGTTGAGGATTAGGGACCATCCTGGTTTCACATGACTGACCTTTTTACCATGGTTCTATTGAAGTTCCCAATAAAAAAACTTGCTGATCAACAGATGTGGGTCAACTAACTCATGTTGCAGAGATGAAAATATGCTGATCGTTTTGGCAACACTGAACTTTGAACAAGTCACTGAAGTCTAGGAAATTACAAAATTGTATCCACCATTTTATATTTTATTATTTACAATTTTCGTGATCTCTTACCATGTGTATGATGACCAAGGTTGCTGGACAATATAACTCTAAGCTTTAAAGGCCAGGTCACGCTACAACGATATCAGATCGTGATGTGGTGCTGTGGTGTGACTTGGGTTCAATATACCAGTGTCCTTTCTTAACTCTCCTTGTGAATTGCAATTTTTTTTTTTTGGGGGGGGAGGGAGGGGGGTTAAAATGTGAAACACAGAATTTAAAAGTAATTGAAAAGCTCCTCTAGACTTAAAGGGGAAGTTTAAGCGAAAATTTAATTTTCATATCAGCAAGAGGAACAAAATCTACACAGTGTGACGAAAGTTCCATTCACATCGGACATGTATTTCTTGAGATAGTCAGTAAATGAAGTCAGAAGATTGGTGTTCACAAGTGAGTTTGAAGGCAGCAGAGCTTATATCACTTCCTCACATTGACAAGGAATGCTTTGTTTCCCTTTGTTTTATCAGACTGTTGTGTTGACCTTGAAGTTAATAGGAGTATGACCTCCCTGTTGGGGATGCAAAGTTTGTAAAATTCTCATGCCACTTTATGCAAAATCACATTTTAATAATATGGGATTGTTGAAGAGAAAATCCAGTATAAAGTTTAAAGAGAAACAAAAGACAGCCTATTATTGTGGGGATGTGATGTAATATGTGCTTGCTTCAAGTTCACTTTCTGTTGAAAATGTGAAAACTTTACCTGTTCATATCTTGAGAACCACACATCGGATTTCAATGCAAATTTCACCAAAATGCTTAGAATAAGCACCTCTCTAACATACCAAATCCTGTTGTGACCTTAAACCCTTCTTTTAATATGCTAGTCTCGTAATTTGTTGGCACATGGAATTGTGGGGCACAGTGTGGAATATACAAGCCGAGCTCAGAACATAGTTTACGGCGTTCCATCGTTTTTGTGCAATACATGCATACAACACTATGAATAAATCTGAATAGTCAACCCAAATGAAAATTGGGACTCAGCCCTACCTTACAGCTTGGATCAAAATGCATACTTTTACACCAGAAAGGCAATGGAGGCACACTTTTGATTCCTCCTAATGTTATGGTTGGATGAAGAAAGAATTATGTGCACATGTGTTTAGCCACCAAAATGAATTACCAAATTCCCTTATTCAGTACGATGAGGGACTGGAATTGCTCTTTTTCTTTATTCCTCAGGCCGATCTAAGAACCCACCTCTTAAAAGAAGGATACTCATCAAAACTTCTATGGGAAGGTTCGGAACGTCAAAAGCGTCAAGATCATAGGTGAAAAGAATGGGCGAGGCTCCAGAAGAATCCAAAATCCGAGAAAATATAACTAGCAAAAAACACGGGAGGTACATGGTTCCACTGACGATAAAGCAAGAACGGGTCAAGGGTTAACTAGCGCACGCCCTCTGTGGGACTTATTTCATCAGTACATCTTCGGCGATAGATGGAGCTGTTCATATGTGTAAGGGATGAGGTAAGTAGGAGTGAAATAGATTTGCTTTTTTCCATCTTCCTGAGGCCTTGAATTTTACAGTGAGAGTTTGTAATCCCACAACATAACTCACCTCAAATCATGGTGAGGACTGGGATTTTTGCACACTGATGAAAACTAGTGCTTATGTTCTACTTTAAATAAAACAGCTCACCCTCCCCTCATACTAACTTCCTCATGCGTGGGATTTGTAGCACACCTGGAAAATCTATAACTCAAGGCCTGCTTACCGTGCCTTATATTTTGAATTTTTCAAGGAGAAGATGATTGGACCATTTATGCAAAGAACAGTGGTTTCTTTGAAAAATTGAAAACAGCTCCTGCTGATGGGGAGAAAGCTCTGGAAAAGCCTTATTTGCAAGCCCAGGCAGAGAGGGGGTTTGCATAGTCAAGTCACCACATTACAAGGTGTAGCAGCTTCCACAAATGTAACTGCACCTGCAAGTGGTTAGACTCTCCTACTTGCAGTCAGGAAGTTGGGGGTTCAAGTCTTGACAGGGACATAACAAAAAAGGCAAAACAAGCCAATGAGGCAAAACCAGAAGAAAGCCTTTGGCTGGCTTGACTTTAACCAATAAGTTGGAAACTTGGGTGTAAAACTCCATCTCACTACTGTAACAAACAAAATCCAGAAATATATGGAAAGCAAAGACCTCAGTTTGTACAGTTCAAGAATTAATGTTTTAACAACAATGGACTGTGCATTAGCACATGATAATGCAAAATTGGAGGTAATTGCCATAGATGCATGAGGGACATTCAGAGTGTATCCATTGGTAGCATTAACCCCTGAGAGTGCATTATTCTGTTTTAATGCACAGGTCCAGAGTTATTTGACCTTGTCCATTCATACACAAAAATAGATCGGTTTAAAAGATGGAGGAAGCAAAACAACTTCTTTTGAAAGTAACAGCACTAAATAGTGAACCCTGAGTAAAATGGAATAGCCCAAACTGAGTGTGTGCTGGGAATATATAAAGTCACCTGACCATTTTGGACCAATAGAAGTTGTGGATTATTACCAAGTATGAATGAATGACACCACAAACTACAAAGCAATCACCTATGAACCATTTAACAATTTACACCTCAGCTAAGGAATGTCTCATGTAGATGGTAATTGAGTCATTTGGGTTCATTTCTCAATCTTGTCAAAACCTTTGTTTTTTGATAAAAAGACTAGAATCACTTCAATATCTTACCAATGTGGAAATTTTTCTTGCACTTCTCACACCAAAGTGTGAGGCCATCTTTCTTCTTGTTGCAATAGCATTCTGCAAAATCAATCTCTTTTTCCTCAGATAACACTGAGGGAGACAAAACTTCTTTAACTGTTTCATTTTCTCCTTGAAGAGGCAGAAGACCAGTTGGTGATTTGGTGTCAGTAGAAACAACATCAATCTCATCTAGCTCACTCTAGAGTAAATACAAGAAAAAAAACACCTTTCAGACAAGGGTGAGGTAGAGATGAACTCTTAGTAAAGAGCTGGGATAGAGACCATATTTTGTTTCGCTTCATTTCAGTTATAGTTTTTCCACTATTGTACTAAAATGGATACATACCAGAAAAGAAGTGAACAAATCCTCACAGGGTTTGGGGATATGCACTCCATGTATATAAGACAGAGAAAACAATTCAACAGAAAAAAAAAACAAAAACAGAAAAACCACAAAACAGAATAAAAAACAAACTGCTACAGTGCTGCAGTAACAGAAGACCATTAATTGTAATCACAGCTACAACCAAATATGCATTAAAGCTAACTTACAATTGATTTTCAGTGCATTATTATACTTAAAGAAAAAGATTATCAATGAAAATAAGAAACAGGGGTATATAACCTTTGTATTGTAAAGGTCTTTCATAAAAGCAACAGCATAAAAGCCATTGGGCATTTTGGAAGCCAAGTTTGACCATTCGACAGAAAGCTTCAGTTACAGACTTACTGTATATAGTATTAACAGTAGATGAATTCATGTCACTGATGTTAAATTTCCTTTTTTGCTTCCCCAGTTTTGAATTTTAATGCAGCCTATGCCACTGCAGGGGTAAAAATACGCCTTCCAACTTTGGTGGCCATCCAACCCCTAGCTCACAAAATCTAGGGTCAAATGAGAAATTGAAGGGGCTCAAAACTAAATGAAAAGGGACTGATAAACAAAACCCTACACCAGTTTGACCACATCTTTTTTCTTAGAGTCTAGACTAGTACTTAATAACTGAACATTATGCTTATGTCCTACAGTGGCTGGAAATGGATTTGGAAGGATACTATGTACACAGCACTTGGTGGAGTCAAATGTACAGGGTTGAGTGTGCATAGGTATAAGTAATTGTCTCATCAAAGAAACCTCAAGGCTGATACCTTAAATTGCTTGGGGTCCTCAAGACCTGGAATATTTTGAGGAGGCAAGTTCCAATCTCTGATGATATGGAGAAAATCTATATTTGTAGCAGTCTTTGTTGGTTGGTATATTAATGAAGCTGTTTGAATGATAAAGCCTTGAAGATTTTCAGGCTGGTTGAAAGTTAATTTGCAAGGCTAAGAGGTCCAATCTCGCTTTGTGTAGAAATGCTAGCCTGTTGACTGCATGTCTGTCTTCAAGACTATCCCACCCGAGGTCTCTCAACATCTTGTTTACAATACTGTGGAGAGGCGGGGGGGGGGGGGAGGGGGGGTCATAATAAACAAACCTAGGTGCCCTGCATTAAAGGGCAAGAGCGGTCACTCCAACTTGCAGTAATGTAGTAGACTGTCTTGTTTCATGATTGGCTGTTGAGAGTCATGTTACATCATTTTTTTTCCAAATTGAATTTTACGAAAAGGAACTGCATGGTTTACCTTGGATATGCCATATTGAAGTCATAAAATATGATGGGAAGATTCTTTGAACAGAAATAAGATGATGATTGTGATATTTAGCAGCTGCTTCAAAATGAGTTTGGGCGACTGCTCTTGTTCTTTAAAGAGGCTCATTGAGTTGATATCTAGAACTTAATGAAAGTCTCAAAGAGTCACTATCACATAACATTGCCAATAGTAAACAAGTCAAGTTTCAAGCCCAAAAGTCACAGGAAACGTTAAAATTTTGATTTTTCTTATGTCCTGCTTTGTAACGGACTTGTTGAAAAAGTGTCTGGTCACAAATTTTTGAATACCGACTTGAACCATTAAGTACTCACTCATAAAACAGTTATTTATATATTTTAGGGTATGAGGATCGTCTAAGTTTGACCATTTGTCATTGGTATGTGAAGAAAACTTAAGAGGTTTGGAAAAATTTGTTGAATTTCATGAACCAATTCAATGAGCCGCTTTAAGTCTAATTCACTTTGCAGGATGAGCAGACTGTGTATCCCAAACTTAGGACAAATACTCCGCCCCTTCTCCACTTAAAACCACACCACTTACCCCACTTCTCGATCCCACTAAGATGTACCAGAAAATCACCTTTTTTTCAAGCTAGGTCGTTTCATCTTGTGCTTTATTGAAGTTATTTTGACAGTTTTGTGACAAGGAAGACATGATATGATATGAAGTACACATTCTGAATTTTCAGGTTTTTCTTTCTATACCTAGGCCAATACCACTAACACTATAACTGCCTCTACAGTTCAAATTTTGGTTGTGCCCTATATTCCCACCTGGCTATTACACCTCTCTCCATCAACCACAAATCTGTCTAATTAGGCCTAAGAATAGCTCAATTCATTCCCAAAAGTAAAATGAAGGTAAGAGGAAAAATTAATGGTTGAAAATGGGGTAGATGTCATGGGGGGGGGGGTGAGTGTTTTTCCCAGATACGACAGCCAATTAACCGGCTCAAATTTGGCTAGCTACTTTCCTGCTAGTTTAACTGAGAAAATGTACACTGAAGTTAATTATGGAAACTTTCTTGTATGCTCAGAGTCTATCCAATGAGTACCTATAAAGAGCTGAGTCATTTCAAGATTTTTATATGTTACTGTATGTTAATCCCGACGAGCATTCATCAGGCATACTCAGTCCTTGAACAGGACCGTGCACTATTCTTAACTATAGGACCTACTCGGCAAACAGTCCTTGCCCATATGCCTTCTGAAACCAAGACCTTCATCCGCCGATTCACGCGCCATGCTCGGCGCGTATTCTACAACAGCCTCACAGCTTCAAAAATGCACCTATAATTACCACACTTGCCATGAATGATCTCTAACACCCCATCTAGACCTGTCAATCATCTTTTCTCCAAACAGGGGGAATAAGTTGGTGAAATTTGGAATTAAGAGTAGCCTCAATCATGAGGTACACCATCTAGAAATGACTGTAACTGTAGTGTGAATCATATGAAGCAGTGAAATCACTTCATACAGTCAGTGCAACCCTTTTGTCAAGGTGACCCTGCTTTATTATACACCTTGAGGTCTACGGACAAGGCAGGATCACTTAACGGAAAGGTTACCCTGACAACACTTTATGATGTTCCAGAAGATGCTCATTTCCAATTTATAAAATGACCTTATTTACAGAAAATTTAAATTTAAATTCTGAAAAGTATTTTAAAACAATTTTATTAAACAGGCTGCGAAAAATCTCCCGCCCGACAGTCCAGGGGCCCGTTCCACAAAGAGTTACGCAGATCTTAAGTATGATTTACTGTTGGCTTAAGTATGGTGAATCAAACTTAAGATTGTGCGTAACTCTTTGTGGAATGGCCCCCGGGACAAGCAAAAAATGACTTAGACAAGTGAACTGCTCAATACTGTAGCCCGCCGGGCAGGCAGCACAGAAGTCTTCTTCACATAGGAATTCAATGGCTAGTACTAGATAATCAGATAAGGACTCAGTGCATATTCAGGCGGACATGTAGCCCGATGGACAAGTAATAGAAAATGAATTTATCGAAGTCTATATTAAAGGCCCAGTTCTCTCACCCCAAACAGTACCAATTCTCCTAACCTTCTTACTTAAGCCCCACCCACAATTGTCTGAAAATCATTCTCATACAAATACAATATCAGTTTATTGCTTCAAGGTGAGTATAGAAAAACTTAATGTAGGCGAGGCCTAGCCTACAATCCTCGACAAAAATGATGGGACAAAACAAGCAAAACAAGCAATGAACAGCACACCATCCCCCCACTCCCCCATTCAATGTTGCGGTAGCCCAAGGCATCCTGAAACTTCAACACTGATACGGGGAGAGGGGTTTGTCCCATGTATTTTTGTCGAGGATTGTCGGAAGTCTGTACAAAGGTATAGGAATTTCCAAATTTTCGTTTTAAATTCTCTGAAACGAGTAGGTTTCCTTTTGATTTTTTACGCTTTAGGAAAGTAGTAACAGTTGAATTTGTCCGACCAGTATACTGGCGTGTCAGATTAGCGCTGGGCGCTCGAATAAAGATTTGTCTTCCTCAAGTAGCTCATATGAGGAAGGGGGAAGGGGGAAATAGTACTCTGGGTAGTGAGAGATTTAACTTACTTTAAAAATTTCATAAACTGTAATGGGGAAAAAGCAAAAAACTTTTTCCATCTTATTTTTCGTGTTAGGAGTGAGGGGTAACATATTTCATGATATACCCGACGGTTAACCACAAAATTCTCTCCTTTTTCCCATAAATAAACACTGAATGATGTTTCAAACTACAATCTGGTTAAAGACGAAATTATATGTAAGCATTAGCGGTAGTGAATGTGACAATAAACGTAAAGATTACTCGAAATTGAAACAGTTAACCATTTTTGCACAGTGAAAGTGTCCTATAAATAGAGAGATCTTCTATTTGCACGATTAACCCTCGAAAGTCATTGAAATAGTGTGGAGGTCAATGGTTAATCGTGGTGAGGTCAATGGTAAACCGTGGTGCTAATTAAATATTCTTAGTAATAGGGAGCAGTGACGAGTTCTACATCGGGGTAATGAATAAATTAAGTGTTATAAAGCCCACTTTCGGAGCTTTCTGCAGCAGTTCGGTTTCAAAAATTTTAAAACACCCCGTTTGTCCTGTAATTTACCTGGAATATCTGTTCCCCCTCTCCCCTAAAGGTTGTTTTGATCTTCCTCCTCCCCAAGGTATATTTCACGCTTGAAAGCGAACGCCTCCCCCATTCCGTAACCTGCGACAACGGGTCTTCTTAATAGGTTAATGACAAAATTAAAGACGTATAACCACCCATGGGTACCTTATTTTGATCACTTCCCGGTCCTAATTAGAAAGACCGAATATGGACAGAAGTCCGTAATGCGTAATAAGTTACATTTCTTCCCCGTGAAATATTTAAAAGCTGCTTTTATTATCTTTTCATACAGAAATTGTTCTTTATAATGCTTACACCGTGAAATTTGTCATCGAATCACTCCTTTCAGAGTACACAACTTTTATTCACCAACTGCCATTACGTTGCCCAAGACCGAAAACTTCTTCATATACATTTGTACAGGCTTCCGACAATCCCCGACAAAAATGATGGGACAAAACAAGCAATGAACGGTACACCATCCCCCCACTCCCCCATTCAATGTTGCGGCAGCCCAAGGCATCCTGAAATTTCAACATTGATACGGGGAGCGGGGTTTGTCCCATGTATTTTTGTCAAGGATTGTAGGCCCTAGGCCTATATAATCAAAACACACAACACGGTTCATGCTGTGTAATAACTAATATGAGCCTTAGTACCCTGCATTGTTTGAATTAGTTGTCAATCAAAGAGCTGAGCCAATTGAGAATTTTTGTATATGCATACCAAAATTGTGGTTTGGGATGAGAGGTTTGGCCCCTTAATATATCTTTTTGAGTTTTGGAAATAAACAATGGATTTTATGATATTTATTGGAGGGATTGCTCTCTTGTTACTTGTCCATGGAAATGGAAGTGCATGTAGTTCCATCATTTCTCAAAACAGTAAAATGGCTGCTGCTGAAAGAGATCTCCATGTAAGTGTTCTGTAACATTTTGCCTCAAAGTAACCTAAAATTGTATGTAAGCATATTTTTGTTAGTTATAAATACATAGGCAATATTTAACCGATTTCAATTGTTATGGGGTAGTGATGGTAAACTCAGTGGACAAATAAGCTATTATGCCATGATCAATTTTCTTCTTTACTCCTGATATTGCAATGGCTAGCCCACTGTTGCCAAGGACTCTAACTTAGTGTGGAGTAAAACAAAGTGGACGTAGCATAGAGTCCTGTTCAAGTTAGACTTTATCTAGCCCTCTCACAACGGGTGTAAGCAAAACGAAGACAGAAGACCGAAGACCGAAGACGGAAGACTGAAGCTCATATACACAAACGCATTTACAATTAATCTTAGAAGCATAGCCAAGCTCCCTGCATCCATGAAGTCTATGCGTTCCAACTATCAATACGACGAAGCTAGTCGCAGTTCCGCACAAACACAGGAGCTAGGCCCCCTAGTTCTCTCAAAAGTTAACATGGAGGTGCGGCCACTGACAAAACCTTTCATTAGTATAAATATATACTGTACGCATGTTTTATTTTGATTTGCACCCAATCAGCTTTCGGGTGGTGACACGTCTCCGTTTTGAATACCCCGACCTGCACTGAAATGTAGCTTTGAACGCTACTTTCCTTGCGACACTGCCATAATTATTAGTTAAATTTTGTCGGTAATACACTCATAATGTTTGCAAATAAAGCCATTAATTGTACTATAGGTTTTATCGACTTTGCATTTGTGCTAAGGGTACAAAAGTCTGGTCTTTGTTTTGAAAATCTAGAGGTATTATAGTGGCGGTGAGAGGGGACAGGGATAGCTAGAATGTACGTACTAAAGTTGATATATAACCTATGTCCCAATTCGAATTAAACCCCAAAAGGACGCTTGAAGGCGATTTGAGTCTGTCGGGAGGGGGGGGGGGACTGGAATGCCCAACGGACTATATGGACGCACAACATTGCCCGCTTCTTTTCCCATAACTTTTTACACGTTTCAATTTGTCTGCGGACCTCCGTGGTTCGGTTTGTGGCACGTTTTCGTTTTAAAGATCATGATATACAAATTTATCTTTATTCACTACATTTCTTTTAATAATTCTTAGTTTGTTTTGTAGGAAATTCGCTCGAAATATTTGTGAAAGAAGTCTACAATTGCACGATAAGTTTCATCGAATTTGCATGAATGCTACGGGTGTAAAAGTCTGGTCTTTGTTATGAAAATCTAGACTGCTAGAGTTATTACAGTGTAGAAAACAAGGAGTTCAGTGACAGGGACGGAAAGGCCTGTATGGACGTACTAAAGTTGATATAAACCTACGCCCCAATTAAAATAAAACCTGACAAGCTTACAGGTACTCTGAGTCTGTCGAGGGGGGGGGGGAGGCGTAGAATGCCAACCCGAACTGTATGGATCCATAACCATTGCCTGCTTCATTTCTCGTAAGTTTTTATACCTTTCAATTTCTCTGCGGCCCTTTGTGGTTCGGTTTGTGACACGTTTTTGTTTTGAATATCATGACATAGAAATGTAACTTTGATCACTACATTTCTTGTGAGACCTTCTTAGTTGTCAATTCAATTTTATCGGTAAACCAGTCACAACATAATTAAGTAAAGTCTCCAAATGCACGATAAGTTTCGGCGAGTTTCCATCAATAAGGGTCTAAAAGTCATGTCTTCATTTTGGAAATTAGAGTTATCGCATGTGGCCTATCTAAGGAATTCAGTCAAAAGTGCATTAGCAGTTTGTACAGACGTTCTGAAGTAAAAATACACCCTATTCCTTAATTCTGGGAAAATATGAAATGATGCCGACAGGTCACTGGAGTCCGTACGGGATGGGTAGAAGGGTCATAAACACCCCTAAACTATCTGGACCCTGATCCAGTTACCGCTCACCTTCCCATAAGTTTGCATATGTTTTAGTTTGAACCGCCCCAAGGAACGGTCCGGTAATGACACGTCTTCGTTTTGAATATCACGACCCGCAAATGTACATTGCATCACTACTTTTCCAGCGATACTTTCTTAGTTATACAGTGTAAGTTAAATTTTGTCGGTAGTTCGCTTAGAATAATTGCAAAGAAAGCCTACGAATGCTCGATAAGTTTCAGCGAATTTGCATGATTTCTAAGGGTGTTAAAATGTGGTCCTCGTTTTGAAAATCTAGAGTTATTACAGTGTGGAAAACAGTGAGTTCAGTGACAGGGCGGAAATGGTCTGTATGGACGTACTAAAGTTGATATAAAACCTATATGCCCCAATTCAAATAAAATCTGACAAGCTTACAGGTAATTTGAGTCTGTCAAGGGGAGGGGGGGGTAGAACGCCTTTCTGGACTTGTATGGACGCCCAGCCATTGCCCCCTTCTTTTCCCATAAGTTTTTACACCATTCAATTTGTCTGCAACCCTTTGTGGTTCGGTTTGTGACAGGTCTTCGTTTTGAATATCACGACCCTCAAATGTACATCTGATCTTTACTTTTCTAGCGATACCTGTTTAGTTATTAGTTGAATGTTTTCTTTAATTCGCTTAGAATAATTGCAAAGAAAGTCTACGAATGCTCGGTAAGTTTCAGCGAATTTGCATGATTTCTAAGGGTGTAAAAATATGGTCTAACTCTAAATTTCCAAAATGAAGACATGACTTTTAGACCCTTAGCTTTGATGGAAACTCGCCGAAACTTATCCTGCATTTGGAGACTTAACTAAATTATGTTGTGACTGGTTTACTGATAAAATTGAATTGACAACTAAGAAGGTATCACAAGAAATGTAGTGATCAAAGTTACATTTCTATGTCATGATATTCAAAACAAAAACGTGTCACAAACCGAACCACAAAGGGCCGCAGAGAAATTGAAAGGTAAAAAAACTTATGGGAAATGAAGCGGGCAATGGTTATGGATCCATACAGTTCGGGTTGGCCTTCTACGCCTCCCCCCCCCCTCGACAGACTCAAAGTACCTGTAAGCTTGTCAGGTTTTATTTCAATTGGGGCGTAGGTTTATATCAACTTTAGTACGTCCATACAGGCCTTTCCGTCCCTGTCACTGAACTCCGTTTTCTGCACTGTAATAACTCTAGCAGTCTAGATTTTCATAACAAAGACCAGACTTTTACACCCGTAGCATTCATGCAAATTCGATGAAACTTATCGTGCAATTGTAGACTTCTTTCACAAATATTCTGAGCGAATCTGCGACAAAACTGACTGATAACTAAGAGAGTATTAAAAGAAATGTAGTGAACAAAGATAAATTTGTATATCATGATCTTTAAAACGAAAACGTGCCACAAACGGAACCACGGAGGTCCGCAGACAAATTGAAACGTATAAAAAGTTATGGGAAAAGAAGCGGGCAATGTTGTGCGTCCATATAGTCCGTTGGGCATTCCAGTCCCCCCCCCTCCCGCAGACTCAAATCGCCTTCAAGTGTCCTTTGGGGGTTTAATTCGAATTGAGACATAGGTTATATATCAACTTTAGTTCGTACATTCTAGCTATCCCTGTCCCCTCTCACCGCCACTATAGGCCTAATACCTCTAGATTTTCAAAACAAAGACCAGACTTTTGTACCCTTAGCACAAATGCAAAGTCGATAAAACCTATAGTACAATTAATGGCTTTATTTGCAAACATTATGAGTGTATTATTGACAAAATTTAACTAATAATTATGGCAGTGTCGCAAGGAAAGTGCGTTCAAAGCTACATTTCAGTGCAGGTCGGGGTATTCAAAACGGAGACGTGTCACCACCCGAAAGCTGATTGGGTGCAAATCAAAATAAAACATGCGTACAGTATATATTTATACTAATGAAAGGTTTTGTCAGTGGCCGCACCTCCATATTAACTTTTGAGAGAACTAGGGGGCCTAGCTCCTGTGTTTGTGCGGAACTGCGACTAGCTTCGTCGTATTGATAGTTGGAATGCATAGACTTCACTGATACAGGGAGCTTGGCTATGCTTCTAAGATTAATTGTAAATGCGTTTGTGTATATGAGCTTCAGTCTTCCGTCTATGCTGTCTTCGGTCTTCTGTCTTCGTTTTGCTTACACCCCTCTCACAACACAGCCCTTGTGCAATACACTTCACAACAGTAGTCACTTGAGTGTATGGGGTATTCCAATAATATACACTTGAAATTGTTACTGAAATCAAAGATGGTAATATTATGAAGACAGCTACACAGGTTGCTAAGTTTGCCACTTGTGACCTTTGTCCTCTACTGAGAAACAGTTGTCGAGCACTTGAAAACATGACTTATTGACTTACTGTTACGGTCAAAACTGGCTGTGAAAATTAGGCCATTCTTTGATGAAACTTTGTGAACATCTTTTGTGGAAAGGTAAATGCGGTGCCAGAGATCATCTATGACCAGTCTGAAGCAGGCACAGGATTCAGCCCCATATTTTGAAGTTAGCACATGGTTCGGCCCCACATTCGCCCAGCACGGGATTCGGCTTACATTCAATTAACGCTAGCACAGGATTCAGCCTCACATTCTGAAGCTAGCACAGGATTCAGCTTTCACTTAACACAGGATTTGTTGTACATATGCAGTGCATATGAACAACAAATCCTGTGCCTGCACAGGATTCGGGGAATGTGAGGCCGAATCATGTGCTAACGTTATTTGAATGTAACAACCAATCCTGTGCTACGTGAATGTGATGTTGAAAGCTGTGCTAGGCATGCATATCAACATTTGCGAATCCTGTGCTGGGCAATGTAAGCCGAATCCTGTGCTGGGAGATTTTGAGGCCGAATCCTGTGCTAACGTTAATTGAATGTAAGCCAAATACCGTGCTGTGAGAATGTAATGCTGAATCATGTGCTGGGCAAATGTGTGGCCAAATCCTGTGCTAGCTTCAGAATATGGGACTGAATGTGGGGCTGAATGTGCTCCTGGTTGAATCCTGTGCCTGCTGTGCTTCAGAGATTCAGACTGGTATTTAGGCTAGCCTAGTTAGTTACATTGCGTGTTACTGCTCCATTTCTAACCAAATGAAATTTGACAGCGCACCCGTATTACCTATTCGCCACACGCTAGGCCTTACGTTACTGCACATTTCATGAAATTAGTGTAGAACTTGGGTTTCCTGGATAGCACACTATCACCCACTTAATCGTGGAACTGGGCCTTACATTTCCTTAGTTACTCGTTCAGGCCTAACGTTAGGCCTGAACCTTGAACTAAATAGGCTGGAGAAATACTACTGCCGCGGTCAAATTCCACTTTTTGCGAGACTAACTAAGCATATGGTATATCCAAAATTTATTTCAATACTTAAAAGAGAACTAACAGCGTCTGCAACTTCTTCAGACATCATTTCGTAGATGCACTTGTTGTCCCCTGCAAATGGCGTGTTCGGAACGCCAGAAGGATGAAAAGGTTGTTACTTTTCACTAGCGTTAGAAATGGAAAGCTCAATTGGGCCCACCCTACTGTTTTTTTAATAAAGGCCCAATTCCCTCACCCCAAACAGTACCAGTTCTCCAACCTTCGTACTTAAGACCCGTTTGGGCTGGTTAAAGTTAGGTGTTGGTAGCTTGCTTTTTGTGCTTTGGAGAGTGAACAGTGGCGTAGCTACTGTTGGGGGCAGAAGGGGTGGGGCAAGTTGCCCCCTGGAAAATTACTTGGGGAAATTTGATGAAATTGGGGAATTTTGATGAATTTTCTTATTCTTACAGAAATTTCTCAAAATTTTTGTTAGAATAAGGAATTGTGAGATATTTCTCATACATAATTCGTATTTTCATGCAACAAATTGACCCACATTTCTTCAGTTTCGCATGAACCGGCCCTACTTGCGTTCCACAGGAACGTCCTCGCCGCGTAGCAGATTGAATGTGCTCATGTATACGCGCGGGTGTAATGATCATTTCAGTGCAGTGAGTACACAGGAAGCTGTTATTCAGGAATTTAGGAACAGCTGATACAGTGAAATGAACACTAAAAGGTTGTAAACCCGAACTTGTACACAGTCTCTGCGTTGTACACTTTGGGAATTCAGTAAAAGGATGTGAAAGCTGTCAAGTCACTAACGTAGACCCCGAGGTTATATTGTCCTACAAGCTAGTAGCGGGAGGGGTTTAAACTATACCGATTTTACTCTGTGTACATAGCCTAACGATGGATGAGGCAGAAACAACGACAGTCTAGAAATTAGAATGAACGGGATCCATAGGCATAATTATATTTGTTACTTAGTCTAATCCTTGGAGGCTTACAGGCTATAGTTCGGGAAAATAGCTTTCTGCTCACTTGGGGTGTAACAATAAACGGGTCCATGAGTACCTTGCAGTCTTCTACACTTAACAGACTGCTGTTCTAACAGGATATCCTGTGTCACGGTGATCGAGCCACTATCAGGCCTCCTGTCAGTGGCGTACGAAGGGGGACCACTGGGCCATGCCTCCCCTCACCAAAGGCATTTTTCTTTGTTCTTAAAAATAGATTGTACTTCAAAAAATAGCATATGTGGCACCAGATTGCATATAAGGACACACAATTTTTCAAAAATTTTCAAAGGGGGGAGGATTGCCTCTGCAAGGCCCCTCAGCCTAATGCCATTTTTTTTTTTAATTCCTACAAATAGGCAAGTTCTGTCAAATTCCAATTTTTACTTAAAAAATTGACTCTGTATCCCACTGGTGGAATCGATTAAAACTTTACAAGCATGAATACGCTATTTTGGGCCTTCTGAGGGGTCTGATTTTTCGATTTTTTTTTTACGCTCCACGCCAATCAAAGGTGGCGAAAATTACATTTTGGGGGTCAAATTAGATCTTTACTATCTGATAAGGCTTTGCAGTTTGCGAACATATTTTGAAGTGAGCATTTTATTGCAAACGACAAAAGAAGATAGAAACTCGTTAGATTCTTCGTATTAGTCAGGAAAATGCTATTTCCGACCATCTGAGGGGTCTGATTTTTCGAAATTTTCTCTACGCTCCGCGCCAACCAATGATTGCACTCCGCTTAGATAACCTTTATGATAAAATAAGGTTTTCTAGCCAAGAAAAACCACAATCCTGTACCGATCAATGCTCTTTTATTTTGACTCCTAAAAGTGTGCAAATTTTAATGACAAGTTTTACTTCGTAATGTAGCATAAATGGCATAAGAATATATGTAAAGACACAATAAAAGTTTCAGTTTTATCCTCATGAACCACCACGATTCAACTTAAAACACTGTTCCTGTCAAAGTCGAAAATCTTGCACCATTTTGCATCTAGGTTCCTTAAAAACGTCAAAAAATTTCCCGACATCCCCTCCCCTTAGACCATACTGCATGCCCCCCCCCCTTCAGAGAAACCATGCGTACGCCACTGCGTTACTACATACAAATAAACCAGATATTGTTTACCAAAATAATATACTTTGTTATTTCCGATTGCTCTATGTTATACTTTAAGATTAAAATGCAGGTAATATTACAAAATGACATGGTAACGTTGCTGTACTTGTGAATTTGCATATTTCATATGAAATACATACACACTGACCGGGAAAGTTTTTGGGGAAATTTCATACCTTTGCCCCCCCCCCCGGAAAAAATCCTAGCTACGCCACTGGTTTTGAATAACCGGGCATCTTATGGGACCTTTAATTTATAGCCCTCCTTTTCCCTTTAACTTTATATGTTATTTTGTGTTAGACCCTCCCACAATCATCTGGAATTCATCCTCATCTATATAGACACAATCTCAGTTTTTTGCTTCGGGGTGAGTATAGAACTTGAAGCTCAATGTGTATGATCAAAACACTCCCAATACAGTTCATGCTGTGTAATGTAAGCTTTGGTACTATTATAAGATGAGTGAAGATGGTCTGTACACAGATCGATGTAAGAAATTGGAAATGCGCTCAAAAACAAATCCGAAGTCCGTATGAGTAACTGCTTTGGCTAAATCCCTAGTCAAGTATTCCAGTCCGGGTCGATATCCAAATGTATCTTTCGATCATAACATTTCAGGACTACAATATTGTATATCCAACTTGAAGGTAAATCTAGAAGTTACTACTACTGTACTGGTAAATTTCACATTTGAGGAAAATATATTGTCACATTATTCCCAAGAGCCAAATATGAAGCAGGATAGTCTATTATACTACTCTAAGTTGGGGTGACTGCTCCTGACCTTTAACGAAGGCTCGTCGCTAAGGTCACATGTTTAGGGGGTGTCATTTGTCAAAATTCGGACTTTCTGGATGTTCTTCCAACTGAAGGAAGGCGCCACCAGAACAGTTCGGAACATTATGTATACACGAACCATGAATGCTTGGCGGGATAAATTCTAGAGGACGAGGCTAAAGACTTAATAAGCGGAGAGCTATACCGTTAATTGGTTGGTACGGAGCTCACATAAAATTTTGAAAAATCGCGATCCCTCAAATAGCCAGAAAATGGCATTTCCCAGGCTTGTGTAAGCAAGACCTACACATACATTCTTAGCACTGGTGGAAGAAATTACCTTAAAGCATTACAGATTTTGAAGCTTTGTGGGGGGTGGGGGTTTGGGGATTTGAAGAAGAGGCCAACCACTATTCAGAGCCGTATACGGCTCTGCGACTATTTAAGTAGAGCGCCACCACTTTGTGGGGAGTGTCTGTACACAAAATTTTGAGAAAACACGAAACCTTGGATAGTTGGAAAGAGCATTTTTTGGGCTTTATTTAATAAGCCACTCAACTTTGGCGATAAATTTTCAGGCAGATTGCATTTGGTGAAAAATTGTCGAAATTGACTTTGACAGAAAAAGGTAGGCCGACGTGTAGGTGTATACTGGTCAAGAAAACATTCGCTAATAATTACCTAACTGATTTTCACGGTAACAAAGTTAAGAACATCAACACTGAGAAATGTCGTAAGTGTTAGGCAGAGGGTTATCTGCCAAACATATGCAATCATTGCCTTGAGAATCTAAGCGGAGCGCCAAGATACATAGCTTGCGAGGAACGTAAAACCATTTGAAAAATCGCGACCTTTCAGAATTCCCGAAATAGCATTTTCTAGACTTGTAAGTTACTCCAGGGAGGTGTTAACTGTAATTAATCGTTACTTTGAAAATTCGTTTGCGATAAAATTTTCACTTCAGTAAGAACTGAGCAAATCGCACTACGATAAGAAAATTACCAGACAAAATGTACCACTTCCAATTATTCTGGCCAAAACTTAAGGCTTTTTGTACACCTGTGTACTCACCTGCCTGCCTTTGTAATTTCAAAACAGGCAGTTGTATCACCACTAGCGTAATCAGCGGGGGGGGGGGGGGGGCAGGGGCAGAGTGCCCCCCACAGAAATTTTGGGGACGCGATGGGCGATGCCCCCAAAAATGAAAAAAGAACTAAAAAAAAATAAACGGCAAGAGGAGGGAGGGAATCGGGGGCATTTTTTACAGTTTTTCGGGGGGGGCTCATAGTCGTTACGATAAAGTATGCAGTCCCCGACGGCGACTAGTCTCCCCGATGGTTTACCTGTTTTTTGCTCTCAAGGGACAATTTCCCTAATAAGAACCCCAAATTTTCGGCGCGCTACGCGCGCTGTAGATTCACTCCAGTTTTTTCAATGACTTCCATTCCACATGTCTAGAGAGTGTAAGTCCTCTCAACCTTACCAAGTAACTGGTAGGCAGAGTACACAGGTTATGCAGAGGTCGTAAATTTTATCCCATATCACAAAGCCTAGTTGCTGTTCTCTTGTGTGTGTGTCATGCGATAGGTCAGATGGTGAGCCACTCACGGAGCATACTTTGGCTATTTTATCGGGTATTCCAGGTGGTTTCGACACAATGTATGTTATCCCCGATACGGTCTACAACCCCTACAGTTTCTATTTCTTTTTTCTTTTTGTTCTTAATGATTACATAGAGTATGTTATTTTTGTAAGGCCACCAAAAAATTTCGCGCGCTTTGCTAGCTTTGCAATTTCACGATTCAGACTCAAAGGAACACTAACTCGGCTTTTAAAATATTAAGTAACACTGTGCAAAATGTGCCCAAGGCTGCAATGACATGGGATAGTTAGACTCCTTCATACCACCCCCTCGACATAGGGGCTGTCGGAATTTGTGGTCACCGGCATGGCCTGCTCCCTGTTGGGAATAATCTGTCGCCTTCCCATGGTCGATTTAGTTATTTTGGCTTTCAAAAGAGTTACTGCGTTAAAACCCAAAATGTTCGTTACGCTTTGCACACTCTTCCTCAGTTCCGTTACCCGGAGCTAATAAAGTACAAACCCTTTCCATCTTTTCAAGTAAATGAATAAATAGAATAAATGGATTAATGTACATGTCGGGAATTTCATCTCATTTCGCTAAACTTAGTTAATAATCTCTTGTGTCAGTCGTGCGGTACGGAGTAGAAGAAGGAAGTACAATATAAGTTGTGCCCGATAGTGCCCAAATGCCGGGACAATTGACCTATATAAGCTTTAAATAAATACAGATTCTTTTTAGTGTGGGCTAGCCCAAAAAAATTTCTCCCGCTTTTCCACGGTTAAATCAGTGCGGAAATACCTTCCTCCAGCATATACAAATTAATGTTGTATATGACTCGCATTGGCAGGTATAGTGCACAGGTTTTCTTCAAATCTCCCTCACCAACACGTGGATGGCGTCCTGGCTGAGGGGCTTGGGGTCGCTACCCACCCTGCCCGTCCCCCGTTCGGAAAGTGGCCCTTCGTCGGGCAAATCCTGGCGCCAAGCCTGGAGGGAAGACACATTTTTCCAGTTATGACTTGTATATGTGTAATGAAGCAATGAACTAGAAATGGAAGCTGCATTTTTTGGAGAGCAGCAACTATTTTGGAGGGGCGGTCAATTTCACAAGGAGGACGTGTCGGCCCTCTAAAACCCCCTGTGGAGAACACTGGAATCTAGTATAAAAAGAACAAAATATAGCACCATATTGCATCTAAGCTCTTCGAGACAGCAAAACATTCCAAAAGGCGAAGGTGATACCCAGGGAGACAGGCCCGTGGTCAGGGGGTTCAAGGGGTTCGCACTTAGTCCCGCCCATACCTAATTTTTCTTATTTTTAATTTTTTTTTTTTATTTAAATGGAGTTTTGGCGTTTTTCAGGGCAAAATGTCAATTCCGCTGATTTAGCCAAATAAATGTAAGCCTTATGAGTAGCTGTTTTGTTCCAGTGCGACACAATTCCCTAAGGCCCCATTGACTCGTACCGAGTAACCCTCTTACAGTCACACACTAACCCTGCTAACTCTCGAGGGAATAAGGAAAACATTGATACAAGATTGAAAATGTCCAAAAATTCCAACTAAGGTGTTCACCAGATCGCTCAATTTTGATGTAAAATAGCAAAATCTCCTTGGGGCAGGAGGGGGAGAACCACACCCTCTCCCCGTTCGGTCGCTCGGCTCCTCACTTGGGCGTTTCGCTCCCTCAAGAAAATGCCACACCCCAGTGGCGGCGATGAAAAATGAAAAAGTTTGGGCTAAAGGTATGTTCAGCCCCTCAATATTTGTCAAGTGCTCCAATTAAGAAGCGGGGAGAATTTCGAAGTTGGGCTGAACATATTCTTGCTTAAAAGACTCGTGAAGTGCCGTTTCCGGCCATCTGAGGGGTTTGTAAAACCAAAAATTTCCTGGTACGCTCCGCGCCAATCGATGGTAGGGCTCCGCTTAGAAACATGTTTTAACATTTTTCATAGATTGTTTTGTTTTTTTTCTTTTTTTGCATTAATTGAGAAATATCAGAAATGAGATCCATATTTCTAGGCTGGGAACATGCAGCATAAAACACTCGGGAAGTGCCGTTTCCTGCCATCTGAGGGGTTTCTAAAACCAAAAATTTTTTTGCACGCTCCGCGCCAACCGATGGTGGCGCTCCGCTTAAATAGTCCTGTCGGTCAAGATTGGGGACGATGAGTCGACTCTGCCCCCCACAAGAAAATCCTGGCTACGCCCATGTGTATCACTTCCTGCTTAAAACCATCCCACAACGTTTTGTAGCTTCCGCCCAACGATATTCTACCATGTAGGGCAAAAATCATGTTTAAACTATGAAGTGAGGCTGAGTTACGTTTAATTGATTTTTATAGGCTGTCAGAATGTGTGTTCAGGTTTCATTTTGTTTTAGAATATTTCCTGAATATTTCACAGTGTCTATAATGCTTTTTTTTTACTTTGCAAGCAAATCTGAAAAAATACAGGCATGCTTAACAGTTTTAAGTGATTAAAAGCATACCAGATTGTTTAAGACTTAAATGACTGTAAGATATTTTTAAACCTCTGCAAGAGGTTAAAGATCTTGCGAAAATTTTGTAGGCAGTCTTTTGCTTGCCCTATGGACCTAGGGTTAAAGGAATGGAACTTTTTTAAGTTGTTCCTTCATACAACATTTGCACTATACAAGCAGCATTTAATATGTAATTTATGTCAAATAGTAAACACACTGTAAAGGGCCAGTCCTCTCACCCTAAACTACAGTTTCTACAGGGGGTTACCAAAATTTTCTATTGGCTCAACTCTTTGACTGGCAGTTAATTCAAACAATGCTGAGTACCAAAGCCTACAATATACAGCACGAACTGTACTGAGAGTGTTTCGATTATATGCTTTTTTACACTCATTCTGAAGCAATGTACTGAGATTGTGTCTGTATTAAGATGAATTTCAGACAATTGTGGGAGGGGCTTAAGTAAGAAGGTTAGGAGAATTTGTACAGTTTGGAGTGAGAGAATTGGGCCTTCAAGGAACTAAACAATCTGTTCTGTACGCTAGTTCTTGAGAACTTGTAATCCACATGCCTTAACACACCGTCAAACTTTCTGAACAGACTAAAAATCTTTCAGACGACCAATAGAGTGTCATGTGTGTATTCCGCCCACCTGGCCCATCCCTGCTACCTGTGTACACATGGAGTTTCAACAGATGGGCGCAATAGCTGATAGACCTCTGTCATGGGCAGGCATTCTCCCAGTGCACCCTTCTCGTTGGAAAATTTTGGCTTTGGAAAGGGATGGAATGCAAAATTCCTAGACATTCGATAGCATATTTCAACACGCATGACCACCAATCTAGGCTCGCGCACCAAAGGCAGAAAATTGCCAGTTTCAGAATCTTCATGAAATATAGTTGCACAACAAAACGCATCTGCAAGTGACTAGATGATCCGTCTCCTAAATTTTAAAATGTTATTAACTTTTAATTTGTTACAATGCGTTTGCGTGAGTTTTCATGTCAGAGGGTAGGATACATTTTATATAGTATATGACAACATTGAGCAAGGTCGGAAGAAAGGAAGACGGTCTGAGAAAACAGCGGTGGCCGGCACGAATGGAACCAATTGGTTATAAATTGATCTTAAAATTGATCTTTAAGGCTCCCATACCTGAAGCGCGCGGAACGCGCGAAAAGTTCGTTAGTTTATAACTATCATAGGCGGTGGAAGATGTTTTTCATTGGGGGCCATAGGCGTACGGGAGCATTTCAGTTAAGGGGGGGGGGGGGCAGAGGATTCTCTGCCCGAAAATGTAATTCTGCCCGAAAGACTATCTAAGCGGAGCGCCACTATTGTTGGCGCGGAGCGTACAGACAATTTTGAAAAATCGCAACCCCTCAGACAGCCGGAAATGGCCTTTCCCAGGCTTATAAGCAAAATCAAAGCCGTCGATATTTTGAACTTTCGTTTGCAATAAAATTTTTTACCAAAAATGAGCAAATCTACAAGAAGGTCAGAAAAATCCCAGATGAAATGTACCACTACCATTGGATGACTTCATTAAGCTATAATCATTGGAAAATGAGTTTGCTTGCGCTTTCTACAAACTATTTTACGTCATGCAGCATGAGATTATCATCAATATAATTTTGAAAATTGAAAAACTTCAGAACCCTCGAAAATCCCACGGCTTCATAATATTATGATATACCGCACCTGGGAATGTATAAAACATTACATGGTCTTGTATCTTTCCGTGGAAAACTGTAGAACGGAATTAAAAACATGAGTACCGTATGTCTGTGACTCTCTTGCGACTCTTGCCCGAATTCCAGTTCCACTGAATTGATACAACTGTCTATATGACTCGACCCGAACTCCCGACTATATATAAATGATTTTTCCACTAACGCCGTTTGAGAAAAACCCGGCTGGTCACGTTGCTAGATACTTTTACATAAATTGGTGGGCAGACTTACTTGCAGATTTGTTCACACTAAAGTCGTATGAGTGAGCAAACAAGCTACGCTGATTTGTTTACCATTGCCCGAATTTCGGTTCCACAGCACTGCAGGTTAAAAAATTTCGCACAATTTTAAGAGGATCATTTTGAAAAGTGCAAAATCGTCATCTCATTAATATGCTGCCCAAATACCCCTCGACCAAGTACGATTTTTAGCCTTCTAGTGACTATTGGTGATTGTCATTTAGTAACATGGTGCGTCACAAGATAGCTTTTGATTGATTTATTCGGGCAAAATTTTGGGGACTGTATACACCCTCTCTCCCCTTGTAATCTGGCAATTAAAAATATCCCAGAACTTTTTTGCAACTTTTGCTCGAATATTGTGTCATATCGGGCAAAGGTTTGCGCAAGAATATGAAGTGAGGCTGACGAAAAATTGTTTTTTCATAAGCTGTCCGAATGTGTCGCGAATTTTGGAATATTTTAGAGTTTTCATGAAAATTGTACCGCGACTATGATGCTTTTTTATTATTTTTTTGGCCAAGTGTTTGAAGGAATTCGGGAGCGCCTAGGAGTTTTCTGTGTAAGGAGAAACAAACCAGGTTTTAAGACTCAAACGGCTGCCGAATTTTTCCAGATCCCTGCCCGAATTTTAGATCTTGAGAATTTTTTTTTTTTTTTGGGGGGGGGGGGAGTCTGCTCCCTGCCCCCCACCTCGTACGCCTATGTTGGGGGCCACAAGTTTTTGGCAACCAACATAATAGTGACACCGTAAGACGTCTGGTTTTGCAAAACCCCATCAGCGATGGTCCCCGGACCCGCTTAAGGGCCTCGGTGGGGTCCAGGGGCAAAGCTCGCAAAGGGGTACAATGGGAGAAGCCCCAGCGATTTTAGTCATTTGAGAGGCTTCAAAATGGTCGAAAATCATATTCCAATTAAAGATTCTGAACTATGAATTTAATTCAGGAGTGGGGTGAGGTAAGGGACGAAAATGGAATCGGGAACAATATTAACGATGTAGTCCAAAATTGAGCTATTGCTACGTTTCGACATCTCAAAACTTACAGTTAGAGTTTGTCAGATCGAGATGTGCAGGTACCGGCGCGAGTTAGGTGTACATGTGTTTTATGAAACAACCAAAAATATACGCACTTTCCTTTGGACGGTCTGTTTATGTGGCAAATGCAACATTGGAACATATTAAGGCTTACTAAAACATGAGAGAATTTAGTCGAAATTATCCTAGTTAACACAAATTGATACTTAACTTAAAACGTGTTAATTCCCAAATAGGCCTCTTGTTGTTTTGAAATTTTATTTTGCGACATCATTGGGGGGGGGGGGGCATTTCCCCCAAAAAATCTCATAAAAATGTTGGGGGTAGGCCCCCTGCCCCCCCCCCCCGCTCCCGATGCCTATGGCTATTTGTGAGAGTTGAAAGAATATGGCCAAAATTGATCCTTGTTCTAAAATCCCTTCTAACCCCATCTCACACTGCCTTTGATGGAAAACTTGAAATCGAGGGAAGGGGATGGGAAGGGGGTATGCACACGAACAATAAACCATTGTCGGACTGAGGCATAATCTAGCTAGTTGGAAATGCTAATGATAATTACCGCAACGATGAAACTGAAGCGCGCGGAGCGGGGGAAAATGTTTAGAAATTCATGAAGGGTTTGTGAAATTGGGGTTGTGTGGTGCCAATTTAAGTGAAAACAGTCGACTGCACTTGAACTCCTTGGAAAAACGGCATGGGTCCAGTTGGGAAAAACTAGTTTGACCGAGTATGAGAAAATTCCAACAGGAATTTCATATTTTCCAACTATCGTCGCTCTGATGATTTTTTGTTACCTAGGGGGAGCAACCCCACATGCCCGGTTGCGACGGCCATGCATTAACGACCAAGCATTTCCCCTCTTTCTACCTTCCTTCTTTTCAACTTTGAGACTCCGTTACCATGGATTCTGCACGAAAACTTAACAACAATTGATTAAAGTTTCACGTGGAGTGGAGAGACTATGCTGCTCTTTAAGTTAGTTTAAAGCCAAATCCTATTTAGCAGTGGCGGACTTAGGGAGAAAAGCGCCCGGCGGACGCCCTCTATTTCCCAAGGCTTATTTTTGGTTTCCCGAAATGGAATACCTATGTAATCGTGCAGACATGACATTAACAAAACTAGTGTAGGATTGTGCAATTTAATGTTGGTTCGTTGACTTCCGTAACGTTGGCATTGGTACCCAGGTACTCCTAACTTGTTGAAGAACTACTTAGTACTCTATTGTTCACTGTGTGAAGCCAATACCGTGTTTTATTGTTTTGATAACTGAAACCGGGCGAGATAATTGTTAACGTGGACAACTGTGTCTTTTAATACTACAAAAATGGTATTATTTGGAATTGAAAGAAGCCGAAGGTATTTTTACTGTTTGTGTCACAATGTATTTTACGTAACTATAGATTTGAGGAACATTAACTTTTGGTGTGAGGAATATTTTTACCATCTTTGAAATGTATCTAACCTTTATCGAACATCACTAGTGACGTACAGTGGAGGATCAAGAGGGGGGGGGGATGGGGGTATGCATACCCCCTCCCCCACCGGGATGGTAAAAATTGTATAGAAAGCCAGGCTTATTGTAGCCTAGGCCTTATTACTTTTTAAAAATACAGTGATAGTTGTGACATTATTTGATTACCGTATTTTTGTGTCATATTCTTCAATAAAATGAATAATGTAAATTATAATTATAATAATCTATCTTCCGTATCATTCGGCAAATTCCCGTTTTGTTTAGACATTGCTCAATGACGGATGCTAAATCTAGCGTTTTCGGCCAACAGCCGTTGCTTACGCTGTTTGTGACATCACATGTGCGTCTATGTCAATACGTGGGGCTACGACTACTTTCGGATAGTGGGCCAATCGTTGATACGAAGGCTTGACGGGAATGTTGCAGTGAATAGGCGATACGAGTTGAGATATGAATAAATAGATGAGAAGAGGATTTAGTTCTGACTCAAGATGATTGGTGGTTTTATTCCGTTCGATTTACAGCAAAAAAAAAAAGTATTATTAAAATTTACCATATACAGATTGACTCAGGTGCTCGTCGTCTGAGGTCTGCTGTACCACTGTGTGAGTGTGACCAAAACTTGCAAACTCGAGCTTTCATGTCTCCGGGAGATCGGAACACATGCAGTCCCCTTATTGGTTGTGTCGCACCAAACTAATGAATGTGCTGATCTAAAAAATGACCAATGGGGAGGCTGTAGAGGGTGAAATTGGCCACACGTTGAACAAATGGGATACAGCATACAAGTGGAACTAGGGCGAGGTAGTTTGTCACGTTCACCAGTAACACGTGACGGGAAACAGGAAGGGTCCTGGGAATCTAGGACAAAGGGAAGGGAGAATTGCTCTTAAACAACAAGATGACATTCCTGTTAACGGTCATGGAGGGTGAACCACACTATATGACACTACGTACAGTAACACCGTGTAACTGTAAAAGAGTACACCCGGTATGAAATTCACATTGACCGTATAGTCCGTTGAAGTAATGATTACCCGCACTTTCAACACCATGTTTTGAAAGCTTTGGAGTTTCACAGTGGCTCTAAATATTGAAACATTTAGCACCATGTTGCATCTCGACCCCCTTTTCCTAGGCGCCCAGGCGGGGCAGGGGGGCTCTGAAAATGAAGAATTCGGAGATTTGCCAGTTGTGAGACCAGTCCACTGTGTGCTTTTGACAACTCATGAAATTAAGAAGTTCCCAATCAATTTTCTCTAATAAAAGCTCCATATTCGTCATTATTTGATTCAAGAAAGCAAAATTATCCGCGCGCTTCGCGCGCCGAAAATTGCAATTCCTTAGCAGAAGTGCTCGCTCATACCTTCACCTTGGTAAAGTTTTCCGAACTCTGGAAGTCACAAAATCAGAAATTTGCTACACTTGTGGCACCAGATCACCAAGTGACACCGTCAACTATATACATTGCTATTTTCATAAATTTTCTGCCATAAATTTCCATACTTTCTCCAATATAAGCTCAAAAAATTTCATCGAAGAGCCTCATTACGTAGGCGTTGGGTAACATTATGTAGCAACAACGATCTTTGGTTGCCGCCCAACCTCAAATTTGCCCAAAGAAAATGCAAATTCTTCAGTACTCCCCAACTGTTCAAATTTCCCTGCAGGAAACCTATCATCCCAAACTTTTCTGCAATGCAAGCTCCATATTTTCAAATATTTGGAAAGGGTGAAAATTTCAGAGCGCTCCATGCGCTTCAGATTACTGTACGCCCCTGGTAATCATACTTAAAAACATGGTAAAATTTGCCTAACACCCCAATTTCCTGATTTCTAATAGGCATCAGAGACTAAACAACAGCCATACATATGGTGGCGCTTCGCTCAGTGTACATTTGATGTCCACATGCAGACCCCCCCCCCCCACTGCAAATTCCTGGATCAGCCACTGGTGACGTAATAGGTATCTAACGAGTTTCAAGTGAGAATAAGAAGGCACGGAAGCCGAAAAAATGCTTAGGTCTAATCACAAAAGAAAGGTACACGTATTAGCCGTTTGGTGAGTCACTTCGATAAGATTTTACAGCTCAATTAATAACCAATTTAAAAGTAGGACCGCCCTTACCAGTTGTGGCTCACTGGCTTGTTTTTCCCTGCTCCATTGCTAGAGCTTATCATCAAGAACAATGGCAGCAGGTTCCTTTTTTAAAATCTTCGGAATGACCAGGCCAATAGTCGAATTCCAGAACTGTGGCGCCCTTCTGGCTACGAGTCAGATGCATACTCTATCCACTTGATCCATGCAGTGGGTCTTATAATCCCTTCGGGGAACGTTTTCAGGATTCATTTTTTTTATTTTGCTTTCATAGATGTATTATTTTGCATTCTTGTTTGAGTGTAGTGTTGTATTGCTCTCAAAGTGTTACAAAAAAAAAACCATTTCAAAGCTAAACAGGTCCAGATTTTCAGATTAAATCACAATTATATGAATATAAAAAGGTGAACCACATGCATACGACGCAGTGGCCGTGGGTAGACTACCCCATAAACCTGAATTTTCGACAGGGGTCTGGAAAACTTCGATCAACTATTTCAATCTTTGCCAATCTGGTACATTTGTAAGTTACACAGAAAATTATTAAAAGTGTCCAGATTCTTTCAAGAATTAGCTTGAAAAATAAAAATTAACCACGGTAAAATTTCGATGAAAGTTCAAAACGATTAAAAGCTTCGGTATGCAATCTGAAGGCTAATGGAAACACTGAATTTCTACTGAAACTCATTTCTAAGTCGTGCCCGAAGTGTTAGAATATTCGGAAAAAAGGTGCATAAGAGGTTTGGGGTGTTTTTCATCGCCAGATTCCATGGGCAGATGGGAGGATGTACAGAAATAAATAAACAGTGACGACGTTAAGGGAGAAGGTGACATGGGCCGGGCGTGCTCCCTAATCCTAGTTTTGACCCAAATATGAACTTAGTTTAATTACCTGTAGGGGTTTTGCTAGGTGTTAATAAAAAAAAAACAAAAAACAAATAGGCTCGGAAATGTCATTTCCCGTGATCTGTGAGGTATACGGCCAAAAACATTTACGCTTCAATTGGGAAGTTTACCGTATGTGACACCAGACCAACACAGGTCAAGTATACAATGCGATTTTCCCAACTTTTCTTTCACAAATTTACGAATTTTCTCCAATACAAGCTCCATATTTACAACTATATCATAAAAAAGTAAGCTATTCTACTTGCTTCGCGCGCGGCAAATTGAAAATTTCCGCGTGCTTCCAGCGCGGCAAATTGCAACCCCTAAGACGGTAAAAAATCGGAAATTGGCCCCATGTGACACCAAAGACTTACGCACAATCTTAAGTTTGATTCCCCATACTTAGGTCAACAGTAAACCATACTTAAGATTGTGCGCAACTCTTTGTGGAACGGGCCCCAGATAATCAAGTAGCACGGACCAATGACAGTGCGGCTGTCCCAACTTTTCTTTCAAAAAAGTCGAATATTCTCTGCAATATGCTGCATTGTAATTTTTGTAAAAAAAAGAAAAAAATCCACGTGCATTGATGGTGCTAGTTCATAAACCAGTTCGGGAAACTTTTCTTAGATCTGGAAATGACAACACAAAAAAGGAAAAAAAAAAGGGAAAAACGGACAAAGTTTCCAAGCATTCCCTGGTTCTGAAAATGTAAAAGTAGGAAAGCTAACATAACTGACACCAGATCATAAGTGACACCGGTCAATTACAGTGTTTTACGCATAAAAGTTTCTCCAATATAGGCTCTTAATTTTAAAATATTTTTCTTAAAAGGGCAAAGAAATTTCGGAAACTTTTTCAATGTCGTCGTAGAGCCTCAATCCGCAAGTCACCGTGCAAAATACAAACAAAAACAAGTTTTGGTCTGGGGCACCTGTGACCTTTTTCTAAAGCCTCCCCGACTCTCTGGCAAAGATCCATTCGGCAAAAAAGAAACTGTAAACTGCTTTTCGAAGATGCTTTAAGTCCCCACAACCCTCTGGCAAAGGGCCGTTCGGCAAAACCAAGCTTTAAACTGTTTTTCAAAGAAGCCATTACGTCCACTGAATATATGAAGGACAACACTTGACCAACCTCACTGCCGTCAAGCCATTTATGTTATTGGTCTTTCATGTATGGCTGCCTTCTAGACTAGATGAAAAGAACAGATACTACACATGATCTCAGCCAAAAAGCCAAGAAGCCAACCAACCAGTGAAGTGTCTCTTTTTCTGAAGTCCTCCCGAGCCTCTGGCAAAGGGTCATTAGGCGAAATCAAACTTCGATCTGCCTCCCGAAGAAGCTATTACGTCCACTGAAGGACAACCTTGATCAAATATACGGCCTTCAGACCATTTACATTATTGGTCTGTCAAGGATGGCTGCATTCTAGACTGGATGAAAAGAACATACTGTTCTTTGAGTTCATTGAGTAAACTTCACAGTACAAATACATATGCAAAGGTGTAACAAAGTTGTGAAAAGGAAAGAAATTATTGGAGGAAGACATATTCATTGAAAAAATAAGGACAACTTACATATAGTTAACAGGAAAATTTCCAATTACGGCAGATTTAGTTTTAAAACATTATCTACAATCCTGACAAAGGACTTTCCCGAAACCAAAACTTTAGGGAATCTTTCTCTCGTTAGACGACTGAAATCTGCCGTCACTTGGTCCATGACCACTCTAGAAATCCATTTTTTATGATGTTATCATCTTCACCCACCCTTTCCTCGAACACATGTATACACCTACATCTCCACATGATGTGTTTAGGTGCTACAAAAATAAACCAAACCAAGGGCGGATGTAAGGAAATTTGTTTGGGGGGGGGGGGGCAAACTCAACTTGAGACCAAGACGTCTCAAATAGTATCAGGGGATGTCGTGCGAAAATTCTTTTTTTGAGGAAGCAGGGGCATGAGATGTGGTGACTGACTGCCCCAAAGACTATCTTAGCGGAGCGCCACCATCAGTTGGCGCGGAGCGTACAGAAAATTTTGAAAAATCGCGACCTCTCAGATAGACGGAAATTGCATTTGCCAGGCTTGGAAGTAGAATTTAAGAAGTCGTTATTTTGAGCTTTCCTTTGCAATAAAATCTTCATTTTAATAAAAAGAAAATCAAATTGCAAAATGATCAGAAAATTACCAGATAAAATGTATTGGCTCCTTTACAGGACGATGTGACATTTTATCATTTTCTTCGTCCCAGAATAAAATCTCCGGCCATTAAAAAGAATAGACCAAAACCACATTTTTGGTTAATATGTTATAGACGAACATATTTTAAGCACTCTGGTGAAGTTTTCATTCATTTCTCATGTTCGGTTCTCGAGAAGTTAGCAACTGAAATTGACACATTTTCTACAAAAGGTAAACTTGAACCAAGCAGGTGCAATGTTATGTATTCATATTGATAGTCAAGATTTTGTTTTGTTTTTTATTTACTTTTGATCCTGCTGTTTGATCTTGAATTGATTAGGGATGCTATCTTGCACTTAAAGCAGATTAAATTTTTAAACTTCCATTGCTCGGGACGCACATATGGTTACAACATATCACAGTTAAATTGTATAAATATGGTGTTAAATTTTAGAGAAAAACAACTAAACATTTCCATCAATGTGAATACATGACATCACGTCTACTTATTTCAAGTTCACTCTTTGTAGAAAATATGTCAACTTTAATTCTAATATCTCGAGAACTAAACACAGGAAATGAGTAAAAATTTCCTAGGTAAGCTATTCCTAAAATATGTTCCTCTTCAAAATATCAAACATAATTTTGTTTCGGACTTTTTTGTTCAAGGAGCTGCACGCCGTTGGAAATAAATTGAAATCACAACTTTTCGAATCATATTAACTCATATGACCAGTGGTCGAATGAACCTGTAAACCTGAACCGGCCACACAGAAGCGTTGGTAGCGCTGCCAGTACCAATAACAGTACTGATTCAGCACTGCTATTGGTGCTGGTAGCGCTATCAACGCTTCTGGGTGGCCGGTCCTGGGCTAAAATTTTGATACAATTACGAACTATATCCTTGACAATTACGCATTAGTTTATACTTTATAAATAATATATGGCATTCGTATGAGAGAAAAGGCTGGGATACTTCGCCAGATTAAGGTAAAGACTACTTTTTATTCATGGCATATCGAATAACGTTATTTTTTGAAAATTAAAGACTATGCTTTGAAAATGTTTTTTTTTTTGGGGGGGGGGGAGGGGGACAAGTGCCTCCGTGCCCCTATGGCGAGCCGCTAATGAACCAAACCCTATTTAGAACCGATATTTGTGCATTCGAGGATGGAGACCCGAACATGAAGAAATTAAGGTAAAAATCAAAATGTCCTCCAAGCATTTTTCCGGCTACGGAATGAACCCACAAAAGAATATTGTTATTTTAAGAAAACTCCCAAAAATGTGATGTGTGGTCTCTTACTTCCCACTGTTCCAAACTTTACATACCCCACTATACACTTCTTTAGCAGCAGAATACAAAAGGAATGAGCCACCAGTCTCCACGAAAAATCAGTCTGCCTCTGATCTAAAATAGGGTTTGAAATCGCTTTCCACCCCCCCCCCCCCACGGTAGTGCAGGATGTTTTACCTATCCACCACTGACACGTTTACATAATTGGGAGGAAGGTCATTATTTAATTATATCTTTATTTTTTGTCACATGGCTGAACCAAACTTTGTTCTTGGTGTAAAAATACCTAACTTTGTTGCAAGCTATCTGTAATGATGGACTGCTGGTGTTAGAGTTGGATATAGAATTGAACCACAAATGACGGCAAAAACAACACAAGTTAACAGCAATGTAAAACCTAATAAGAAAGTAATGAACCAGCGGAACTTCGTCCCGCAATATTGGTGTCAATGGCTTGATGAGAAAGGCATTCATCTTTTCTTTGAATTTTTCTAGTCAAAGTCCAATTTGCTTAAACAAACTAATTTCCTCGAATCCAACTCAGTTTTCCCTATCCAGATAAAACCAAAAATCAGTTTATCAAGATCCTGACTAACCCTCCCCTGGAACTGGAAAAACCGGTGCCAAATGATAAAACGTGGTAAAGTAGAACATAAGTTATTAAAACCCTCCCGGGAGAAATAAATTTCTATTGTGCCAAAGATGAAGACATGAAAGATGAAGACATGTTTTCGCCTTTTCAAGTCGGCTAGTCCAATTGTTCAGAACCGCTTTTTGCTACCGAACGACACCCCAGTTATCTTAATGAATTCATCACTCCACTGAAAGTGTACCTCGAGTCAAAAAATTTAAAAAAAAATATAGGCCTATTAAAGAGCAGGAAAAGTGAATTCTAGCAGTCCAAATCCCATTTTTATAGGACATTCACTTAAAACGAATTCGTCCATTGCACAATAATTTGTGACTTTCTTGTTGTACAATTCACAAAACCTGCTTTGTTACCCTTTAAAGTTAAAAATATTTTTATGTCCTTGAACACTTCTTGTTTGCTTGCATAGTATGTTTCACAGAGAGGTATAATTTAGGTAAAAGTGATATCACACTTTAGTTTAAGATGCAGTAACTTTCAGAAAAACAAAGAAATACAAAGATTTTAATTTGAGTATTACAACAATGACATCATAAATTATTGCGCAATATACCATTTTCAGTTGAGTGAATCAACTTCAACCTTTTATATCTCAGCTCAGGAATGTCCTATGAAGATGGGAATTGGACTGTTATGATCCATTTTTCGTGTTTTTTAAAATATATTTCTGAATTTTTTGACTTGAGGTACACTTTAATATTTGCCGGAAACTTTCTTCCAGCGAAACCATCCAACCGCAACCGACACGTTTTGTTCATATTGACAGTGGCCCTGGTAGCTTTTTGAAAAAGGGTAAAGGTATTGAAGAAATATTTAATGTCTCTCGCACAAGTAGTCACGCACATGACATCATCAGAACATTGGACAAATTTATCGCCACATATTTGAAAGTATTGAGCAAACGGCTCTCTCTCTCTCTCTCTCTTTGTCTATATATATATATATATATATATATATATATATATATATATATATATATATATATATATATATATATATATATATATATATATATATATATATATATATATATATATATATATATATATATATATATATATATATATATATATATATAACCGTAATAGTAAAAATTAATAGTAATGTCAACCAGGCAATGGTAAAGTGCTCAACCCTGTGAAGGGAGCTGTAATATTGAAAAGGTTGCAATAAGTTCTTACAACATAGCTTTACAGAACTGTTTCGTAAGGGCCAATAATGTAGGTCCTCACTCCTCAGAAGCCTGAAGTAGAATGATGTCAATAACGTTAAATACGTTAAATACGTTAAATACGTTAAATACGTATATGTTCGCTGCTTTTGAACGTGTCCGTTTTTAAGCACGTGTTGGTTCCGTGTTCGATGTGAACAGGCACGAACGGTGTACAGCGAGCCAAGATACATTACCTATTAGAATAATTACACAGTAGATGTTTGTTCCTGTGTCTACAAGAGCTTACCAGTTCGTTTCTTTTATTTAGAGTTGCTAAGGAAGGTTTGAGTATAATGAAGAACTTTTCTTCCAGACAGAGATTACAGGTTTTAGATGAAGTGGAGTATGCTCGAGCTTTGTTCATTAGTTTCCATTTTACGGAGTGTTCTACATTTGTATCCTTTAGTTTCCAGATGTATTCACTGAGTGCAGTTGCGTGTCTTTTGTCTTTGTGTTTAAAGCTCGACTTGTGGGCGGTGTATCTTGTTTTGAATGTGTTCTCTGTTAGACCAATGTATGTTTCTTCGTTGTTGTTGTCGTGGCGTGTTACAGTTGCTTGGTACACAATGTTGTTCTTGAAGCAGTTGCCTTCCAATGGGCACTCACTTTGCTTTCTGCAATTGCAGTTGCTTCGCGTTGCTGGTTGTACTTCCTGTTTCGCCAGTATGTATTTGTTGTGCGCTGATATAATTTGGTCTATGTTTGCCATGCAGCTGTAACTCAGTTTCACCGTGTTCCTGTTGAGTAAAGTATGTAGTGTGTGCCCAGGTGGGAAGCAGCTGTCCAAGAGGTTAAAGAATTTCTTGCCAATGTTGGTTGTGACACTGTCACTAAACGGGGCTTTAGACTTTGCATCAAACTACACAGACATACCATCATTCGACAGGCACATTATCTTCCACACAAAGAAAACTATGCTGTTCAACGTCGAAACACCATGGTGCAAGCGTACTGAATCTTTATTCGATGTCACCATGGGTAGTTTCGACGGTGCTGAAACTTGTGAACTAATAGGATTGTACCTCCTATCACAACTTCAGCACATTAACATGAATGTCGGCCTATACAGAGACGACGGTTTGGCTGTTTGCAAAGCAACACCAAGGCAAACAGAAAAAATAAAGAAAGAAATATGCAAGATATTCTCAAAAAACAATCTTAAAATAGAAATTGAAGCAAACAAAAAAATAGTGAACTTCTTAGACCTTACCCTTGATCTTAGCACAAGCACATACAAGCCATACATGAAGCCAAACAACACCCCTCTCTATGTGCACAAACAGAGCAACCACCCCCACTTATCATTAAGAACATCCCAGAAAGCATCAACAGGAGATTATCCAACATTTCTTCCGACGAAAACACATTCAACGCATCATCACCCGTATACCAGGAAGCATTACAAAGAAGTGGCTATGGGTACAACCTAAAGTACGAGACCCAACCCCCTAGCACCAGTCATTCCAAGGGAGCCCCGAAACGAAGACGAAATAGGAACATAACCTGGTTCAACCCCTCGTTTAGTGACAGTGTCACAACCAACATTGGCAAGAAATTCTTTAACCTCTTGGACAGCTGCTTCCCACCTGGGCACACACTACATACTTTACTCAACAGGAACACGGTGAAACTGAGTTACAGCTGCATGGCAAACATAGACCAAATTATATCAGCGCACAACAAATACATACTGGCGAAACAAGAAGTACAACCAGCAACGCGAAGCAACTGCAATTGCAGAAAGCAAAGTGAGTGCCCATTGGAAGGCAACTGCCTCAAGAACAACATTGTGTACCAAGCAACTGTAACACGCCACGACAACAACAACGAAGAAACATACATTGGTCTAACAGAGAACACATTCAAAACAAGATACACCGCCCACAAGTCGAGCTTTAAACACAAAGACAAAAGACACGCAACTGCACTCAGTGAATACATTTGGAAACTAAAGGATACAAATGTAGAACACTCCGTAAAATGGAAACTAATGAACAAAGCTCGAGCATACTCCACTTCATCTAAAACCTGTAATCTCTGTCTGGAAGAAAAGTTCTTCATTATACTCAAACCTTCCTTAGCAACTCTAAATAAAAGAAACGAACTGGTAAGCTCTTGTAGACACAGGAACAAACATCTACTGTGTAATTATTCTAATAGGTAATGTATCTTGGCTCGCTGTACACCGTTCGTGCCTGTTCACATCGAACACGGAACCAACACGTGCTTAAAAACGGACACGTTCAAAAGCAGCGAACATATACGTATTTAACGTTATTGACATCATTCTACTTCAGGCTTCTGAGGAGTGAGGACCTACATTATTGGCCCTTACGAAACAGTTCTGTAAAGCTATGTTGTAAGAACTTATTGCAACCTTTTCAATATATATATATATATATATATATATATATATATATATATATATATATATATATATATATATATATATATATATATATATATATATAAAAACAGAGGGAGAATAAGGGCAACCCTGACGAACTCCCCCTTACCTGTTTACTTCCTTACTAAGTAAACCGCTAATAAGAATACAACTACAAATATTGTTATAAAGAATAATTATCCACCTACAAAGGTTTTTTCCGAAATTAAACTTGGGGGAACCTTGAAAAGGAAATGCCAATTGACTTTGTCAAAGTCCTATTCTTGGTCCACAGAAATTAGGGCACAATTGACAGGTCTAATCGTCACAAACAATTTCCAGACAAAGGAATACATTGGTATGAATCTTTTGACATGAAACCAAAACCGCCATGCATTTGGTTAATGAACAGTGAAGTTAATGGCATGGTGTACTAATTCCAATCGTGCACTTTGTATTTCTTGTCCCGTTGATTACGGAGTCGTGAAAACTTTATTTTCTGTGCGACCATTGCTCTTTTGGTAATTCCGTCCAGATTTTTACTGTTATCCTGCTGCCTTCTTTTTATTTACCAAGTCAAATCATATTCCACAATGAGATCTTAGTTAACCAATTTTATTAACATAATTATCTGTAAAACTAAACTGATCTTACACTAGTCATCTGATTGGTCAATAAAATTATACCCAAATGTTGGGTTCTTTAAAACTTGCCCAACACCTTTAACCAACACTTGTATTTTACCCAACTTTAATTTACCAAACAAATTTGGGTAGATTGTTTACAGGCTTGTTGGGCAATAACTTGCTCATGTTGAACACTTTGGATTTTCCCAACTCTCTTTTAAGAGTGAATTTTCACTCTTATTGGTGTGACTGTTTCATTTCCTTGGAGTGAGTTTCACTCTTCTTGGAACGAATTTACACTCAATGGAGTATATTCACACTTTTCATTCTTTTCATAGGTGAGCAAGTTCTCTCTTGTGTCTTTAGAATGCAACACCTTTTAATCATTTTCAAAATTAAGCTCATTATTACAAAACCTTTTAGGGATCAATTGGGTAAAAGATTGCCTAGTTTTGTGATCGAAATTCCATGAGGAGATCCTGTTTTCAAGATCTCTCCAGTGGGATGGTTAGCCTTTATCCAAGAACGCGACTACCCAAATATTTCATTTTTAAAGGCATTTTTGGTGGCTTTTCACCTGGGTCTTGTAAGAAGAACAAAAATATTCCCCGACACGTCCTTCAAACCCTTCCTCAATACCCTTTTCCTGATTCAAGATATCTCAATTTAAAGATTGGTTATTTTTGTTAAAAATACTAACCCTGCTTTTCAACAAAGCCATCGAAAGTTATGTTATCTAGGCACATTACGTCAGATTTCTTTTGTTTTTCTTTATAGTTTAACGTCCTCCTTGAAATTGGATATCGTTGGAATGTTCGAATATCTGATCTAATCTAACCTAATCTAACCCAATCCCTAACTCGAACAAAGAATACAATTGATGCAATACAATGGCAAAAGCCAGTCAAGAAACACCTTGTTGAACAGTGCGCATATACACGCCGTAGGTATAGCATTACCCTTAATCATACGTAGAGTACAACCAAGAATGTTGTTTAATACTGCCGGCAGCGGCATCAGAATTATAAATAATTGAATGCAATGTCAAATTCATGTGCCGCGATGACGTCACAAATTTTCCACGATGCACCAAATCTCAAGAATTGCATTATTTCATTATTTCAAAAATCTGAATCTTCCAAAAACAATATGCCATTAAGATATGATTGTTCACCTCCTGGAAACAGAAAATTATTCTGCATATTGTAAAGTTAATTCAGTTTTGTCTCCAGAATATGCCTTTAACAAGTGTGAACTTCAAATATGCACTTCCTATTAGCAAATATGAGATTGTACTGTGACTGAAGATCGTTGCTTTCCCTAGACCTTCCGACCGTCCGACGAGTCACGACATTAAAAGTTTTCGAAACTTAGTTGTTGCTCTTTTAGACAAAGTACCGTATTTCAAAATCAAGAACTTATAAAATGGAATTTTATGAATTAAAATTTAAGAAAACAGAATGCAGTTGCCGGTGTCACTTGATGATCTAGTGTTACATCTGGCAAACTTCCAATTTTTTTTATTTCCAGAGCTGGAAAAAGTTTCCAAAACTGATTTAGAAGCGAACACTTCCCTTTTAGAGACTAATAACGCCGCAAAGCGTGCTGAAAATTTTAAAGAGAAAGTCGTATCAGCAGCATATTTTTCTTGGGACTTTCATGTTTTTTTTTGTCATTAGTGTTTTTTCAGTCTTGGACAAAGGGGGGGGGGGGGTCAACCACCAGAACCAACTCCCCCTTGTCTACGCCATTGTTTGTTTGTTGTTCTCCAGGTACAACTTTTCAATTTATATAAATATCTATTATAGTACTCAAGTGAGATAAGGTCTTTTTATATGGAAAACTATAAGTGATTATTTAAAAATAGAATATGGGGTGATTGTCGTTTCGACCTTTTATCCAAAGTGACTGAAGAGTACCCATTCCACTTCAAAATGGGAGTAGGCATTTTGTCTTCAAGACCTGTAGCTTTGGTGTGTTGACCAAGATTTAATTCCCAGATCGAGTCACACCAAAGACTCACACTTAAAAAAACAAAAGAGCAAACTTAGTCACTCTCGAATAGAGTGAAAAATGTGAATTTACGCCATTAGAGTATTAATCTACTAAGGATATTAGAATTCACTGCAAGAAGAGTGAGAATTCACTCTTTAACGAGTGACGTCAGGATCACTCTTTTTGAAGAGTGGTCCCTGCAGACACTCCTTGAGGAAGAGTAAACCTTTCCTCTTTTAGAATGAACTTAACTCTTTTGGAGTGAATTTCCCCTCTTTTAGAGTGAACTTTATACCTGGCACTCTTTTAAAGGGGGACATCCCTATGTTCCGACATCTCTGTGTTCCGACGTCTCTATATTCCGACAAAATGTACTATGGCGCCGACAAAAATGAACTTTGGCGCCGATAATAATGTACTTTGGTACCGACAAAGTGTGCTTTGGCGCCGTTTTGTCGGAACATAGAGATGTCGAAACATAGAGATGTAACCCTTTTAATGAGTGAAATTTCACTCTTTTTATTTTTAGATTGCATAAAACGGAACTTGCCTGACTGTGATTGACTCTTCAACATGGAAAACGCATGGCAGGCGAGTTTGAAAGAGTTACAAATTCAACCCAACCCTCAAACTTCTTCACTAGTTAATGGTTGTGGACTAGGTCAATCTTACAGCTTTAGTTTAGTAAAAATAAAAGCTATTTTGATACACTACCGTATAGATCAGTGGTTCCTAAGTGGGGCGCAGGAGATTATATAGTGTGTCAATATGAGATTACATACATAAATGAACAAATCAAGAACTACGTTTCGTTCTGTTGGAAACTGGGCTTTTGTGTACTTAAGTGTGCATATTCCTAAATATGAAGACATGGAAACTGAAGTGTAATTTTCTGCAATTTATATAGACTAATCCGAGCAGTGCTAGTGTATTGTGACTGTAGTCAGCCATTAGTGAGGTCCATTAGCCTTAAACCCTCTCATTCATTTATTGTCAAAATGAAATGATCAAACCCTCGTATACAGTGAAATTTAGGGGATCAAAAGGCATTTTAGTGTACAAGCATCCATGATACAGTTAAGCAAGAAATTGAAGGATTAGAGGTGATAGACACCAGCTATGGTCGACTAAAATGAATCCATCACTCGACTGTCCGAATTCGGCTATAGGGTTCTTGATAGGCCTACCCAAAGTTTTTGAACGACCAGCGCGAATTAAATGTAGCCCTTCACTTCAGACACTAGTGATAACCGGGTACCGCAGTGTATAACTCATCATTATCTGTAGAGTGTCACATGTCTAAAAAGGGTCGTGGAACCACTGCTGTAGACAGTGTCTAAAATTACACATTGTACTTACCAGTAAATAATTTACAAGCAAAGATATTTTTGTGAGTCTGTACTCTGTACACAATTTGCATATAATATTAGTATATACGTGACTTTGCCCTTGAGCGCTTTGCCTCCTTGCTGCAGTTTGCTGACTCACCTTACTGAATTGTGTAAACTAGTAGACCTGTTATTGCTTTTTATCACACGCTTGGAGTTGATGTCATGGAAAGGGCACACTGCACTAATAACGTCCTATGTAATAGACTCAGCAGAGTCTGCTCGGATAATTTGCTCGAATAAATTTACCACAGATCGCAATGTGGTACTTTCGTCAGTGATTTCACGAAGTCGTAATTTTACTCTCTCTTTAATACCCTCAATTATCGCCCTTCCCGGCACTGTGGTTTTTCCCTCTTTCTGTGTCATCCTTTCCGGCTGACGTGGATACAAGGCGGACGTTGATACAGGGCGCGTATATGTGGAGGGCGTGTGGTATGAGAGTTGTTAGAGATAAACGGAATGAGAGTTGTTAGAGATATACGGAATAAAACTTTTAGGGGGATGACATCCCCTAGAAAGACCTTGCTAAGTCTACCTATGTGAAGGTTGTTCCACCGTGTGTATGCGTAAATGCTTGGCACTGTGACTGTCTCCAGCTATGATTTTGCATGGTAAAATTAGGAGATTCTAAGGTGGTTGAGTATTTACAGATTTTGCAAGAAATTTTGAAATATTTGATATAATGCCTGCAGTTGAGGTCAAAAATAGAAATGTATTGAATGTGTGTAATTCTTTTTCATCCAAGTATACTGGAATTTTGTTCGATATATTGCAGGTCACGTCAGGTCGCGAAGTTTAGTACCCCTGATCTTCATTCTGCTCATCACCCCTCCTCCTCAGCCCCGCATCTCACGCGGTAGGGTCGGTTCGACTATCTGGCTGGTCGAGTCATCCCTTACTCAAAATTTACATCTGGCTTATACTTCTAAAAATATCTAGCTGTTATAAGGTTTTATATAACCATATAAAGCCAGGGATAAAACCCTAGATAGGTATCTTGATACATTATATCAAGTTTTATATTACCATATTAAGCCAGATATAAATTGATGAAATGTTTGTCCAGATATGCAATTACAGTTTAATATGGCCATATTAAGCCAGATATAAGTTGAAGAAATTCTTTTCAGATAATGCAAATAAAGTTTTACATGGTCAAATCAAGCCACATATAAATTGATGAAATGTTTGTCCATATATGCTATTAAAGTTTTATATAGCCACATCAAGCCAGACATAAATTGATGAAATGTTTGTCCAGATATCCTATGAAAGTTGTATATGGTCATAATAGGCAGGATATAACTTGAAGAAATCCCTTTCCAGATATGCAAATAAAGTTTTACATGGTCATATCAAGCCAGATATCAATTGATGAAATGTTTGTCCAGATATGCAAATAAAGTTATACTGATGATACTGCATTGTCTTGTAACATTTCAAGAAATACTGTGACCAGGGATAAACTTAGCTATCAACAGACTGTTAAAAGTATTATTTCAACGTGCAATCACCGGCGTGTCCGGGAGGGGGGGGGGCAGCGGGTCATGCCCCCGTTGATAGGGGAGAAAAATGAGGGAGGGAGAAGAAAGGAGGAGTGGAAAGAAAGGAAAGAGAATGAAAAGAAGGAAAATGAAGAAAAAAATGGAGGGAATAAAAGTAATGAAGAAAGAAACGAGAGGAATGTTGCGAAAATGGGAGCAATGACGTAAATTACAGAAAAATACTGCAAACTGCCTCTCTGTAGACATGGGAAGTTGAATGAGTAGGGCGGGGGAAAACTTCCGTCTTCGACCACCCTAACCTCAACATACTGATGCACATAATTCAGTGGTGAAGTGTGTGATGTAAGTAGCTTTCAGTGTGAATGAGTGACGTCATAAGAGCAACTCAGTTCAATCCTAAATTGTACACATTCCAAAACCGCCAAGTATACACTTTCTTTAGAGGGGGCAATTTTAATTTTAGACGCGAAATATCAACTTAAAGCAAAGGTGATTCAGATGCATGTAATCCCTCCGTTCGTGTGATATACAGGTAGAATCCCTATCAAACTTCAACCCCTTGCGCCTCGTTTAATTTTAGATTAGAATGAAGCTAAGCAATATTTAAACTCGAATACGTAATAACATTTTCCCAGTGTCAGCTCACAGACCAAAACCTCGAAAAATCCTGCTGTACGTAATTTAGAGGTAAACATTTCGATATTGACCCAAAGCGCTGACACTGGCAAGCAATGACATTAAATACTTGCCAGTCTATTATCAAGTTATATGTGATCTGACAGTGTAAATTATATAACCATTGGTTTCTTTATGTGTATCCGCATGGTTCATTTACTAATAAAATACACTTGACTTGATATAACCTTGTAAAACTTACACTTTTTATCTAGTTTGATCTTACATCAAGTTGGAAAATGATTTGTAATGGCAATATAAAACTGGACATATATTTGCCAGGTCTTTTCCGATGTTTATCTGTCGTGGCATTAAAGAGCAGACGAAATCCGCCGGGACCGATTTCACTAACGTTAAGAGATCACGCTAACGTTGAAATCCATTGTTAAATCTCAAATCGATCGCAATTTTGCAACTTTTTTTAGCGTTCATCATTTTTCATCGCTAAGTTGGGTCATAGATGAGGTTTAGCGATGACTGATTAGTAGCCGCAAAGGTTGAAAATCATCGCTACATTAAGTTGCTTAAGTAAAACCCAAAGTCTATCGCAATCGCAATTAGCGACGATTTCTCGGTAGGGAGCGACTAAGCGATGATCGCTAAAATTAATGCTAGTAAAATCGGCCCGAGATTATTTCAAAAATGGCCAAACCTAACGAATTTGCCCTCTCTGTGACGTCTTAGGACGTGGATATCATTATTATTCAAAACTTATAAAGCGCCATATCCAGTAGAATTTTCGCTCTATAGCGCTGTACAAAAAGAGACAAATCAAAAGGAACGGGGCGATGCGCACTGTTTAACAAGAAATTTCCTAACTGGCTTACGATAGCCCTAATCCCTAACCTAATTCCTAACCCTAACGAAGAATGTAATTGATACAATGCAGTGGCAACAACCAATCAAGAAATACCTTGTTAAACAGTGCGCATCTACCCAAAGGAACAACGACAAAAAGTAAAAATGGTAGAAAAGACAAAAGCCAAAAAAAAAACTGTAAAAATACTTAAAAATTGATAAAAGTATAAGATTAAAATACTATCGGATCAAAAGGTTTGTGGAAAAATAAGTATGTACATCAAATTAAATCAATTAGTAAAAGGCAGCTCTAAAAAGGTATAGGTTTTTAAAATATTTCTTGAATTGGTTAACAGATGTAGCTTTTTTGTATCAGTGGACAAAACATTCCACAATGCAGCTGAAGCATAGACAAAACGACGATTGTCGTACCATTTTGTTATTGCATTAGGCTTTATAAGAAGGGACTTTTGTTCTAAGCGAAGACTTCTGTATGGTGAACAATTTCAAAAGGGTGAACAGGAGCCAAACAACTCCAAGCGTTAAATGTGTAGAGCAAAACCTTAAAGGTGTAGAGCAAAATAGATCTTTGTTTAACAAGAATTCAAAGCAGATCAAATGAAATAGGCGTTATATGCTCATTTCTACGAGTGCGACTGATAACTCGTGCTGCACAGTTTTGCACTCTCTTCAATCTGTCAATTAGTAGGGTGGCTTAGCAGATTTAACGTTACCGGCCGGACAAAAGTACCAAATTTGGCATGGAGTTTCTTTTTGGCCTGTCTATTGATTTTATCCGTGGAACGCACGTGATGGGTTCCGATTTTCCAAGATGGCGGCCAAAATCCAAGATGGCCGCCAGAAAACAGGAAATATCATATATCTGCCCGCAAAAATCGGAGATAAACAATTGAGGGGTCAATTTAGGTGTTTTCGGGGTCACTTAAACTGATGCTGGGCATGGCATTTTGCTCGGGTAACCCACTCTCAGGATGGCGGCAAGAATCCAAGATGACCGCCAAAAAACAGGAAATGTCATATATCTGCCTTTAAAAATCGGAGAAGGAGAAATGAGGGGTCAATTCAGGTGTTTCAGGGGTTACTGAATTAGATGCTGGTCGTGTAATGTTGCTCGGATAGCCCACTTCCAAGATGACGGCCAAATCCAAGATGGCCACCAGAATAAATGAAATGCCATATATCTGCCTGTACAAAACAGAGATGAACAAATGTGGGGTCAGCTCAGGTGTTTCAGGGGTCACTGAATTAGATGTGGGACATGTTATGTTGCTCGGGTAACCCACTTCACAGATAGCAGCCAATGTAACTGAAATACAGCTGTTGTTATTGTTAAAGGTCAGTAGAAGTTTAAATTTTAACTTAAAAGATTGATTTCTTCTAATCAGTATTGAAAATCCAACCGTCATACTGACTTTAACTCGATGCAGTGTGAAATGAGACAGACCTACTCTTTTTCAAACTTTTTGTGATGTCGAGGGAAGGTTAACGACATGTCCTAGGTAAAGTCAATGCAAAATTCACATTTTCAACTTTGCCACATGAGAATGGCGAATTTCATTTTAATGAAAAGTCACAGAATTTTGAAGAATTTACATATGCAATCATTCATTTACTTTTAAGAAAACATTAGCTTACACTTTTCGCCTATGTAGAATAAAAAAATCAGCAGTAATTAGACCTACTTTGTAAACTCAATAGTGACATTCATTTCGGTCCGCTCTCTTGACGTCAATGGACCCGGTTACTGGATTAAGATAACACAAATGTAAAATGAGTTTTCTATTTGGGATTATGAAATAAGCTCTTTTCATCTAGGGAAATTTCAAGGCAATTTACTGCACGTTAACTGACGTTCAAAAATGTAAGTTTACACTTTAACTGACCTCAGGCTTCAAGTGCATCTAGTAGTAGTATTCGGGAATTCTATCTACAATGTTTCAATACGTTTCTCTACAAGAAAGTCTACAATTAATTTATGTACCTTATATTGTTGAACATCTGCACCGACAAAGAGATGTTCGAGGCAGATTTGCTTTTCTGCATTTGCACACTGTACAGGCCCTATTTTTCACGCCATATTTCACGAATTCTCTGCACGCTTTAGACGCCTCTGGAGTGGTAGACCAGACAGGTTCCCATTTTTCACCCAAGCGTAGTCGGTTGGACATGAATTCGTTTTGTTGAGATAACATGCATGTTGTCCAAATGCAAGCCTGGTACACTGCCCTCCTAGTGTGCTGGAGTAGTGCATTTTGAGTAGGTGGTATCTTGTCAATAGCTTGCTCTTTCTGGCTGAATAGCTTCATCCGAGCACTGTTAACATTCATGAGGTTACTTGTTTTGCCATAAACTGCGACAACTAGTCTTTCGATTCTTTTAAATGATTCAGAATGTAAGTCAAGATTCTTAAACGGGTGTGCGGCTAGATGAACGAAGGCATCAGTAACTTCCTCATAGGCATTCCATGCTTGCCAAAATGATATCTTCCCTTTCCCTCTTAATGCTGATGTCGTGTCACATCCTGACAAGGAGTGGAAAACGGGCAAGCCACGTTATTTATGTTCTCCAAGACGGGCACAAATTGCGTTGATGCTGTAATGAGTGTGGTTTTTGCCAGTTCCAAATATACCCACAGATCAGCATCAGCCTTTACCTGGGAGAGGTCATGGAACATACCGACAAGAATAACGACGACGTCTGTAGCCACAGTTCGCACCTGGATGGATTTTGCTCCATTCCCCAAAGCATGTTTCACTTTGACCACAGTCCTAGCGTCTGCCTCTTTCTGATTGCAGCTGGGCATTTCGATTTGAGTTCCAACACATGTAACATGCTCTCCAGCTGTGATGTATATCGAACACCCAGGAGAGATACGGCAATCCTCAACCTTTGACGACAGTAATTCGAAGAGTTCCTTCTTGTTAACTGGATCACGGAAGAAGTCATTCCAGTTGCCCGGTAGCTTGGTGTCACCTAATACTTTCATACGTACACCTATGCCTCGTTTCTCCCTGGTCCCCTCCTTCATACTATCTGGACGGTAATTATCCCACACAACACCCACTCGCTTTACGTCACGCAGCTGATGATCCAGATGGGGTATAAACACGTCGTCAGCATATTCTTGGAATGTCGAGACATTTGTTACAGGCAATGAATGTACTGTCACCTCACCATCCAGAACTTTGTAGTCATATGATACAGGTGCCTCTGTCTGGTTTGGTTCTTTTATACATTGTAACAGTTGACTTTTGGTACCGGACAGATTGAGCTTTCCAAACTCAGACAGGAATGGATGATACGAATAAACTTCGTGTGCAAAGAATTCCCTAATGCCACCATCTCTGTTGAAGCCCAGCTGTGCCCCGCTTCAATAAATGAACCCTAGCTGGGCTTGAGCTGGGAAAGGCTAGCCCAGTTGGGCCCCACGTTGGAACACCTGAAAAACACGGATGGGCCCCAGCTGGGGCCCAGCAAGTAGCCCAGCTGAAACCCAGTTGGGGCCCAGCTGGGCATGTTGGCTGGGTCTGTGCAGCAAGTCCTTGCTCATGGTGTTCAAAGTTAGTGGGGTTTGCCGGATCATCGTCATAAAAATGTACATTCTCGTACTGTCTAAGAAGTCTGGCAAGCTCGGTTCCAGCTGTCATCCAGCGCATGAAGGCGACTGGATTCTCAGTGAGTCCTACTGCACCACTAGATGCCTTCACTACTTTATTCTCCTGCTCATGAGCTTGGTCTATTGGAATCGCAGAGTACTGGTGTTGTCTTCAATTTATTAAAGTTACACACCCTGTATGTTAAACGGCTTAAGGAACTGAACATAATAAAGACTATCAACAAAACCAGACTTAAGGAGCAGTTGCTTGAATGGTTCTCCGATGCACAAGCACAACATGATGGCCGGAACATCGTTATAATACTCAAAGATGTAATGAAAAAACATGATTAAAGATGCCCTGATAAAACGTGACTTTACTGAGGATGCCCAGATACTAGCACAAGCAGCAACAATCATTAGAAAGGATATATTTAATCATGAAGGATTCCAATTCACCGGTCAGTTTTCACCTGGTTGTCAGGAGAAATCATAACCATCAAGTCTACGGTGTCTCGTCTCCATGATTCTTAATGGTCCAAATCTGATAGAGAGTGACGATTCAGAAGTGTGCCTAACTGTTGGACAAAACATCGTCCACAACGTGAAGAAACGTAAACCTAATTCGACTGCGAAAGTCCGGCACACTCTGGACAGAAAACCTACACTACCAGTTTACATTGGCCTAAATATACACGAGCTGACCAGAAGTAAGAAGATAATCCAACAGTTACACCAGATGGATATCAGTGTTTCATACGACAGAGTGATGCGGATTGAAGAGTGGCTCGCTACAGCAGTATGTGAGAGGTTTGAAGATGACGGTGTAGTAGCTGCTACTATTCTGCGAAAAGGACTCTTCACCATGGGCGCTCTTGACAACCTCTATCACAATCCAAGCGCAACAACAGCCACGGCATCTTTTCATGACACTGGCATTATTGCATTCCAGTTTTTAAGCACGGGGGAACCTGGTGTCATTAGAGAACCTGTCACATTACCGCCATCAAGGGCATATGTTCACTTGCTCCCAGACCATCGTGCTTCTGTTCCTGTAGTTTGGTTAAAATCTACAGATGTTGAGAACGTACCAGAGAGTATTAGTGAACCTGTTACGCTTGATCTGGTAGATGCAAAACGTGAAGAATATGATTGGATTTAACAGAGTCTTCAACATATCAGTGATGTGGAACTGTGCAAGACAACTTATCTTACATGTTCTGCTTATCACGTCACTCGACATCAGCCAACATCAGAGCTAACGGCAATATGTGCACTGCAGCCTCTCTTCTATGAAAAATCACACACACCAGCAATGATTAAACATGGCATGGATGTACATCGGCAGGCAACAAAGTATCTCAACCCAGGAAAAATCCCACTGATAACTTTTGACTGACATTTCGACATAGCCAGCAAATTCAACAAATGTTCTTGCTTCATTCATAATATCGTCACTTTTTATTGTTGCCTTCTGTAAACCTTTGCATCGAAAAAGCTCCACATAGGTTCTATGAATAATCGTCAAGAAACGTTGGCCTTGCTATCACTTAGCATGTGATGTTCTCAGAATATACGTTGTGTTTATGTAGGGTCCACAATCTTGCAAATCAGGTAGGTATTCACAGCGGGTTTGTTTACCCTAATAACAGAGCTGACTCACGATGATCAGTCGTACCCATAGCTGCCATTAGTATTACGGGGTTGCAACTGTGTTCGCTCACGATCGATCATACCTTAAAGTTCCCCCAACTTCTAGAAAATGCTTTCTGAGACAATGCTAATATGTACAATTAGAATACCAGCCACAACATAGGCCAATAGCATGGGCCCCTTAACCAGCTTTACAGGAAAAATGGGGGGTGGGGGGTGGGGTGGGCAGGCGAGTGTTCAGATTGGGTTAGCAATTGTTTCGACTGGGTCTGGGGCATAAAATTTTCTTCAGATATCAGGTTTACAAGTTTTAGTTTTCATCTGGTGGAGCAGAAATATTTTGGGAGTGGGATATCCCCCCCCCCCAATGCCATCCTCTCCATGTTGGGACATTGCCCCGCAATTCCCCTTCCCCCGTGGCTACGGGCTAACTATAGTCAGGGAGCTAGCCCAGTTTCATTAACCTGTTTGAGAATGCAAGATTTGATTGTCCAAATCGGTGAAGGGAATGAATATATATGAAATTTTCTTTTTTGCATGCGGCCATCTTGAATTCTGGCAGCCATCTTGGAAGTGAGTTGTCCGAGCAACATGCCATGGCCTGCAACTGTTTCAGTTACCCACAAAACACCTACATTGACCCCTCAATTGTTCATCTCCAATATTTGCACGCTGATATATGACATTTCCAGTTTTTTGGCGCCATCTTGGAAAATCGAAGCCCATCACGTGGGTTCCACGGATAAAATCGATAGATAGGTCGAAAAGGAACCTCATGCAAAATTTGGTACTTTTGTCCAGCCGGTAACGTTATTGCTAAAATTTGTCGCTAAGCCACCTGACTAAATGTTCTTATCTGGAAGCCCACACAGCAGGACATTACAGTAATCAAGCTAAGGAAAACAAGTGAATGAATTAAGGTCTTACACGCACTATTCGATATGTAACGTCTTGTTTTACCTATGCTGCGGATTTGAAAATGACTTGCATATTGAATTCATTTGACTTTCCATAGATAAGTTTGCATGTTCACCGTTGCACATGCACAAAACACAAATTAGTCAAGTGGTATCTGAATTGACTATCCGCGTTAGTCACTCATATATCCAACCAATTTGTGATGATATCTGACTTATTTCGTAGTAATTGGCTAAAAACTGTCAGTCAAAGCTTAGTCATGGAGACTTCCATTTCTTTGAACTAATTCAGCTACGTCAAATATTGATCAAACTTTAGTCAATACGTGATCAGTCAGTTCAGGCACAGTTTTTACTAACTTGTGTTTACAGTGTATACTTTAGGCATTGCCTCCTTGTAAATTTCGCAACTGAAGAGAAAAATATTGCCACGTGATATAAAGCCGTTCATAAGAAAGGATAGTCTATACTATTTTACCGATTTTTAACTTTAAGTTATATCTGGCATGATATATACCGGTAGTTGTTACAAGTTTTGATTAATTTTATCAGCATATTTGTTTCTTGTTTTACATCTGGTTTTATATATAGCCACACAAACCTTTCCTTGGTCAAATCCAGGCACAAGGCAGGGAGTTGCAAGCAGATATAGAGTTTAAGTAACAAAACAATGGATATTATCGAAGACCCTAAGAACGTGACTCCTTTGGAGTAACATTGATAATCGTGGGGTTTTAAGTTTTAAGAAATGCTATTAGGTCTTAGACCTTTGTGACTGATGATTTTTATGAAGATGCGCACTGTTTAACAAGGTGTTTCTTGATTAGTTGTTGCTATTGTATTGTATCGACTGTATTCTTTGTTCGGATTAGGGATAAGGATAGAGATTACGATTATCGTTAGCCAGTTACGAATGTTTTTGTTAAACAATGCGCATCGCCCCATATATGTTACTTTTTCAAGTGTAGTGAACATTTTTACATCAGGGGCGGATCCAGACATTCCAAGAGGAGGGGGATGGACCTAAGAGAAAACAGGGGTTGAGAGAGTTGCACTGATAATTTCCCATATGTTTTATATTGTTGATGTGACGAAAAGGGAGGTCTGAGGCCGTAAAAGTCCACCTTGGAACCGCGTCTGTTCATCATCATACGTACGTGATTAAGGGCCAATGGGAGAAGGGACTCAAACAGCGGCATTGTTTCCACAAACCAACAAACCCACACACTCCAAAAGGGAAAGATGCAGGGGTATTCTATGAAAAGAAGACTTCATAGTTCCGTGTGGAAGAGTACAGGAAAAAGGTGCAACAGAGGTGTTTTACCACTGTTGTGGTAGTTAGGCAACAGGGTGTTGTGGAACGTGGTTGATATCCATTGTCTCGATTTACCACACAATTACAAAGGAACTGCCATTCGTCAATGATAACTATTGTTTTTCCTTTTGCAAAATTAAGTGGTTTGTAGATGAGGTTTGGAACAAAAAAAGGCTACCGACAGATTGCACGGAAGTAAAAATTTTACAACTAATTGAACTCGGCTTGGTTTACACAATAGTCGTTCGGTTTCACATATACCGAAATCAAATGTTCCCCACTGAAGCTTTTCTGTACTTTGGGGTAAATACTAATTCATTATAGAGAAAGTGGAGATGTTTCCAGACAGTGCTGTAGATGTTAATTTTCAATATCGAAGGAATGGGATTTACACATCTAGTTAAAACCATTTTTCTATAGAATTCTATAGAAATGCCTATAGCGCTACGTAGAACTCTATGGAATCAACGATTTTCTGTAGAAATGTTTACTGCCCTCTATAGAAATTTGAAGTTTCTTTAGGATTTTATAGAATAGCCGTTTCTATAGATAACAATTTCCATAAACTAATTCTAGGGGATACTCTTTTTAAAAATTCCATACAGACTTATTCATACGTGTCTATAGAACTTGCATAAATTAAGGGTCTATAAAATTTCTATACATTTTCTATAGAAAACCTAATTTGCATATTATTTGCATAATTTGCAATATAAAAGGTTCATTCAAATCCCTTCTTTGATCTTTACAATGATAAAAAGGTCCGCACCCAAAATATTATTTTAAATTTAGCAAATTTTCCTAAAATTCCTTCTGTATTCACTGAATTACTTAAGATATTGGGTAAAATGGGCGTGGGCAAAATTTTGACACTAAAATTTTGACACAAAAATTTTAGTTTTATGCTTATATCAGGTTTAAGCTAATCAGATATTTGGCAAGAGACTTTTTTTGCGGAAAACATAAGTAGTTCATCAATATAGATAGAGAATATTACGATCTATAAACCGTTTTCTTTATAAAAGTATGAAATAATGTTTTTCAGTATGAGCAACGAATTACAGACGGAGTACATATACCATCTGCTCACAAACCACGTTATCAAACAATGTCTTGAACAATTAAGCGAAACTCCGCTCTCGGCCCATAGCTTCAGCACAGCTATTACGAAAATGAAAAGGATGGTAGCTGGCGGAGGCCGTTCTATTCAGCCAGTTTAGGACAAGACTCTGCACGTAAGGTCGTTCCGTTGGTCATGTTGAGTTGAGTTGTCCCTTGGGGAAGTAGCTCCTTCGGGAGTATTGTCTAGTGTTCGCCCCGGCTCTTTACTAGAGAGTCGGTAAGAGGATATTGAAAAAAAAGTTAAAAAAGTTGCTCAACGGGTAAACGCATGGAAAATAAGACATTTGTCCCTCACTGGCAAAGTCGTGGTCATTAACACTCTCTTGTATCCCTTATTCTACTACATTGCGCCCGTATTTCCTATCCCTGAGTCAGTTGTTCATGAGGTAAATAAAATCGTCTTTCCATTTATTTTGGGGGAAAAGAAGCCAGATGTAGTGCACCGGAAAACCATTGCTTTGCCTAAAGCAAAGGGTGGTTTGGGTTTAGATAAAGAAAGATAAAATGAATATCATTCTGGTCAAGCGAATATTCCCCTTGTTAGACCATGACGTTCCACCTCCTGCCCATCTTTCTCTAGCCAGGTATTTTACTTCTAAATTACTCCGCGTACATTTTCCGTATGCTTGGTCTAATTCGAGACCCAACTCGGATGTGTGTACCCTCAATTTAAGTTATGCCTCTCAGGTTTTTAAAAAGTTGGTTACATTAGGTTTTTTTACTTCTTCCAGTACGCGTACCAAACATTTAGTAAGGCTTATCCAGTCTTCTGATGTCATTATGCAAGTCTCAGGCAAAACTCTACTCATCCGTGGTCTAGAATTTGGGAATTAACCTTTATTATCACACTAGATAACACGTTAAGAAACTTCAATGGCGTTTAGCTCATAACGTTCGTTACACAGGAAGTATAGTTAAGAAATGGAGGATGGGGTCTGGATGTTGTCCAATGCCTGGTTGCCACTGTATTGAATCAGTCGAGCACATATTTTGGGAGTGTCGGAAAGTAATACCAATTTTGTCTTGGATTAAGCGTGTTCTTCGGTTCTTTTGTGGCACCCACTTTTGATTGATCATTACACGGTTTCTGTACGGATTTCCTGAGTTAAATATTACAAAGGCTGCATTTAATCGAATCTGGTTTGTTTCATGCGTGTCTAAAGTTATTATATGGAAAAGCAGATGCATACATGTCTTCCAGTCGGAACTTCAACCAGCCGATGTTATTATCTCGACCATTATAAAACGAATGAAGGACCGTATTAAAGCTGACAAGGAAAGATATAATAAGGAGAAGTTTTAGAGGATATGGATAAATAGGGATTCATTTGTTTTCTTGAACCAGGGGAAGCTTTCCTTTAGTTTATAATTATGATTAATGAACTATGGAATGTATGTCTAATATTATTTATGTGCTTTATTCCGGTTCGGCCATTTCTGTGTTCATTCCCTACGAATTATGTGTATTCGCCTGCTTATTAGGTCATAATGACTTAATGAACCTTTATGCAACTGTAAATAAATAAAAGTAACAAACTTATGTAATGTTTTCCATGATTAAGCTGTGGATTAAGTTAAAAATGTTTGTGTTTGTGTTGTGATGTCCTCTCTTATTTATTTGATTTCATATTTCAAATTTGTAAGTAGCATAAATATGCTCATGACTGGAAATACAGTTTTTTCTTCAAAAAACAAAAAAGGGATATTGGAAGATGAAAAATCATCTTGGATGCAAAATTTCATGCACATTATGCTTAGGGTGCTGAATGCTCAGTTTCGTTACATCTGTAATGTCAAATTGAAGAATCTAATTAATCCATGAAACTCCCATACAATTTTTGTAGAATCTCTATGAAAAAGAGGCCGATTATTCCATAGATTCTCTGTGCAGTTTCTACAGAACCTCTATAAAACATCTATAGAGCCCCACTAATTCTCTAAAGAAATTTAGAGTTTCTTGAGAAACCTATAGAACTTCTTTAGAAAAGTAACCCACTTTTCTAAAGAAACTTGATGGGGTTTCTTTAGGGTTTCTAAATAGCTCCTAAAGAACTGTTTATAACAAACTCTATAGGATTTTACAGAGATTATATAGGCTTTTCTTTTAGAAGGACTACATGAATTTCTATAGAAAATCTTATACAGTTTCTACAAAAAAATTTTCTATAGAATTCTAAAGAAGATTTTTGTATGGGTAATGCCAGTTCTTCATCGATGTCAATGTAAGGTTATAATATAAATATACAAATTAATTTATGTATTTGCAAAGTAAACGTATAGACTTAATATACTCACTCTACATAACTTAAAATACCCGCTTCTATGTACTTTTACTTTCTTTCTTTCTATCATTATCTTTATATCCATCCGCCCATCCGTCCATCCGTCCATCCGTCCATCCGTCCATCCATCCATCCTTCCAATAACGTAAATGGTGTGAAGGCCGTGAGGTTGGTCACGTATTGTCCTTCAGTGGACGTAATATCTTCGGGAGGACTTTAGAAAGAGTGTTGTGTGTCACACATTTAGAAGTTTTCGATTTGTACGTTCACCAAGTTGACTGCTTCAAGATTTTTAGGTAGTGCACAAATTAATTTTGGTGCAGATATATGGTCCAGATAAGGGATGAATATAAATCCCCAAACGGCACTTATATGAACTTACCATATATGCACCATATCTGTCCCATATAATATTTGATCCATAGCGAATTTCATATGGGCCATATATTCCTTTAGTTTAATCAAGTTATATCTGCCATGTTTTGTTAAAGACTGATACAAACACAACTGATAAAATTTCCATGGGCACCATTTGATAAAACCAGAAAGAGGGCCATTAAACTCTATGTAACTAGCTGAGTAGCTACGTTTGAGTTTGAGTTAAGAAGGGATATTGCGTCCACAAACTTGCTGTCTGCTTTCTCTGCTATCATTCTTTGTAATCAATATATTGAAGTAAAGGGCACCGTACTTTAACTCTTTCAGAGAAGAGTATCATAAAACAATGTAATCTCCAGACAAGATAGTAAACACATTAAGGGCCTATATAACTTTTAACCGAACAAACATAGCACTAATTCCTAAGGCTCTATAGTTCAAAAATGAATGATGAATTTGAACTGCATGCCAATATATCCGGCAGACACAGTACACGCTCTTGTTATGCTGATATACGTTTTTGTGTAAGTTTTATGTGCATTAGGTTGCTTTTTATACGGAGCCCGGTGACGGACACGGTCTGAGGCTCCGACTGTTGGAAAATTTCCCCCTTCTCAATCCACAAAACAGATCTACCCCCCTGATAGTGCTTGGGGCTCAGCATAACCAATGGAGTAGGGAAAACGAACCAGTGATCCACAAAAGGAAAAAAGATCCGATTTGTGGATTGGGGAGGCAAAATTTTCCAACAGCCAGTCAAACTTGGATTGTGTTCTTGACCGAAAAATTGGTTTTATCAGTTTATAAGCAATCCGCCCATTCTAACGATAGCGCCCACTCTAACCGCTGAGCCATGAAGCCAAGTTGGTTTGGCCTTTGTTCAAATAACAGAAGAAGCAACTCGCATTTCACCTCCTGAGCAGGCGCCTAATTTTTGGAACAGCACTAGTTCTCGTTTGACGCAAGCCCAACCAGAGATCAAAGTTGATGCTATCCAGCTAAACACATGAATTGTTTATTCGCCAGCGGACCTCCGAAGAGATACAGAAACCTGTGGGAGCAGAGGTGAAGTGAAAATAAACGCTGACGACAACTGCGTGGAATATATAAATCAAAATTGGTAAAGCTATATATATATATATAGCTATATAAATATATGTTTATATATATATGTATACTACTAGATTGAACATTAGGGGGAAATTTGTATATTTTAATACGTTTAGGCGAAATGAAAAACAATAAAATACATAACTGCATATTTCGCCTTTAAGGAAAAACATATACATGTACGTTAATTCAATGGTCCATTAGTTGTACGTGTTAACAGACAGGCGTCCGTGATTTGGTCAACATTGAAGTAATTAGGTATATTACGTACCCCCATATGTATTTTACAATACCCAACGTATTCCCATTGAAACAGTGTGTGAACGTAAAGGGGAACGTAAATTTTCCCCCTAACGGTAATTTCATTGTTATATCTGCTTGCACATGGGGCGAAAAAATAACAATAAAATACATAAGAAAAAAATTCGCCCTAACGTTAAAATATATAAACAACGTTATTTCAATGGTCAGCCATCCGTTCGTGTGAACAGCTAGGTGTCCGTAAATTTGACTTTGAAGTAATTGAATCTTCTTTGTAAATCTAGGAGAGCGCCCTTGTCCGTTTACGTATTCCTACTGAAAAAGTGTGTAGAAACATTAAGGCCAAAAGCATTGTTACGTTGGGTCCGAAAGTATTTGGAGACGGCGTGATTGGTCTAACGGTAAAGCATCCGCCTCTCACGCGGAAGGTCCGTGTCCGCTTTCCAGGTCGAGTCATACCCTAAAAAAAGGACCTACGGCCGTTGTGCGTGGTGTACCGCATAAGCAATGGAGTAGGAAAAACAAGCCAGTGAGCCACAACTAGAAAAAAAGCCTCTCCCGCTCGATTTGAACTAACTGACTGACTGACTGACTGACTGACTGACTGACTGACTGACTGACTGACTGACTGACTGACTGGCTGACTGACTGACTGACTGACTAACTAACTAACTTACTAGGGTTGCAAATATGACAACTTTACCTGCTCATATCTTGAGAATCTCATAACGGTGTTCATTCCAAATTTTCCGGAAATGCTTAGGATATGTACCCCTCTAACATATCCAAACTTAGTGTGACCTGTAACCCCTCTTTATTATCTCAACTAAATCATATGGCATAACGCGGCATAAAGTGGTTCATACATAAAACGTGATGCACCTTATCATGAGAGTAAAGAAGGAACGCTTTGGTTCACAAACACAGTGTGTGGTAGAATTCACAGAAAAGCAAACAACATTGAACTGAATGTTACTTTAGTTTTCGGAGTGCAGTTGTGCAAAGCTTTAATTCCTCGAGTCGACAACTATTACATACTGAAGCGAGGCATGTCAATGATCTCTTGCAAATTTGTGTGATAAATTAGTAAGATCTGTATTTTTTTTTTTATTAATTAACCTACTATCAAAGACCACATCAGTTCTTTCGTCGGTAGCAGAGATGGAATGTTAAAATTCTGGGTATAACAATTCCATTGGACGAGATAACTTTATGTTTCATGTATCGACGGATTCAGCTACAAATCAAAGAATATGTTAGGAAAAATGGTGGAGAAAATTATGAAACTCGTAGGACGATTTTTGTCAGGAGTAAATAAACAGATGTACGTGATTGTTTTAACTATATGTTTAATTGAAATTGGATTCTGGATCAATTATCAGGAACCCACAAGACCGTATTCGTCAATCGATACTCAGTCGCATGTTGAATTGCATGTCCTAATCAAAGGAGAAGAGGACGTGATTGACAGGTAATATATACACTTTAAAATTAAAAGAGCGAAGTAAATAATCCTATAATAGAATGAGTGTAAAGAAGTGTGAATTTACTCTATTTGAGTGTTAATTCACTCTAAGAAGAGTTGAATTCGATCCACTAAGAGTGACAATTCACTCACAATTGCCTGCAATGATCAATCTTCACTGTAGGTACCGCACCAAGAGTGATCGCTCTTTTGGTCTGAATTTCACTAATCTTGGAGTGGAGTGACAGTGCAATGAAGTGAATTCACAGTAACTTTCCTCTAGAGAGTGACTCAGTTCACACGTTTGATTGTAGAGTGTAGAAGACGTATATTAAAATATCATATAATGGATATTCTACCATCTGCAGTACCATCATTACCATTTAGTGGCAATAACGTGATGATGTAGAAAGTTATATTAAAAGCAACACCTTGTACCAGCATGTACAACCTATTGTACGATAGGTTTGCGCGGATCGTGCAAGAAATGTTTGGCCTTATTCGTCCTCCAGATGGCCGAAAATGGCAATCCCAAGCGTTCTAAGCTGCATTGATCTAGTCTTTAATTATGGTTCTCATCTCTGCGATTTCTTAATTAAACAAAAATCAATTCACTAAAAATGGTAATATATATATATATTTATATATATATATATAAATATATAAGGAAAAATGGAAAACAGAGTGTGCATATAGATCCAACGAATGATTTATTGAAACAGAAATTTTCGCCGCCTCCTGGCGGCTTTGTCAACTGTGTTAACACACACACACACACACACACACATATATATATATATATATATATATATATATATATATGACGGAGAAACTGTAAAACAATGGTGCTACACAATTGAAAGGCTGGATCTCCGAGGAGATACAAATAGCGGAAGGCTAGAATTTAGACAAATTAAACAGCCAGAAGGTTTGAAGTAGAGCTTTCGAGGAATACTACCTATTTATCAATACTTGGTCAATATATATATATATATATATATATATATATATATATATATATATATATATATATATATATATATATATATATATATATATATATATATATATATATATATATATATATATATATATATATATATATAGGTCGAAAAGAGGTAGTAAAAAGTGCTTAAAAGTTTGCGGAAAACTCCACGACGTTTCGGGTATAAACCCTTCATCAGGTGGCAAAAACCAAACTGAACAACCAACAGTAACAATTGGACACGACAAACATCAAATCCGAAGCGATCGCTGTGAAAACAGAACCGAACGAAAGTGACTGTCAGAAAACATGAGTGCGAAGGATGAAACACCAATCAAAAAAAAAAAAAAGAAAAAAGAAAAAAAAAGAAAGAGCGTCCTGGATGAGAAAAGTGCACGTACAAATCGAACACGGTCGGAAAAAGGGGGAAAAGTAGACAAAAACTAGGTCCGGAAAAAATAATAATTAGGGCTACGCAGTAAAAAAATGAGCACGAACGGGTAAGTGTAAAAGGAGTAAAAACTGGCTCAAAAAGGGGTGAATATTACAAAAGGTCAATTCTAACGTTAAGGCCGTGTGGAGCGAGTGTACCTAGCCTCATGATCAGTCGGTTTTCAGCACTAAGGCGGTCACGATCGGAGCCTCGGCACATTACAGCTGCCGTAACAGTTAAATGCTGTATAGAACAAGGTGAAGGGGGATTAAAATGTGCAGCCACCGGGTATCCATGGAGATTCTGTTTGATGGACCTAAGGTGCTCGGTGACTCGATCCGATATATATATATATCAGATGATCTGAACAACTACAGGGGTGAACACACCTTTATTCCACTTCTTTTCTCACCAAGGGGTTGAGTTCCCAAGCCCCTGACTACACATCCACTGGTACGACCGCGTTCCACATTCCACCAGGATGAAAAGAATAAGAACCATCAAGAAGAATCCAGTTTAGAATCATGATGAATGAATGCGATTTCAACATATGTGCCCATTAGATTGTTAAAACTTATACTGTACTAGTGTCTTAGTTGTAATTTATTAGGAGTTCCTTTAAAACGTGCAATAAGCGGATATTTCCATTCAAGTGGATAGAGTTACATACTCTATTAAATTTACACTAGGTTAAAAAAGTACCAGAAAAGACGTTAACTTTATTTAGAAGAAAATGTATAATTTTCACAGCCTGACAAATATTTGGTTGTGTATCTCGACATTCATATCAAGGTTTCATGCAGCAGGCAGTGTTGTAGTCCTCGAGAGCGGTCTAGGTCTCGATATCGGGTTTTCCAGGTCTCAACACCCTGGGGTTTCGGTCTTGGGCCATTGTGGTCTCGGAAAACCGGCCACGCACTTGTCGTTGTTAAATTTTTTGAAGAAAATAAATAATTTTTACAGTAAAATATTGGGCTCTTACATTTTAAGATCACAGACAGCTTTATTTGTTCATTTGTTGAGTGAGGTGCTTGTTGCCCATTGCCATTTTATGATGAATATCAATAAATTGTACCTCACCACAGCTTACTTTGATAAACTCATAGTTTATATTTAAAAAGGTTAATGGCTTTGAAAGTAGGCTAATTCATTGAGGGAAAAATATTTGGTGTAATGAGTCAAGCGCTACTATATGGGCTTAACTTTCTTCTGTGAAGTGGTGAGTGGGTCCTTACCTGGTCAATAACAAGTAATGTATACGTGCATTGGACTATCACACAGGTTAGGTTTCTTTGGTTAATGAGAAGTAGCAGTCCGGTGTTCAACTGCATTGTGTATTCACTGTGTGTAATGTTCCCCTTTTAAGTCTTTGTTCCATACTATTCACTTCTGGCTATTATGGATTTCACTCAATCTGCCTGATGACCCTTAAAGGGATATTCTGTTGGCTTTTCACCCGGAACTTGTTAGAAAAGCAAAAATACTCTAAGCAAGGTCCCTCAAACCCTGTCACAATACACTTTTCCTAATTCAAGATATCTCACTTTGAAGATTGGTTATTTTTCGTTAGAAATAAGCCTACCTCTGCTTTTCAACAAAGCTACAGAAATTTTTGTAATGTGGACACTTTGTGTTAGATTCCATTGTTTTTCTTTACAACTGAACATCCTGTTTTCCCTTGATATTTGATACCGTTGGATCATTTAAGTATCTTTTCCTGTATACCTAGCATTACTCTTCAGCATAAGTAGAGTATACAACAAGTATTGCTGCTTAATATTACCATGCTCGTAAAATTGGCTGAACTCGAGTGAAAAGTGCAATTTTAACATGGAAGGTATAATACAGTTTCTTGGCGCGTGAAGATCTATGTTAAGTTAGATATGGTGTTTAACGTCCCAGTTTCCAAACAATTGGTCCAAGTCGAGCCGGCCACGACCCTTTTTCCAGCTATGGTGCACTGGCTTGTTTTCCGAGTTTTAAAAAATTAAATAATTGGCGTAACTTTACAGAGTGTGAGATGCTATAGTAAATAATTGAAGAAGGTAGAAGGTAGCACAGTTGTACAAAGGAAGGAAACAGAATTACTGAATTACTTGAAGAAACTGTACCCTGATAAATAAGAAAAATCTCTATTAAGACCTTGCCTGTGGCTATTAAGACGTAAAATTAGTTTGAGTTCGTGGCGCGAACGGTCTTCACTGCATCGGAACCTACCGAGGGCAATGGTAAACCTCAAGTCGTCACCTGTGTGGCCGCTACTCTGGAAATGTTCCGCAACTGGGAATCCGTTGAAATTCTCGTTACGAATGCTTTGTAATTTAATATTACTTGTAATATACAATTAAATGCTTTATTTTTAAGTAGATTTGAACAGTTTTTATTTGTCAGTAAGACAGTTTTATTTCTTGAAAATATCTCACTCACTCGCATCTTGTCGCTTTGACAAACTGTTTAGTTACCGTGGAGTTTTGAATATGTACATACGCTTCTATTCAAACAACGAAATGATGAACGCATACTACAATTTTAGATTGTCTCGTCACTTTACAATATTTTGGCTAATCAAGCTTGCCATGGTCATGATTTGCGCGCTTTATATTAATTATTATGTGAGAACGTGCGTTCTTTGTAGCTGCGTACTTTTCTATCATCATCATTATGACGTCACTTTACAACTTTTCAAACTTATTTTAATATTACGCGGTATTGTACGCATTTAACTCTAACTTGTTGGTATGTAACGGTTGATTTCCATAACACAGTTGACAAAGCCGCCAGGAGGCGGCGAAAATTTCTGTTTCAATAAATCATTCGTTGGATCTACATGCACACTCTGTTTTCCATTTATCCTTATATATATATATATATGTATATATATATATATATATATATATATATATATATATATATATATATATATATATATATATATATATATATATATATATATATATATATATATATATATATATATATATAACCGTAATAGTAAAAATTAGTTAGTAATGTCAACCAGGCAATGGTAAAGTGCTCAACCCTGTGAAGGGAGCTGTAATATTGAAACGGTTGCAATAAGTTCTTACAACATAGCTTTACAGAACTGTTTCGTAAGGGCCAATAATGTAGGTCCTCACTCCTCAGAGGCCTGAAGTAGAAAGATGTCAATAACGTTAGATACGTATATGTTCGCTGCCTTTGAACGTGTCCGTTTTTAAGCACGTGTTCGTTCCGTGTTCGATGTGAACAGGCACGAACGGTGTACAGCGAGCCAAGATACATTACCTATTGGAATAATTACACAGTTGATGTTTGTTCCTGTGTCTACAAGAGCTTACCAGTTCGTTTCTTTTATTTAGAGTTGCTAAGGAAGGTTTGAGTATAATGAAGAACTTTTCCTTCAGACAGAGATGACAAGTTTTAGATGAAGTGGAGTATGCTCGAGCTTTATTCATTAGTTTCCATTTTACGGAGTGTTCTACATTTGTATCCTTTAGTTTCCAGATGTATTCACTGAGTGCAGTTGCGTGTCTTTTGTTTTTGTGTTTAAAGCTAGAATTGTGGGCAATGTATCTTGTTTTGAATGTGTTCTCTGTTAGACCAATGTATGTTTCTTCGTTGTTGTTGTCGTGGCGTGTTACAGTTGCTTGGTACACAATGTTGTTCGTGAGGCAGTTGCCTTCCAACGGGCACTCACTTTGCTTTCTGCAATTGCAGTTGCTTCGCGTTGCTGGTTGTACTTCCTGTTTCGCCAGTTTGTATTTGTTGTGCGCTGATATAATTTGGTCTATGTTTGCCATGCAGCTGTAACTCAGTTTCACCGTGTTCCTGTTGAGTAAAGTATGTAGTTTGTGCCCAGGTGGGAAGCAGCTGTCCAAAAGGTTAAAGAATTTCTTGCCAATGTTGGTTGTGACACTGTCACTAAACGGGGGGTTGAACCAGGTTATGCTCTTATTTCGTTTTCGTTTCGGGGCTCCCTTGAAATGACTGGTGCTAGGAGGTTGGGTTTCGTACTTTAGGTTGTATCCATAGCCACTTCTTTGTAATGCTTCCTTGTATACGGTGATGATGCGTTGAATGTGTTTTCGTCGGAAGAAATGTTGGATAGTCTCCTGTTGATGCTTTCTGGGATGTTCTTTATGATAAGTGGGGGGTGGTTGCTCTGTTTGTGCACATAGAGAGGGGTGTTGTTTGGCTTCATGTATGGCTTGTATGTGCTTGTGCTAAGATCAAGGGAAAGGTCTAAGAAGTTCACTATTTTTTTGTTTGCTTCAATTTCTATTTTAAGATTGTTATTTGAGAATATCTTGCATATTTCTTTCTTTATTTTTTCTGTTTGACTTGGTGTTGCTTTGCAAACAGCCAAACCGTCGTCTCTGTATAGGCCAACATTCATGTTAATGTGCTGAAGTTGTGATAGGAGGTACAGTCCTATTAGTTCACAAGTTTCAGCACCGTCGAAACTACCCATGGTGACATCGAATAAAGATTCGGTACGCTTGCACCATTGTGTTTCAACGTTGAACAGCATAGTTTTCTTTGTGTGGAAGATAATATGCCTTTCGAATGATGGTATGTCTGTGTAGTTTGATGCAAAGTCTAAAGCCTCGTTGAGGAGGTCGGTAGTAATTGAGGGGTAAAACTCACAAACGTCAAAAGCAATAAACGATTCCCTGCTCCACCCAGGACTCGAACAAACGCAACCTCAGAACCCTTTAGCCGGGTTGGGAGGTTGCGTTTGTTCGAGTCCTGGGTGGAGCACAGTTTTTCCATCATCTTTCGGTAGTAACGTCTTTCATAATAAGGCCATCTGTGGGAAGAGACGATAGGTCTGCCAGGGTTGTTGGCTTTGTGGATTTTGGGAAGCAGGTAGAAGTTAGAAATCTGTGGGCAAGGGGGAAGTAGAGAAGTAGCGTTTTGGGGAAGTTGTTTATTGTCCATGAGTTGGGTCAAAGTGTTTTTAACTAACTTTTGGCACTCAGGAGTGGGGTCAGCGGGAAGTTCTAAATAAGCACTTTGGTCGGATAGCTGTTTGTTGGCCTCAGCAATGTACAGGTCCTTCCGCCAAACCACAACAGCACCACCCTTGTCAGCTGGTTTAATAATGATACCCCTGTTACTTTTAAGGGATAAAATGGCATCTCGTTCTTCAGATCGAAGGTTACGCAGTGAGGTCATTTTAGGGGGAAGGAGATCGTTGACATCTATATTGATGGTATTGATTACATTGTCAAAGGTGGGATTTTCTCGTGGCTTGGGCGTCCAGGAGGAACGGACAGGGTTGGCAGGGTTGGGAACTTCCTCTGAGGGGGTGTCATCCTGATGGTCTGTTATCCCGAAATGGTAGCGAAGGCGGAGTTTCCTGCAGAAAGACGAAACGTCTCTGCGTATGGAAAACTCATCAGGAAGGGGGTTCAGTGGAACAAAGTTGAGACCTTTGGCTAAAACTGAGCGCTCGCAGGAAGAAAGTTCCAGATCGGGCCTGTTGCCCAAATCCCCGTCCACCGAATTCGAACCTAACAATATTAACCAGCCAGACACCAAGCTTGTAGTCACCATTCCCCCCGATCTGGAACTCTCTTCCTCCGAGCGCTCAGTTTTATTTATTAATTTTGTCCAAAAAAGACAACAAAGTTGGAAACCTCTTGAAATATCATCTTAGAGTGTCAGTTCGTAGGAATTAGACAGAAATCATTAGGTAGCAACAACGATTCAGTGGTCGTGCAATCATTCTCAGGTTTGCCACCAATATATTTATGAAGGAAGTGCAGATTTTCAGTATTCCCCCAATTGTTCAATTTGTTCCAAAGGAAACCCGAGAATCCAAAACCTCCTGCAATACAAGCTCCATATCTTCATATATTTGTTTAAAATGGGTAAATACGTCCCTGATACAGTGGTGTTTACATTTGACAGAAAATATTGACACTTAGCTACTACTTACAAGCCCAAGACATGCCATTCCCAGCTGTCTGAGGAGTGGCGATTTTTCAACATTTTCTGTACGCTCGGCTCCAACTGAAGATAGTGTTTTGAGCAAGAATTCTTATTCTAGGCAGGGAACCATTGGTCTACTCAAATGCTCTCATACTCACCTATGATCACATAACTTTCAAACCTGTCAGTTGAGTAGTCTGGTGAATGTTTTAGTGATTGAAGTGTCAAAATGTTTTCAATGTTCAACTTTGCAGAACAGTGGTTTAGCTATAGGCGATTTCTGCCGGCTCTAAAAAGGGAAAAATTCGTAAATTTGCCTTTTGAGACAACAGTGAACTACAGTGCCGGTTTCCCTACTTTTCCTCATAAAATTCCGAATTCTTCTTAATAAAATCTCCATATTTGTAATTATTAGTTTTTAAAAGGCAAAATTTTTCCGCGCGCTTGGCGCGCCTTATACCGCAACAATTAAGGCAGTAAGTGGTCGCTCATAAAGCAGTCATTGTTAAGCCAATCCGCGCCGCTAGAGTGCCGTTTCTCTAAAATTTTCTTAAATGGAGGCTTTTAATATTTAATGTGTATTTTGTCTAAAAAGGCAGCAAAGTTCTGGAAGCTTTTAGAATGTCGCCAAAAAGTCTCAATCTGCACTCCTTATAGATAACATTATCTTGGTACCAACAACGATCTTCAGTCTACATGCTATCTCAGATCAGGGAGGTGTTAGGATATATGCTAATGGGAAACTAAGACTCTTTGATAGTTCGACGGAAATTCAAATTTTCTAACAGGAAACTCTAAATCTAATATTTTCTGCAATACAAGCTCCATACTCATTAAATTGTAATATTACGCTCCTAATACAGTTGTGCAAAAAACAGATTTTTTTATTAAAAAAATTTCTTGCTCGTAGAAAAAATAGCATAAAAGATAAACGCTTTGGTCAAAAGGGTAGGGTGAAGTGCATGGTCCAAATTTGTTCCACCCCTGACTTTCATATTGCTATTGAAACACTTAAAATATTATAGAAGATACTTTAAAGAGAAGTGAGGAGAAAATTGTGAGATTTAGGTGTTGCTTCAAAATAATTTTGGGAAAACTTCTCTTGCCCTTTAAGTATTACCTTCACGTAGAATAGAATACTAAACACTACAGAATGCCAAAAACAAAAAGTCTCAATGATGCGTTTTAAAGGTATGTTCAAAGAGTGTTTGCACCAGTAATTATTATCACAAATGGCATTTTACCTTTCATTTTCTTTGTGCCATTAAAAGTACCATAGAACGCCAGCAATAAAGTCCATCTTGTGTGTCCAGTTTTAATATTGTACTGATGTACTGCGGTATATGACTTCTGCAAGATCCAAAGTTTTTTGTATCAAATATTATCAATCAATAAGAAACTCTCTGTTTTAGTTACACGTTTTAGATCCGGAAATACTTAGTTGATTTACTTTATACATGACACGGTGGCGAGCTGGGGGGGGGGGGGGGGCAAACCCCCATGACCCAACCTTGCAATGCAAAAAACACCTAAAATAGCGGTTTTTCTCTCCTATCCTTATACTGTTCCCTCATGCAGGTAGTGCCCCAAATCCCCATGGCACAATCCTGGCTACGCGCCTGACATAACATATACTAAACTATGTAATGAATGTCAAAACAGTGTTTGTAATATTGGATAAAAGCTCAAGAAACGAAAAAGAGATATGCGGGAATGACAGAGAGTGAGCAAATACTGAATTAAGAGATCTTTTTTAAGAAGTTGGATCTTCGCCAAATGATCAGGCGTAACGTACCTAGTTGTGTATTTCTGTATGTAGGCTAACTCCAGCAAAATGTCAAAACCATTGTTGGCAATAAGAGAGTTCCGTTATTAGGTTTGGTGGCGATGCAGCATGCGCACAACCTCTCAATCGTTGGGATAAACAAACCAATCCCACCTACAACAGGTATTCCAAAATGTGAGTTTACATGAAAATTTTGTGAAATCGTTCAAGTTCTTTCCATTCATAACAAAATGACATAAGCAGTACATTGTGTTTAATTGTCGTTTCGATGTGAAAATTTGCATAATAATATGCGGTATTGCGGGGTTGAGACCCCTGTTTTCGTTGGAGTTGGCTAGACACTTAAGTAGTGTTGTATGCACGCCGTACGCTACGTGCTGGGCTTCGTTTGTGTATCTCACGCTGTGCCACACAATTCCGTGCGGCAAAGCCTATTACAGAACTCGCTTATATGAAACCATTACTGCAAACTTCTGTCTTTTTCACGCCGCTTGCAAGATCGTGGCTCAGGTCGAGTTATACCGAAGATTTTTAATACGAATCTTACTACGGTTGTGCGCGATGCTCGCCATGGGCAATGGAAAAGCTAAAACAACCCAGTACCTCCCACTAGGAAAACACCATGGGTTCCGCTGAGATTAAACAAGAAGGTTATACAACGTTGAGGAGTAAAACCATATCTAAGTGCTCCTTCTTTTGTTTGTCTTCTAGCAACCTTACGAATCAGGTGTGGAATTTTGAAGACATAGTCTCGGAGAAGATTTACTTATATGAAAAACTCTTGAAGAAGGAACATGCTTTCAACAGAACTAATGTAAAAATGAAACAAGACAAATGACTAATGTTGTCTTAGAGGATAGGCGTGTAGGAACAGAAACATATTGGTCGCTGAGCTAAATGCAAACAATACCATCTAAGAAAAGCCGCCATGAGATGGCGTGAAGCGTACAAGAGAGTGTTGGAATTAAAAATAAAACAATGTAGGTCCAGCTATAGGTTTGGAAACAAACATAGTTGCAAAAAGGTATTCGGATTTTTCTTTTAAGTCCAACTTAATCGTCTTCTAAATACGAGTCAATGAAAGATGAATGCATGAAATGAAGTTCGCACCATACGTCATACTATTGATTGAACACACTCAGGTCTACCCTATAATTATGGTTGTTTTGCCGAACCTGTGACGACAATGTTGTATTTTCGAAACTGTATACCGGATCAAGGCACTCATAAGGGAGCTTATTACATCCATCCATCCATCCATCCATCCACACAAAACCGCCTGCTTAAGATATAATATGCTTACATAGCCTACGATCCACGGGACAGCGACGGAATTTTTACCAACTTGAAATAAGCTGTTCATCAAAACTTATCCACATTTACGATTGAGCTATCGGAGATGACTTAATCGCCCAATAATTTTCGAGGAATCTTTCGAATTTATTGCCCACTGGCTAATGATAAAAATAAAAATTTTATTGTTACGATTATGAATGCAAGACTCGTAGGTATACTAGAAACCAGAGTTAAAGTGACTCATGGCTCGATTCAGCAGTGTTCAAATGGAAAATGACTGGAGAAATTGTATCATGATTTAGCGTAATGAAAAAAGTATCGTGACTCGTGTCACTGACTCGACTCGAGTCACATTACATGTAGCCAATGTCTAAACTCGACTGTAAAATTGGCTGGTTACAACTCTGCTAAGCAGGAACCTACACAAAACGACTATACTTTCAAAAATACAAGAGAAAAACATGAACCGTAGATCCTCCTTTAGTACTCATCCTTTATATAAGGGTATTTTACAAGGTGCAATGTACGGAATTTTCACTAAAATCGGTTCTTCCCTTCTTCAACTTCTGCATTCATCAATATCCTAATAATATCAGATGGAGTCATCAATATCATCATAAAAGACAGGTGGGAATCACGTATGCCTACATAACGTAAACAGAATGTTATGTTGGGATCTTTATTCTCCCTTTGCAAAGGGAATTTCAAGGATGACTTTTCATAAAGAAATTTCCTAACAGTCTTTCAAGAGTCCTAATTCCTAACCTAATCACTAAACCTAACAAAGAATACACTCGATTAAATACAATGGCAATAGCCAATCAAGAGACATCTTGTTAAACAGTGCCCATCAGTCAAAATTTCTACAACAAGAACATTATAAGGTAAGATATGCCAAGTAGCAACGTACAAGGCTGGCAAAAGATTATTTGCCTTTTATGGCTCAACTATGGAATATTTTTTCCTGGTGCTGCTGCTAATATGTTAAAAAAAATCTAGGTGGTTTTAGAAATCTTCTAGTTAGAGAGTATTACGGCCCGGTTTCCAACCTACTGGTTCAAGTCGAGCCGGCCAGGGCCCTTTTTCCAGTTGTGGCTCACTGGTTTGTTTTCCCTACTTCATTGCTTATGCGGAGCATCACACACAACGGCAGTGAGTTTCATTTTAAGAGTCTTTGGTATGACCGACCTGGAAATAGAACCCGGGCCGTGAGGGGGGATGCTCTGACCGTTAGATACAAACACGAGATCTTGAAATCTTCTAAGCTAGTTGGATGGAAACTGTGCGGTAAAACTCCATCTTACCTAACCTAACCTTAAGGAGGTATATGTGATGTTCACCGACCTAGGTAATATTCATACCCTTGCCCTTTACCTGCTTTGGAATTTTATATATCAGTTTGTAACAAGAGTTAGCGAACACTGTATGGAGTTGCAATGAAATGATTTCATGGTTTATTTGTTTCACATCTATTACAAAGAAACGAATTCCAGCTCAGCATGGGAAATCATCTTCACAACTACATGATTATCGATCAAGAAAACACACACAAAGATTTCATCTTCAAATTTGGTACCAGAAAGAATTCCCCGACAGTTACAATAACCGAAGAAATACGCAAGTTATTACCACATGTAAGCTTTTTAAATATATTTTGCATATAGTTTAGTTGATTGATCAACTGCTCTTTAGATCTAGAACTATTTTTTACTCAAAACTATTATGCCGCGTTCCATTGAGATTGTTAAGTCGTAAAGTGGCGCATTTTCACCAGTTCACCATTTGTGAGAAGCGTTCCATTGATAAAAACGGATGGCTAAACACCCTATTGAACAGTGGTAATTAACCTGTACGTTTGACGTATACGTAAAATGAGGCTATTCGACGTACAGACAAATCGCTCACAAAAATTACGGGAAAACGGTCTCTATGAATAATATTCAACTAATATATGAATCACAGAAATAAGATCTTGTTGTTCGCATTTTCAACTTACACCGATCATGGAAGTTCCATGCACCGATTTGGCATCAATTTTTCGCTACATTTGGTATTTTAAACTAGAGCTGCTTAAAAATCACCGGTTCATCGCACCATTTCCCCAGTTCACCACTCCACGAGTTGCAATGGAACCCTTCTCATCTCACGTGTTCACAAATTTACAAGCTCAACGGAACGCCATATTAGATCGACGGGTGATACGTCACTTCCGTCATTTTCCCATGACAACAATGTGTTCGAGTGAAAAAAATATTTGGCAGACGGCGAGTGCAGCGAATGTATTCATAGCAGTATGGCACGTAAACGTTTCTCACGGTTACCCTGCAATAAGCACTTGCTTCACCCCAAAGTTGGCAGGATATCGAAAATACCCGGATGACCGACCGAGCCCATAAACAATGTGTAGAGTGATTATCATTCAATATTTGGGGAAACTTCCAGAAATGCTGAGGTCGATTAGTTTTACTGTTACCCGTTTCCAGTCAGTGGCCTGTAGATAGAGCAGGATAGTGGGAATTAGATCCCAATAGTGCGTACGTATATATGTGATTCCATGCATGAAGACCTTTCAGCCATTTTTGCAGGAAGCAAAAAGTCAAGTGGTATACGCGTACTTGTGTACAAACTATGTGGCAGAAGTTCTTTCGGCTGAAAAACATGGCTGAAAAGTTTTGAAAAAAATCATTTGCACTCGGATTTTCAGACTGCACTGTCTTCTGAAAAATATACTATTTCATAGAGACTGCCCACGGAAACATTTTGTCATTTTGTCAACATATGTCTATGTAAAATTTACAAACGTAACGACATTTCCGGAAAATATGTAGTAAGGTTTCATCTTTTCGTCCACAAAAATTGCACTATTTTCTATTGAAATTCTTCCCCTTGAAAGGGGGGTTGTGACTTGATCGATATCGTTATGATTTTTAAAGAGAGCAAATCACAAAAAAAAAAAAAAAAAAAAAAAAAAAAAAAAAAAATTACCTTGTGTCTCAGCTGCTACGGCCCAGACAATACCCAGGGGTCTACCTTACTGCTAAAAGTATCAAGAAATAATAATCGTTTGTAATTATTATTCCTAACACTTTTTTCGTTAATTTTTGGAACATGAAGTGCCTAATTAATACGTCTGTTGTCCAAAATAACAAGAAATCGTCTGGTTGGTCTGGAAATTTTTTACCCTTTCCCGCATTATCGATTTAAATTCTCGTGCATAACTTCACAAAATCTGAACCGATTTCTATATGTTTTTCATTTGGTAGCTAATTTAGCAACTTAATTCGATTCTAGACACATTACACATGGACAAACAAATCAATCCTTAAGAATCTTTTGAAGTTGGATATCCAGCATATTAAGGTTCACCTCAAAAATACGTCACTGCACTCTGCTGGATTTCGCAATCAAGGTAAAACATAAATATTTGCCGTTCAAGTAGCAGAAATCTCTAATGTGTTTTATCTATTGAATCCAATGGATTTAGGACTTCCATCGATTACGTAATGTTCCAATGGTATATCATGTTTATATCACATATCCACCTGCATCACCAACTACAGTAACACCAGAAAGCATGGGCTAAAAGGTTTCGTGATTTGTGAAATAAGTATGCGCACTATTTGGCGTGCAGCGTTACCAAACACGAAAATCGCACGATAACAGTATTGAATGAAGCCATGCATTCATGTTTGTAAACAAAGGGGGTTACCGTCACAGCAATTTTGATGAGGTGCGTCTACATTTTCGTGTCATTAAATGGAGATTAAATTCTTCCACATTCTAGGTGCAATCGCAAGATCTCTGGCCTCGCAAAATCCAACATGCACGTACATGTTCCGGTGCATGTACGTACATGTTCCGGTGAATGTACTTTGCCAGCCCGTAACGTAACCATGAATGGTTTAATCATGATACTCGGTTTTAAACGATTGTATCAGAAGATATGTTACGTATCCTAGTGCAGCAGTGGCGTAGCCACGGAGATGGGAGTTAGACTTTTCCCTCACGTCGTGCCCGAACCCCCCATGACACCACCCCTACCCCATGACACAATCCTGGCTACCCGCCTTACTTGTAGTATTTTAGTAGTATCTCACGTTTTAGTTACAGACCACAAAACCTGTGGTTGAGGGACTTCAGTGTAAGTGTTCCTTCCACTCGAAAAAGTGATTATGTCAGCATGTGTTGTGTGGGGTTTTGAAGTCCAACAAATCAAACTTACAGGTCCTAGTTAGGCCACTTCTTGTGTGAGTAAGTTTTCCAAGCAAATGTCACATTAGCTTAACTTAAGTGTTTACCCCGGTGACAGGACTCTATCGCAACGTAATGAAGAATCTTTCCACGTCACGTTTCACTACTTTGCTGAATTTTCCTCCTTACTAGAGATCAACTTTCAAGACCCTTCCACGATGTAGCGTCGTTGGCAACAGCGGATCAATTTTGAGCAGTAAATGTGGTAATCATATAGATGACGCAGATTTTGTTTTCAGGTAAGATAGATACACTTAAAAATATTCCACAAAAGGACTGTTCATTGGTTATTTGGGAAGATTCTTTAAAACGTCTCATCGAGTTGGTTTATTATATTCACCAAATCTTCAAAACATGTTTAGCTTCCTTCACATACCAATGACAAGAGCTCAAAGTTAGACAATCCCCATATCCGACAAACAAATAATGTTTTGTGAGTAAGTACTTTACGGTTCAAATAGGCTTTCGAAAATACCGCGTGACCAAAGATTTTTTTTCAAATTTTGCACAAAATCGTACAAGCCATGACACCATAATATTCAAAATTTCCACTTTTCCTTAACTGTTGGATATGAAACTTGACTCATTATGCAACTATAAGCATTGTCATGTCGTAATTCTTTAACATACTCATTAAATTATCAATGTCAAATCCATGATCCCGTTTTAAAGGGATAACCCTCTCACCTCAAACTTCAATTTTTGTAGAAGTCCACAAAAATTTCTTAACTGGCACAACTCTTTGATTGACAGCAAGTTCAAAGAATGCGGTGTACCGAAGCTCTTTTACAAAGCATGTAATGTACTGGGAGTGTTTTACATACTCACAATAAAGCGATAAACTGAGATTGTGTCTGGATGAGGATGAATTTAGACAGTTGTGGGAGGGGCTTAAAATTAAGTATGTGAGGAGAATGGGAACTGTCTGGGGTGAGAGGATCAGGCCTTTAAAAGGTTAAAACGATTCTCCCTTTTTACCTTTTATGGTATTTGAGGAACTTTTTATGTGTTAAACCTGTATTTATTTTTGCCTGTTAGTTCAATTATTTCAATATTTTTATTCTTTGATCTCTTCTTATACACACGTATTATATTGTCATGTTATTTCCATTTGAGGTTAAAGTTAGGTCAAGTTTAAGAAAAAATAGGTATAAATTTGATTTTCAAAGTCATGTTGTACAACTCATAAATAAGCACAGGTTGGCAAATTTGTAGTTTTCAGTGACGAGATGTGGAGAAAATTTTAATAAAAACTGACAGGAGTAGGATCGGAATCCGATCCGCATTGGCGGATCCAGACGGGGTGTGGGGGGGGGGTGGTGGGTGGGGAGTGGGGTTAGGTGGTGGGGGTATGCCTCCCCCCACCGGGATGGTAAAAATTGAATAGATAGCCAGGCTTATTGTAGCCTAGGCATAATTACATTTAAAAAATACAGTGATATAGTTGTTACATTATTTGACTACTGTATTTTTGTGTCATATCCTTCAACAAAACAAAAAAATAAAAAAATAAAAAAAGGAAAAATGTAAATTATAATGTTTCTATCTTCCGTATCATTTGGTAAATTCCCGTTTTGTTTAGACATTGCGCAATGACGAATGCTTAATCTAGCGTTTTCCGCCAACGGCCGTTGGTAACGCTGTTTGTGACATCGCATGTGTGTCTATGGAGATCGGAACACATGGAGTCCCCTACGGTTTGGTTAATAGTTGTGGCGCAGCAAATTAAATAAATATTAAGGAATGTGCTGATCTAAAAAATGACCAATGAGGAAGCTTCGGAGGGTGAAATTGTCCAAACCTTGAAAATACGGGATGCAGCATACAAGTGGAACTAGGGCGAGGTAGTTTGTCAAGTTCACCGGTAACAGGAAGGGCCCTGGGAATTTAGAACAAAAGGAAGGGAGAGTTGCCCTTAAACAACAAGATGACATTCCTGTTTAAGGTCGTGGAGGGTGAACCATACTACATGACACTACGTACCGTGTAACGGTAATAGAGTACACCCGGATTTCACATTGACCGTGTAGTCGGTTGAAGTAATGATTACCCACACTTTCAAGACCATGTTTCGAAAGCGTGGAAGTTTCATGGTGACTCAAAATATTGAAACATTTAGCACCATGTTGCATCTCTGCCCCCTTTTCTTAGACACCCAGGAGGGGCAGGGGGCTCTGAAAATGAAGAATTCCGAAATTTGCCAAGTGTTAGATCAGTCTAGTGTGTGGTTTTGACAACTCATGAAATAACGAAACTCCCAATCAATTTTCTCAAATAAAAGCTCCATTTTCGTCATTATTTGATTCAAGTAAGCAAAATTTTCCGCGCGCTTCGCGCGCCGCAAAATGAAATTCCTTAGCAGAAGTGCTCTCCCACACCTTCACTTTGGTAAACTTTTCCGAACTCTGGAAGGGACAAAATCGGAAATTAGCTACCCTTGTGACTCCAGATTACCAAGTGACACTGTTAACTGTATACAGTGTTATTTTAATAAATTTTCTTCCATGAAATTTCATACATTCTCCAATATAAGCTCAAAAAATTTCGTCGGAGAGCCTCATTACGTAGACGTTGGATAACATTATGTAGCAACAACGAACTTTGGTGGCTGCCCAACCCCAGATTTGCCGATAAAAAATGTAAATTCTTCAGTTATCCCCAACCGTTCAAATTTCCTTGCAGGAAACCGAGCATCCAAACTTTTCTGCAATGCAAGCTGCTCCATATTTGGAAAGAGGGAAAGATTTCAGCGCGCTCCGCGCGCTGCAAATTGCGCCCCCAGTAGAATTGGTAATCACACTTAAAAATAGGGTGCAATTTGAATGCCTGCCTACCAACCCCATCCTGAACTCTAATAAGCACCAGAGACTGAAAAACATATATATATATATATATATGGTGGCCCTTCGCTCAGTGTACATTTGATGTCCCATCCACATGCAGCACCCACCCCCCACTGCAAATTCCTGGATCCGCCACTGCCAATCCGATTCGTTGTAGTGTGACCGCGACTTTAGGACAACGTTAGAGAGCTTTAGATCTCTGCGCTCGAAACGGCATATACACGAATGATGTCATTCGTTTCTCCATTTATCTTGATATTTATTATCGATTCATTTACAACTTGGACTTTAGTCACCTTTGTAAGACGCTCGAACGTTACTCAACAACGGAAAATTGAGTTTACAGTAACGAATTGTGGGCCATTCATATAGATAGTGCATTTTTCGTTAGTGAATCTGCTATCCCTGTAATGAAATACCAGATTTACAAATTAACCTTTTCTGGTGATAAGACGTTCCGTATTTGCTAAAACCTGAATCAGACTTTGCCTAAAGAAAACCCACATTTGTTGAAAATATGCACGTCTCACAAGACGAAATGTCTTATATCAATACAAAGAGTTATTGCAGAGTAAACGTGACTGCTCATTTTGATATGCCCGTAAGTAGGGGTGTGTTACTAAAGATTCCAAAACGAAGACCAAAGACCGTACGGTCTTAAAATTCTGTACATACTTGTTTGCTTATATGTATTTGAAGGTTGAAATAAAGCGTTCCTTTTCAAAAAAAAAAAAAAAAAGACCGTACGGTCAGGTAAACGTTTTGCTTACTAAAGTGAAGAAGAGTCGTTTTGTGAACGACTGCTTCATGACGAGTAAACCAATAGTTTTGGTCAAGACATTATTTCTTACCAAAGTTCAAAATAGAGGGCGGGCTTTAAACTTGACTATTTTGCAGGGAGATTTGCTTCAGTCATTACTAATACAGAGGTGAGAATTTATGAAGGTAATAGACGGCCTTGACGAAGACTAGTAATCCAATTGAAATAACGGTAATTTACATATTTGTATGGACGCTCTGTAAACAGTGGAGGAACTAGGAAGTTTGGTAAGATAGCGAGAACAAACAATGGCCTGCAGAGGTGTGTGTGTGTGGGGGGGGGGGGGGGAAGGGGTAAGCCTCAGCATAATCTAAGTCGTGGCTTTTCATTTTTTTTTTGTTTTCTTCACTTGAGAGAAATAAACTTCCCATCCTCCTTCCAGAATATAGTTATATTAGAATACGTCCAAATTTTGTACTCATTTCTTTCACAAACTAATTTTAAATTAAGGCGGCCAGTATAATTTGTGATTTGAAAACTCTGCCTTTGCCGAGTATGCTTATTGTTTATCATGAGAATGGTCACTTGAAGAAAAGCGAAATGGAAACTTATTATTAGTACTCGAAGTCTAAAGCCATTGCTATTGGCGTTACAGATTCATTTTATTTAAACGAAAAGGGTTTTTTTTCAAATGATTTGTGTGGGAAACAGCTGTATCAGCTATTTTGGTATTTATTTTATTTACATACCCTTTTATTCATGTTGCTTATTATCCAGGACAGTATAACAAGACTATTTATTATAGCTACAACTATTGCGTCCTTCTCAACATCTTTCATGGGATTGCAATAGTGAAATTGTGAATTTAATTCCACCGTGTGTAAACTGTAAACTTACAGTCGCGCCTTTTTTTCAGAAAAAAATTAACTGAACAAAGTATTATCTTTAGTTGTGCAAGACCGCAGTACGTCAAAATCCTAAAAGGGACGGGTGGGAGGATTTTGGTCCGTGGGAGATCGCCCCTGATCACTTGGAAGTTGGTTTAAACTTATGCCTGGGATCATGTTCCTGTATACGTAGGCGTGGAGGTTACAACTTAACTAATAAAGCCTAATGCTAACATCTGACGGTTTGAGCCAAAGTCTACTTCGCTCTTTCACTCTAAAAAAGTTGGTTGAAAAAGTTTACCAACACTGGTCACGTATGTCAAATACCCGAAATTGGGTGAGGTTTCCCCCAATATTTGTTGTTTATTTGGTTGCCCCACAAGCTAGGTACCCAATTAAGTGATAAAAACCTCTTGGATAACCCATTAATCAACAACTATTGGGTGAACTTTAACCAATTCAAGGTATTTGACATACGTGACCAGTGTTGGTTAGTTTTTTAACCAACTTTTTTAGAGTGAATTGGGTTACCTCTTGGGTTAGGTAAGATGGAGTTTTACGGCCTAGTTTCTAACCAATTGGTTTAAGTCGAGCTGGCCATGGCATGTTTTCCAGTTGAGGCCCACTGGCTTGTTTTACCTACTCCATTGCTTATGCTGAGCACCAATCACAATGACAATAAGTTCCAGTTTTAAGTCTTCGGTATGACTCGATCAGGACGCCAACTCCATACCCCCTCTACTTCTTGGGAAAAACGTACTCCAATGTTTGCTCTGGTGATGATGTCTCTTGATTTCATTAGTAGAGTCTACTTTTCTTACAATGCATTAAAATTGGTTGTTCCTTGTGATCCCCACCTGAACCCCTCCCATCTCTCGTAGTATGAAGCGCCGTTCGTAAAAAATACGGTAATTCGCGTATATGCTGTTTTCAGGCATAAACGAAGATACAAACAGAAAGAATACCCTCGAAAAAAATAATCCAAAAGAAAAATTGATGCCAACGAAAAAATGTCACAAAAGAAAAAAAAGTGATACAAACGAAAAGAAGTGTTATCAACGAAAAATGTCACACACAAAATTATGATACAAGCGAGAAAATAATACAAAGGAAAAAAGATACAAACGAAAAGATAATACAGACGAATAATTTCCGAACTGAATTGACTGACATTACCATCTTATAAGCCATGAGCTTAAACCTCACTTGTTTTGTAGGGGTATCCAGTTCAGTTCAGTTTAGTTCAGTTTAGTTCAGTATGACTTTATTCCAATCTCTTATCATAATATAAAATACATTACAATATTCTGAGAGTGGTAAAGGTAACGAAATTACAATAAGTAAGGATCATCATGCTTAAACACACCATAAAATAATCACTTTACTTAACAAAACGAGGTAAGAGACAGAGGAGTGGCAACTAAAAGCTCCTAGGAGCTGGTGGGTGTTGCAAAAACAAACAGAAAACAAGACAAAAGGGAAGAAAAGCACAAAAGCAGTCGGAAGTTCAAAGGTAGTTTGCAATGAAATGAACTTTAAGCTGCTTTTTAAATGTATGTGATGTTTTACAGTTAGTAACTTCCAAGGGGAGAGAATTCCATAGTTTTGCACCTATAAATCGAAGACCAAATTGAGATGATCCAAGTCTACAAAGGGGAGTGATAAACTGATTTGGAGCACGACAAGGGTAAGGGTAGTGGCTATCACGAAACTGAAAATGAGTACTCAATATTGACTAAATATTATGTAGCCAGTCAAAAATAAACAACCCTATATAATCTTTTGTGAAAAACGTAGCTGTACATATGTAAAGGAGACAACGCTATACACTGTAATGTTACAGATTTTTTTTACAATTACAGAAGAAAAAATAAAGAAATACACTCATTGACAGCACTTTTTGTGTATTCTTTTGTTTCTCTTTATTTTATTTTCTGTAAATGTGAAGACATTTTTTACAGTGTATTTTATAATTCATTATCATCATTTTTCTATTTTAGATGTAATGCTGCCCCAATTGAAGAATATGCATTTGATGCAGGGAGAAAAAGTAACATGACTACATTTAATCCAAGCATATTTAGTACAAGGTAAGGCTTATTTCTTCGCACAGTGCAAGTACATTTCATTCGTAACAGCAAAATTCTCAATAAGCGACTGCTATTTTATTTACATCATATCGAAAAAATTGCGGTCATAAACGTATCACATGTGTTGCATTATGTTGGGTTGTGCTGCAGTTTTTACAGATTTTCTTATATGTACCATTCGGGGTTATGTTTTAAGGTTTGGCTCAGCCTAATTTGTGACGTTCATACTTTTCAAACGTCCAGTGAATATTTTTTTTGATTGGTCAAACCTCTTTTATGAGTTGAAAATCACCCCTTTATGGGAGAGACGTCTATGGGACCCCAAATCGTTTTTCTTTCAAATTGCATGGCCTAATTTAGAGCATTAATAAGGCCTGCCTCGAGCGAAATCACATGTGCATCGCTGAAGAGAGAGCTGTCTGTCACTGATGACAAGATAAGAATGGGTTTAATTTGGGATCTATAATTACGGTGTGAACCGTGTAGTCTGGGACGTGAATTGAAACATTATTTTGGGAAATTCCCCCAATGTGTGACGTCACAAAATTCGAAATCGTCTAAAATCAGTTGCTTTGAATACAAATCGGTATGTTGTGAATTACGTTCACCAGAACATATCATTTCGAAGTATGACTATATAAAATAAATTTAACCTACTTAATTGGACATGCAAAAATGAGCAAATGATCGCTTTGAGCACAAATGTATTGATATGCAAATTTGAAAGAATTGAGAGAAGTATAGCTCCAATTACACAGCATACGTAGAGGTGGTTCTAATGACATATTAGAACCTCGTGGAAAACCCGCGGAAACTTTACGAATAAAGTAGGTATATGAGGTTAATGGTTCATTGTATATAGTGTTATGGGTGTGATAACACTAACACGGGTTTAACGTGTAACTTTCTTTCGACAGTACACTCTACAAACACTATGGTCAAGTATGCACCAACCCAAGCTATGGTCAAATTGTTGAACAAAACAATGTTGAAATGGTACCAATTATTGATCTTCTTTGACCATACATAGGTCGAAAGCCATTGTGGCAAGTATTGTTTTGCCTTAGAGGCCATTTAATCTACAGTTAAGTAAAAATGGAAATTGCTTCAAATATGCATTTCCTGAGAATGCATAATCTTTTCATGTTATCACACAATATGAAAATATAACTTCGTTTTCGACACGGTAACAAAGAAGTTTTAGAGATACCAATTCCTAAGGGCATAATATCCTTTCACCCCAAACTACACTTTTGTAGTAGTCCACAGAAAATCCCAACTGGATCAGCTGTTTAAGTGACCGCAACTTCAAAAAATGCACCCCATACTTTCTAGCCCTTCAGGGTGCTTATTCCTAGATACTGACCCGATCACTTAGACCATATATAAATACTCTGCAAAGTTCTCTTGAAATTGGAGAGGTGTCACAATGAGAGGGCTTGTGACGTAAGTGAACGCACCCTTTACCCGTTGGTACTTGTAGCTGTCAAGCGTGGGTTGAAAAAAAAAAACCGGTAAATCATTTCTGAGATTTTTAAACAAAACGGTGTATTGCGGTAATACTTGCCATCAGAAGGCAAGTTCGGTTTCTACTCTTTTAAACAAGTGGTACACTTTTTTCCAACTTTGAACTATTAAAGGAAACAGCTCTCCTTTCCAACTTTTCTTTTAGATATAACAAATTTTCAAAGCCCGATGATGTATTAAGGTTCGTAAGAGACATGAGGCAGTATCATGGTATTATTTGGGCACCATGCTTTAGTCATACTTCAATGAATCTGTGTCTAGATGTTATGAAGACTTACACTTCTGAAGGAGACAAGTTCGTTTTAGGTCACCCTGATCATTTCAAAAAAGTTCAAATGTTTTGGGAATCACGTGGACATAAGGGAAAGATATCAACAGGTATGAGTTTCTTTTTATAAAATATACAAACATTTTCTATCGTGGAAAGATGTTGTAGCGCGCGCAATGGATATGAACCCCACTTCTGGGAATCAGTAGGGGAAAATTATCTAGTCGGAGGAAATCACTCGGAAGCAGTCTGTTAGAGTCTGAAAAAACAACAGGAGGGCATATTCCCTTGTTATCTGTAATGCATTTTAAAATGTGCTTTGGGATCTTTCGAAAATAGCACCATTTGGTATCTCAGCTCTCAACAAAGAAAAGCAAGAATATGCAAAATGGGTGGGGACACTGCCTTCACTTACTCCTCTTCCTCAATACAGAGAATTTTCAGACCTTGCCAAAAACCGATACGGAAAGTTCTTAGATAGCTTCCTTTTCAACTGGTAACCATGAAACAAGTAGCAGTTCCTAACATAAAACACACCTTAATATTTCAGGGTAATATCCTATAAGAGACACCATTTTGTATTTACCTAGTTTCGTTGGCGAACAATATCTGGTCAGGAGCGCCGCGGTTGATCCCACTAAGAAGGCCAGTTAAGTAGTTTGCATGACCTCTCAAATCCTGCCACCGCCACTGCGGATTGCAAGAGTTATATGTACAAGTAAGCTCATTCATTCTAGGAGGATTTGGTAGTGAATGAAGAACATATAAAGCTAAAGCATAAAATCAGAAACCATTTTAACTCATCGTTTTGATTATAACCTTTGACTCTATCATTTGAGAAGATGACCTCCCGTTTGGACTTTCTGATAATTCTTTGTGACAGTCCAAATGTACATCACTTATTATACGCTCATCCCATATGTAGAGAATGAAAACAAAAACAAAATGCTTTGTCGATATCTAACATTAAGGTGGAAAATGGGTTCACCCCCTTTGAAGGATTGTAATAGACTGTCCTCTTTCATGGTTGGGTCTCGAGAGTCATGTGACAATATTTTTCTCTTCAAATATGAAACGAGTTAGTGCTTGGTTAACCTTTCATATGCAAAACTGAATTCCTAAATGATTATGAAGTATACTTTGAAGAAAAATACGAAGATAATTTTGAAAATTTGGCTGTTGCCTTCAAATTAAATTTGGGACGAATCCCCTTGGCCTTTAACATTGACAACTTTTATCGATTTTTGTCAAACAAAAAGAAAAGATTTTGACATCAAAAGCCCAACGTCAAACTTAACATACCATGCATCTGCCCAGCCTTGGCTCCTCTAATCTTTATAAGAGTTTCTGGATGCACAAAGATCCAATTACGCCTCGTCCACACTATAAAAATCGATGCGACGCAACACATTGCAACAAGATAGACGCGTTGCAAAGTGTGGAATGCTTTGCAACTAGTTGCAAGCAGACGCGCAACCCATTTCATGCGACCGAACATGTTCGGTGGCATGAAACTGAAACGTGCAACTGACCACAATGACGGCCTTCTGGCATGAAGCCCGTGAAGTTAATCGAAATGGACGGAGTACATTCCTGTCTCTTCAACGTGACAAATAAAGAGTATGTTAAACCTTGGCATTTTGCGTGGATCGCTTCATGGGCCTGCTGCTTTTTGCATAATGTGGACACTGCTCTTAAAAGTAGTTAATTGTCAGTCGCTCACCACGACAAGACAGTCTTGTTGCAATAAGTCGCGTCGCATAGTGTGGACGGGGCTTTACGTGCTAAAAGTATTTTGGTAGTTTTCTGCGATCTTTTCCTACTCTAATTCAAAGATACTCCTACGATCTTACTTACAAAGTATTTTCTTTACGTAAGGAATTTTAACAGGGAACCTACAGAAATGACAAAATTCTTAGAAACATAACTGTGTGAGATGCGCGCTATACTGAACTGCTTCTAAGCAACTTTGTCGCTTCGGATATATCTCGAAAAGCTAAACGTTCACTTCATTTGCTGTTGGAATTTTGTTTTTACTTGAAAGAAACTGCCAAGGTTTGTAATATCAGGTGTTTATTCAAGAGAACAATGTACCGGTACGGCACACGCCGATGTAACCTGCCTAGGTATGTTTGAAATTTAACTGCTTTTTCCCTTTTTACCTCCAGGTTTCTATTTAGCAAATGTTGCTCTAAGCCGTTGTCTTGAGGTACATCTGTATGGCTTCTGGCCGTTCTCAAAAATGGCTGACAAAGAAGATATACCCTACCACTACTTTGACAAAATAAATTTCACCAACTTTACCAAACCGACTGAACACAATATGAATTCCGAATTTTCAGTCCTGCTGCAGCTTCACACACTAGGAGTTCTTCGGATACATATCGAAGGTTGTTAACAGTCAACGGATGATGAAAGTCATTACACATATGCTAGACTCTTGAATAGTAGGCCTACAACATCTTCGGTGAATTTTGAATGATTCAAAGTTAATCTGTCTTTAAGACCTGTTCGGTTCAGTCTTGGAACGACTTCCTGCGTTTTTACTGGTAAAGGGAACAACATAGTCAGTATAAAAACAAGAGAAAAAAAAAAGAAAAAAAAAAAAGAAAAAAAGAGGAAAACGTTACCTTGAATGGCATAATCTTCTTTCTATACAATTATTAAACTGACTGCATGGTCAAGTGGCAATCCGTAATGGCCTGGAGAAAGGGGCTCAACCTAATTTGCATCGTTATGACAACTGGGAAGCAGACCTCACATTTGTTACCGTTATTGCACAATCTTTACACCCTTAGCACTCGAAGTGAAATGCATTTTGGGAGACCGTACAGAAGCTAACATACACAGAGCGAAATCTGACACCTGTTAAAAATGTCAATAGTTCGTATTTATAGTGTTACGTCATTGAGTTTTTTGTCAATTAGAGAAAAATTGAAAATTAAATACACAAAAGAAACTCGTTTTAGTAGATAGCGACTGTCATGGAGTGAACTTTGGCTAGGGTGTTCGTCATAAGCTTTTCGAGAAAACCTACTGCTTAGTACGTCAGTAGTTAGGTGAAGAGATTGATGGTTTTCTGAATCCTGGAAACAGATGCAAACGTATCAAATTCATGAAATACGTGGATGACGCTACCTTCGTCGCTCCCTAATGATGTAATAGATGTTTTAAAAGAGGGGTTTAAGGTCACAACAGGATTTGGTATGTTAGAGGGGTACTCATTCTAAGCATTTTGGTTAAATTTGCATTGAAATCCGATGTGTGGTTCTCAAGACTGCAAGATATGAATGTAAAGTTGTCGCATTTTCAACAAAAAGGGAACTGAACTTGAAGCAAGCACATATGACATCACACGTCTTTTGTTTTTCTTCAAAGTTCAGACTCAATTTTCTCCTCAACAATCAAACATTATTGTAATGTAATGTAATGTAATGTAATGTAAATAATACTTAATATAGCGCACTCCAGAACCAAAGGTTTTCTGAGGCGCTTTACAATAAAAAGAGAATTTACTAAGTACCAAATGCTTCCTTAAACAGGTGCGTTTTCAACCTAGCTTTAAATATTGAAATACTTGAACTACGTTTAATGCTGTCTGGAAGGGCATTCCACAACTTAGGACCATAAACGGAGAAATATCTGTCAGCAAATGTGGAATTACGTGTGAAGGGCACAGTAAGGGATATTGACTCCTGGTTTCTAGATCGTAATCTGTACTTTGATTCAGGGACTTCATGCAGTAAATTCTTTAAGTACTGTGGAGCGTCACCATTGAGAGATTTGAATACCAAAGATAGTACCTTATGCTTAATACGTTGATTAATTGGAAGCCAGTGCAAAGATTTTAAACAGTCCTTAGCACTGGCGAATTTACCCTCACGAAGTACTAATTTGGCGGCACGATTTTGAACACATTGTAATGTGTTTATATCACATGCCGGTAATCCCATTAATATTGCATTAGCGTAATCTAAATGTGAGATGACAAGAGCATGTACAATAGTACGACAGGTATCATGATCTAAATAATTTCTAATAATGCGAATTCGATGAAGATTAAGTGATGCAATTCGTGCTTTGATAGTTATGTGTTCTTTCAGAGATAAGTTTTCATCAATATGCGCCCCAAGATATTTAATACGCCCACTTCTCTTAACATGTGTTCCATTTACATTCAGATCTTTTGTAATACATTTAGAAATTTGAACTTTTGACCCTAAAATAATAAACTCTGTTTTGTCATTGTTCATTTTTAGTCTGTTACAGTCCATCCATTCTTTTACACAGTTTAGGCACTTCTCTAAACCGGAGATACTTCTTCTTTCTGCAAGTGGATCATTCAAATCAATTTCATCACTCAAGACGTGATCATCCGCAAACCCATAGAGGCTGATGTTATGCCCCGACATGACGACATCACCTAATGTGCTAGCATACGCTGAAAATAATTGCGGACCGACCACCGAACCTTGCGGCACAGAATAATCCACCGCACGAGGTTCGGAGTATGTCTCACCAACACGCACTCGGAATTGCCTTGGTCTGAGATATGCTCGGAACCATGAGAAAACGTTGCCAGAGATGCCAAATCGATTTTTCAACAGTGTCAGCAAAACATCATGGTCAACGGTGTCGAACGCTGCGCTAAGATCAATTGCACATAGTGTAGTTACCCGTTTTTTCTCCATTGACCAGAGAGCGTCATTGAACAATTTGACAAGAGCGGTTTCGCAACTGTAGTTTTGGCGGTATGCAGATTGATAATCTGGCAGAAGAGTATGAGTCATGATATGATTATTATACTGTTGTAGGACCAATTTCTCGATCACTTTCGAGAGAAATGACAAATTACTGATGGGTCGATAGTTACCGTACTGCAATTCCATTCCCGGTTTCTTTATTAGGGGCTTTACTGTAGATAGTTTCCACAATCCGGAAAATTCGCGATTTTGCATAGACTTATTGGCAATTTCGGTGATTAGTGGGACAATTTCATCTATGCATTTCTTTAGTAGCCACGTTGGTATGGGATCTAAGTCACAATTATTAATATGTGATTGCATAAGTGGCACGAATACTTCACAAACTTTGCATCCCCCACAGGCTGACAGGGAGGTCCGATTCCTATTAACTTCAAGGTCAACACAACAGTCTGATAAAACAAAGTGAAACAAAGCATTCCTTGACGATGTGAGAAAGTGATATAAGCTCTGCTGCCCTCCAACTCACTTTTGAATACAAATCTACTGGCTTCATTTTCTGATATTTCAAGAAATACATGTCCGTTTTGAAACTATGTCCGGAATGAAACTTACACAGCACTGTGTATATTTGGTTCCTCTTTCACATATGAAAATTAAATTTTTGCTTAGACTTTGCCTTTAAGTTTTGCAAATCAGGAAAAGGTCTGCAAATGAGACAACTGGTGATCTATTAATATAGTTAAGCAGTGCGGACTGAATATGACGGACATGTCTGGAAAACATCTCCGTTGATAGGACGTGGAGTACTAATTTGATCGCAAGTATAGGCGTGTACTTTGAATCCAATTCTGCTGTAAGATTGTTCGTTCGGTCACTAAATGACTTGAGTGATGAACACATAGACATCCATCTCTGATTGGTAAATCAAGGTTATTAACACAGTTGATCATCCATAATTTATTTTTGTGGGGCCAGTGTATCCCATTTTGCACTGGGTCATTGAAGAAACCTTTAAAGCTGCTTTTCTTCATTCTTTATCAATAAACCCGCCTTGTCTCCAGAAGTGTTTTGTGTAATGGTAAGTTTCTGGCTGAATTAGGATTAGATGATCTCAAAAGAAAGATGAATGCTTTACTAAATTGTTTAACCCTTTTCTGTCTTGAAGATGCCACCAATGAGCCCCCGTTATTTCAAGTTCTGCCCTTCCCATGGAATATATTGGCTAAACCGCTTTGTCAGCTCTTCCTTTATTTGAGGTCTAATGCCAGACCAAACTCTGATTTTTGTCCCAATGACATGCGATGTTATTGGGGGCGATGAGCGCTGTTTAACAAGAAATTTCCTTTCTGGCTAACGTCTAACGATAGCCTAATCCCTAACCTACTCCCCAACCCTAACAAAGAATACAATCGATACAATACATTGGCAACAACCAATCAAGAAACACCTTGTTAAACAGTGCGCATCAACCCATGTCATTAAGATAATTGCTAACTTAGGACTTTCCTTTCAACAACCACGTGCCTACAGAATTTATTGCGAACACCCTACGTGGTACTGATGTACCAATTTCTGTCTTTAAACATAGCTCAACGTTTCCCTGGGATCTTATTTCCCTTTAGTATTTAACAATAGCTTCGAGAAGACAAAACAAGCCAGTGAGCCACAATTTTAAAGTAAGGCCGTGGTCGGCTCGACTTGAATCAGTAGGTTGAAAACTGGGCCGTAAAACTCCATCTAACTGACTGACCTACTGACCGACTGACCGACTGACCGACTGACCGACTGACCGACTGACCGACTGACCGACTGACCGACTGACCGACTGACTACCTAAGAGGGCTTTTGTACTGGTGCTAAGATAAGTTATTGGAATGAGGACAACGTTATTAAGACATTCGATCATATTTGTGAAATGTCTTTAAGGTAATTTTACTGTTTTATTGCTGGAGGATTTTCGCCAGAGTCTTGTCAAAGACAATTTTAAATTCAACCTTACTGTCTCTCGAATGTGTTCTTATGTTTTAAACTTTCCCAGGTAGTGTTTAAAAGGTTTTTTATGTACTATGTTTTTTCCAGTCCAGCCCAGTCCAGTCCAGATGCATTTAGGTTTAAATCTTTAATTTTTAGTATTTAAATTTAGATTTAGTCTTTATCTTTAACTATGTTTAGCAGAGAGTTAGAGCTGGTACATATCGTTTACTTAAAGCTTAATTTAAGAGAATCTGGATAGGGAAACGCTTCTATGTGTCTTTTAAGAGAGGCACAATTCATTTCAATTATTTAATGAAAAAAGAAGTAAAAATTTTGTATCATGTGCTCTGGTTAATAACTGGATGTAATTTATTTTGTGTGTAGTCCATGGTGATAACTGCTTGATCTTTGAGTGCCTTACTTTAAATCTTTTCTTGTGATTTGTCTCATTTATTTAGTTTGAATATTGTGTAATATTTCGTACAATGACGATTTGAATGAAGATTATTACAATTTAAATGAATCAAACTGAAAATACCTGTAAATATCTGTTTATTGTATCTGTTAATGTTCTTTCCTTCAAAGAAAAAAGGAAGAAAGAAGAAAGAAATTTCACAACGTGATACCATTATTGTAAAAAGCACGGGATTTGACGGAACACTATGTAATCAACCAAGGCTTTGAAAGGTATTTGCCTAGGCAATACGTTTTAACTTGGAATTTTGGCTTTGATTACATGGTACCTCCGCTGTCCTATGTGCCCTTACTCAGTTAGTGTGTTATGCCACCCGAGAATATCTTAACGGGAAATCAATCGTTTCCTTTCGTTTCGTTTGTTCCTTTACTTTTTTGAATTGCAGTACAGACACTTGTTAAAACAAAAATGAATTACAGATAAAAAAGTTGACAAACGTATCAAAAGAAAAAAAAAGGAAAATTAAAAATACCAAAGAACTCTGAAACATACGGGGCTGTAAAAGTTTTTCTAGTCTAGTCCAATGCGGACTGTGGTTATCATGCAAAAGGCTCATAATACAAAACAAGAAATTACCACTTTTTGAAATATTTTTTGAACAAGTAAATAGTATAGTCTGAAAAAGATGTGCAGAATAATTGTGCAGTTAGCTAAATGAGGTTTTTCGGATTAGTTTTAACTGTTTAAACCCATTGGTTTAAGTTGGGTTGTCCACGGCCCCTTTTTCAGTTTTGGGTCAGTTGCATGGGGTATCCCTACTCCCTTGCTTATGCTGAGCACCAAGTATAATGACAAATTGAAATGGTCACCGTATGGACATTTTGGAGTGCCTTGATTGCAACAATTCTCAGCTTTTATGTGAGTTTTGCTTAAACAGCAATCAACTTTAACAAGGATGAAGGGCTTCGAAACAGACCTACTTCGATGTGTTTAGGTCAATGCGAATATTATGAGGGGAGTTAAGCCACAATCCGCGACAAAAGTGTTGGAACATAACTGCTATGTCACTTTACATGATGGCAGTTCAGGTAGTAGTGGCGTCACCAAACTTTTCATTTAAGGGGGCACTGGGGCACAAAAATTTTGAAGGCGGCACTGCCAGACTCCACCCGCAGGAGGGCCACCCAGTGAGAGCGCGAGGCTCAGCGGGAGGGGTCCAGGAGCCCCCCTTTAGGGTCCAGAGGCAAAGCCCCGGTGTTGGTACAGGGGGCGAAGTCCCTGGAAGCTCATGGGTTTTAGCGCGTTTTTGAGATAAAAAAGTCAATTTTAAGTGTTCACCTATTGGCGTAACATCGGTCTAAAATTACATCTAGTGTAACTTCCAGAAAGCCTTCAAAAAAAAAACAAAAAAAAACAAAAAAAAAAACAAAAACAAAAAACAGTGATTCAAATACCATGGGCAGATAGGCTGACAGTTTGAAAAGGGGGGGGGGGGGGGTGGATAAACTATTGAGAAGGGGGGGATAAACCATTGAGAAGGGGGGATAAACTATTGAGAAAATAATTTGATTGGTAGTTCAATTTGTGTCTCGCTTGGGGTTCAGGGGGAAAAGCCCCTGGAAGTACCTGGTCTAAATATTAGTAAGTAAGATTTTGTTGGTGAGAAAACTAGTGAAACTACTCTCAAGAGCTGAGAGAGAGTAAGCGGTTGATGGGCAGTTAGATGCCTGCTTGAACGGTTACCTGAGCTGTGGGCCACCTACAGTAGGCGAAGTCGGAAGTGTGCAGAATTTGTTGAAAAACATAACCCATCAGACAGCCGGAAATGGCATTTCCAGGTGTTTTTGAAAATCTCATATCTCAGTTGGGAGGGGGAGGGCACACGGGGGATATTTCAGGGGGCACGTGCCCCCTGGCCCCTTTTGGTGACGTTACTGCCCATCCCCCTTTCAATATTGCTCGTTTAGTGGGAATTTCTTTAGTCTTTCACTAACAACATTGGATCGGGCGAGAGGGGCTTGTTCCAACTACTTTTGTCGCGGATTGTGCTGTGTGCGTATCATTTCACATAAATAGGACTAATGTGGTCGCTGTATCAGGAGGGACTTTCGCATCGCACTTTTTTATGGGACCGAAGCTGTGCTGGGAGTGCATGGCATTAGTCTCCTTTTATTTATGCACGTATTACGCTTTGAGCAATCGTTCATTGGACCCATTGAATTGACGGGTTATTCGTATCGAATGAATTAATGACATCACTGGTAATGTGCGTAAGTGATTCTTGTTGCGTGCTTTTATCAACGGCAGCATCAGGAATGGAGCTGCCTTGAAGTACATATTGTGTCGTGTAGCATAACTTTAATGTACATCGCTTGGTATGAAAATTCGTCAAACCATAGGCGACGGAAGATGTTTTTTATTGGCGGAGCACAAGTTTTCGCAGCCGACATAATGGTGACGCCGTAAGACGTCCAGTTTTGCGCGAAGCACAAAACCCCATTGGCGTGGGGTCCAGGAGGCCTCTTAAGGGCCCCTGGTTGGGTTCAGGGGGCAAAGCCCTGGAAGGTGTCCATGGGGGGGGGGGGTGAATACGTTTTAGGGGGTGGTTGGAGTTTGCTATCCAAGCGTAGCTCCACTATCAGTTGGCGCAGAGCGTGCAAATTATATTTTGGATTTTAAAACCTCCTAGTTGGCTGGAAATGGCATTTGCCGGGTTTAGTTGTCTCTAATTCTCGTGAGGAAAATTTGTGATTTTTCTAAGATTAAAACACATTTTTGAGATACTGATTAGCTAAGTTCATTTCTCCACTGGACTAGGATCGCAAATCCGGAGCCTGCTGAATGTTGCAAGCAGCTGTTCCAGTGCACCCGTGAGAAAGGTATTTCCAGAGGCGTAGGGAAGCATTTCAGTTTGGGGACAGAGGATTTTTGCCCGAAAAATGTAATTGTGCCCGTGCCCGTAAGAGAGTCAAAGCGGAGCGCCACCACTAATTGGCGCGGAGCGTCCAGAAAATTTGAAAATTCGTACCTATCAGACAGTGAAAATGACATTTCTCAGGCTTGTGAAGGGCGTCCAAGCAGTGACTTTTTTAAGTTTCAATTGCAGATAAACGTACGTTCTTTCCAAACTAAAATTCAGCGTGAAAGACTAAGCGGAGCGCCACCATTAATTGGCGCAAAGCGTACAAAACATTCTTAAATATCCGACCCCTCAGACAGTTAAAAATAACATTTCCCGCGGTCATACGGGGATCCAAGCAGTCGCTATTTTGAGTTTTTGTTTGAAAAAAAATAATCACCTGAAACTAAAATTCTGCTATGAAGCGGTGTAAGTGGAGCACCACCATAAGTTGGGGTGAAACGCACAGGGAATTTTGAAAATTGTGACCACTTCAGACAGTCAAAAATGTCATTTCCTATGCTTATAGGGGGTCTTAGAAGTCGCTAATTCAACGTTTTGTTTGCACAAAAAATGTTCACTTGAAACTGAAATGCTGCTAGGAAGACTATCTGCGCGGAGCTTCACCTCTGTACGACGCGAAGGGAACAGAAAATTTTGAAAAAAAAAAACGGACCCCTGAGACAGTCGAAAATAACATTTCCCAGGCTTAAAGGGGGATCTTAGCAGTTGCTATTTGATCAGAAAATTACCAGATAAAGTGTACCACTACCAATCGATGAAATGGTCTCGCATATTTTAGTTTCGGGGGAAACTACAAACCGAATTGAAAACATGCTAATGAATTTTACTCCATTGCGACTCTTGGCTAAATTCAATATATATTGAAAAAATTGTGTGCCCGAACTTCCGACTATATATGATTTTACTTTTGAAAAAAGTAGACCTATGGGGATCTTAGCAGTCGCTATTTCATCAGAAGAATCAGATAATATGTACCACTACCACTGGATGAAATGAAGTAGATGATTTTTCTTTTATTAGTAACACTTGTTCACAGAATTGTCACGTTAGAAGGTGTGTTGAAATGAATTTTCAAGCAGACTTACGGGAAGACATTCTCCCCCTGCATCATTCAAGTTTCAAGTTCAAGTTTCAAGTTTATTTCTACCATAAACACATACAACAAAAACAGATTATGTTATAATATAATTAAGAATCGAAACAATAGAACATTATGGAGAAGTGGAAATACTTTGTAATACTTTGAAAAACTTTGAAGCAGACTTAAAGAGGTTACATAGTTTACAGTATCAAACTTTAAGGTGTGATAGGGTAGAGGAATCAGAATAAGCAGGGCTTTTCAAGTATGATCCCTTTTTTGTCTTTTATTAGAAAATAAAAGACAAATGGTATAACGACAACACAACATCAACTGAAGTCACTCAGAAATGTAACCTCTCAGTACATATTCTGCCCCGACCAAGGCAAATTTGCTTGTGTCTGTTCCCCTTCTCTATGAAACATTTCAGTGACACATACAGACTCATCTTTCGCCATCTTGTGCTTACATCATACGATATCATGGCGTGCCACGCCATTCTAGCGGACCAGCTACATTTGTACGGACGCAAGGACAATACGGGACAAAGTGTTGGAACATAACTGCTATGTCACTTAACCCATGCAATGACAGTGCAGCAGGTAACCTAACCCTTACCCAATCCCCCAATTCAATGTTGCTCGTTCCCTCGAAATTTCTCGAAAGTCTTTCGTAACAACATTGAATCGGGGGAGCGAGGGATTGTTCCAACAGCTTTTGTCACGGATTGCAGTCTTATGTGCAGTGCGTACCAGGACGAACACCATCATTAGAGCTGGAGATGGCTCTCTCATCAAGGAAAAAAGTCCAAAGCACCACATCAATTTTGCGTCGTCTTGTACGTAAATTGCTCATATTAGGAAAATAAAATTATGTCCTTGGACCTCTGTCCTTTGACCTTTGAGTGGTTGAGAGAATGCACCAGGAGGGAGGACTAGCTTAGAGTAACCACGTACGTAGCATGCCTCATCGAAGTAGCAGTGTTTGGCTAAAAACGCCTAATGACACGTTTTGATTCTTCCCCAGAAAATAAAGTCCCGGTGATGAACTTTTTGGGGTACCACACCTTTGTTTGAACCCTTACACTAGTGACTTGGGAACACAAACCCTTACCATGGTAACCATGTCATTTCAACTAACGTTGCCATCAGTACCCAAACTGACAGAGTAATACCATATCTCATTTTCCATTTTCTCATGGGACTATAAGAAATCAAACCCACAGCCAGGGATGGTTCCCAAAAGGGCACTTGTCAGAAATCACCTTTGGTCTATACAGTGGAACGCTAACTTGTAGCAGTGCCTTCAAAGGTCCTGATATTTTCTACAGATTTCTACGGAAAATTGTGTAAGTACAACCAAATTTCTTCTGTACGAACAACTAAAAATGGTGTTATAGTTGTCGACAACTATAAGAATTTCCGAAACCCTAGCCATGGAATTTACTTTGATTAGACTAGTCAAGACTTCGTAGCTTATTCCGCACTGGACCATCTTAGGTTCCATGATGTCGCGATGTGTATGTCGCATGCCACACTGTAAAAACTGTCTATACATTTACAGAAAATAAAATAAAGAAAAACAAAAGAATACATAAAAAGTGCTGTCAACTAATTGACAGCACTTTTTATGTATTCTTTTGTATTTCTTTATTTTTTCTTCTGTAATTGTACAAAAATTCTGTAACATTACAGACATTTTTTACAGTGCATATAAGGTCAGAAAGTGTGTACTTTGAACCTATAATGCTGCAGTGTTGGCTTATCGCCGCTGTATCAGGTTTTGACACCCCCATCTTGTGTTCGACATGTTGATGTTCCCCGTGAACCCCCAACTGAGATTTGAGATTTTCCCCCAAAAATATGTCTTCTGTAGTCAGAGTGACTATGCATTTTTTTTAGGATTCGATTCCTCTGTTGAAATGTAAAGGCAGTAAATTTTAATGATTCCCAAATGTAAAAAATATACCCCAAACCTTGGAAATACTATTTCCTGCTGTCTAAGGGGTTGCGTATTTTCAAAATTTTCTTCACACTTCCGACTACGTCAATTGAAGGCGGCGCACTGCTCAGGTAAACCTTCAAGCAGGATTAGGCCTACATTTTTCCTTCAGAGGATCACATCTAATTGCCCATCAACTGCCCTTTCTTTCTTTTTCTAGTTCAGCTCACCTTCAAAATATCCGCTCTTGAGACTAGTTTCACTAACGTTAGTGTTGTTATCAAAAATAAAATCTTTCTCGAAGTTGTCCTGTAAGTAATTTTTAGACCAGTGTGAAGACAACCCTTAAAAACAAATTTAAAACCTCACAAGCACGCTAAACACCCAGGGGCTTCTGGGGGCTTCACCCCTGGATCCCCATCAAGAGTCACATTGAATTGCCAATGAACTTCTTTCTCTATAGTTCATCTACCCCTTTTTCAAAATGTCAGCCGGATCACCTCTTGGTAGTCGAATCAGTGGTTTTTTACCGAAAGTCTTGCTTGAAGTTGGAGGCAATCTTTAGACCAGTGTTAAGTCGATAAAGTTACCCTTAAATAACGAATTCAAAACCTCACATGGCTAAAACCCAGGAGTGATTCTTGTTGCGTACTTTTATCAACTGCGGTTTCAGGTATGGAGCTGCCTTTAAGACGATATTTTGTCGTGTAGCATAACTTTATTTACATCGCCTGGTATGAAAAATAGTCAACTATCAGGTAGCACGTAGAACATTCTTACAACGGGTGGGGCGAACCCACACCCGTTGTACCCCACCCGTTGAGTAAGTCTAGCAGTGCCCCCTATAAATTCGTTGTGCCCACCCACTTTACATACTCGGTGTGGTGGGTGGTTGGATGTAGGCCTCTGACTTATGTGTTGGACATTCTGAAAACTTTCTGCAACTTTAAGCATGTTGATTTCTAGTTAATCAGGTGCTCACTTTTTCTAATATGTTGATACTATTTTTGAAGAGCTACTTTATGCTTAGTAAATATATTACGTTGGGCACCCCTGAACTCACCTAACTGCATTTTGTGAACTTGGCCTGTACCTGCGTGTAAGACATGGAGTAGCGTCTTGTCACGTGTATTATTATGCGTACATGCCTAGCTCTGTCTCTTTCTGTTACAGGGGCATCTGCAGGTTTTCTCCCAAAAGGTCGCGGGGAGATTATGGTCCAATCTCAACCCCTCAATACGCCACCGGCGTGTTATTTTTTGGGGCAGTAAAACTGGGACTTTCCCAAGTGGTTGAGTTTTAAAGATTTTTAAAATTTAGAAGTTTGGAAAGTTTAAATATAGTGGAAGTTTAGGTCAAATCAGCAAACATATTGAAAATTTCCCCATCCAAGCACGAATTTTTAGATTCGGCGGGGTACGCCTTTTGGCTCAAAGATTGTCGACCAATTGTTCTTATGATCCTAGCTCTGTCCATGCATATAGGAAGTGCGTATTGTAACGTAACGATATAGCCTATACTTGTTCGGTGTAGTGCTACAACATCCGTTTTTTCGAGCTAGGACCGGGTTTAATTCCTATGTCAAGTTGTACCAGAGCGTCAATCTGGGTTCGTGGATTGGAGACAAAAAGTTTCCAAAATCTGGAGCCCTAGATCATATCCCAGACCAGATTCCTCTACAAGGAAAAAAAAAAAAAAAAAAAAAAAAGGAAAGAAAAACAGAAAACACGGATACCCTCTGTATGTGCATCGACGGGTATCATTCGCGCATCATTACTGCAGTATGTTTTACTATGACAACTTGGGAGCCTCAAAATGACGTTAATCGAAGCCTTAAAGGCATCTACACACACCAGTGTTTTGTCTTTTGTTTATTCTGCCTAGTATTTTTTAATTTTGCCAAACCGAGGTTTTCCCCTCCATATTTTCAACGATGGGCAATTTTTCCCATGCGCCAATGCTCGACGCCCTTGAGTCATACCAAAGTGTTTACAAATGGGACTCCCTGTTGTTGAGGGTGATGCTCGTCGTAAGCAATGAAGCTGTTAAGTATGGCACACAATTAAATGCCTCAAAAATGAAAAAAAAAATGACGTCGCTGGATTAAACCAGAAGGTTAAGTTGAAGTTTGACCAACTTACTGTCAACTCATATCCATATCTGAGTTTGAATTATGATAGGATAATATAGACCTCGGTAAACGGGTATTTTAATTGTCCACAAACTTGCCCCCTTATCTTCTATCTATCTTTGAAATCTAGGCATTGTCCAAAAGTCACCATGTGTATATACACATGGTGACTTTTGGACAATGTCTAGATTAAGCACACTTAAAACTTCAGAGTAGATGGTACACCAATAACAGCAATGAAATTTCCAGATGGAGTTAGCAAACTCATGGGTAGGCAAACAACTTGAAGGTCTGAAGTTCAAAATGGAAGCGCAAACCCCGCGCCAACACTGTTAGAAATTTCTCTGTAAAATTTACATAATTTTTATGGCAAATTTTTTTCCAACCAAATAATGTTTTTTTTACAGCCAGACTGTAATCATGAAAAAACATTAAGTGTTTGTTTTTTCTTTACAGTTTTTGCATGTAAATTAGTTTACAAATGTCTACTGTAAAATCGAATTACAGAATTGTTCTGTTTTTTTTTTACCTTAATTTTATGTGAATTTACAGCCTACTGTTTTCATTCTCGGCGTTTTAATATTTATTATAATATCGCTTTTTTCCTTTCATATGTTATTACGTAACATACACTTCACCATTACGTAGATCAGGTATTTGCTTATCAACGTAATGTGTCGTTACGAAGTTATTTTCAATCAAAACACAATGAGGATACATTGTTGTCCAGTAGACTGCTATCTCTAGGAACTTTGTAATTGGAAAGTCACATTTTTGGTAAAATATAATAATTGTTTTTAAAATAAATATGACAAAGAATGCAAATACATTGGTTGCAAACATTTCCAGACAAGGTAAACAATAAGTTTATCACTTCCTGATTAAAAAAAGCCAAAAAAGATATTATTCAAAGCAACAGCAATCCTTTTGTTAGGAAAATGCCTACAAAATAAGCTCCACCCATTTATGCAAAATGAGATTTACGTCATAAAGTGGTAAATTTACAGACCCTTTCAAGTAAATTTGTGAAACGTTTTTAATTCGATCAAGTGCATGAGCGCCTGTGGCGATGAGTTGACATCAGTATACCAATTGTCAGTATAATAAATGTAAGTTAATTTTCAAATAGGGCCATAAATTTGCCAAAATTGTTTTCTTTTTTAACTGAAACTTCGCAGAACGATGCATGTTATATATTGAAAATTTTCTGGCTATTTCTTATTTGTTTGTTTGTTTGGGCTTATTTTTGTTTCTTTTTCAGCGTAAAAACAAAATGAATGTTTGTTAAATGACAGTATATTTATGTGAAATCAGAAAAATACAAAATACTGTTAAAATTTCTGTACATTTACAGAAAAAGTTTTACAAAGCAGTAAAATTTGGTTAAAAAAGCAGACAGAAATGGTTTTTCAAATAAACAGAAAATACATGTTAAACAACCTTTTTTTATTGTAGAAATACAAAGTGTCTGTAAAGATACAGAAAATCTCTATTAAAAGTAAAATACAAAAAGTTTAAGTTAAAAAAAGTCTGTAAATTTACAGAAATTTTTAACAGTGAACGTATCTGGCAGACAAGATTTCCACCCGAAGAAAATCTTTTAAGACATTAAAAATGCTGGTCCAAAGGAGTTAAACTGAAAAAAATTACATTTTCCATCATAGCAATTAATGAAATCATAGGTCATAAAAGAACCATTAACATTCACTAAGTAATTAATAAAATATCACCCTTTTCAATGCAATTCACATACGGAGCAATTTCTTTCTTAAAAGAAAACAGACTGTTATCCCAAATTGTTTGTGACAAGCATTTCTGTCTTGTATCAATGTTTATTCCCCTTTCAAAAAGTTTCCAAGAGTCAATAACCTCACACCAAAATGTATTGGACCTATGTGGGATTGTACTAATTATAAAGAAGAAACCAGAGCATTTAACAAAAAACTCAAAGAGATTATGCCACTCCCTTTTTCCACATTGAAGATAACGTCTTAACCAGGAAAGTTTTGACGGATAAATAAGTGATTTAATTTGAGCTATTTTAAGGCCTCCAAATTTATAGGGCTGATTTAGTTGTGTTCTACTAATTCTTTCTGTTTTATTATTCCCAATGAATTTAAAAAACATTGTGTTTAGTTTTGTAATCATGTCTTCCGTTGAGTTTGGAAGACAAACAAACTTTGGAATGAGAAGAGATTTGACGACTGTAACTTTTCCTATCAAACTCAAAGATCGTAGTTTCCAGTTAGAAATGCTCTTTTGAATATCTATTAAGCTTAATCATTTCCTCCACATTTTTGGAGAACTTAATGCCAAGAAAATCAAAATATCCAGAATAATTCTAAAATAAATGATCAAAACCAGGGAAGCAGATTACCGTATCTTTCATTTTACCAAACCAATAGAGAGAACTTTTCGCATAATTAATTTTTAGACCAGAAATATCAGCAAAAAATTTAAAGTTTCCACAGCTGCAGATAACGAACTTCGCGTACCATCAAGTATTGAGCATGTAAAAATGGTTACCCAGTATGTTTATTCCTCTGATTTTTGTATTAGATCTGATCAAAGACCCAACAACTTCCGCACAGAGGACAAATAAATATGCTGAAACTGGGTCTTCTTGTTTACAGCCTCTTAGAATACTACGTTTTTGAGTAAACCGACTTTTGACCAGCACATAAGAGGAACAGTCATGATATAAAATTTTACACCACCTAATAATGTTTACTCCAAAACCAAAAAAGACAGTACATCCCATATAAAGTTGTGGTTAACTTAATCAAAGGATTTTTCAAAGTCTAGTTGAAAAAACTGGCCGGATAATCGCAATTCATCAGATGCAATAAGAATGTCGTATAATTTTCTTCAGGCCCTCCCAGAATTTTTTTTGCGTCCTGATAATGTAATTGAAAAAAAAAATATATATTTGAACGGAAATAAACTTTGAAGTATTTCCTTCAAAACAATAAATCAATAAAATGTGTAACAATATATATATATATATATAAAAAAAATGCATGAATGTGTGTAAAACACATTTTGTACATACTTTCACTAAATTAGATACCTTATGTGATCTGCACTGTCGTTTATTGCATTTCACTTCGAAGATAAAACGAAAGTCTCGACGACAAACTTTAATGTGACTTTGTTAGGTTCTGCCTTTCGGATGGCTGATTGATTTACTGAAAATAAGGCAATCGTACACTGGAGACCATTCTTACACGACCATTCCTATATTTCAACATACACAAAATATGCCGTAATCAGGTAGGGGGTAAGGTACTACCTTCAGATAATTCTTCCCTTCCATCCTAAACAAGTAGGTCTATGTGGTGCCTCACCCCTGCCCATGACAAGTGCCACTGTAGGACGATTTTTTCGACAAGTCCTCTTTTTACTAGTTGGCAATGGCGTCCGGGGGATATGTAAAATGTCCACAAGGTTCGGATTTCATGTGTTTTCCACATGATCCATGCTTCTGCTTTGCGGTCCAAATATTTTGAGAGATTTATTCGTAGTATTTTCATTTTGACTGCGTAATGTACCGATGAACAAATACTGAACCATTTTGCATCTAGACACCACTGAAAACCGGAAAATTGTTTCTTTGGTAGCACGTATGTCTCTTGTAAAATCTCTACCAAAACTAAAATATTTTGACATTTCTCATGCTCCCTAAAAAGGGAAAATCCTAAAACTTGGGCCTATAATCAGTTCAAAGTTTTGCCAAACGTATCGCCATTGTGCATCTAGGGAAACTAACGCAAAGAAAGTTTCTCAGAGGGGGGCATAGCTACTTTTTCCTGTTAAAGGGTAAGATACTGCCTTAGGTAAGCTGAAATCCATTCAAATATTGCCGCATTTGCGATACGTCCTCCTGGAGTTTACAATTTTTTCCAAAGGGAAAGGGAGATACCGATTCCCTTTAGTCTCATCCCCCAGGCCACAGATCAGAAGTGCCCAGTTTTGCGGTCCCTAAAAAGTGTATGTATTACCATTTTTCATAGATTTATTTTTTATCTTCATTATGTGAGAAGTCGCAGACATGAGATTCGTATTTCAAGGCTGGGTACATCCAGCTAAAAACACGTGGGAAGTGCCGTTTCCGGCCATCTGGAGGGGTTTTAAAGCCCAAAATTTTCTGTACGCAACGCTCCAACCGATGGTGGCGCCCCGCTTAGATAGTCTTGCCGTGCCTGACCCTCGGAGGTATCAGGCCCCTCCCACTTGTTACCTAGCCCCCCCCCCCCCAAATCCCATCATGGCTACGCCCCTGCGAAAAAAACTAAATCCTCAACTCAAAGAAGTCCAAGGAAATGTGTTTCCTAAATAAGAATGTAAAACACAGAGATTTGATGAATGTAAAATCTGATAAAGTTGTTATTCATGAATCTGATGTTCCAAAGTGTGAAAAAACTGATTACCTTTGTGTGCGAACTGACAAAAATTTGTCCATCATCTTCAATGTTTCAAAAATTCTAAATACATGTTATTACATCATGTCCAGTATTTCATACATTTTATCTTTTTGTAACTTTGATGCAAAAGTTCATCTTTTCAAATCTGTCATTGTACTCAACTTGGTTTCCCTGTGCCTGTTTGGTTTCACCTTATATTTGAGAAAGACAGAGAAAAAATACGAAGTTTTTTAAGATACGCATCAAAGATCTTAAATCTAGACTGTGAGTTTCTCGTTAAAACTGCAAATGATCGAGCACAAAATGAATTTGGAAGCGTCAACAAAATAAAAAACCAAGAACACCACCAAAACTTTTTGAAATGTTCCGATTGAAGAAATCTACGATACAAAAACATCGTACCAAAATTTAGAACTCAGGTTTTTCAAAACTCTTTTATCTACCAGGCGGCACTCTACCTTCAACGTTCATACTTGCCCCCCTTTTGTGATCTACTCTTTAATTAAAGCGGAACTAAGAGATTGTTATAAAGAAATACTTAAACCTCTAAAATTCGTGATAGCACGAGAGCCAGATAGCTGAAGCTGGAAACCATTTAAGAGGTTCTATCATACAAAGGACAGTCTTAGCTTCTTTTGGGAGTGAGCTTTGTCCGAAGTGCAGTTGTTAAATTCAGTTTGCCAAACGAAATTCGAGTTCTTTCCTTTGTAATGAGCCCCTCAGTCAGAAGCATGAACCAATGGAAGTATGTTTATTTAAGATTATTCATGAATAAACAACTATAGGTGCCATACGTTGTCATAATAAGGTCATAACAAAAAAATAAAGGCCAAAGTGGAAGTACTGAAAAAACCTTGTCACGCCCCTATGCAGTAGCTTTCTATCTAAACGGCGCCATTGACTACAAACGCCATTTCAGTTTAAATGTTAACTATCGTTTACATCGTCGTTAATTGTATTTGTGTTAACTGGAACAGCGCCAATACCACTTGTCTGCACGTTGTTGATTGAAACTACATGGTTACCTACACCGGCGATTGATCGCGACAAAGATGTTACCAACTTTTAGCTGGCTGCTGAAACCGAATACGCCGTTGCTAATGTGGGGAACAAAGGTATTTTTTGTTTTTAGTTTGAAACTGGTTACACCCCTCCTTTAAGTTGGGAACGAGCGGGACCTGCAACAGTTAGCTTCCTTGACTGCAGTATTCTACAACTTGTAGAATTGTTCGCTCCCTAGTCCTTAGCAACGGTGATCCTTGTACTCCTCAGGTCACTTCCCTCCGTCCAATCAGTGATCAACCTTTCTCAGTTCAGCATCAGACCCCCTGCAGCCCATGTGCTATACTCTGGTCAGCGCTGTCTGTATAGGTGGTTGTATCTGTACCGCGCGACTCACGTGTGGGTTTTCTTCTTACGGCATAACTTGAAACGCTGTTGTTCCAGTGCACTACCAATCGCACAGTCAGTGATATTTTCGTAACCGTTTCATCGTTGTTTTCTCTAATCCATGTTGTGATTTGGACATCATGCCAATCGAAAAGGTAAAAATTGTATTTTTAAGTTATTTCAGGAAAGTTTTGAATGCATTTGTGGGTGATATTTTTGATGTAAGAAATCACTACCTAGCCAAGGGTATCTTTTTGCAATGGCTTCTTGACAGGATAGACACTGGGTTTTAATGGCGGGGTAATTTTCACGCATGGTTCTCTTTCTGTTCTGAAGTAAATAACCTACCAGAATATCGATTAAATTGGCAAGTAATATGTCTAGGATATATATTCAGGTTTACCATGTCATAGCCTTCTCATGTTAGGCCTGTATTCTGGTAATTCTCGATCAGACACTGCGGGTACCATCGTTGGGTATATTGCTTGTACACATTGTTCGACATATTGGACTGGGTTGACCGGAAGTGGCGGCCGTAGAGTCTGCTTTCTCTGACCGTTGTTTATGAGTCTGGCGCCCCCAGTCACAGTCCAAAATGGCAGCGCCCATGTATCGTTAAATTTGCATGCTGTATATATGTGCTCTGTACGTTTCATGTACCAGTAAGTGATCGATGCATATCAGTCGATAGTTATGGATTGATTTGTAATTGTTGAGTTAGGCTGTGGCTACAAATGTAATTTGGAAACGAAGTTTTGGTGTTTTTCTGGGATGTTTCCTACATAGGGAATCAATGTTCCTACTCACGGAAGAAGGGTACCAGTACCAGCTTATGTGCTATTCATGGTTAAGCCAGCAAGTAAGCTAGGTTAATGGGACTTATGCCAAATGAATTGTGGGAAGAATTGTACTTGCCAGGCAGTGGTTGTTTAAAGACAGACGTGTCATGATTTAAAGGTCACTTCCTAACTGCCTGTATTTTTTTGTGTGTTCACATTTTGACCCGGTTGTGTTTATGTTTACTATGGGGATTTAGTATGCAGTAGTCCTGGTACTTACCTCTTATGTTCAAGGTCAAATGCGACAATGGTATGTAACAATTGGCATTCCTACTGACTTGAGTGTAGCCAGGATATGGTGAGGACATAGCAGTATTTTTATTTGTGGTCATGATGTCGGGCATATTTTTTATTCTTTTCTTTTGTGTTTTCTTTTCTTTTCTCAGTTGTAACTTGTACAAGATCTGTTGAGGATGTTCCACCGTCCTCCTTATTTAGATATTTTTCCTGTATTTACCGGCTCAAATACCCGGTAGACTTGTCAACCTAAAGTGCTGTAAATACACTTACAGATAGAGAAGATGTGTTTTGTGTTCTTACTCTAGCCCGCGCCCCTTACAATTTGGTAGTACGAGTGGGGTAATTGACAAGCTTTAGGGAAAATATACGGGACAGGAGGACGGTGGAAGCATTGCTAAGCTGAGGGCTGCCCAGAGGCGTGTAGAAGAGCTGACGGAAGAATTGGAGGCTGCCAGAGGTGGTGGTGACAATCAGCCTGGGACAATTTACGTATTACCCAAACAGAAGAAACTGAAAACTTTTTCCGGCACCGACGACAATGTTCCAGTAACTACTTTTGTGGAAGACGCAAAAGCAGCTGTAAAAGTTCGGAAGCTTGGGGGCAATGAGGCAGCTGATTTCATTCTCTCTCACTTAGAGGGTGCAGCTAGGCAAGAGATTAAGCATCAACCAGCTGTTGTAGCTACTGACCCGGAAAGAATATGCCAGGTCCTATTAGATACATTTGGGCAACGTCGCTCCATGGGTTCTTTGATGAGGGAAATATGCAGTACCGTGCAACAAGAGGGTGAGTCAGTGGCGGAATTTGCCTTTAACCTAATGAATTTAGCGGACAAGTTAAGAGATGTACCAGGAGCCCCTGATAGTGGTCAGACCATCAAAGAACAGTTTAGGGATGGTATATTAGACAGTTTTTTGCGACGGGAAGTGAAAAGGCTGATGAAGGAAGATCCAAGGGCAACCTTCATTAATGAAAGGGACTGGGCAATGGATATGGCTGAAGAAGAATTCGACAAACCAAGACGCTTTTCTAGAAAAAAAGGTTACCGCATTTAGTTCTCAAGTGCCAGAAACCCAATTGTTATGTGCATTGGACAACTTGTCAGTGGCCATTCAGGGTCAGGCCAAGGTGCTTGAAAATATCCAGGCACAACAGGGGGATTTGCAAAGTAGAGTGGAGAAATTAGAAACCAAAGACAACAGAAGTAGGCAGTATCGGAGGGGGCCTCCAAGAGATCGGAGTCAGGTAGAATGTTTCAGGTGCCATGAGCGTGGACACTATGCCAGTGAATGCCCTAGTCCCAAACCTGTTCCTGCAACTAGTCAGGGAAACTAAAAACACCCAGTTCCGAAGGGCAGGCGCTGGGTGAGAATCGGGGGAAAATGTTGAAAAACTCTGATGATAATTCTGGTTTGATTGGGAATTGCCCTGTGATACCTGTGACTATTGGTGGAGTAAAAGTGAAAGCAGTCATTGATACTGGGTCACAAGTTACCACGATGAGTGAGTGTTGCTTCAGACAAGAATTTCCGAACGTGCCTTTGAATGAAATAAATTGGTTGTCCATTAAAGCTGCCAATGGCCAAGTTATACCGTACTGTGGGTACTTTGAGGCAGATGTTGTCGTTGAGGGAGTCTGTGTTCGATCGAGGGGTATTCTGATTGTGAAGGTAAAGAAACCTGTACCTGTTTTACTTGGGATGAATATTCTGAGGGAACTGCCTGCAAAGACCTTAATTGACAAGTTGGGATTGAAGGATAATGAACAACTTCCATCCAATTACTCTGAGGAAAATGGATCGACCTTACATGACCTGGTGAAGGTAGCTGGCAATATGGCAATAAAAATACCTGCCAAGTCCATGATGGCTCTTCCAACTTTTGGCCCAACCCAAATTGGGGATATGGAAGTAATAATTGAACCACTTGAACAACTCCCTAGGGGCATCACCGTGGCAAACACCTTGACTTCAGCTGTTGATGGTCATATAAACGTACAAGTGATGAACTTGACGGATGAGGATGTGTGGTTAAATCCAAAGACGCCATTGGGTAATATCCAGCCTGTAATATCTGTAGAGAGCAATGAAATATTGTATGAGCGTTCTCATGTTGACGTTAACAAAACGGATTCGGGTGCCAGGAGGGAGCCCCAATTTTCCAAAATGGTGTGGTCAGGCTTAAGTGATGACCAGATTCAACAGGCAGAGACATTATTTGCAGAAAATTCTGATGTGTTTGCGTCATCTGAAGACGATTTGGGTTATACGGAGACAGTAACACATAAGATAAGGCTGATAGACGAAACCCCCATCAAACAGGCATATCGAAGGATACCTCCAACCCAATTTGAGGAAGTAAGAGAGCACATCAGAAAGTTGCTAGATCGACAAGTCATAAGGGAAAGTACAAGCCCCTATGCATCACCTATCGTCCTGGTACGTAAATCTGATGGCACCCTACGACTATGTGTTGACTACAGGAAGCTGAATAGCAAAACAGTAAAAGATGCCCACCCTATTCCAAGAATTGAAGAATCACTTGACGCCCTCCATGGAGCTAAATGGTTCTCGACTATTGACCTTCTCTCGGGCTATCACCAAGTAGCGGTGGATGAGACAGACAAAGAAAAGACTAGTTTTATTACTCCTTTTAGGTTATATGAGTATAACCGTCTTCCTTTTGGCCTCTGTAATGCACCGGGAACATTTCAAAGATTAATGCAGGCTTGTTTGGGAGATGAATTTTTCAAGTGTATTCTGGTCTACCTCGACGATATCCTAGTCTTTTCAAATTCATTTGAGAGTCACTTGGCTAAACTCAACCTGGTGTTTCAACGTCTGCGGCAACATGGGTTAAAAATCAAACCATCAAAATGTGAGTTCTTCAAGCCGGAGGTGAAATACTTGGGACACATAGTCACACATAATGGCGTAAAAATGGACCCTGGGACAATAGAGTCTGTCATAAACTGGTCAGTACCCACCTGTGTACGTGAACTGAGGACATTTCTTGGTTTCTGTTCATTTTATAGAAGATTTGTGGCTAACTTTTCCCAGACTGCTAAACCCCTGCATGGACTAGTGGCTACGAGTGTGCAGTTCATCAAGAAGAACAAAGCTGATCCGTTCATCTGGTTGCCTGAACACCAGCAAGCATTTGACCTTCTGAAGGGGAAAATGTGCTCTGCTCCTGTATTGGCTTATGCTGATTTTACATTGCCATTTGAAGTAGAGATTGATGCCTCTCTGAATGGACTAGGCGCAGTTCTGCGAAGATGGTAGGAGGAGGGTTATCTCTTATGCAAGTAGAACACTGAGAGGGGCAGAAAAGAACATGCAGAAGTACTCCGGTTTCAAATTAGAACTATTGGGTCTGAAGTGGGCTGTGACTGAAAAATTCAGGGAGTACTTGTTGGGCTCTAAATTTACTGTCTACACAGACAATAATCCACTCTCCCACTTGATGTCAGCCAAACTAGATGCAGTTGGTCAGCGATGGGCTGGAGCTCTGGCTTCATTTGATTTTGACGTTAAATATAAGCCCGGTAAGAGCAACAGAGCTGCGGATGCCCTTTCTCGTAAGTCTCGTTCGGAAACTGGGGAGGATGTGCTTTTCACCTCAGAGATTTATGTCCAGGCCGTTGGAATGACGACAATCCCAGACGACCTGAGGTTGGCTCTGACAATGTGCTCAGTTGATGCAGTAAACTGCGAACCTAACCAACCCCCAGAGCAGACCCCTGCAGCCACTTCGTCTTTGATATTTCCCACCTATACTACAGCCCAACTTCAGGAATTCCAAGCTAAAGATGGTGCCATTGGCAAAATTAAGCATTATCGTAATCTCAACCGAAGGCCCACTGCACTTGAGAGAGCCAAAGAAAGCAGCGAGTTTACCCTTTTCATGAGACACTGGGATAAGATTCAAGAGGAGGAAGGTCTTCTCTACAGAGTAGTTAATAATGGTAGAACCCGACAACTGCTGCTTCCGATGGTATTAAGAGGAGAAGTTTTGAAAGCATGTCATGACCAGACCTGCCACCAGGGGCCTAAAAGAAGCCTGTCACTCCTGCAGTCTCGCTGTTTCTGGCCAAGAGTCGCCGCAGATGTAAAATCCTATTGTGAGCAGTGTGATCGTTGCACAAGGGCTAAGAATCCACCAGAGTCAGAGAGCCCTTGGGAACCATGGTTGCATCTAGGCCCAACGAAATTTTAGCTGTAGATTACACGTTGATTGACAAAGATAGTAGGGGCAAGGAAAATGTTCTAATAATGACTGATGTATTCACGAAATTTGCTCAAGCTATCCCAACCAAGGATCAGACAGCTGAAACAACGGCTCGAGCTCTTGTTCACCATTGGATATCTTTGTTTGGGGCTCCTCGAAGACTTCACTCCGATCAAGGGCGTAATTTTGAATCGTCCTTGATTAGTTCTCTTTGTAGATTGTATGGAATTTCTAAAACGCATACTACTCCGTACCACCCAGAGGGTAACGGCCAGGCAGAACGGTTTAACCGTACGCTACATGATCTCCTGAAGACTCTGCCTCCACAGAAAAAACGTAAATGGTCCGAGCATCTTCCAGAAGTTCTACATGCATATAACTCGACACCCCATGCTTCCACAGGCCTCTCTCCATTTTATTTGATGTTTGGGAGAGATCCTCTACTGCCAATTGATTTCTTGTTGGGGAAGGCTAGAACCACGCAAACAATGTACGTGGGAACTGTTAAAGATTGGGTAGCACTTCACAAGGATACATTACAGATGGCGTTCCGGAAAGCAAAATTAAAGATGGAACGAGAGGCGGCGAATAGGAAGTTTCAATATGACAAAACTGCCAAAGAGAATCCATTAGCAGTTGGGACTAGAGTGTATTTGAAAAATCACCCACAAGGTCGTCATAAGATTGCGGACGAATGGGGTGAAACTATATACAAAATTATAGCGAGGCCAGACGACAAATCTGTATACATCATTGAGCCGGCTGTTGGAGGAGTTCAGAAAACTGTTCACAGGAGAGAAATAAGACGGTGTACAGGTGCACAGGATCAATCTGCAAAGACTAAGCGGCAGCCATCCAACGCGATAGATTACAGAAGGAAACCTGAAGTGTACTCGTCTTCCAGTTCTGATGATGATGCAATGCTGGTGTACCCAAGGAGACGTAACGAGAGTCTCTATCCTCCCACAGACAGCCGAGATGACTCCTCTTCCGACTTCTCGAGTGATGATGGTAAACCTCGTCGTAGTCGCAGGTCGAACAAGGGACAGCATAGTAATTTGTTTAGGCAACCAAGGCCTGTTTCCAAAAATACAATCAGGTAGAATTCGGTGCAGAGTTGCTTTACAAAAGATCATGTAATTTTTGGCCACGTAGTGAGAATGACAGACCTGAGTTGAGTATGATGGTTAGAGGAAAATATGGAGTTTTATAGTATTTGCTTGGCAACTTAAAGTAGTAAAGATTGTGTATTTTGTAGCTACTCTACCGATCAGTTGAGACTTCCTTTTTTGGAGGTTCCTGACGGAGCGGCTATTTTTGGGCGTAACTCCAACAATCAGTTGAGACTTCCTTAACTTGGAGGTTCCTGATAGAGTGAACACCCTGCTTAATTGCATAATTAACTTTGCCAAGTGTAGTTCAAGAGAGTTTAAATTTGTTGCATTACTTAGATACGCAATTCGTTAAGTGTGAGCGCTGGATTTGTATGCCCTGGAAGGAGTGAGTGTTAGTTGATAGCACTGTTCATGGGTTAACGTTAGCATAATTCATGTATTCATTATGTTGGTATTACTCGTTTTGGTTACTCGATGTGGTTTCTGTTTTCGTCGTGCATTTCAAAGCAACCAGAGTACTAAATTGCTGCTATGTAGCATAAAAATTAAGTAAAGATGTCGCAAATTCCGTTCTAACTTTGGGATTTGTACAAGTGCAAAAAGATATTCTCAGTTTTGTGTAAAGTTAGCAAACGAGTTTCACCATGTTGCGTGCATTGTATATAGTTGTACATAGTGTTTCAGTTTATGCTTCATCATTTCCTTAAGTAGGTAACGTTTCCATCATAGCCATTGTATTCTTTTTCTCTAAGTTTGGGGACAAACTTATTTTAAGCAGGGGAGTGTGGGGAACAAAGGTATTTTCTGTTTTTAGTTTGAAACTGGTTACACCCCTCCTTTAAGTTGGGAACGAGCGGGACCTGCAACAGTTAGCTTCCTTGACTGCAGTATTCTACAACTTGTAGAATTGTTCGCTCCCTAGTCCTTAGCAACGGTGATCCTTGTACTCCTCAGGTCACTTCCCTCCGTCCAATCAGTGATCAACCTTTCTCAGTTCAGCATCAGACCCCCTGCAGCCCATGTGCTAAACTCTGGTCAGCGCTGTCTTGTATAGGTGGTTGTATCTGTACCGCGCGACTCACGTGTGGGTTTTCTTCTTACGGCATAACTTGAAACGCTGTTGTTCCAGTGCACTACCAATCGCACAGTCAGTGATATTTTCGTAACCGTTTCATCGTTGTTTTCTCTAATCCATGTTGTGATTTGGACATCATGCCAATCGAAAAGGTAAATATTGTATTTTTAAGTTATTTCAGGAAAGTTTTGAATGCATTTGTGGGAGATATTTTTGATGTAAGAAATCACTACCTAGCCAAGGGTATCTTTTGCAATGGCTTCTTGACAGGATAGACACTGGGTTTTAATGGCGGGGTAATTTTCACGCATGGTTCTCTTTCTGTTCTGAAGTAAATAACCTACCAGAATATCGATTAAATTGGCAAGTAATATGTCTAGGATATATATTCAGGTTTACCATGTCATAGCCTTCTCATGTTAGGCCTGTATTCTGGTAATTCTCGATCAGACACTGCGGGTACCATCGTTGGGTATATTGCTTGTACACATTGTTCGACATATTGGACTGGGTTGACCGGAAGTGGCGGCCGTAGAGTCTGCTTTCTCTGACCGTTGTTTATGAGTCTGGCGCCCCCAGTCACAGTCCAAAATGGCAGCGCCCATGTATCGTTAAATTTGCATGCTGTATATATGTGCTCTGTACGTTTCATGTACCAGTAAGTGATCGATGCATATCAGTCGATAGTTATGGATTGATTTGTAATTGTTGAGTTAGGCTGTGGCCACAAATGTAATTTGGAAACGAAGTTTTGGTGTTTTTCTGGGATGTTTCCTACATAGGGAATCAATGTTCCTACTCACGGAAGAAGGGTACCAGTACCAGCTTATGTGCTATTCATGGTTAAGCCAGCAAGTAAGCTAGGTAAATGGGACTTATGCCAAATGAATTGTGGGAAGAATTGTACTTGCCAGGCAGTGGTTGTTTAAAGACAGACGTGTCATGATTTAAAGGTCACTTCCTAACTGCCTGTATTTTTTGTGTGTTCACATTTTGACCCGGTCGTGTTTATGTTCACTATGGGGATTTAGTATGCAGTAGTCCTGGTACTTACCTCTTATGTTCAAGGTCAAATGCGACAATGGTATGTAACAATTGGCATTCCTACTGACTTGAGTGTAGCCAGGATATGGTGAGGACTTAGCAGAATTTTTATTTGTGGTCATGATGTCGGGCATATTGTTTATTCTTTTCTTTTGTGTTTTCTTTTCTTTTCTCAGTTGTAACTTGTACAAGATCTGTTGAGGATGTTCCACCGTCCTCCTTATTTAGATATTTTTCCTGTATTTACCGGCTCAAATACCCGGTAGACTTGTCAACCTAAAGTGCTGTAAATACACTTACAGATAGAGAAGATGTGTTTTGTGTTCTTACTCTAGCCCGCGCCCCTTACACTAACCTGGTGAAGTACGCGGTTACTTCTGATCACGCCGCTGTTAACGATATTTAGCACGTGGTTACTTAAACTTTCGCCGTGGTTACCAAAATTTACTACGCTGTTGATGATAATCACGCCGTTGGTAACTCAATGTATAACGCCGCTTCTACCAATGACACCGTTATTAACGAGATTTGGATGAAACGCGTTCCATATTTTACTACCCTCCTTTTCCTCATCATCGTCCCAATCGTCTTATTCGTTATCACATCATCATCGACGTCATCGCCATTGCCATCGCCGTCGTCAGCATAAACATTATCACCACCACCACCACCACCACCACCACCACCACCACCACCACCACCACCACCACCACCACCACCACCACCACCACCACCACCACCACCACCACCACCACCACCACCACCACCACCACCACCACCACCACCACCACCACCACCACCACCACCACCACCACCACCACCACCACCACCACCACCCTCATTATCATCACTATCATCATCATTATCATCGTCGTCGTTGGCATCGTCATTGTCATCGTCATCATCATCGTCGTTCCATAACCTAACAACATATATAATAAATATGTGGTATGTTGGTCCACATTTAGTATATTATTTTTGAAATAAAAGGTATGACGTAATAACAACGGTAGTTTTGACACTTTGGAAACAGGGCTGCGTCAAAAGAGAAAATTTGATTCCGTCTGGATAAGCAACCCCGACTAAGGACAAAATATCCCGGTTTAATACGGATTAACAAAGTCATGTTTTACAACACTGAAGTGATTCATACGTAATACGAATGGCCTTTTATGAGAGCACTAAACAAGGTAAAGTTCACAGAATAAGTCTGGAAAAGCAAATAACATGACACCTGGAAACTCGATCTTAGTTTGCTGATTGCACTTGTATGGAACTTTGAATCCTACAGACCACATTTATTAGATACAGCAGCGATTACATGGCACCAGGCATATCAATCTCTCAAAAATTGTGTTATAAAATATTCAGATTTGTTTAATATTAACGACCTATCAAAGACTTCCGTTGATTGTTCCACGTTGATTCGGTTGCACGACAGGAATTTTTAATTTTGAATGTAACTGTTCTATTGAACGAGTATAAATCATGTATTTATGTATCGGTAGATTTACCCAAAAATCCAGGAATATAGTGGGGCAAATGGTGGAAAATATCATGAAACTTACAAGACGGTTTATTCCAGGCGCAAATACACAGATGTTCATGGTCGTGTTTGTAGTATGTCTAATTGAAATTGGATTCTGGATCAATTATCAGGAGCCTACACGGTCTTATTCATCCAGTTTGGATACTCAGTTACATGTTGAATTGTATGAGCACACCAAAGTAGGAGAGGCCGTGATTGACAGGTAATATAGAGAGGTATATGTAAATATATGAATTGAACATTTCACGATCATAGTAAAATAAGTTGCCATCCATTTGGTTGTAATAATTAGACTATTAAATTGTTTAATATCTCAAATATCAGCTTTTACCAGCTTACTAAAAATAATTTTAACTATTTCAATACTGCTTCCAGCTAAACAGCAGTCTGAGCTTATTTCATTGAAGGTCAAGTCCCCTTTTTACTTCCCATCTAAATATGAGAAGAACATATATTGGTGTGTGTGTGTGTGGGGGGGGGGGAGTAGGGAGGGGAGGGGTTGGACTTAAATTAGCACCGTCGCTTTTCCCATAGGGGGCTGAGACCTCCTCGTTTCGCCACTGGCTCGAAGACGATGACTTTTTCAAGGAAAGATTAAGCATAGGAAGAATTAAAAGTAACAACAACCCAATAAAATCATGGTGAATGTATACGCTTTCAACATTCGTGCCTATTTGATTGTTAGCGCACTCGTACTGGTGTTTCATCGGGGAGCCTTCATGCATACGATAAAAAATGTGAGCCCGATAAACTTCACTCCCCCGACGATTTTCATCGCCTTGCTCACGAAAAGACCATATTCTCTGAAGAATCTCTCAAAGTTTTAGACTTTTATTAAAAGATTCAATTTTTTCAATTATATACTTTTTCAAACAATCTGAAAGTGAAGTCAAACTTTTTCCGTTTTCAACGTACGACAAGACATGATACCTCATTTTTAGTCGTGATTTTGGGAAGAATGATATTCAACACAGGAAACTCAACTTTTAATTTCCCCCAGCATATAAAACCAGTGCCTTTTTTCAAATTTTCTTCCATAAAATTTCTTCAGTATTCTAGGTGCACTTGACGAGGGGACGGAAGTGAGAAGACTGCGCCATAAATTTCAGCAAAAATTAACATTTGAACAGTAAAACTAGGAAACTTCGTTTAGTCATTTGTGTTTTTAAAACTTGACATGGTTAAAACAACAAAAAGAAAAACTATAAGGGTCTAAATTATGCCCAAAATCTTTAAAGCTCTTTCACGCTAAAAAAAGAAGAAAAAGAAAACATATTCAGGGTAACATTTTCATGGAAAATCAGCAAGAATGCAAAATCTTGCCACAATTAGAGCAGCTCAATGATAAAAAACTACTACTCGTAGTCAACAAAATGCCCCAAATGGTCAATCCAAATTCTTGCATATATTTACCAGAAATCAAAAACAGTTATTTTCATGAAAGGTAAATAAAGGTTATATAATAAAGCGACATATTCTGGAAGCATATGGCTTAAAAATTACAAAGATTCCTCAGTTTTCTTTTAATCTTGCGCGACGTAATGCCCGAAATGACCCCTTTTCTGAATCTTACAAAACTTTGCCCGAAAAAAACGTTATATTCAAAGTAAAGCTATCAAAAACGCCATTTCAAGAAAGATTGCGAGAGATTTTGACGACTTCTGTAAAAATTGTTCCTCAGCCTCAATGTTGTAGTCTTAAAACATTATTTCGAGAAATGTTAAAATATTTGTGCGAAAGTTGCAAAGGGGTTTGGGTTCTGAGATTTCACCGCTGGAGGTTGTTCAGGTCCACTTAATGCCCAATCGTTTGCCATAGCTACCTTGCTTTGACAGATGAATTAAGGCAACCGTAACGAAAATCGACCAAGATGTTTTCAGCTACACATAATGATAAAAAGTAGAGTTAAAACGTCTCAGAAGTCTGATGGAAAGCTCATTTGGGTCTACCTTGTAAAGAGACATTCAAAGACGTTCGAAGCAAAATGATTCAAAGTCGGGAGTTTGGGCAGTCGCATAGAAAATTTTTTCAGTTCAGTGGACCTTGCAATTGAATACAACTTAAGGGTGGCAACAGAGTCAAAAACATTAGCATGTTTTAAATTCCGTTGTATAGTTTTTTCCCACGAAAGGCGACAAGACCATTTCATTTAATGGTAGTGTTACATTTTATCTGGTAATTTCTGATCTAATTTCTGTGATTGGCACTCTTCTTTTAGTGATTGACACTCTTCTTGGAGTGAATCAACACTCTAATGGAGTGAATTCACGCTTTTCCATCTAACATAAAGTGACTTAGTTCACTCTTTTGATTTTAGAGCGCAATGCATTCGTGTATAACGAACCCTATAGAGAATATCAAGTTCATAGTTGGCAATATGAAAATATTATTGCAAATGTCTGTCTGATTAAGGCCGCTCGTACGATCTAGCGGTAGAGGAACCGAGCGTGAGACGCAGGTCGAGTCAGGTTAATGGAAGAAAAGCTTGTGAATGGTTCCAGGTGGTGATCCTTTCAAACATGGAGCTACTCAACTTTAAGTTCCATGTTTCAACTAAGTATAGTGGGCTGGCACGTAGTAGCTGTATAAAATGGGGAAATGTAATTTACGAACTTGTGGAAGTTCTCAGTAAAGGCTTGGTACTCACGGTCGCAGAATTGCCCCCATTATAAACGTGTAGGCTATTCGTGCGTCTAGTGAACGACGACTGATGGATTATGTTAAAGTTAAGGGTAGGAAACGTCAATGATTTACCGCTTGGCCTACTGAATTAGGCCTAACGCATGTATAAGATCTTGGCTGTTTAGTTGTCGCTTTCAATTTAATACTCCGGAGTAAATCTGGAGTTTCGTAAAACTTCATCTTACCAAAGCTAACCGAAACTTAATACACTGTAACGATATGCGAATCACGTACAAGGGCTGATCTGGGATTTTTCGTTGGTGAGGGGGGGGGGGGGCTGACGGTCGATCATCTACCCGAACATCTAAGCGGAGCGCCACCATCAGTTGGTGCGGAGCGTACAGAAAATTTTGAAAAATCGCGACCCTTCAAATAGCCGGAAATGGCATTTCCCAGGCTTGTAAGTAGAACCAAAGCAGACGTTACTTTGAGCTTTTGTTTGCCAAAAAATGTTCCATTCAATTAAGAGTGCGAAAATTGCATAAACTTGCTCCTTGAATTAAACCAAAATTGACGTGATCGTGATTCAAGCTAAGATCACTCTTTAAACAGTTTTAATGAAATATCGTTCCAAAAATATGTCGTAATGTTATAGGTCCGGCAAAAGTGGTCTAATGATAAGTGGGGTCCTCACACAAGGTACAGAGAAGAAGGTCTTTCCCTTTCAATTTTGAATAAAAATTCGTTACAACCTATCATTCTATGAACGTAAAAAAAAAAAAAAAAAAAAAAAACTTAAAGAATTGAATTTTGGGGTCTCCAACATCTTCAAAGACGATGGTGAAAATATCTGACCAAGAATACGATGTACTGCTATAAGATTCACATTTGAGATTGCAGCTTTTAAAGTCTTTTGCTTGATGAGATATACCACTTTATTGTCATGTGAACGAGGGATAAACATTGTTAAACGCTTTGTTTTATCATTGATTTCATTAGTGGCATGTAGATTCAGTCTCCACTCCCTCGGGATAGCAGATTTTTTCAAAAAACAATGTAAAAGGAAACATAAAAGTAAAATTACATTTATGGGAGAAATAATTCTAATCAAGCACTCGGTCGACTCTCTCATTGAAAAATTACTTTGTAAGTTTTAATTGATCATGAGAGCTCTGGCATAGATAACTTTATTGTCAATTTTAATAAGAATTATTCAAAATATACTGATTAACGTACGCATCCGGAGGGCGTAAAATAAGATCAAGTGCAACAGACATCATAAACACATGTTTTCAATGATAAAATATTCATTGGAAAGGTTACATTAAAACACATATATTCCACCACATTTTTTGAGCTTACTATCAAACAAAAATTTCCAAGAAGCAAAACCTTCCTGATAATAATTGTCCAACTCATTTACACTTTAAACTATAAGGAAAAGAGCATTATTCGACCATTCCTAAACTACCTTCACATTTTGCACATACTGGACCAGAACGTTTCCCCTAATTGTCTGGTTTGTGTGACTACATAAATTTATATAAAATACTCTCTAGTTCGTGACAAATAGACCAAAATCTGTCCTGCTTTTTCGTTTTACTTCGTGACGCACTTCGGAGGATCTGATTGAAAAAAATACGAATCGATGGAAAAAGATGAAATAATAACCCATGCAATTACCACAAGCCATCCGTTTGGCCTGTGGATCAAGAAAAAATAAGTAAAAATATCCCTTTAAATTCAAAATCTGGCGAAGGTGAATTAGACACACAACTTCCACGTTTTATGTAAACTTTTCCTTAAACAGCACTAAAACTACAGTTGCAGCCTCTTATCATGTTTCAAAGGCACTTTAATTATCTGAAATGCGCTTTAATGTTAAATTTATAAAAAAATAAACAAATTTTAATGTTATTTTGGGTACGTGGGATTAAAATTGGTAAAATGATGTGGAAAGAAAAAGGACACTTTATCGCGAACGAGGAACTGTTTATGTCCCTGCTACGTCGGTTTCGCGCGTAACCGCGCGTAACGTTAACTGCGAATGAGTAACTCGAGACTTTAGACAGTATATTTCAAAATCAAGAACTTTAATTGTAGAAAAATTGGAATTTTATGAAAGACAGGTCACAAAAATAGCAACATAGCTGCCGGTGTCTCTTAATGATGTGGTGTAACACAAATGGTAATTTAAATATCCGATTTTGTTACGTCCAGAGCTCAGAAAAGTTTAGTGAGAACAAGTGCACTTTATGTTGCATCATGCGGCGAGCAAAGCGCGCCGGAAATTTCGCTGTTTTTTGAGATTTGGAAAATTAAAAAAGGGGTTTCTGACTCACGGGAAGTGGGGGGAGCGGAAGCATGCTTCCATCCCTCATTTTTCACGGGGGGGGGGGGGAGCTTTCTCCCCCAGCCCTCGCTTCCTACTCCTATTCTTAAAAAAGTTTCTTTTTCTTTTCTTTTTACTTTTCGAAAGGTAGGCCTACCATTTCAAACCAATTGTGCTCAAAGGGTTCCAAATGAAATGTTAACCTATAAAATACATTCAAAATCAAGCGATATGAAAAAGTGCATGGCAGGTTCGAACCACTGGTTGTTGTGATTATATCTCTAAGAATCTTGGGCCCCTCTCCATCTGACAGAAGATAATGTGTTGATACAGTACAGCTCTCACCCTGGTCGGTATTTTCACATTTTGTAAACTTTACCCCACGATCGGTTCCCTTTTTTCCTGGCAGAGATGCTGGCGATCAGTTCTACTACATGATGCTAAGTTCCTCGCAGGAAATTTGAGATTGGTTCTTTGATGATAGATCATATTAGTTTGAACTTATACTTGGAGTGAACGGTCAAGGCTTCATGAAGTTTCGACGCTGGTTCAAAATCATGCAGGCATGCTCACTAGAGGAGATTATACTTTACAGCTTAAGGTATAGTCACAGTCTTTTGGCAGCCCAGCTGAAAATTGGAACCCTTTTTGTTAAACCATTTGAACCCAAAGGGTTTCAAGTGATACCTTTTGTAAATACCCTTTTCATTTAAAGGGCAGTCCCTTTGGTAGATGATGGAAATTGGTCAAAACTCAAAGTGAATTATAAAATTACCCTTTTTATAAACCAAACCCTTTTGAAAACCCGCTACCATTTGGAAACTGTTGAAACCTTTTGGTTAATTTGGACAAAAGATCTCAATGGGAATTAAGTTCTGCTTGGCCTTAAGGTCTGTCCATTTAGGCCTTTCCTCTCAAGTGGGTTAGATGGACGGAGTTTAACATGACGACCCATATGGCCAGTTTCTAACCAATTGGTTTATGTCGAGCCGCCACGGACTAGCTTTTCCAGTTGTGACTAACTGGCTTGTTTTTTCTACTCAATTGCTTTATGCTGTGTTTTTTACAGTCTTCAGTATGACCAGGACACTACTCGAACTCCTGACCTCCCAACTGCAAGTCCAGGCGCGGATTCGCACATTCAAAAAAGGGGGGGGGGGGACTGACCTAAGAGAAAACAGGGGTGAGAGGGAGCTGCACTGCTAATTTTCCATGTGTTTCATTGTTGATGTGGCGAAAAAGAGAGGGCTTGGGCGTAAGCCCCCACCCCATGTATTCGCGCCTGAAGTCGGGTGCTTTAACCACTTGACCATGATGCCGTCCGTTATTTACTCTCTCATAACTCTGCTGCAAACCAGACTTGATTGAACAGTATCATGTGAATCATCTATTTGTATCCTTACTGAACGCATCTCTTCTCTCTGTTTCTTGTTTTTTCATGTCAAGTGTGTTTATTTCCTTCCTCTTTTCTATTCCAAATTCTTATTCTTGTTTTGTCCTAGGCCTACCGTATTTCATTTTCCTTCTTCGCTATCCCTTCTCGTTCCAGTTCCTGATTTATTGAACCTTTCCCTAGATGAGGGGGAAGTCGTCATACCCCCCCCCCCGGTCAATTAATTGACATAAAAGTTTATCCCTATCAATTTCAATTTCACTGACCAGGCTGCACTGTGCACTATGTCCGGCGCATATTGTACAGGTTTTGTACGTGTCAGAAAATTCGTGGAACTAGTATATACAATGAATGTTGTCCACAAAAAGCCAACAATTCACCCTCAAATGTCTCTTCGTAGGCCAACTCGTTCGCTTGTGGTAATTGATATGATGTTCAAAAGGTTAAAATTGACCTTCGTGGGTAATTTTTATGCCGACCCTCAGATGTGCGTCACGAAAGTTAAAAACGAAAGCACTTTTTCGTGTAGGGCCCGCTGCCTAAAAATGAAGAAACGGGACAACAGATAGTATAAAATAAGGGGACATAGACATTAAGCTCATGTGGAGTTTGGCCATGCGCTTTTTATACATTCTATACACCGTGACTCCACATCTGATGAACCCAAATAGCAGATGGGTTGCAAGAAAAAGTTAAGTGTTCTGCAAGAAGCATGGTCCGAAACAGGGTTGAGACCTTCGTTATCACTCTATTGACATTTTATCGGAAAACTTGAAACTGTCTGATCTAAATTGCTATTAGTTTGTGACAATTATAATTACATAGTTTGAAAATTATAAGATAATACAACATTATGTAGAAACAAGTAGACTAAATGATCTATTTAGTGAAAGTAAATAATAGGTTTTGGAAAATTTTAGGGGGTGGGGGGCACGGCGGGTCCGCCCCGCCTAAATCCGCCACTGACGTGGATGGATAGACATGCACTGACAACAAATCCCGTATGAAGGTGAGGTTATCGCAGTTTCGACTTCCAGTAGGTCTTAGTGAATTGTGCACGATTCTTGTGGGTACACTGTAAAAAATATGGGGTGACGTTACACCAAAAAGTGGGTGCAACCAGGCTACCACCAAAACATGGTGTAACCTTGATGTTTCCCCTTGTGGGGAAAATCTGAAATTCCTCCAGATCCAGGGAAACATTTCCTGTGGATTTGGGAAAATAAAAGGTTTCCTCTTTGCATGGGTAACCTACTTTCCTCTAAACCGTGGGAAACTATGCACCCATTCCCGGGGAAAGGTCTGTTTTCCTCAACTTTTGTTGGTAGCTGAAGTTGCAACTCAAGAAGTGGGGAAACCTGTTAAGAAACCCAAATTAATGGGTAGCAAAACCCGACCACATGGTAAAGAAAACACACACTTGGTAACAAAAAAGTTCTGTAAAATTAAATGTTCCATTTAATTGGCAAAAGTTTTATTGATTCACTTCCAGTAACATGCGATTTACTGTTTGAGTTGTTAGTAATACGAATATGCATGATGTTGTTCAATAGACTTAAACTATTACTTTTAATCATAACAAGTGCGTTTCTGACAACCGTGCAATCTTTAAAAACGGTACATTTCTACTTTGAAAGTCACCACAAACATGGTATCACCACTAGTGAACTGCTAGGAAAATGAAGCAGGCCTCATATTTGTCACGAAAATCTCTCTCTGGAACAGAATACATAATGTGACATTTTATTTCATGATGTTCAGAACTGTGCACAGAAGAGATGTGATGGATTCATATTGTTGGTCAATATTTTGTTTTTTCATTGTACTTTTTGACCTTGGATTGATTAGGAGGGCTCTCTTGCCCTGAATTCATGTTTTTAAAAGTCCATGACTCAGGATGCACTGCTATCATCAATATAGCTGAGTTAGGTCGTAAAGTTGGTGGTAAATTATAAAGAAAAACAAAACAAAACGCCTGCTTGCTTTAACTTCAATTGCCATAATATTGAGAACCAAATTAGGGAAATGAATATTAAACATTTCCCCAGAATGCTTGCAAGCTATTCCTCTTTAATACATCAAAAATAAATTTAGATCTGCACTATTCTTTTAAATGGTGTCATCTTTGTACTTCTTAGAAACAACATGACCACCTGTTCCTAGCATTAAATTGCAAAAATTTCTTATGTCCTTCTGTAAGAATGACGTTTCTATAAAAATGGAAAAGCTTAGCCCTCTTGCTCTGTAGCCAAACGTCATGAATAATATTCTCTAGGCAAACTCGCCACAACATGATTTCTACAAAATTATCCAAATCAGCATAATCAGTATTTACATTTTGTTTAATCAGCTGAAAGTTTCAGACAAAGAAGGTAAAATCTTTTGTACTTTTCCTGTTAAAGAAAATATATGAGGATATAAAACTTAACGGACTCTTGAGTAGCTATAAATATATGGTTAATTCCACTGATCAACTGAAAGACTTGGAAGCTAAAATATTTTCAACAATCCATTTTTAGAAAAGTAGTAAACAAACTGATTTTTAAAAGGATTACAAAACTATGTGAAAAATAATTAAAAACAAAACACAGAAAAATAACAAAAAAATATCTGAAGGGCACATAAGCTCACCCTGTGGGTAATTCCAGTCAATGAGCACAAAGTATATAGTACTCTTCATTAAAAAAACTGAAATAAAGAAAGAATTTTAGAAAGCTGCCTTCGTGCAAGTTACACCTTCAGCCTTTAATCCCAGTACTAAACACTTTTTATTTTCCATTATGATCCGGAAAAATACAAAAGACCAAATCATTGTAGTTTAACCCCCCCCCCACCTTTGAAACACCGCGTACACATTTTGCAAATATTGTTTATTATTATTGAGCAAAGCCTACTTGATTAGCACAAGAGAGTACTTTCTTGCCAAAAAAATTAAATAAATCATGTAAATACATTACTGCTTCTTTACAGTCTCATTTTAATCCGGTCAACCTGAGTGCTTTTAAAGCAACCAGTACCCCCAGGTTTTATCAGCCCGAGACTACTACACCTGCCCACTGCTAAGGAAGCCTTAAAGTCTTTTTCTCTACCTTTTTGGTTTTCAGTTTTAACTTTTCAATTTATCTTGAAGAAGTTTCTGATATTTCCTTGGGAAATTCCACATTGCAGACTTACATCGCTCAAAATAAGGAAGTCCTGGTAATAGTGGCACATGGAGATTCCACCTGGTCATGTTTTCTGTAAGAATATTAGAGCAACAATTTTAACGCTGAGTCTCCAATAACATCAATAAATGGCTTAACGCTTCCTCAATGAAGTTCTTTGTGTTTCTCTGTGCAAAATATAAATAAGCAGACAAGTTGTTGACCAGTAGTAAACATTACTCCATTATTTTACAGTTCAAAATTCTTACACTACATTCACTTCCCTTTTCAGTGTATTCCCTCTCTTTTGCCATTATTACAAGTTGTTTTATTTTCATAGTTAATTAAAACAAATCAGTACCATTGGTTCAAATAGGCAATACCATTTTGAATAACAGATTAAAACTACACAATGAAAGTTCAGTTCAGTAAAGTCCATTCTTCTAAGCAAAACACAATTAATGTCTTCAAAAGGCCTCACCTACTCTTGTGGTTAAGGTAAAGGCGCACAGGTCTTTTGCTTTGCTCATTTTATTTCCTATACCAGTAATAAAGATTTGAATTTATAAAAAAACTAATGCCTCTCTTATTTCCTTCCACCGCAAGAGGGGCTGGGCTTGAGACAAGGCAATAGGCTTTTGTTACCTGCCTGATAAATTATTGTTAACAGCATACACAAAGGAACAGTTTTATCATAGCTGGTTCTACTAAGTTCATGGAATCTACATACCTAAATAATATACTGATGCATGTGCCAACTTATTTACATAACTTCCACTGAATCTCAATTAATACAGAATTTTTATCTCATGTCTTTTATATAAAATGTGGTACGCATGATCAAACAGCTCACCTTAAACAAGGAGAAAGAGTCAAAAACAGTTCTGCACTCAGAAGGTTTTCAGTGTTGAAGGCTGGATTCTGGATTTGTTGTTGGCCTGAGGTACAACTTAAAAAGCAAAATTGTTCAAATATTTGAAAAGTTACATATAATGTGTACCTGCTAGGCAGTGCAGTTCATTTAAACTATATCAGAAACTGAGAACAAAGCTTTCTCTATTTTTCTTTGAGGTAAAAAATTGGGTTAGAATCGTCTTCTCTGCACATATGTTAATGCTGCCATATGTTACTTCTATTTACACGCTGGGGTAGCCTTCTCCCACATTACACAAGGTCGATCTGGAATGACAGGAATCCAGTCCACTCCAAAAGTCTGAAAGGATGATAACATAGAAGAAAATTAGGTTACTATTTGCATTAGGTTACTATTTGCATAAGCAATGGGAAAGCGAAAACAATCCAAGGTCTCTCAAATGGGAAATGACCATGGGTTCCTCTATAAGTTTAACCAGAAGGTTATACGTTAAAGAGTAAAATACTCTTACTTCTGTTTGTCTCCTAGTAATCTCACAAGCCAAGTGTGGAATTTTAAAGACTTAGACTCGGAAAAGATTTACCTATATGAAAAACTCTTGAAGAAGGAACATGCTTTCAACAGAACTAATGTAAAAATGTTCAGGTAAGAACCCAGAAGACTCAGAAAGGAGTGAATAATGTTGTAATTAATGTTGTCTAGTGCTTTTACTTTTTTCACGAATGAGACACATGTCAGTGATAAACGGTTTTGCCCAATTAGGTAAAAGTAATGTGGTTGGCACGCCAGTCGACCCAGAAAGTTCAATATATGACAGAACTAACTTTACAACATTTTCAAGGATCATTTTTGTATCTTTGCTGGGATGTTACCTTTCATTTCGTTTGCTTAAATGCATCTTAAAGGGAAATATTGTGTTTGTTTTACAGGGAAATTTTAACCTTTTAAACCAATATTTACTGGCAAAGAGTGATAAATAATTAAATATTATGCTGGCAGTATTGTAGCTTTTCTTTCAGGGAATAAGTTTCCATGAGATAAAAAATCAATTGTTTGTTTCTCAAGAATAATTTGTTCACCCAAACTTTCAACATTTCAAAAGATTCAACTTCCATAACTCTTCTTGTACCGAATGACCGAATGATTTGAAAAGTACTAGAGATATTTACTTTTACTATGCTGGGCATTTTAAACGCAATATTTCTCTTTAAACCAGTTTCTATGTGCTTGTTTTCACTCTTGGTTCGTTCTGAATGAGATCGAAACATGCATTGTCAGCTAACTTCTATAAAATATTAAAGAAAATTTCCAGCGACATTTTCTTCTTTTCCTTTGCTAGAAGTGGTGGGCTTATTAGCAAGACCAAGGCATTGCAAAATATTAAAGCCTTTATATGGGAGATCGTTATTGCTACCGCAGTTTTAAGGGAAAAACTTCGGTTCCCAATGATAGTACCCGACCACTGGTTCATTTCTTCAATTAACTGCTTAAATGAGTAAACATTTTGTTATCATTCTGGTACAACAAAAGTCTAACAACTTATAGGGTTTAAATAATAACCCTAAAGAGATCCTGAAATAATTGAGTGCTGACAAGAAGGGGATCAAATTACTTATGGTGCATTGGAGGGCTAGATCCCCTTTCAGTTTATTCTGAAGTAAACTGTTATCAAATGTCAACCTTCAGAACTATTTTCAAATTTTCAAAGTAAGAGTAGGCGGTGCACTTTCTGACGTTACCCTTAGTCGGTGAACCTTGTTATTTTTAGAAAAGGCCCGAGATCATCATTCGTGACCTCTGTCACGAATGTTACAAGACTGTATTAAGTTGCAACTTGCTACAATGATTTCATGGTTTCTTTGTCTTTGCATATATTATAAAGAAACGAATTCCGGCTCAGCATGGGAAATAAACTCCACAACTACATGATCATCGATCAAGTAAATACACCCAAAGATTTCATCTTCAAATTTGGTACGAATAAGAGATCGCCTAAAGTGGCGATACCCAAAGATGTGCACAAGTTACTACCACATGTAAGTTATCCAAATCCATTTTGCACAAAGTTTGGCTCGTTGATCCATTAATGTTTATAACGAGAACCAATTGCGCGTATTCTGCAGGAAGGGAAGCAATTTTTTTCACGGCGGTAAGGCATGTAAATCGTTCCCATATGGTTACACTGTAAACTGTTGTTTTCACTCCTACGTTGCCAGGGTAACGAAAAGACCCGGATTACCTACCAAGCTTATAAAAATGCGTAAGACGATTTAGTATATTTGACAACTTTCTGTAATATTGCTGTCGATTTGGATTGCTTTTACCAGATTCTAGTCAATGACCAACATAGAGTGGGGTGATGAGTGCGGACTCCCAATACCCCCTACGCATATCTGATGTGATTCCATGAGGACCTTTTGCAATTTTGGCAGGAAGAAAAAGTAACGTGACGTACGCACACCGGTGTGCAAATTATAGGGCAGAATCATTCAATCTCAATCGTTCAATTTTTTCTATAAACAATCTGGAATGCAAAGGGGCTGCGTGGGGATGCCCTATATTAGCAGGAAAGTGTAAAAAGTGAAGGACAAGAAGGGAAAAAGAAGAAATAGAGCACTGAACTCATGTGTTAACACCCTATTAAACTACCCAGGCGCCATACCTAAGAGAAATAGAAAAAAGACCAGAAGTCTGTAAAAATTGCAAAACATTTTCACACGTTCACATGGTACCGCATTTTTTTTTATGAATTAAACCCTGTTTGTAGGATTTGCAGGCAAGGTTGTGTAAAAAGCGCAAAACAAATGTTCGAGGACTATGGCACGTGGCGAGACTTAAATACAACGTCATCATAACAGACTGAAAGTTTAAAAGAAATTGTGAGAAAATGCTCATAACGAATAAGGCAAGACTACGGCTTGTTTCTTGACAGGGAAAATCGGTGTAATTTGCGCTTGTTTCAATCGGGAGTTAACGGCGTTATCGATTGCCTGTTCTTACCTCCAGCCAAAAAAGACTGTTCCATGCCCTCAAAGCAAATTGTTGGATCCTCCACATTGCAGTTCTTATTATCGTGCTCTGTGATGACCCACTTCAAGGATTATTGGGCTAATTGGGCTAGAGCCGATCCTTTCCCCGAAAGTAATGATGTCGCTAAAAGGAAAGGGTCAAATAGGGTAGCTAAATGTAAAACTGTTTGTCCCGGCTGAAGGGGCGTAGATCTGGTCTACCGACGGGGGGAGGGGTGAAAACTTTCCAACAACCAGAACCGCATATCGTGCCCGTAACCGGACTCCTTTGTAAGCAATGCACCCGCACAAACGGCATCGCAAACCTATACACCCCCCACATACACACACCAACACCTATACACACTTACATGGACACGCATTACACAAAACATAGACAGATGACACGTTTTAAATGCATTTTTTTTACATTTAAAATAAGGTCACATTAAGGTCTTCATAAAGCAATCTGTATGCCAAAATGTTACATTTTGTTTTTTCTGCCTGTTTTTTTAAATTTGCCTACATTATTAGGGAACAAAACGATATGTTCGTGCCCCAATATTTCATTGTGTTGGAACAATTTCGCCCTACCATCAGGATGGGAGACCCAACCCCGCTTAGAGCTGTCACTCGTAATGTTCAATCTTTCTACGTTTCACCATTTTGTTGATTTCACTCCTCCTCCTGACTAGAGACCAACCTACGAGACCATTCCCCGATGCAGCGTCGTTGGCAACAGCGGATCCATTTTGGGCAGTAAATGTGGAATTCATGTAGATGAAGCAGATTTTGTTTTCAGGTATGACAGATTTATTTTAGAATACTCCACAAAATTAGTCATTCTTAAGGTTAACGAACTTTTTATTGGTCAGTTTGAAAGAAATATCACGTGTGAAAAGCTGTGTGAACAGGGAGTTGCTATTTGACGACAACAACTCCTTGGTGTAAGCTCATTGAACTATAGGTGTTCACGGGGGTTTTAATGGTAGATGCGCACTGTTTAACAAGTTGTGTCATGATTGGTTCTTGCCAATGTATTGTATCGATTGTACTCTTTTCGGGTTAGGGATTAGATTAGGGATTAGGGCTTTCGTTAGCCAGTTTGGAAATTACTTGTTAAACAGTGCGCATCGCCCCCTAGTTAATGGTTTTGTATACGACCTTACTATTAGACCAATCAACTGTGTGTGCTGCTAGCTCATTCTTGTATAATTATTGTTGATCGTAGGCTTAGGATATAATTTTTTGATCAGTTTTGATTCAGTAAATCAGCGCAGAAACACCTGTATTCATAAAATTTGTTCCCAATGTTTTGATTTTTACTACATGCTGTTCGTTTTCGAAGACTACTATAACAAGTTGTTAGATGAAAATTTCTGCATTTTGTTCGGTGTTGGTGTTGTGTTTGAACAAATTGTAATAGCAGACTCTTAATGCCGCTTTGACGTGATAAGACTTACCTTAACTGTTAAATAAGGAGATTTGTAGGCAAGACAAATGTCTTGATAAACATCACTGCATAGAGCCAACCCGCTATTACTGAACTCTTACGGCTACCTCGGCTGGAACGGGAAATGGGATTGGAGCTCATTGATTTCAAACTATCATTTAGTTTTCTTCACCTGGTGAAAATATACTTTTCCATTCCTTCTCACATAGTATAGTTTAGTTGAATGTTGTATCCACGGACTTCCTATTCATGGACAGAACATACAACACGGTACCTTGTCGCTAACGTGATGTGAGAAAAAGCACCCCCAAGATGATCTTTCGCTATCATGGTTTTGTATGAAAGTTTTGACTTGCTTAAGCAGTGGCGTAGGAAGCAATCGGAAAGTGTGTGTGTGTGTGTGGGGGGGGGGGGGAATTTTGGACAATGCACCTCATCCTACCTCATTGACCAAAAGATACATTTGAAGCTAAGATTTTTCGTTTTTTCTTCGAGCAAGAACAATTTTTAAAAATTAAAAAAAAAAAAAATCTGTTTTTTTTAAAAGGGTGAACACTACTCTATTAGGAACGTAATTTGCGGCACGCGGAGCGGGCTGAAAATTTGGGTCCTTATACACATTTGTAAATATGGAGCTTGTATTGCAAAAATAATTTAGATTCAGGGTTGGTTTCCTGTGAGGAATTTTGAATATTTGCTGGACTATCGAAGAATTTGGGAAACAACACTGAAGCGACTCTGAAGAGTTTCCCACTGACTGCTTTACGAGCTACCACTTACTGCATTAAGGGTTGCAAAGTAGCCTGCGCACGAAGCGCGAGGAAAATTTTACCTTTTTTTAAACTAATAATCATAAATATGGAAATTTAATTAGAAAGAATTCGGAATTCTATGGAGGAAAATTTTGGAAACCCGCACTGTATTTGACTGGTGTCTCAAATGGCAAATTTCCGAATTTTTCACTTTTTCGAGTCACGGGGCAATCGCCCCCTGCCTCCTGTCAGCCTGTAGCTACGTCTCTGCTGTGCGACGTTGAACATTGATAACATTCTGACACTTCAATAACTAAATAATCCATCTACACAAACTACCGTACTCAACTGACAGGGTTGAAAGGTATCTGATGATAGGTAAGTAAGGAGGCATAGGTTCGTAGGCCAATGGTTCCCTGCCTGGAATTTAAAGTCTTGCTCGAAAGACTATCTTCAGTTGGTGCGGAGCTTACAGAGCATTTGGAAAAATTTGGGCTTGTAAGTAGTAGCTAAGTTTTCCGATTTTCCTTCAAGTGTGAACACTACTGTGTAAGGGACGTATTACCGCGCGTCGAAACTGTTGCCTCTTTTAAACAAAAACATGTTAGATATGGAGCTTTAACTGCAGAAAGCTTTGAATCCTGGGTTTCCTGTAACGAAATTTAAAGAGTTGGGGGTTACTGAAGAATCTACACTTCCTTCATATTGGTGTCAAATTTGAGGATGATTGCACGGCGACTGAATCATTGCTACATAATTCATTCATTCATTCAATTATTTATTACTTTTATTATCACAACAAAAATTTTTACAAGTTACATTAGTAGATGAACAACAAAAGGCGTGATAAGGAGTGCACTTAGAAAGCCTTTAGGGCTTATCGGGAAGTGTCACTCACTAAGAGAAACAAAAAAGGAAAAAAAAAAAAAAAAAAAAACGCCACCCAACTGACACTCTCCGATGACATTTTAAAAGTTTCCCAAACTTTGTCTTTTTTAGAGAAAATATTTCAAAATCAAGAGCTTTCATTGAAGGAAATTTGAAATTCTATGAGAGACAGTTTACAAATAGCAATGTAGTGATATATATGTGATACATTTCCGGTTTGTCGTTTCCAGAGCTCGGAAAAGTTTATCAAACTGGTTAAGGAGCAAGAACTAATGCTTTCTATATTGCATTTTGCGGCCTGCTAAGCGCGGTGGAAATCTGGCTTTCCTTTTGAAATTTTAAGAAATCAAAAAAGGGATTTTCAGACCCGAGAAGTGGGGAGGGGGGTAGCATGCTTCCGCCCCTTATTTTCACTGTAGGGATGTCGGGCCCTGCCCCCTTCCCCGTTTTTCTACGCGTATGTGCTGAAGTAAATAAACAGATTTTGCAAGAAAGTTGGAATATTTTCAAAATAATGCAAGGTAATAACAAAATAGTTACACTCATTGAAGTAATATGATACGGTTTCTCATTCCAGTTAAACTTTTGTTTAAAATATTACAGAGTCGTCGTCAAATCATACAAATTATCAGTTTACGGCTTTCATCTTGATGCGAACAAAAATGTGCGAAATATTTGCGGTCACAGACAGCCCATAGGCTATTTCTTGGACATCAACCGTGACAGCTGCGTTGTTATGTTTGTAATTTTGGTTTTGTTAAAATCATTTTTCAAATCCAAATGAAAAGAGGTGCAGTTACTTAACTACTCTAAAATCAATTGCCCCCTGTACTCGCCCTTGGTTTGGAACTGCACCTGTAAGTTTGTTTTGATTTTGTATTTTAATTGAAGGTCTATTTCTTGAAATTCTTGTACTTTCACCGGAATTCATTTCAACATTCAATGTGGTGTAAATTTATTAATATTTACCTTGGAATCAGTCTGAATCTGCCTATGCAGACCTATCTGATCAGGATGAATCCGAACTTCTGAAAAATGTGTAGGCTACCTCGGTATAATACCGAGGTAGCTTACTCTTACAAAGTTCCAACCGGACGGTCATGTACGTACGCGCACGTCATGCGAACGGAGCTACCATTCGGCGATTTTCCCATAGATGATACGTTTCGCTCATTTTTGGCGGATTCCGGATATCAATCGGTTAAAATAACTAGGTTTGTGGTTGAGGTTCTTGGCAATCACATTTTAAAGTTAGGTGGCAGGTTTCTGTAGGTTTGTGATCTTTTATTGCAATAGAATAGTAGTGAATCTAGATCGTTGTTTCTTCCAACGTTTAGGCTGTTTATTATTATTTCTTCAAAATAACACACCTCCAGATCATGGGGGAGGGGTGATTACATAGTCTGGTCAACTGTTCTTTCACGTGATGGCAATGGCAATGCTTCACTTCTCGCGGAGGGAAAATACTAGTACAGTAAAGGTTCGGTTTCACTGGACAAGTGATATACTACATACACCTGGTTTGCGGACCGGGCGAGGTTGCCAGATTCATGTAATGATTTGTAGCCAAATACTAGGTCACAGGTATAGAGCATGGTCGCAGGGGACCGTGACAAGAATCAGTCAAACAATGGTAAAACATAGGCTAAGTCAATTTCGGCTGCTCTGTTCGGTGGTGGGTTAACTATAGTCTCAACTTTGAATTGGTTCAAGGCTCCCAAGTTTCATTTACTTCTTCTCTGATTTTTTTGGGACGTCCCCTCGCTAAGAATTTTAGGGGGGGGGGGTCCCCCCTGTACCCCCCGTCCCCCGCTTCCGCCGCCACTGAGCAGAAAACGATCATCTCGTCATCAGAAGAAAATCATTTGTACAGATAATGGTAACAGTTTGAACATTTTGTAAGATAGGGATTCAAACAACACTCTTCATATCAAATGGAAGCGTTAAGTCTGGCAAGTCTGCGTTCAACCCGCTTTCGTTTTGTTGTGCACTCTCTGCATAAAGCGCCGCTTAACATATCTTATGGGGGAGTGCTATATATATTCAATGTTTGTTATCATTTTGATTTCGATTTCAGATGTAATGCTGCCCCGATTGAAGAATATGCTTCCGATGCAGGGAGAAAAAGTAACATGACTACATTTAATCCAAGCATATTTAATACGCGGTAAGACTTCTTCCTTTTCGCCGTAAAGGCACATTTTACATATTTAAAGCAAAATTCCCAATGGGCGACCGCTCTTTAAGTGACATAAAACTCATTTCGAAAGAAGCAGTGTAAAGCTCTCATTTTACAACATACGCAAAAGGGAATGTCTAAAGACATTTAAGAGCCTTGTGCTTTTTTTTATTGAGAATCGGGAATAAACAAGGTTTATGAGTTAACAATCGTATGGCATATACAGTTGTCGGTGTAATAACAGTAACACGGGTCCAAAGTGTTACTTTTCTACATTAAGTGTCCACTTAAGCTCAGAAAAATATTTGCTACCACTCCCCTTCCCAACTTGAAGTTGTTAATATGGACCTTTAGGTATTAGGTAGTGATAATGTATTGTTACCGTAGTAGTTAGAAGTGTTTGTGTAAATATGCTGTCTTTCGATCTTCAATTCAAGGAAATCTATATAGCCTACGGTACAAACAAACGAAGTGATGTAAATTTTCTACAAAAGCAGGGGATAATAAAAGTTGAGGAAGAGGTTAGGGTTGACTTAGTTGGATATTTGGAATTATCTTGCGTGTTAATTTTTTTTTCTTTTGTGAAAGAAGTGTAACGGAATTTGATATTTGAAAGAGCCACTTCCAGCCTACAGCGTGGACTTGAAGCACGTTGGGAGTATTATGCCATTTTTCCATATTTGCAAATAATGCTTTGTTTTTGCCATTAAACAAAAAATAGGTAAAGCTTGAATTGGCTTTAAACCACAGACTTGTATACATGGAAAGACCATATGACGTGTACGTCCTATCCGTAGCTGGTCGCCACCGACTGCGACAAAAAAGGCGCACCAAGATGGCCGCCGTGAACCTATAAATCGTCTGGTTTGACGACGACTTTTCAAGCAAAAGTTAAACTTGAATGGGAAACAATATATTCCTGCAATACGTGAAGTGATTTTGACCTTACCTTGCCATATTTCAAAGATATTTCAACTTTCTTGCAAAATATGGTGACATACTTGAGCAAGTAAAAAGTTTCACACAAAACATAGACGGCCATCTTGGTGCGTTTTTTTCTCACAAGTACGGTAGCGACAGTTTAACGTGCATTATGCTCTATCCATGTATAGGAAGTTCGTGCTTTAAACATGTATGCATTTCCCGGGAACAATTGCAGGATTTCCACTTTGTCATTCACAGTAGGCTAGTGTAACGATTTGGACAAGGTAAAGCAGAGGTTTAAAAGTAACTAAATTCTTCATGTTCGATTTACTCGTTAATGTGACATTTGCTGGTTTCAAATTTACTGTTGAGTGAACATAGTGTCTTCGTGTCTCAAGGAACGCAAGCTAGGTCTAAATGCAAAATTTTCAAAAACCGCAAGACGCCGTGCCCGGTTCAAGCAGACTAAATCTTAGTCTAAGCGTCGATGGAAAGAAAACGGAATTCAAGCGCAATTGAATTCCCCCCCCCCCCGCCCCCCAAAAAACAAAAAAAAAAAAAAAAAAAAAAAAAAGAAGCAAACAAACAAAATAATAATTTATCCAGTTAAATGTCCTGGCCTTTGTTACTTTTCCAAGAATGAAGCAACTAACTGGATTACACCTATTAGGCATTCTTCTTATTCGAAAGGTCCGGGGTTCGATTATGAGTCCCGGGCGGGCCCACAGGAAGTTTTTCTAAAGTCCTCTCGACTCTATGGCAAAGAGCCGGTTCCGGCGAAACCAAACTTTGAAATTGCTCCCAAGAAAGCTGCGTCCACTGAAAGACAACACCCACCTGACCAAACCCACGCTCTCAGACCATTTACATCATTGGTTTGCCATGTACGGCGCCATTCTGGATTGCACTGGACATAAGAAATGCTTTAATGAAAATAAAGCCTACAGCCGTGGGGCTCCTCGTAAGCAATGAAATAGGGATAAAATATCCAGTGCCCCACAAGAAAGGCCTTTGGAACCGCCGTCGTCAATTACACCAGAACGTTATAAAACGACGCGTAAAACCTTATCTTACCTTACCCTCTCCTCATGAACCAATATTTCATTCAGGTACACTCTGAAAACAGTTGAGAGCAGTGGCGCAGCCAGGATGGGATTTCGGGGGGGGGGGGAGGGGCTCGGTAACAAGCGGGGGGGGGGGGCGTTGGCTGGTACCTCCGAGGGTCAGGCACGGCAAGACTATCTAAGCGGAGCGCCACCATCAGTTGGCGCGGAGCGTACGAGACAATTTTGGGCTTAAAAACCCCTCCAGATGGCCAGAAACGGCACTTCCCACGTGTTTTAAACTGGATGTTTCCAGCCGCAATATTTGAATGGATTTCAGCTAACCTAAGGCATTTCCTTACCCTTTAACAGGAAAACCGAAAGAAGTTTTGTCCCCCTCTGAGAAACTTTCTTTGCGTTAGATTTCGTAGATGCAAAATGGTGCTATGTTTGGCAAAACTTTGAACTGATTATAGGCCTAAGTTTTAGGATTTCCCTTTTTGGGGAGCATGAAAAATATCAAAATGGTTTTAGTTTTTGTAGAGATTTTACAAGAGACATACAAACTAACAAAGAAACAATGTGCAAAATGGTGCAGTGTTTGTTCATCGGTACATTACGTAGTCAAAATTAAAATACTACGAGTCAATCTCTCAAAATAATTGAACCGCAAAGCAGAAGTTTGGATCATGTAGGAAACACATGAAATCCGGACCTTGTTGACATTTTACGATTCCCCCAGAGGCCAGTGCCAGCTAGTGAAAAGAGGACTTGTCGAAAAAAATCGTCCTACAGTGGCACTTGTCATGGGCAGGAGTGAGGCAAGACATAGGCCTACTTGTTAAGAATGGAAGGGAAGAATTATCCGAAGGCAGTACCTTACCTTTACCTGCTAACGGCATGTTTTGTGTATAATAAAGTATAGGAATGGTCGTGTAAGAGTGGTCTCCAGTGTACGATTGCCTTATTTTCAGTAAGCCATCCGAAAGGCAGAAAGGGTCTTAACCTAACAAAGTCAGATTAAAGTTGTTCGTCGAGACTTTCGTCTCATCTTCGAAGTGAAATGCAATAAACGACAGTGCAGATCACAAACGGTAACTAATTTAGTGAAAGTAGGCATTTTCAAGTTATCACTTGATTTCATACCTGCGAACAAAATGTGTTTTACACACATTCATCCATGTTTTTTTTTTTTAAATTTTCACATTTTATTTATTTACTGTTTTGAAGGAAATACTTCAAAGTTTATTTCCGTTCAAACATCTTTTTCAATTACTTTATCAGGACGCAAAAAATCTGGGGGGGGGGGGGGACTGGGCTGGAGGGAATCCACTCAAAAATACTCAATTTTGGGAGAAACATAGCACATGCAACATTTTTGAGCAAACTTAGCTAAATTAACAGGGCAATTGTTAAACAATAATTGGGTAAAAATCATGATCAGATGATGGTTTGCCCAACCTTGAGCAATTTTTTTCGTCATCAATGTAGCATGTGCTATGTTTGCTCAACTGTTTAAGATGTTTACAGTGTGAAAAACACACGAGTTTACTTCACTATGCACAGTTAGCAGTTCGGGATATAACCGCTTTTAATTAAGGGAAACGGATTTTCACCCGATCGGAGGTCTTATTTGAAAAGGGTGGCGTCATTTTCAAACATGTGCCATGATACATTGCGATCCTACCGCTCATATTCAACGGAGATGAACGTCTGAAAACAATTTTGCAGATTTCATCAATTTAAGGAAAGAGAAATTCGGGCATATTGGCTAGAAGAACAAAAAAGAGTTTGTCATCTTTATAGTTTTCATCCAGCCGGATTTTGAAAAAAGAGCAATCTTGCTACGTTCTTCGTCCTAAACTCAATTTACAGACTCCCACAGCCGTAACATTATGCACTATGCTTCACTAAAGGCGTGCAAGGGGGTCGTGCCAGCACCTTTGTTTGCACATACGTTGTTGAATGACCCTTGAGGTTTAGCTCTTTGTTCCTATTATATTATCTCACATTTCAAGACGCAAACATCTCTGGAACAAATCGACGACTGTGGAGGGAGACGGTTAACTATAAGTTCTCATAAATATTCATACCGCTGAGGCAGGCAAAAGTACCTCCGATCCGGGAAATACCCATCCCCCCCCAAAAAAAAAATTCATATATGAAAAGGACTCTCCAAAGTCCTTTAAGTACCAATTGAAATAATCTTCCCAAGAACCTCTGGCATCGTTTAAGCATCTGTTTACCCAAGTGCATTTTAAGCTATTAATGAAAGTCAAAACATGAGTAGCGTTATGTCCACCCTCTGAAATGGGTGCAACTAAAGTACTACGCTTAACTTTGTCCGGTTTACCCGACCAAATGAAATAAAAAATAAAACTTTTTAAATCCTTTAGAAAAGTTTGAGGGGGATTCGGTAATATTTGAAACAGATAAACTAATTGAGATATTCCAAACTATTTAATTAAAGTTAATTTCCCAATGGGAGACAGATCACGTTGTGACCACATAATTAACACATTTTTTAGACGTGACAATTTTTTGGGGGGTAATTCAGACGAAACAAGTTTTCTTTAAAATGATCAAAAGAAATAACTAATGCAGTAACGGGACCAACCGTCCAACTGAAACGATAATTATGCAGAAAATTGGGTTTTTTTTTTTTTACCAAAGGGCCTAAAGGAAATATATTCGACTTCTCAAAATTTACTTTCAGTCCAGAAGACACTTCAAGCTCGTTAAAAATGTCGACAACAGCCTTCACAAATGAGTAGGATACATCCAGAAAAATACAAGTGTCATCGGCATATTGAATAATACGTGCCTCGTGTTGAGAGATTACTAAACCTTTAATATCTGGGGACAAATTTAAACGTAACGCAAGTACCTCGGCACATATAATGGAATGATAGGGACTAATGGGACAGCCTTGCCTAACTCCTCTGGAGACTCTAAAGAAGGTCGAGGAAAAACCATTATTACATACACAAGATGTTGCATTAGAAGGTGGAAATCCATTTAATAAAGCCTTTACTGAAATTAAAAAATTGTAAACAGTAATAAATAAACCCCCACTCTAACCTATCGAAAGCCTTTTCAAAGTCAACCAAAACAAGAAAGCCCGGTACCTTGTTTTCTTTGCAGTAATCAATGGAGTCTAATGTATATCGAACATTTTTACCTACAAATCTATTTTTAACAAAGCCGGTTTAGTTGTCATTGATAATCGATAATAGTCGAAATAACAATTTTAATTCTAGATGTCAGTACTTTTGAACATATCTTATAATCAACATTAAGCAATGAAATGGGCCGGTAATTTTTCACAACAGCAGGATCTTTATTTGGTTTTGGAATCAATGTAGTAATAGCTCTACCTTGTTATCAGATGACTTCTTATTTAAATATGCACAATTAAGGGAACTGGTAACTTTATCTCCAATAAGGCTCCAGAAATTCTCATAGAATTCAAAAACAAGGACTAAGGGCACCTGCAATGTATATCGCTCATGAAAGTACATCGTGATCCATTTATTTATTTCACACTAAATCCAAAGACACGAGTATTTCAGCTTTTCCATTTCCAAAAAGACAAACATCGTAAGACATATAGACTTCAGAGTAAACAGAAATCACGGTGGGCTAATATTTGTAAACCTCATATTGGCTTCATTTTCTCTCCTACTCGTAAAGCAAATTGCAATTGAATGTGACTTTAAAGAGACAAATAACCTGCGAAATTCATGCAACTCTTGTAATTGATTAGTAGGTGGTAGACGAGTGAAGCAGAAAACCGTTAATTTCTTGTACTAAGATTTAGTTTGCAATATTATTGAAACAATTTCTCCATGGACCCATCGTTCTTGACAATCTTGACGAATGGTGGAACCGACCATGAAACATACGCATATTTCACATCAGATCTTTGACGGATCTCTCCAAGGTTCTCTCTCAGTTGCTTCCTGACTTCACGGACATGGGGCGTTACATCATCCGATACGAAGATGTTTGAACCTTTGTAAGGATTATTTTTCAATTTTGATGGGGCTGCACGTAATACTCTTTCCCTATCCACATATCGAAAAAATCTCACATAAATAGGTCGTGGCTTTCTAGTGTTGGAGGAGCTAGAGCTGGCCTTTCCAGGTGACCGATGGGCTCTCTCAATTTCAATGTTATTGAAACCCATATGAACATGGGCGTCCGCAGAAATTTTTACAAGGGGGGGGGGCATGGTCATCCATGGATGATTGAATTGTGTACACTATCCAAAGATATTATAAACGTAGATACCAAACTCCTATCCCTACACTGTTAGACGGGCTGACTCCTCACGGAGGCTCAATCGGAGGGGCGGAAGTGTTGATTTGACATGCGCACAGTTCTATTCGGTGATGCGCGCGCACAATTATGCATGCGTAACAGAAAATTCCATTGTGACGAGATGTCAGCGTGCGCGCACTTTCAAAGCGAGTTCTGTATGCGCACAATGCATTTCTCCATGTGATGAAGTCAGGAATAATTGACGCGTAATTCCGGGTGCTTGAAAAAAGGACGCAGTAGTTGATCTTGTGTTTTAAGCGCCTAAGAGTGTAAACGCAAGCATAGATGTGCGCTTGTGAAGACACCATAGAAACTGACCAATCAGTAAGCCAATAAACTTCAAACCAGTCGTTGTGGGTTAATGTTTAAATGTTCTAAGTGAGAAAGCCGGCGATGAAGCCTAAAACTGTTTCATGTAAGTGGAATTTATTGAAGAACGGTGTTTGCAAGAATTGCATTGTTTTGAAATCACACGTATTTATACTATCGGATGATATCAGTTAACTGTTAGCTTTCAAAACGACTGATCACTGATGAGCACTTCCGCCCCTCCGAATCGGCCTCCATGAAGAGTCACCGCGCCATTTTAAGTTTGGTTTCTATGTTTATAATATCTTTGACACTATCTAAGCGGGGCGCCACCATAGGTTGGCGCGGAGCGTACAAGAAAATTTTGGGCCTTACAAACCCTCCAGATGGCCGAAAATGACACCTCAATTTCATGTCTGAAAATTTCAGATTTTTAGAATTTTCGATATAAAAAATTGTTGAAGGGAAATCTGCCTCTCGGTCACGGCCTCGCACGCCTATGCACGTTAAAACTAACTGTCTATATAGGCCTATATCCGTTACCCAATTATGAATCATACCCACGTTCCCATATTTACCTTGTATATCCCAGTTACATCCGCGCGTCGCCACTTGAGATCAGCACGGGACCAAACCAAGACCAAAGCATTCATCAATAGTCGGATGTCATATGTACACTACATACCTGACAACTAGTACAATTTTGGCATAGTTTTTACGATTACAAATTTCCAATAGATATCAGGAATGATGGTCCCCAAATTACGATTTCACTATTCAGCATACCATCTTCTCTTTTGCTATTCCTTGTCAAATGTCCGCATATTTCACGAGTAGACACTGTCGCTGTGAGTGAAGATATGTTAATGATTTATTTTTAATTTTTCTTATTTCAATTTTTAATTAATTTTTCACAAATCTGATTTTCGGGGGGGGGGGGGGGGCAAGGAGCAAGTGCCTCCCTTGCCCTCCCCCCTCCGAACGCCCATGCATACGAACAGTAAGTACTTCTCTTTTAATAAGTTCTTCGCATGTTATTTCACTTATTTCGGGAACACCATGAAAAATTAAATTTTGTCTTCTGGACCGACTTTCCAAGTCCTCAACTTTAAGTTTCAACGACTTTTCAATTTTCAGCATAGATTCCTTCAGGGCTTCGACTTCTGCCTTCTCGGCCTTTGATTTGACTGATTCTTTTACTCGATCTACTCCCCTTCCCATAAAGTCAACAGATTCGGCCATGTCCACTACAGCACCTTTGAGAGACTTGATTTCGTTTTGCATTGCCTCCAACTGTGACGGCAGAGACTGCAGCTTAGCCAGTTGTTCCACGATAGTATCAAGTTTCTGCTCCATTGTACTTACACTACGTGTAGATTCCTCACTACCGTTTGTATTGGGACGTGTTTCGCTACTAGCTTGTCTATTTCTTAGATTGTATCCCGTTCTTCTCTCCATAAATTCCTAATATTGACCGAATGAAAAGTATTATTAATACCACATTTTTGATGATTGTCCCTCGGAATGCTATTTCAGTCCATGGCGATAACTTAAGACATCAATTCTGTTGCATATAAAACAATTTCGGGGAGAGCGGTAAACTGCGACACCTCAACCAACAGACGCTATCTCACACTTCAGTAACAGTTTTACCATGAGTAGAGATTTAACAGTACCATGGTTTTACTTACTGTCTGTCCTCAACTATGCATGTTAACGCATAGATGTTGTTGTCATATTTCACGATTAAGTGTCATGAATATAGTGAACGATACTAAAAAGTGAGTTCGGCAATTTCTTCCCTCATGAAATTGTGAAGCACAGCGTTTGATAAACAAACTGAGCTCAGAACCTAAAGTACGGCATTCCCCCGTTTCGTCATTATGTGCATACGACACTTAGAATAAATCTAAATGCCTAGCCAAATCAAACGAAAAAAGGTGTCTCGGTCCCACTTTACGGTAGATCAAAATGCAAATTTTCACACCAAAGACTATTAAGACACATACCACCTCACAGAACCACAGTTAAGGTCCCTCCTAATGGTATGGATGGATTAAGAAAGAATAATTGCAAGAAATTTTAATTTTAAACTCAGATTTTGGTACAGGTGTTGTAGGTGAGGAGTTGGTTCTTTTATCCCGACGATTTGCAGGATGTTTGCATATGCATAACCATTATAGGCATCTTCTGGAGACAAAATTTGTTAACTTCAAAATAAGCAGAAAAATTTTCTCTTTCAGAAGGTGAAAACGGCATCTGGATAGCTTGTAGCATTCGGAAGGTACAAATTTTCTTATTATTGCAAATTTTTCTTGGGGTTTAATGCATCATGGGAAATCTGTGATGTCATCGTGGCACATTAATTTAACATTGCATTCAATTTATTTTTAATTATGATGTCTCTGCAGGCAATATTAGGCAAAATTGGTGGTTGTACTCTATGTATGGTGAAGAATAATGTTAGCTCTACAGGAAATGATATTCAAACATTCCAACAGTATCAAATTTCAAGGACAAACAGGGTGTTCAATTATAAAGAAAAACAAAGGGAATTTGAAGCAATGTGCCCACATCACATAACTTTTTGTGGATTAGTTGAAAAGCAAAGGTATTTTTTAACAAAAATAACCAATCTTTAAAGAAAGATATCTTGAGTTAGGAAAACGGTAGTGTCATAGGGTTTGAAGGATATGGTGTGGAATATTTTTGTTTTTCTTACAAGACAGAGTTGAAAATCCACCAGAAAATGCCTTTAAAACGAATGACCGAATTTGCTTATTGGCTGCCAAGTTAAGTATCTCCTCGCTCCTGAAATCATTAAAAAAAGTGCTTAAAAGCAGATTCATGCGAAATATTATGACTTTAGACATAACAACACACGTTTGAAGGGGGAATAAATTAAGGGATCACCTTTTCTACCTCTGTAAGTATCTTAAACTCTGAACCTCTTAAGCGTGCTCGTCGCTCATTTAAGCCGTCATTTAGGTTGCTTTTCTATATGTCCGTAATCAGTCATACGTCATACGGTACGTAATCCGTCATTTGCCGTATGTCAAATCACTGTCATATACGACATGACCGATACGATTTTTCTCTCTGTTGTGACGTTTATCATATGGAGATGTATGACGGATGACGTATGGCAGATGACGGACGACGGACATATGAAAAGGGTCGTTTTAGTTGATCATGAAGGCGAGTGTGCGGATGACGCATGACGGAGAAAAAAGGCATGTATGGAAAGGCAGCTTTAGGCTTTAAACCACTATCGTACATTTCTTTTTAAATTGAAGTAGTGTCTTATTTATTCAAATATTTCAATCAATTATTTTCAAAAATGGCATAATATACATTTCGGAATAGAATCCAATCATTTTTTTAAAGAGACTTTCTACTGGGTGTCCCATTGAATGTTAAGACCGTAGTTTTGGTTGCCTTTTCAAATATTCGGACGCTTGTTACATTTGCAAGCATATATTTAGTAGGGATATCCACTTTCCACTTATATATGCTTCATCAAAGTTTTCGTTCTTTTAGTTCAAAATGAGCCTTTCCCAAAGATTACAGTTTCTCTATTGGTTTGGCTCTAATGTCGAACGTTCGATTTCTTTATTGAGTGTTGACATAAATTTTATTATCACCAACCTACTCCTCCCCACGTCAAATTTACATAGGTACTCGAACTAGCCAGTGGCGTAGCTACTGGGGGCAGGGGGCAAGTTGCCCCCTCCCTGGAAAAAAATTTTATGAAAAAAAAGGTGAGCCCTTTTCTCATTTCTCAAATTTTTTGTTAAAATGAGAAATTGTGAGACATTTCTCATACATTATTCTTTCTTCAGGCAACAAATAAAACCCCCAAACCCAGATCCAGTGTCGCATGAACCGGCCCAACTCGCGTTCCCCAGAAATGTCCTCAACGCGCAGCAGATTGAATGTTCTCTTGTATATGCGCGGGTGTTATGATCAGTGCCATTTTTTGCTCTTAAAAATTCGTAGCCACACTTTAGTAACACAGATTTTACTTCAAATTTTACTACAAAAGATTTTCCAAAGGGGGAAGGGTTGCCTCTGCAAGGCCCTCAGTAAATGCTAGTTTTTTATTCCTACAAATAGGCAAATTCTGTCAATTCCCAACTTTTACGTAGGTAGCCTCTGTATTCCACTGTTGGCACCGGTTTCCCCTAATTTAAGGATTTTTAAAAGACTCCTTCCCCGGCCGGCATAGACCTACAAGACAGGGACAGGGAAGCGGAGGGTGTTCAGTTGCGGTGAGAAATAGTTTGCCATTTATCACGTAAGAGATGTTAGGGCTAAAACCATGAACAAATGAACAAATGGGAGTTCGATCAGCCACAGACAATTTGATCAATTCAGCTGATCTTTAATTTAAACAAGTTAGTAAAACAGAGTTTTATGGCTCAGTTTCCAACCTAGCTGGCCATGGCCTTTTTCCCAGTTTCCAGTGTAGCCAAGAGTCACAATAGAGAAGCGTTAGCATATTTTCAACTCGTTGTATATTTTCCACGAAAAGAATCAAGACCATTTCATATAGGCCTAATAGTGATAATATATTTTATGTGGTAATTTTCTGATCACTTAGCATGTTCCTGTTTTTTTTCGTATTGCAAACAAAAGCTAAAAGTAAAGACTGGACGTTTAGATTCTCTTTACAGGCATGATTGCGCATTTTTTAACCATCTGAGGAGTCTAATTTTTCGAAATTTTCTCTACGCTCCACGCCAACTGATGGTGGCGCTTCGCTCAGTCTTTTGGGCAAAATTACATTTTGGGGATCAAAGTTGCTCTTAACTCTCTGATCACTTTGCAGTTTGCGAAGATATTTTGAATTGGGCATTTTATTGCAAACGACAAAAGAAGACAGCGACCCGTTAGATTCTTCGTATAAGTCTGGAAAATGTTATTTCCGGTCATCTGAGGGGTCTGATTTTTCGAAATTTTCTGTGCGCTCCACTTCAACCAATGGTGGAGCTCCGCTTCCATAATCTTCGTGGCAAAATATAGTTTTGTGACCAAGAAAAACCGCAAATCAGAATGCTCCCTTTCGCTTAAACCGATCGATGCTCTTTTATTTTGACCCCTAAAAGTATGCAAGTTTAATGACAAGTTTTTCTTCATAAATGGCATAAGAACACATGTAAAGACACAAAACGTTCCAGTTTTATCCTCATGAACCACCACCATTCAACTTTTCAAAACTCTTCTTGTCAAAGTCGAAAATCTCGCACCATTTTGCATCAAGGCTCCTTGAAACCGCCAAAAAATTAGTACCCCTTAGATCTCTCCCCCAGGCTGGCAATCACTCAACATATACTGCATACCGCCCCCTTCAGAGAAATCCTTGGTATGCCACTGCCTTGGTACATACAAATAAACCAGATATTAATGACCAAAATATATATTCTGAGAGTTGTTATTTCTAATCGTTCTATGTTATACTTTAAGATTAAAATACAGATAATACCACATAATCACCTGGTAATGTTGTTATACTTGAAAATTTGCATATTTCATATGAAATACATACACATTGATCGGGGAAAGTTTTGGGGAAATTTCATACCTTTGCCCCCTCTCCTTCCTTTGGATAGGAAAATATCCTAGCTACGCCACTGGCACTAGCTGTAACTTGTGAGTTGTTGCCAAAGCTTCTGTCCTGGACAAAAGTAAGCTTACATAGGACAATCCCCCGCTGGCGATCGACCCGCTACTTTTAGGAAGAAGTCTACGTCAGAATGATAGGCAAACAAGAAATAAACTACACTTGAAGGAATATTGCGGTAATAATGTGAAATCGTCTCATCTTTACATACTGCAATTTGCTGTTCATCTTTAGAGATAAAATGAAAAAACATAGTAGATTTTGTTGTTTACCCAAGTTTGGAGATCGCAACCACAGGAAGGCGCCCTCTTTTTCAGCCTGTTCCAAATTCCAAAATAATTATTTTTAGTGTTTATTCTTTCGAATGAATGCAGTTGCGGCGCCAGAATGTCAAAACGTGGGCGGGGGACTAGGGACAAAGAGGGATGGTCCTTGGGGCGGAGCCACCGGAAGTTCTGAGGTTTTAGCATTTATCTGGATGGAACACAAAGTCTGTGGGGAGGTTTATATTATTTGGTCTTTCGGTTAACCTAACTCCTAACTAGCCTTAAAGGGGGGGGGGGAGGGGGTGGGGATAATTACAAAATCGCTAAGGGCGGGGGAGGAAATAGCTTCTCTTGCCCCAACATAGCGCCTCCACTGACTTAAAGAAAGAATCGATTCACTTTGGCATTGACGGAATAATGTTATAAACGATTTAATGGTACTTAGCTGTAAGACAATTAACTACTGATATTAAATCCCATTTTCTCCAAATGGAGTCGTGGACAGCGAATCTGTGTATACGTGTTGCAACATTTGGGCAAAAGTGTCCCATCATTTTTTCAAGGATTGCAATCTTGGATAAAACTGAGCCTATATGGGATAATTCCCCTGCTTTCACGTTCGATGTCGAAATTTTTGAAATTTGTCGCACATTTTGTGGGGACAACATTGATTTAAATGGAGGGTATTTGGGAAGACCAGCGGGCCTCTGCGTACGTGTTTTTACGTTTTTTTTTGTCTTGGATTACAGTCAGTTAACACATAAACCAAAATGACGTATAACGACAATACCTGTCATCAGAAGACGACTTCTGATTTGTTTTCTACCCATTTTCATATTGGCACGCCCTGTTTTAATTCTTAGGTTTTAAGAAGAAACAGCTCTCCTTTCCCATTTTTCTTTTAGATATAACAAGTTGTCAAAGCCCGCAGATGTATTACGGTTCGTTAAAGACATGAGGCAGTATCATGGTATAATTTGGGCACCATGCTTCACCTATACATCTATGAAATTGTGTCTAGATGTTATGAAGGCTTACACCTCTGAGGGAGACAAGTTCATTTTAGGTCACCCTGATCATTTCAAGAAGGTACAAATGTTTTGGGAATCACGTGGACATGAGGGGAAAATATCGACTGGTAAGAGTTTTTTTTATGAATCAGTCAACCATATCCTATCGTCCACAGATTGCGTAAAGTGTAATTTTGTTAGATATGTGTAGATAGTCCGTACACAGTGAACTACAAAGCTTCTCGGCCTTTTGGCTAGGATCATGTGTAGTATCTGTTCTTTTCACCCAATCTAGAATGGAACCATAAATGACAGACCAATGATCTTAATGGTCTGAGGGTCATGAGGATGGTACGTATTGTTCTTCCGTGGCTTCTTCGGGAAGCAGTGAAAGTTTTGGTTTCGCCGAACGGCCCTTTGCCAGAGGATCGGGAGGAAAAAGATTGTGTAACGTGTGAATGAATCAACTAGCTGCCTGGATCAACCACACGTCCTATCGGTAACAGATTCTGCAACACGTGGTGCCTTGCAGTTTCGTGTGTAAATGGGTGGGGCCGGGAAGGACATGGTCCTTGTGCTGAAATGTCTTTTGTCTTCAAGGAGTTAACAAACCTATGACACGTTATATTATTCCGCTCAGTAGTACTTTATTGAACTCACAGGTATGATAGACTACTTCAGAATAGTACGTCATTCAACAACTGTGTTTCCCTCTGGCAAAGAGAGAAAGAAAGAAATGATCATCTGGGTAATGCAAGCAGCCTAGAAAAACATTTAAAGAACACATATAAGAGGAAAAGCCTTCTTTTAACTTGAGTCCCTTTATAAATCACACTTCGTTGCCTGAAAGAGTAAATGAAAAGGGAATGGTCCTTAAAAGCATTCCGTAGGCAAAATAATACGAAATCATACCTAACTATGGTCGTTATCATTTTACGCTATCATTTTACGACTTAAATATCCATCATGAACCACACAGGTCTCTGACGATTCACAAGCTCAAAGAATGATTCAAAATTTTAAGTAACACTAATAACGAACACTTTGCAGGTACAAATCTGGTCAATCAAAACTCACAAACATCGCTCATAGATAACTAGCAGCCTAACCATGAAATCCCTTCATATCATGACACGGTCTAACAATGCGAAACTGTGAGTAAAACGTTAACAAGAAAACTAAGATATCAACGCCAGTAACTAATCCTGAGGCCCGATAATAATTCCTTTGAGTGTAAATAGCATAAAACCTGTACATACCTTCACAAACCAACGTAACATTAGGAACACATGACGAAATTCATGCGATTTGCAAGGAACTTCTATTTTCGAGAAGACTGTGCCTACGGCGTGATATGCAGGTAAGAAACTACGGAACAGCATAATTGACCTATGAGCGTACATTCTTTTTTGACAACCCAGCCCCCCCCCCCCTTAAAATGACGGAATATCAAACTATGATCAAAATAAAATGAAGAAGAAAGTAAAAGTCCCTGAAATCAGAAAATGTCTGAACGTTCTGATTTTTCATCAATAAAATGAGCTTGGTCACTGTCCTTTTGGTTAATGTACCATCTGCAAATTTGACTTCGACTACCCTAACTAGGTTATCTGTTCCTGGAAACAGTTTCTGGACCTCCGCATTTTCCAATGGCCTCATTTTACATTTTCGTCTGAAACAAGTACGACATCATTCTTTTATAAGTTCTCGCCTGATGATGTCCACTTCTGTCTCGGTGAGAGTTTTTGGATACACTGCATCCAACGACGCCAAAATCCATACTTCTCTACGTTTCCAAATCTTCGTAAGCCACTTCAGGACAGATTAGGTCGCCTCTTCCTATGAGAGGTTGGGAGTTAGAGGTGGGTGATCTAAAGGTGACAATGACTTGGCAGTCAATGGACGGCTGTTGATTAGTCCTGATATCTGGCAGAATGCGGGCTCCCATTCCACAAATGGAAGTTTGTCAGCCTGCACTAAATGTTTCAACCCCTTTTTCCTTTCCTGCACCATTCGTTTCATTGCCCCTTGATGGTAAGGTCCTCCTGAGGGTTCAAATTTCCATTGAACGTTGTATCTTTGAAAATTTTTTCTCACTCGAACCTGTTCCAATTTTAGACGCAGTTCATTTATAGCATTGTTTGCACCTCTAAAACATGGGGCGTTGTCGGTGATCATCAGAAAAGGAGCCCCCCGAATTCTAACAAGTCTATCCAGTGCTTGAAGGAAAGCCTTGCGTTGAAAGATCCTGGACGCTGGCTAAGTGTACTGACCTAGTAACCGCACAGGTGAACATAGCACAGTAACCTTTGGTTGCAGTGTTCCGATTGAGTTTTACATTTACTGGTCCGAGGTTGTCCACGATTGTTGTCTGGAAAGGGGGTGCACAAGGTTTAACCATAAATTCCTGTAGACTTGCCATTTTTTGTTAAATTGGCTTTCCGCTGAATCTTTTACAGGTGAAACAATCTCGCGCAATCTTACGTGATAGATTCACGTCCCCTATAATCCAGAACTTCACCCTCACCTCTGCAGCTGTTCTCACGTGTCCTCCGTGGAGGGCGTGTCTGTGTTTTATTAAGGAACAATCAGGAAACTGATGTGGTCCTTTTTGGGGAGGAGATATGGGTGCCTACTATCATAAGACAATGGGGCCCTATCAACACGATATACTTGATTTTCCTGGTCAAAGAATGGATCTAACTTCATGATGCTGATGTCTTTAAAGTCTAGCTCTTTTTCACTCTGCCTTATCCAGTACAAATTCGGCATCCTTGACATTTTGGTGAGTTGGCCATTTAGAAATCTGATCAGTGAGTTTCCTTAACCATTGGGCTTTAGGAAGATCTTTCACTAACAATACCCTTGCAGTCACCATCTCAAAGGGGAATTTTAAGCAAAGGTTTAATTTTCATAAACGTGGAAAAGGAACAAAATCTACACAGTATGGTGAAAGTTCCATTCAAATCGGACATGCATTTCTTGAGATATCAAGAAATGAAGTCAGTAGATTTGTGTTCAAAGGTGAGTTTGAGGGCAGCAGAGCTTATATCACTTCCTCACCTTGACAACGAATGCTTTGTTTCCCTTTGTTTTTATCAGACTGTTGTGTTGACCTTGAAGTTAATATGTGTATAACCTCTCTGTGGGGGATGCAAAGTATGTAAAATTCCCATACCACTTATGCAATCACATTTTAATAATATGGGATTGTTGAGGAGAAAATCCAGTAAAAAGTTTAAAGAAAAACAAAAGACTGCCCATTAATGTGGGGATGTGATGTCATATGTGCTTGCTTCAAATTCACGTTTTGTTGAAAATGTGCAAACTTTACCTGTTCATATCTTGAGAACCACATATCGGATTTCAATGCAAATTTCACCAAAATGCTTGGAATAAGCACTCCTCTAACATACCAAGTCCTGTTGTGACCTTAAATCCTTCTTTTAAGTCTGGACCAACTGGAAAACTTGGTCGGATCAACAAATGTAGGGTAGTTAGGGTGTGGTTTGACTTTCGGAGAAAAAGTCTTGGCATGTCTTACTATTGGTTTATTTTGTTCTTTTTTCCCTGGATCTACTGGTACATTCTTTGGTGACTTTGACCAACAGTTGAGTGGATGTTTCAGATAGGCAGGACCTTCCAGAACCTTTTTTCATTTCTTAAAACGTCCCTCCTCTAGAAACAAGATCAATGACATTTTGTTCTGTTGGGACGAAAGCAATATCTTGGTGCGGACCAAATTCAGTGGTGATCCCACCAACACGATAAGCTACATAAAAACGAAAGGTTTTAGATTTCCCCTAGCCAGCTGATCACAGTCATACTATCCATCCAAATTTTCATGAAGGAAATATCGAATCTTAAGGCATTCTTCACGGTTAGCAACAGTCTCTATAACAACATGCAGGCTTGAAACACTTTACGAGGTATGCTTAATTGCTTCATTGGAGTTACCCTGCCCCTTGCACACACAAATGACAAATGTGCCTCAGAGTCGTCATTGGTTGACCATCCTAACCAAATTCTAATACCCATGGCATCCTCAGATACATCACTCTCTCCATGTAAAGAGACCTCGGGCAGTGTACACCTCCTTTGGAATACCTCTGGTATTAGACATCTAGAAATCTCTACACCTTCTACCTCTTTTTTGGTCTTCATTGATCTTGTTCAGAGTTGCATAGATTTCGCGCTTTTGGTTGAAATGTTTGTCCCAATCAAGATTAAACTGTCATAGCCTTTGCAGTCTAATTTTCGGTTGTACAAGGATTCCCGACAGTATACCGAAGACATCATAGTAGGCTGCAGCATGTGCCAAAAGGCTTAATTTAGTTACAATAAAGTCATTGGCAAGTGTGACTCCTTTGACCTTTAGGGTGTCTATCATGATTTCACGCATTTGACTGCCACTTTCTGATTGCAAAGTTGCCCTTCTTCAGAGTTTCAATAAGTTTAGTATTGAGTGATATGGCTTGTTTGACGTCATCGAGTGACTCACTGAGATCGTCCATGTAAAACTGGTCAGTATCTACTCTCATCAGTTCCTAATTTCCCTTAGAGTGTTCTGCAACAGTATGTCTTAAGCTGATGATAGCTGAAGTTTGGTAAGGCTTGTCGCCAAATGTAACAGAAGTGAGCTCGTAAACTCTGATAGGTTGACTAGGATAGCACAAAAAGGAAGCGAGGAAAGCGAGCGTCATCCGGTTTCAGTTTTATGGCTTGAAACATCTTGCTTATTTCGGTAAGTACCCCAACCTGATTTTCTCTGAATGTTAGTGCCACCTCAAACAAGTCAGCATTAATATTTGTACCTTTGATAAGATAGTCATTGAGTGAATAACCTTGAAATCTTGCCTAATCATCACACAATGCTCTGACTGGGGTAGTTTTTGATTCTTTGGTGACAGCGAAATGTGGTCAGAGCCACATTTTGTTACAATTTTGCCGGTCTTGTTGCAGCTCTTCTTCACTAACATAGCGTGAAACGCCTCTCTTAAACTGATCTTGCATTTGTTTGCAGTAAACTTCCGACTCCTTGGGTCTGTCTTTAAACTGATGATTAACATTTTTCAACCTTTTCATTGCATAGGTGAAGTTATCTGGTAGATCATCAAGTAGTTTCCTCCAAGGAAGCTGAACTTATACGTGCCATCTGGAAGCTGTGATACACTGCTTTGCATAGTCTCTACATACATACATACATACATACATACATACATACATACATACATACATACATACATACATACATACATACATACATACATACATACATACATACATACATACATACATACATACATACATACATATATTTATATAGCACTAGCTCCAAATGATCAAAGCGCTTAAAAACAGAAAGAGAACGGTAAAGTACAGTACAGTTAGAAAAAGTGAGACTTTGGGAGCTTTTTAAAAGTAGTGACTGATTGAGCTTCCCTGATATAACTCGTGAGTGTGTTCCAAAGTGAGGGGCCAGCTAAGGAGAAAGCCAATTATCGGCAATGTGTTTCTTTCTAGGCGGAGTTGTTAATAGAGTTGTATCAGTAGTGGACCTCCTTACCGGGCCTGTAGAGGGCAGTTGTTTCCATATCAAAGATTTTGTGAGATAAACTGGTCCGCAGTTACTTAGGCATTTGTAAACGTAAAGACATATTTTAAATTTAATTCGTTTTCCGATAGGAAGCCAGTGACGTTTTTTCATTAAAGGTAAAGGACTATCAAGTCTAGAGGCAGAAAAAATCAATTTAGCAGCTCTTTTTTCAACAACTGGAGACAGTTAAGGTCACGAGCATAACCCATGTTACAGGATGGTTCAATTTGGCTATCACCCACTCTAAGATTAAGTTTCGGGAGCTTTGAAAGGCTTTGTCTAGTTCCCGCTATGAAAAATTCGGTTTTACTTCATTCTTTACTTTTGAAAATGGCATTCAGATTAAGAGCATCCTCAGCACATTCACACTTCTTTGGTTCAAGGCCAACTGAATCCAGGCCAATGAATTCTTCTATTGGTTCGATGGTTGACACATTCACATAGTTCGACGATTAAGTTGAACTTTTTACTTGTTCTCCGTGTAAAAACCAACCAAATGGGCATTTAACGGCGATTTGTTCCTCGGGCCTACTTACAAATACGTACTCTTCCTGTACCATTAGATGAGTGTTGTCTATGCCCAGGAGCAGGTCGACGGTGTCTGATGTGGCTAACGGCACTTCTATGTCTCTCAGATGGACAAAGCATTCCAACTGTTTAGGTTAAATAAGCGGAACATCAGCACATGGTTTGTTAATCTCAGTCACAGTGATAGGAAATGATAACTTTTCGTCAATGTCTGTGATATAGCAATCTAGGACTCTCAGTTTGTTTCTGAGGTTACCATCCCACGACACACAATTCGTAATCTTGGTACACATCATGTTGTTCTGTCCTTGGAAAAAACCCTTTTCTCAGGAGAGTCGTATGACTCCCACCATCTAATAAGACGAGAGTTGCCGCATTTCAAATAACCCATCACAGTAGGTAAAGTGCATTCTGGTTCAGTTCTTTCTGCATTAACAGACGTTGAGGTATTGATAGAACTATTCATCGGTTGAAAGGGTGGTGCTCGGCCGTTCAGATGATTTCTGTAACCACTATCTACTCCACCATATACGAGTGTGCAAATGGCTCCAAAATGGGAATCACTGTCACATGACTCTGTTTGGCATGGGGCCACGAACTGACAAGCGTTACGATCATAGGGGGATTTTCCAGCAATACAGATGTTATGACCACACCTAAAACAGATATTATTTCTTTTCATGATTACATACTTGTCTTTTAATGGCAGATTTTTAAACTTATTGCAAGTCTTCAGAAAATGAGTGTTCGAGTTAATGTGAGTGCACACCTTGGAACACTAGAATTATAACTTTTGCCTCTCTGTCAATCACCCCCAGTATTTGTTTAAGAGGCATGAAATGATCATGGGTTGAGCTGCTGTGTTCTTGAGGGGGTACGTGTAACGTCCGTATCGGCTGCCCTCACTTTCTCCAATAACAGCTTTTGGCTGTACAACCAATTGACTAAGCTTGTAAGGGAGTTTTCAGTTTTGTCATCTCTCACGCTTTTGTAGTAGGCCAGACGATGCCTTTCTGACATTTTCTGCTTTGGACTATCATTATCAAACTGTTGTGTTCTTCAGATAAACCCACTGTCTCCGCTTGGTTCTCAAAAATCTGTAGTGCTTGAACAAAACGACTCATACCTGGGAGGCTGATTATGTTCTTTATTTCATATGTCTTCAGGTTGTCGAGATCTTGACGTAATTTTCCCAATAGCTTGTGTTGATCCCCATAGTTCTTTTCACACCGACACAGCGTTTAACCTTGTTTCGTTCTGTTGGGTTGGATATTGATTCTGTCAGTGTGTGAAAAAGCTCAATCTTTGGCAATCCAGTGATGAATAGCCCGGGTGTTCATGGTTGATGAATTGCGGGTGATGAGGCTTCTTGTGTGGTGGTGGTAGTCACAGGAGATGAATCTTGAGTGGACGTTAAAGGTGGAGATGACACGGAGGAACTTGTTTGTTTTGCAAACTTTCTAGTATTTAGAAGGGCTACTACAAATTTTCGTTAGCAGTCCACCATCCACTTCTCCTCTGTCTGAAATTCAGCTTCGTTTTCGATGGTGTCTGGTTATTCAGACTGTTTAGCCTTTATACTCTGAAAGTTACTCTCTGCTTTTGTAATGTAACTGCTTGATGGTATCTGGGTCATCACCGACATGCCCTCCAATGTCGTAAGAGTTCTTGAGGTTTCTTTTTGATGTTTTAGTTTGTTTGTGTTATTCATTTGTTGGTAGTTGTTGGAGATGTGTTGAAACGTCTTCAAGGAGTTAACAAACCTGTGGCACGTAATTATTCTGCTCAGTAGTACTCTATTGAACTCACAGATATGATAGACTGCTACAGAATAGTACAGAATAGTACGTCATTCAACACCTGTGTTCCACTCTGGCAAAGAAAGAAAATAAGAAATGATAATCTGGGTAATGCAAACAACCTAGAAAAACATTTACAGAACACATATAAGAGCAAAAGGCTTCTTTTAACTGGAGTCCCTTGGTCCTATGCATTTTAGCTTAGGATGGGCTCAAGTGGACCATATGGCCCTACACAGTACGAAATTTCGCTTGCCAGGAAAACGCCGATATTTAACGCACTTCACAAACTTACATCTAAAGTTTCAAAAGAACTTGATCAATAGTGACAGGTATTTGGGTCACACTCAGCTATGAACTGCACCAAGTACGGTACACTATAGGGGCTGGGCAAAGTTTTAATGGGTTTGGCATGTATCCAATGTCACAAGAGTTCAAGTGTAACATAGTTTCTTTGCTGTTACATTTAGTTCCATTTCGCAAGCATGTTAATCATACCAATTACGGTTTTATCATTCGGTTCATTACAAGAAAGAACAAGCGAACCCACCAACTCTTCGTGTAATGAACTTCATTATCCAAGTCTTGCAACTGGCAAGTATGAAATTTTGTACAAATATATAGGAAGGTATCCACCGTCATTAAAGGTCCTTGAAACTTGCAACCCAAGTTGCATTTGCCGCTCTGATGGCAATGTACATTTGCTTATTCAACAGCAGCAGCTTTGTCTTTACAAGAATGTGCCAAAGTATGAAAAGAAGTCAGACACCTTCTTTTGTAACCACGTGTATCGTAAAACGGCTGTGAAACGGAAAGGATCTTAAATGTTTAGGACATTTTGCAAACCCAAATGAAATGACAGTTTTTATCAACAGAAAACGATATCTTTATCGTATAACGTATTTTTATTTAATATTGAGTGCATCTTGCAAACACCACCAGCGGAAAAATATTGCAGATTATAACTTTTCTTCAAGCAAACAGAAAAAGGTATTTTTACTCACCGTGTAATGTATCCTTTAAATGTTTGGAGCATCTTGAAACACAATGAGCGGAAATTATTTCTAATTACAGTGTCTTTCATTTCAAATAAACAGAGAACGAACTCTTTAATATCTTAAAAAGCAATTTCAGTTACACTTAAAACAAAATAGTACCGTATTCTTGTAATGAATCGGTTATCGGTTATGCAGAACCGATAACCGATGCTGATTATTTTAGGCTCTGGTACAACCAGTGGCGTAGCTAGGCATTCCTTCACACCCAAATTTACTCAATTTTTCTTGAAATGTGAAAACCATTTCTCTGGGGACGTAATTTGCCGCGCCCGGAGGTAGCCGAAATTTTTGCCATTTCCACAAACATGTTGGATTCCTGGTTTCCTACGTATGGAAATATGAAAAGTTCAGGAATTACCGAAGAATCTGTATGTCTTACTGGCAAGTCTGTGACTACATGGCGACCAAAAACCGTTGTTGCTATACAATGTTATCTAAGTCAGTGGCGGAGCTACCATATAGTCAAAGGGGGCGGTTGCCCCCCTTGACGGACTCAGATTGCCTGTTAGCGCCCTTTTTACTCTTTTTACCGTATTGAGGCATATGTATCCACCTACATAAAAGCGCCCCTACAGCCTGTATTTCGCCCTTCTGACCAAATATTCTTGCCTAGCAAACTTTGAAGCTCCCCTACAGGTCATTCTTGCCCCCTCTGACTGGATTTCCTTTCTCCGCCACTGATCATGTCCTACAAATAAGGCTCTCCAATGACATTTTAAAAGCCAAGAGCTTGCATTGGAAAAATTTAGAATTTATGAAAGAAAATTTCATGAAATTTGCACCGGAAGTACCAATGTAACTTGATGGTCTGGTAATTTTGTAATTTCCGAAGTTCTCAAAGCTCACCCAACTAATTTATGAGATATCACAACTGCATTAGGAAAAGCAAATTGCGACCATGCCGCCCTCCCTGTAGCTACGCCACAGGCCAGTGGTTACAAAGCATCTCAGTCGCCAAGTGTGCACGCTTTGTCACTATCATAGGTGTCACTGGACCCTACTGGATCGTCCTCGTTTTCGTTTGTGAGATTATCGCCAATGAGATGGGTTGACTCGGGCATCTGGGGCCCAATGAACCACACAGAATGATAGTATTTATCCACAAGTTACCATCCTACATGAGGTACTATTGAAGTGATGTCCTTGTATGCTGCGTGCTATGTTTTGGCAAAAAAAGTTGCTGCTATGGATTTTGATGGAGTTCATTCTCGCATGGTGGGATAACATAAACGTCTGCAACTTTGAGGTTTGTCAAAGGATGCTTCACACGTTTTGGTCCATATGACTTCACAAATCTTTCACTTAAGACCACAAAGCATTCCTATTAACTACTCGTGAATTAAAAGTCCAATGTACTTTGCTGTTGAGAGGGTATTATAGTCTTATGTTCACCTTTTGTCTCCTGTCTGCGTAGGTTCGTGCCGATTATAGCTTATGATATCAATCGGACCAGTTATGAAGTTTAGGTAATTGCAGGGTACCTCTACTTATGAGAAAAGACGTGATTTTGCGGGAACGACCAATGGCGTAATGCTCTTGTTGGAATAGGACATATCGTGAGGGTCCATCGACCTACTTGTTAAAATGAACCCTCAATTTTGAAAATTGAGTTTGAAATTGAGTCGATTGTTAGTAATATTGACTTTGTTCTGACAAGTTAAAATGAGCACATTTGGGCCCGTTGTGGTCCATTTGGGCCCTTCGTAAACGAAAATTCCCCGGGAAATGTTTTCTACACTTATATTTTTATTATCAGTGATGGATGGACACTTAAACTGTATTACTTTCAACTTTGTTCTCAAAAGTGTAATTAAGACCCTACTTGGGCCCTGCTTTGAGCCCTTCTAAAGTGGTGAAAGCCCCAGATTTCGTGTTCTTAAGTTTCATATTTCAATTAACTGGTTTTGGTACTTGCAGTGTTTTTTAATTTTATTGATGTTCTCAAAAGTGTAATTGATTGTCATTTTGGGGGCCCTTCATGGTCTCACCTGTTCTTATGGGCCCGAATGCAGAACTTGGGAAATGGGTTCTTTCTTTGTCACGATCTCCACAATAGAATGGGACCTTCAAATCTCTCGTTCCCGATAGTGTAAATGATTAGGGGGCTATCCCCCTAACTAGTACCTTCACAAACCAACGTAACTTTAGGAAAACACAACGAAGTTCATACGAATTGCAAGGAACTTGTACTTTCGAGGAGACTGTGCCTACGGTGTGATATTCAGGTAAAAAACTATGGAAGAGCATAATTGCCTATTTCATGAAAGTCCTCATATCTGGAAGTAGTCGGGGTAAACTGAAATGAACTAGCCGGGGGAATCACTCAGAAGTAGTCTGACAGAGTTTGACACGAGTCCGATCAAGACACAGGAGGGCACACCCCACTGGTCGTAGGGCACACCCCTCCATTTAGACCCCTTCCCCTGAGCAGTGAATTCTCATACCCAGCCAACAACGTATGGGATCTCATCAGGTAGTTTCCCTTGCAAATTCGTAACCATCAAACAAAAAAGCCCCCCCCCCCCAAATGAACCTCCAAAGCACCAGTATATATTACTCATGCGAGACAGGGCAACTCTACCTTTGCCCATCCCAACCTGACAGTTCCTGCGTTTAGAGAATTCTGCCTCTTGAACTTGAGTGAACGTCATGACTTAGCCGACAGCGTAACGACCTGGCCGATTTTACAACAACAGAAAATCGCAGAAAACAATAGGCGGTCACTGGACCATGTAATCTGCAATAATGTTGCTTTTTGTCAGTTGCGTAACAAGCAAGGACTTCAAGGACAGGATAAGTTTGTCCAAACTTCAAGGGAGTGGATTCTCTAAAGTGCGCGATGCGTGTTGCAAAAGTTGTAAGAAATGCCAACTTTATCCATTCATCCTGGTTGGGTAAGTTTAGATGAGTTATACGACCCAGTTTTCAAACAACTCCATTTATCCTAGAATTTAGTGGTAAGAATACGAACAGATGTGTAACGTATAAAATAAACAAAACATCGTCCTGACGATGGCATTGGACACTGCCATTTTAGAAGACACCCTGTTTGTCCTACCTGATTGCCAACAACGTATGGGATCTCCTTAGATAGTTTCCCTTGCAGTTGGCAACCATCAAACAAACAACAGTTTCTGATATCTGAGGCAGATGTTGGTCATTTGGAGATATCACTTTGGAATTAGTCATGCAGTTTCGAAGGAGATGAATTTCCAGTGCACCAGTATATCCTACTAATGCGAGACAGGGGAATTCCCCCTTTCCCCTTTGTCCATCCTAACGTCACAATTTCAAGTTTCAAGTTTTGCAGGAGTTGTAAGAAATTCAAGTTTTACTCAGTTATCCTAGGTTGAGTTAGTTTTATGGCCCAATTTTCAACCAATTCCATTTATCCTAGGAGAATTTCGTGGTGATAAAACGTACAGATGTGGCTAACGTATGAAATAAAATAAATTAAACATCGTCCTGAAGATGACATTGGGCACTGTCATTTTAGAAGACACCCTGTTTGTCCTACCAGCTCAGCTGTACATCGATCAATATTCGTCCTTAATGCAGAAGATCCAAAAAAATCTAGAACTGAAGACCTGCACGGCAAGTCCAACGTAGTTTCCCTTACAATCGTTTACTCCCGAAATGGTTTTGCTCCCTGAAATGAGCTACACCCGAGTTCGAATCGAAGCTCACCAGTGGCGTAACCACGGGGCGGGTTTTGGAGGTCAGAAGCCCCCATAACCCAACCTTGCAATGCAAAAAACGTCTAAATAGCTGTTTTTCTCTGTTTATCCTTAGAATTTTCCCTCTTGCCCCAAACCCCCCATGACACCACCCCCATGACACGTAAATCCTGGCTACGCGCATGAAGCTCACAAATCACAAAACTAACCTGACCAACCTCCCGACCTTCGTTGGCATCGATTCTCTCATGCAGCTGTATCTAGGATGCTTTTACAGTGCTGATTAACTGACACGGTGAAAAAAGACAAACCGAACAAAGCCACACCAGATTGCGAAACAAACCTAGGCGTATTTACATTACGCAATAAGTTCCACAATGTGTACACTGTAGCTCACAAAGTTGAAAGACAACATGCTTTTGTGTTTTTCTGAGTGTGAATAAGCCACTGATCAAGCCAGCTTTTTAAGTACGTAGAGGAGAACGCATTAAGAAATTAAAGATCCCCAAACCCAAACAAATACCCTAACGGATCACAAACCCAAACTGTGTACACCATTGATCATCAGGTCCTTAAATCCTAGAAATCTGTAGTAGGCTGTACTATTCCCCGAAAACCTCGAAAGGACCATTTATTGATTCCTTGCCGAAGGCAGGCAAAGAATCTTTACGATGGTGATGTCATCTGTGTGTATGTGTGTGGGTGTGTGTTTGTGACACTATGCTTGTAATCGCGATATCTCAAGATAGGAATGTCCAACACTTTTCATATTTGATATATAGATTTGTCATGTTAAGAGAAAGAACCCTATCGTGTTTGGTGGAGGTCAAATGTCATTTCAGGTCACCAGAGGTCGAAGTCGGAAAAGCTTATAATCGCGATATAGCAAGTTAGGAATTACCGAAACTTTTCATATTTAGTATTATAGATTTGTTTTTTTTTCTCCTCATATGTAAAATTTACTGAGGGTTATATTACTCGCTTAACCCTGAATTTACAAAAATGAAGTCCTAAAACATTATGAAACATACTTTTAGAAGAACTAAAAAAAAATTGAGATTTAGTCATTTAGTCAGTTTTTGGGCGACTGCACTCGTCGTTTAAAACTTAGGCTACAACATGTGATCAAGTTTTGTCAACAAACCGTTTATCTGTCCAGACACGGATCCTCTGATCGTTATAAATCACCTGCTACAGATAGTGCAAAATGGTAAAAACATTCGAGATGATTTGTTCATGCTCTTATTTAAATTTACTATCAAAGATCGCATTTTCCAAATAGTCATTACTTCAAGAACTTAAACAGAGAACCGTTGAATTCAACTGCTTGGAATGCACTTTTCATTTCAACTGCTTGTAATGAGAATTTGCTGCTTTGAATCAATTCATAATTCATTTGAATAAATGTTGTATAACCATTAAAATGCAAAACCAAAGACGGACCAAAATTTACTTCAGTCAACGTTGATACTTTTTACTACATTACATAACCACCAATATTCGTAACATCAGGTGACATTTCAGGAGAAAAATGTATCGTACATGTGGATGTTAACTGCATAGGCATGTGTGATGTTTAAATGTTTCCTACCTTTTTACCTCCAGGTTTCTATTTAACAAATGTCGCTCTAAGCCGTTGTCTTGAAGTACATCTGTATGGCTTCTGGCCGTTCTCCAAAATGTCTGACAAAGAAGATATACCGTATCACTACTTTGACAAAATAAATTTCACCAACTTCACCAAACCGACTGAGCACAACATGAATTCCGAATTTTCAGTCCTGCTGCAGCTCCACACACTCGGAGTTCTTCGGATACATATCGGAGGTTGTTAACAACCAATAAAATGCTGAATATTGATTTATGTTATTTCATATAAACTAGACTCTTGAATAATACTAAATTTTCGGTGTTTATTGAATGTTTCAAAGTTAAACTGTGTTCAAGACCCGTTCGGGTCGGTCCTGGAACGACATTCTGTATTTTTATTTTTACAATGCCGAACGTAGTCCATATCAGAAAAAGAATAAAAATGTCATTTTAAATGGCATTTCCTTCTACACACTTATTAAAATGAATGCATGGTCAAGTAATTAGAGAATTCAATTTGTAGTCGGTAGGTCTGGATATCGAGATCTGGCCAGGTCAAACCGAAGACTCTAAAAGTGAAACCTACTACCATAGTGCTTAGTGGTAAGAATAAGTCATGAAGTAAGGATAACAAGCGAGTGAGACACAACTGGAAAAATATTGTGGCCAGCCCGTCCTAAAGCCAATACCGATAATTATTCTACACACTTTTAGTCTTTTGATTTTTCATTTTGATAATGTCACAGATGTGTTTTGAGGTCGAGTAAATTTTACTTTTACTTTTGAATATTCATGTCTTTTCGGTGTAAAACAGTGTGGCTACATGCCTGCCCTGCTCAACATCTTTCTCGTACCTAGTCAATCGAACGGGAGGGTTGAATTCGGTGGAGAAAGTCAGTTGCCGTAGGATCTTGCAACAGGGGGGACGTTTCGATGGAAGAAGAAAGTCGTAATGTTGCAGCCGGTATTCAGGGTCGCTGAGGACTTTTTAGTGCCGCTGAGGACTTTAGACCGAGGGCACATGGTTGGACTGTAACCTTAGTTGTTGTTCACGAGGTAAACTTGTTTTCCGTCCCTTTCCGAGCGTCAGTGGCGTAACCACACCTGACTGTCCGGGGGGGGGGGTGGGTAGCATAGAGGTTTCCCGATTTTGTACTAGTTAAGATGAGTTAGTTTGTGGGTGTCTTAGGGCCTTAAGGGAAGTGTTGGGGAAGGGGGCAATTTTGGACAATGCAACTCACCTTACCCCATTGAGTAAAAGGGTACATTTTTATGCCAATTTTTTTTGCCCTTTCTACGAGCAAGAACAACTTTCTTTTTAAATAAATCTGATCTTTTTTCTTAAGTGTGAACACCTCTGTATAAACAAGGAAGTACTACCTTGGAAATTTGAGTCCTTTTACACGTTTGAAAATATGGAGCTTGTTTTGCAGATTAGATTCAGGGTTTCCTGTAAGGAAATTTGCATATTTGGGGGAGTATCATAGAATCTGCATTTCCTATCAGCATATATCTGAGATAGCATGTCGACTGAGGATCGTATTATCTAAGGAGTTTGAATTAAGGCTTCTCGACGACATTAACAGAATCTCGAAACTTTGTTGCGTTTTTAGTCAAAGATGAAAGCCTATATTGAAGAAATTTTTTAACATACGGCACTGTAATGATTTGGACAAATTGTCCACTGACTGCTTTACTAGCGATCACTTACAGCTTCAAGGCTTGTAATTTATGTCTTTCTTTTACATCTAATAATCTATCTAATTTACGGATATCCAATTTGTCAAACCCTTCTGTTTGCAACACTTCTAAAATCTGAAATTTAAAGTAATCCCCGCCATGAGATTTTAGATGCACATAAAGAGCGGATGCTTCCGATTTAGACGTTTCTCCGTAAACAAATTTGCGAAAGTCAGATTTATGACCATTCATTCTCAACCTTATGTTATTGGTTTGGCCCACATAGTGCTTCCTACACCTCACAAATTGGATCATATACACCGCTCACTTAGTGTTACAGTTGGTACCTTGATTACGACATGAAAATGTTCTACCATTACTGAAACTAGTAACCTTTTCCGAGGCTATAAAGGAGTGACAAAGCTGACAACGCTTTCCATTACATTGACTGGTTAGGGTCACATCCGTGTCTTCAACCGCTTCACGTAGCTTAGCCCGACATAAAAGCCGACCCAGTCTTTTAGCTTGGGAGAATGAAATTATTGGCGGACTCATAACTAACTTGCGCATACGTTCAGATGTATGAAGGAGAGGTAAATACTTCTCGAGAGTCCCCTTTATGTCTGGTAGGCCGGGGTGAAACTGTACAGTGAAAAAGGTCTTTTTGACATCACTGCTGGGACGCTGTTGTGGGTTGTGGTTAGCATCCAATGCCCGTTTTACCTGCTGTCGCGTTCGCCTTCTCCAATGTACACGCCGAACAAGATAATCAACCAATTCATTACACCTGGTTGGGCCGTAACTGAATCGCTACAGATACAAAGTATCCGGAGAGCCTGTGAATACGCAATGGATCTTTTCGTATGGTTAGGATGGCAACTGTTCCCATGAAGGAACTGGTGAGTGTCTGTAGGCTTACTACATAAATCGGTGGTTATACTGCCATCCTCATTAAGGGTAACCGAAACATCAAGAAAGTTCACGGACTGGGGTGAGTAATCGTACGTGAACTGGATAGCGGGATGAAACATATTGATGTATGAAAGGAACTCAACAAGTTTATCCTTATCCTCTGTCCAAATCATAAAAACTTCATCGATGAACCGGAGCCAGATGGAAGGTTTAACAGGGCATTGGTTTAACAAGTCAAAATAGATAAGAACAGGTTCGCCTAACTAGGGCTAGTTCAGTTCCAATAGCTGTTCCGCTTGCTTGAATAAAAAACTCCGAGTTAAATTCTAAAACATTTCGCTTCAACACAAGCTCCGTCATGCCACAGATACATGAAATAGTTTCAGCTGGAAAAGAGCTTTCCTTAAGAACTGTACGGAGGTTTGCAAGTCAATCATTATGCGGTATACTGGGGTACAATGCTGTTACGTCAACCGTACATAAGATGGAACCCGGAGGAATAGGACAGAGAGCGCGCAGCTTTACAAGAAAGTATATTGGACGGAATCTTGGGCACCAGAGGTTGAATGAAATGGTCCACAAGTTCCGACAATCCCTCTGTGGGTAACCCACACCCTGATACCACAGGTCTCCCCGGACATCCTCTTTTATGCACCTTCGGAAGTAGGTAAAAACGTGCCGGTTTAGATTCAGAAGGTTCGGCGAAACTAGCCATATCTTCCGTTATGACAACTTTATTTTGAAGACGTGCGAGGATCCCTCTGACCTCTTTTATGACGTCTGTGCAAACACTTTTGGGAACTCGCTTATACACGCTCGTGTCACTAAGTTGACGGTATCCCTCCGCTATGTACCTTTCCCTTGACATAACAACAACTGCTGACCCTTTGTCAGCCTCGCGTATAACTATAGTATTGTTCTACTGGAGAGAACGGATAGCCCGACGTTCCTCGGATGTAAAGTTAGGAACGGTCCTTCGTTCAGGGGCGCTCATTATTTCTGAGTCAACCACGGAGAGATACATATCTAAAGCTTTGTCACGATTAGGAGGTGGCGTTCCAGGTGGACTTTTTACGAAACTTGAGAGCTTCCAAATCAGACGGAGATTCAACATTAGCAAAATACTCACTGAGCCGAAGTGTCCGATCAAACCGGCGCACACTTTCCTTAAACTCAAGTCTATCTACAAAAAGGGGAACTGGCGTGAATTTCAAAACTTTTGATAATACACAAAGTTCACAGTGAGAGAGATTATGATCCGAAAGGTTAATTACTGTGAAAAACTCATCATTACGTAATGTTATAGGTTCCGTAGTTTTAAGCAATATATCCAGATTCCGACGGCGTAGTGTTTCTATACTGGGAGCGAAAAGTCATCGACCGCGTAACACGTCTCGTGGGTTGAGGGTAGGCTTCTACCCTCTCCCCTGGCGATGGTACTGTACAATCCCCGTCCGGTGGATGATCTGAAGTGTCCGAATGGGGGGCGTAGTATCGGTAACACACCTTATGGTTTCGGGATCCGTAGACTCCGGTACATCGTCCTGACAGGAATACCCCGATCCCACCCCAATAACTCTAGCTGGCCGCTTCGGATAAGGAAAGTTCTCCATATCTACTGTTCCGGAAGTATCCGATCCGAACCAATCATTCTGCTGATCGCGTAAATGGGCCAGACTCCTAATCAATGGTTTAGTTTTAAATTTTAGAAATTTGCGGCGATGACGCTCGCGAATCTCGGATGTAAACCTGCGAATACAGATCTCCACATCACGCTTCACAGAAAAAAAAGTTGGACAAGAAAGAAGAATCAATAATGTCAGTAGTGACACTCTCAACAACTTTATAACAGTAATGGAGTTGCATTCTAGTTTCAGTTAAAACAAGATCCAATATGTCCGCAGAAGCAAGGCATAGAACACTATTCCAGGAGTCAAGGAAAGTATCCGTAGTTTTGCCCAAGGCTGGTGGCTTAGAAAATTGGAAACCATACGGAATAATTCCACACTGACGACACTGTCGAAGGAAATCCAGTCTTCATTCAGCGCGTACACACACACACGCACACACACACACACACACATATATATATAGGTCGAAAGAGTTGTACTAATACATTCGATCATGAATTTAATACCGATTCAAGATAGAGTATAAACTCTTATCAAAGAAGGACTACCGACTTCGACCTACTATATATATACATATATATATATATATATATATATATATATATATATATACATATATATATATATATATATATATATATATATATATATATATATATATATATATATATATATGTCGAAAAGAGGTATTAAAAAGTGCTTAAAAGTTTGCGGAAAACTCCACGACGTTTCGGGTATAAACCCTTCATCAGGTGGCAAAAACCAAACTGAACAACCAACAGTAACAATTGGACACGACAAACATATATATATATATATATATATATATATATATAAAATGCACGCACCTTCCAAATTAGACAAGAAATTAATTGTCTTTCCAAAAATGTCATTTATCTCATATACTGCAATTGATGTGGTGTGCATACTACTTCTCTTCGAATGAGAATGGCACAGCACAGGTCAGCAATCAAAACCAAAAAGGTTGAACAACCTGTTGCGAACCATTTCAATTTGCCTCATCATTCTATCAAAAACTTACGGGTCATTGCTATCGACCAAAACGATACATGGACCGACAAAGCTAGAAAAGCTAAAGAAAATTTTTGGGACCTCAATCTCAAAACCACATCGCCTTTCGGCTTGAACATCGGGAGCGATTTACCAGCTTGTTGATGATACAAACCCCAAAAATCCGATCAGGCCATTCCGGCCTAACAATTTCTCTAATTGCTTTGAAGAGGATTTTCCTAGTGTTGATGGGTTACACCCGAGTAATCCGATCAGACCCTCCCGGTCAATAGAGGTGAGACCATTGTCAACACCTTTTAAAGCTTCCAACAGAAACACGGTGAAACTGAGTTACAGCTGCATGGCAAACATAGACCAAATTATATCAGCCCACAACAAATACATACTGGCGAAACAGGAAGTACAACCAGCAACGCGAAGCAACTGCAATTGCAGAAAGCAAAGCGAGTGCCCATTGGAAGGCAACTGCCTCACGAACAACATTGTGTACCAAGCAACCGTAACACGCCACGACAACCACGACGAAGAAACATACATTGGTCTAACAGAGAACACATTCAAAACAAGATACACCGCCCACAAGTTTAGCTTTAAACACAAAGACAAAAGAAACGCAACTGCACTCAGTGAATACATCTGGAAACTAAAGGATTCAAATGTAGAACACTCTGTAAAATGGAAACTCATGAACAAAGCCCGAGCATACTCCACATCCTCTAAAACTTGTAATCTCTGTCTGGAAGAAAAGTTCTTCATTATACTCAAACCTTCCTTAGCAACTCTAAATAAAAGAAACGAACCGATAAGCTCTTGTAGACACAGGAACAAACATTTACTGTGTAATTATTCTAATAGGTAATGTATCTTGGCTCACTGTGGACCGTTCTTGCCTGTTCACAACGAACACGGAACGAACACGTGCTTTAAAACGGACACGTTCAAAAGCAGCGAACACATACGTATTTAACGTTATTGACATCATTCTACTTCAGGCTTCTGATGAGTGAGGACCTACATTAATTGGCCCTTATGAAACAGTTCTGTAAAGCTATGTTGTAAGAACTTATTGCAACCTTTTCAATATATATATATATATATATATATATATATATATATATATATATATATATATATATATATATAAAACATATATATATATATAAAACATATATATATATATATATATATATATATATATATATATATATATATATATATATATATATATATATATATATATATATATATATATATATATATATATATATATATATATATATATATATATATATATATATATATATATATATAAGTTTCCTACATTGTTAAGAAAATGTTAAGTGATGGTGATATTGACGAGACAACGGCGGAATACCTTGTACCCTGTGACGTCAAAACATCACGTTATTATACCCTACCTAAAACACACAAGGACACAGACGAAAATGGCTACCTCAAGACCAGGCCGGTAATTTCAGGAAACGGTTCACCCATCGAAAGACTCTCTGAATTCGTAGATTTCTATATTAATCCGGAAATGAGGAAATTGGACTCTTTTGTAAAGGATTCTACGGACGTTCTTAAGTTAATCAGTTCTGTTAACAATAGAGGCCCTCTTTCTCCTAATGTTGCTATGTTCACCATAGAGGTAAAAGCTATGTACCCTTGCATGCCCCAGCACTTGGGCATAGAAGGGGTGAGACGTGCTTTAGATCGCAGATCGATTGAAATTCCATCCACTAAGAATTTAGTTGATTGTCTCAGGATTTGTCTCAATGAAAATCATTTTGAATTTAATGGTGAGTTCTTCACACAAATTCATGGTACTTCTATCGGACCCAAAATGGCACCAGGCTATGCCTGTTTAGGGATGGGACTGGTGGAGGAAAATTATGGGATACTCGTACTCTGAAACCGTTAGAATGGTGTCGTTATATTGATGATATTTGGGGTTTGTGGCCACATGGCAAAGATGCCTTTACCTCTTTTATGGAGGTTTTGAATAATTCGTATTCCTCTGAGTTAGAATTTACTTACAATTTAGATTTTAATTCTATTTCTTTTCTTGATATTCTCATTAAGCGTACTGAGGAAGGTCTCCTAAGTACCGACTAGTTGGTTAAGCCTAATTTTAAAAATCTCTATCTTCGTTATGATTCATTTCATAGTCGTAATACCCTAGATAACATAGCTTATGGACAGGCACTTCGTATTAAATCTATCTGTTCAGAGGAGAGGGACTTACATAGGAACCTGACCAAGCTTCATAATAATCTCAGAGAACGAGGATACCCCAGCGCTAAGGTTCGTAATAAAATCAAAGAGGCAGATAAAGTGTCCCGTGACAGCCTCCTTAATCCCCAGTCTGCTGCCAAAAAGCAGAAGCACCTTTTAGCTCCTTTAGTTACTTCTCGTAATCCACGACTCCCCCCTTTGTCCAAGATTATTAAGAAACATTTCCCCATTTTACAAATGTCGGAGACTTTTAAGGATAACTTCCCACTCCCTCCTGCGGTTATTTACCGACAACCTCCTAATTTAGAGTCCCTTCTTGTTAAGGCTAAAACTCCTAAAGTTTTTAATGAGTCAAGTAAAGGATGTTTTAAAACTCATTCCAATCGCTGTGTAACATGTACTGCTATTAGAGAAACTAATTTGGTACAGAGTAATTCTACAGGTCAAAAGTTCAGAATTTTTCACGACATTACCTGCGATACGGAAGGACTCGTTTATCTTGTCTATTGTTTAGATTGTAAAAAAAAGTATGTGGGAGAGACGGGCGGGGAGCTAAGGATTAGGCACCGTGGGCATAGGCAAGAAATACGTAAAGCTAATACACCCCTTGGCAAACATTTTCAATCCTGTAGAAATTTTGAGCTCATTGGAATTGAAAAGTTTTTTAACAATAACAAGAAAACTCGAGAAGAAGTAGAGCTAAAGTGGATTTACCGTCTGCATACCTCTGATCCAGTAGGCATGAATATTAAAGACGTCAGCCATAGCGTTTAGGATAATCTTCCGGTATGTGCTTTTTCACCTGTATTCGTTCTTATCCCATGTGCTGGTTTCTAAGAGTCTTTTCAGTGTACTTTTATACGTGATCAAGAAAAGTTTACCTTTTCGAAACGTCGGCGCAATGTGTATACTCATTTAACCTTTTCAAAGATTTAACCAGTTTTATCATCTTATTGCATTGAAGATTTTAACGATCCAGCTTATATTCTCGTTTTAATAAACTTTTATGGATTGTTTTTGATATGTCGTGCGTCCGGTGGCTTCTAATTTTCATCTTATATATATATATATATATATATATATATATATATATATATATATATATATATATATATATATATATATATATATATATATATATATATATATATATATATATATATATATATATAAATATATATATAAATATATATATAAATATATATATATATAAGGTCGAGATGCTACGGAGCACTGTGGAAATGTGTAGGTCGGACAGGCGTAGCAAAAAGTGCTTAAGAGTTTGCGGAAAACTCCACGACGTTTCGGGTATAAACCTTACATCAGGTGGCAAAAAGCAAACTGAACAACCAACAGTAACAATTGGACACGACAAACATCAAATCTGAAGCGATCACTGTAAAAACAGAAGGGGACGAAAGTGACTGTCAGAAAACATGAGGGCGAAGGATGAAACAAAAATCAAAAAAAGAAAAAAAGCGTCCTGGATGAAATAAAAATCGAACATGCACGTAAAAATCGAACATGGTCGGAAAAAAAGCACAAAAAATAGGTCCGGAAAAAATGATAAGGCCTACACAGTAAAAAACGAGCACGAACGGGTAAGTGTAAAAGGAGTAAAAACTGGTTCAAGAAAGGGGTGAATATTACAAAAAGTCAATTCTAACGTTAAGGCCGTGTGGAGCGAGAGTACCTAGCCTCATGATCAGTCGGTTTTCAGCACTAAGGCGGTCACGATCGGAGCCTCGGCACATTACAGCTGCCGTAACGGTTTAATGCTGTATTGAACAAGGTGAAGGGGTATTGAAATGTGCAGCCACCTGGTATCCATGGAGATTCTGTTTGATGGACCTAAGGTGCTCGGTGACTCGATCCGCGAGGCGGCGCTTAGTCTATCCCACATACAACGAGTTACATCTCCCACAAGCTAAAATATAAACTACATTAGATGAAACCCTTACTCCAAATCCAGGTATGGATTTATATCTGGATATATCTGGTTTAATACAGCCTTTATATGGCCATACCAAGCCAGATATACAGCCAGATTTAGATGCCTTGATATAATATATCAAGTTTGATATGGCCAAATCAAGCCAGATATAATTTGATTCAAGAAAAGCCTAGATATGCAAATAAGGTTTGATATGGCCATATCAAGCCAGATATAACTTGATGAAATGCAATTCCAGATATTCATATAAAGTTTGATATGGCCATATCAAGCCAGATATAAATTGATTAAATGCCTTCCCAGATACACAAATAAAGTTTTACATGACCATTTCAAGCCAGATATAAGTTGATGAACCACCTTCCCAGATATGCAAATAAAGTTTGATATGGCCATATCAAGCCAGATGTAACTGAATAAAATACCATGACAGAATTACATATAAACTTTTACATAGCCATATTAGTACTTTTGGGTTTAATTTTTGGACCTGTCATAAAGGAAGACCTTCTTTGGAAGCTGAACAAGTATCAGCAAACCAAAATCAGAACATTCAAACCACATTCAGCCATATTATAATAACATATGCAAATGACTCTTCAATGTGGGCGTGGTCAGGATTTGTGGCCCTGATTTTCTTTTTGTTTAGTTTAAGGAAGTAATATGTGAAAAATCAAGAAATCTTCAACAAAATTTATGTTGGGATATTGCCCCATATGATAATTTACACCAACAATGCAGTGTAAACATTTAAATGTAGGAATTTCAAAGCAGTTTCTTTTCTTCAGTATTCAGTCATTTATCAACTTCAAATACTTAAGTCAACGTTGTACAATGGGCATTTAACTTTGTGATAGATGTTCAGATAGCCCTTAACATTATGCTGTCTCTTTTGTTCTATTCAGCCAGTCAAGAGCAGGACCACACATGTTTGCCCTTGGAGGGCGTACTTGTCCATTTGGGACGTTTAGCTCCTAAAGGGAGCAGAACTCCTTCGGGAGTAAATGTTTGGTTTTCGCCCCTTGGCTCTTCGCCAGAGAGTCGAGGGGACTTTTAGAAAAAAGCTCTGAAGGCTTCTGATATGCCTTACACAAAGGTAGTGCAGTGTTGGTCCAGTCATGTGTGGTCCAGATATGGGACACAAATGCACCATATTTGTCTCCTTAATATGGGATCAATACAGTTAATACAATACTTTATATAAACCATATGTGGTACTGCTTTATATGGGATCAGTATGGAATAACTTCATATAAACCATATATGGTATTGCATTATATGGTTCATATCTGTTCCAGATAAAGGCCTGATCCAGATTAAAATTTATCTGGTTCTGGCACAGATCAAGGTTATATCTGCCCATTTTTTTTTATCTGGCCCAGATATAAATCCCATATCTGCAGCAGATATGGGCCAGATATGAAATCCATATCTGGCCCATATATGGATTTGGAGTAAGGGAATGCAGGGGAATCTTTGTTTGACAATGAAGCTATTGCCGTTGGGGCCTGAGATGTTGACGAGGTCGTGTTTGCCAACAACTTGGCATGTATTACACCTCGGACGGTTAGAGGGAAAGGTACCAGGGGTGTCGTTGAAAGAATTGAGTGGGTGGGAAACCCGAACTAAATGGTTGGCTAAATTTTTCTCAACTCTAAAAGCAGTGATGGGGGGCTCCGGGAAAACATCACGGGTTGAGGGGTCTTGTCGGAGCGACTCTATCACCGAAGGGTCATATGAAATAACCAAAGGGATACGTAGATTTGAGCCAGATTTGTTCTTTTTCTCCAAGGTTTCCTCTCTACTGGTTCCTTGAATTCTGCGCAAGGCATTAAAGAGGATTTTGGCAGGGTACTGGCGTTTTTCAAAAAAGGATAAAATTTCTTCAGAGGCAGTGGAGAAGTCAGAATCCTCCGAACATATTCGTCCGGCTCGCAGGAGCTGGGAATAAGGGATAGATTTAGTGCAGGATTTGGGATTGTTGGAAGGGTACAAAACTTAGGTAGTTATGCGAGTCGGTTGGCTTAAAGTGTAGGTTTGAGGTAATTGTACAGTTGTTAAAGGACAGTTTAAGGTCGACAAATACAACACAAATGTGTCCGAGATACAATGGGTAAATTTCAAAAAGGGGCAAAAGGAATCTCTAAGTTATTGTAAATATTTTACGTTTATGGCAAGCCAAATGCCCAATAATTCGATAAACTTGGTTTATCGACCGATAAACCAGGTTTATCAACCGATAAACCTGGTTTATCGACCGATAAACCAGGTTTATCGACTGATAAGCCAAGTTTTTTGATAAACCTGGTTTATCGATCGATAAACCTGGTTTATCAAATTGATAAACCCGGTTTATCAATTTGATAAACCAAGTTTATCAAAACTTGGCTTATCAGTTGATAAACCTGGTTTATAAAAGCCAGATGTCCAACAATTCGATAAACCAGGTTTATCAATTCGAAAAACCTGGTTTATCGGTCGAGAAACCAAGTTTATCGACCGATTAACCAGGTTTATCGAACTATTGGGCAATTAGCGTCGAAAAACCTGGTTTATCAACTGATAAGCCAAGTTTTTCATACCGATTTTATATCCCTACGCCGGTACATTGTTTTCATGGAGTTACTTAGAGCATTAATCACAGATAAACCGGTACATGTATACCGTTAGAGCACGTACGGTCGTTCGTAGGTCTTGGTCAGTACTTCTGTAGAGAATACTTTCAGTTTCACATTTATTGTCATCCTGTAGATAGACGTCCCGCCCTCGTGCGGGAATCATAATGGCAATGGAAGAAGGCGGAGAAGTTTAAATATATATGAATATATTTTATATCACTGCGACTTTTTGACTGGATACTGGCCTACATAGCCTACGCCAGATCGAATGGGGAGAGGGGAGGTGGGGTTACATTTCCCCAATGCTTTTTGCATAGCCCAGGTCCTGTACGTAGTGGCCTATTGAAAGCCAATAAGAATTCAAATGTAGTTCTAAGGTAGGGTCTAAACTCCAACGACAGATTCCCACCGTAGGACTCTTATTAGTAAATATTACTGTCTTGGGAGGCTAGGCCGATCTGCATTCGACTCACCTTTGAAAGGATCGAAGTAAATTTGACACCCTTTACAGGAATGATGAAACAGTTGGCAGCGAAGAATGATCGTCACGATTTGGCCCTTTACAGCCGTTACAAAAAGCCCGATTAATGAAATTAAGACAGGTCTGAAGTTTTGTCTCAAATTGACCGCCATGATCCATCCGAGCCCTCTATCTGACATACTGTGTCGACGTCTACTGTAGTACGCAATTGCCGAGGGCGGCTACTGTATGTTATTTAGGTTCCTATCCGAATCTTTCTTCAAGTAATAAGTCTCTCAGTCTTTCATACGTACTGAAATGTATGACATGGCATTCATGTTTTACGCGTATACAAAGCCGTTTGTCCACAATTGAAGGGCAATAAACTGAGTTCAAGCTAGGCTCGATAAACCGAGTTTTCTGTGTCTCTCGTTTCAAAATCGATGACCCTGGTTCATCGGTCGATAAACCAGGTTTATCGACGCCAAATGTCCAACAATTCGATAAACTTGGTTTATCGGCCGATAAACCTGGTTTTTCGACTGATAAACTTGGTTTATCAACCGATAAACCTGGTTTTTCGATTTGATAAACCAGGTTTATCACTTCTTTGGTGAAAAACTTGGCTTATCGAATTGATAAACCTGGTTTATCGAATTGATAAACCCGGTTTATCAAAAAACTTGGCTTATCGTTTGATAAACCAGGTTTATCGACGCTAAAAGCCCAATAATTCGATAAACTCGGTTTATCGGTTGATAAACCGAGTTTATCAAACCTGGTTTTTCGGTCGAAAAACTTGGCTTATCGGTCGATAAACCAGGTTTATCGGTCGATAAACCTGGTTTATCGTGTGATAAACCTGGTTTATTGGTCGATAAACCAAGTTTATCGAATTATTGGGTATTTGGCTTGCCATATACGTTTGTTCAACTATGCCTGTGAAATAAAGTTGTAGTCTTCTTCTTCTTAAAAGAAGGATTGAAGGTCACATCAAGCTTTATATGTTATAAGGGTACTCACTCTAGTCACTTTGGTGAAATTTGAATTGATATCCAATACGTGGTTCTCAAGATATGAGCAAGTAAAGTTGTCACATTTTCAACAAACAGTGAACTTGAAGCAAACACGAATGACATCATATCCCTACATTAATTTTATGGGCAGTCTTTTGTGTTTCTTTTAACGTTACTGCCTAATTTCTCCTCAACGGTCCCATATTATCAAAATGTAATTGCTTAAGTAGAATGAGAACTTTTCAGACTTTGCAATCCCCATGGGGAGGTCCTATTCCTACTAACTTCAAATTCAACACAACAGCTTGAAAAACAAAGGGAAGCAATGCATATCTTGTCATTGTAAGGATTGATGAAATATGTGCTGCCCTCAATCTCACTTTGAAACATTTGGGAACCTCATTTGCTGATATTTCGAGAAATATGTAACCGATTTGAATGGAAATTTCACCACACTGAGAAGATTTACTTCTTCTTTTGCGTGACTGTGAAAGTTTATTTTTCCTTAAACTTCCCCTTTAAATAAAAATGTAAAGTAATTTAAAATATAAATAAAGATAACAGAGGAGTAAACGAATATGGCATGGCGAATGTACCCTGAAATCAAAGCCGAAATTTCAAGTTGCTCTTGAAAAGCTGAATCTTTATATCGCCCCCTTTAAAATTTTCTTCCCCTCGCCCCCCCCCCCTTCCTTAAAAACTTTAATTGACTATAAGTCTTCCGTCATATTTTGTGCTTTGAAAATAAATGTTGTAAAGTTATGAATTTAGTTGCCCGCTTTTATGTGGTGACCTTACCATTAGCCGGTGGTTTCCATTTCATGTTTCTTCGGCATTTATCAGGAACGAAATTGTTACTTTACACCCAGCTGTGACACTACAATAGTGGAAACTAAACAAAATAAGGATGATAAACAATTATTCGCATCTGGCAAATGAAGAAAATTGCAAATAACAAAATGTACAAGATGAACATAAAATTTTCATAGTAACGGTCAACTTTTGGTCCATCAGTTTGTAACCTACATGGAAGCTACAATCTTGGACAAAACTGTTGGGACACTTTGCCATAATATTCTTAAATTTCAGTTCAAAGGCTTACATGAATTCCCCTCCCCCGCTCCCCCTTTCAATGTTGCGCTGAAAGAGTGACTGTATGCCGTGAATAGGCTAACTGTGGTCAACATTGCGAAGGGGAGCGGGGTGTCCCAAGGAGTTTTGTCCAAGATTGTCTGAGCTTCACGCGTATCATTTACGAGAACAAATTCAATAGATAATGGTTCATTTTTCGAGCCGACTTTTTGGGAAAAGTTTTTTTCGGAGGCTTATAGGTCTGAGGATTTTAGCATAAAGAGTTAGTAGCATAAAGTGTTGTTATAACGTGTTGTTTGGTACATTTGTATACATATATTTAGAGTCGGGACGAAAATAAAGAATAGACTGTTGCAGGTATTCTTGGGGAATTTGCATCTCGTAAGCCATGGGCAGAGGTACGGGGGGAACGCCTACCAATTCCTCCTCGTAATACAGATGCAAAACCAGTTAAACAGTTAAAATATGTTTAAACTTGGAGGAGGCAATTTTAGAGCCAATAATAATTTAACATTTGAAATATGGAAAGAGACTTTTGAATATTTTTCAGGCCCGGGTAATTGCCAGGATACGTTCTATTCCGATAGATAGTATATATATACATATAACCAAAACATTTTCTTGGATAGAAAACTCTGACTCCTATAGCAAACTGGTGTTAAGGAGACGAGATTTTAACTGAAAGAGCGCCACGATCTACCATGAAATGTTAAAGGCACATCTGAGATCCAAGCTTTTAAAATATAACGATGGTAGATCGTTAATTAAGGCTGGTTTTTGGCATATTTTGAAGCAAATTGCACCCCTGTGACTCCATTTTTCTTGTTACATGAAACTGGTTACGCATGCTTTTTTCCCTCTTTAAACCGAAGCAATTTCATTGCGTTTTGCTTCCAAATTTGCTTTCACAATAAATGGTAGACCGTTGGGTTAAACTTATCTTTCACTGCCGGTCTCGTCAAGTTCGCATGTACGGCATATTTTTTTCTTGAGAAAACACGGTAAATTACTTTAAAATGAAGTAATAGGCAGGATGCATCAGTGCCTCTGTTCTCCAAAATGCACTTATCAGGTAACACGTCACTGTTTTGAACAAATTTAAAATACATAAACACGAACATTTTTTCAATATTCTTTTTATTTTAAGACAGTGTAAACCAAAAACAAGCCACTGTTGAGAACAACTACATGAACGATCGGGCGCTTTAACTTATTCCCTTTTGCAAATCAACCCATCAAGACAAAATGACACTTTCTACTGTGTGACGTGACGCAAGTAGTTCTAACTTCCCGAAATTCTCAGACAATCTTGGACAAAACTGTTGGGACACTTTGCCATAATATTCTTAAATTTCAGTTCAAAGGCTTACATGAATTCCCTCCCCGCTCCCCCTTTCAATGTTGCGCTGAAAGAGTGACTGTATGCCGTGAATAGGCTAACTGTGGTCAACATTGCGAAGGGGAGCGGGGTGTCCCAAGGAGTTTTGTCCAAGATTGTCTGAGCTTCACGCGTATCATTTACGAGAACAAATTCAATAGATAATGGTTCATTTTTCGAGCCGACTTTTTGGGAAAAGTTTTTTCGGAGGCTTATAGGTCTGAGGATTTTAGCATAAAGAGTTAGTAGCATAAAGTGTTGTTATAACGTGTTGTTTGGTACATTTGTATACATATATTTAGAGTCGGGACGAAAATAAAGAATAGACTGTTGCAGGTATTCTTGGGGAATTTGCATCTCGTAAGCCATGGGCAGAGGTACGGGGGGAACGCCTACCAATTCCTCCTCGTAATACAGATGCAAAACCAGTTAAAATATGTTTAAACTTGGAGGAGGCAATTTTAGAGCCAATAATAATTTAACATTTGAAATATGGAAAGAGACTTTTGAATATTTTTCAGGCCCGGGTAATTGCCAGGATACGTTCTATTCCGATAGATAGTATATATATACATATAACCAAAACATTTTCTTGGATAGAAAACTCTGACTCCTATTGCAAACTGGTGTTAGGGAGACGAGATTTTAACTGAAAGAGCGCCACGATCTACCATGAAATGTTAAAGGCACATCTGAGATCCAAGCTTTTAAAATATAACGATGGTAGATCGTTAATTAAGGCTGGTTTTTGGCATATTTTGAAGCAAATTGCACCCCTGTGACTCCATTTTTCTTGTTACATGAAACTGGTTACGCATGCTTTTTTCCCTCTTTAAACCGAAGCAATTTCATTGCGTTTTGCTTCCAAATTTGCTTTCACAATAAATGGTAGACCGTTGGGTTAAACTTATCTTTCACTGCCGGTCTCGTCAAGTTCGCATGTACGGCATATTTTTTTCTTGAGAAAACACGGTAAATTACTTTAAAATGAAGTAATAGGCAGGATGCATCAGTGCCTCTGTTCTCCAAAATGCACTTATCAGGTAACACGTCACTGTTTTGAACAAATTTAAAATACATAAACACGAACATTTTTTCAATATTCTTTTTATTTTAAGACAGTGTAAACCAAAAACAAGCCACTGTTGAGAACAACTACATGAACGATCGGGCGCTTTAACTTATTCCCTTTTGCAAATCAACCCATCAAGACAAAATGACACTTTCTACTGTGTGACGTGACGCAAGTAGTTCTAACTTCCCGAAATTCTCAGACAATCTTGGACAAAACTGTTGGGACACTTTGCCATAATATTCTTAAATTTCAGTTCAAAGGCTTACATGAATTCCTCCCCGCTCCCCTTTCAATGTTGCGCTGAAAGAGTGACTGTATGCCGTGAATAGGCTAACTGTGGTCAACATTGCGAAGGGGAGCGGGGTGTCCCAAGGAGTTTTGTCCAAGATTGTCTGAGCTTCACGCGTATCATTTACGAGAACAAATTCAATAGATAATGGTTCATTTTTCGAGCCGACTTTTTGGGAAAAGTTTTTTCGGAGGCTTATAGGTCTGAGGATTTTAGCATAAAGAGTTAGTAGCATAAAGTGTTGTTATAACGTGTTGTTTGGTACATTTGTATACATATATTTAGAGTCGGGACGAAAATAAAGAATAGACTGTTGCAGGTATTCTTGGGGAATTTGCATCTCGTAAGCCATGGGCAGAGGTACGGGGGGAACGCCTACCAATTCCTCCTCGTAATACAGATGCAAAACCAGTTAAACAGTTAAAATATGTTTAAACTTGGAGGAGGCAATTTTAGAGCCAATAATAATTTAACATTTGAAATATGGAAAGAGACTTTTGAATATTTTTCAGGCCCGGGTAATTGCCAGGATACGTTCTATTCCGATAGATAGTATATATATACATATAACCAAAACATTTTCTTGGATAGAAAACTCTGACTCCTATTGCAAACTGGTGTTAGGGAGACGAGATTTTAACTGAAAGAGCGCCACGATCTACCATGAAATGTTAAAGGCACATCTGAGATCCAAGCTTTTAAAATATAACGATGGTAGATCGTTAATTAAGGCTGGTTTTTGGCATATTTTGAAGCAAATTGCACCCCTGTGACTCCATTTTTCTTGTTACATGAAACTGGTTACGCATGCTTTTTTCCCTCTTTAAACCGAAGCAATTTCATTGCGTTTTGCTTCCAAATTTGCTTTCACAATAAATGGTAGACCGTTGGGTTAAACTTATCTTTCACTGCCGGTCTCGTCAAGTTCGCATGTACGGCATATTTTTTTCTTGAGAAAACACGGTAAATTACTTTAAAATGAAGTAATAGGCAGGATGCATCAGTGCCTCTGTTCTCCAAAATGCACTTATCAGGTAACACGTCACTGTTTTGAACAAATTTAAAATACATAAACACGAACATTTTTTCAATATTCTTTTTATTTTAAGACAGTGTAAACCAAAAACAAGCCACTGTTGAGAACAACTACATGAACGATCGGGCGCTTTAACTTATTCCCTTTTGCAAATCAACCCATCAAGACAAAATGACACTTTCTACTGTGTGACGTGACGCAAGTAGTTCTAACTTCCCGAAATTCTCAGACAATCTTGGACAAAACTGTTGGGACACTTTGCCATAATATTCTTAAATTTCAGTTCAAAGGCTTACATGAATTCCCTCCCCGCTCCCCCTTTCAATGTTGCGCTGAAAGAGTGACTGTATGCCGTGAATAGGCTAACTGTGGTCAACATTGCGAAGGGGAGCGGGGTGTCCCAAGGAGTTTTGTCCAAGATTGTCTGAGCTTCACGCGTATCATTTACGAGAACAAATTCAATAGATAATGGTTCATTTTTCGAGCCGACTTTTTGGGAAAAGTTTTTTCGGAGGCTTATAGGTCTGAGGATTTTAGCATAAAGAGTTAGTAGCATAAAGTGTTGTTATAACGTGTTGTTTGGTACATTTGTATACATATATTTAGAGTCGGGACGAAAATAAAGAATAGACTGTTGCAGGTATTCTTGGGGAATTTGCATCTCGTAAGCCATGGGCAGAGGTACGGGGGGAACGCCTACCAATTCCTCCTCGTAATACAGATGCAAAACCAGTTAAACAGTTAAAATATGTTTAAACTTGGAGGAGGCAATTTTAGAGCCAATAATAATTTAACATTTGAAATATGGAAAGAGACTTTTGAATATTTTTCAGGCCCGGGTAATTGCCAGGATACGTTCTATTCCGATAGATAGTATATATATACATATAACCAAAACATTTTCTTGGATAGAAAACTCTGACTCCTATTGCAAACTGGTGTTAGGGAGACGAGATTTTAACTGAAAGAGCGCCACGATCTACCATGAAATGTTAAAGGCACATCTGAGATCCAAGCTTTTAAAATATAACGATGGTAGATCGTTAATTAAGGCTGGTTTTTGGCATATTTTGAAGCAAATTGCACCCCTGTGACTCCATTTTTCTTGTTACATGAAACTGGTTACGCATGCTTTTTTCCCTCTTTAAACCGAAGCAATTTCATTGCGTTTTGCTTCCAAATTTGCTTTCACAATAAATGGTAGACCGTTGGGTTAAACTTATCTTTCACTGCCGGTCTCGTCAAGTTCGCATGTACGGCATATTTTTTTCTTGAGAAAACACGGTAAATTACTTTAAAATGAAGTAATAGGCAGGATGCATCAGTGCCTCTGTTCTCCAAAATGCACTTATCAGGTAACACGTCACTGTTTTGAACAAATTTAAAATACATAAACACGAACATTTTTTCAATATTCTTTTTATTTTAAGACAGTGTAAACCAAAAACAAGCCACTGTTGAGAACAACTACATGAACGATCGGGCGCTTTAACTTATTCCCTTTTGCAAATCAACCCATCAAGACAAAATGACACTTTCTACTGTGTGACGTGACGCAAGTAGTTCTAACTTCCCGAAATTCTCAGACAATCTTGGACAAAACTGTTGGGACACTTTGCCATAATATTCTTAAATTTCAGTTCAAAGGCTTACATGAATTCCCTCCCCGCTCCCCCTTTCAATGTTGCGCTGAAAGAGTGACTGTATGCCGTGAATAGGCTAACTGTGGTCAACATTGCGAAGGGGAGCGGGGTGTCCCAAGGAGTTTTGTCCAAGATTGTCTGAGCTTCACGCGTATCATTTACGAGAACAAATTCAATAGATAATGGTTCATTTTTCGAGCCGACTTTTTGGGAAAAGTTTTTTCGGAGGCTTATAGGTCTGAGGATTTTAGCATAAAGAGTTAGTAGCATAAAGTGTTGTTATAACGTGTTGTTTGGTACATTTGTATACATATATTTAGAGTCGGGACGAAAATAAAGAATAGACTGTTGCAGGTATTCTTGGGGAATTTGCATCTCGTAAGCCATGGGCAGAGGTACGGGGGGAACGCCTACCAATTCCTCCTCGTAATACAGATGCAAAACCAGTTAAACAGTTAAAATATGTTTAAACTTGGAGGAGGCAATTTTAGAGCCAATAATAATTTAACATTTGAAATATGGAAAGAGACTTTTGAATATTTTTCAGGCCCGGGTAATTGCCAGGATACGTTCTATTCCGATAGATAGTATATATATACATATAACCAAAACATTTTCTTGGATAGAAAACTCTGACTCCTATTGCAAACTGGTGTTAGGGAGACGAGATTTTAACTGAAAGAGCGCCACGATCTACCATGAAATGTTAAAGGCACATCTGAGATCCAAGCTTTTAAAATATAACGATGGTAGATCGTTAATTAAGGCTGGTTTTTGGCATATTTTGAAGCAAATTGCACCCCTGTGACTCCATTTTTCTTGTTACATGAAACTGGTTACGCATGCTTTTTTCCCTCTTTAAACCGAAGCAATTTCATTGCGTTTTGCTTCCAAATTTGCTTTCACAATAAATGGTAGACCGTTGGGTTAAACTTATCTTTCACTGCCGGTCTCGTCAAGTTCGCATGTACGGCATATTTTTTCTTGAGAAAACACGGTAAATTACTTTAAAATGAAGTAATAGGCAGGATGCATCAGTGCCTCTGTTCTCCAAAATGCACTTATCAGGTAACACGTCACTGTTTTGAACAAATTTAAAATACATAAACACGAACATTTTTTCAATATTCTTTTTATTTTAAGACAGTGTAAACCAAAAACAAGCCACTGTTGAGAACAACTACATGAACGATCGGGCGCTTTAACTTATTCCCTTTTGCAAATCAACCCATCAAGACAAAATGACACTTTCTACTGTGTGACGTGACGCAAGTAGTTCTAACTTCCCGAAATTCTCAGACAATCTTGGACAAAACTGTTGGGACACTTTGCCATAATATTCTTAAATTTCAGTTCAAAGGCTTACATGAATTCCCCTCCCCCGCTCCCCCTTTCAATGTTGCGCTGAAAGAGTGACTGTATGCCGTGAATAGGCTAACTGTGGTCAACATTGCGAAGGGGAGCGGGGTGTCCCAAGGAGTTTTGTCCAAGATTGTCTGAGCTTCACGCGTATCATTTACGAGAACAAATTCAATAGATAATGGTTCATTTTTCGAGCCGACTTTTTGGGAAAAGTTTTTTCGGAGGCTTATAGGTCTGAGGATTTTAGCATAAAGAGTTAGTAGCATAAAGTGTTGTTATAACGTGTTGTTTGGTACATTTGTATACATATATTTAGAGTCGGGACGAAAATAAAGAATAGACTGTTGCAGGTATTCTTGGGGAATTTGCATCTCGTAAGCCATGGGCAGAGGTACGGGGGGAACGCCTACCAATTCCTCCTCGTAATACAGATGCAAAACCAGTTAAACAGTTAAAATATGTTTAAACTTGGAGGAGGCAATTTTAGAGCCAATAATAATTTAACATTTGAAATATGGAAAGAGACTTTTGAATATTTTTCAGGCCCGGGTAATTGCCAGGATACGTTCTATTCCGATAGATAGTATATATATACATATAACCAAAACATTTTCTTGGATAGAAAACTCTGACTCCTATTGCAAACTGGTGTTAGGGAGACGAGATTTTAACTGAAAGAGCGCCACGATCTACCATGAAATGTTAAAGGCACATCTGAGATCCAAGCTTTTAAAATATAACGATGGTAGATCGTTAATTAAGGCTGGTTTTTGGCATATTTTGAAGCAAATTGCACCCCTGTGACTCCATTTTTCTTGTTACATGAAACTGGTTACGCATGCTTTTTTCCCTCTTTAAACCGAAGCAATTTCATTGCGTTTTGCTTCCAAATTTGCTTTCACAATAAATGGTAGACCGTTGGGTTAAACTTATCTTTCACTGCCGGTCTCGTCAAGTTCGCATGTACGGCATATTTTTTCTTGAGAAAACACGGTAAATTACTTTAAAATGAAGTAATAGGCAGGATGCATCAGTGCCTCTGTTCTCCAAAATGCACTTATCAGGTAACACGTCACTGTTTTGAACAAATTTAAAATACATAAACACGAACATTTTTTCAATATTCTTTTTATTTTAAGACAGTGTAAACCAAAAACAAGCCACTGTTGAGAACAACTACATGAACGATCGGGCGCTTTAACTTATTCCCTTTTGCAAATCAACCCATCAAGACAAAATGACACTTTCTACTGTGTGACGTGACGCAAGTAGTTCTAACTTCCCGAAATTCTCAGACAATCTTGGACAAAACTGTTGGGACACTTTGCCATAATATTCTTAAATTTCAGTTCAAAGGCTTACATGAATTCCCTCCCCGCTCCCCCTTTCAATGTTGCGCTGAAAGAGTGACTGTATGCCGTGAATAGGCTAACTGTGGTCAACATTGCGAAGGGGAGCGGGGTGTCCCAAGGAGTTTTGTCCAAGATTGTCTGAGCTTCACGCGTATCATTTACGAGAACAAATTCAATAGATAATGGTTCATTTTTCGAGCCGACTTTTTGGGAAAAGTTTTTTCGGAGGCTTATAGGTCTGAGGATTTTAGCATAAAGAGTTAGTAGCATAAAGTGTTGTTATAACGTGTTGTTTGGTACATTTGTATACATATATTTAGAGTCGGGACGAAAATAAAGAATAGACTGTTGCAGGTATTCTTGGGGAATTTGCATCTCGTAAGCCATGGGCAGAGGTACGGGGGGAACGCCTACCAATTCCTCCTCGTAATACAGATGCAAAACCAGTTAAACAGTTAAAATATGTTTAAACTTGGAGGAGGCAATTTTAGAGCCAATAATAATTTAACATTTGAAATATGGAAAGAGACTTTTGAATATTTTTCAGGCCCGGGTAATTGCCAGGATACGTTCTATTCCGATAGATAGTATATATATACATATAACCAAAACATTTTCTTGGATAGAAAACTCTGACTCCTATTGCAAACTGGTGTTAGGGAGACGAGATTTTAACTGAAAGAGCGCCACGATCTACCATGAAATGTTAAAGGCACATCTGAGATCCAAGCTTTTAAAATATAACGATGGTAGATCGTTAATTAAGGCTGGTTTTTGGCATATTTTGAAGCAAATTGCACCCCTGTGACTCCATTTTTCTTGTTACATGAAACTGGTTACGCATGCTTTTTTCCCTCTTTAAACCGAAGCAATTTCATTGCGTTTTGCTTCCAAATTTGCTTTCACAATAAATGGTAGACCGTTGGGTTAAACTTATCTTTCACTGCCGGTCTCGTCAAGTTCGCATGTACGGCATATTTTTTCTTGAGAAAACACGGTAAATTACTTTAAAATGAAGTAATAGGCAGGATGCATCAGTGCCTCTGTTCTCCAAAATGCACTTATCAGGTAACACGTCACTGTTTTGAACAAATTTAAAATACATAAACACGAACATTTTTTCAATATTCTTTTTATTTTAAGACAGTGTAAACCAAAAACAAGCCACTGTTGAGAACAACTACATGAACGATCGGGCGCTTTAACTTATTCCCTTTTGCAAATCAACCCATCAAGACAAAATGACACTTTCTACTGTGTGACGTGACGCAAGTAGTTCTAACTTCCCGAAATTCTCAGACAATCTTGGACAAAACTGTTGGGACACTTTGCCATAATATTCTTAAATTTCAGTTCAAAGGCTTACATGAATTCCCCTCCCCGCTCCCCCTTTCAATGTTGCGCTGAAAGAGTGACTGTATGCCGTGAATAGGCTAACTGTGGTCAACATTGCGAAGGGGAGCGGGGTGTCCCAAGGAGTTTTGTCCAAGATTGTCTGAGCTTCACGCGTATCATTTACGAGAACAAATTCAATAGATAATGGTTCATTTTTCGAGCCGACTTTTTGGGAAAAGTTTTTTCGGAGGCTTATAGGTCTGAGGATTTTAGCATAAAGAGTTAGTAGCATAAAGTGTTGTTATAACGTGTTGTTTGGTACATTTGTATACATATATTTAGAGTCGGGACGAAAATAAAGAATAGACTGTTGCAGGTATTCTTGGGGAATTTGCATCTCGTAAGCCATGGGCAGAGGTACGGGGGGAACGCCTACCAATTCCTCCTCGTAATACAGATGCAAAACCAGTTAAACAGTTAAAATATGTTTAAACTTGGAGGAGGCAATTTTAGAGCCAATAATAATTTAACATTTGAAATATGGAAAGAGACTTTTGAATATTTTTCAGGCCCGGGTAATTGCCAGGATACGTTCTATTCCGATAGATAGTATATATATACATATAACCAAAACATTTTCTTGGATAGAAAACTCTGACTCCTATTGCAAACTGGTGTTAGGGAGACGAGATTTTAACTGAAAGAGCGCCACGATCTACCATGAAATGTTAAAGGCACATCTGAGATCCAAGCTTTTAAAATATAACGATGGTAGATCGTTAATTAAGGCTGGTTTTTGGCATATTTTGAAGCAAATTGCACCCCTGTGACTCCATTTTTCTTGTTACATGAAACTGGTTACGCATGCTTTTTCCCTCTTTAAACCGAAGCAATTTCATTGCGTTTTGCTTCCAAATTTGCTTTCACAATAAATGGTAGACCGTTGGGTTAAACTTATCTTTCACTGCCGGTCTCGTCAAGTTCGCATGTACGGCATATTTTTTTCTTGAGAAAACACGGTAAATTACTTTAAAATGAAGTAATAGGCAGGATGCATCAGTGCCTCTGTTCTCCAAAATGCACTTATCAGGTAACACGTCACTGTTTTGAACAAATTTAAAATACATAAACACGAACATTTTTTCAATATTCTTTTTATTTTAAGACAGTGTAAACCAAAAACAAGCCACTGTTGAGAACAACTACATGAACGATCGGGCGCTTTAACTTATTCCCTTTTGCAAATCAACCCATCAAGACAAAATGACACTTTCTACTGTGTGACGTGACGCAAGTAGTTCTAACTTCCCGAAATTCTCAGACAATCTTGGACAAAACTGTTGGGACACTTTGCCATAATATTCTTAAATTTCAGTTCAAAGGCTTACATGAATTCCCTCCCCGCTCCCCCTTTCAATGTTGCGCTGAAAGAGTGACTGTATGCCGTGAATAGGCTAACTGTGGTCAACATTGCGAAGGGGAGCGGGGTGTCCCAAGGAGTTTTGTCCAAGATTGTCTGAGCTTCACGCGTATCATTTACGAGAACAAATTCAATAGATAATGGTTCATTTTTCGAGCCGACTTTTTGGGAAAAGTTTTTTCGGAGGCTTATAGGTCTGAGGATTTTAGCATAAAGAGTTAGTAGCATAAAGTGTTGTTATAACGTGTTGTTTGGTACATTTGTATACATATATTTAGAGTCGGGACGAAAATAAAGAATAGACTGTTGCAGGTATTCTTGGGGAATTTGCATCTCGTAAGCCATGGGCAGAGGTACGGGGGGAACGCCTACCAATTCCTCCTCGTAATACAGATGCAAAACCAGTTAAACAGTTAAAATATGTTTAAACTTGGAGGAGGCAATTTTAGAGCCAATAATAATTTAACATTTGAAATATGGAAAGAGACTTTTGAATATTTTTCAGGCCCGGGTAATTGCCAGGATACGTTCTATTCCGATAGATAGTATATATATACATATAACCAAAACATTTTCTTGGATAGAAAACTCTGACTCCTATTGCAAACTGGTGTTAGGGAGACGAGATTTTAACTGAAAGAGCGCCACGATCTACCATGAAATGTTAAAGGCACATCTGAGATCCAAGCTTTTAAAATATAACGATGGTAGATCGTTAATTAAGGCTGGTTTTTGGCATATTTTGAAGCAAATTGCACCCCTGTGACTCCATTTTTCTTGTTACATGAAACTGGTTACGCATGCTTTTTTCCCTCTTTAAACCGAAGCAATTTCATTGCGTTTTGCTTCCAAATTTGCTTTCACAATAAATGGTAGACCGTTGGGTTAAACTTATCTTTCACTGCCGGTCTCGTCAAGTTCGCATGTACGGCATATTTTTTCTTGAGAAAACACGGTAAATTACTTTAAAATGAAGTAATAGGCAGGATGCATCAGTGCCTCTGTTCTCCAAAATGCACTTATCAGGTAACACGTCACTGTTTTGAACAAATTTAAAATACATAAACACGAACATTTTTTCAATATTCTTTTTATTTTAAGACAGTGTAAACCAAAAACAAGCCACTGTTGAGAACAACTACATGAACGATCGGGCGCTTTAACTTATTCCCTTTTGCAAATCAACCCATCAAGACAAAATGACACTTTCTACTGTGTGACGTGACGCAAGTAGTTCTAACTTCCCGAAATTCTCAGACAATCTTGGACAAAACTGTTGGGACACTTTGCCATAATATTCTTAAATTTCAGTTCAAAGGCTTACATGAATTCCCCTCCCCGCTCCCCCTTTCAATGTTGCGCTGAAAGAGTGACTGTATGCCGTGAATAGGCTAACTGTGGTCAACATTGCGAAGGGGAGCGGGGTGTCCCAAGGAGTTTTGTCCAAGATTGTCTGAGCTTCACGCGTATCATTTACGAGAACAAATTCAATAGATAATGGTTCATTTTTCGAGCCGACTTTTTGGGAAAAGTTTTTTCGGAGGCTTATAGGTCTGAGGATTTTAGCATAAAGAGTTAGTAGCATAAAGTGTTGTTATAACGTGTTGTTTGGTACATTTGTATACATATATTTAGAGTCGGGACGAAAATAAAGAATAGACTGTTGCAGGTATTCTTGGGGAATTTGCATCTCGTAAGCCATGGGCAGAGGTACGGGGGGAACGCCTACCAATTCCTCCTCGTAATACAGATGCAAAACCAGTTAAACAGTTAAAATATGTTTAAACTTGGAGGAGGCAATTTTAGAGCCAATAATAATTTAACATTTGAAATATGGAAAGAGACTTTTGAATATTTTTCAGGCCCGGGTAATTGCCAGGATACGTTCTATTCCGATAGATAGTATATATATACATATAACCAAAACATTTTCTTGGATAGAAAACTCTGACTCCTATTGCAAACTGGTGTTAGGGAGACGAGATTTTAACTGAAAGAGCGCCACGATCTACCATGAAATGTTAAAGGCACATCTGAGATCCAAGCTTTTAAAATATAACGATGGTAGATCGTTAATTAAGGCTGGTTTTTGGCATATTTTGAAGCAAATTGCACCCCTGTGACTCCATTTTTCTTGTTACATGAAACTGGTTACGCATGCTTTTTTCCCTCTTTAAACCGAAGCAATTTCATTGCGTTTTGCTTCCAAATTTGCTTTCACAATAAATGGTAGACCGTTGGGTTAAACTTATCTTTCACTGCCGGTCTCGTCAAGTTCGCATGTACGGCATATTTTTTCTTGAGAAAACACGGTAAATTACTTTAAAATGAAGTAATAGGCAGGATGCATCAGTGCCTCTGTTCTCCAAAATGCACTTATCAGGTAACACGTCACTGTTTTGAACAAATTTAAAATACATAAACACGAACATTTTTTCAATATTCTTTTTATTTTAAGACAGTGTAAACCAAAAACAAGCCACTGTTGAGAACAACTACATGAACGATCGGGCGCTTTAACTTATTCCCTTTTGCAAATCAACCCATCAAGACAAAATGACACTTTCTACTGTGTGACGTGACGCAAGTAGTTCTAACTTCCCGAAATTCTCAGACAATCTTGGACAAAACTGTTGGGACACTTTGCCATAATATTCTTAAATTTCAGTTCAAAGGCTTACATGAATTCCCCTCCCCCGCTCCCCTTTCAATGTTGCGTTGAAAGAGTGACTGTATGCCGTGAATAGGCTAACTGTGGTCAACATTGCGAAGGGGAGCGGGGTGTCCCAAGGAGTTTTGTCCAAGATTGTCTGAGCTTCACGCGTATCATTTACGAGAACAAATTCAATAGATAATGGTTCATTTTTCGAGCCGACTTTTTGGGAAAAGTTTTTTCGGAGGCTTATAGGTCTGAGGATTTTAGCATAAAGAGTTAGTAGCATAAAGTGTTGTTATAACGTGTTGTTTGGTACATTTGTATACATATATTTAGAGTCGGGACGAAAATAAAGAATAGACTGTTGCAGGTATTCTTGGGGAATTTGCATCTCGTAAGCCATGGGCAGAGGTACGGGGGGAACGCCTACCAATTCCTCCTCGTAATACAGATGCAAAACCAGTTAAACAGTTAAAATATGTTTAAACTTGGAGGAGGCAATTTTAGAGCCAATAATAATTTAACATTTGAAATATGGAAAGAGACTTTTGAATATTTTTCAGGCCCGGGTAATTGCCAGGATACGTTCTATTCCGATAGATAGTATATATATACATATAACCAAAACATTTTCTTGGATAGAAAACTCTGACTCCTATTGCAAACTGGTGTTAGGGAGACGAGATTTTAACTGAAAGAGCGCCACGATCTACCATGAAATGTTAAAGGCACATCTGAGATCCAAGCTTTTAAAATATAACGATGGTAGATCGTTAATTAAGGCTGGTTTTTGGCATATTTTGAAGCAAATTGCACCCCTGTGACTCCATTTTTCTTGTTACATGAAACTGGTTACGCATGCTTTTTTCCCTCTTTAAACCGAAGCAATTTCATTGCGTTTTGCTTCCAAATTTGCTTTCACAATAAATGGTAGACCGTTGGGTTAAACTTATCTTTCACTGCCGGTCTCGTCAAGTTCGCATGTACGGCATATTTTTTCTTGAGAAAACACGGTAAATTACTTTAAAATGAAGTAATAGGCAGGATGCATCAGTGCCTCTGTTCTCCAAAATGCACTTATCAGGTAACACGTCACTGTTTTGAACAAATTTAAAATACATAAACACGAACATTTTTTCAATATTCTTTTTATTTTAAGACAGTGTAAACCAAAAACAAGCCACTGTTGAGAACAACTACATGAACGATCGGGCGCTTTAACTTATTCCCTTTTGCAAATCAACCCATCAAGACAAAATGACACTTTCTACTGTGTGACGTGACGCAAGTAGTTCTAACTTCCCGAAATTCTCAGACAATCTTGGACAAAACTGTTGGGACACTTTGCCATAATATTCTTAAATTTCAGTTCAAAGGCTTACATGAATTCCCCTCCCCGCTCCCCCTTTCAATGTTGCGCTGAAAGAGTGACTGTATGCCGTGAATAGGCTAACTGTGGTCAACATTGCGAAGGGGAGCGGGGTGTCCCAAGGAGTTTTGTCCAAGATTGTCTGAGCTTCACGCGTATCATTTACGAGAACAAATTCAATAGATAATGGTTCATTTTTCGAGCCGACTTTTTGGGAAAAGTTTTTTCGGAGGCTTATAGGTCTGAGGATTTTAGCATAAAGAGTTAGTAGCATAAAGTGTTGTTATAACGTGTTGTTTGGTACATTTGTATACATATATTTAGAGTCGGGACGAAAATAAAGAATAGACTGTTGCAGGTATTCTTGGGGAATTTGCATCTCGTAAGCCATGGGCAGAGGTACGGGGGGAACGCCTACCAATTCCTCCTCGTAATACAGATGCAAAACCAGTTAAACAGTTAAAATATGTTTAAACTTGGAGGAGGCAATTTTAGAGCCAATAATAATTTAACATTTGAAATATGGAAAGAGACTTTTGAATATTTTTCAGGCCCGGGTAATTGCCAGGATACGTTCTATTCCGATAGATAGTATATATATACATATAACCAAAACATTTTCTTGGATAGAAAACTCTGACTCCTATTGCAAACTGGTGTTAGGGAGACGAGATTTTAACTGAAAGAGCGCCACGATCTACCATGAAATGTTAAAGGCACATCTGAGATCCAAGCTTTTAAAATATAACGATGGTAGATCGTTAATTAAGGCTGGTTTTTGGCATATTTTGAAGCAAATTGCACCCCTGTGACTCCATTTTTCTTGTTACATGAAACTGGTTACGCATGCTTTTTCCCTCTTTAAACCGAAGCAATTTCATTGCGTTTTGCTTCCAAATTTGCTTTCACAATAAATGGTAGACCGTTGGGTTAAACTTATCTTTCACTGCCGGTCTCGTCAAGTTCGCATGTACGGCATATTTTTTCTTGAGAAAACACGGTAAATTACTTTAAAATGAAGTAATAGGCAGGATGCATCAGTGCCTCTGTTCTCCAAAATGCACTTATCAGGTAACACGTCACTGTTTTGAACAAATTTAAAATACATAAACACGAACATTTTTTCAATATTCTTTTTATTTTAAGACAGTGTAAACCAAAAACAAGCCACTGTTGAGAACAACTACATGAACGATCGGGCGCTTTAACTTATTCCCTTTTGCAAATCAACCCATCAAGACAAAATGACACTTTCTACTGTGTGACGTGACGCAAGTAGTTCTAACTTCCCGAAATTCTCAGACAATCTTGGACAAAACTGTTGGGACACTTTGCCATAATATTCTTAAATTTCAGTTCAAAGGCTTACATGAATTCCCTCCCCCGCTCCCCTTTCAATGTTGCGCTGAAAGAGTGACTGTATGCCGTGAATAGGCTAACTGTGGTCAACATTGCGAAGGGGAGCGGGGTGTCCCAAGGAGTTTTGTCCAAGATTGTCTGAGCTTCACGCGTATCATTTACGAGAACAAATTCAATAGATAATGGTTCATTTTTCGAGCCGACTTTTTGGGAAAAGTTTTTTCGGAGGCTTATAGGTCTGAGGATTTTAGCATAAAGAGTTAGTAGCATAAAGTGTTGTTATAACGTGTTGTTTGGTACATTTGTATACATATATTTAGAGTCGGGACGAAAATAAAGAATAGACTGTTGCAGGTATTCTTGGGGAATTTGCATCTCGTAAGCCATGGGCAGAGGTACGGGGGGAACGCCTACCAATTCCTCCTCGTAATACAGATGCAAAACCAGTTAAACAGTTAAAATATGTTTAAACTTGGAGGAGGCAATTTTAGAGCCAATAATAATTTAACATTTGAAATATGGAAAGAGACTTTTGAATATTTTTCAGGCCCGGGTAATTGCCAGGATACGTTCTATTCCGATAGATAGTATATATATATACATATAACCAAAACATTTTCTTGGATAGAAAACTCTGACTCCTATTGCAAACTGGTGTTAGGGAGACGAGATTTTAACTGAAAGAGCGCCACGATCTACCATGAAATGTTAAAGGCACATCTGAGATCCAAGCTTTTAAAATATAACGATGGTAGATCGTTAATTAAGGCTGGTTTTTGGCATATTTTGAAGCAAATTGCACCCCTGTGACTCCATTTTTCTTGTTACATGAAACTGGTTACGCATGCATTTTCCCTCTTTAAACCGAAGCAATTTCATTGCGTTTTGCTTCCAAATTTGCTTTCACAATAAATGGTAGACCGTTGGGTTAAACTTATCTTTCACTGCCGGTCTCGTCAAGTTCGCATGTACGGCATATTTTTTCTTGAGAAAACACGGTAAATTACTTTAAAATGAAGTAATAGGCAGGATGCATCAGTGCCTCTGTTCTCCAAAATGCACTTATCAGGTAACACGTCACTGTTTTGAACAAATTTAAAATACATAAACACGAACATTTTTTCAATATTCTTTTTATTTTAAGACAGTGTAAACCAAAAACAAGCCACTGTTGAGAACAACTACATGAACGATCGGGCGCTTTAACTTATTCCCTTTTGCAAATCAACCCATCAAGACAAAATGACACTTTCTACTGTGTGACGTGACGCAAGTAGTTCTAACTTCCCGAAATTCTCAGACAATCTTGGACAAAACTGTTGGGACACTTTGCCATAATATTCTTAAATTTCAGTTCAAAGGCTTACATGAATTCCTCCCCCGCTCCCCCTTTCAATGTTGCGCTGAAAGAGTGACTGTATGCCGTGAATAGGCTAACTGTGGTCAACATTGCGAAGGGGAGCGGGGTGTCCCAAGGAGTTTTGTCCAAGATTGTCTGAGCTTCACGCGTATCATTTACGAGAACAAATTCAATAGATAATGGTTCATTTTTCGAGCCGACTTTTTGGGAAAAGTTTTTTCGGAGGCTTATAGGTCTGAGGATTTTAGCATAAAGAGTTAGTAGCATAAAGTGTTGTTATAACGTGTTGTTTGGTACATTTGTATACATATATTTAGAGTCGGGACGAAAATAAAGAATAGACTGTTGCAGGTATTCTTGGGGAATTTGCATCTCGTAAGCCATGGGCAGAGGTACGGGGGGAACGCCTACCAATTCCTCCTCGTAATACAGATGCAAAACCAGTTAAACAGTTAAAATATGTTTAAACTTGGAGGAGGCAATTTTAGAGCCAATAATAATTTAACATTTGAAATATGGAAAGAGACTTTTGAATATTTTTCAGGCCCGGGTAATTGCCAGGATACGTTCTATTCCGATAGATAGTATATATATACATATAACCAAAACATTTTCTTGGATAGAAAACTCTGACTCCTATTGCAAACTGGTGTTAGGGAGACGAGATTTTAACTGAAAGAGCGCCACGATCTACCATGAAATGTTAAAGGCACATCTGAGATCCAAGCTTTTAAAATATAACGATGGTAGATCGTTAATTAAGGCTGGTTTTTGGCATATTTTGAAGCAAATTGCACCCCTGTGACTCCATTTTTCTTGTTACATGAAACTGGTTACGCATGCTTTTTTCCCTCTTTAAACCGAAGCAATTTCATTGCGTTTTGCTTCCAAATTTGCTTTCACAATAAATGGTAGACCGTTGGGTTAAACTTATCTTTCACTGCCGGTCTCGTCAAGTTCGCATGTACGGCATATATTGGTTCTTGAGAAAACACGGTAAATTACTTTAAAATGAAGTAATAGGCAGGATGCATCAGTGCCTCTGTTCTCCAAAATGCACTTATCAGGTAACACGTCACTGTTTTGAACAAATTTAAAATACATAAACACGAACATTTTTTCAATATTCTTTTTATTTTAAGACAGTGTAAACCAAAAACAAGCCACTGTTGAGAACAACTACATGAACGATCGGGCGCTTTAACTTATTCCCTTTTGCAAATCAACCCATCAAGACAAAATGACACTTTCTACTGTGTGACGTGACGCAAGTAGTTCTAACTTCCCGAAATTCTCAGACAATCTTGGACAAAACTGTTGGGACACTTTGCCATAATATTCTTAAATTTCAGTTCAAAGGCTTACATGAATTCCCCTCCCCCGCTCCCCCTTTCAATGTTGCGCTGAAAGAGTGACTGTATGCCGTGAATAGGCTAACTGTGGTCAACATTGCGAAGGGGAGCGGGGTGTCCCAAGGAGTTTTGTCCAAGATTGTCTGAGCTTCACGCGTATCATTTACGAGAACAAATTCAATAGATAATGGTTCATTTTTCGAGCCGACTTTTTGGGAAAAGTTTTTTCGGAGGCTTATAGGTCTGAGGATTTTAGCATAAAGAGTTAGTAGCATAAAGTGTTGTTATAACGTGTTGTTTGGTACATTTGTATACATATATTTAGAGTCGGGACGAAAATAAAGAATAGACTGTTGCAGGTATTCTTGGGGAATTTGCATCTCGTAAGCCATGGGCAGAGGTACGGGGGGAACGCCTACCAATTCCTCCTCGTAATACAGATGCAAAACCAGTTAAACAGTTAAAATATGTTTAAACTTGGAGGAGGCAATTTTAGAGCCAATAATAATTTAACATTTGAAATATGGAAAGAGACTTTTGAATATTTTTCAGGCCCGGGTAATTGCCAGGATACGTTCTATTCCGATAGATAGTATATATATACATATAACCAAAACATTTTCTTGGATAGAAAACTCTGACTCCTATTGCAAACTGGTGTTAGGGAGACGAGATTTTAACTGAAAGAGCGCCACGATCTACCATGAAATGTTAAAGGCACATCTGAGATCCAAGCTTTTAAAATATAACGATGGTAGATCGTTAATTAAGGCTGGTTTTTGGCATATTTTGAAGCAAATTGCACCCCTGTGACTCCATTTTTCTTGTTACATGAAACTGGTTACGCATGCTTTTTTCCCTCTTTAAACCGAAGCAATTTCATTGCGTTTTGCTTCCAAATTTGCTTTCACAATAAATGGTAGACCGTTGGGTTAAACTTATCTTTCACTGCCGGTCTCGTCAAGTTCGCATGTACGGCATATTTTTTTCTTGAGAAAACACGGTAAATTACTTTAAAATGAAGTAATAGGCAGGATGCATCAGTGCCTCTGTTCTCCAAAATGCACTTATCAGGTAACACGTCACTGTTTTGAACAAATTTAAAATACATAAACACGAACATTTTTTCAATATTCTTTTTATTTTAAGACAGTGTAAACCAAAAACAAGCCACTGTTGAGAACAACTACATGAACGATCGGGCGCTTTAACTTATTCCCTTTTGCAAATCAACCCATCAAGACAAAATGACACTTTCTACTGTGTGACGTGACGCAAGTAGTTCTAACTTCCCGAAATTCTCAGACAATCTTGGACAAAACTGTTGGGACACTTTGCCATAATATTCTTAAATTTCAGTTCAAAGGCTTACATGAATTCCCCTCCCCCGCTCCCCCTTTCAATGTTGCGCTGAAAGAGTGACTGTATGCCGTGAATAGGCTAACTGTGGTCAACATTGCGAAGGGGAGCGGGGTGTCCCAAGGAGTTTTGTCCAAGATTGTCTGAGCTTCACGCGTATCATTTACGAGAACAAATTCAATAGATAATGGTTCATTTTTCGAGCCGACTTTTTGGGAAAAGTTTTTTCGGAGGCTTATAGGTCTGAGGATTTTAGCATAAAGAGTTAGTAGCATAAAGTGTTGTTATAACGTGTTGTTTGGTACATTTGTATACATATATTTAGAGTCGGGACGAAAATAAAGAATAGACTGTTGCAGGTATTCTTGGGGAATTTGCATCTCGTAAGCCATGGGCAGAGGTACGGGGGGAACGCCTACCAATTCCTCCTCGTAATACAGATGCAAAACCAGTTAAACAGTTAAAATATGTTTAAACTTGGAGGAGGCAATTTTAGAGCCAATAATAATTTAACATTTGAAATATGGAAAGAGACTTTTGAATATTTTTCAGGCCCGGGTAATTGCCAGGATACGTTCTATTCCGATAGATAGTATATATATACATATAACCAAAACATTTTCTTGGATAGAAAACTCTGACTCCTATTGCAAACTGGTGTTAGGGAGACGAGATTTTAACTGAAAGAGCGCCACGATCTACCATGAAATGTTAAAGGCACATCTGAGATCCAAGCTTTTAAAATATAACGATGGTAGATCGTTAATTAAGGCTGGTTTTTGGCATATTTTGAAGCAAATTGCACCCCTGTGACTCCATTTTTCTTGTTACATGAAACTGGTTACGCATGCTTTTTTCCCTCTTTAAACCGAAGCAATTTCATTGCGTTTTGCTTCCAAATTTGCTTTCACAATAAATGGTAGACCGTTGGGTTAAACTTATCTTTCACTGCCGGTCTCGTCAAGTTCGCATGTACGGCATATTTTTTTCTTGAGAAAACACGGTAAATTACTTTAAAATGAAGTAATAGGCAGGATGCATCAGTGCCTCTGTTCTCCAAAAATGCACTTATCAGGTAACACGTCACTGTTTTGAACAAATTTAAAATACATAAACACGAACATTTTTTCAATATTCTTTTTATTTTAAGACAGTGTAAACCAAAAACAAGCCACTGTTGAGAACAACTACATGAACGATCGGGCGCTTTAACTTATTCCCTTTTGCAAATCAACCCATCAAGACAAAATGACACTTTCTACTGTGTGACGTGACGCAAGTAGTTCTAACTTCCCGAAATTCTCAGACAATCTTGGACAAAACTGTTGGGACACTTTGCCATAATATTCTTAAATTTCAGTTCAAAGGCTTACATGAATTCCCCTCCCCGCTCCCCCTTTCAATGTTGCGCTGAAAGAGTGACTGTATGCCGTGAATAGGCTAACTGTGGTCAACATTGCGAAGGGGAGCGGGGTGTCCCAAGGAGTTTTGTCCAAGATTGTCTGAGCTTCACGCGTATCATTTACGAGAACAAATTCAATAGATAATGGTTCATTTTTCGAGCCGACTTTTTGGGAAAAGTTTTTTCGGAGGCTTATAGGTCTGAGGATTTTAGCATAAAGAGTTAGTAGCATAAAGTGTTGTTATAACGTGTTGTTTGGTACATTTGTATACATATATTTAGAGTCGGGACGAAAATAAAGAATAGACTGTTGCAGGTATTCTTGGGGAATTTGCATCTCGTAAGCCATGGGCAGAGGTACGGGGAACGCCTACCAATTCCTCCTCGTAATACAGATGCAAAACCAGTTAAACAGTTAAAATATGTTTAAACTTGGAGGAGGCAATTTTAGAGCCAATAATAATTTAACATTTGAAATATGGAAAGAGACTTTTGAATATTTTTCAGGCCCGGGTAATTGCCAGGATACGTTCTATTCCGATAGATAGTATATATATACATATAACCAAAACATTTTCTTGGATAGAAAACTCTGACTCCTATTGCAAACTGGTGTTAGGGAGACGAGATTTTAACTGAAAGAGCGCCACGATCTACCATGAAATGTTAAAGGCACATCTGAGATCCAAGCTTTTAAAATATAACGATGGTAGATCGTTAATTAAGGCTGGTTTTTGGCATATTTTGAAGCAAATTGCACCCCTGTGACTCCATTTTTCTTGTTACATGAAACTGGTTACGCATGCTTTTTTCCTCTTTAAACCGAAGCAATTTCATTGCGTTTTGCTTCCAAATTTGCTTTCACAATAAATGGTAGACCGTTGGGTTAAACTTATCTTTCACTGCCGGTCTCGTCAAGTTCGCATGTACGGCATATTTTTTTCTTGAGAAAACACGGTAAATTACTTTAAAATGAAGTAATAGGCAGGATGCATCAGTGCCTCTGTTCTCCAAAATGCACTTATCAGGTAACACGTCACTGTTTTGAACAAATTTAAAATACATAAACACGAACATTTTTTCAATATTCTTTTTATTTTAAGACAGTGTAAACCAAAAACAAGCCACTGTTGAGAACAACTACATGAACGATCGGGCGCTTTAACTTATTCCCTTTTGCAAATCAACCCATCAAGATAAAATGACACTTTCTACTGTGTGACGTGACGCAAGTAGTTCTAACTTCCCGAAATTCTCAGACAATCTTGGACAAAACTGTTGGGACACTTTGCCATAATATTCTTAAATTTCAGTTCAAAGGCTTACATGAATTCCCCTCCCCCGCTCCCCCTTTCAATGTTGCGCTGAAAGAGTGACTGTATGCCGTGAATAGGCTAACTGTGGTCAACATTGCGAAGGGGAGCGGGGTGTCCCAAGGAGTTTTGTCCAAGATTGTCTGAGCTTCACGCGTATCATTTACGAGAACAAATTCAATAGATAATGGTTCATTTTTCGAGCCGACTTTTTGGGAAAAGTTTTTTCGGAGGCTTATAGGTCTGAGGATTTTAGCATAAAGAGTTAGTAGCATAAAGTGTTGTTATAACGTGTTGTTTGGTACATTTGTATACATATATTTAGAGTCGGGACGAAAATAAAGAATAGACTGTTGCAGGTATTCTTGGGGAATTTGCATCTCGTAAGCCATGGGCAGAGGTACGGGCGGAACGCCTACCAATTCCTCCTCGTAATACAGATGCAAAACCAGTTAAACAGTTAAAATATGTTTAAACTTGGAGGAGGCAATTTTAGAGCCAATAATAATTTAACATTTGAAATATGGAAAGAGACTTTTGAATATTTTTCAGGCCCGGGTAATTGCCAGGATACGTTCTATTCCGATAGATAGTATATATATATACATATAACCAAAACATTTTCTTGGATAGAAAACTCTGACTCCTATTGCAAACTGGTGTTAGGGAGACGAGATTTTAACTGAAAGAGCGCCACGATCTACCATGAAATGTTAAAGGCACATCTGAGATCCAAGCTTTTAAAATATAACGATGGTAGATCGTTAATTAAGGCTGGTTTTTGGCATATTTTGAAGCAAATTGCACCCCTGTGACTCCATTTTTCTTGTTACATGAAACTGGTTACGCATGCTTTTTTCCCTCTTTAAACCGAAGCAATTTCATTGCGTTTTGCTTCCAAATTTGCTTTCACAATAAATGGTAGACCGTTGGGTTAAACTTATCTTTCACTGCCGGTCTCGTCAAGTTCGCATGTACGGCATATTTTTTTCTTGAGAAAACACGGTAAATTACTTTAAAATGAAGTAATAGGCAGGATGCATCAGTGCCTCTGTTCTCCAAAATGCACTTATCAGGTAACACGTCACTGTTTTGAACAAATTTAAAATACATAAACACGAACATTTTTTCAATATTCTTTTTATTTTAAGACAGTGTAAACCAAAAACAAGTCACTGTTGAGAACAACTACATGAACGATCGGGCGCTTTAGCTTATTCCCTTTTGCAAATCAACCCATCAAGACAAAATGACACTTTCTACTGTGTGACGTGACGCAAGTAGTTCTAACTTCCCGAAATTCTCAGACAATCTTGGACAAAACTGTTGGGACACTTTGCCATAATATTCTTAAATTTCAGTTCAAAGGCTTACATGAATTCCCCTCCCCCGCTCCCCCTTTCAATGTTGCGCTGAGAGAGTGACTGTATGCCGTGAATAGGCTAACTGTGGTCAACATTGCGAAGGGGAGCGGGGTGTCCCAAGGAGTTTTGTCCAAGATTGTCTGAGCTCCACGCGTATTATTTACGAGAACAAATTCAATAGATAATGGTTCATTTTTCGAGCCGACTTTTTGGGAAAAGTTTTTTCGGAGGCTTATAGGTCTGAGGATTTTAGCATAAAGAGTTAGTAGCATAAAGTGTTGTTATAACGTGTTGTTTGGTTCATTTGTATACATATATTTAGAGTCGGGACGAAAATAAAGAATAGACTGTTGCAGGTATTCTTGGGGAATTTGCATCTCGTAAGCCATGGGCAGAGGTACGGGCGGAACGCCTACCAATTCCTCCTCGTAATACAGATGCAAAACCAGTTAAAATATGTTTAAACTTGGAGGAGGCAATTTTAGAGCCAATAATAATTTAAAGACACTGTATCGTGGAGCGAAACTAGGGCGGCAGCATCTTTTTAGAATTGTTCTTTTCTCCTTCGCGCATCAAAAACTGTTACAGCGCCATCACCCTCCGTAGCCGTGAAAAATGTTCGTGCAATCGACGGAGGGAAGTTGAAGCATGGAAGTAGTAGACGGTACGCATTCGGGTGATGTGGATTTCTGCAAGACATTTGCAAATACCACATACAACGAACAATCGTCGGCTATAACAAGAGAAGTCGGCGAGGGCAACTTTTCCCAAAATTAACATGAGATTGACGGCACGACATCCAGGGAACGCTTTATCGGCATTAATTAACGAGTAATTTGTGATGTTTAAAGCTGCGAGAAGGTAAGGAAAAGAGATAAGAACAAATACGATGGCAATTAGTAGACATTGACAGTAATTCTGCGAAAAATCCTTTGCTTGGCGATGTGTAGTATTACTTACGTGTATATGCCATACAAAATTGAACAAGGGAGAAAGTTTCCCAAGATTATGGGCACAAATTCCCAAGGTCCGATACAATACAGAAAGAAACAAATTCAACTTCCATCACGTTGCATGTGGATCCTTGTTATTTTATTGAGTGTATAATTAATGCAACAGTAGTTTCTACCGGGATGCTCCTTCAAATTAAGGCTGATATATCTTAAACAGCTGTGAAAGGGACAAAACCTTAGTCATTGCCAGTATGAAATTACTTCAAGCACAACACTCTTTGTCCTACAATTGAGTTACATAGTGTTATAGTAAAATATATCCCACAATTAGAAAGACTGGTGTGAATTGACAGATTTCAGACTACACTCTGATCACATATGATGGCCTAGCTAGCTCGACAATTGGCTTTTCACCCCCTAAATTAGGACAAAATCAAAAAAAGACTAGTTGTGTGGTGCACAAAAGTTTAGGAAGGGTTTGCTTGATGAAAGCATTATATACAGTATGATTAGAAATAAATTGGACTGACCATGTTCAAAGGATAAGAATGCTATCCAACCAGCTCAGTACTGTTGTAATAATGCCAACAATTTCCACTGAATGCTTAATTGACATGTGACAGCAAATTGCATGTAGGGATAGTCTTGCCATGATGGTTGTCTGAAACAGTCCTTCCACACCCAACCTCAGGAGAACTTAGTTTACTAGACCAAAGATTTTAAAGGCATATTTTCATCATCCCAAACAGTTCCAATTCTCCCAACCTACTTACTTCTAGCCCCTCCCACATTTATCTAAAACTCCTTATTGCTTCATGGCTTGTCCCAGTGGCCATACAAGTCCATAGTGTGTAATCAAGACACTCTCAGTGCCCATGCTGTGTAATTAAGCTTTGATGCATTGTTTGAATGTGATGCCAATCAAAGAGCTAGCTGCACCAATTGAGAGTTTTGATATATGTTTACTGAAACTGTAGTTTGGGGTGACGAATGACTGCCTTTAAGACTTTTCAGGGTGCTTGCTATAATCCATTACCTAACCTCATTTTAAAACATCAGGGTATTAAATAGCCCTCAAACAGGTCTATGTCGTCAGTTAAATGGCATAATGAAATTCTCTACATGTAACAGAATACACATGCAGCCCTGTTAACTAGGGAATGGGGGTGGCAATTAGAACTTCTCTCCACTGATACCCGAAGTGTAACTGAATATAAGTCTATCAATCATTTAAAGCCCCCCCCTTACCCTCCAAATTAGGAAAAAAAGGTTCTAGCTACCCCACATGACAAAGTTTTTCGTCAAACTATGTTTGCCACTGCTTGGCTTCTTTAAAGTGTGAATCTCTTCATTCTAGATGGTTCCAGCCAGTTCTAGTAAAATGGCTAACATCTTTAGCTCCTCAAAAAGCACACAAACTTTTGTTGCTAAGAGACTAACCCTGTCAAGTAGCTGTCATGCCTAATAAAACAGAACAATTGCAGTGCATGCAACTGCCTGTTGTAATGAAAGCATTAGCTCCCTACTGCATCTTCTGAATTGGTCAATGGAAGAGCAGTCACTTATTACAAAGGTTACTCTCTCATAACTAATCCACATGAGTATCCATATTTTTTGAAACAGATTCCCTTCACAAGCTAGCGTACATCTCTCATGTTTCATATGCTAACTATTTTGCATTTTAATTAACATCATATGAAATAAACATCATATTAATCCAGGCCTGTGTCAGTCATGTAACAGCTCAGTAGCCTCTGCCTGTCACAAGAATCTTCAGTATGGCTATATGTACATAGCATGAAGTAAATTAAAATATCATACCAGAGTAATCTAACCTTCGAGAGTACAACATTTTCAACAGTTTACTCAAACTAAAAGGTTGTTACTACATGTGACATATTACTTATTTATATTATGCTCTTCTTTGTATCCTTGAAGGCACTAGCACTAGAGGAACTGCATCAACTTTCTGGAAAAAAAATCACCTACAATACCTACTCTATGGCAGAACTCATGCATGGGAACCTACCATTATCTTCTTGTTAGGCTGGAAGGAAAATTGATGTCTTCTCTTTAAAGAAGAAAGTGCAGGCCAGGTCTGTATGGTGGCTTTGAGAACTACATCTCCACTGCAAGCTGATTGCCTAGAGAATTCAACTATTCAAACTTGCTTCGTATGACTGTCAATATTTACTTAATGCAATATTCCGAGACTGGGGAAGACGGCCGGTGTCATCATGTTAGGATACAGTGACAGGAGTGCAAGTATAGGAGTGGAAAGGCCACCCAGAAGTACATTATGATGGGAATTTCATGACATGATATCAGTGACAAAAAATGAACTTGTAGACCCAAACTATGATGCATGATATATCATGAAAGTTGCATGAAGGCCTCGGATTCGTACATTTTAAAAACTTCATTGACAAAGATGGTAGTAGATTTCATATCACTTGAAATATAAACTTTTTTTTAGAAAAAAACAAGTTTTTGTATCATTTTTGAAGTGAATTCATAACAACATGCAAAATAGAAGAGTTATGTTTTGTTTGGGAATTAATCATAGTGTCTACTATTGTAAAAAAAATAGGTGCTTTCCACTGTCATGCTTGTTGATCAAGAAATGTATTATGGCATGTTGATGGGAAATTTTAAGTGTAAAACAATAAAGTGAAACAGCTGGTACAAGATTCCAGTAAGAATTTGGTACTCTACCTGATTTTCATATTTTCTTTTATGTAATATTTCTGTCAATTGACTTTTTAGGAGTTCCAGTAATTATTATAATTTTGTCAAAAATCATTTAATATTACTATGAGATATGAGTGAATTACATATTTCCTATACCTTTACATATATGTCTTGAAGACTAGTTGGGTCAGGCTATTCACTTACAGAGGTAGATCAGAAAAATGATGGGGTATTTACAGGATGTAGAGGAATCTATTTCCAGTGGTTTACAGCAGTTATGGTAGTGTTGTAAATTGCATTCACTGGAGCAAGGACCTGTAGCAGATGTATAGCCTACCTACCATTTCTTTTGAATGAGAATAACAGTGGCTGTTTTGATGATTTTGAGTTTGCAATTAATGAGCTGTTCATTCTCATATAGAATCTAGCATGCACCTAGCGTATTTTATTAGCATTCTGGACCAAAATGGGGGGGGGGGAGGAGGAGGGGGAGAAAGGAGGAGGTGATACTTACCATACACACTGTCCTGCTGGTTGAAAGGCTGACAAGAACTAGTCCACCTCCTTTTTGAAATTTACAAATCCATCCATAGAAAATATATGGTCAAACTTTCAATAGATCACATTCCACTTTTTTCTGAAGGGCAGCAAGTTTTTACATAGTTTTCAGACTTCAAAAAGGATCACAATGAAGCCCTATTTTAAAAGCTGTGTTCTACACACGCTAGTACCTTCTCCGATTTGAACAAGAACACCAGCCTAGTGCACCTTTGCAGTAGAAGTTCAGCAAAGGTGAATTGAGTTTCAAAAGTCTACAATTACATACAACTTCATTCTTATTGGGGACCTCTGCGTAGCAGTAGGGTGGACCTGGGTGGACAATGCACAGGGGTCCATGGAGAATTCAAACACCTCAGAGCTTGTGTGTGCAAGGTTTCATTCCTATCCCATACCCCCACCCCCCACCCCCACCCATGAATATTGGAGCTAGAGGCTTTTAGAAAAATAAATTTGGGTACCCCCTTGCTGTCTAGCTTCCCCATGCATCTAGAAGGCTTTTTTATGCCATTGATTGAGTACACATGCAACTACTTGTACCCCAAAAACATTGATCAATAAGAGTGGAGTAATTGTTTCAATTCATATCAAAATTTAACCAATTGGTACTGATCTTCATGTATATAAAGTGCTATATATTCCTAACTATCTTTGTGGATATGCTCAGTACATTCCCTTCAAGTGTAGTAGTGCTGTTTGTACAGTAAGCACGTGTACATACTGTATGCATGCAATTTGCACAAATATATTTTCTCCTGCTTATGACAACAACTTAATTCTGCATCATCCCTCCATAACTAAGAGCAAACAATGATGGATGCTAGGACATATATGAGACCCATCGAAGCAGTGCCAGTCTCTAATTTAAGAGGCACCATGCATGCACCAGCATGCACCATTTACTACCAGGCTGGTTTCTAAATGGCACTCAGGTGGGGGCACATAAAGTACTGCACAATATCACATATAAACAAGCTTGTTGATCAGGTGTAGGATTAAATGAAATTAGTGGAAGAGAGCTGATAAAAGAGTTCTCATGGATTGCTAAATGCTTGAAGTAAATGTAATCAAAAGTTTTATTCAAGTCATATTTGGTCCTTGGGATGTTGGCATAAGGTACATGAATGTGGCAACACAGAGCCAAAGCACGTCATGAAGTACTGAACCTGAAGGAAGTACTGTTCAAGGAGTGATATCAATGTTTCAGCACAGATGGGCAATGCTTACAGTATCAAGTCCTGATTTTACAATTGTTCTTATTCAAAATGAAACACAGGGATTTGGTTTAACCCATTCATAGAAAATTTCAAGATTGGAAAATTTCTGTGTCCCACTAACCATGGCGAGTGCTCCAAACATGATGATAGCTAGGAAATGTGTATTTTTAGCACAAATAAAATTTACACTGGAAATTAAATGTTCATCTATAAAAAAAAAAATATTCTTCCAAATTTTCAACAATTCTTGGCAAGGGGCTTCCCATTTTGCTGGTTTTTCCACTGGCACCCTTGCTCATGGCATATTCAAATCTAAGAAAAGAAATATTTCGATCATTTGCACAAGAAGTTTAAGAAAACACATTTGATCAGTGCAAGTGTAGGATATGTAACACAAGCTTGCTCCAAGTTCACAAAAATTGAATTAAAAATCTGAAAACTTTAATTGCATATATTTTGAGAATCTGAAGAATTGATGTAATAATTTTATCACAAAATTCTGCTTCACCGTATTAAACAAATTTATATGAAACATTTTTTTACAGGATATCTTTTAAATGTGAATTAGGGTCTACTTCTGGAGGTAGAATATTCAAGCTAGGCCAAGTCCTCTCACTATTTCATACATTCTCCCAACCTTTTTAATTCTACCCACCCACAGCTGTTTAAAACTTTTCATTGCGCAGACACAATCCCGGTCTACTGTTTGAAGGGTATATCATCAAAGTGAGCACACAAAACCCTGTTGAATCAGACTGCACTCTCTGTCGGAATATGAGCCACTCTGCATTCTTGAATTTGATATCACAGATCAGGATGATGCATGGCTATTTCTTACACAGTACAGTTACTACAAATAAAAAATATATAATTATCAATCTGAATATTATGAACATGCAGCTTCAAACTTCCACTTCCTTTGGCATACTAATGTCTCTATTAAACAAATGACTTAAACACCTTTAGAAGGGTTCCTGCCATCATTGAAAACCTAAAAAGTCATGAAATTTGAAAAAATATTTTCCAGGGCCTGGTAAAGTTTTCCAATTCAAAAAGTTGTGTTAACCAAGTCATGAAAAATTCATGGAAATTTTCACAAATTTTCATAATTTGATGTAACAGCTCCCCCCCCCCCCGAAAAAAAAAAAGTTCTGCAAATTCTTTTAATATTTGGTCCTGGAAAAGTGAAAATTTAGTTTCCAGAAATGTAGGAACCCTGCTTCAACTTATGATTCATTTGAAGCTTACAAAAGACACGTGCTCCACTGAGTGCACCAAAAATTGTTCCTATATTCTTGTTGTCTTTATTGTGCATGATATGATAGTCCCATTATTTCTTTCATGCTTTTTAGTAGCTGGAATAAAATTCAAACCTAAAGTTTCAGGTATAGCTGATGTTATAACATATAAATGAAAGGCTTCAATACAGTTACAAGCTGGTTGGCAATAGTGTCAGGTATCACACCATCTTCCTATTCACAAAACTTCATACACAAAACACATTTGGCCAATAAAAATTGCTTTTGTGATGTAAACCATTAAATGGCAAGCAAGGCAAGCAATCTTTCCAGTATTGATGTGGTTTTCTGGGTTCTGCCAGGTTACTCAAAATCATGCATTAATCCATCCTGGTTGGGAAGTATCAACCAGGTGCCTTTTACACCCCAATTGTAGCTGAGATTTTGAATCTTCAGTCCAGTTGAACGTGACACGGTACATGACTAGCATATGCAGAGGTGAACTTGACAACTTTGGGTGGATCCTTGGGCTGGTCCTCCTGTGCCAAAAAAAAAAAAACCAGAATAATATATAAAATGCCCACAGAAATATTTTTGCTCTGTCTGAGTTTTGTTTCCTTGCTTACTTGAAATTTTTCTGGATTGCTTAGTAATCTGCATTGGTACTTCTTCAAATTAAATGTAATAAGCAGGCTCAGCTGGAACTAGAAATGTATGAAAAACACTTATAATTTTTTTTCTTTATTCTCCTTGTCACAAATTCCAAAAAGATGAAATTGTTCTCTTATTTCTCACTTTCTTGAAGAGAGAGCAACTCATAAAAGATTTCTTTCAAACTTGTGGTGCCAAAACTTGATTAACTGGACAAGGCCAGAGCTTCAGAGGTGAGGTTGGTATTACTGTCAGTGGGTCTTGGAACTGGGGATAGGCAATACTACCATTCCGGAAATATTGTGAGCAGAATCCAGATCAAAATGGAAATTCAAAAGATATAACAAAAACTTGATATTTTTCCATCAGGTACAAGGATTCTCTTTTCAAAGAAACTGAAACAAATGCATAGTGAATTTACCTAGATAGTCTACTTTCATGTTTAGACTTGACTGCTTCCTCCCACATTATATTGTCTGCCTCTGCCTCATCAGTGTCATTTTCATTGTGGCAATCCAGGAAATCTTCAACTGAACTGTTGACAAAATAGATTGTACTGCACTTAGACCTGTACTTCAAGTCACCTCTTGTCCAAGCAGGCAATAATAATGGAGCAATTAGCAAAGTTTGAAAACTACATTTTATCCTTTATATCATATTTTGAAGATACATGAATGAAGAACAAAACTAACAAACTGACAAATGGCAAAAAATTTGCAACTTGGGTAAAGGTATTTTTTATCCTTTGATATCAAAGCATGATTAATGAAAAGCTTAAAGGGCAAGAGCAGTCTCCCCAACTTGAAGTAGTGTAGTGGACTCTCCTGTTTCATGATTGGCTCTTCACGGTCATGTGCCATTTTTTGGGGAGTCACTGCTTGTTTTTCCTAGAATATGTAATATTGAAGTCCTAAAAAATTATTAAAGATACTTTTAAGAAATTAAGAAAAGTGAAAAGAAAATTATCAGCTTTAGCCTTTGCTTCGAAATACAGTAAGTTTGGGATGACTGTTTTTGCCTTTCAATGTGGAAAAATGACAACAGCAGTCATGTACCTTGGAGTAGTATGGTTAAAATGGGAAGACCCAGTGATTGCAGATCTGCCAGGACTGAGCCTATACAGCACATTAAAAAATTACAAAACAAATTCTGTTTAACAAAGGATTTTTTTCTTTCCTGGTCAGCTTTTTGATGTTAATATCCGACATTTCAAAAGCACGTTGGAAAGCAGGTATATATGTTTTGCAAGCATGTGACTGCATTTGAAAGTGGTCAATCAGTTATCACTAGAAAAAACTTGCATTTTCAGAATTAACACCCAAAGAAACAGATTGGGTAGTATATATTGTTGGAATAATAGATAAAATAAGTAATAATAAAAAAACATAGGACTTCTGACTTCATAAATCCATTTTGAAATGAGAGTAGCCTAGCTAGGTTAAAAAATAAAAGGAAATACAACTACTGTGAGTAGAAGAGAGATGCATATCTGACAGTCAAGGTACAGTACTGTACTCCAGAAGAAATGCTCACTGTCATGAAAATAGTCAAAGCTTTACAACTTTATGAACAATTACAGTAAATATAGCACCCCCTCCCACACTGTGACAAAGACATCACACTTCCATTGCAGAAAGACATGGGAAGACTGTCATCCAATACCCCCATCCCTTTTTGTTTAGGTAGAGGGCAAAACAACTCCATGCTTAAATCTTGAATGACCCTTTGTGTTTTGGCAATTTATTTTGCCATAAGTGGTCAGTAAAACCAGGAGTGCCAGATAGGTGCTACGAGGAGCGAGGTGGGACAGGGGATGCATCTCCCAGTTATGATGGATGGTCCCCTGCACTGTATATAGGGAACATTTTCCATTATTTTTCAAGGGAGCAAAGATGGGTATGTTATTTATTGTCCAGAAAGTGACAAGTAACATTTCAATTGTGTACTTCCTTCTAATTCTTGAAGGAAATGCAATTGTCCTTTAAAAATCACAAAACTTGAAATTTAATATTCAAACCCGAATCAACATTGAATTTAAAATCCAAATTTTCAATTTTTCTTTCATAACATTTTATTCAAAATAATTCCCAGACAAATCTCTGGGTTTTGGCCACAGATTTGGGTTGCTTGTGCCTACAGTATTATGAAGGATTTCATCATTCCCTTGGAAAGAGACTGCATGGCACCATGCCGGATGTTGTGACTTATTACAGCACGTACTACAATGCTATAATCATGGGTGAAAAGAGTTGTGAAGCTGAGAAGCTCCTTCCCAGAAAATTTGGACATCTGGAGGAAAATTTCCCTTTTCATGAAAATGCAGGGAGAATTGTGGAAACTTTTACTCTCTTCCTGGGAAATAATGCAACTCCCTTCCTGGAAAATAAATATTTTTTCCAGCCCTGGCTGTTATACATGTTGTAGTTAGATGGAGTTTTACGGCCCAGTTTCCAACCTATTGGTTCAAGTCGAACCGGCCACTGCCTTTTTTCCAGTTGTGGCTCACTGGCTTGTTTTCCCTACCCCACTGCTTATACAGAGCAGCGATCATGCAAAATGGCAGTAGGTTCCTTTTTTTGAGTCTTTGGTATGACTCGACCTGGAAAGTCAGCCTTCTGCGTGAGAGGTGGATGCTCTACCGTAGTACCGTTAGACCAAACACACCGTCTGTGTAATACATGTTGTATAAGGGAATCGTGTGTATAGGACATGTATGATGTTTGTCTGAACTCAATGAAAGTGCAGCTAGTCTTGGGCAATAACTATTGGTTTTAAGTTGAACAGCCATTTGCAATCCTCCCTGTGTTTGGCTTCCATAATTACCTGTAGTTGCTGATGAGTGACAAACTGGCTCTAATATACTGTCATAGTGGCCCTTGACAGGAGTAGATGTCCTACTATAAACTTGATAATAGGGCAAGGCTTGTTTTTAAGGAGGTATCTCACAATTTTCTTCTCATTCCATAATATTGGATATTCAGGCAAACCAAGCAATTAAGTAAATTGCACATTTCAGGAAAGAATATTGTCACTTGAATCTGTAGCCAATCATGAAACAGGGCAGTCTAACTACTGTACACTTCTGTACTGTATACTGGGGTGAATGCTCTTGTCTTCAAGGAAGGGAGCACATCATATCAATAGAGCAACTAGCCCAATTTGTAAAGGTAAACTAATCAAGCACATTACAATTATAATTCTGAAAATGTTGGCAATGTCAAAACATTACCATAGTGGGTATATTGTGCAATTAGGAGAAAATAATATTCACTCAGGCTTTGTGGACAATTAATTGATACTGCAACTCGATCTGCATCATTATCAAACAAGATATTGGATAAAGGCCTAACAATGCTCATAAACTGTGCAATATTTTAGTAAATATAGATATAAAGTTTCTAGATAGCAAAGATGAGATTTAACTATACCCAACATGAACATGTCATGTACAGTATTGTGTCAGTCAACTCAATAAAAAGTTCAAAGTTTAAATTTACTTTCAAGTACAGTTCAAGTACAATTCAAGTACAAGTTAGTTTTCCCTTTAGTCACCTCTTACAGTAGGCAGGATCAAACAGGCTTCGCCCCTGGAAGCTCTCAGGTTTTAGCATAGGCCTACTGTATCTCTGAATGAAAAATGTAGTCTCTGGAGAGGTATGTTATTTAAATTCTTTTCAGTAAACCCAAACCCAACTCCTTTCTGACCAGCTAACATTTAGGCGGGGGGAGGGGGATTGAGGAGGGCCAAGGACAAAATCTATGGAGGGCAAATGCCCCCTCTTGCCCCAACATAGAGCCACCATTCATGGTGCTAATTAAAGCCGTGAAAACGTTACAACCAATTCTGAACAGCACAAGGTAGACTGTTCTGTGCTATAGTGTTGTGAACCATGGAAGTACTACCTGGAAGTTAGCTGGGAAAACATGCTTTTGGAAATTGAAAGACTTGTTTTAATAGATCCTGCAGTTATTTTCACTCACCTATGGGTGTAACAGCTAGCAACTGAGGTGAGGTTGGTCATTCACTTGGCTCTGTCTGTGTGGCCCACTGCATGTACAGTACTTTGAAGAACACCTGAAAAGTAAATCAAGACTACTTGCAATGAAACAGTATTTTATCTTAGGGAAGAGTGCATATATAAGACTTCCATGATTTCAAATCACATGTCCCTCAATGATTAAGGGGTGGTGTCAAAATTGGTTGTTATAAGAGTCATAATAATGATGATTGATGATGATGTGAACAATAGGCCCCATTAAAACAGAAAGGGACAAGGGGGGGGGGGATTGCAATCTATTCTGTCTAAAGGAATTTTAAATCAACCTATACCGATTACCAGTGGCATCAGCAGTGGCTCTTGTATACTCCCCTAATGTAAAATGTATATTGGGCAAAATGTGTAAGAACTTCACAAACACCTCTTGAAAGCAGCACTTTTTAGTAGTAAAAACAACAGCTGGGAAGTACCATTTTATGCAATCTGAAACACATTTCAGGCAAAGTGTTCTCTGTATGCAATGTGCTGGTCAATAGTGGCACTCGATACACAGTAGGAGCATTTTCTTTGGCCCACCACTTCAGCACTTTCCCTCTCCCAATGAAAAAGTTTAGTAATGCCACTGTCAATAACCGAGGACATAAATTTTGCTCGGGCACTAATTTTTATTGCATTTGGCATTTCATGTACACTCAACGTACAGATTCCCAGCCCGGTCTCACTGAAGACTTTAAAAATGGAGCTACTGCCATTGTGCTTGCAAAAGCAATGAAGTAGGGAAAACAAGCCTGTGAACCAAAACAGAAAAAAAGGTCAAGACTAGCTTGACTTGAACTACTTGGTTGGAAACTTAACCCAGAAATAGCATTTATATGCCATTCCTGCCTAGATCTTGGGGAAAACAACTTTTAATACTGTATGTACAGGTACAGCAGCTATACTATGCTTAGCCTACCTTATAGTACCCCTCATAGCCCAGGCCTCCATTTTTAAAACATTTAGTGTTGTCTTGGGGCAACCATTTCACTCATTTTGGTTCAGAAGGAAATTTGGTTGTCCAAAATATTTTTCACTTAATTACAAAACAGAAGGCTATAATTATGTTCATCAAGGGCGGATCCAGGGGGGGGGGGCAACTAGGGTCAACTGCCCCCCCCTTTGACCAGTCTAGCGCCCCTCAATACAAGAAAAATTGCGCCCCCTGAGTCCTTAAAATAAAGTAAAAACTGCCCGAAAAGTAAAAAAAACAAAGGTCCTCAGAATTTCGAACCGTATAGCTATATATAACTGCGGCAATGGGAGTTGGTCTGAGAAATGAGGTCGGTCAAATTCAAGAGTATGCGGCCCCTGTATGATGTTGGCGCCCCCTCTTTCAAACTGCCCCTCCTTCAGCTAGGGGCTGGATCCGCCCTTGATGTTCATGAGAGGAAACTCCCCTTAGCTCATTTGAAAAATTGGAATTACCCAAGCAGAAAAAAGATAAATCCTGAGAGCTATCTCTGCGTTTGTGTTCAGTGTCATAAAAGAATACAATCACAATGCCTCTGTTGTGCTGGTCACTGGACACTTCCTAAGTAGCTTTATAGATCAATGCACACACAATACTGCATTGAAATTTTCTTAATCCATCTTTCCTGCCATGTGCCTGCTATGACGGGTACCAAATTTGAAAAGTAGCTAAGGGGCTTTTCCTAGCATGTTCATGTATTATTGGTCTTGAAGAATAAAAAGATGTGATGTTTGAGAGACAGGAACACTCCAAGTCTGAAATATGGTTATGAAACTATTATGGAAAAAGGTGAAAGAATTTATCAATCAGCAGTATACTTTTTCAGTCCGAGAGGAAAATGGTTTTCCATAGGACAACCAACCTGGTTGTCCGTATGGAATTTTTGTTGTCCCAGATATTCTGACAGCCATGAAAATTGATTCCTGTAGCCCAACTGGTTACTGGTAGTAGGCCAACAGTAGCTTGAACTGAATTTAGAATGCAGATTTCTTATTTTCCTTGGGAGGAAGGGGTTGTGGGGTGGTGGTGATTGAGGGGAAGGAGATCAGCATCAGTTTTCAATTGCATACAGGTACAACCAATTGTTGAATATTTGGTAATTATTTATGCCAAATTGTATATATGAGCATATAAGCAGAATTCAAATTTTTATTGGAGGTGACCCCCAATGCCCCGGTGTATGGTTTGTTGACGTTGTGTAAATTCCCCTCTTTCTCAAAATCCTTGATCTGTGACTGAGCCCAAAATCTGCAGATCCAGGTTTTCTTCGGCCACTGATGAAGGCCTACTGTAGTTAACTTTCTATACTATAGCATTGTTCCACACATGGGGGGAAATTTATGATGTACGTACTTGAAAGCCTAGGCCTATATATGGGACCTTACCTGACATTAGGAAGGCAGTTGCCTTACAACTCTTTTTTAGCACATACCTGGCAAACCACTACTGGCATTTGGATGGGGACCTTCATCACCCTTATTGAATGCTTTCAATAAGCATTCATTATGCCTTCTGAATGTATCATTTAGCATTCGAAGGACTGTCAGTGAGTTGGAATGCTTATTTTCTTCCTCAAATGAAGTCTTCCTTGCATTCAAAATAAGCCTTCATAATTTCCTTTGAAGCGTACCAAACCTTCAGGTACTGTTTGAATGCATTCATTAGTTTTTTAATGTGTTGGAATGCATTCACACATGAATGATATATGAATGCTTATCAAAGCCTTCATTTCCTTTTTTTTGCAATTCATATAACTAGTATCAATGCAGCTGGATGTCACTCAAGCATAAGCAAAGTTACAGAAATCAATTACTGGATAATGGCGCCTTGATCCTGCTCATCTGATTGCACCAGATAATTTTCATTTATATTATACAGTAAACCCAATATGCTCAGGCTTAGTACAGAACTGTTGTTCTCATCAAGTCTCTTTGGCAAATTACTGATCCAGCAAAGCTGAGCACTTACTCATTGTCAAGTGGACTGTAGGCTAATGAAACACCTAGGATTATCTAAGTGATAGCATATTGTAGGTCTATGCTTGATGAGAAAGTTTTGAGAAGACAATATTGGGGAAAGTACAAACTCCGCGCCAGGCCCTCTGAGAGATCATAAGTGTAAACTATTTGGGGCATGTATATGAGCAAACTGAGGACATAGGCTAGTCACATTTTTCAAGAGAAGTGCGTCTTATTCTGGGGTTAAGATTTTGATGAAGTGGTAAATGTAGTGCTGATCACTTCTGCTGTAACCTGTGCTAGCTCGTCAAAAGCTTTACTAGGCATATAGCTACTAATAAAATTGTCCTAACGTTAGGCCTATGCATACTCTGTACTGTACATAAGCTAAACACGCGTGTGGGATGGGTATGTGGATCACTAACGAGACGGATATCCTGTTTACTTTTTACTATCAGTAACTGAACAACACATTTCACTTACCTTTGAGCATGATCTGTGAGATGATGTTTCGCAAAATCGCCGTTATAAACAAGAGACTTGTTATTCCCCAACCAATCAACCTGCTTTTTCTGCGGCGATCTAGGCTAACGTTAGGTAGGGCCTATTCCGCGTGAGAATGAGAAAGGGAACTCCGTCTTTCGTTTGCTACTGTATTTTTCTCGTTTGATTTCTCCTTCTCGTGACAACGTGTGCAAACGCTGTCCTTCGATTTTTTGCTTTCTGAAGTTCTGAACAGGAAGACATTTTGCTGTCGTAAGACTAAGACTAGCCCCTTCGCTTCGACCAATCTCTCAAGTTCAATGCAGGTTTCCTAGGCCAGTTCGTCTTTTAGAAATTCCCAAGATCACGTCTCGAATAACAACGTATAGCCTCTCAACGTTGAACTACAGTAATGATAGCCTATAAGAGCATCGCAGTCAAACTGATGATTAAAACACAAAACAATTAAGCCGGAAATTTAATACAAATTAGCCACCTTGGCATTCTTATTAGAACTTATTCACATATTTCATAACTAATTAATAAGTGACTTAAAAAAGTAGAAAAAAGAAAAAATCACACAATATTTCTTTTTTCAAAGTGGGAAGGAAAAGAATGATCGAGACGGTTCAAAATTCCCAAGATATTGGGAAAATTCCCAAGGGTCTCTCTGTTGTCACTGAGCAAGGTACTCACTTGTACCAGGAAAACAATCCCTGCTACATACAAATTAACACAGATACTACGCCTGTTAACGTTCACACAAGCAAGCATATGTAGCAGTACGCTATCCCACGCAATCGTATGAACTGTTATCACACGGTGTCTATGGGCTACATCCGGGATTTTGGGTGGGATAACAATTTTTTTGAAGGCTGTCCAAATGTCGCCCTCGTTCCGCGCCACGATGCTGTGTCTTTAACATTTGAAATATGGAAAGAGACTTTTGAATATTTTTCAGGCCCGGGTAATTGCCAGGATACGTTCTATTCCGATAGGTAGTATATATATACATATAACCAAAACATTTTCTCGGATAGAAAACTCTGACTCCTATTGCAAACTGGTGTTAGGGAGACGAGATTTTAACTGAAAGAGCGCCACGATCTACCATGAAATGTTAAAGGCACATCTGAGATCCAAGCTTTTAAAATATAACGATGGTAGATCGTTAATTAAGGCTGGTTTTTGGCATATTTTGAAGCAAATTGCACCCCTGTGACTCCATTTTTCACGTTACATGAAACTGGTTACGTATGCTTTTTTCCCTCTTTAAACCGAAGCAATTTCATTGCGTTTTGCTTCCAAATTTGCTTTCACAATAAATGGTAGACCGTTGGGTTAAACTTATCTTTCACTGCCGGTCTCGTCAAGTTCGCATGTACGGCATATTTTTTTCTTGAGAAAACACGGTAAATTACTTTAAAATGAAGTAATAGGCAGGATGCATCAGTGCCTCTGTTCTCCAAAATGCACTTATCAGGTAACACGTCACTGTTTTGAACAAATTTAAAATACATAAACACGAACATTTTTTCAATATTCTTTTTATTTTAAGACAGTGTAAACCAAAAACAAGTCACTGTTGAGAACAACTACATGAACGATCGGGCGCTTTAACTTATTCCCTTTTGCAAATCAACCCATCAAGACAAAATGACACTTTCTACTGTGTGACGTGACGCAAGTAGTTCTAACTTCCCGAAATTCTCAGACAATCTTGGACAAAACTGTTGGGACACTTTGCCATAATATTCTTAAATTTCAGTTCAAAGGCTTACATGAATTCCCTCCCCGCTCCCCCTTTCAATGTTGCGCTGAAAGAGTGACTGTATGCCGTGAATAGGCTAACTGTGGTCAACATTGCGAAGGGGAGCGGGGTGTCCCAAGGAGTTTTGTCCAAGATTGTCTGAGCTCCACGCGTATTATTTACGAGAACAAATTCAATAGATAATGCTTCATTTTTCGAGCCGACTTTTTGGGAAAAGTTTTTTCGGAGGCTTATAGGTCTGAGGATTTTAGCATAAAGAGTTAGTAGCATAAAGTGTTGTTATAACGTGTTGTTTGGTTCATTTGTATACATATATTTAGAGTCGGGACGAAAATAAAGAATAGACTGTTGCAGGTATTCTTGGGGAATTTGCATCTCGTAAGCCATGGGCAGAGGTACGGGCGGAACGCCTACCAATTCCTCCTCGTAATACAGATGCAAAACCAGTTAAAATATGTTTAAACTTGGAGGAGGCAATTTTAGAGCCAATAATAATTTAACATTTGAAATATGGAAAGAGACTTTTGAATATTTTTCAGGCCCGGGTAATTGCCAGGATACGTTCTATTCCGATAGGTAGTATATATATACATATAACCAAAACATTTTCTCGGATAGAAAACTCTGACTCCTATTGCAAACTGGTGTTAGGGAGACGAGATTTTAACTGAAAGAGCGCCACGATCTACCATGAAATGTTAAAGGCACATCTGAGATCCAAGCTTTTAAAATATAACGATGGTAGATCGTTAGTTAAGGCTGGTTTTTGGCATATTTTGAAGCAAATTGCACCCCTGTGACTCCATTTTTCACGTTACATGAAACTGGTTACGCATGCTTTTTTCCCTCTTTAAACCGAAGCAATTTCATTGCGTTTTGCTTCCAAATTTGCTTTCACAATAAATGGTAGACCGTTGGGTTAAACTTATCTTTCACTGCCGGTCTCGTCAAGTTCGCATGTACGGCATATTTTTTTTCTTGAGAAAACACGGTAAATTACTTTAAAATGAAGTAATAGGCAGGATGCATCAGTGCCTCTGTTCTCCAAAATGCACTTATCAGGTAACACGTCACTGTTTTGAACAAATTTAAAATACATAAACACGAACATTTTTTCAATATTCTTTTTATTTTAAGACAGTGTAAACCAAAAACAAGTCACTGTTGAGAACAACTACATGAACGATCGGGCGCTTTAACTTATTCCCTTTTGCAAATCAACCCATCAAGACAAAATGACACTTTCTACTGTGTGACGTGACGCAAGTAGTTCTAACTTCCCGAAATTCTCAGACAATCTTGGACAAAACTGTTGGGACACTTTGCCATAATATTCTTAAATTTCAGTTCAAAGGCTTACATGAATTCCCCTCCCCCGCTCCCCCTTTCAATGTTGCGCTGAAAGAGTGACTGTATGCCGTGAATAGGCTAACTGTGGTCAACATTGCGAAGGGGAGCGGGGTGTCCCAAGGAGTTTTGTCCAAGATTGTCTGAGCTCCACGCGTATTATTTACGAGAACAAATTCAATAGATAATGGTTCATTTTTCGAGCCGACTTTTTGGGAAAAGTTTTTTCGGAGGCTTATAGGTCTGAGGATTTTAGCATAAAGAGTTAGTAGCATAAAGTGTTGTTATAACGTGTTGTTTGGTTCATTTGTATACATATATTTAGAGTCGGGACGAAAATAAAGAATAGACTGTTGCAGGTATTCTTGGGGAATTTGCATCTCGTAAGCCATGGGCAGAGGTACGGGCGGAACGCCTACCAATTCCTCCTCGTAATACAGATGCAAAACCAGTTAAAATATGTTTAAACTTGGAGGAGGCAATTTTAGAGCCAATAATAATTTAACATTTGAAATATGGAAAGAGACTTTTGAATATTTTTCAGGCCCGGGTAATTGCCAGGATACGTTCTATTCCGATAGGTAGTATATATATACATATAACCAAAACATTTTCTCGGATAGAAAACTCTGACTCCTATTGCAAACTGGTGTTAGGGAGACGAGATTTTAACTGAAAGAGCGCCACGATCTACCATGAAATGTTAAAGGCACATCTGAGATCCAAGCTTTTAAAATATAACGATGGTAGATCGTTAGTTAAGGCTGGTTTTTGGCATATTTTGAAGCAAATTGCACCCCTGTGACTCCATTTTTCACGTTACATGAAACTGGTTACGCATGCTTTTTCCCTCTTTAAACCGAAGCAATTTCATTGCGTTTTGCTTCCAAATTTGCTTTCACAATAAATGGTAGACCGTTGGGTTAAACTTATCTTTCACTGCCGGTCTCGTCAAGTTCGCATGTACGGCATATTTTTTTCTTGAGAAAACACGGTAAATTACTTTAAAATGAAGTAATAGGCAGGATGCATCAGTGCCTCTGTTCTCCAAAATGCACTTATCAGGTAACACGTCACTGTTTTGAACAAATTTAAAATACATAAACACGAACATTTTTTCAATATTCTTTTTATTTTAAGACAGTGTAAACCAAAAACAAGTCACTGTTGAGAACAACTACATGAACGATCGGGCGCTTTAACTTATTCCCTTTTGCAAATCAACCCATCAAGACAAAATGACACTTTCTACTGTGTGACGTGACGCAAGTAGTTCTAACTTCCCGAAATTCTCAGACAATCTTGGACAAAACTGTTGGGACACTTTGCCATAATATTCTTAAATTTCAGTTCAAAGGCTTACATGAATTCCCCTCCCCCGCTCCCCCTTTCAATGTTGCGCTGAAAGAGTGACTGTATGCCGTGAATAGGCTAACTGTGGTCAACATTGCGAAGGGGAGCGGGGTGTCCCAAGGAGTTTTGTCCAAGATTGTCTGAGCTCCACGCGTATTATTTACGAGAACAAATTCAATAGATAATGCTTCATTTTTCGAGCCGACTTTTTGGGAAAAGTTTTTTCGGAGGCTTATAGGTCTGAGGATTTTAGCATAAAGAGTTAGTAGCATAAAGTGTTGTTATAACGTGTTGTTTGGTTCATTTGTATACATATATTTAGAGTCGGGACGAAAATAAAGAATAGACTGTTGCAGGTATTCTTGGGGAATTTGCATCTCGTAAGCCATGGGCAGAGGTACGGGCGGAACGCCTACCAATTCCTCCTCGTAATACAGATGCAAAACCAGTTAAAATATGTTTAAACTTGGAGGAGGCAATTTTAGAGCCAATAATAATTTAACATTTGAAATATGGAAAGAGACTTTTGAATATTTTTCAGGCCCGGGTAATTGCCAGGATACGTTCTATTCCGATAGATAGTATATATATACATATAACCAAAACATTTTCTCGGATAGAAAACTCTGACTCCTATTGCAAACTGGTGTTAGGGAGACGAGATTTTAACTGAAAGAGCGCCACGATCTACCATGAAATGTTAAAGGCACATCTGAGATCCAAGCTTTTAAAATATAACGATGGTAGATCGTTAGTTAAGGCTGGTTTTTGGCATATTTTGAAGCAAATTGCACCCCTGTGACTCCATTTTTCACGTTACATGAAACTGGTTACGCATGCTTTTTTCCCTCTTTAAACCGAAGCAATTTCATTGCGTTTTGCTTCCAAATTTGCTTTCACAATAAATGGTAGACCGTTGGGTTAAACTTATCTTTCACTGCCGGTCTCGTCAAGTTCGCATGTACGGCATATTTTTTTTTCTTGAGAAAACACGGTAAATTACTTTAAAATGAAGTAATAGGCAGGATGCATCAGTGCCTCTGTTCTCCAAAATGCACTTATCAGGTAACACGTCACTGTTTTGAACAAATTTAAAATACATAAACACGAACATTTTTTCAATATTCTTTTTATTTTAAGACAGTGTAAACCAAAAACAAGTCACTGTTGAGAACAACTACATGAACGATCGGGCGCTTTAACTTATTCCCTTTTGCAAATCAACCCATCAAGACAAAATGACACTTTCTACTGTGTGACGTGACGCAAGTAGTTCTAACTTCCCGAAATTCTCAGACAATCTTGGACAAAACTGTTGGGACACTTTGCCATAATATTCTTAAATTTCAGTTCAAAGGCTTACATGAATTCCCCTCCCCGGCTCCCCCTTTCAATGTTGCGCTGAAAGAGTGACTGTATGCCGTGAATAGGCTAACTGTGGTCAACATTGCGAAGGGGAGCGGGGTGTCCCAAGGAGTTTTGTCCAAGATTGTCTGAGCTCCACGCGTATTATTTACGAGAACAAATTCAATAGATAATGCTTCATTTTTCGAGCCGACTTTTTGGGAAAAGTTTTTCGGAGGCTTATAGGTCTGAGGATTTTAGCATAAAGAGTTAGTAGCATAAAGTGTTGTTATAACGTGTTGTTTGGTTCATTTGTATACATATATTTAGAGTCGGGACGAAAATAAAGAATAGACTGTTGCAGGTATTCTTGGGGAATTTGCATCTCGTAAGCCATGGGCAGAGGTACGGGCGGAACGCCTACCAATTCCTCCTCGTAATACAGATGCAAAACCAGTTAAAATATGTTTAAACTTGGAGGAGGCAATTTTAGAGCCAATAATAATTTAACATTTGAAATATGGAAAGAGACTTTTGAATATTTTTCAGGCCCGGGTAATTGCCAGGATACGTTCTATTCCGATAGATAGTATATATATACATATAACCAAAACATTTTCTCGGATAGAAAACTCTGACTCCTATTGCAAACTGGTGTTAGGGAGACGAGATTTTAACTGAAAGAGCGCCACGATCTACCATGAAATGTTAAAGGCACATCTGAGATCCAAGCTTTTAAAATATAACGATGGTAGATCGTTAGTTAAGGCTGGTTTTTGGCATATTTTGAAGCAAATTGCACCCCTGTGACTCCATTTTTCACGTTACATGAAACTGGTTACGCATGCTTTTTCCCTCTTTAAACCGAAGCAATTTCATTGCGTTTTGCTTCCAAATTTGCTTTCACAATAAATGGTAGACCGTTGGGTTAAACTTATCTTTCACTGCCGGTCTCGTCAAGTTCGCATGTACGGCATATTTTTTCTTGAGAAAACACGGTAAATTACTTTAAAATGAAGTAATAGGCAGGATGCATCAGTGCCTCTGTTCTCCAAAATGCACTTATCAGGTAACACGTCACTGTTTTGAACAAATTTAAAATACATAAACACGAACATTTTTTCAATATTCTTTTTATTTTAAGACAGTGTAAACCAAAAACAAGTCACTGTTGAGAACAACTACATGAACGATCGGGCGCTTTAACTTATTCCCTTTTGCAAATCAACCCATCAAGACAAAATGACACTTTCTACTGTGTGACGTGACGCAAGTAGTTCTAACTTCCCGAAATTCTCAGACAATCTTGGACAAAACTGTTGGGACACTTTGCCATAATATTCTTAAATTTCAGTTCAAAGGCTTACATGAATTCCCCTCCCCCGCTCCCCCTTTCAATGTTGCGCTGAAAGAGTGACTGTATGCCGTGAATAGGCTAACTGTGGTCAACATTGCGAAGGGGAGCGGGGTGTCCCAAGGAGTTTTGTCCAAGATTGTCTGAGCTCCACGCGTATTATTTACGAGAACAAATTCAATAGATAATGCTTCATTTTTCGAGCCGACCTTTTGGGAAAAGTTTTTTCGGAGGCTTATAGGTCTGAGGATTTTAGCATAAAGAGTTAGTAGCATAAAGTGTTGTTATAACGTGTTGTTTGGTTCATTTGTATACATATATTTAGAGTCGGGACGAAAATAAAGAATAGACTGTTGCAGGTATTCTTGGGGAATTTGCATCTCGTAAGCCATGGGCAGAGGTACGGGCGGAACGCCTACCAATTCCTCCTCGTAATACAGATGCAAAACCAGTTAAAATATGTTTAAACTTGGAGGAGGCAATTTTAGAGCCAATAATAATTTAACATTTGAAATATGGAAAGAGACTTTTGAATATTTTTCAGGCCCGGGTAATTGCCAGGATACGTTCTATTCCGATAGATAGTATATATATACATATAACCAAAACATTTTCTCGGATAGAAAACTCTGACTCCTATTGCAAACTGGTGTTAGGGAGACGAGATTTTAACTGAAAGAGCGCCACGATCTACCATGAAATGTTAAAGGCACATCTGAGATCCAAGCTTTTAAAATATAACGATGGTAGATCGTTAGTTAAGGCTGGTTTTTGGCATATTTTGAAGCAAATTGCACCCCTGTGACTCCATTTTTCACGTTACATGAAACTGGTTACGCATGCTTTTTTCCCTCTTTAAACCGAAGCAATTTCATTGCGTTTTGCTTCCAAATTTGCTTTCACAATAAATGGTAGACCGTTGGGTTAAACTTATCTTTCACTGCCGGTCTCGTCAAGTTCGCATGTACGGCATATTTTTTTCTTGAGAAAACACGGTAAATTACTTTAAAATGAAGTAATAGGCAGGATGCATCAGTGCCTCTGTTCTCCAAAATGCACTTATCAGGTAACACGTCACTGTTTTGAACAAATTTAAAATACATAAACACGAACATTTTTTCAATATTCTTTTTATTTTAAGACAGTGTAAACCAAAAACAAGTCACTGTTGAGAACAACTACATGAACGATCGGGCGCTTTAACTTATTCCCTTTTGCAAATCAACCCATCAAGACAAAATGACACTTTCTACTGTGTGACGTGACGCAAGTAGTTCTAACTTCCCGAAATTCTCAGACAATCTTGGACAAAACTGTTGGGACACTTTGCCATAATATTCTTAAATTTCAGTTCAAAGGCTTACATGAATTCCCCTCCCCCGCTCCCCCTTTCAATGTTGCGCTGAAAGAGTGACTGTATGCCGTGAATAGGCTAACTGTGGTCAACATTGCGAAGGGGAGCGGGGTGTCCCAAGGAGTTTTGTCCAAGATTGTCTGAGCTCCACGCGTATTATTTACGAGAACAAATTCAATAGATAATGGTTCATTTTTCGAGCCGACTTTTTGGGAAAAGTTTTTTCGGAGGCTTATAGGTCTGAGGATTTTAGCATAAAGAGTTAGTAGCATAAAGTGTTGTTATAACGTGTTGTTTGGTTCATTTGTATACATATATTTAGAGTCGGGACGAAAATAAAGAATAGACTGTTGCAGGTATTCTTGGGGAATTTGCATCTCGTAAGCCATGGGCAGAGGTACGGGCGGAACGCCTACCAATTCCTCCTCGTAATACAGATGCAAAACCAGTTAAAATATGTTTAAACTTGGAGGAGGCAATTTTAGAGCCAATAATAATTTAACATTTGAAATATGGAAAGAGACTTTTGAATATTTTTCAGGCCCGGGTAATTGCCAGGATACGTTCTATTCCGATAGATAGTATATATATACATATAACCAAAACATTTTCTCGGATAGAAAACTCTGACTCCTATTGCAAACTGGTGTTAGGGAGACGAGATTTTAACTGAAAGAGCGCCACGATCTACCATGAAATGTTAAAGGCACATCTGAGATCCAAGCTTTTAAAATATAACGATGGTAGATCGTTAGTTAAGGCTGGTTTTTGGCATATTTTGAAGCAAATTGCACCCCTGTGACTCCATTTTTCACGTTACATGAAACTGGTTACGCATGCTTTTTTCCTCTTTAAACCGAAGCAATTTCATTGCGTTTTGCTTCCAAATTTGCTTTCACAATAAATGGTAGACCGTTGGGTTAAACTTATCTTTCACTGCCGGTCTCGTCAAGTTCGCATGTACGGCATATTTTTTTCTTGAGAAAACACGGTAAATTACTTTAAAATGAAGTAATAGGCAGGATGCATCAGTGCCTCTGTTCTCCAAAATGCACTTATCAGGTAACACGTCACTGTTTTGAACAAATTTAAAATACATAAACACGAACATTTTTTCAATATTCTTTTTATTTTAAGACAGTGTAAACCAAAAACAAGTCACTGTTGAGAACAACTACATGAACGATCGGGCGCTTTAACTTATTCCCTTTTGCAAATCAACCCATCAAGACAAAATGACACTTTCTACTGTGTGACGTGACGCAAGTAGTTCTAACTTCCCGAAATTCTCAGACAATCTTGGACAAAACTGTTGGGACACTTTGCCATAATATTCTTAAATTTCAGTTCAAAGGCTTACATGAATTCCCCTCCCCCGCTCCCCCTTTCAATGTTGCGCTGAAAGAGTGACTGTATGCCGTGAATAGGCTAACTGTGGTCAACATTGCGAAGGGGAGCGGGGTGTCCCAAGGAGTTTTGTCCAAGATTGTCTGAGCTCCACGCGTATTATTTACGAGAACAAATTCAATAGATAATGGTTCATTTTTCGAGCCGACTTTTTGGGAAAAGTTTTTTCGGAGGCTTATAGGTCTGAGGATTTTAGCATAAAGAGTTAGTAGCATAAAGTGTTGTTATAACGTGTTGTTTGGTTCATTTGTATACATATATTTAGAGTCGGGACGAAAATAAAGAATAGACTGTTGCAGGTATTCTTGGGGAATTTGCATCTCGTAAGCCATGGGCAGAGGTACGGGCGGAACGCCTACCAATTCCTCCTCGTAATACAGATGCAAAACCAGTTAAAATATGTTTAAACTTGGAGGAGGCAATTTTAGAGCCAATAATAATTTAACATTTGAAATATGGAAAGAGACTTTTGAATATTTTTCAGGCCCGGGTAATTGCCAGGATACGTTCTATTCCGATAGATAGTATATATATACATATAACCAAAACATTTTCTCGGATAGAAAACTCTGACTCCTATTGCAAACTGGTGTTAGGGAGACGAGATTTTAACTGAAAGAGCGCCACGATCTACCATGAAATGTTAAAGGCACATCTGAGATCCAAGCTTTTAAAATATAACGATGGTAGATCGTTAGTTAAGGCTGGTTTTTGGCATATTTTGAAGCAAATTGCACCCCTGTGACTCCATTTTTCACGTTACATGAAACTGGTTACGCATGCTTTTTTCCCTCTTTAAACCGAAGCAATTTCATTGCGTTTTGCTTCCAAATTTGCTTTCACAATAAATGGTAGACCGTTGGGTTAAACTTATCTTTCACTGCCGGTCTCGTCAAGTTCGCATGTACGGCATATTTTTTTCTTGAGAAAACACGGTAAATTACTTTAAAATGAAGTAATAGGCAGGATGCATCAGTGCCTCTGTTCTCCAAAATGCACTTATCAGGTAACACGTCACTGTTTTGAACAAATTTAAAATACATAAACACGAACATTTTTTCAATATTCTTTTTATTTTAAGACAGTGTAAACCAAAAACAAGTCACTGTTGAGAACAACTACATGAACGATCGGGCGCTTTAACTTATTCCCTTTTGCAAATCAACCCATCAAGACAAAATGACACTTTCTACTGTGTGACGTGACGCAAGTAGTTCTAACTTCCCGAAATTCTCAGACAATCTTGGACAAAACTGTTGGGACACTTTGCCATAATATTCTTAAATTTCAGTTCAAAGGCTTACATGAATTCCCCTCCCCCGCTCCCCCTTTCAATGTTGCGCTGAAAGAGTGACTGTATGCCGTGAATAGGCTAACTGTGGTCAACATTGCGAAGGGGAGCGGGGTGTCCCAAGGAGTTTTGTCCAAGATTGTCTGAGCTCCACGCGTATTATTTACGAGAACAAATTCAATAGATAATGGTTCATTTTTCGAGCCGACTTTTTGGGAAAAGTTTTTTCGGAGGCTTATAGGTCTGAGGATTTTAGCATAAAGAGTTAGTAGCATAAAGTGTTGTTATAACGTGTTGTTTGGTTCATTTGTATACATATATTTAGAGTCGGGACGAAAATAAAGAATAGACTGTTGCAGGTATTCTTGGGGAATTTGCATCTCGTAAGCCATGGGCAGAGGTACGGGCGGAACGCCTACCAATTCCTCCTCGTAATACAGATGCAAAACCAGTTAAAATATGTTTAAACTTGGAAGAGGCAATTTTAGAGCCAATAATAATTTAACATTTGAAATATGGAAAGAGACTTTTGAATATTTTTCAGGCCCGGGTAATTGCCAGGATACGTTCTATTCCGATAGATAGTATATATATACATATAACCAAAACATTTTCTCGGATAGAAAACTCTGACTCCTATTGCAAACTGGTGTTAGGGAGACGAGATTTTAACTGAAAGAGCGCCACGATCTACCATGAAATGTTAAAGGCACATCTGAGATCCAAGCTTTTAAAATATAACGATGGTAGATCGTTAGTTAAGGCTGGTTTTTGGCATATTTTGAAGCAAATTGCACCCCTGTGACTCCATTTTTCACGTTACATGAAACTGGTTACGCATGCTTTTTTCCCTCTTTAAACCGAAGCAATTTCATTGCGTTTTGCTTCCAAATTTGCTTTCACAATAAATGGTAGACCGTTGGGTTAAACTTATCTTTCACTGCCGGTCTCGTCAAGTTCGCATGTACGGCATATTTTTTTCTTGAGAAAACACGGTAAATTACTTTAAAATGAAGTAATAGGCAGGATGCATCAGTGCCTCTGTTCTCCAAAATGCACTTATCAGGTAACACGTCACTGTTTTGAACAAATTTAAAATACATAAACACGAACATTTTTTCAATATTCTTTTTATTTTAAGACAGTGTAAACCAAAAACAAGTCACTGTTGAGAACAACTACATGAACGATCGGGCGCTTTAACTTATTCCCTTTTGCAAATCAACCCATCAAGACAAAATGACACTTTCTACTGTGTGACGTGACGCAAGTAGTTCTAACTTCCCGAAATTCTCAGACAATCTTGGACAAAACTGTTGGGACACTTTGCCATAATATTCTTGAATTTCAGTTCACTCCCCCGCTCTCCCCCCCCCCCCTTCAATGTTGCGCTGAAAGAGTGACTGTATGCCGTGAATAGGCTAACTGTGGTCAACATTGCGAAGGGGAGCGGGGTGTCCCAAGGAGTTTTGTCCAAGATTGTCTGAGCTCCACGCGTATTATTTACGAGAACAAATTCAATAGATAATGGTTCATTTTTCGAGCCGACTTTTTGGGAAAAGTTTTTTCGGAGGCTTATAGGTCTGAGGATTTTAGCATAAAGAGTTAGTAGCATAAAGTGTTGTTATAACGTGTTGTTTGGTTCATTTGTATACATATATTTAGAGTCGGGACGAAAATAAAGAATAGACTGTTGCAGGTATTCTTGGGGAATTTGCATCTCGTAAGCCATGGGCAGAGGTACGGGCGGAACGCCTACCAATTCCTCCTCGTAATACAGATGCAAAACCAGTTAAAATATGTTTAAACTTGGAAGAGGCAATTTTAGAGCCAATAATAATTTAACATTTGAAATATGGAAAGAGACTTTTGAATATTTTTCAGGCCCGGGTAATTGCCAGGATACGTTCTATTCCGATAGATAGTATATATATACATATAACCAAAACATTTTCTCGGATAGAAAACTCTGACTCCTATTGCAAACTGGTGTTAGGGAGACGAGATTTTAACTGAAAGAGCGCCACGATCTACCATGAAATGTTAAAGGCACATCTGAGATCCAAGCTTTTAAAATATAACGATGGTAGATCGTTAGTTAAGGCTGGTTTTTGGCATATTTTGAAGCAAATTGCACCCCTGTGACTCCATTTTTCACGTTACATGAAACTGGTTACGCATGCTTTTTTCCCTCTTTAAACCGAAGCAATTTCATTGCGTTTTGCTTCCAAATTTGCTTTCACAATAAATGGTAGACCGTTGGGTTAAACTTATCTTTCACTGCCGGTCTCGTCAAGTTCGCATGTACGGCATATTTTTTTCTTGAGAAAACACGGTAAATTACTTTAAAATGAAGTAATAGGCAGGATGCATCAGTGCCTCTGTTCTCCAAAATGCACTTATCAGGTAACACGTCACTGTTTTGAACAAATTTAAAATACATAAACACGAACATTTTTTCAATATTCTTTTTATTTTAAGACAGTGTAAACCAAAAACAAGTCACTGTTGAGAACAACTACATGAACGATCGGGCGCTTTAACTTATTCCCTTTTGCAAATCAACCCATCAAGACAAAATGACACTTTCTACTGTGTGACGTGACGCAAGTAGTTCTAACTTCCCGAAATTCTCAGACAATCTTGGACAAAACTGTTGGGACACTTTGCCATAATATTCTTAAATTTCAGTTCAAAGGCTTACATGAATTCCCCTCCCCCGCTCCCCCTTTCAATGTTGCGCTGAAAGAGTGACTGTATGCCGTGAATAGGCTAACTGTGGTCAACATTGCGAAGGGGAGCGGGGTGTCCCAAGGAGTTTTGTCCAAGATTGTCTGAGCTCCACGCGTATTATTTACGAGAACAAATTCAATAGATAATGGTTCATTTTTCGAGCCGACTTTTTGGGAAAAGTTTTTTCGGAGGCTTATAGGTCTGAGGATTTTAGCATAAAGAGTTAGTAGCATAAAGTGTTGTTATAACGTGTTGTTTGGTTCATTTGTATACATATATTTAGAGTCGGGACGAAAATAAAGAATAGACTGTTGCAGGTATTCTTGGGAATTTGCATCTCGTAAGCCATGGGCAGAGGTACGGGCGGAACGCCTACCAATTCCTCCTCGTAATACAGATGCAAAACCAGTTAAAATATGTTTAAACTTGGAAGAGGCAATTTTAGAGCCAATAATAATTTAACATTTGAAATATGGAAAGAGACTTTTGAATATTTTTCAGGCCCGGGTAATTGCCAGGATACGTTCTATTCCGATAGATAGTATATATATACATATAACCAAAACATTTTCTCGGATAGAAAACTCTGACTCCTATTGCAAACTGGTGTTAGGGAGACGAGATTTTAACTGAAAGAGCGCCACGATCTACCATGAAATGTTAAAGGCACATCTGAGATCCAAGCTTTTAAAATATAACGATGGTAGATCGTTAGTTAAGGCTGGTTTTTGGCATATTTTGAAGCAAATTGCACCCCTGTGACTCCATTTTTCACGTTACATGAAACTGGTTACGCATGCTTTTTTCCCTCTTTAAACCGAAGCAATTTCATTGCGTTTTGCTTCCAAATTTGCTTTCACAATAAATGGTAGACCGTTGGGTTAAACTTATCTTTCACTGCCGGTCTCGTCAAGTTCGCATGTACGGCATATTTTTTCTTGAGAAAACACGGTAAATTACTTTAAAATGAAGTAATAGGCAGGATGCATCAGTGCCTCTGTTCTCCAAAATGCACTTATCAGGTAACACGTCACTGTTTTGAACAAATTTAAAATACATAAACACGAACATTTTTTCAATATTCTTTTTATTTTAAGACAGTGTAAACCAAAAACAAGTCACTGTTGAGAACAACTACATGAACGATCGGGCGCTTTAACTTATTCCCTTTTGCAAATCAACCCATCAAGACAAAATGACACTTTCTACTGTGTGACGTGACGCAAGTAGTTCTAACTTCCCGAAATTCTCAGACAATCTTGGACAAAACTGTTGGGACACTTTGCCATAATATTCTTAAATTTCAGTTCAAAGGCTTACATGAATTCCCCTCCCCCGCTCCCCCTTTCAATGTTGCGCTGAAAGAGTGACTGTATGCCGTGAATAGGCTAACTGTGGTCAACATTGCGAAGGGGAGCGGGGTGTCCCAAGGAGTTTTGTCCAAGATTGTCTGAGCTCCACGCGTATTATTTACGAGAACAAATTCAATAGATAATGGTTCATTTTTCGAGCCGACTTTTTGGGAAAAGTTTTTTCGGAGGCTTATAGGTCTGAGGATTTTAGCATAAAGAGTTAGTAGCATAAAGTGTTGTTATAACGTGTTGTTTGGTTCATTTGTATACATATATTTAGAGTCGGGACGAAAATAAAGAATAGACTGTTGCAGGTATTCTTGGGGAATTTGCATCTCGTAAGCCATGGGCAGAGGTACGGGCGGAACGCCTACCAATTCCTCCTCGTAATACAGATGCAAAACCAGTTAAAATATGTTTAAACTTGGAAGAGGCAATTTTAGAGCCAATAATAATTTAACATTTGAAATATGGAAAGAGACTTTTGAATATTTTTCAGGCCCGGGTAATTGCCAGGATACGTTCTATTCCGATAGATAGTATATATATACATATAACCAAAACATTTTCTCGGATAGAAAACTCTGACTCCTATTGCAAACTGGTGTTAGGGAGACGAGATTTTAACTGAAAGAGCGCCACGATCTACCATGAAATGTTAAAGGCACATCTGAGATCCAAGCTTTTAAAATATAACGATGGTAGATCGTTAGTTAAGGCTGGTTTTTGGCATATTTTGAAGCAAATTGCACCCCTGTGACTCCATTTTTCACGTTACATGAAACTGGTTACGCATGCTTTTTTCGGCTCTTTAAACCGAAGCAATTTCATTGCGTTTTGCTTCCAAATTTGCTTTCACAATAAATGGTAGACCGTTGGGTTAAACTTATCTTTCACTGCCGGTCTCGTCAAGTTCGCATGTACGGCATATTTTTTTCTTGAGAAAACACGGTAAATTACTTTAAAATGAAGTAATAGGCAGGATGCATCAGTGCCTCTGTTCTCCAAAATGCACTTATCAGGTAACACGTCACTGTTTTGAACAAATTTAAAATACATAAACACGAACATTTTTTCAATATTCTTTTTATTTTAAGACAGTGTAAACCAAAAACAAGTCACTGTTGAGAACAACTACATGAACGATCGGGCGCTTTAACTTATTCCCTTTTGCAAATCAACCCATCAAGACAAAATGACACTTTCTACTGTGTGACGTGACGCAAGTAGTTCTAACTTCCCGAAATTCTCAGACAATCTTGGACAAAACTGTTGGGACACTTTGCCATAATATTCTTAAATTTCAGTTCAAAGGCTTACATGAATTCCCCTCCCCCGCTCCCCCTTTCAATGTTGCGCTGAAAGAGTGACTGTATGCCGTGAATAGGCTAACTGTGGTCAACATTGCGAAGGGGAGCGGGGTGTCCCAAGGAGTTTTGTCCAAGATTGTCTGAGCTCCACGCGTATTATTTACGAGAACAAATTCAATAGATAATGGTTCATTTTTCGAGCCGACTTTTTGGGAAAAGTTTTTTCGGAGGCTTATAGGTCTGAGGATTTTAGCATAAAGAGTTAGTAGCATAAAGTGTTGTTATAACGTGTTGTTTGGTTCATTTGTATACATATATTTAGAGTCGGGACGAAAATAAAGAATAGACTGTTGCAGGTATTCTTGGGGAATTTGCATCTCGTAAGCCATGGGCAGAGGTACGGGCGGAACGCCTACCAATTCCTCCTCGTAATACAGATGCAAAACCAGTTAAAATATGTTTAAACTTGGAAGAGGCAATTTTAGAGCCAATAATAATTTAACATTTGAAATATGGAAAGAGACTTTTGAATATTTTTCAGGCCCGGGTAATTGCCAGGATACGTTCTATTCCGATAGATAGTATATATATACATATAACCAAAACATTTTCTCGGATAGAAAACTCTGACTCCTATTGCAAACTGGTGTTAGGGAGACGAGATTTTAACTGAAAGAGCGCCACGATCTACCATGAAATGTTAAAGGCACATCTGAGATCCAAGCTTTTAAAATATAACGATGGTAGATCGTTAGTTAAGGCTGGTTTTTGGCATATTTTGAAGCAAATTGCACCCCTGTGACTCCATTTTTCACGTTACATGAAACTGGTTACGCATGCTTTTTTCCCTCTTTAAACCGAAGCAATTTCATTGCGTTTTGCTTCCAAATTTGCTTTCACAATAAATGGTAGACCGTTGGGTTAAACTTATCTTTCACTGCCGGTCTCGTCAAGTTCGCATGTACGGCATATTTTTTTCTTGAGAAAACACGGTAAATTACTTTAAAATGAAGTAATAGGCAGGATGCATCAGTGCCTCTGTTCTCCAAAATGCACTTATCAGGTAACACGTCACTGTTTTGAACAAATTTAAAATACATAAACACGAACATTTTTTCAATATTCTTTTTATTTTAAGACAGTGTAAACCAAAAACAAGTCACTGTTGAGAACAACTACATGAACGATCGGGCGCTTTAACTTATTCCCTTTTGCAAATCAACCCATCAAGACAAAATGACACTTTCTACTGTGTGACGTGACGCAAGTAGTTCTAACTTCCCGAAATTCTCAGACAATCTTGGACAAAACTGTTGGGACACTTTGCCATAATATTCTTGAATTTCAGTTCAAAGGCTTACATGAATTCAACTCCCCCGCTCTCCCCCCCCCCCTTCAATGTTGCGCTTAAATAGCGACTGTATGCTGTGAATAGGCTAACTGTGGTCAACATTGCGAAGGGGAGCGGGGTGTCCCAAGGAGTTTTGTCCAAGATTGTCTGAGCTCCACGCGTATTATTTACGAGAACAAATTCAATAGATAATGGTTCATTTTTCGAGCCGACTTTTTGGGAAAAGTTTTTTCGGAGGCTTATAGGTCTGAGGATTTTAGCATAAAGAGTTAGTAGCATAAAGTGTTGTTATAACGTGTTGTTTGGTTCATTTGTATACATATATTTAGAGTCGGGACGAAAATAAAGAATAGACTGTTGCAGGTATTCTTGGGGAATTTGCATCTCGTAAGCCATGGGCAGAGGTACGGGCGGAACGCCTACCAATTCCTCCTCGTAATACAGATGCAAAACCAGTTAAAATATGTTTAAACTTGGAAGAGGCAATTTTAGAGCCAATAATAATTTAACATTTGAAATATGGAAAGAGACTTTTGAATATTTTTCAGGCCCGGGTAATTGCCAGGATACGTTCTATTCCGATAGATAGTATATATATACATATAACCAAAACATTTTCTCGGATAGAAAACTCTGACTCCTATTGCAAACTGGTGTTAGGGAGACGAGATTTTAACTGAAAGAGCGCCACGATCTACCATGAAATGTTAAAGGCACATCTGAGATCCAAGCTTTTAAAATATAACGATGGTAGATCGTTAGTTAAGGCTGGTTTTTGGCATATTTTGAAGCAAATTGCACCCCTGTGACTCCATTTTTCACGTTACATGAAACTGGTTACGCATGCTTTTTTCCCTCTTTAAACCGAAGCAATTTCATTGCGTTTTGCTTCCAAATTTGCTTTCACAATAAATGGTAGACCGTTGGGTTAAACTTATCTTTCACTGCCGGTCTCGTCAAGTTCGCATGTACGGCATATTTTTTTCTTGAGAAAACACGGTAAATTACTTTAAAATGAAGTAATAGGCAGGATGCATCAGTGCCTCTGTTCTCCAAAATGCACTTATCAGGTAACACGTCACTGTTTTGAACAAATTTAAAATACATAAACACGAACATTTTTTCAATATTCTTTTTATTTTAAGACAGTGTAAACCAAAAACAAGTCACTGTTGAGAACAACTACATGAACGATCGGGCGCTTTAACTTATTCCCTTTTGCAAATCAACCCATCAAGACAAAATGACACTTTCTACTGTGTGACGTGACGCAAGTAGTTCTAACTTCCCGAAATTCTCAGACAATCTTGGACAAAACTGTTGGGACACTTTGCCATAATATTCTTAAATTTCAGTTCAAAGGCTTACATGAATTCCCCTCCCCCGCTCCCCCTTTCAATGTTGCGCTGAAAGAGTGACTGTATGCCGTGAATAGGCTAACTGTGGTCAACATTGCGAAGGGGAGCGGGGTGTCCCAAGGAGTTTTGTCCAAGATTGTCTGAGCTCCACGCGTATTATTTACGAGAACAAATTCAATAGATAATGGTTCATTTTTCGAGCCGACTTTTTGGGAAAAGTTTTTTCGGAGGCTTATAGGTCTGAGGATTTTAGCATAAAGAGTTAGTAGCATAAAGTGTTGTTATAACGTGTTGTTTGGTTCATTTGTATACATATATTTAGAGTCGGGACGAAAATAAAGAATAGACTGTTGCAGGTATTCTTGGGGAATTTGCATCTCGTAAGCCATGGGCAGAGGTACGGGCGGAACGCCTACCAATTCCTCCTCGTAATACAGATGCAAAACCAGTTAAAATATGTTTAAACTTGGAAGAGGCAATTTTAGAGCCAATAATAATTTAACATTTGAAATATGGAAAGAGACTTTTGAATATTTTTCAGGCCCGGGTAATTGCCAGGATACGTTCTATTCCGATAGATAGTATATATATACATATAACCAAAACATTTTCTCGGATAGAAAACTCTGACTCCTATTGCAAACTGGTGTTAGGGAGACGAGATTTTAACTGAAAGAGCGCCACGATCTACCATGAAATGTTAAAGGCACATCTGAGATCCAAGCTTTTAAAATATAACGATGGTAGATCGTTAGTTAAGGCTGGTTTTTGGCATATTTTGAAGCAAATTGCACCCCTGTGACTCCATTTTTCACGTTACATGAAACTGGTTACGCATGCTTTTTTCCCTCTTTAAACCGAAGCAATTTCATTGCGTTTTGCTTCCAAATTTGCTTTCACAATAAATGGTAGACCGTTGGGTTAAACTTATCTTTCACTGCCGGTCTCGTCAAGTTCGCATGTACGGCATATTTTTTTTTGAGAAAACACGGTAAATTACTTTAAAATGAAGTAATAGGCAGGATGCATCAGTGCCTCTGTTCTCCAAAATGCACTTATCAGGTAACACGTCACTGTTTTGAACAAATTTAAAATACATAAACACGAACATTTTTTCAATATTCTTTTTATTTTAAGACAGTGTAAACCAAAAACAAGTCACTGTTGAGAACAACTACATGAACGATCGGGCGCTTTAACTTATTCCCTTTTGCAAATCAACCCATCAAGACAAAATGACACTTTCTACTGTGTGACGTGACGCAAGTAGTTCTAACTTCCCGAAATTCTCAGACAATCTTGGACAAAACTGTTGGGACACTTTGCCATAATATTCTTAAATTTCAGTTCAAAGGCTTACATGAATTCCCCTCCCCCGCTCCCCCTTTCAATGTTGCGCTGAAAGAGTGACTGTATGCCGTGAATAGGCTAACTGTGGTCAACATTGCGAAGGGGAGCGGGGTGTCCCAAGGAGTTTTGTCCAAGATTGTCTGAGCTCCACGCGTATTATTTACGAGAACAAATTCAATAGATAATGGTTCATTTTTCGAGCCGACTTTTTGGGAAAAGTTTTTTCGGAGGCTTATAGGTCTGAGGATTTTAGCATAAAGAGTTAGTAGCATAAAGTGTTGTTATAACGTGTTGTTTGGTTCATTTGTATACATATATTTAGAGTCGGGACGAAAATAAAGAATAGACTGTTGCAGGTATTCTTGGGGAATTTGCATCTCGTAAGCCATGGGCAGAGGTACGGGCGGAACGCCTACCAATTCCTCCTCGTAATACAGATGCAAAACCAGTTAAAATATGTTTAAACTTGGAAGAGGCAATTTTAGAGCCAATAATAATTTAACATTTGAAATATGGAAAGAGACTTTTGAATATTTTTCAGGCCCGGGTAATTGCCAGGATACGTTCTATTCCGATAGATAGTATATATATACATATAACCAAAACATTTTCTCGGATAGAAAACTCTGACTCCTATTGCAAACTGGTGTTAGGGAGACGAGATTTTAACTGAAAGAGCGCCACGATCTACCATGAAATGTTAAAGGCACATCTGAGATCCAAGCTTTTAAAATATAACGATGGTAGATCGTTAGTTAAGGCTGGTTTTTGGCATATTTTGAAGCAAATTGCACCCCTGTGACTCCATTTTTCACGTTACATGAAACTGGTTACGCATGCTTTTTCCCTCTTTAAACCGAAGCAATTTCATTGCGTTTTGCTTCCAAATTTGCTTTCACAATAAATGGTAGACCGTTGGGTTAAACTTATCTTTCACTGCCGGTCTCGTCAAGTTCGCATGTACGGCATATTTTTTCTTGAGAAAACACGGTAAATTACTTTAAAATGAAGTAATAGGCAGGATGCATCAGTGCCTCTGTTCTCCAAAATGCACTTATCAGGTAACACGTCACTGTTTTGAACAAATTTAAAATACATAAACACGAACATTTTTTCAATATTCTTTTTATTTTAAGACAGTGTAAACCAAAAACAAGTCACTGTTGAGAACAACTACATGAACGATCGGGCGCTTTAACTTATTCCCTTTTGCAAATCAACCCATCAAGACAAAATGACACTTTCTACTGTGTGACGTGACGCAAGTAGTTCTAACTTCCCGAAATTCTCAGACAATCTTGGACAAAACTGTTGGGACACTTTGCCATAATATTCTTAAATTTCAGTTCAAAGGCTTACATGAATTCCCCTCCCCCGCTCCCCCTTTCAATGTTGCGCTGAAAGAGTGACTGTATGCCGTGAATAGGCTAACTGTGGTCAACATTGCGAAGGGGAGCGGGGTGTCCCAAGGAGTTTTGTCCAAGATTGTCTGAGCTCCACGCGTATTATTTACGAGAACAAATTCAATAGATAATGGTTCATTTTTCGAGCCGACTTTTTGGGAAAAGTTTTTTCGGAGGCTTATAGGTCTGAGGATTTTAGCATAAAGAGTTAGTAGCATAAAGTGTTGTTATAACGTGTTGTTTGGTTCATTTGTATACATATATTTAGAGTCGGGACGAAAATAAAGAATAGACTGTTGCAGGTATTCTTGGGGAATTTGCATCTCGTAAGCCATGGGCAGAGGTACGGGCGGAACGCCTACCAATTCCTCCTCGTAATACAGATGCAAAACCAGTTAAAATATGTTTAAACTTGGAAGAGGCAATTTTAGAGCCAATAATAATTTAACATTTGAAATATGGAAAGAGACTTTTGAATATTTTTCAGGCCCGGGTAATTGCCAGGATACGTTCTATTCCGATAGATAGTATATATATACATATAACCAAAACATTTTCTCGGATAGAAAACTCTGACTCCTATTGCAAACTGGTGTTAGGGAGACGAGATTTTAACTGAAAGAGCGCCACGATCTACCATGAAATGTTAAAGGCACATCTGAGATCCAAGCTTTTAAAATATAACGATGGTAGATCGTTAGTTAAGGCTGGTTTTTGGCATATTTTGAAGCAAATTGCACCCCTGTGACTCCATTTTTCACGTTACATGAAACTGGTTACGCATGCTTTTTCCCTCTTTAAACCGAAGCAATTTCATTGCGTTTTGCTTCCAAATTTGCTTTCACAATAAATGGTAGACCGTTGGGTTAAACTTATCTTTCACTGCCGGTCTCGTCAAGTTCGCATGTACGGCATATTTTTTCTTGAGAAAACACGGTAAATTACTTTAAAATGAAGTAATAGGCAGGATGCATCAGTGCCTCTGTTCTCCAAAATGCACTTATCAGGTAACACGTCACTGTTTTGAACAAATTTAAAATACATAAACACGAACATTTTTTCAATATTCTTTTTATTTTAAGACAGTGTAAACCAAAAACAAGTCACTGTTGAGAACAACTACATGAACGATCGGGCGCTTTAACTTATTCCCTTTTGCAAATCAACCCATCAAGACAAAATGACACTTTCTACTGTGTGACGTGACGCAAGTAGTTCTAACTTCCCGAAATTCTCAGACAATCTTGGACAAAACTGTTGGGACACTTTGCCATAATATTCTTAAATTTCAGTTCAAAGGCTTACATGAATTCCCTCCCCCGCTCCCCCTTTCAATGTTGCGCTGAAAGAGTGACTGTATGCCGTGAATAGGCTAACTGGGGTCAACATTGCAAACGTGAGCAGGGTGTCCCAAGGAATTTTGTCCAAGATTGTCTGAGCTCCAGGCGTATTATTTACGAGAACAAATTCAATAGATAATGATTCATTTTTCGAGTTGACTTTTTGGGAAAAGTTTTTCGGAGGCTTATAGGTCTGAGGATTTTAGCATAAAGAGTTAGTAGCATAAAGTGTTGTTATAACGTGTTGTTTGGTTCATTTGTATACATATATTTAGAGTCGGGACGAAAATAAAGAATAGACTGTTGCAGGTATTCTTGGGGAATTTGCATCTCGTAAGCCATGGGCAGAGGTACGGGCGGAACGCCTACCAATTCCTCCTCGTAATACAGATGCAAAACCAGTTAAAATATGTTTAAACTTGGAAGAGGCAATTTTAGAGCCAATAATAATTTAACATTTGAAATATGGAAAGAGACTTTTGAATATTTTTCAGGCCCGGGTAATTGCCAGGATACGTTCTATTCCGATAGATAGTATATATATACATATAACCAAAACATTTTCTCGGATAGAAAACTCTGACTCCTATTGCAAACTGGTGTTAGGGAGACGAGATTTTAACTGAAAGAGCGCCACGATCTACCATGAAATGTTAAAGGCACATCTGAGATCCAAGCTTTTAAAATATAACGATGGTAGATCGTTAGTTAAGGCTGGTTTTTGGCATATTTTGAAGCAAATTGCACCCCTGTGACTCCATTTTTCACGTTACATGAAACTGGTTACGCATGCTTTTTCCCTCTTTAAACCGAAGCAATTTCATTGCGTTTTGCTTCCAAATTTGCTTTCACAATAAATGGTAGACCGTTGGGTTAAACTTATCTTTCACTGCCGGTCTCGTCAAGTTCGCATGTGCGGCATATTTTTTTTTTGAGAAAACACGGTAAATTACTTTAAAATGAAGTAATAGGCAGGATGCATCAGTGCCTCTGTTCTCCAAAATGCACTTATCAGGTAACACGTCACTGTTTTGAACAAATTTAAAATACATAAACACGAACATTTTTTCAATATTCTTTTTATTTTAAGACAGTGTAAACCAAAAACAAGTCACTGTTGAGAACAACTACATGAACGATCGGGCGCTTTAACTTATTCCCTTTTGCAAATCAACCCATCAAGACAAAATGACACTTTCTACTGTGTGACGTGACGCAAGTAGTTCTAACTTCCCGAAATTCTCAGACAATCTTGGACAAAACTGTTGGGACACTTTGCCATAATATTCTTAAATTTCAGTTCAAAGGCTTACATGAATTCCCCTCCCCCGCTCCCCCTTTCAATGTTGCGCTGAAAGAGTGACTGTATGCCGTGAATAGGCTAACTGTGGTCAACATTGCGAAGGGGAGCGGGGTGTCCCAAGGAGTTTTGTCCAAGATTGTCTGAGCTCCACGCGTATTATTTACGAGAACAAATTCAATAGATAATGGTTCATTTTTCGAGCCGACTTTTTGGGAAAAGTTTTTTCGGAGGCTTATAGGTCTGAGGATTTTAGCATAAAGAGTTAGTAGCATAAAGTGTTGTTATAACGTGTTGTTTGGTTCATTTGTATACATATATTTAGAGTCGGGACGAAAATAAAGAATAGACTGTTGCAGGTATTCTTGGGGAATTTGCATCTCGTAAGCCATGGGCAGAGGTACGGGCGGAACGCCTACCAATTCCTCCTCGTAATACAGATGCAAAACCAGTTAAAATATGTTTAAACTTGGAGGAGGCAATTTTAGAGCCAATAATAATTTAACATTTGAAATATGGAAAGAGACTTTTGAATATTTTTCAGGCCCGGGTAATTGCCAGGATACGTTCTATTCCGATAGATAGTATATATATACATATAACCAAAACATTTTCTCGGATAGAAAACTCTGACTCCTATTGCAAACTGGTGTTAGGGAGACGAGATTTTAACTGAAAGAGCGCCACGATCTACCATGAAATGTTAAAGGCACATCTGAGATCCAAGCTTTTAAAATATAACGATGGTAGATCGTTAGTTAAGGCTGGTTTTTGGCATATTTTGAAGCAAATTGCACCCCTGTGACTCCATTTTTCACGTTACATGAAACTGGTTACGCATGCTTTTTCCCTCTTTAAACCGAAGCAATTTCATTGCGTTTTGCTTCCAAATTTGCTTTCACAATAAATGGTAGACCGTTGGGTTAAACTTATCTTTCACTGCCGGTCTCGTCAAGTTCGCATGTACGGCATATTTTTTCTTGAGAAAACACGGTAAATTACTTTAAAATGAAGTAATAGGCAGGATGCATCAGTGCCTCTGTTCTCCAAAATGCACTTATCAGGTAACACGTCACTGTTTTGAACAAATTTAAAATACATAAACACGAACATTTTTTCAATATTCTTTTTATTTTAAGACAGTGTAAACCAAAAACAAGTCACTGTTGAGAACAACTACATGAACGATCGGGCGCTTTAACTTATTCCCTTTTGCAAATCAACCCATCAAGACAAAATGACACTTTCTACTGTGTGACGTGACGCAAGTAGTTCTAACTTCCCGAAATTCTCAGACAATCTTGGACAAAACTGTTGGGACACTTTGCCATAATATTCTTAAATTTCAGTTCAAAGGCTTACATGAATTCCCCTCCCCGCTCCCCCTTTCAATGTTGCGCTGAAAGAGTGACTGTATGCCGTGAATAGGCTAACTGTGGTCAACATTGCGAAGGGGAGCGGGGTGTCCCAAGGAGTTTTGTCCAAGATTGTCTGAGCTCCACGCGTATTATTTACGAGAACAAATTCAATAGATAATGGTTCATTTTTCGAGCCGACTTTTTGGGAAAAGTTTTTTCGGAGGCTTATAGGTCTGAGGATTTTAGCATAAAGAGTTAGTAGCATAAAGTGTTGTTATAACGTGTTGTTTGGTTCATTTGTATACATATATTTAGAGTCGGGACGAAAATAAAGAATAGACTGTTGCAGGTATTCTTGGGGAATTTGCATCTCGTAAGCCATGGGCAGAGGTACGGGCGGAACGCCTACCAATTCCTCCTCGTAATACAGATGCAAAACCAGTTAAAATATGTTTAAACTTGGAGGAGGCAATTTTAGAGCCAATAATAATTAAACATTGGAAATATGGAAAGAGACTTTTGAATATTTTTCAGGGCCGGGTAATTGCCAGGATACGTTCTATTCCGATAGATAGTATATATATACATATAACCAAAACATTTTCTCGGATAGAAAACTCTGACTCCTATTGCAAACTGGTGTTAGGGAGACGAGATTTTAACTGAAAGAGCGCCACGATCTACCATGAAATGTTAAAGGCACATCTGAGATCCAAGCTTTTAAAATATAACGATGGTAGATCGTTAGTTAAGGCTGGTTTTTGGCATATTTTGAAGCAAATTGCACCCCTGTGACTCCATTTTTCACGTTACATGAAACTGGTTACGCATGCTTTTTTCCCTCTTTAAACCGAAGCAATTTCATTGCGTTTTGCTTCCAAATTTGCTTTCACAATAAATGGTAGACCGTTGGGTTAAACTTATCTTTCACTGCCGGTCTCGTCAAGTTCGCATGTACGGCATATTTTTCTCTTGAGAAAACACGGTAAATTACTTTAAAATGAAGTAATAGGCAGGATGCATCAGTGCCTCTGTTCTCCAAAATGCACTTATCAGGTAACACGTCACTGTTTTGAACAAATTTAAAATACATAAACACGAACATTTTTTCAATATTCTTTTTATTTTAAGACAGTGTAAACCAAAAACAAGTCACTGTTGAGAACAACTACATGAACGATCGGGCGCTTTAACTTATTCCCTTTTGCAAATCAACCCATCAAGACAAAATGACACTTTCTACTGTGTGACGTGACGCAAGTAGTTCTAACTTCCCGAAATTCTCAGACAATCTTGGACAAAACTGTTGGGACACTTTGCCATAATATTCTTAAATTTCAGTTCAAAGGCTTACATGAATTCCTCTCCCCCGCTCCCCCTTTCAATGTTGCGCTGAAAGAGTGACTGTATGCCGTGAATAGGCTAACTGTGGTCAACATTGCGAAGGGGAGCGGGGTGTCCCAAGGAGTTTTGTCCAAGATTGTCTGAGCTCCACGCGTATTATTTACGAGAACAAATTCAATAGATAATGGTTCATTTTTCGAGCCGACTTTTTGGGAAAAGTTTTTTCGGAGGCTTATAGGTCTGAGGATTTTAGCATAAAGAGTTAGTAGCGTAAAGTGTTGTTATAACGTGTTGTTTGGTTCATTTGTATACATATATTTAGAGTCGGGACGAAAATAAAGAATAGACTGTTGCAGGTATTCTTGGGGAATTTGCATCTCGTAAGCCATGGGCAGAGGTACGGGCGGAACGCCTACCAATTCCTCCTCGTAATACAGATGCAAAACCAGTTAAAACATGTTTAAACTTGGAAGAGGCAATTTTAGAGCCAATAATAATTTAACATTTGAAATATGGAAAGAGACTTTTGAATATTTTTCAGGCCCGGGAAATTGCCAGGATACGTTCTATTCCGATAGATAGTATATATATACATATAACCAAAACATTTTCTCGGATAGAAAACTCTGACTCCTATTGCAAACTGGTGTTAGGGAGACGAGATTTTAACTGAAAGAGCGCCACGATCTACCATGAAATGTTAAAGGCACATCTGAGATCCAAGCTTTTAAAATATAACGATGGTAGATCGTTAGTTAAGGCTGGTTTTTGGCATATTTTGAAGCAAATTGCACCCCTGTGACTCCATTTTTCACGTTACATGAAACTGGTTACGCATGCTTTTTCCCTCTTTAAACCGAAGCAATTTCATTGCGTTTTGCTTCCAAATTTGCTTTCACAATAAATGGTAGACCGTTGGGTTAAACTTATCTTTCACTGCCGGTCTCGTCAAGTTCGCATGTACGGCATATTTTTTTCTTGAGAAAACACGGTAAATTACTTTAAAATGAAGTAATAGGCAGGATGCATCAGTGCCTTTGTTCTCCAAAATGCACTTATCAGGTAACACGTCACTGTTTTGAACAAATTTAAAATACATAAACACGAACATTTTTTCAATATTCTTTTTATTTTAAGACAGTGTAAACCAAAAACAAGTCACTGTTGAGAACAACTACATGAACGATCGGGCGCTTTAACTTATTCCCTTTTGCAAATCAACCCATCAAGACAAAATGACACTTTCTACTGTGTGACGTGACGCAAGTAGTTCTAACTTCCCGAAATTCTCAGACAATCTTGGACAAAACTGTTGGGACACTTTGCCATAATATTCTTAAATTTCAGTTCAAAGGCTTACATGAATTCCCCTCCCCCGCTCCCCCTTTCAATGTTGCGCTGAAAGAGTGACTGTATGCCGTGAATAGGCTAACTGTGGTCAACATTGCGAAGGGGAGCGGGGTGTCCCAAGGAGTTTTGTCCAAGATTGTCTGAGCTCCACGCGTATTATTTACGAGAACAAATTCAATAGATAATGGTTCATTTTTCGAGCCGACTTTTTGGGAAAAGTTTTTTCGGAGGCTTATAGGTCTGAGGATTTTAGCATAAAGAGTTAGTAGCGTAAAGTGTTGTTATAACGTGTTGTTTGGTTCATTTGTATACATATATTTAGAGTCGGGACGAAAATAAAGAATAGACTGTTGCAGGTATTCTTGGGGAATTTGCATCTCGTAAGCCATGGGCAATATTTTTCAGGGCCGGGTAATTGCCAGGATACGTTCTATTCCGATAGATAGTATATATATACATATAACCAAAACATTTTCTCGGATAGAAAACTCTGACTCCTATTGCAAACTGGTGTTAGGGAGACGAGATTTTAACTGAAAGAGCGCCACGATCTACCATGAAATGTTAAAGGCACATCTGAGATCCAAGCTTTTAAAATATAACGATGGTAGATCGTTAGTTAAGGCTGGTTTTTGGCATATTTTGAAGCAAATTGCACCCCTGTGACTCCATTTTTCACGTTACATGAAACTGGTTACGCATGCTTTTTTCCCTCTTTAAACCGAAGCAATTTCATTGCGTTTTGCTTCCAAATTTGCTTTCACAATAAATGGTAGACCGTTGGGTTAAACTTATCTTTCACTGCCGGTCTCGTCAAGTTCGCATGTACGGCATATTTTTTTCTTGAGAAAACACGGTAAATTACTTTAAAATGAAGTAATAGGCAGGATGCATCAGTGCCTCTGTTCTCCAAAATGCACTTATCAGGTAACACGTCACTGTTTTGAACAAATTTAAAATACATAAACACGAACATTTTTTCAATATTCTTTTTATTTTAAGACAGTGTAAACCAAAAACAAGTCACTGTTGAGAACAACTACATGAACGATCGGGCGCTTTAACTTATTCCCTTTTGCAAATCAACCCATCAAGACAAAATGACACTTTCTACTGTGTGACGTGACGCAAGTAGTTCTAACTTCCCGAAATTCTCAGACAATCTTGGACAAAACTGTTGGGACACTTTGCCATAATATTCTTAAATTTCAGTTCAAAGGCTTACATGAATTCCCCTCCCCCGCTCCCCCTTTCAATGTTGCGCTGAAAGAGTGACTGTATGCCGTGAATAGGCTAACTGTGGTCAACATTGCGAAGGGGAGCGGGGTGTCCCAAGGAGTTTTGTCCAAGATTGTCTGAGCTCCACGCGTATTATTTACGAGAACAAATTCAATAGATAATGGTTCATTTTTCGAGCCGACTTTTTGGGAAAAGTTTTTTCGGAGGCTTATAGGTCTGAGGATTTTAGCATAAAGAGTTAGTAGCGTAAAGTGTTGTTATAACGTGTTGTTTGGTTCATTTGTATACATATATTTAGAGTCGGGACGAAAATAAAGAATAGACTGTTGCAGGTATTCTTGGGGAATTTGCATCTCGTAAGCCATGGGCAGAGGTACGGGCGGAACGCCTACCAATTCCTCCTCGTAATACAGATGCAAAACCAGTTAAAATATGTTTAAACTTGGAGGAGGCAATTTTAGAGCCAATAATAATTTAACATTTGAAATATGGAAAGAGACTTTTGAATATTTTTCAGGCCCGGGTAATTGCCAGGATACGTTCTATTCCGATAGATAGTATATATATACATATAACCAAAACATTTTCTCGGATAGAAAACTCTGACTCCTATTGCAAACTGGTGTTAGGGAGACGAGATTTTAACTGAAAGAGCGCCACGATCTACCATGAAATGTTAAAGGCACATCTGAGATCCAAGCTTTTAAAATATAACGATGGTAGATCGTTAGTTAAGGCTGGTTTTTGGCATATTTTGAAGCAAATTGCACCCCTGTGACTCCATTTTTCACGTTACATGAAACTGGTTACGCATGCTTTTTTCCCTCTTTAAACCGAAGCAATTTCATTGCGTTTTGCTTCCAAATTTGCTTTCACAATAAATGGTAGACCGTTGGGTTAAACTTATCTTTCACTGCCGGTCTCGTCAAGTTCGCATGTCCGGCATATTTCTTCCTTGAGAAAACACGGTAAATTACTTTAAAATGAAGTAATAGGCAGGATGCATCAGTGCCTCTGTTCTCCAAAATGCACTTATCAGGTAACACGTCACTGTTTTGAACAAATTTAAAATACATAAACACGAACATTTTTTCAATATTCTTTTTATTTTAAGACAGTGTAAACCAAAAACAAGTCACTGTTGAGAACAACTACATGAACGATCGGGCGCTTTAACTTATTCCCTTTTGCAAATCAACCCATCAAGACAAAATGACACTTTCTACTGTGTGACGTGACGCAAGTAGTTCTAACTTCCCGAAATTCTCAGACAATCTTGGACAAAACTGTTGGGACACTTTGCCATAATATTCTTAAATTTCAGTTCAAAGGCTTACATGAATTCCCCTCCCCCGCTCCCCCTTTCAATGTTGCGCTGAAAGAGTGACTGTATGCCGTGAATAGGCTAACTGTGGTCAACATTGCGAAGGGGAGCGGGGTGTCCCAAGGAGTTTTGTCCAAGATTGTCTGAGCTCCACGCGTATTATTTACGAGAACAAATTCAATAGATAATGGTTCATTTTTCGAGCCGACTTTTTGGGAAAAGTTTTTCGGAGGCTTATAGGTCTGAGGATTTTAGCATAAAGAGTTAGTAGCATAAAGTGTTGTTATAACGTGTTGTTTGGTTCATTTGTATACATATATTTAGAGTCGGGACGAAAATAAAGAATAGACTGTTGCAGGTATTCTTGGGGAATTTGCATCTCGTAAGCCATGGGCAGAGGTACGGGCGGAACGCCTACCAATTCCTCCTCGTAATACAGATGCAAAACCAGTTAAAATATGTTTAAACTTGGAGGAGGCAATTTTAGAGCCAATAATAATTTAACATTTGAAATATGGAAAGAGACTTTTGAATATTTTTCAGGCCCGGGTAATTGCCAGGATACGTTCTATTCCGATAGATAGTATATATATACATATAACCAAAACATTTTCTCGGATAGAAAACTCTGACTCCTATTGCAAACTGGTGTTAGGGAGACGAGATTTTAACTGAAAGAGCGCCACGATCTACCATGAAATGTTAAAGGCACATCTGAGATCCAAGCTTTTAAAATATAACGATGGTAGATCGTTAGTTAAGGCTGGTTTTTGGCATATTTTGAAGCAAATTGCACCCCTGTGACTCCATTTTTCACGTTACATGAAACTGGTTACGCATGCTTTTTTCCCTCTTTAAACCGAAGCAATTTCATTGCGTTTTGCTTCCAAATTTGCTTTCACAATAAATGGTAGACCGTTGGGTTAAACTTATCTTTCACTGCCGGTCTCGTCAAGTTCGCATGTACGGCATATTTTTTTTTGAGAAAACACGGTAAATTACTTTAAAATGAAGTAATAGGCAGGATGCATCAGTGCCTCTGTTCTCCAAAATGCACTTATCAGGTAACACGTCACTGTTTTGAACAAATTTAAAATACATAAACACGAACATTTTTTCAATATTCTTTTTATTTTAAGACAGTGTAAACCAAAAACAAGTCACTGTTGAGAACAACTACATGAACGATCGGGCGCTTTAACTTATTCCCTTTTGCAAATCAACCCATCAAGACAAAATGACACTTTCTACTGTGTGACGTGACGCAAGTAGTTCTAACTTCCCGAAATTCTCAGACAATCTTGGACAAAACTGTTGGGACACTTTGCCATAATATTCTTAAATTTCAGTTCAAAGGCTTACATGAATTCCCCTCCCCCTTTCAATGTTGCGCTGAAAGAGTGACTGTATGCCGTGAATAGGCTAACTGTGGTCAACATTGCGAAGGGGAGCGGGGTGTCCCAAGGAGTTTTGTCCAAGATTGTCTGAGCTCCACGCGTATTATTTACGAGAACAAATTCAATAGATAATGGTTCATTTTTCGAGCCGACTTTTTGGGAAAAGTTTTTTCGGAGGCTTATAGGTCTGAGGATTTTAGCATAAAGAGTTAGTAGCATAAAGTGTTGTTATAACGTGTTGTTTGGTTCATTTGTATACATATATTTAGAGTCGGGACGAAAATAAAGAATAGACTGTTGCAGGTATTCTTGGGGAATTTGCATCTCGTAAGCCATGGGCAGAGGTACGGGCGGAACGCCTACCAATTCCTCCTCGTAATACAGATGCAAAACCAGTCAAAAGATGTTTAAACTTGGAGGAGGCTATTTTAGAGCCAATAATAATTTAACATTTGAAATATGGAAAGAGACTTTTGAATATTTTTCAGGCCCGGGTAATTGCCAGGATACGTTCTATTCCGATAGATAGTATATATATACATATAACCAAAACATTTTCTCGGATAGAAAACTCTGACTCCTATTGCAAACTGGTGTTAGGGAGACGAGATTTTAACTGAAAGAGCGCCACGATCTACCATGAAATGTTAAAGGCACATCTGAGATCCAAGCTTTTAAAATATAACGATGGTAGATCGTTAGTTAAGGCTGGTTTTTGGCATATTTTGAAGCAAATTGCATCCCTGTGACTCCATTTTTCACGTTACATGAAACTGGCTACGCATGCTTTTTTCCCCTCTTTAAACCGAAGCAATTTCATTGAGTTTTGCTTCCAAATTTGCTTTCAAAGTAAATGGTAGACCGTTGGGTTAAAATTATCTTTCACTGCCTGTCTCGTCAAGTTCGCATGTACGGCATATTTTTTTTGAGAAAACACGGTAAATTACTTTAAAATGAAGTAATAGGCAGGATGCATCAGTGCCTCTGTTCTCCAAAATGCACTTATCAGGTAACACGTCACTGTTTTGAACAAATTTAAAATACATAAACACGAACATTTTTTCAATATTCTTTTTATTTTAAGACAGTGTAAACCAAAAACAAGTCACTGTTGAGAACAACTACATGAACGATCGGGCGCTTTAACTTATTCCCTTTTGCAAATCAACCCATCAAGACAAAATGACACTTTCTACTGTGTGACGTGACGCAAGTAGTTCTAACTTCCCGAAATTCTCAGACAATCTTGGACAAAACTGTTGGGACACTTTGCCATAATATTCTTAAATTTCAGTTCAAAGGCTTACATGAATTCCCCTCCCCCGCTCCCCCTTTCAATGTTGCGCTGAAAGAGTGACTGTATGCCGTGAATAGGCTAACTGTGGTCAACATTGCGAAGGGGAGCGGGGTGTCCCAAGGAGTTTTGTCCAAGATTGTCTGAGCTCCACGCGTATTATTTACGAGAACAAATTCAATAGATAATGGTTCATTTTTCGAGCCGACTTTTTGGGAAAAGTTTTTTCGGAGGCTTATAGGTCTGAGGATTTTAGCATAAAGAGTTAGTAGCATAAAGTGTTGTTATAACGTGTTGTTTGGTTCATTTGTATACATATATTTAGAGTCGGGACGAAAATAAAGAATAGACTGTTGCAGGTATTCTTGGGGAATTTGCATCTCGTAAGCCATGGGCAGAGGTACGGGCGGAACGCCTACCAATTCCTCCTCGTAATACAGATGCAAAACCAGTTAAAATATGTTTAAACTTGGAGGAGGCAATTTTAGAGCCAATAATAATTTAACATTTGAAATATGGAAAGAGACTTTTGAATATTTTTCAGGCCCGGGTAATTGCCAGGATACGTTCTATTCCGATAGGTAGTATATATATACATATAACCAAAACATTTTCTCGGATAGAAAACTCTGACTCCTATTGCAAACTGGTGTTAGGGAGACGAGATTTTAACTGAAAGAGCGCCACGATCTACCATGAAATGTTAAAGGCACATCTGAGATCCAAGCTTTTAAAATATAACGATGGTAGATCGTTAGTTAAGGCTGGTTTTTGGCATATTTTGAAGCAAATTGCACCCCTGTGACTCCATTTTTCACGTTACATGAAACTGGTTACGCATGCTTTTTTCCCTCTTTAAACCGAAGCAATTTCATTGCGTTTTGCTTCCAAATTTGCTTTCACAATAAATGGTAGACCGTTGGGTTAAACTTATCTTTCACTGCCGGTCTCGTCAAGTTCGCATGTACGGCATATTTTTTTCTTGAGAAAACACGGTAAATTACTTTAAAATGAAGTAATAGGCAGGATGCATCAGTGCCTCTGTTCTCCAAAATGCACTTATCAGGTAACACGTCACTGTTTTGAACAAATTTAAAATACATAAACACGAACATTTTTTCAATATTCTTTTTATTTTAAGACAGTGTAAACCAAAAACAAGTCACTGTTGAGAACAACTACATGAACGATCGGGCGCTTTAACTTATTCCCTTTTGCAAATCAACCCATCAAGACAAAATGACACTTTCTACTGTGTGACGTGACGCAAGTAGTTCTAACTTCCCGAAATTCTCAGACAATCTTGGACAAAACTGTTGGGACACTTTGCCATAATATTCTTAAATTTCAGTTCAAAGGCTTACATGAATTCCCCTCCCCCGCTCCCCCTTTCAATGTTGCGCTGAAAGAGTGACTGTATGCCGTGAATAGGCTAACTGTGGTCAACATTGCGAAGGGGAGCGGGGTGTCCCAAGGAGTTTTGTCCAAGATTGTCTGAGCTCCACGCGTATTATTTACGAGAACAAATTCAATAGATAATGGTTCATTTTTCGAGCCGACTTTTTGGGAAAAGTTTTTTCGGAGGCTTATAGGTCTGAGGATTTTAGCATAAAGAGTTAGTAGCGTAAAGTGTTGTTATAACGTGTTGTTTGGTTCATTTGTATACATATATTTAGAGTCGGGACGAAAATAAAGAATAGACTGTTGCAGGTATTCTTGGGGAATTTGCATCTCGTAAGCCATGGGCAGAGGTACGGGCGGAACGCCTACCAATTCCTCCTCGTAATACAGATGCAAAACCAGTTAAAATATGTTTAAACTTGGAGGAGGCAATTTTAGAGCCAATAATAATTTAACATTTGAAATATGGAAAGAGACTTTTGAATATTTTTCAGGCCCGGGTAATTGCCAGGATACGTTCTATTCCGATAGGTAGTATATATATACATATAACCAAAACTTTTTCTCGGATAGAAAACTCTGACTCCTATTGCAAACTGGTGTTAGGGAGACGAGATTTTAACTGAAAGAGCGCCACGATCTACCATGAAATGTTAAAGGCACATCTGAGATCCAAGCTTTTAAAATATAACGATGGTAGATCGTTAGTTAAGGCTGGTTTTTGGCATATTTTGAAGCAAATTGCACCCCTGTGACTCCATTTTTCACGTTACATGAAACTGGTTACGCATGCTTTTTTCCCTCTTTAAACCGAAGCAATTTCATTGCGTTTTGCTTCCAAATTTGCTTTCACAATAAATGGTAGACCGTTGGGTTAAACTTATCTTTCACTGCCGGTCTCGTCAAGTTCGCATGTACGGCATATTTTTTTCTTGAGAAAACACGGTAAATTACTTTAAAATGAAGTAATAGGCAGGATGCATCAGTGCCTCTGTTCTCCAAAATGCACTTATCAGGTAACACGTCACTGTTTTGAACAAATTTAAAATACATAAACACGAACATTTTTTCAATATTCTTTTTATTTTAAGACAGTGTAAACCAAAAACAAGTCACTGTTGAGAACAACTACATGAACGATCGGGCGCTTTAACTTATTCCCTTTTGCAAATCAACCCATCAAGACAAAATGACACTTTCTACTGTGTGACGTGACGCAAGTAGTTCTAACTTCCCGAAATTCTCAGACAGTCTGAGCTCCACGCGTATTATTTACGAGAACAAATTCAATAGATAATGGTTCATTTTTCGAGCCGACTTTTTGGGAAAAGTTTTATCGGAGGCTTATAGGTCTGAGGATTTTAGCATAAAGAGTTAGTAGCATAAAGTGTTGTTATAACGTGTTGTTTGGTTCATTTGTATACATATATTTAGAGTCGGGACGAAAATAAAGAATAGACTGTTGCAGGTATTCTTGGGGAATTTGCATCTCGTAAGCCATGGGCAGAGGTACGGGCTGAACGCCTACCATAATATTCTTAAATTTCAGTTCAAAGGCTTACATGAATTCCCCTCCCCCGCTCCCCCTTTCAATGTTGCGCTGAAAGAGTGACTGTATGCCGTGAATAGGCTAACTGTGGTCAACATTGCGAAGGGGAGCGGGGTGTCCCAAGGAGTTTTGTCCAAGATTGTAGGGAATCCGATAGAGCATGAAATTGTGGTTCACTGGGTGAGACAGGCCTAATACTGTACGGCGTTCCCTTGTTTTCGTGCAGTAGTGTATACAACATAAAGCCTAAATCTGAATAGCCAATCGGAACGAAAATAGGGATTCAGTCCTACTATTAAAGCAGATTAAAAACAACATTTTACTTTAAAAAAGACAATATAGACAAAGCCTCGTGCACAGAACCACACTTATGATTCTTACTTATGTTATAGTTGAGTTTAGAGATGACACCAAATTTTAATGAAAACTCAATTTTCAGAACACATGTTACTAGTGCGAAATTGGTTTGTTTATCAAGGGTGGCGCCAGGGATGGGGGGGGGGGTGGATGGGTCGGGAAAGCTGCCCCCCGACCGGGTAAAGATCTATTGTCGTCGGGGAACCTTCATTTAAACGATAAAAAATTTAAGCCAGATAAACTTCAGTCTTCGCCCTCCTCAAAACGATCTTCTTGATTTTGCTTACTAGACAACCATATTCTTCAAGGAAATACTCACAATTCCCAATTTTCTTACGAAAATCTAATTTTTTGTCAGATTTTCCAACTATTTCAAACATTATGAAAAGAACAGGAGAACGTTGAAATTGACAGCAGCTATTATAAATTTAAGTAAAGATCACACTGTATCATTTTGAGGGTTTTTGGCCCGTTTGAGCTTTCAAGAATTTTTGCCGTCTCTCCGTTTCCAACCTTTCAATTGTGAACTATACAAACAGTTTTTGATAAACAATTATGAGTAATTTTTCTTAAGGAAAGAGCGTTTCCCTTTCTCTTACAGACAAATGTAATTTTGAATTTAAACCACAAGTTTTCATAACCTCTTGAAACTAAGTTGCAGGAGAATTTAAAATCAAAGGAGAACTTGTGAATGGTTCCAGGCGACGATCGTTTCAACCAAGCATTGAATGCGGCATGGCCATACGGGACGGAGGGGGGGGGGCATATGTATATGGCACGCAAGTAACACCAAAACCGGCAACCTAGTATTTCCTTTACCAGAAGTACAGCGACATTTGTGGCGTCAGAGTCGTGACGGGTTCATGTCAGGTTAAACAGCTGAGCGACCATAACAGTTCCCGGCTTCGCCTGAACCAAAGAAGGAATGAAACGACCGGAGGGTTTCGAAAGAGGCACATCCCTAAAATTAAAAAAAAAAAAAAAACTCGAAAAGAAAGCTAACAGTTAGACGAAACGTAAAACTAAACTTTTTATAACAAAATGTTAAGAACTAAGATTTAGAAATGTATTTTCCTCACGTGCTAGTTTGCGAAAGTAACATACACCTGCTACACCTAAATTTTTTGCTTCCGACATAATCCGAATATTATGTAATTTGAGTTTGCATTTGCGATGGACATAGGCGCAACTTTATAATGACATCACAATTTCATGACCATAATATTTTGCAGCGTCAATAGGACACCCTTAAAAAGCAGTTCTTTTTACTCTGGATTAGACCAAATTTTGTCATGGTCACCTGGACAGTAGTCCATTAAATTCTTTGTTTCTCAAAGAATACATGCCAAAGTGTAGATGTTGAAAATTTGAGGTAGATTGAAGATGAGAATATGATCTGTTTTAAGATCAATTTAGAAAAGTGACAACGTAGGTTAAGTTGCGGAGAATAAGGGTAGGTGTATCCTAAAAAACTTCAACTCCTTAGGCCTAAAGCTCAAAAGTAAACGGCCATGGTGTGGAAATTTGTAGGGCTATGATTGGAAAATTTCTCAGCTTTTATGTGAGTGGTGGCCTGAAATAGCTGTGAAGTTTGACAAAGCTGCACTTGAAGGTCCTCGCAACTCATCTCATCTTGTGTGTATAAGTCGATGGGGATATTATGAGGGGAGTGACGAGAAGTGCACACTGCCATTAGAGAGAAAACACTCTCAAGAAAAAAAAGAGAAAAGGCCTTCTTTAAATGTGAATTGCTCATGGGAAGAAAGCAAATTTGACCTCTGATTTCTTACCTTTGACCTTTACTTCAGGGAGTCTAACAGACAGAACTTCTACCCCGAGGTTCCTAGCCATCAAGTTTGAAAAGGATTGGTCAAACCCAGAAGGAGTTTGTGGCAAAAATTTTTCTTAAAGATGTATCATTGCCTTACATCAGTTGACCTTTGGTGTCTGGCCATATGCATATATTTCCACTGTCCTTGACATGCTTATAATGTGTGTGAAGTTTCATGTTAGTCAAATGTTCCATTATAGAAATAAAATAAAAAGGTGTAATTCACAAATTTTGTGATTTGATCTCCACTTTTGAAAATGGTGTCAGATAATGGTTCTTTGCGGGCAGGGGAGGATCTGGGATCTTTTTTGAGGGAGGTTCCTACATAAAAAGGGCACATCCGTTTAAATTTTTGTTGTTTCCAGAAACGTCAATGATTATGCAATTTACCTAGGAGCGGTCGAGAAAAAAAAAAGAAATCTTGGAGAGGGGAGCTGAGGCAGCAGGACTATCTAAGTGGAGCGCCACCATTAGTTGGGGGCGGAGCGTACAAGAAAATTTTGACTTTACAAACTCTCCAGATGGCCGTAAACGGCACTTTCGAATCTTTTGAGCTGAATGTGCATTGGACCGATAAAGAATATATATTCAGCACCCACTCTGAAGTTCTTCCCGAGAGCCCCACTTTTTGGAGTAGGGGAGTGCGTCGCTAGTTGTTACAGGGGGCAAGTTTTTACAGTGCCAGTTTCTCGTTACAAGAAAAGGGCAAGCTTGAAGGGAGCATTCCACTCTTTGTGACGTGTCTGTATAATCTCGTCACAAGGAGTTGCGTCGCAGAGAGTCGCCTGGGAGGTAAAGAACGGTACACGACAACTAACGAGACCAAGCGACAAGACGTCGCGTCGGTTGTCGTCCTGGCGTTGTGGCCAGTTTCACCACTAGAGTTCCGTCATGTCGCCAGCCTTCGGTCCGATTATGTTCAATCGTAGTTGGATGCTATCGGTGCGTTTTAATTCCGGGTCACACGGGCACGACTACTATAGACGTGTCTAGGATTTATGCAAATTGTCCACGACGGAGAGTCTTTGGTAGTCGTGGCGGTGTTTACCGGGCTTAAGGGGCTTAATATAACACGACGTGGTCAGGGAGACGCGGCGTCTTAAGCTGACGTCCGCGTCCTGAAATTTTTGCGCTTTGGATTTCCATTACGCGGAATAAAAGTCTCGTGGTAATATTTGAACTTCATTTGAGTGGCAGACGCGCAAACCGACTTGTTGATGTGTTGATGGTAACAGTATTTAGAGGAAAGTATATAAGTCAAGCTTTCAAACAGAAGCGTTTCAAGCGTTGGCGTTTCGAGCGTCCAACACTTGAGCGTTTGGGAGCTTGGTGGCTCTCATTTTATCAGCTATTACAAGTGAGCGAATGGAGCGTTACACTTGACTTTTTCGAATTGAGAGCGTCTGGTTGAATATTCAAATTAACCTATACACAAATCCGGAGAGCAAGTAATCGTCTGATTTCAGCCGGCCATAACTGGGGTCTTTCACCTTTTATTCTTTTAATTTCCTTGCTTAACTGTATCATGGATGGATGTTCGCTAAATTGTATATTGATTTCCTCAGTTTTACCGAATATGAGGGTTTAAAATTCATGTAGACAATAAATGAAGACGATTATGTTTCGTTTCCTTTATTTTTTCAATTAAAATGCATGAACTTATTTACGTAAAAAGAATTAAAGATAAATAAATGATAGCGTATCAAAAGAAAAAAAAAAAACAACGAAACCAGAAGCCAAAAGCTTAAAGCTTTTCCAGTCTGGTCCAATCCAGAGCTTTTTGTTCCAAAAATAATAAAACAACACATCATGCATCTATGTACGTATAACGAAAATGCATAAATTAAACATATAAGGAGTTTAAGGCTCATGGTAAAAATAATAATATAATATATCAAAGGAGCAGATTAGGACAGACATCTTTTAGAATACTTCTTAAACTAATTAATATTGGGGTAATTACGTAATTTAGTATGAAGGGAATTCCAGAGGTGCACACCATGACTTCTCACTAATGAGTGGGCAAACTTTGTTCGTGTGAAAGGTTGTATCAGGTTTTCTCTTCCCCTTGTGGGATAATTATGTTGGGTATTGTTTGGGAGGAAAAAAGAATTAAAATCAAATGGAACTTGGTCATTGTGGTGTCTATATAGAAAGATGCCTTAACTGGTTTTTATAGTGGTCCTTTAAAGTGAGAATATTTAAGGTTATAAAAATACCAGAATGTGTGGGTATAAGGTGGAACACTTGAGACAGCCCGCTTTTGGAGAACAAAGAGTTTGTCAACGTAGCTTTGGGAGGAATCGTCCTAGAGTAAAATACCGTAAGTAAGATGATGGACGATTAAAGAATTATAGATAGTTAACAAAATTTTACTGGGAAGAAGATATTGTAATCTATTTACAACCCCAACCATTCTGGAAACAGATTTTGCTACATTGTCTAGGTGATTTTTCCAAGAGAATTTACTGTCAATCGAAATACCTAAAATTTTGCTAAATTACTATTCTTTATAATAATAAAATAATATATATAAAAATTAATTTTTTTTTAGAAAAACTCATGATTATCCCCTATGCTGTTGTAAAAAACTAAGAGCTTTGTTTCATTAATGTTTAGTTATAACGATAACCTATTAACAGCTAACCAGTCAGCCACATAGTTTAATTCTAAAGATGCAACATGAAGGCTTCATTTAAAGTAGAATTGTGACAATAGATAGCAGTGTCACCGGCGAAGAGAACAAACTTAGGTAGTTTTGACGATTTATACACACCATTCATATATAGCATAAAAAGTAAAGGTCCCAGAATAGAGCCTTGTGGGACACAAACAGTAATTTCCCTGATATTAGAATCTTTCCAGAGCTCACGCACTCGGTTTTGATGTATATGAGAAAATAATCTCCCTGGCGTTTTTTCTCTATACCCCCCCCCCCCTTTGATACACTAATTTCGCCCCAATGACTGGGTTAGGGACATGGCCAATCGCGGAAGCCACCCAAATCCTCTTCAGAGAAGCTTGTAGATCTCGTTGGAAAAGTTCTCCAGCTAAAATAATTTTAACAAATTTATGAAAAATTTGAAACATAAAACAAATGTGTATCGCTCGAAAGGATTAGTGAGATCCCCCCCCCCCCCAATTTTAGTTGTCTTTTCTTGAACCCATCACCCTAATCATTCCTATCCCAACCTGGCAAAATGGGAAAAAAGTAAAACTTGAACGTGTTTTGATATGTGGAATGCTGGGACTGATTTTGTGGGGCGAGACTACCGCGATCGAGGAACGTCGATGCCCGTGGGTGAAATTTGCCAATACGACTGCTATTCAATGGAGATCTATAGTCACTTTCTGATTTCCAGATCATTTTTGTCATCATGTTTTTATGACTGTCGCATAGAAATTGCGTCGGCAACTTACTTGAAAACAAGTGACCTAAAATGTATCCTGTGTACACAGTCCTATAGTGTATCCAGTGCGAACCCAGTATGAATACAGTACGAGAGGTTTATTGAAAATGTACTCCTATGTGACGTAGCCCACATACTCTGAACAGGGAGGTGTAACTCTAATCACACCTCCCTGCACTGAAGAGTGCAGCTATACGTGCAGGAGTTGTCCTTATCCGCAAGGGCGGGCCAAAATACTACGAATTAAGACCATAGCTGAAATACAAACAAGATTGTTGAAACAGAAAATTCGAGGATTTAGAGTACGAATATTAAGATATTTATCTACTTTGTCTTCATGAACTTTGTGGTCAAATCCCTTCTCAAATTTTTCGATGTTATGTCTCGTGTATGAAGACTTCTACACTACGGCAATGGTTAAGGCAGGCTCTGAGGTAAACGTTAGAGTAAGATAATTGACTATCGATGAGAAGTGAACTAGGCGTTTGATCTGTTCTCGTTTACCAAGTTTTTGGGGGCCGAGAAATGAAAGTGATAGGCTAACATTACCTCCAATTCCCCTCTCTCTAAACGTTTATACTCCAAAACATTTGGGGATGCCTCTGATATTTTATTTCCTTGTTAATATCATGACATGCGACGTCAAAAATGTGTTTGTAATATTTATATCTCGGATGATTATAGACACCATACCCTAAATACTGTTTAGCCATCCGGAGGGTTAGTGACACCTCTCACTTCAACATCGTTAAACTTTTAATGTTACAATTATCTTTCACCGTCATCATAGTTTCCTGGGCTACCAGCCTCAAATTAGTTCGTCAGATGGAGTTTTACTTCCCAGTTTACAACCTATTGGTTCAAGTCGAGCCCGCCACGGCATTTTTCCAGTTGTGGCTTGTTTTCCCTACTCCATTGCTTGTGAGGACATCACGCACAGCGGCAGAGGGTTCCATTTTTGGAGTCTTTGGTATGGCTCGACCTGGAATAGAGCCTGGGCCTTCCGCGTTAGAGGCGGACACTCCACTGTTAGACCAAACACGCGGTCGACTACCGGCTTCAGAGACTCACCTAACACAATAGCATTTGTTGCGATTGTTTGGACACTTGTACGTATACACTTGTACATCGTGTCGTCTGTTTTGGAATGTTCAATTCAATGCATAATTCCATTACTTTTTGCAAATTTCGCCCCATTGTTCTACATATTGGGCAAAGTGTTGTGCAGGACTATAAAATGCAAATGAGGTTGAGGAAAAGTTGTTTTGCCATGAGTTGCTACAAATTTTCTTGAAGTCATGAACAAGTTCTAGTTTCAAAGTAGATTTCTAAGATATATTTCTTCCCATCATTTTATCAACTATGTCTGTTTTCTGTGGGATTTATGTTGACAATGCTTTTTCTAAAGTCCTCCCGACTTTTTGACAAAAAGCCATACGGGGAAAGCAAACCCTAAGCTGCTCCCCGAAGAGGCTATAGGTCTACTGAAGGACAACAATTGACCAACCTCATGGCCCTCAGACTATTTACATCATTGGTCTGCCTTGTATTGCTTCAATCTATGAAAAGAACAGATATTTCACACGATATTAGCCAAAAGGCCGAGAACATGTTGTCAAAAGCCAAGGAGAATGCCACTTTTGGCAATATCATGTGACTTTTAGTCACACGTGAGACAAGTATAGTAAGTCCGTTCATCCCAAAAGCGTATGATACCTGCGACAACGAGTCTGTCCTTGTCTGAGAAAATGACATTATGACAATAACGCCGGACTCTTTGTCGGTTCTTCCCCATAAAGTAGGCTCTCTTATTGGGGTATGTGTATAATTTTGTCCAAAACTGCAGCAAGTTTTGCAAAAGCACTGCTCACATAGAGAAAGAAAATCCATTTGAAATGGAACTTGTTTTGTACCTTTTCTCAGTTTCATAGAAATTTTTCCACAATATATATTTTTTATTTATGTGCACAGTCTTGCTCTGCAATGTATACATTTTCTTTGCCAGGGTCATATTTTTACGAATTAGTAGACTAACCACCCCAAATCTCTTAAATTACTTCACTGCTCCCTGCAAAAAACGTCACCCGAATCTTGGATTTCAAATGTGAGGGGCATATCTCATCAACTGGCGGCATGTACCGTTGGTAAAGGTCTTGTTACTAGAATCCTGCATATATGCTGTCACTCTAATTTTCAGGAATGATGTTAGATCAGGTGAGTTACCAATCGTGTTAGAAATGGTGTATTGGCCATTTTGGGGGCAATGTTTGGTCATATTTGTTGATGAATAAGTTAGTGGTAGAACTGTGACTTGATATCTGTGGCCTTTTATCGTGGCTTGATCCTCAGAAGATACTACCAATTATAAAAAGTAAGAGTAAAATTTTAACTAGAACGATTGCTAAGAGGATCGGACGAGGAGGTCTCTTGCTAATGTTAAAATTCCCAGGGCCACGAATTAAACAATGCATGATCAAAATTCAGTAGGGCCATTTCTCTCAGCAACACTGCGGATAACTACACTGTGTTATTCAAATCTAGTAAGACTAAGAGTAATAGTGCGGATAGTGCAGGTAACAACAGAGTATGTTCCAAATCCAGTGACACTTTTACTATCAGAAACAGTGAAGGTAACAACAGTAACATTGTCAGTTGCTCGTTAATTCTGAACTGTCACTGCATTGCCATTTTCGATGTAACTGCTCTTCCAACTACTCGCATAATTAGAACCTTGAGTGGTACTCGCACACAAGCACCAGTCTTGCATTGATGTAAGTTCGAGACATACATGCAAGCTGTAGTGAAGGAAGACTTTAAGAACTGCTCCGATTGTCTTTACGAATAGTGCAACTAAAATTTATTCCATCATCACTTGTAGTTGGTAAAAATGTATAGTTGTAAAAAATAAAATTTCCACCACACATTCTCTCTCCATTGGCATCTTCATTTCCTTTACTCAAAACAAATTCTATCTCTGGAAAACCTCACATGTGGAGTCTACAGATCCGATTTATCCGGTTTTCAACCAAACTTTCTTGGAACCAACCAAACCGTCTTGGAATTTTCACCCCGGCCTCACAGGACTCACTAAAAATGGCCTCGTGTAAATAAGGCAGAGAATTCAACTTTTGCAACTCACAGACAGTTCCGAACGTGTTTGGCCAAGTTATGACAGGTAAAACTATTTTGTCGTTGGTCATTTTCGAGTGTAACTAGGGAGGGGTTATTAGACACCTCCCCGGTGTAACGACTTAACCATACCACTCGATGAGTACCCAAGTGGATAAGTATTAGGCTTTCTAGATGTTTTAGACCACGCTTACTTCCAGGAAGGAAGTATTAGCCAGTAGCCTACATCATGAGAGCCAGTTCGATATTCATATCCACACAAAAAAACACCAAGCATATGTATTTAAGGTGTGGAGTATGTCATGAGAAGTTGAACGGTGCAACTCCAAGTCCGATCCGATTAAGTTACATCAATTTAAAATATGGAGGCCTTCTTGAATTTTTTCAAAACAGTCTGATGTGAATCTTTACGTTGTTAAAGTTGTTACATGTTGGACCAACTTCCATAGTTGTTACATATCGGTCAGAAAGTTGTTAAATTTTGGCCAGAAAGTCGTTGCATTTTTCAAATACACATTCAAAAAAATATTTAACCAATTTTGTTTAAAAATAGAACATTCACGAAAATGAGTACTTCTACAAATTATAATAGAGTGCTTCAACTCGTTTGTGCAAAATATTGCAAAAATAGTTGAACTTCACACTTATTTTGAGTAGGAGTAGGAAAAATGATTTGTGTGAATATCCTAATTTTTTAAGAAAATTGTTGAAAAAAATTTTCCGTGCGATATTGGGGTCTGTAAGTACCATTGCAAGAATTCTTCGTACAACTGCCAAAAGGCTACGTAAAAGCTATTAACATGTGTAAAAAAAACCCCAAATACTAAATGAAAAATCAATATCATTAAGTCCGTTAACTATGCATCCCAGATGACCAAAGTCAATGGAATTTCAGTGTGCGATTTTTAATAAAAGATTATAAGCTACTACAATTAAGAAGCTCAATTATGAAGGCCTTTTAACTCACTGTGTAAATTTGAGTAGGCTAAAAGAAAAAAAATCAACTGTAACTTTTGTGCAATAAAAATATCCATATTAAGATTCCAATTAACACTCGAAAGTTGTGTGCATATTGAGCATATGAACATAAAAACCTGGATGATTTCTGTTATTGCTCATTGGTTTTGTAGCATGCAGTCAAAAGAGGAGCTATCAAGATTTGCATACTTTATATCCAACAATAATTCAAACTTCTGGAAACACCTTTTTAAAAGGCTGATATATTACAGTTGACTCAACAATAAGCATACCTCCAGCATGTATAGGCCTGGTTGTGTCAAATGCTCATTTAACACTTGGACCACTCAAATATTAAATGGTCTATTTATTTTTCCCCTTCAAATTAGAATGATTCAAATCTGAGAGTCGTTTATCGTTTATCGCCTTCCTCCACTCTCTGTTGAAGGACTATTCAAAGAAAAGTCCAGTACGGATCCCGGGATTCCCTCTCCAGTGCTTAAGCCCGAGGAAAAACGTGAGATTCACGCAAGTAGAAGCTTTATATTTCACAAAGTTGTTAGGCCATTAGAGAAACCGTTGCCAGTGGTGCATTGGCCCTGCAAAGAGAGGGAATTTTAGAGCTTAATTTGCCTCTCCCCTCATGGAAGGACGATCTACATTGCGGACTTAGTCTTACCACCATGGCTTATATCAATTTCTCTCCGCCAATCAAAGCTAAAAAGCAATTCTAGTAGGTTGCACTCTGCACAACAAGGAAAGTGTGATTAGATATACACCTCCCTGGCAGAACGAAAGAGATCACAATAGCCTGCGTACCACTAGATTCCCCTTGTCGTTACATAAGCTGAATGCATGAAAAGTCTGTTGTCGTTACACATGTGCACGTGCACAGTGCAGTGAATGTACACTGTGCTATGTTAGTACACAGCTAGTGTAAGATGTATTTATGTAGGCAGGGACAAACTAATAAACAACCATAGTTGTTGTGCTGTACTCGCGTCAGATCATGATATATATCTAACGACGATACGGTTAGTTTGAATGTGAAACCGTCTTCGCATGCTAAAGCTGCTTCCTCGCTAGGCCAGTCTATAGTCCTGTAGACACGAAGTACAAGTTAACTTTGAATGGACTATAAAAACGAATTTCGGTAGCAGTGAATTAGCTGCAAAATATTTCCAAACTCATTTTCAAGCATCCGAATTTTGTCGATCTCCAGAACACTTTCCTTTACCTTACTCGGTCAAGTGCTACTGGGTGGCCTGAATTGGGTGTCTTCAAACATGCAATCTGGTGCTAAGAATGTCATTTTGAAGTTAAATTTGTTCCAAAGCTTTTGTAGTTTTAAAACTAAAGTAAAAGAGTATCAGTGATCGCCAATTTGGTGCCACGTAAGTGTGTGCTATCTTTTGAAGTAAAGTTTGGAGTGTTACAATATTTTCTTTTTGGGGGAACTGAAAGTACAGTTGGCATCACTGAGGGGACCATAGATTGACAATCCCTCGCCATTGTAAATGTTTTCGAATTTCGGTGTCCTGCAATCTGGTGACCCATACGCTACCTTTTAAAGTAAAATTTGTTACCTTAATTAAGTATTTCAAGTTAGGATCTAAAAAGCGGCGTCCATGGGGGGAGGGGAACATGGCCAAACGCCCCCTTAGCGTCGGTGCATCCACTGTGTGCTTTTTCGCAATCGGAGAACGGACACGGGGAGGGCCTACAACAAAGCCAAGTGTGAAATAGCAGTGGAATTTGCACGTTTATTTCAAACTATATAAACCGGAAAGTTTCGTTTTAACTTGTCATCGAGTAAATCTGTAACAATGTTGAAATCGACTCTTCGCTTTAGAAACGCGAAGCTCTAAGGAGGGTCTATTTTGTTAATTAACCCTTTGGGCTAAACAAAATGCAGGAATTTTCGACTCAGCTAAGAGGATGAGCTACTTACGCTAACTGTTTGGCCGCACTCTTTTTTCAGTCATCTTGCCATCTTTTTTGAGTACCCCGTTTCAAGGTTTACAGTTACAGCCTACTTCTTATTCCTCACGACTGACTGAATTTCCTGTCATCTAACTTACTACCTTTTTGTCCTTCAAAATTTAATTTCGAATCTTCATTTAGACGATTTACTAACAACTGCTCAGCGTAAAGAGCGAACATGACCTGCAAGAAATTGCCCTTGGAAATCAGATAATTTACCTACTATCAAGTCCATCAAACAAAACTTAACTGATTATTTAAATACTTATTAAAACATCAACGAACCATTTGAATGTTGGATGCTGCTATGTTTCCTTTTTTGTACTCAGGGAGTGTTACTTCCAGTCCAGCCTATAACTAAGCTTTCTTAGATTACTTCCTTTCACATTGTTCTTCAAAATTTAATTTTGTACAGTAATAACGTCTAAATGGTCTTTGATGCGATGTGAAGAAACAAAAATGAATGAATTGTAATCTATATTCTGTCTTTTGACGTCTTTTTATTCTAGCTCCATTATTACTTTTGAAAGGACCGTACGTTTGCTTTTATTCTTGGGTTGAGAACAGTGGATTTTCTTCAGGCGACCCCCCCCCCCAGATTTTTTTTGCCTCCTGATAAATAAATTGAGAAAAAATGAAATGTTTGAACGGAAATACACTTTGAAGTATTTCCTTCAAAAACAGTTAATAAATACAATGTGTAACAATTTAGAAAACATGCATGAATATGTGTAAAACACATTTTGTGTGCACGTATGTAATCAAGTAATAACTTCAAAATGATCACTTTCACTATATTAGATACCGTATATAATCTGCACTGTGGTTTATTGCATTACACTTCGACGATGAAACGAACGTTTCGACGGCAAACTCGAATTTGACTCTGTTAGGTTAAGACCCTTTCGAATGGCTGGTTGATTTACTGAAAACAAGGCAATCATTCACTGGAGACCATTCTTACACGAACCTTCCTATACTTTATCATACACAAAATATGCCTTAAAGGCCCTGTTCTCTCACCCCAAACAGTACCAATCCTCATAACCTTCTTACTTAACCTCCTCCCACAATTGTCTGAAATTCATCCTCATCTAGAGACAACCTCAGTTGATTGCTTCGAGTCGAGTATAGAAAAGCTCAATGTTTATAAAAAAAACACTCTTAGTACAGTTCATGTTGTGTAATAAAAGCTTTGATACTCTGCATTGTTTGAAGTAGCTGTCAATCAAGGAACTGAGCCAGTGGAGAATTTCAGTACACCCCTACCAAAATTGTGGTTTGAGGTGAGAGGATTGGCCCTTCAGGGTAAGGTACTGCCTTCCAATAATTCTTCCCATCCATCCCTAACAAGTAGGACTATGTCGTGCCTCACTCCTTTCCATGACAATTGCCACTGTAGAACGAATTTTTTCGACAAGTCTTCTTTTTACTAGTTGGTCCGGGCAGATTGTAAAATGTCCATATGGTCCGCATTTCATGTGTTTCCGGCATGATCCATACTTCTGCTTTGCGGTTTAAATATTTTGAGAGATTTACTCGTAGTATTTTAATTTTGACTACGTAATGTACCGATGACTGAACAAATCCTGCACCATTTTGCATCTAAACACCACTGAAAACCGGAAAGCACTGTTTCTTTGATAGTATGTATGTCACTTGTAAAATATCTACAAAGACTAAAAATGAGTATTTTGAAATTTTTCATGCTCCCCAAATAGCAAAATCCTAAAACGTAGGCCTTTAATCAGTTTTGCCAAACATAGCACCATTTTGTATCTAGCAAATCTAACGCAAAGAAAGTTTCTCAGAGGGGGACACAACTGATTTTGGTTTTCCTATTAAAGGTGAAATTTATTCAATTATAGCCGCATTTGCGATCTACGTTCTCCTGAAGTTCACAATTTTTCCCAAGCGAAAGGAAGATACAGGTTTCCTTTAGTCTCATTCCCCATGCCATGACACAGATCAGAAATGCTTAGAATTTGGGTCCCTAAAAAGTGTATGTATTATCATTTTTCATAGATTGATTTTTTATTCACACTATTTGAGAAGTGGCAGACCTGAGATTCGTATTTCAAGGCTGGGTAGTACATACAGCGTAAAAGACTTGGGAAGTGCCGTTTTTAGCCATCTGGAGGGTATGTAAAACCCCAAATTTTCTTTCTCTCGGCGTACAAGAAAATTTTCGCCAACGTACGTGTGAGAAAAGGCACACCAAGATGGCTGTGCGCTATGGTGTTGTGTGAAAGTTTGGACTTGCTCAAGTAAATCAACAGATTTTTGAAAGGAAGTTGAAATATTTTCGAAATAATACAAGTAAGGTCAAAATTACTACACGTATTGCATGAATATGATAATGTTAGCCCATATATTGTCTGAAAAAGTGGTTGATTGTAACTCCTTCTCTAGCAACTTCCTACTTTCACTGGATATTTTTCGATTATTGACGTAATGTATTTTCGGGTGTTTGTCTGAGCATACGTTTGGTTACCTAAATACAGTGTTAACAACACTCGCTTGTGTAATGTGGTCCTATAACACACTTCAAAAAAGGAAAAAAAATGAAGAAAGTAAAGTTTAACTATAATGTAGTATTGTCAAAGTAAACATTCAAGGACCATTCCATCAATGTCAACATTAAATAATATATTTTAATCACGTATTGAGGAATACAACACAAACGTCGAACGACCACTCAAAAGAGAAAGAAACACTAATCAAAATGATTCCCAAATTCATTTAAATGGGTTTCCTTTAAGATGGCCAATTTCATTCAGTAGAGATCAATAATTGTCATTGGTACGTGTTAAATAAGAACAATAGGGTAATGAACTACCCGCTTCAAATTCGATAAGCAAAATTAATTCAGAAAGCCTTTGTATATGATAATCTTTTATTGCGACTTCTTTTTTGTCCTGATTATTGCGTCTCAGCACTAGATTCATGGTTAATAAAAAAGATTTAATAAAAAGGATATATTCGAAATTCCCCTCAATGACATTTACGAATAATTAAGAAAGGACCTGCGTAATTCATGAGGTGATTCCAAGAAAGTACTGTTGGTAACTACAGGTGTTTCCAGTTGGTTCAAACATAGTTCAAACTTTTAGATTTTATACAAGTTTCTAAACCTAAACCACTTCATAAACAAACAAAAATATTTAAGAGATCTATGCTCAAAGTTGTACAGAAGAGCCATTACCTAGGATATGAAGTATTTTAATTTTAAGGTGCGACAATGTGACCAGACTTACAGTTTTGAAAGTGACAGTGATTAAAGAGAACTAGTGTATGGAATTATTGGGTCCTAAAAACCAAATGTTAGCTGAGGGGTATTTTTATGAAATAAAATAAAGAAACCAATTTGTGGCAATGCAAACGTGGAATAATCAAGGACATTGCAAGATAAAGCAAATAGATTTTTCCAGCTAAGTGGTTACTTACTCAAATCAAATATGACATAATTAAAGTACTAGTATTTATACGATTTACAGTTAATAATGACTTTAGACTTCATTTCTCATAATTTCGTTAAAAATATTCTTTTTAAAGTGGCTAATTGAGTTGATATCGATAACTTAATAAAATCCTTTACACGACAATGCTATAGGCAGCACAACAAATCAAGTTTCATAAAAAATTGTCTCGGAAAAAATTCAGATTTTGAATTTTGTGGTGTCCTGATTGAACCGTAAAGTACTCACTCATAAAACAATCACTTGTATGTAGGATGTGAGGATTGTATTAGTTTGACTATTTGTTCTTGGAAAGTGAAGAAACTGAATAGCTTTGGAAAAATTTGTTGAATTTCATGAAATAAGTCAAATTAGCCGCCTTATAATTAATAAGAGTTCTTTTTGTGGAAATTGACAATAACCTACGTGGGTTAAGGCCTGTCCACACAGGATGCGTTCCGTTCCGTTCCGGATACGACACGGCACGTCAGTTTTATCACTTTGCGCGTAAATCAATGGAACCGTCCACACAGGATGCATTGCGTTCCGTCAAGGTCGATGCGGAAAAAAAAGTTGACGTATCCTTCCGGATGCGTCAAATTTTGGCAAAGTCCATGTGCGTTCAGAAACAGAGTTGACGTACGGAAGCATGCTTCAACTTTGATTTCTTTCATGTTTTTATTTCATGAAATGCAATTTAACGGGATATGGATGCAAAATGGTAGTATGTTTGAGCTTAAAATCACAATGAAACGCCTGTAAAATAAGTAGAAAAGCTCACGTTTGGTCCATTTTTTCACAACATAGGGAATGTATACGTAGGCCTATGATTCTTTGGGTACCCGCTACCCTTGCGATGTTATTGACTTCGGTAGTGGAAAAACGTTGTACTCATTGTTGGTACGGTGGGCAGAGGAAGTCTGGACACTAGACATGACTGCACAGGGACATTTCAGGGCACACCGGGAAAATATACAATTTAGCAGGGGCGCAAATCTCTGTTTGAGAGTGGGAGGCGAAAATGCTTATGATGTGCCCATGAGTATTAAACTGTGCACGCCTGGCGGACACCACCAGCGCGAAGCGCGAAATCCCAAAGGGCCCCTGGTGGGATCCAGGGGCAAAGCCCATGCGGGGGTCCAGGGGGTGAAGCCCCGGAGGCTCTTGTATTCTAGCATTTCGAAGCTTCAGAAAAACTATTTCGAACGAAAAAAACTCGAAAAATGGTGACCTTTTTTTTAGGTCTACTCAAATTTTGGTGGGCCAAATTACGATTTGCCCTTCCACTTTTTTACTTGAGGGGGCGAAGGCCGCTTTGCCCCCTGGGATTTGCGCCCTTGCAATTTAGTGTATATAATCAGTGGCGTAGCTTCGGGGGCTTATGGGATCGAGCCCTTCACGTCTGTGGAGCAATCGCTAGGTAGTCGTCACTGCTAGTGCATGAGAAGATCTGTCCGCTTGAAGAACGGCGGAACGAACTGGCCGACCAGGGAACGAACTGGCCGATTTTTTGACTTCATTTAACCACAAGAGATTGATTGCTTAGTCGGCGCAAATATTTACCCTGCACAGAAGACAAGAACTGACCATTGTTCTGTTTTAGTTTTCGTGCTACAAATTTTCTGTAATTCCACCAAACCTGGACCGATTTTTCTGGTTTAAAATTCGTTTTAATGTCAAGTTACCCATGAAGTTCAGTTTTAGCAAATAATATTATATATAAATGCGAAAATTATGTCATTATGCTTCGAGCCACTTGTTGTCCACTGCAAGTGAGTCAACCGCAAAAATGTGACATCTGAAGACATAATCCCTAAAGAAGACGAAGGCAATTTTGTCATTCCTTCAAGGGGACGAAATCTCTAATGGTCGCTCATGGTAGCCATATTGAATATCGTGAGTGACAGTGACTGTGGCCTGTTTGCTGTAACTTTACCGCGATTTGAATACACTTTTTTGTCAATCATGCATTGTCATTGGAAACTACACACTCATCTCAAAGTGACGCATCGAAATTGACGTAGTGTGAACGCATCCTGTACAGACAGGCATGCGTCTTGACGTATCCGGAAGGATGCGGGGAAAAACGTGTCGTATCCGGAACGGAACGCAACGCATCCTGTGTGGACAGGCCTTTAGTTGTAACCCAAACATCATTAAAATGACAAAAAGAGCTAAAAGCTAAAATATTATCTCATTCCTGTACAACAACGGTAATTTTTTTCTTCTCCAAGTTCTAAGGATTTGTGTTTTTGTTTTTTACTTGTTTTGAATTTGCTGATATAGGCACGTGTCCCCTTTTCCGTTTTCATGTTTCAGGATGATTAGCCTTACTAGCATGCACAAGCTGTCTTTGACCACTCTCAAAATTTTTTGTCATCACTTGCCTACACTGCTGTAAATTTGTCGTGGCTAAGGTGGTAGAAAAGTTGTAAACAAGCTTAATCTCTTAAATGAACTTAAAATGTGAAATTTGAAAATTGTATGTTAAAACTCATAATAAATGAATTTAATGGTCTAACTGCCATGCACCGACGTCAGTGCGTTGCGCGTCTTCCTATTTTTTCAATTTTACAATTGTTTCTAAGGTGCTGTAGAGGCGCCCATTAGTAACACACATGCTGCGCACAATCAATTCCATCGAGCATGCCAGATTGAAACGTGCTGACGTCACGTGCGTTATTTCTATGCCGAAATATAAATAAAATAATAAAAATATAAGTAAAAATAGGAGACTGTGCAATTATTTGTTGATGTCATAATTGTGGTACTTAAATTACAATTTTTTGTATTTCTTACTTTAAAAAATATAGCCTACTGGGCCTTGAACTACAATGTTATCGTATTCTTACTACTTTTAGGTGGCCTGACATTACAGCCCTATCTGTAAAACATGTCATATTCAAGAGAAAAGGAAGTATCCAAGTTCATAGATATACTTTTAAAGGGCAGGAGGAAAGGGCACGAGCAACTCCCAAATTAACGTAGTCATGTTTCATGATTGGCTATTGAGTTCATAGTCATTTGTGGCAATTTTTTTCTGAGACTCCTTAAATGTGAAATTTATCAGTAGTTAATGGTTGGTTTACCTTCAATTTGCAAAATTGAACTCCTCAAATATTAAAAAAGATACTTGAAGACAAATGAGAAGAAAATTGTGAGATTTAGCTGCTGCTTCAAAACAAGTTTAGAATGACAGCTTTTGCCCTTTGATTTTCAAAGGAGAAGAAAATATGTATACGCAGTAATATCTCAAACGGTTCCGTAATGGACTGTTACTCAAGTGAATAAATTTCAACCTTTCATTTCTCATCAATGAATCAAGTCGAATGAGGTTTGAATAGCGATTGAAACAATAAGGTGTATGTAAAACCTACAAAATCTATATTTTATTAATTCTAGACTTGAGATCAACTTCTAGACTTGAGATCAATACAGACCTGAAGTACAGTTGTGGAGATAACCTCTTTCGCGGGAAAATGGTTTTTCACCCGATCGGGGGGGGGGTGGGGGGTGGGGGAGGAAGGCTTTGGGTGGCGCAATTTTAAAATTTCTCCCTTAATGCTTTGCAATCCTATCGCGCAAATGCAACGGAAACGTTCAAAACACCAGGAAAGTTTCAATGATCTTAGGAAAGAGAAATTTTCAAATTGGAGTATTTAGAAACTTTGTTCAGGATATTTATGTTTTTGCATGGAAAGTATTTAACATATTAACAGAATTTTCTATTTTTGCAAGGTTTTGAGAATATATACAGTGTTTAACGAAATGAATCATATGAGGTACAGAGTATATATATTTTAGCATGAACAACTACATTTCTAATATTGCTCAAATTTGGTATAAAAAATGAATCCTATCATTCGAAATAAAAACGAACTTTAATCCATTGGACGAAAACAAATGAAAAGAAAGTATGTGTACATGAATTTTAAGGAGTAATGCAAATTTCATGTTACTTTAAGAGAAATGAGGACCTTTCGTAATGGACGGGGAGTAGTGTAAGAGTTCAAAGGTTAATATTGTGTTAGATCTTGGGAATTCCGTTGTCTCGGTTAGGGTAATTAGTTGTGTAATATAACGTAAGTCTCTTTTGTTGTCTAGTCCGTTAGAATTGTTTGTCTTCTTGTGTTATTCACTCTTGGTATGGTTGCAGGGGTGGCGCCAGGATTTGCCCGACAGGGGGGCCAAGCTCCCCGACAGGGGGCCAGAATTTCAAGGCCCCGACAAAGGCGATGTTATGTCCCAGTTGAACGTGGCTTTGCAGAATTTGATGGGCGCGAAGCGCGCCGAAATGTTTACCGTTCTTTTTAAAAAATACTTAAAAATCTGGAGTTTAATGAAGTAAAAATTGAAACTTATGAAAGAAATTTGGCTTTTATTGGTACTATAAAAAAATTTGCGTGTTTTTTGAAGAATCTGTCCTTCATAAGGGAAAAAATCAAAAACGTTATATGGGCGACAGCTGAAATTCTTTTGGGGTTACGCATTGAAACCAACGCATACAAACCTACTTACTAACTGACTAAGGCTTTGAGACGAGACTAGAAGTTCGCCCGGGAAGTTTTTCCCTTTTTTGAACGAATCTTTCAAAATTAAGAGCTTATCATGATGGAGAGATTTTGGATTTTAATGAAAGAAAATTTGGTTTTTTGGTAAGGTTATGATGAAAAAAATTGGTTTGTTTTAGTAAGCGATATGCCTTTCAGGAGCAAAATTAGGTAGTATGCCGGGTGGTTAACAGAGTTGGCTTTGTTTATTTATTGTACGGAGTATCCATCGAAATTGGGAAAGTTTGCTGTTTTTTACAATCTTTGCTAATATTGGAGAAAAATTGTAATTTTATGACAGCTTGGGGCTTTTATGGAGGAATCTGACGTTCTCATGTGGAAAATCAAGTAGGGGTGATCTGTAGTTTTTTTGAGGTTTCTGAATATCATCATGCAGATTTAGGCCCTCGGACCATATTGGAGCATTCTCCCGAGGAAAAAATTTGGCTTCGCATATAGGCCTGTTTGAAGTTTCATATTTAATTTATTGTCATGGGCGTACGGGAGCGTGTCAGCTGATTTTGGGAGGGGCAGAATTGTTCTTTTGTCCGAAAAAAATGTAATTCTCCCCGAAAGATTATCTAAGTCGAGCGCACAGATTTTTTTGAAAAATGAAGAACGCCCGGTCAGCAGGAAATGGCATTTCCTGGGCTCGTTACTAGAATTAAAGAAGTCCTTACTTTCAGATTTCTTTCGCAATTAAAATACCTTCACTTCATAATAATGCCCAAAACGAAGAACAATTTACAAACACGCATTGTTCTGTTCAGTTATCTGTTCGACTAAAACACTATCTGTGCGGAGCGCCACCATCAGTTAGCGCGGAGCGTACAGAAAGTTGTTAAGAAATCTAACCCCTAAGATAGCCGTAATGGCATTTCCCAGACGAAACTAGAAATGAAGCAGTCGTTATTTTGGGTTTTCCTTTAAAATGAAAATTTCACTTCAATAGAGAAAACCCCAACTTGCTAGTGATCAGAAAAGTACCAGATAAAGGTACTGCTACAATTAGATGTAATGGTCTTGTCTTTTTTCAAGGGGGGGGGGGGGAGAGCTATGCAACGGAATTGAAAACATTGACTGTATTAAGAATCTTCGTTGAATTCAATTACAAGGTCCACTAAATAGATGAAATTTTTAACGTGACTGTCCGAACTCAAGACTATAAATCGTTTTGCCCCTAACGTATTTTAAAATATGGCAGGTTACAAGGTGCCTTCAAACAAAATTTCAGTCAGACTTATGGGGAGATTTTCTCACACCACTGTTTATCATTATTTGTAGATGAAAACGTCATGGCCGATATTCATTACCTTTGTGAAAATTCGGCTGTCCGGGCAGGCCCGATGGCAGACCATTGGCTAATGCACGCACATGAACAACCCCTAGTCCGTTTTTGTAAGGAGAGTTCGGAATTGTGAGTTTCCTTCAAGAATATGGTCTCCTAGCTGTATAGTAAGCAAGATCAAGAAGGTCGTCCGAGTGACTACAGACCCACACTTTTATCGTAGGTCTGTAGATGAAGTCTCCCCGACGAAATTGGATTTTTTCAGCAACAGGGGGTTGGTAGCCCGTCCCCGATGGAGGAATGAACTAGCGCGCACGGATTGAAGATGGGATGAGGTGTAGGAGAGCTAGTAAGAAGTGATTAAAACCGATTCGGATATGCATTAAAATAGAGTTACAAAAAATAGTTAAAAAGGAAAAAAATCATGGTCATCCATCTAGTAACTTCAGTCCTTTACGTTTTTCATGTTTAGGCCTCCCCGAAAAATTGCCGTCCTTCCCCGATGGGGGAAGAGATAGGACAAGGTACATAGAATGGGTTTTAACAGAGTTAAGAAGTGATTTAAAATCGATTCCGATATGTATTAAAATAGCATTTCAAAATAAAAATATGTTCTAGATCACCCATCCAGTAACTTCAGTCCTTGTGGGTTTTTTTTTAATTTTTTTTTATTATTTTTTTTATTTTTAGGCCTCCCCGACGAAAGCGCCGACCTTCCCCGACGGGGGGCCATGCCCCCGTCCCCCGATGGCGCCACCCCTGTGTGGTTGTCGTCCGGAGTGGACGCTCTATGTGGAGTATCATGTTACATGTTCTGTTGTCATTAATATATGTTATCTGGAGCAAACTCAAAACCAACGGACTCTGGTATGTTTTTCTAAACCGTGTCTACCGTTATGTCCACTTCCTTTCCGAATTCACCAGCCTTGCTCATTTCGGCGACCCGTTCCGGCCACGCTACACTAGGGGAACGAAAAAGCCGGATCATGTTAGGTAGTTTACCGTGCAAATTTTGAGATATCGAGCAAATTTTGCCGAGTTCTGTGTTCTGTGTCTGTGTCTGTTAAACTATAGACTCCACACAACCGCAAGATTTATGCAATTTTTTTTGTGCAGAATGTAGTGTAAGTTACTGGTGCTTGCAATTGTGCCCATTAACACGTTGTTGAAAATTTCTTGTGATTTTGGTCTGTGGTGGTGAACAATTACCTTGTATTGGAATGTATCCTCAATTATAAAACAAAGCGACGACTGTCAAGAGGTACACATTAAGTGTTCATTAATATTCATGTTGCAAATTTTCTCCGATCGGGTGAATTCTCATTTTCACTCGAAAACGGTTATCTCCTGAACTGTAGTAGGTCAAACGCATGTTTTTTGCTCTATGCGACGGGATAAGCAACCGATCGTAATTTACCAGCTGAAAACACCATTGCTCTGACTTTCAAACCTTCGTTAATCCTCAAAGTATGAGAACCCGCCTTTAGTGGTGTTTTGAGCATCCGCCAACTAGACTCATTTCCTCCAAGTATTTGCCAGTCGTGACAGATGTCATCAAGACTTGAAAGTTGTTTCATAGGTGGTACCCATACAGTCAAATAATTGGTAGCGTTCGTCTTGTAAGTCAAATCAAATAACGGGAAAATTATTTCGCTTTCTTGTCCGTCTTTATGCGGTGGAATGAAAATCATTGCTGGATTGGTGAAGTCAGGTTTACCTTTTGTTGCAACTTGGGCCACTAAAATATCTTCAGAAGAAGTTATTACCAAAATATCGGTCATGTTTGCGGTCACTAGCAGTGTTTTTGACTGCCCTTGTTGAAGTGTTGTCTCGTTTTCATGATTGCCTTGCTTCCAGTGTACATTGTTATCATTTACAGCTGACATAAATTTGACTAAGTAATCGTTTCTTTCTTCTGGACCGAGAAAATGCCCAACTGAGAACGCCCTTCCCCAGGTGGAAATTGGTTCGAGTGTTTCACAGTAGGGTTCAGTGTTCCACGACCCTTCCGGTAAAGTTATTGCCCTTACGCCAACAATGACTGACAATTTCTTATTGGAAGTGATGTGCGTACCAGAAGCATCAAATTTTAGAACAAGATAAAACGAGTTGAACTCATTCAACAATATTTCTTGGTCATTTATGTCAACGTTTCCATTTGAATAATTATAAGATATTGCCACAGTTGTGTTATCTTCTAGAGCAACTATTGCAAGATGGGAATTTTTTCCTCTAGTATGTAATAAAACCCAGTAGTCTGTTCCAAGACGTTGTCTTTCGAGAACGCGAAAAGCTGAAGCTTGACGTCCTGAACCCCCTGCACATCCCTGATAAGCGTATGCCACTATATTGTCATTTGCTATCGCTACTACCGTACTGTTTGATAACAACCCAGAGTCGCTTTTTAGCGGTCTTTGATAGCTTGGTGGTAGTTGAACGAACTGTCCCTCTCCAGGTCCGAGGACAAAGTTAATGTCGCTGATATTCTGCGAAGGGAAAAGGATTTTCCCCGATGCCCCTGAATTAGATGTCGTGCCGATGTAAATTTGTCTGATATCATTGTTTGAGCAATACACGTCAATAAACGAAAAAGCGTATAGGAACTCTTCAGCATCCCTTCCTGTAATTTGGAAGAAACCCTTTATTAAAAGCTGAAATTTATCAGCATAAGTACATCTATACTAATGTTAAATAATTTGGGGACTTGTACTAGTCTGCCTCACAGACTAAAATTTTGTGACATGTGGACTGTTGGATGTGTCCTGATTAGAATAAGGTAGTCTCATCTTTAACAATATGGGAAAATCTACTCTCATTGCGACCTTAGATTACATATCCACTGCTTTACAATGGTTACAATTTTAGCTATTTCCATAGTAAAAACAGACAGTGGTAGATTCAGGGCATGCAAAAGGTCCGCGCCTCATTGACGGTCACGTGTTTTTAAATCCCAATTGCAAAGAATCAAAAGGGTAATGGCTTAAGGGATCGTATCATGATTTCCCTCAAAGAAATAGTAGAGTAACTCGAGTCACATCAAAAGCAGCAAATGACTGCAATTCATCGACTACAAATCAGGTCACTCGTCGCAACTCTGGTTTAAATGTGCTTATTTAATTTTTTTTTAATTCATCACACTGCCTTAATAGGACTTTCACTGTCAATAAATATATTAAAATATTTTGAGTATGTCTTTGGTATTACTAGGAGAGATCCATGTGTGTGCAAACCACGGACTTCCTATACATGAACAGAGCATGCAACATTGTACTTTTTCGTGTGAGAAAAGGCGTAGCAAGATGGCCGTCTGCTATGGCTTTGTGTGAAAGCTTAGTCTTGTTTAAAGGCATATTTTCATCATCCCAAACAGTTCCAATTCTCCCAACCTACTTACTTCTAGCCCCTCCCACATTTATCTAAAACTCATCTTAATCCATACACAACCCTAGTTTATTGCTTCATGGCTTGTCCCAGTGGCCATACAAGTCCATAATGTGTAATCAAGACACTCTCAGTGCCCATGCTGTGTAATTTAGCTATGATGCATTGTTTGAATGTGATGCCAATCAAAGAGCTGTACCAATTCAGAGTTTTGATATATGTTTACTGAAACTGTAGTTTGGGGTGACGAATGACTGCCTTTAAGTAGATCACAGATTTTGCAAGAAAGTTAAAATATTTTCAAAAATTATACAAGTTTAGGTCAAAATCACTGCACGTATTACAGGAATTTGATATTATATCCCATTCAAGTTTAACTTCTGTTTAAAATATTACAGAGTCGTCGTCAAATCATTATAGCTTAACGGCGGCCATCTTGTTGAGCCTATTTTTCCCCAGTCGGTGGCGACAGTCTACGGATAGGACACGTACGTGCCACATGCTCTGTCCATGTATATACGAAGTCCGTGGTTCAAACACATAGTAAATTGAAAATGAAATATATTTAACGGGCAGTCAGAGTTTTTCAATTTCACAAGTTTTGGCGCCTTTAATTCTGCACTACAATCATATGGCACGCCAAAAGGCTCACCAAATATGATGATGTTCTAAAAATACACGTTCATGTACTAAAACTACACGTTCAAGTACCAAAAATATACGATGATGTACTAACTTCATATGATCATGATGTAAATTTACACCATCATGTACTAAAACCATAGGTTCATCATGTTAAATGTTACGTTGTACATGTAAAATCACACGTTGTACATCTTAAAACACACGTTGTACATGTAAAAACGTAAGATCATCATGTTATTATTGTCTCTTCCGCACGCCATACAGAGTGAGCCTTTCGGCGTACTAGAAGTCCGCCAAAAGGGGCACCGAATTTGATGTAGTAAAAGTACACGTTCATGTACTAACTGCTTACGATCATGTACAGATTTCATACGTTCATGTACTGTTTGCTTACGTTCATGTACTGATTTCATACGATCATGTACTGATTTCTTACGATCATGTACTGACATTTAGTACATGATCGTATGAAATCAGTACATGTACGTAAGAAATCAGTACATGAACGTATGAAATCTGTACATGATCGTAAGCAGTTAGTACATGAACGTGTACTTTTACTACATCAAATTCGGTGCCCCTTTTGGCGGACTTCTGGTACGCCGAAAGGCTCACTCTGTATAACGTGCGGAAGAGACAATAATAACATGATGATCTTACGTTTTTACATGTACAACGTGTGTTTTAAGATGTACAACGTGTGATTTTACATGTACAACGTAACATTTAACATGATGAACTTATGGTTTTAGTACATGATGGTGTAAATTTACATCATGATCATATGAAGTTAGTACATCATCGTATATTTTTGGTACATGAACGTGTAATTTTAGTACATGAACGTGTATTTTTAGAACATCATCATATTTGGTGAGCCTTTTGGCGTGCCATACAATCACATAGTGAGTTAAAACTAACAAAAACATGTATCATCTGACGTTGTGATTAGTCACCATACGAATGAGGTCGTCTAGTCTTGCATCTGTTTAGCATTTAAATAAATTCACTTTGAAATGTACGAAAATCATACCTTTGTGTTACATGTATGAATTGAAGTACTTGCTACGTAATGGTTTCTGCTTCAACACAATAAACAGCTCTCGATGACAGTTGTACAGTCAATTCAATACACATGTCGTTTTATCATACGGCAGCTTCCAAATCATGCTACTCTCTCTGTGAATCCTATGGGTACTTTATTAAGGACCGCGGAGACGGGGAGAGGTGCTTTAGCTTTCGACTTTTCCTCCCGTTGGCATTTTTGGCCGCCTAACATTGCTATTATATTGTTGAAAATATTGGGCTGCTTTGGTGATTAGCCCACCCCCACTTCAAATTCGCTTCGCGAGCCCTGATTTATCCGTTTCCCGTCAAATATTTTCCCCTAAATTTGGACCTGATACAGAATTTAAAAACGACCATCCTTTTCCTGGATAAGAGCAGGGCTGTAGTCGAGTTCGGACTCGGACTCTTGATTTCAGAATTTGAAGGACTTGGCCAGAGAGGCTGATATCTTCCCCAATGAGAGAGTACAAGGACCAGGCGCGTAGCCAGGACTGTGTCATGGGAAGGGGGAATGGGGGCACGACATGAGGAAAAAGTCTAAGCCTAGAGAGAAAAACCGCTGTTTTAGGTGTTTTCTGCATTACAAGGTTGAATCAAAGGGGGGGGGGGGGAGTCTAAACCCCCGTGGCCACACCACCGACAAGTACTCAAATCCTTGGAAGTTGAAAATTGCTGGACTGGTGACTCGGATTCTCGGGTCTCTACTACAGCACTGAAAAAGGGACCAACTTGAAGGAGCGTGTGTCGTTCATATGATCAAACACTTGACGTATGACCGAAATTTAATTAGCTTAAAACTTGGCAAGATTTCTTCTTTAAGGACAAGAGCAGTTATATTACCCCAACTTTAAGTAGTGTAGTAGACTGTCCTATTTCATGTTTGACTGGTGAGAGTCATGTGACAGCAATTTTCCTCTTCAATTGTGAAATTTATCAGAAGTAACTGCTTATTTAACATTGAATATGCAATTATAAAGCAGTTCTAAAATATGATGAAAGATACTGAAGAAAAATTAGGTGAAAATTGTGGCATATAGCTGTTGCTTCAAAATAAACCTGGGAGACTGCTCATGACCTCTAAAAGTTCAGCATCATTTTGTACTATTTATCTCAGGAGTGAGGCATATACTTCTTTATGTCACACAAAAATTACACGTTACCTGATAAACTGTTGTTTCCGTTATAGTCCAAAGAGGTTGATGAAATGGACTGCTCTTTTACGTCCAGAAAACACTCGGATGAAGGATGTGCAATTGTTCTCTGAACTGTAAATCGAGAGAATATACCGCTGTACAGAATGATGTTTAATAGTAAACACATAAGAAATGAATAAGAACGTATGGAGTTTATCGAAATGTGAGAAAGTTGAGTATATTGTTAGCTAAATACACATATTTCTTACTTAAAGTTACAAGAGCAAGGGAAGACCGCCTTTATTTAAATAAGTAATGTAAAGCTGTTCACAAATTATTAAGAAGTACTTCCTCTTGAAAGTAATTCTTGGGAATAAGTTATTCAACTAATAATTTAGAAATGAAAACTGTCGTGCTAGGAAATTCTCCCTACGTTTATTTAATTAAGTTTGCCTTGGCTGTAGTGCGTTGCTATATTTGTAGACACATTTTTGAAAGAATTCATATATAGTTTTCTGTTTAATTAAAAGCATGCCAGAACAGGATGTATGGCACACTTAAATAGCTGCTCGAATGCTTTTATACACTTTTTTCAGAAACTTAGACCGTGCGGAAATTTTTGAGGCAGTTTGCCTTAGTGTCCAGGGTTAAAGGGGGGAAGGTTATGTTGGGAATATAAAGTGTCTGTTTGAGTAAAAATGTAAGTAGGGGAACATGAAAAATTCTCCTCCTATCTGGGCTATAGTACCGGTGCTTGAGAAAGTCCTATTCCTGTACTTAATCGTTAGAGGAATTGTGCGTCAATGACGCCCCTGGTCCGGCCCTGCCACGAGTGCATCTATTAAGTGTCAACAGAGGGTGTTAAGGGAAGGGGACTTCCTTTCCTTTGGAATATTGTTGCTTTCGCGGAAAGGGTTGTGATGCAAATTTTTGCTACTTTTGACAGCATGATTACATACACATGACGACCAACAGCGCTGGCACATCAAAGACAGAATTTGCATGCAGAATCTTCATGGAGATGTTTAATTTTAGAAGATTACCGATAAGCAAATCAGGTGGTGATGAGGCCATTCGTCTCATTGATTCGTCTCATTGATTATTCGTAAGATCACGGAGTTGTTATTACCACCTACCAGGTAAAATATTTTTAACTTTTGCTTCTAGGCGTCTGAACGATTTCCTTCCAGGTGGGACATTGATATATATAATGATATTAAGGTCAGAAGTGCTTGAAGCGTGCGAAAATTTGATAAGTTTGATAAGCATTTGGGGGAGAACATGGCTCAAATTGATTCTTAGTAAACTCCACCTAGATATAGGTTGAATTCCTAAAGATAAAACTAGAAATTGATGGAAAGGGGAAGTGAGGTGTGCGTACTAATTCACCTGGCGAGGGTGAAACAAAAGCGTGGAGTGCGAACTGGTAATTTACAAGCAGATCAGTACGAATTCTTTGCCTTAGAAGTTTTAAAACCCACTAAAACTGTCAATACGATTGAGATGGTACACAACGATAAGACAATAGAGTCGGAGACTCAATTTAAGGAGACGCACGTGAACTGTGGTAACTTGTGAAACACTTTTCATAGGAAAAAGTTAAAATTGCTTGTATATTTGTTCAAACAGCACTTCAATATCTGACAGTAACCTCTGTAGACACAGAATGGAGACGTACCTTCAATTTTTTAAATGAGTCTCTTAGCCCTTAAATCTTTTTGTACTTTTATTTTCTTAGTCATTAGTGTGAATCATCATGTGCCACAGTCTTGCCGAAATGTTTTACTAAAAACCATTTATTTCCATGACAAACGTTGCACTGCAAACATGAACCACGATATCTTCAAATCCCTAAAAATGTGTTTATGTGTTTGCCAATTGCAATATTAATCTGCTACCCTCATTCGCCCCATCCCAGCTTTCAATATTAAACAATACTTTACAAAAGGAGAAAAAAGTAAGAATTTTCGTGTCGCTTTGTTCACATGAACAGTCAACCTAAACGTGTTGATTCATAATAATTTAGATTATGTTTGAGATTCAATTGATAATTCATATATCTATGGGACCGAAGGGCAAGATAGTGTGCGAAAAGTTTGAAAATTTGTGAAGGATCAGCGAAAATGGCGCTAACTTAAACAATTGAATGGGAAAAAGTCTGGTGCATTTGATTTACCTGGAGAACTTAATATGACCAAATTAATTTAATATAGGCTCAGCCGAAAAAAAAAAACTGCTAGAAAGAGTATCAGAAAATTCCAAAATGAACAAAACTTCGCACGGTGACATCGCTTCGTAGGTGCCTTCAGAGCACCGAAATAATATCATGAATTCCCCCTGATCGTATTGCCAGTTCTCCTTGAATAGGAAAGGAACTAGGGATTCTGCAAGTTTCAATTCACTGTGTCTATTACTGCTATATTTCGTAAAAAGCGTGTGACTATATAATTACGGAGAACGGTACAGCATTGATAGATTTACAGATACAGGTATTTCCGTGTGCGATTTGTGTTAGCGTTAACTAATGTTTTCTCCATCTCTTGTTGAAAAGGTCCAACTAACATTTTGAACCTTGAGAATGCATGATTTGTATCGGAATACATCGGGAATAAAATAAGATATAGTAATGTTTGCGTGACTTTACGTCAGCAGGCAGTGTAAAGCGGACACATTCACAAAATCTGATTGGTTTTCAAACAATTATCGACTTTGAGAACTGTATATAATTAAGCTATATGCATGACCATCTTCAGAACAAATTAAAAAAAAACTAGGCTAGAGCTCAGTTCCAAGGGACTTATAAACAGTGTTCGTTTTACATAATTGGTAAATTGTTAGTAGGTGTCATATTATTATCATTAATTCATATTGGTTTGGCTGAAAGCTCATAAACCATTAAGAATTAGTTTCTTGTTGAGGTATTCATTTCACCTACAATCGGAAAACACAAACGATCACAGGTAGAGAGAAGGTAGAACTATGACTGAATTTCTATTTCATATCTCATATCGGTAAAGATGCCCTTATGCAGAAACTGAAACACTGTATTTTATATTACCTGCAATACACGGACCGTGGGTACCGACTTCTTTGGAAGATAAGACCAGTTCTGTAGAGTGATCGTCCCTCAATGAATCTTGTAACAACCTGTACAAATCTTAGAATACGTTTACATAGAATAAATTTAAGCAATCAGTGATGAAAATAAATCCAGATAGTCGAACGTGCAGCAGATAAAATAAATGCAGACTCATCTTCACCCATAACACTATGTGTAAACTTTCTGGGTGGATCAGGAAAGTTTTTAAAAGATAATTAAAGGTTAAATAACAATGAATCATGGAGGCGCGAATCCAGACAGTCCAAAAAGGGAGGATGACTTAAGAGGAAGCAGGGGTGTGAGGGAGTTGCACCGCTAATTTCCCGTATGTTTTATTGTTGATGTGGCGAAAAGGGAGGGCTGAGGCCGTACCCCCTCCTCTTTGATCCGCGCCTGTCATGCTTTGCCCAGAGAAATGCCCGAACGCAGGGTTAATAAAAGCGATACACGACAGACTGCGCAGCTCGAGTGTACACAGTGACTCCATTAAGCGACAATATCTTGCTCTAATGCACACGTCCAGAGTTGTCTTTGTTCTTTTATAGAACTTTTTTTTTCGATTGTATAGTTCGAAAAAATGTTTTTGTTTGCAACCCAGAGTAGAATGGAGTAGCTCAAGATGAATGCAGTTATGTTCAACAGTGAGTATATCTCGGTTTATCTGGACATTAATGGAGCAATAAAAATTGCAGAAATTTCAAAAGTAGGAATAAAAACTCAGGTACGAAAGTAAGGGCCTGTATACACGAGCAACATTTGTAAAACATTCTCAAAACACTTCATCTGCAACAAACCCAAAACATGCTTGTTTTCGGTATGTTGCACAATGTAGACAAGGTAAAAAAAGTTAACATTTTGAAAATGTTTTGAGAATGTTTTGAAAAGAATTGACAGGACATCTCTTTTGCAACATTTCCAAAACATTTTCAAAACATGCTGTATGCCCTGTCTTCACTGTGCAGCAAACCGAAAAAAAAAAAAAAAAAATGGTTTGGATTTGTTGCCAGTGGATGTTTTGGAAATGTTTTGGGGAATGTTTTGCAAATGTTGCTCGTGTATACAAGCCTTAATACAAATTGAGTTTTCGGAATGTAGGCCTAAGGAACATTCCACCTATTTTTACTTATTTAGAGTTTTTTTTATCATTTTTAAATATTTTTCACTAATCATATTTTATGTATAAGAATGGTTACCATCCGAGCCAGATCTGAAAACTATTACCCTGGTAGCCATGCAGGCTCTGCAGGCTTTTGGCCAAATGTGATGATTGGTTGTCAACTCTGAAACTGTCAATTCAGGACAAAGGGATAACTTGAAAAATATGGTTGGTATTTAAACTAGTCTTCACTTTTAGTAGAAACCTTAACAGACCAAGATGATTCCATAGAATCGAGTGTCTCCAGAGTTGGAGATAAATTGGAAAAGTCTGGCAGTGTAATGGGAAGGCCTGGCAATGAACTGGAAAAGTCTGATGATGAATCATGAATCATGAGACTTTTCCTTCATCACCACATCTTTATTTTATGAACTTCTTAATGTTGGTCTATACTAGGTGCATTGAGACACTGGGTTTTCCTCAGAATTATGCATCTAGCAATATCTTTGTGGCGGATCCAGGGGTGCCGTGGGTAAATGTGCACCCGACAATATCGAAGAGTACACTCTACACTCTAAAATCAAAAGAGTGAACTTAGTCACTCTTTGATCGAGTGAAAAGTATAAATTCACTCCATAAGAGTGATAATTCACTCCAAAAGGAGTGACGTTCCCTCCAAAAAGAGTGAAGTTCCCTGCAAAAAGAGTGAAGTTCACTCCAAAAAGAGTGAAGTTTCGCTCTTGATGGAGTGCCCACAGTGATCGCTCTTAAAAAAAGAGCGATCATTGCAGGCACTCGTGGAAGAGTGATTTTTCCCTCTTCCTCTAGTGAATTTCACTCTTTTTGGAGGGAACTTCACTCCTCTTGGAGTGAATTATCACTCTAATGGAGTGAATTTACACTTTCCACTCGATCAAAGAGCGACTAAGTTCACTCTTTTGATTTTAGAGTGTAAAATCAAAAGAGTGAACTTAGTCACTCTTTGATATAGTGAAAAGTGTGAATTCGCTCACATTTGTAATAATTCACCCCAAGAAGATTGAAATTCACCCCAAAAAGAGTGAAATTCCCTTAACACGAGCCAAGTTTCACTCTTGATGGAGTCACCACAGTGATCGCTCTTAAAAAAAGAGTGATCATTGCAGGCACTCGTGGAAGAGTGAATTTTCCCTCTTTCTTGAGTGAATTCACTCTTTTTGGAGTGAACTTCACTCCTCTTGGAGCGAATTATCACTCTAATGGAGTGAATTTAGACTTTTCACTCGATCAAAGAGTGAATAAGTTCACTTGTTTGATTTTAGAGTGTAATCCTTTCACGTTATAGGGGGACCATGCATACTCGCACAGTTCAACTAGCACTAATTAAATACACTTTTGTGTACATTGTTGTAGTGTTATACCTACTGCTATTGTGCTTGGTGCTGAGCATAAGCAATGGAGTAGGGAAAAAGCCAGTGAGCCAAAACTGGAAAAGGGGCCGTTGTTGGCTCGACTTGAACCAATTGGAAAACAGGAAAGTAAATCTATCTAATTCATTACATTGTTATATTTATTGCATAAATTCGACCCCGCTCGGGGTACAGAGTTACCATACCGAATTAGTGAATTTAATGCACCCCAAACAAAATTATCGATTCGGCAAAGATAATTTAATTGAAAAATGCAAATTCTATGGAATCATTGCACCTTTCTTCATGTAAATTTTATGAAGATCAACCTCCCAAAACGGTTAAATAGAAGGGGAATACTAAAAAGGAGAATCTTAATAGGTGCGTACGATTTACCGACTCGAGCCAGCTCAACTGGTTCAGTTAGCGATCAATCTTTCGGAAAGGTGATCTTAGCGACATCAAAACGTCACAACTTGAGCCGGCCACAACAACCAGCCCTCCGAGGTGGTCTAGCTAAACCGTGTGACGTATTTTACCTAAGATTTCATCCAGTCAGAAATTAGTTGAGCCTCTTAACCGAACGCACCTAATAACTTTGCTGTTGAGCTGGATCTATGACTACGTACACGGATTTACTGTTGATATTTTTTATTGGACCGTAAGACTGTACGTTCCCTGGGATAAGTATCTCTCGGGGAAGTTTGTTGCATAGTCTACACTCACACACTAAACTTCAAGTCCACGCACGTAGAACGTAGAAGACATTGAAGTACGGATGTATTGATAAATCATTAAGGCTACAGGTAAGGTGGCCACATCCCAAATTTAGATTACTGGTATTAGATTTTGTGTGGAATACCAGTAACGTTTATCCACTCTTTTGTCTGGTGGGATCTTTGAGACCAACTTAATCATTAAAAATGCACGTTTCCTGTTAATGTTATGTTACTACTTTTATGTGAATTTTTAAATTATATCATTAATAGGTGGCCTGTTTTAGAAAGAAACGAGCACGACAGTAAAACGAAAAAAAAAAAAAAAAAAAAAAAAAATGATTACATTTATTAACAACCAAATAGTTCCGGCTGCACCACAGTTCTTTCTTCAGTTGTATAAAACACTAGTCCACATGAAAGTTGAAAATTAACTCATGATCATTGGTTGTCTCATTTATGGTGTGTTTTGTTGAACAACAATTACCAGAGCACAAAGGCCTGAGATAGCCTACATCAAAGAGTTATAAAGCATCTTCTTACTCAGTACTCATTGTTTAGTACCGTAATGTAGCTTTCATGGACAGCCAAGCAATGGGTACCTTGAAAAGCGCAGGTGTAAACGTGGGATCAGATTTCACACGTTCAAGTTTTTTATACAGATGGCAAAGGGCTGTGGAAAATTCAAACCAAAATATTCAGCATTTCACTGATATTTTATACTGTTAAACGATACATTGAAAACCTAACAATCAGTATGATGTCATTATTCGTACACAAAACCTTAAAACAGAAGCAACAATTTGATGTTTACCTGTGAGTAAAAACTCCTCTGTTGGGTTTAATACTTTGATATCAGACTGCCCACCATCTTTAGCCTCACAACTAGTACGTATAAGCTGTGTTGTCCGCTCGCCTACGCCCTCCCTTCTGTAGCAGATTGTTGAATTTACAATCTCTAAAAAGTTAAAAGAAAGTCAGAAATGAAAGCTTAACTAAGTAATTGGATATAAAAGCTTTCGCACACAGAGAGCACATTACATGCACACACTAAACTGTGTCATTAATTATACATTTTAATGGAAAACTAGTATCGCCAATTTGACAAGTTTCAGATTTTCAAATTTGAGAGTCAGGGAGGTTCTCCCGAATAGTGGGGGAGGTGGGGGAGGGGTTAATATACCACAGTAAGGACGTTCTAGCCTGTCTAGATTTTTTTGAAAGGACAGAAACCCTCCCCTGTTAGGTAGTATCGCACAGCAGCTTTTCATGTCCACCTACCTAACTGCATTTAATTTCGAATTAGGACAAGGGCAGATTTTGAAAACGACTTTCACATAGCTTCCGGCATTTAAATTATGGGCACAAAACGTATGGAATTTAGATCAAAATAGGCAAAATGGCAGCTGCTGTAACCAATGATTCCACAAGCGAGAATATCCCGAACAGTTAAAGACATGGTATTAATTTTAATATTTTATTGTTATTATTTTTAACACTTTTAAGGAAGATAAGACTCGGTTTAAAATGATTATCAATCTACCAGAAGTAGAGAGGAGGCATGAATTGAGCTGTAGAAATTAATATTAAGGATTTTCAACTCTTGGAACGACAGGTGTTTTATTTAAATGATGGGTTCTCACCTGTTGGAGTAGCCAATGGTACTATCCCTGACAGGATAAAGGTTAGTGTTAACGGAGTCATTGTTAAATGGTAAGTGGCTTAAAAATCCCTGTATAAAGAAAAAAAGGTAGAGTTAAACTTCGTCCTTACTAACGTCTACATGGTCAATTAAAGCGGGTACAGAATCGCAGTTTGAACACGGGGTCACAAGCTAAATGGTTCTTGAAAAGACTTTGCAGTGAAGAAATCTTTCAGTACATGAGATATTCATATGAATATTGATTTTTTGTCAACAAAAATAAAAGAAATAAACAAAAATAAAAGAAATAACCAAGGAGATGATTTAATGAGGACAGTATCCAAATTACGACAGTTCTTTCGCCACTAGTATTTTCAAACCACGTCTCCTGTGAAATTTACACATGAAATTTATCAAAAGGTCACGAAATGATTTTTTAGACAGATGTTCCATAACTTACAAAGATCGGGAAGACATTCATTTTAATAAAACACAGTTGTATGGCGAGCAATCGGTATCAAGTCCTTAGAGGATTGCAAAGAGCATGTGCTTTGCGGGGGTTGGGAAATCGGGATATCAAATATGATAATGAGATAAATCGGTAAATGTCAATTTAAATTGGAATATGTCAATTAAAATTGACATGCGTCGAATTTCAGTGGTATATGTCGATTTAATCGGTACATTTCGAAAGAAAAAGGTATTTGTCGATTCCCCATGATATGTTTCTGATTGATTGTGGTAAAGTTGTACAAAATGGTCCAAAGGGATCTTACAATGAAGAGCACCCACATGACTTTCAAATTCTATCCTTGTTAAAAGCCTTAGATAAGATTGTTGGACCAGTGGGTATTTCAAATATGTATTCATTTTCTGCAAGTTCCACTTTATCTGAGCAGCTATAGGAAATGACTTTTTAATACGTTTAAGCGTGTAAGCTCATTACTTTAGCAGATTTCGTAGCTATTATCATTCTAAAGAAGGTTCTTGAACACGATACCTTACGCTCAAGCTTATGAAAGGTTCAGTTTAGCTTCAAGATTTCTCATATTCCGTCTGTTCAATCTGCATTCAAAGTTGTACTTTTGACCAGCAGAGTATTCATACTCATAATTGGTTAATATGTAACATTGTCATCGTCGTATTCCATCCAAAGGTGCAACTTTCATCTACTAAGCAAACATGTTTCGAATACAAAATCAGTTTGAGAAGTGGTATCTACTTACCTTGCTGTGCGTTTTCACAAGTGCACTATTGCAGCTTCCGAATGAGAAAATGCAGCAAACGAAACGTAATTCAAAGCGGTCAACAGATTAATGGTTAAGTTTAGCAACAACAACCTTTGGAAAGCTACTGCAAGAGCCGTATTTATGTCATCGCTCTTCATTATTTTACTAAGAAATCACTGTATCAAATAAAACTAACTGGAATATCGATTTCTATGGAAGTTATTAATTCTGGGAAGCCTGACGAAATATACGTGAAAATACAGCGTATGACAGTTAGTCCTATACTTTGACATATTTTTAGTGCGCTTATGCATAGTTCTTAGGTCAATACAAGCACAGACAAAACCCTTTTATTTAAGACCTTTCAAAAAAAGAATCAATTCAGCTCAATAAAACCTCAATGATCTAAAATAGTCGATAGCAAAATTCCGAATATTTTGCTATTGTTTAGATACGGTATACAGAAAGGTCATTTAACTCTTCGTCTAATTGCATGGAAGAGAAGTCATGAGGGAAAGCCTTTGCTGACATTGTCATAGTAATTAGTAAAAACTACAGCTCCCAAATAAATATAGGTATGATAACCTTTCCGTTTGTCACGAGTACGTTTGGCACACGTCTAAGGGTACTTTAATAAAGTCTTTCGTACAGCTAAGTGAACACCCTGTTATGTCTTCTGTCGGTATCGAGGAGATAATTAAAGAGGCCACTCCCTAGTCAAATATTGGGGCTATTCACCCTATTCCCCTGGAATCACGTCCATGGTAACTGAGTAAAAAGTTACTTGATTTTACCGATTTTTTTCCTTTTTTTTCACCGTTTCCCAAATTTCGGTCCGACATCCGTACACGCTTTATGGGTGTTGTGTAAATTTACCTCAGGAATATTCATATGTTTGGGTCAGCGCTGGGATTAAGTTGGCTGCAACCGAAACGTCGAGAGCGCTTTGTTAATAAGGTTTCTCCTTATGCATTCGGTCAGTAGCTAAATTTCCATAAAATGCAGAATTTGGGGTGATTTTTGCAGGTCAGATGAAAAGGTGGGTGTGACATTGAATTTTGGTTCTGGTTGTGTGCGCCCACAGTCTGATCGACAGTCTTCATTGCAGACCGATAGTAACTGGACGCTATGTCCGTTGGAATTCAGCCCGCAGCAGTGAGTCTAGTGTCTTCGTGAGGTAGCTCATAGCTTTTAAGAGACAGCGTGGATCCCCGAGCGAGATACCAGTTTTGAAATGTCTTGATCACATGAAAGCTCTCTTCACTACTGTAAAAAGCTTGAAACCTACCCAAGTTCAGGTTTTTTTTAGCTTTCAATTGTGGGCTTTATTCAGCCGCAACCCACTTTTGGAAACCTGTGACGTCATTAAACAATAAAATACTTTAAGAAAATGCGAATGTTGTCTTTACACCCTTTGATAATATCATTAAGACAATATGTACGTGTAGTGCCAGAATTGTACTTATTTGCAATAACTTTCCCATACTATGCTATGGCAGAAACAACTACTATTTACAGTAAATGAAAAGTGAAACGAGAGAGCTTCCAAAACCAGCATAAAACGCACTCACCATTAGCCTAGCGAAATCGGGTCAAAGGCACTAGACATGCATGGCATTACATGGTATACGGCTTTTTACTGTACAGCAGTGTATTGCAGTGCGTTTAGTCTAGTCGAGGCTGCGGCTTTTCGTTAGGGCCTCATGGCCTTGTTGAAAGTCTTTCTGCTTAACTTGGTCCTTGAAGCTGTACAGGCTTTTAGACTTTAATTTCCAACACAGACTACAAGCTAGCATTTGCCATTTCGATTCACCAGTGGTACGTACAGTATAGGGTATGATCGTTGATACGACACTTGAAGTGAAACAAGTATGACCAGTAAGGCGATACCTGTAACAAAAATTGACCGACTACTGTTGTACCATGCCTTAACACTTTGGATCGAGTGAGGGCTAGTACCAGTGGCAGTGGCGTAGCCACGGGGGTGGGGGCTGGGGGCCTAGGCCCCCAGATTTTTTCAGCCCCCCCCCCCGATGTTTTGCGTCCTGATAAAGAAATTGAAAAAATAAAATGTTTGAACAGTTGAACGGAAATAAACTTTGAAGTATTTCCTTCAAAACAGTACATAAATAAAATGTTTAAAAATTAAAAAAAACAAAAAAAAAACAACATGGATGAATGTGTGTAAAACACATTTTGTGCGCACGTATGAAATCAAGTAATAACTTCAAAATGCCTACTTTCACTAAATTAGATACCGTTTGTGATCTGCAGTGTCGTTTTTTGCATTTCACTTCGAAGATGAAACAAACGTTTCGACGACAAGCTCGAATGTGACTTTGTTTAGTTAACCAGCCATCCTTTCGGATGGTTGACTTACTGAAATCAAGGCAACCATACACTGGGGATCGTTCTTACACGACCATTCCTACACTTTATCATACACAAAATATGCCTTACTGGTAAGGTAATGCCTTCGAATAATTCTTCCTTTCAATTCCTAACGATTAGGCCTTTGTCGTGCCTCACTCCTGCCCATGACAAGTGCCACTGTAGGACGATTTTTTTAGACGAGTCCTCATTTTACTAGTTGGCACTTGCGTCCGGGGGATTTGTAAAATGTCCACAAGGTCCGGATTTCATGGTCCATACTTCTGCTTTGCGGTTCAATTATTTTGAGAGATTTATTCGTAGTATTTTAATTTTGACTGCGTAATGTACAGATGAACAAAAACTGCACCATTTTGCACATTGTTTTTTTGGTAGTATGTATGTCTCTCTAAAAAAGTAAAAATATGTTTCTATATTTTCCATGTTCCCCAAAAAGGAAAATCCTAAAACTTATGCCTATAATCAGTTCAAAGTTTTGCCAAACATAGCACCATTTTGCATCTAGGAAATCTAACGTAAAGAAAGTTTCTCAGAGGGGAAACAACTACTTTTGTTTTTCCTGTTAAAGGGTAAGGTACTGCCATAGGTAAGCTGAAATCCATTCGAATATTGCCGCATTTGCGGCCGGGTACATCCAGTTTAAGACACGTAGGAAGTGCCGTTTCCGGCCATCTGGACGGGTTTTAAAGCCCAAAATTTTCTTGTACGCTCCGCGCCAACTGATGGTGGCGCTCCGCTTAGATTGAAATAGTGCCGCATTTGCGATCTACGTCCTTCTGAAGCTTACAATTTTTCCCAAGGGAAAGATACCGGTTCCCTTAAGCCTCATCCCCCAGGCCACAGATCGGAAGTGCCCAGTTTTGGGGTCCCTAAAAAGTGTATGTATTACCATTTTTCATAATTTGAATTTTTATTCTCATTATTCGAGAAAACGCAGACATGAGTTTCGTATTTTAGGGTTGGGTAAATCCAGCTTAATTGCCGTTTCCGGCCATCTGGAGGGGTTTTAAAGCCCAAACTTTTCTTGTACGCTCCGCGCCAACCAATGGTGGCGCTCCGCTTAGATAGTTTTGCCGTGCCTCACCCTCGGAGGTACCAGGCCCCCACTTGTTACCTAGGCCCCCCCCCCTCCCCCCCAAAAAAATCCCATCCTGGCTACGCCATTGACCAGTGGCGATTAAATATCTACCCGAGTTGGTAATGCTCTACTGCAAAAATTGGTTCTTGCATTTTATATGCAAGGTTTTTTTTATAAGGATATGACTTCTTGGTTGACTTATCATACTGTTCAAGTGCATTCATTACATGTTTTGTCACTATGCGCGTTGTGTCTGTGGGAAACCGTGGGCTTTCATGGGTGGGAGGGGGCACGGGTTGGTAAGAGTGGGGTTTGTGAGGGTTACTTATGATTTTGTTGTTGTTGTTTTTTGTTGTTTTCCATTTAGTTTATTGAACTTTCCGTCCCATATGGGAATGTTAAGTGCATATGTGTTCAGTGTACACGCTTAACTGTGTAAATAACTGTGAAAATATGGTACATTTTCCGACAAACTGAGTGGCCCCTTCTTCCCAAACACATAATAAATTAACACATTTCACTCACTTTTGATTTGTTAAACTAGTTCCCCTTTTCTCATGAAGTGAGAAAAAGTCTCGTCAATTCCCAGTAAAAAAAAGAAGTGGTTTTATGATTTTCCTATTGGAAACACAGATTTTAGGGAGTTTTCGGTTGATAGTAGCAAACAAAACTTGCCATAATTCTTGCCTAGTGTCATTGGTCTAATAATTAAAAAAAAAAATAATAAAAGTGATATAGAAATTAACAGGTATTTCCCTAAAACATTTTTAAGATTCAGTTGGATTGGACAGAGAAAACCGTCGTCATTTGACATCGAATTGGAAAGAAGCTAAAAAATCTTTCCATTAGATTACGTAATGCCGTTTTCGCGTGCGAGCTCACAGACTGATTCCGCGAAAAATCCTGCTGTCCGCGATTTAGAGGTAAACATCCCCCTTTTCCCTCATATTCTTCTGTCTTTATGCTTATTTGTGTTTGCAACACAGCTTCTCTCTAGGTAACATGTTTTTGCTGTAATGGGGAGTAGAACTCTCGACAAGACCCTTAGGAATTTTTAGTTTTACTTCCATCTACTTCAGTGTTACATATGTGTTCATTATTTTGTGTATCCGTACATTTTGATTATGTAGAAATTAGAAAAACAAATAAACGAAACGAAATAAGTGCAAATTGATTTTCAGGGGTAATTAGTGATGGACTACATCAACAATTAAAATGCCCTTTAGATAGGAACAACTACTTACCACCAGTAGAGCAGGTGAATACAATGGCACAGTGGCTGGATAAATTGATTTTGCGCACCCAAGGGTAAATCCTAGTATTGGAAGAACTTTTGGTAGTTAGTCTGCTGTCAGGTATCAAATTATTACACCTTTAGTGCATTTTAGGACCAACCTTCCACGGGGGCTAGACTGATTGCTATGCAGTCAAATACAGAGTGGTTTCCAACATGGGCGTCCGCAGAACAAAAGTCAGGGGGGCAAAATTTCTAGACGGGGCAAAACCTCCGAGTCACCACGAATTGACATGAAACGTGCGAAAATTTCAGCCCAAAATGTCTCCCAGATCGCCGGAAATGGCATTTCTAAAGCCTGTTTTTGGCATAGAAACTCGGAAAACACGTTTTGTTCGGATTTTTGCTTTGATTTTTATACGTTTTTTCAATTTTTTGATTCCCCCCCCCCTTGCCCTTTCCTGCGGACGCCCATGTTTCCCAACATTTCTTTCATGACATTCCGAAAACTCCAATAAAAGTAAAATGTCCATATTTGTCATTATGCGGTTTCAAAAAAGGAAACTTTTTGGTGCGATTCGCACGGTGCAAAGTGCAATCCGTAATGCAGTAGCGTTCGCTCATACCTTTAGTTTGGTAAACTTTTCCGAGCTCTGGAAATAACCGTCGGAAATGTGCCATTTGTGGTACCAGTCAACAACAGTGTGGTTTTCTCAACATTTCTTTCGTTAAATTCCAGAATTTTCTCAATTGAGAGGTCCATATTTGTAATTATTGTTTCAAAAAAAGCAAAAAGTTTCTACGCGCTTCGCGACCCGCAAATCTAATTTTCTACTGCAGTGGTGCTCGCTTTTAACCTCAGTTTGGTGAACTTTTCCGAGCTCTAGAAATGACAAAATCGGATGTTTGCCAAATGTGACACTAGATAATCAAGTTAAACCGACAACTAGAGTGCTATTTTCATATTTTTTTTCATAGAACTCACAATTTTCTCCAATAAAGGCTCATGACCTTTAAATGTTATTAGAGAGCTTAAATTCATAGGTCTAAGATAACATTATACAGCGACAACTATGTATGGTCGCCATGCAATGTCACATTTGAGGAAATGCCGATTCTTCACTCTGTGATCCCGTTTCAGATTTAATTACAGGTAACCCCGAATCCAAATTTGTTTGCAAGACAAGACCTATATTTATAAATATTTGTTTAAAAAGTTCTAACAATTTAGGCTCCCGCAGCAGTGGTGTTAACACTTAGAAAACAATTGGAAAAATTTGGGTGCTTGCCCCTCCCCTCGGGAAATGTCTAGCTACGCCACAGGCTAGTACTAACGCACGCTATGCCTAATAAAGGGACGTAGTGCTGGGTCTCGTTCAACTGAAGGACACATACTCCTCCGACCTCATAGATCATCTTGTCTTCCAACCAGCAGTGTTCTAGGCAAAAGATGATTTCTTTTCATCAGTGGCGGCACCAGCTGGGGGTGTTTACTCCCATAGTTAGACACCCATTATTCAGACGTAAATCAACGAAATATACGGAATGCCTATCATTATGCATACTTTTTGTGAACTTTTTTCTGGCATTTTTTCACAGTAGACATCAAAGCTTTCCGGGCTGTGCTCCCTGGATCCCCGACACCACACTGGGCCTTAGTCCAATTTGAACCAACGGAAGTCCCTAACCTGAGACTGTGCTTTTCAGCCTGATGAATACTGAAACTTTACTGTGCTTCCGGAGACTTCCTTGCTCACTGCAGCCCTCTCCCTGTAGTCCCAACAGGGTTTTTCCTCATGACGTCTGTATAAGGGTTCCTTAGAGGACATGAACAGGGTAAACATGCTAAAGCCAAATATATACACCCTGACGTTTGTTTTTCGACCAATCTCAAAGCTTCCCAATCAGACCATTGTCCCTAAACCACGAGCCCATCGAAATTTTTCCCAATGGAAGAAGGTTCTTTGGCGGTTAATGAACCCATCTGCTAAAGTAAAATATATATATCTTAGACTTAATTTTTCAACAACAGTGGTACTAAAACCTGCAGAACATGTATCGCGGCTTAGCCCTCAATGAACCCCACCAGAGTTCTAAAGCGGTCCTCTGGAACCTGCCCCAAAACTCGTCCTTCGCGTGCAAGTTTTTGCCCCAAAATTTTCGTTTGCCCTCAGGTTTCCCTCTCCTCCATTTTTGAAATCCTGGTGCGGCCTCTGATAGGGTACCGTCTTTCTCAGACCAAACGCAAGTGTTGCAGCTGTTTTTGATCACTTGATCTTTTTTAAAGGTAAAGAAGTTGGAAGCAGGCTTATCTATAACTTTGCAACTTCCAAAAATTTAGAGTAGCGTTTTTCAATTTCAATTTTCAATTTCATTTCATTTCATTTATTTGTTTTTCACATCATCATACAACTATACAGACATATAATGTATATTAATTTATTTCAATTAGGTATAGTATAACTTAGTCCATGACCATGATGATGTGAAGGCAGTGGAACAATAAACCCCTTCACGGGCTTGGTAAAGTGCTCTTCTCCTCAAGAGTTTCGTCAAAGGCAGAACTTGAGGAATGGTATTTTCGAAAGTTTTCTTCGTTAATGAATGCGTGCACGAATGCGTTTAATCACAGAAGCATTCTTGATGCTTTCGTACTTTTAACCAAATTTTGATAACTTGAGAAAAACTGACCCAACAAGAATAATTGAAGTGAAACCCATGACATGTCATATGCTATTTACTCCTGGAAAACATTTGATGAAACACCCAATAGACAATCTCATATGTTTATAATTACACATTTTTTTAGAATGAAATAACCATGTTGAACATGAAACGGCAACAAAAAGTCAAGAATACAGATTTCAAAAACAGACAAACCAGGTACAAATTGACTTTAAACAAGAGTTATGTTCGTTCCGTAAAAGTTATAGTTATCGCTCTCAATTTAAAATGTGGGTTTCCTTGTCACAATAATTGGATAAATAGGAGTCTTCATTAAAGAATCTGTCATTTTCTATCACCAAAATTAAGCAGAAAGTCATTGTGACTGGATTTAAATATACAGTTTGTCGTGTTAACAGAACAGAGAACCCATTGAACATTTTATTTTAAACAGGTGAAAGTCTGCTTCTCATATTGAAGGTAATTTGGAAAGTTTTGAACTGTTAAAAGGGAAACCGAAAATGAGATGTTTTTATGAACATCTGCAATTCTCTTAAGTAAAATCAAGACCATTGTATGGTTGACTTAAGCTTATCGGCTAACTTCGCATCTTGTATCTACGGATTACGACTCATGCCCGAGACTGCACGAGCTGTAATTGCTGCAATAGAGTTCCCAAAGGGAGGACTGTGGTGAAGGAACGGTTAATGTAAGTTCAAAATTTGTAACAGTATCATTAAATATGCAGTGTATTTATCGAGTGTTTGTTCATGGACGGTCGTCGAAATACTAAAACCATTAGTAAAGACACCGAAAGATGACCACAGGACGACAAGTGGGAGACACGCCCTGTCCTTTAACAGTTATGACAGGAGATCAACCATCTATTCTATTTTTAGTTATTTCCGGTTTGAGGTGTTTAATTACAAGGAGATGGTCTTTTAAAGATGGATAATAAGCCAACTTAAGGGCATTCAATTGTTTTTCTTATAACCACAACTCGTACTTCTTATCGTAGGCAACATTTGTCAAAGATTACTAACACTGGCAATAAAATAATTGCCTGTGCCATTTGCAGGCAGCAGAAATAGAATCTATGCTACATTTTGGTGTTAATTCTGTATCATTTTGGACATTTTTTCGCAACTTGAGGGCATCGTAAAGGGTAAAGGGTCGATCACATAACAAGTATTTCCAATCTGCGACTTGGACTTTTCTAAATAGGATCTACATTGTTTGAAGGTTGGCCACGATAACACGAGAGATGAACTCTTTTGCTATCATTATCTATTTTACATCACCCAACAAAACAATAAATACTCCAAATACTTATCCGATTTTTGTGTGCTTGTCTGATAAACGCTGCGTGTCTGTCGTTGTGAACATGAACGAAATTATCAATTTGCATTCCGTTTTTGAGGTCTTCTGATGCAAATCAAATAGTTACAAAGGGTGGCGATTCTTCGTTTTGGTTTTTTCCAACTAGAGATAGAAAAGTGTTTAAGAGGCAAATATCGCAATTCAATTTGATCTGACATCGCTGTAGTGTGACCTAGCTACGCTTAAGTTGGTGTTCAACCAGAACACACTGTAAAAATTCAGGTAGATTTACAGAACAACAACATGAAGACAAAAATAAGGATTAAAGAACTTTTCTGGACCTAAGTGTTTCTTTTAATTTTGTTCTGTGAATTTACAGCGATTAATTAGGAGCCATTATTACAGTCACTGTGTATCATGGGATAACAACTTCTCCACAAGAGCCACGAAGCGCGGAAGAGCAGTCCTTTTTCCCTGTTTAACTTTTCAAGATTAAGTAGAGCTTAGTATAGAGCTCTGTGTTTTCTTAATATAATTTACGCCTTTTGAACATTACCCCATGATTACCCCCAATACCCCGGCCATGGCCATTTTGGCCACATATTGCCATGGGGTATTTTTATCGGCAGCCACATAACTTACAAATGTTAACTGATGTATCTCCAACAAGGTGAGACCTCCCTTGTAGCGTACGGTACGTACTTCTGAAAAAGAAGAGAGTTAAGCTGCAGCATCAATTTTTCAAAACCTTCTGAGTTGGTTTCAAAATCATACGTTGGGTAAGAAATGTGATTAGGAATACATAAATTTGGAATATTTGACTATCTCATGAATTTTTTCAGTTGGTTCTATTAAGAAAATATGAGCCAGAAAGCTATTATGGAATTAGGGATGTTGCAAAAAGCTGATTCGTCTATTTGTATGAATTCTTCTTCGCTCCTACCATTTAAATCCAAACTCGCTTTTCGGGATACTGAGGTGATGACGCCCATCACAATTTCCCACCAGAAAGTGTTCATATTTTAGAGTGACTCGGTAATTTAGTTGATACCTAGTTTCGACACCACACCTACTTTCCAGCCTGATAATGGCTGGCTCTGTTATATTCGTCTGACAAAGGAAATAAAAGCAAGAATACTAAAACTGAAACCTCAATATATCTTCAGGCAACATCAATAAAGACTGAGAAAAACCTTTTGAGTTCAAAATGAGTACAAATGAAGACAAGAGGATGATGATGTAAACACGTTTCATGCATATGTATGTATATTTAATATTTATAGAACGTGTTTTGTACTTAATATTCATGTTGTTAATATTTTGTGAACTACTTACATACTAGATGTTAAAGTTTTCGCGAAAAAACAGTTTCAATAAATGCAAAACCATGGAGAATATTCCTTTCGCCTTTTTATTTGTATTATTATGAACTCCAAAGACAAATGAAGCTATCGCTCACCAATTATTTCAAGGAGTTTTGTAATTCTTTGCCAAAGGCAGACAATAAATCTATGTGATGGTGATGTACTTTGTGTGTATATGTGAGCCCAAGAATTTGTGGCACTTGTTGTAAAGATGATGTCCTAAAGTGTACCTCAAGTCAAAAAATTAAAAAGTTAATATTAAAGACCATGAAAAATAAATTCTAGCAGTTCAACTCCCATCTTTAAAGGACATTCCTGAGCTGAAATATCAAATGTATAACTTTGTGTACTCAAATTAAAATGGTACATTGCACAATATTTTGTGACGTCATTCTTGTGCTACTCAAATTATAATCTTTGTATTTCTTTGTCTTTCGTAACGTTACTGCACCTTGTACCAAGGTGTAATAGCACCCTTACTCTTATGAGGTGATGTAATTAATTAAACCCTCCTTGTGCACCATGCTATACAAGCAAACAGAAAGTGTTCAAGGTCATATTTTTTTTTTTAATTTTTAAGGGAAGTGAAGCATGTTATGTGAGTTGCAAAACAAGAAAGTCACAAATTATTGGACAATCGACCAATTTGTTTTAAGTGAATAAACTTCAACATTTTATATCTCAACTCGTGAATGTCCATGAAAATGGGAGTTGGACTGTTAGAACTCATTTTCATGCTCTTTACTATATATTTTTAAATTTTTTGACTTTAAGGTACACTTTAAGGTAGGAAGGTTCCACAATTTTCTTTGTTATTATATAGATTATTCATGTATAGAGAAAGAACCATATTGCTTTCGGTGTACGAGTGAAAAGATTGTGAGGTCATCAGATGTAAAACACCGAAGAAGTGACAAACAGAATATCTCAAAACACCAATGGCCAACACTTTTCGTATTTGGAACATAGATTTGTCATGCTCAGTAAAATAATCCTTTTGCGTTTGGTGAAAGGTAAAGGTCACTCGAGGCTACCGTGGATATTAAAGCTCAAGACAATATTAACCGACAATTTCCGGGTTTATGAATATTTGATTTGGATAGGAAGACATACACACACTTTTTGGTAAAGGTCATATGAGGTCACCCTAGGGAAACTGCAAAAATTCCGAAAATATATTGTAAAGACGAGTTTTGAAGCTAGCCATGACTGATAATTTTTAAATTTGGCATCTATATTTGTCATGTTGAGAGGTAAAAGGTTTTTCGTGGTCACCGGAGATAAGACTGCAAAGACTTCGTCAATGGTTTATAAATATCTAAACGTAGCTATTACGAAAAATTTTTATATGGTATCTACTAGATTTATCGCGCTGAAACCAAGAACCATATTGTGGTTTTGTGAAGGACATAGGTCATTTGCGGTGACTGAAACTTACCTGCAAAACTTCGTGTGTGACAAAAAAAAAAAAAACAAAAAAAAAAAAAAACGATATCTCAATGTAGCCATGACTGATACTTTTGAAAATTAAAAGTATGAGGAAATCTTTAAGCAGGAACAATGAAATTTTTATTTGGTTTTTGGATGCAGTATGGTAAAGGAGAAAACCCATTTTGTTTGGGTATATGTCAAATGTCATGTAGTGTCACCAGCTCTTAGAAACTTAAGTTAAATTCCCAGAATTTCCAAAATCATTATTGAAGGGCCCACTAGAGGTCAAAAAGCACAATTTCCTCAAATTTCTTATTAGCAAGAAATCACTGAGCCCTATCAGTAAAGCATCCTGACTTATAATAACAAAGATGCAAACGTGTAAGAAGTATTGCAGTAGAATTAAAAGAAAGTGCAAGATTTGGAGTGAAAGCATATATTAACCCGGTATCGGGGCTAGTCGGCAAAACACACAGAGATTTTATGCCTTTTCAATTGAGTAGGGCTATCCCACAGTCATACCAAGGTGTGTTAATGAATCATTTATTGCTATCAAAGACTTATCAAACAATACAAAATTCTGTATGATTTCGTCAAATTTGTCCAGTTGTTGTCATTTAATTCTTACGTCTGGTGTTTGGTATCTGTGGTTACACCTAGCCGATGGTGAGTATTCTTCGCAGGGTCTGGAAAAGTTCCAAAATGACAGCTTTCCGACCCCTTGGTTGTATTTCTGACAACGTATTATGAGAGGTAAGACCCAATATAAAATATCTTATCCATGATTTTTCATACAACTTAAACATTTTTGCAAAAGGCAATTTTCCCCTCACCGCCCTACGAAAGAAAAGTAAGCTGAAAGTTGATCATGCAGCATCCTTCGTTTGGGAATATATATCCCTATAAAGATGCTAGCATCGCCACTACATTTTAAGAAGTGCATTTTACTTTACTCAGAATGTTGCCATTTATCTTCTCGTCTTATGACCTGTAGTAGTGTACACCTTCAATGCGATTTTCGGTACTTGGCTTCCGATTTCCACAAGGAACAAATGAAAAACCAATACAAAGAAAAGAAGTGAAATTGTAAAAGTTTAGCTCTTTATTTGGCCTGCACATACCTTTATTCAAACTACCCTCACATCTCTTTCAGATCAATAATAATTTTAACCCGTGCAATATGAGGATAAATTGACATTTAACTTGTGCAAAATAAGGATTGACGGTATTTCTTAACTTTTAATTCTTAGATTTTATTTGACGATGCTGTAAAAAATCGCATTTAGACAAAAGTTACATGAAACATAAATAATTCTATTCATGCAGGGGCGTAGCCAGGATTTTCCTGGGGGGGGGGGCAAAGTCGACTCATCGTCCCCAATCTTGTCCGACAGGACTATCTAAGCAGAGCGCCACCATCAGTTGGCGCGGAGCGTACATGAAAATTTTTGGTTTTAGAAACCCCCCAGATGGCAGTGAACGGCACTTCCCGAATGTTTTATGCTGCATGTTCCCAGCCTGGAAATATGGATCTCATTCCTCAAATTTCTCAATTAATGCTTAAAAAAATCAGTCTATGAAGAATGTTAATACATGTTTCTAAGCGGAGCTCTACCATCGATTGGCGCGGAGCGTACCAGGAAATGTTTGACTTTACAAACCCCTCAGATGACCGGAAACGGCACTTCCCTAGTGTTCTAAGCAAGAATATGTTCAGCCCGACTTCGAATTTTTCTCCGCTTCGTAATTGGAGCACTTGTCAAATATTGAGGGGCTGAACATATCTTTAGCCCCCACTTTTCCATTTTTCATCGCCGCCCCTGGGGTGCGGCATTTTCTTGAGGGAGCGAAGCGCCCAAGTGAGGAGCCGAGCGACCGAACGGAGAGATGGCGTGGTTCTCCCCTCCTACCCCAAGGCGATTTTGCAATTTAAAATCAAAATTGATCGATCTGGTGAACACCTAAGCTGGAATTTGTGGACATTTTCAATCTTCTATCAATGTTTTCCTTATTCCCTCGAAAGTTAGTATGTGGCTGTAAGAGGGTTACTGTACGAGTCAATGGGGCCCTAGGGAATTGTGTTGCACTGAAACTAAACAGCTACTCATAAGGCTTACATTGGCTAAACCGGTGGAATTGACATTTTGCCCTGAAAAACGCCAAAACTCCATTAAAAAAAAAAAAAAAATAGGTCTGGGCGGGAGTAAGTGCGAACTCCCTGTCTACGGGCCTGTCTCCCTGGGTGTCCCCCTCCCGTTTTGGAATTTTTTGCTGTCTCGAAGGGCTTAGTTGCAGTATGGTGCATTATTCTGTTTTTTTTATACTAGATTCCAGTGTTCTCCACAGGGTTTTAGAGGGGCGACACGCCCTCCTAGGTAAATAGGTCGCCCCTCCAAAATAGTTGCCGCTCTCCAAAAGATGCAGCTTCCATTTTTAGTTCATTGCTTAATTACACATATACAAATCATTACTGGAAAAATGTGTCTTCCCTCCAGGCTTGGCTCCAGGATTTGCCCGACGAAGGGCCACTCTCCGAAAGGGGGAGGGGTAGGGTGGGTAGCGACCCCAAGCCCCGACAGCCAGGATACCATCGATGTGTTGGTGAGGGGGATTTGAAGAAAACCTGTGCACTATACCTGCCATACCGAGTCATACGACATAAAAATTTGTTCATGCTGGAGGAAGGTATTTCCGCACTGACTTAACCGTGGAAAAGCGGGCGAAAATTTTTGGGGTTAGCCTACACTAAAAAGAATCTGTTTTTATTTAAACTTTATATAGGTCAATTGTCCCGGCATTTGGGCCCTATCGGGCACAACTTATATTGTACTTCCTTCTTCGAGTCCGTACCGCACGACTGACGCAAGAGATTATTGACTAAGTTTAGCGAAATGAGTTGAAATTCCGGACATGTACATTAATCCATTTATTCTACTTATTAATTAACTTGAAAAGATGGGAAGGGTTTGTACTTTATTAGCTCTAGGTAACGGAACCGAGGAGGAGTGTACAAAGCGTACCGAACATTTGGGTTTTATCGCAGAAATGATTCTTTTGAAAGCCAAAATAACTAAACCGACCATGGGAAGGCGACAGATTATTCCCGTCAGGGAGCTGGCCATGCCAGCGACCACAAGTTCCGACAGACACTTTGTCGAGGGGGTGGTGAGAAGGAAATATGAAGGAGCCTAACTATCCCATGTCATTGCAGCCTGGGGCACATTTTGCACAATATCACTCAATATTTTTAAAGCCGAGTTGCACACTGATAGTGTTCTTTTGAGTCTGAATCGTGAAATTGCAAAGCGCGAAAATTGTTGGTAGGCTTACAAAAATAACATAGCCTTTGTAATCATTAAGAACAAAAAGAAAAAAAAATAGAAACCATAGGGGTTGTAGACCGTATTGGGGATAACATACATTGTGTCGCAACCACCTGGAATACCCGATAAAATAACCAATCTATGCTCCGTGAGTCGCTCACCAAATGACCTATCGCATGACGCACAAGAGAACAGCAACTAGGCTTTGTGATATGGGATGAAATTTACGACCTCTGCATAAACAGGTAAACCATCGGGGAGACTAGTAGTCGTCGGGGACTGCATACTCTATCGTAACGACTAAGAGCCCCCCCCCCCCCCCGAAAAACTGTAAAAAGCACCCCCAATTCTCTCCCTCCTCTTGCCGTTTATCTTTTTTTTATGTTTTATTTTCTTTTTGCTCTCCTTCATTTTTCAACATCGCCCATAGCGTCCCCCAAATTTCTGGGGGGGGGGGGGCACTCCGCCCCCTTGCCCCCCCCCCCCCGCTGGCTACACTAGTGTATTTATGTCTCTGAAACATTTTAAACCGTCTTTATGACTTGTGAAATTAATTCTATCTCAATGAGAAATCCATCCAAAAGGAAGAAGTGAGTGAGTATTGAAAACAAATACACCAAGTCATTGACAAACTTGCTACTTCATTGCCGAGTGTGACGACCGTCAGTTGTGTGGTACCATATAGATACCACACAGAAGCAAGAAGTTGTCCAACCATTTTACAGCTCACAGGTTCATACCTATATACAATTAAATAAAGTAACAAACCCATATCCTACATTTGTTGGAGGGAGCACGATAGGTTGCAATAATATTACTGTACTTTGTACAAATATTATTTCTTCACGCACTTTCATTTTCCCGCTCACAAATAAAGTTCAAAGGTGTGTTACAAAAATAATCGTTCCAATAAACATTGTCCGTCGTCTTCTTATGTATCTCCGCACAGTGTTCTCCTTTGTGTGCGTTATTCGGTTGACCTGCTTTCCACCTAGTATAGTTTGCCGACACATTGTACCACTTCCAGACGCCTACAATGTGAAATTCAATATTGACAAAATTAAGGTTTTTAAGTATGAACATGAAAATGTTTCAAAAGCGTCAGATATTTTATGACTCAGAGTTAGTGATCGGAACAGTGTATTTTGTGTAATGAAATTAAGGTAGCCTTTGAAATTTTAAAGAAAACGTTGAAAGAGTGTTATATACCTGGAACTTGCATCACAGCATTTAAGTACGTGGAATATTCTTAAAAAATAATAACAAGTCGACACTTGACGAGGGAATAGTAACGAAAGAACTCTTATTTAGCAACCCTCTAACTTGAGAAAGGCAGTAGACAGTAGAGTGATAGTAGAGTGCTTAGAACATGTAATTGTTGAAACTTTTATTAAACTATTAAGTTATAAATTCAGTCCCCATTTGAACAGTGGTTCGAAATTTATACAAATGAGTTAAGAAACCTACTGTCATTTAATTTTAAGAGCAAGTCAGGAAATAGGATGGTCTCTACAATGATCTAAATTTGGATGACTGCATTTGTCCTATAACTTACACATGGCTATGTTACCTTCACTTTCCTTATCGGTCAACCCTATCCACCACTTGATGCCAAAGTCACTTAAATCATTTACAACTCGAGACAATTCCTCATCTTCTTGCTTGTTGTTGATGAAAGCGAGATGAGCGTCTTCATCCATCATCACTGAGAGACAGGCATTTGCAGCTCTCTCCCAATTCATCTTTGGTTTGAAAACAAACTTATACGAGCTACCGTTCCATTCATGTTCCTGCAGGACGTATTCTCCTGGGAAAGGTCGAATACTGCGTAGCACTGGTAAAGTATGAAGGTAAATAGATTGGAATGATAAAAAGTGCTAAAATTCGGAAGAAAGCTCCGCAACGTTTCGGGTAAGTACCCTTCATCAGGCGGCAAAATAATAACTGATCATATCTTTTTAGATATGGAGCTATCTATTAGTGACAGAAAACTTAAAACTAATATCCATTTTAAGCCCACAGACTCCCACAGCTACTTGTTTTATCTATCCAACCACCCTAGGTCATGTACCAACTCTATCCCGTACTCGCAACTCTTGAGAGCTAGACGCATTTGTTCCGATAATAGGGATTTTAAACAGGTCTCTCAAGATATGATCTCCTTTTTCGAGAAACGTCAGTACCCACGTAAGGTACTCATGAAGGCACTAGGGAGGGTTCAAGGGATGGACAGAGCTACTATCATGGCCCCCAAGACTAATATCGTCAAATCCACTTCCAGAATACCCTTCGTGGTGTCTTATCATCCTTCAGTTCGCCCCATTGTTGAGTCAATTCACAAAAACGCTAAACTTCTAGGAAGAGATCCCCCTACCCGTGAGTATTTTCCTGAATCGCCTACTACGGCCTTTAGAAGTGAGAAAAACATCTCAAATCACTTGTTTCGGGCCTCACATCCCCAACCCTTTATGATACATCCGGCAGGGACGTTTCCTTGTAACCGTAGTAGATGCAATACTTGTAAACTTGTTAGCAAAGACTGGCTTCTGTCTGTTGTAGGTCCCAACAACAATTCCTTCGACGTCAAACATCATTTTACATGTACGTCTACTAATATAGCGTATATCCTAGCTTGTAAGCGCCGTGCCATAATGTATGTGGGTGAAACTAAACGTCGATTGGCTGATCGGGTTACTGAACACTTGAGATCCATTAGGCAAAACCTTCCAGTTTACCCGGTTGCCAACCATTTTAACCCCCCATCGGCCTGTTCTGTGCAGGATCTGATGGTCACGGCGGCCATCTCATGCAGAGGTTCCGACCGTGATCGTCTTACTGCCGAAAATCGACTGATTGTAAGGCTAGGAACTCTAGATCCTAACGGGCTGAACGTCAAACCTGAACTGTTATAGACTGTGTTACTTTTTTTTTTTTTACAACGGACTGTTTGCCGAACTCCAACTTAAATTGATCGTGTTCAATTTTCCTTGCAAAGTCCGTTCATAATGACATCATAATCGCCCAGCGTGTATTTATTATTACTTTTAATTTTTATCGCGCCGTCACTATCAATTTAAGTTGAAGTTCGGCAAACAGTCCGTAAAGGGGGAATTTTTCTTCCTTCTTGAGTGTCTTCACTCCTCCTGGGGTGAACTTCACTATTTTTGGAGTGAATTAACGTTGTGAATTTACACATTTCACTCTATTAGAAAGTGAATAAGTTCACTGCTTTGTTTTTAAGTGTTAAATGGGACACATTTATGAGACACGAGGGAAACATTTGTGTGATTTTGGACTGCTTTCACAAGTTGCAAGGCATCATCTGATAAACTGAGCTCCCTGATTATGAGTGGTACATTCATTCATCCATCCCTCTATGGTGTGTTTGCTACTGCGAACAATGGAACACTGACGGAGGGTGCATCTGTTTTACTTAAGCCCCTTTTTCATAACGATCTTAAGTTTAATTTCAATAGCGTACTATCTTCACTGCGCCACACCACTCTGTTATGTTGTTCATGATCCTATAGTCACCGTGATTAAAGTTTGCTAAAGAAGAAACTGCTTTGTTTACCTTGCACATGCATTATTGAAGTCATAAAATGTTATCAAAGATCCTTTCAAGAGAAATAAGATGATTATTGTTATATTTAACTGTTGCCTTAAAATAAGTTTTGGGGGACTGCTCTTGACATTTAATGCATGAACTCTATGGTTGTAAGATATCCACATATTCAAATTAACGGACAAAAATATTGATTGTTCCTAACTTGATATACCGTGTTGGCAACTTTACACGGTAATACAGTCAAGCCTATATATTCACATAAAACTGCAAGCCTAACATATTTACCTTTCTTTGAACTAACGCAATAGAATGAAAATGACCACTGTATACAATGGATAAACTGCACTCCAGGTTTTGGTTTTTCAATAGATATGCAACAGTGTATTTTAAATCAAAGACGCAGCACAATAGCAGCTGAAAGATAGTTCGCTGCCTGATGAAAAAAAAAAAAAAAAAAACTGGTTCTGTCTCTATTGGACAAAAGTCTTCATTAATATGTGTAAGTCTACAAGTTGAATAAAAGGTTTGAAGAGAAAAGTTCAGTTAGCGATCGACGGACCAAGATAATTTCCGACAACATTGTCTATTGGAATTGCTTTAGAGTTAAATATTCAGAGCTTTTACTTACCAAATACAGCATTGTTGGAAATAAATGTTTGTAATTGGTCAGCATTCGAGGTAAAGAAAGCTTTCGGGAAAATAATGTAATCGTCTTCTTCTATTGTTCCGTCACATTGACCTTTAGTTGGATCGAATGTATGACAAAAAAGTTAAGAAAATTCTGGGAGTGATTACAAGGTCGCAAGTCATTTACTTGTATGACTTAGTTTGGTTTGTTGAAGTTCCCAACTCTCAGATTTGAAAGTTCCGTTTAAACCCAGTGACGTCCACTCCGGTTTAACACTCTCTTAAATCGTAAGATTTAAAATATTGCAGGTTAAATCTTAAATAGTGTTTAAATAGTGAATTAGTTACCAATTGGACGTTCGAGTGGTTACTTATTCCATTCGTTGAGATTTCTTTTAACTCTATTAGACTAATTTCAAATCTATTGATTTAAGGGGGCAGTTCTATTGAGGTACCTGGATTGTATTAGTACTCCATTGCTCATGCGGAGTATTACGCAAAACTGTAGGTCCCATACAAACGATGACGGTCTATCATTAAATGAGGGCCAATTTATATGAAGATGAATAAAATTATCACTTAACATCTCTCATTTAGGGATCTTGAGAAAGAACTCTGTACAGATGAACGTTAGATTAACGTTTTTTTTATTTTTTGAATGAATACGTTAATGCATGAACACGGGGCTGCATATATGTTTTAATTGTAAAACTTTGAACATGTTAAGAATAAATTCTATAGCTGGAAAATAGACAACTCAATCTGAAGTTACAACCGCCCACTTTATGAATGTGGAACAATACTCTAATTATATCTGCTGAATGTTGTAAAATTACGCCGTGAAAATGTGTTAAGGAATTAAACGCTTTGAAAGCTCTTTTTGCCCCCACAAGGTAAACATGTTTAGATGCTAAACACGCGTGTCTTATTCCTAGTATTTAATCACTTAACACGTTTAAAATTTTAATTTGTTTACAAAATGACAGCAAAGTAAGTGTTTCGTTGCTACAAATTGCAACGATTGCTTACCTCACTGCAATACGAAATGCAAATAGACTCCATTCAGTGCGTTCACTTAATCGTAATTTCAAACGGTAAGAATAGTTAACTAAATAGCCATATTTTCGTGCAGTAAATATGATTGTCCAATGCGTAGGTTACCTATGAATCGTTACGCTTACATCTATTCGAGGCGAGTCTAAGTGCATTTAATGGGTATCCATCCTACTTACCCTTAAAAGCAGCAAACGGGGAGAGAAGCAGACCCACTACAAGGAATACGGTTTTCAGCCTAATCCTTGCCATACCTTACTGATGAATGTTCGATCCTGCCATTAATGTCAAAACGTAATAGACTTAGAAGCGACTCTTCCTTAAATAACGTCGCCAATAAAATGATTCATCTGATTCCGAGTTTGTTTTTCTGCCTATTTTATGGCTACGTGCTTTCTTACATTTCCTATCTAAACAATAGAAAATATTAACAAATAATCTTTGGCAGGAAAGTTTGAAAACTATGGAGATTTTGAGGTGTCCCGAGATGTAAGTGTCTTGGTTTCTTCTCGATTAGATATTGACGGTAAAAATGTGTTTTTTTTTTAAATTTTCGTAGATGATAATAATCAAATATTGATTAACAAGAATTTTATACCTTAGTCCATTCACTGAAAGATGTTGAGATAAAGATGAGATCGTCGTATCACAGCATTTTAAAGAAAACTTTTTAAACGTTATTTGAAAGGATTTTTTTACAATCTTTACATCTTAAGCGATACTAAGATACTACCACCCGAGGTTTCGTTATCTTAAGTTAACGATTTAGGGTGGGATATTGACATGTGTGAAATGTCATGACCTCTTTTCTCGATATCTTCAGTGGACGATATATTTAAGACATTGACATCCGAGATTTTGATAAGAAAATATCTTTGAAAATTTGAAAATGCAAAGTGACAGCTTTTCGGTGTATTGATATCTTATTAATACGATATTACAATAATAGATTTGAATACCCTTATAGGTAATGCCTCACACTGTTCTACCGAGCTAAATAAAATTGCTATGATAATAAAGAACAAACTACTAATATACTGTGGTAATTAAATTTAAATTTGAATATTTTCACTTTCCAATTAAGGATGTGTAATAATATTACTACTGAACAATTGAAAAATTGGCAACAAAATAGTGAGACCAACATATTAAAATTAAAAATCTTAACATTATATGAAGAAAGTATTTAATAAGTTGACATTATGTCATTCAATGTCTAAACATTTAGCTATCATAACCAAATTATTAAGGAGAGCCTTGAATTTAATACACGTAATTGACTCGACATAATCACATAATACCTGAACATCGAAATGGCACATGAAAAGCTCCGTAAAATGGTCACATCTTTTTCAATATGTTTGTTTGAGGGCTGAAAACATTAACATTTGTCAATCTGCGTTCAACGCAATCGAAGATTGACAAGTTATTGAGACATAAACCCAGGCAGCGAACAGTTCTATTGGTTGCACGTAAGTAGAATGAAACAGTTCCATTTGTCACCCTGACGCTTGTATCTATCTATTTACAGCTGATAAGAATCGATGGTTTAATGCTTCATAGCAACTTTTATTCTAGATATCAGTTCTCGGAACAAATCGTGAAGTTAAGTACGTGTGTTAATATTAATGGAGTGCTAAGAACGCAGCTATTGGACAATTACGAGAGCAATCGTTTCTTCTTTCTTGTTAAATACTGAGGGCAATGGACGTTTCAGTTGATATATTTTACGCAATCTATTTGTTTTGTTATATAAATCAACAAGCAAAGGGATCGTTATCTTGCTTTTCAACATTTCTTGGTAAATATGAACAACATTATATACTACTTTATCGAGACAAGTTTATAAATCATTGTCAAATTTATATCTCCAACACAGGGGTGACGCCAGAATTTGCCCGACAGGGGGGCCAGCATTTCGAGTCCCCGACAAAGGCAATGAGTTAGTTTCAGTGAATTGGCAGAATCTGAGGCGCGCGCAGCGGGGCCGAAAGTTTTGGCTTTTTTCAACAAATATTTAAAAATCTGGAGTTTGTTCAGAGGAAAAAGTTTTTAAACAAAATTTGGCTTTTATAAGGACCATTAAAAAGTTGGGGTGTCTATTAAAGAATCTGTCCTTCATATGGGCAAATTTAAAAAAGTAAATAGGCTACAGCTTGAATTCTTTTGGGGTTACGCATTTCATCGTACTAGGCCTAGGTACTAAGGCTTTCAGACGAAAGTGGAAACTTTCCCGAAAAATTTTCCCTTTTTTGAACGAAGATTTGAAAATTAACAGCTTATCATAATGGAGAAGTTTTAGAATTTTATGAAAAAAATTGTTTTGGGGGTAAGGTGAAAATGAAAAATTTGGGCTTTCTATTCATTGATATGCGTGACAACAGCGGAGTGATTAAGAGCGTTCGCTTGGGTGTTTTATTGTACGGATTTTTCATCGAAAATGAAAAAGTTTGCCATTTTTAACAAATATTAGACAATCTGAAGGTTATGTTGATAGAACTGTAATTTTATGAGATATTTTGAGGGTTTATGGAAAAATCTGACCCTCTTATGAGCAAAATCAAGTTGGAGGTGATTTGTAGTTTTGTTGGATTTTCTGAATAACATCATGGAGACTAAGGCCTCGGAATTTTCCTTGCGGAAAAAGTTTGGCTTCCCCCAAAATTTTATATTTTGTATATTGACACATGCGTACGGGAGTGTTTCAATTTTGTAGGGGACCGAATAGTCTATTTTGTCTGAAATATGTAATCCTGCCCGAGAATTAACTAGATATGCACAGAAATTTTTGAAAATTGAAAACCCCAGACAGCCGGAAATGGCATTTCCCAGACTTGTAACTAGAAATGAAGATGTCGTTATTTATGAAAGTTTCACTTGCTGTGTGATCAGAAAATAACCAGATAAAAGGTAACGCTATATGGTCTTGTCTTTTTCTCGGGGAAAAACTGTGCAACCGAATTGAAAACATATCAAATTTTACTCTATTGAGACTCCTCGCTGTATTCAATTGCGAGAAACACTAAATTTATCAAATTTTCTATGTGACTATCCGAACTCCGGCAATAAATGATTTTACTTCCGACGTCTTTGAAAAGATTTCATGTTACAACAAAGTGGCTTCAAATGAGTTTTCAGTCAGACTTATCAGGACACATTCCCAAACTTCTGTTAATTATTATGTATAACTGAAAACTCCCTGACCGATTGTCATTACTATTTTTCGAATTCGGCTGTTGGGCATGAAAGAACCACTGCATGCCCCTGAACAACTTTTCGTCCGCTTGTAAGGAAAACCAGTAAAGCAAAATCAAGAAAACCGTCGGGGGACTAACGTTAATCGACCTTACATCTTTTATCGTGGGCCTATATATAGATGAAGGCTCCGGAGTGGGCCTATAAATAGATGAAGGCTCCCCGACGAAACTGGATCTTCTCAACGACAAGGGAAGGGCAGCCTTCCTCGACGGGAGTATGGCCCCTGGTTCCCCGCTGGTGCCACCCTTGGTTACATCTTCACATCAAAATTTCCAGCTCCCTAGTCTGCAACACAAGTCTTGGTTATGGGTGACCTTGCGCGCACGGATTTAAGATGGGACAAGGTACATGAAATGCATTTTAACAAAGCTTTGAACTATGAGCTGAGAAGTAATTGAAAAGCGATTCCGATAGGTATTAAAATAGTGTTATAAAAGAAAAAATGATGTTCAAGATCACCCATCCAATAAATTCAGTCAGTGCGTGTTTTTTTATTTTTATTTTATTTTTCAGGCTTTCCCAACGAAACCGACGACCTTCCCCGACGGATGGGGGGGGGGGGGGCAGTGTTCTCCGACGGGGGGCCACGCCCCCCCCCCCCCCCGCTGGCGCCACCCCTGCTACAACGTTCTTGCATGTGGCTTTACATAACGGGAGAAAGTTCATAGCACCAAATTGGAGCTGGTGGTTGATTTTCATATCTCTAAAATTAAACCAAAGGACAACTTTCAACAAGTTTAACACGAAATAGAATATCCAAACAAAGACAACATTGCTGTGAAGACATATATAATGTGGATCGTCCAAGTAGTAAGACCTCGCCAACAGTAGCGATGTCGCAGTGTTAACAGAATACATACCGTAATGATAATGGATAAAAAAAAAAACGAGCAAGAAGGGGTAATGATCATGAAGGTCAAACCCTTTGACTTCAGACAGTTCCAATTCTCCTAACCTACTAACTTTACCGGTTTCCACAATTGTTTATATGAAACTCATTGTTATCCAGACACAATTTCATGTTATTGGTTCAGGAAGTACCCAGATTGCAACATGTAATGGGCCGTGGACAACGTCGATTTTTCTGCACCTTCGTGCAACAGAATCCGGCACAACACAATTCGCACACAGTTGGGTGCTAAAATATTTATAGATCCATGATTCATTGATCCACACGTGCGAAACTGGTATTTTGGTGAGAAAAGAGCGAAAATACATTTTAACACAAATTTTTACCAAATTCAACCAATCAGTGATGAGATTAGTAAGAGGAAAATGAGAATTGACGACTTTCAGCCTATCAGATTGCTCGTTACATCAGGTACGTACCGCGACCGTCACACTAGACTAGACTGAGTTCATATTTGGCACTAGCACTCTGGCGACTTACATGACTACGGGATATCACAAAGGGTGCTTCAAGAGGTTCTGTGATTCCCCAAAAGTAACAAGGAAGGAAAATGCCCCTGCAAGATCTTTTGCGAATCAGGGTGAGTCACCAACAACAAATTACGATAATATATAGAGGGCCTTGCAGTGATCGACTCATGATTATCCCAGTAACGTTACCTGGTTACTGCCTAGCCTATACTGCTTGTAACCTAATCATTGACGGACCTAGCCTAGCTATCCAAACTTAGTCCTAACGTTAGAAGTGTAACGTACTCAGTTACTCCTACATGCATAGTAACGTTGGCAGGGTATCCATATCTAGCCTTGAAGTTGAACTTGAGTGAATCGCTGCATCCAGTCTTGGGACATGATGTTATTAGGATACTTCTACCTAACATTAGGCCTAGAGACCTATTAAGGTAACTTCAACAATCACTTTTTAAACAGATGTATGCCTAATCACAGTATTATTATGAGCGAATTGCCTATACTGCATCCAAATGTTGAATCTAAGTTATTGCATCTTATTATTCCTATATCTGTGTGTATGTAGGCACTGTCAAAATTTCATTACTTTGAAAATTAAAAGGAGTCACCCCAACGTGAACTTGAAGCAGTGTAGTAGACTACCAGTTTCATGATTGGCTGTTGAGGGACATGTGACAACATTTTGACTCCTCAAATGTGAAATTTACTGGAAGTTACTGCTTGGTTTACCTTTCATATGAAAGATTTTTTGAACATGAAATGAACCTGGACAAAAATTGTGATATTTAGCTGTTGCTTAAAAACAAGTTTGGGGGGACTGCTCTTGACCTTTCAGGCTGAAAATAACTTTTCAGATACATCCATCATTGTGGTGATGGATAGGATCCTATATAACTGTGTAAAACCTGCCATAGGCCTAAAGATTAAAGTTAGTTATTCCACAATTATAGCCATAGACTAGTACTTTAGTAGCTACCTGCTAGGCCTAGGCCTATATCAGAATTTAGCATGGAAAGCTAAATTACAATTAAGCTGCCTGCTGCATAGTTTGAAAACTCCTTGAAAAGGAACTGAAATAACAGTTGTATTTATTTATTGTAGCTATTATTCTTTCAGGTGCCTTTATTGCACTGATGAGAGTTCAGAAAAATCATTTCTTGCTGCATTTTGTGAGTTGACAGAGGTGGAACAGACTGCACCATATATTACGAAGAAAGTACCTTGATCTATAGTGAAGTCTGTGGATAGTGCACATGTTGACAAGGACTAAAGCATCCAGTCTTGGAATATAATGGCGTTGGGATGCCTGCCTTTGTTGGTTTATATTTTATCTGAAACTGTAATCCCAGTATTGTTTTTGGATGATATATGTTGCACCAACATGTTGAATTGTGCTCTTTAGATGGCCCATCAACTTCTATGGGGGATGCTTCGAATTGATGAATTTTATATTTATTTGCCGGAATTCATGGATTTTACTGCAGTAAGGAAAATGAGTTCTCTATAGTAGCTAATCTATGGTGATACATATTATATGGTGATATTTCATGTAGTGCGAGAGAAAGAGGATGAAGGAGGGAGAAATCGGTTTGTATTAGTGAAGAATTTGTGGCCGATTTTACATTTAAGGTTTAAAAAAAAGTTGTTTCTGTCGCAAATTTCAGACTGATGAAATTGTTATAGATATTTTAGGATGAATTGGTCAGGGTAAAAATATACACTTGATTTCCTTCCTTTCTAAATTACACAATTTGATGATTGGCAGGTTGTGTAATACCCCTATGCACAGAAATTTAACCCAGGCCAAGAAACCCTAGCCACAGCATGCAGAGTATGTAGAGGGGGTTTCAATTACAATCCTGTCCAAAGTTTTAAAAACTTGGTAAAGTGATAACAATAGACCTTCAACAGTGGGTTTTGAAACTTGATATTTACCTCACTTGAACAATAGAAAAGTGAGGTTAGAAAATCAACTTTTTTACCATGATCAAAACTGCATGGCTCATTGTGGTGAGGGATAGACTGCTAGCACTGCTCAATAAATAACAAATGAAGTTTAACACTCCATAAAAAGAATCTATCAGTTGAATTTTTTCATTATAACAATTGTTTTTTTCAGTTGCTTTCATTCCACTGAGCACTTAGAGGTCAGAGAATACTGATGCTGCATTTTGTGATCTTGCTGAAAGGTGGCATTATCTCGACTGCCTCCATTCCATCTAACAAGGTCACTGTTGTAATGATACCAGTTTTGAGGGACTGCTCATGTTTGCTGACCTCTATTTGTTAACTTAAAGTTGGATCTTGAGAGAAGTTCTTTACCATCTCGAGGAGTGAGATTAATTCTTCCAGTCAGAGTGACACCCAATCCTACTTGTCCTACTTCCAGTTCTTTCTCTCAAAATACTGAAATCCCTGATTGACAAACACTGGACCAGTTTGGACACAAGGAATGAGCGGCTTACCATGAAATTACTAATGATTTTAACATTATACCAAGGTAGCACAACCTACATACTGTAAGGGGACAGCATTTGAAAAATTCATTCCACCTACAACAGTTGTCTCATCCGTGCAATTAATTTCATTTCTCTAAATTGCAATGGGAGAAACTAAGTTATTTTTGACCATGGTAAGTCTTATAACTCCAGAAACCACTGTCCAAAGACATATGTACATGCTTACGTTGAAAATATCTGCCAGACATTACACTACATGACCATGAAACATAATTTTAAGAAGAAGGGATTGTTACAGGAGAGATTATTTTTTAAAAGAGGGAGCCTGAGGAGAAAGTATTCTTCAAAAACTTGAAAAGACCGACAGGACCGTGGCAATGAAAATATGTGAATGATTTGCTCTAAGTTTTTGAAACCCATAGTCAATAACTGTCCATCTATCCATTGCAGTTTGCGTATAGTCAAATTGCAGCACCGAAGACGCTTTTTATACAGTCTGGAAAACTTATGCTCTCATCTTGAATGTACAAAATTGGGTTTATCCTCTAGAACTATGTTTTTTGAATTTTCATCTGTTTTTAATACTTTTCATCCCCATAGTTTAACTCGTAATTGTTATTAAAAATGAATGTTTGCCATGATTTTATCTTATGGATTTTTAATTATCTTACTAATAGGTCCCAATATGTTAACATCCGTGCTTCTAGTAATGTATCAGACAGCATTAGTTCAAACACCGGCGCCTTTCAGGGAACATTCTTAGCTCCATTTTTTTTACCTTATGTAAACATCTGATGCAAAGTAAACCAAAAGCAATTGTGCACAGGTTAAACCTGCAGATGACACTGCTCAGCTGGGTTTGATTAAAAACGTTGATGATACCGCTTATTTAGATCAGATTAATCATTTTACTATTGTGAACAAAATTTTTAGAACTTAAAGGGCCAAGCCTCTCACCCCAAACTACACTACTTGTATGGGGTAACAGAAACTCTCATTTGGCTCAGCTCTTTGATTGACTGCTAATTCAATTTAAACGTTCTTAAAGCCTGCCTCTAGGGCCTTTTTGACCCTTTTAACCCTTTATGCGTTTTACCTGTCTCTAACTTTGTAATTTGTTCTTGTGCAATGTTGTCTGTTTTATATGTTTATTCCATTTTTATGTTTTTGGTTTTTATGCGAGCAGTCAGCCCAGTGGGGTTCGATGAAGTTGATCTTGTATTACAGGTATATTATCTAAAGACTGTTTGAAGATAAAACTATAAGAGACTTGGTAAACTTAAGCTAAACCTTTCAGATCCACATAATGTATAAAACAAAAGCATGGCAAATCAATCTAGCTATGAGGTGGACATGTTACCAGTGCACTTGTTAGGCTTTATTAAGGCTTACATTCACACCTGACAGTTGCAGCAGACTGAGAGGGCTATGAATGAATCACCAGGACCGATTTTCAACCTACAAGTGCACGAGGCTCCAACATACATCATTGAACACTGTGTGTTTGTGAGATGAGGTGATTTCGTCATACGAAGAGAATAAAAATTGCTGCCTTCTCTTTTCATAAAAATTCAAATCGTATGAAACTAGCTGTTAGTGCAATACTCTGACCACAGAAAATCTATTTTTTGGAAAAATTTTAAATCTCAGTTGGATGGCCCACTAGGTATGTTGTCATCTTACTGCAGAAGCAGGCCTATACAGATGGCTCTCCGCTACAAAGAAGTATATAATTGAATGTTCAATTGATACACTCAGCCGCGGTGATCCACTTGCCCTACTCACCCCTGAGTCTTATGTTGAAGTGAAATGAAACGTCTGGGGTATCCGCTTCATTCCGGAAGTAGTGTCAAATTAAGTGAACTGGTAGTGTGATCCAGTGCGCACTGTGTAACTTTTAGAGGGCACAGTGGATATCGCTCTAACTACAAAATAAAAGACTACTTTTCATACAAAGAGAAGTTTTGCTAATCTTTGGTACACGTACTGTACACTACATCTATCAAATGTAAAGTAAGGATATTTACATGTCCATTAAAGGGGTATGCTTAATTCGGAAAAATCTGATCAACTGTGCCCCACTCTCTCTTATAAATTATTTCTACTCTTTATATTTTTAGTAAGTGGATTTAAATAAACTGGTGGATGCAAACCATAGAAAATTTTTTCATGTTATTGTTTTGATGTTGATGAGTTGAGTCAGAGATTCCTACCCATACTTCCCACTAAGGGTTTGATGTTCCCAGGGTCTAACTCTAACTCCATAAACTAGCAGAGCTTAAGCCATACATCAAACCCTGGAAATATTGAAGCTTGGACACATCTATAGACATTTCTGGGAACCAGAAGTACAGCCAAGGGGCTGGTAGAAGTTCTGGGAGTTGAACCTCCTATGATCCACGCTTGAAAAGCAAAAAGGCAAAAAAATGGTGCGTGTTTTTATTATTACATTTGAGGCACAAATATTGTACCATTTCGCATCTGGAGACCTAAAATACTATTTGTTCCGCCAGAGAGGAGGGGATGGAACACCCCTCCACATACACCCCTTTTCACACTTCAAAACTCCCGGAACATATGCCATGGGCTCACACCAGCTGGGAACATGTCTAAACCTGGGAATCATCGCCAATTATTTAAATAATATGAAGACGGGGAACATCGAACCAGCTGCCTGGTAACATTGAATCCCGAGGACATCGGGAAGACTCATTAGAGGGGGGGGGGGTCATAATTTATTTAAATTTACTGAAATCTGGATCCATTCGGCGTTATATAAGTCTCACTTATAAACGAAAATATTATTAGGGCCGATACATAAGTCTCACTTATGAAAGAATTCATTATAAAAGCCGGGATAGGTTCCCTAAAATACGAGAAGGACACTTGTGCCACAGGGAGTATGCGATAAAACAGCATAAATTCTCAACTAATGATGATATGACACATGATTTTCAATAGCCCACAGATTTCCAACGTACCGGATTCATGCGTGTGGATCGATGGTTTCTGATGCAGAAGGGTCTGTTCTACAACCCTGATGTGTTTTTGAGTTGTGCCAGATTGTGCTACACGAAAGTCAATTTTTAGGCATAATATTCCCCTCTGGCCCACGGCCTATAATCAGAACATTCTCATTGCAGTAGGCCTACATGCTGTTTAATATGAGCTACAATACGCTGCATTTTTTTTAATTTGCTGTCAATCAAGAAATATGCCAATTGAGAATGTCCGGAGAATAGTCATACTACAAAAGTTGCAGTTTGGGGTGAGAGCCGACTGCTTTTAATGGGAAAATGTTTAGAGCATTAGTTGGAGGTAATTTTGTGTTTTATATGTATTTCATTCTTCGTTCTTGTTAAACAATGGTATTGCAGCTTTCAGGAGTAGGAAATGTATATTTTGTCTTGTCTGGTCTGACCTGTCCTTGTCAAGGTTTCTGTTATAGTACTTACAGTCTCAATTGAGCAAGAGATGTATTGCCTAATGTGATGCGGACGCCTTTTAGCGGTACGGTGCAGTAACTTACGAGAATTAGTAGTATAGCTATGGCATAGGTCTCATTTGTTACTACAAGGAAAAAACAGGAGAGGAAGATCCACTGGAAAAATTTTAAAATGGAAATTTAGTGGGCGGCAATAGTCCTTTCAATTGCCTTCAAATCCCCCTTTTATCTGCAAACAATTTACAAAACTAGTGTAACTTAAGATGGATAAATCAAACCCAATCCCACAACCACGAAGAAGGTCAATCCTCTTGAATTTAATACCATCCTTTCCAATGTTTCCAAAATACTTAAGAAACATAAAATTAAGCTGCGTTCCACTCTTTGTATTCTTACTTAAAGAGATTTTCCCTTTTGAACCATTATACCTTTATACCAGTACATCACAAAAAATAACAAATTTAAAGAGCAAGAGCAGTCACCCCAACTTGAAGTAGTGCAGTAGACTGACCTGTTTCATGATTGGCTGTTGAGAGTCATGTGACCAAAAATTTTCTCTTCAAATGCACGGTCAAGTGGTTAGAGCATCCGACTTGCAGTCGGGATGTTGGGAGTTCGAGTCCCGGCCGGGTCATACCGAAGATTTGAAAAACGGAACCTTCTGCCATTGTGCTTGGTGCTCAGCATAAGTAATGGAGTAGGGAAATCAAGCCAGGGAGCCACAATTAGAGAAAATACCGTAGCCGGCTCAACCTTAGCCAATTTGCTGGATATTGAGCCGTAAAACTCTAACTGACTGACTGACTGACTGACTGACTAACTGACGGATTGACTAACTGACTGACTGACTAACTGGCTGGCTGACTAGTTAGTCTGAGGGGACTGCTCTTGACATTTTACTTTTCCAGGTTATTTATCTCCTATATCTAAGCAGTCAACTGATGTGTGAGACATATCCTCCTTAAAGGGAAAGATCAAATCGGTATATGTCAACTTAAATTGGTCTATGTCGAATAAAATTGATATGGGTTGATTTTAAATTCGTATATGTCGAATTAAATTGATATGTGTTGATTTAAATTAGTACATGTTCTTTTAAATTGGTATGTATCAATTTAAATTGGTATATGTCACATGTGCTCACATTCAACGTTATACACACCTTTCAAACCTTAAACAATGCTTCAATCTAAATTAGTTACCAGCAGGCAATGAATCGAACCATTCTTAATTCTGGAGAAGTTCAAAGAGACTAATATGTGAAAAAGTGACGAGTACAGACTCTAATACCACAACAGTTTATACTATAATAAGCCCCCGATCGAATTGGGAGTTGCAAAATAAGCAAGTTGCGGAATGTTCACAGGCAACGCATCTTGGAAATGGGTCAAAGGTCAGCTTATTCTTCTACCTTTGTGGCTTATGCACCACCTCAAACTTGCACGCTGTTATTACCATCACATTCAGTGTATAGTGCAGAAAAAAAATGCACTCCTCTGAACTGACTCGTATGACTATGAGCATGCGGCACAAGCAAAATCGTTTTCAAGGTATCAAGGTAGTGATCAAAACGGAAGTGCAAAATTTCACAACTGGTCTTTAATTTTCAAGGATGACCGCAGTGACAAATTCCGTCGACTGAATTTTTGAAATAGAGGACTACATGTACCTTTTGTTTGATACTCACTTTGAGCCCTTTGAATGTTTCAGTGCAAGGCATGTGACCTAGGCGGAACCCACCGACTTCCTATACATGGACAGAGCATACTGCACCGTATCTTGTCGCTACCATATGTGTAAAAAACAAGGCGTAGCAAGTTGGCGGTCTGCTAAGGTTTTGTGTGGAAGTTTGGACTAGCTCAAGTAAGTCAACAGATTTTGCAAGAAAGTTGAAATATTTTCGCAATAACACAAGGTAAGGTCATAATTACTACACCTACTGCAGGAAAACAATTCGTCCTGAGTCGTCGTAAAAAGGCATGTGATCTAGGCGGCACCCACCGACTTCCTATACATGGACAGAGCATACTGCACCGTATCTTGTCGCTACCATATGTGTAAAAAAAAGGCGTAGCAAGTTGGCGGTCTGCTAAGGTTTTGTGTGTAAGTTTGGACTAGCTCAAGTAAGTCAACAGATTTTGCAAGAAAGTTGAAATATTTTCGCAATAACACAAGGTAAGGTCATAATTACTACACCTACTGCAGGAAAACAATTCGTCCTGAGTCGTCGTAAAATCAGACGATTTATAGCTTAACGACGGCCATCTTGGTGCGCCTTTTTTTGTCCCAGATCGTGGCGACAATCTACGGATAGGACGCTACATGCGTTACATGCTCTGTCCATGTATAAAGAGAGTCCGAAGGGGCACCTGAGTGGGTACGTAGGAAATATTTAAAGGCTAAACAAGTATCTCATACCAAAATATTGTCGTGTTGGAGTGAACAAGATTACACAACGATGGACCGATTAGTATAGGATATTAAAGTTACCATCGAGGATTAATACTATCGCTTGAAGCACTTGGTCTAAGCCCTCAATCCTCACTTGTATTAACCCTACCATCGTAGCTTGTATAACAGAGCATGCATTTAGAGTGTCCTAATTAAACACGAGGAATGATTACTTGTGTACCGATTCGCTCCGAAAAAAAATATACAATTTCGTCTGGATAAGTATAAGTTTTAGACATCCGTACGAGGAGCTAGAAGTACTAAGTTGAAAGAATGGAAATTATCTGGGGTGATAAATAGCCGACTTTAAGATTTGTTTTAACAAATAAGAGTGGTACTTATTCAAACCATCCATATGAAATCTGCATTTCAATTAAACTCAAGTTTAATCAGGTCATAGATGTAAAGAGATAAATAAGTAATTAAGTTTCTTAAGTAGTTTAGTTTATAAATTTCTTTTCATGTCTAATAGAAATGTTGCGACTCCCTTCCGTCAAGTCTGTAGAAACACTTCGAGAATGATGAACGGACTTGTTACTAAACTATTGACAGAACTAAGTGTTTCAATATTTAATTCACGATTATCAATAATATACTACGAAATGTATTCAACAGCTAAGTTCGTCCATGGCAAAATTATGGACGCACTACCATGATAAAATCTCTAAAGTAAGTTATCGTGCTTTTATTGGACTTGTATGATAAAATAACTGCAAACATAGTCTATAAATGATCAAAAGTATCATCACAGAACGATTTGCATGTTCCGATGTTAATTAAGGAAATAAGTTATTTGATTTGTGTTCACATATATAACAAATGCATGCCTTTGGTAATTAATTTACAGAAAAAGTTCGAAAATAGTAAAAGAAAACTAAATATTAAGTCTGAGTTAAAAGAGTAATAAATTAAATTTTCTGCAGCGTAGTTATATAGTCTGAATAAATGATTTAATATTGTGACTTGTGACCTCTTTGGGTGCTCAGTTTCATGATTACTGATTACCACAGTAAGTACACGTAAACTAACCACGAAGGGATACCTCCAGGACTAGTGAGTGAAAGCCGAATGACAAACACTTTGGCAGTAGTAATTTTTCTCTTTTGCCTGTGGATTTGATGACAAATCTCTTGTAAATGTTTCTGTTTGTATTGCCGATGGGAGGGAACTGATAAGAGACAATTCGGCAGTAAACTTGTCTGAAATTGTTCATGCACACTCGGCAGATTTTAATGAAACTAGCAACTCGTTCGAGATATTTTCTCACAAATAAACGTCTTATGTATTGAGCAAGGAGCGTCATTCCAAAGTGCAATTTCGCTATTCCATTTTATACCAAGCTCCGCACAATCCTCATTCTTTGAATTGCTCGGTTCACCATGAAGCCAATTGGCATAGTTGATTGACAGGTTGCTCCACTTCCAAACCCCTGCAATGTAGAAACACGTGAGATTAAATTACTACAAAGATGTTAACTTCGTCAAAAAAATAAGCAGAAGTACGGATAATTGTAGAATGTTTTGCTTGTTTCAATATCCAACGTGGTGTATAAAGTTGAACACGTAGACCACAACGGTTTCAAATACCAACTTTAAATGAAACTGCACGACATTTCTTCAACAGATCCGACATGATAAATCTCTAGAAAATTGTACTTGTCTGTGGATTTGAGAAATCACCTCTAAACGAATCAATCTTTATGGTAGGAAAGAAAGAATTGATAAAGGATTAGTCCATCGTTAGTTCTACAGATTGATGAAACGAGTTGCGTGTCCGAAGATGGTTGTGCACTCTCGTAGGAGCGAAACAGATTTAGCAAACTGTTCCCGAGTTCTTTTCACAAATGATTTTCTTCTGGAATATGCAGCGAACATCATTCCAGGGTGCAATGTCACTTTGCCATTCATAGCCGATCTCTCCACAGCCCGCATTGTTAACATTGTTCGGCTCACCATTCAGCCAATTGCTATAGCCTATTGACACATTGTGCCATTTCCATACCCCTGCAATGTACAAGCATGTACTCAGTGATAAAGTTGCTGTAAGGATGTCCAGTCCCGGTCCAGAACTGAGTGAAAATAATAAAAACATCATAATTTCATGGGAAAATAGATCTTCATTAACCTAACATGAGTTGTTGTAGTAGACTGTCCTGCTTGGTAAATGACCCTTAAGAATCATGTGACAATATTTCCTGCTAAATAAAGGAGTTCGACAAATAATTGTCGTATAGCATTGTGGGAACCACATGGCAGTGGCACAGTCACGGGGGAGGGGTGTGGGTTAGAACTTAAGCAGCTACCTCAACCAAACAAAAATAGGTCTCAACCCTACTCCCATAGGTTTCAACCCTACTTTACGGCATGTTAAATTGAAAATTACAACACCAAAAAGGCATTTAAAATAAGTCCGTTGCACAAAAGGGCTCTTAAGATCCTCATTGGCCAGATTGATAAAGGATGATTCCACGACACTTTCAAGTTAACTAAGTTCAGTTATTTGGACACGTGTTGCAGGTGCGGGAACTTTTTGTTTATCCCGACGATTTGCAGTTACGGAAGAGACTTATGTATAATGTAAAATATACAAGGAGTCAATTCTTGGTTTACCTCGAATGATAAATAAATAATTTAAGTCTTTTATCATGAAAAATACTTGGAAAGAAGTGGAAAGAAAATTGAAGATTTTTATGTTGTGTTGCAAGGTTTGGTATATGCAAGCAGGCACGTAGCCAATGGGAGGGGGGATTTAACCCCAGATCCCAGCTCGAAAAACAGAATGTTAGCAAAACTGGAAAAGGGATCGATATTAACTTTATTAGGTTTGAAGCAAAAATATCACACCATCTTGCATCTGGAGGCTTAAGAAAAACAAGCTTCCTTCAAAACTCCTCCCATGATACATTCCTGACTACGCGCCTGGGTATATGTTTAGATGTATTTCATTTCAAAGGAGGGTACAATTGAGGTCACTGAAAAAGATATAATGGCCCTATCACAGCCGCTATTCCAGTTCCAAGGCAAGAAAGGGATTCGCTACTGACAGATGTGCAAATGTTGCCATTTCGTAATATACGTTTCGCAAAAGTTGCCGTCAATACATGAAAAGGACAAAATCGTAATTTGATATGTCGTTTGAAGTAAACTCAGTATTTATTTCTTTTGACCTTATTCCAAATATTCAGTATCCTTTTGGTAGCAGCTTTTGAATGTTTTGATAATAACAGACAAATAGGATAACGCGGTTGATCTTCTTACCTTCAGTTACTTGGTCGGTCAGCCCTATCCACCAGCGTTCTTTCGTTCCTTCACTAGCAATTAAGGCAAGGCGAGAAACTTCCTTGTTTTCCATTTCGCTTTCAATAAAAACAAGATGAACGCCCTCACCAATGGAACTACAAGCATCTCCCAAGTCATGGCGGTGTGGACAAAAGTATAGCAGCTTTTATTAAAACGATGCCATCGTTGCACGTCTTACAAAGGAGAATGGAAAGTAAAATGTATGGTTGAGTGCAGTTAAATCACGAAATTTTGGATGTATTGATGTTCTATTACTACATGGAGGGAAAATGCAGTAGCATATCCTCGACTTCTAGGAGGACTGCAGCTATCCCGTTACTCTTTTTCTTTTCCCAACCTCATAAAATTGAATGAATTTTATTATTTTGGTAATTTGCAATTTAATTAACATTTTTAATCTTAACTTTGGGGAAATTTTGTTGGAAAAATACTCCAGAATGACCTAAAGTATAGTTACGTTCAAAGCAGTGTTCTGTCGACTAAGGGGTAGGTACATAGCGAAAGGGTACGAACGCTTAACCCTCCCATTAGAAACTTTTCCTTAGTCCTGACACTTACTTGTTGCCATAGATAGAAGAATATCACAGGGTATCCAGGGAAACCTGTGGCGTCTGGGGATGGGCCACCTGTAGGGAGTTTGGGGAACTTATGGACTATTTTATTTAACTTGCAGTGCCAAAGCCCCCCTAAATATATGGGTTATACATCAGACTTTAACTGATTTGACAATTTGTAATTATCTTGGTATATCCCAGACCGGTTCCAAGCTGTTAGAATTTTTCAACGAAATTTTTGACCTTTGACTTCGGCCTTTTAACCTTTAAAGTTTTGGGGTACTTGATTATTTTCCCTTCTCCATTTCGTATGCGAGCTTCACGCATTGCATAATTAATTTGTATCGCAATTCGTATACGGCATTTGTATTGCAATTGCATGTACCCAATGCTTACTGGCTCTCAAACTCCAACAGATCCGGTTTCGACACATTCATGATGTGTATGTGATCTTGGCTGAGAGTGAGGATAAGATAAATATAAGTGCACCATCACCTTATGAAATGAATGAAGGTACGATTTGATTTAGAGGATCGGGACCGAACCCAATTGAGCTTCCAACACCTTTGCTTCAAAAAGCACAAACTGGTAATGCACACCTAGTGAAAAATGACCGCCCTCATTTTCTTAGCCACAAACATGACATTATTTTAAACATGGCACAAACGTGATGCAAACGATTATCTTCGCGAGGAGGCTAGCGCCTACCTTCAACAATTTGTATCTGAACGAATATAGACCACGCATTTATTTTAGGCATTACGGTTACAGTTACCTGATTACATAACAGTTCTCGCAATAGCTTTTGGTACTCTTTACAAGGAATGCAACAGCGAAAGTCAATTTGTCTTCTTCATTGTCATTAGCTAAGCACGAAATAAATTTTCATATTCTCACGGCACCTGTTACAGGAATTATGGAAGATGAGTTTTCAACAATATTCCTACACCGGGAGAGTTGGTAAATATGTACAATACACCTGTGGTAGTTTCCGTGGATGACCTGGAACTGACAGCCGCTTGTGTGATACGTTCCGTGGATTGCCTGGTACTCGCCCCTATTTTTGTGGTAGGTTCTGTGGATGGCCTGATACTTACAGCTTCTTGTTTGGTAGGATCCGTTGATGGCCTGGTAAGGGCATCTATGTTTGTCGTAAGACGCGTGGATTGCCTGGCTCTGACAGTTACTTGTGTGGTAGGTTTCGTGGATGACACGACACTGATACCTACTTGTGTGGTAGATTCCGTTGATATTCTTGTACTGGTAGATCTAGCAGCTAACTGTGTTGTAGAATCCATGGATAACCCGATACTGGCACCTATTTGTGTGGTTAGTTCCGTTGATCGCCTTGCAATGACACCTGCTTGCGTAGTAGTGTCCGTGAATGACATACTAATGATACCTTCTTGGGTGGTAGTCTCTAGGGACGGCATGGTTCTGATACCTACTTGTGTGGTAGGCTCTGAAGATGGCATTGTACCGATACCTACTTGTGTGGTAATTTTTGATAGCCTGGTACTGGCAGCTACTTTTGTTGTTGAATCCATCGATCCCCTTATACTGGCACCCATGTGTGTGGTAGGTCCCGTTGATGGCCTTGCAATGGCACCTGCTTCTGAGGTAGCATCCTTTGATGAACTGGTACTGCCACCTCCTTTTGTAGGTTGTTGATCATCACGTCTTATAGGAAACCCATTATTTGATGTGGACACTGGTCGTTCGTTAGATGATGTCATTATTTCTTTCGGAGTGCGATGTTCTGATTGATGCAGGCAGAGTGAAACAACACATAATAAAACAAATTATATGCTATTTTTAGTTGTAAGAGCAGAAGGTTTTAACTAAGGGACCTTGTCCTTTCCAGAGCGGTTAATCATCCAATTTTGATGACGTTCCCTTTGTGAATCCTACAACTTTTTAAAATTTAGCTCGAGAGTTTTTCGGATATCTAGATGTTGCACAGAGTGTTCATTCTATAAAAATGGAGACTGAAGATAACCTTATGGTAATTCACATGGGTTGTCCGAGGCTAAATATCAAGGTGTGTTAATCTCACAGTTGTATTACAGCTGTTGCCAGTCTTCATTAGTGTAGGGACTCGGGGTAATGACTGGGAGAGAGCATGTTTGAGTGGGCCAAACACAAGGTTTAAAATATTCAACACTTAACTTTTATCTTTTTGTGGGGTAGAGCGGGACGAAAATTTTTTGCCTCCCCCCTCCTTGGCTAATAATGGTAGCAAGTCTAACTATTTCTATACGTTTTCAAATTCATAAAAAGCGAAGTTACGCTGTGCAGTTCAGACTGGTTTGTCTAACGCGTACCCTACCTAGCCAGACACTTGGAGCTTCCTATCCCACCTCCAAAATAAACTACTAAACAAAGGATGATGGCAAGATTGGTTCTGCAAATATCCCTGATATAACTTGTGTTTATTCTGACAGACTGCTTTACATATGATGGACGATGATTCAAGAGTTATCACCAGCACAATGGTACACGTTGTTACCTCTCAATTCCACAAAGGTATACTACTAAAATGGGACAGAAGAGGAAGAAAAGTAGGTCTCGGATGATCAGAATTGAAGTGATGTATGAACTCAGCAAATGTCAAAGATGTGTAAGGAATCAGTAAAAAGTCAAGTACTGTTGATTAAGAACACGAAGAATTCAAGTTTTACCACAAAACCTTTATTCATGTATTTGGCTACATTTCGGTAATTATACTAATTCGATGAGAAGATAGCATTATTTTCGTCACCTGAAACGATTTTTTTAAACATTGACTTGACGTAGAATCTTCGAGAAAAATGTATACGCGATCCCTTTGACTTCATATTAGTTAATTATAGGACGTACAGTGCATTGTATTTATTTGAGAAGAGGAAACTTTGCAGTCATTTTACATTTATTTTAGTGATCCTCTGGAATCGAATAAACATTACAGTTTTATCTTATTCTTTGTTACAAACTTCTATCATTTTCATACCTTTGGCATTCTTAGCTGTTGCAAAGCACTTCTTTACTTCCTCTCGAAGTGGAAACATTGTGTTGAACTTGCAAATTCCTTTAAATAAAGAAAGCAAAGAACAATTTTAACTTTACAAGTTTTTTTGATTATTTCCAAGCAATAGTTTACACAGTTGACACAATTGTATAAGTCAACCTGAGTTCATTGCAAACACGGCCGATTCAATTCTTCTATGACCAATCCAATACTTAATCTTGTTTAATCGAAAGCATTCAAGCCAAAGAAGGACAGAGAAATTTGCCCTTTCCCCCTAAGACTTGTAGGTACTCCTTCGTGCTACGACATGCAACCTTGCAGTGTAAAGTGTACATTGCAAGAAACGCGAAAAGGACAAAGTTCCAGGCTCCACAATGTAATCGGGTGACTTTATTTCATCAACCATTTAGAAAAGTGATTTAAAGCTGTATTACTCCATTGCTTAATTCTTATATTAGTTTTCACATGATACAACGGATAATTGACAAAATTCAAAACCACGTAACGAACAAAAAATCCCCCTTGTTTATATTTTTTAACTTAAATAATATTTAACCTTAAAGACTCTGCATGCCATAAGAGGGTGCTGCGTTTTCCGTTGCTTATATCATTGTCAACGATGGAACAACGAATAGCGGCATCAACATCATTCAAAGTGGTCTTTTGATTTTAGTGAACAGATGTAATTTTCTTCTGTAGAATAACACAAATGCGACCGAACAAAGGACATTAAAAAGACGTTCCTTCCTCTAGGAGTTTTGACCTATGCAGGATTGTTTTTATGGGGGTGAGAAATTACGTACATGTTGAGGTTTTGTGAATTTCATACCTGACTGGTCAACTATCTTAGCGGAGCGCCACCATTCGTTAACGTGTGGCGTACAAAAAAATTTGAAAATTGAGACAGCCGTAAATGACACTGACCAGATATTTGAGTAGAATCTTAGCACTCCTTATTTCAGCATAGGCTTGCAGTTACATGATATTGTTCACTTCCAAAAATTAGCAAATTGCCAAATGATAAAAGGATACCAGGTTAAATGAACCACTGCCATCTTTGAAATAAAAAATGGGCACATTATAACCCTGTTCTTCTTTCCGTCAGCCCGTTCTATCTTGAAATTCAAACATCTCAGAACGTTTTGGAAATATCCTTACCTGAATATTCTATCATTCTCTTCTGTGAAAGTGTTGGTTTCGACGACGACAGTCTAAATAAGTAATTGATCTCTTCTCTTTGCGTTCTTCCCAGCGATTCTTACACCTTACAATAGTGGAACCAATTAAGAACAAGTTTACGGTTATTCTGAACAATATCAAGCTTGCGATGACTTTATTACTATAATCAGAATTACGATTTTAAAAAGAACGATTTCATATTGCAAAGAGGGCGAGGGAAGCAACGCATCGCATGACAATTTCCATACTTAAGGCGACATATTCTTTTCAAACACTATATTACAAACTCTGCACATGCAAGCGGATCGCAGGAAACTGTTGCTTGGTGTTCTGGTGTAACAATACTTAAAGCAAGGTGACGATAACCAGATTCTGAAACTTTTCCGTTTGCAATATTCTCTTCCTATAGGCTATCGGTATAGAGCATCCGCCTCTTACGCGGAGGGCCCGTGTTCTATTCCTCGGTCGAGTCATACAAAAGCCTAGCAAAATGGAACCTACTGCCGTTGTGCGTGTGCTCCGCGTAAGCAATGGAGTAGGGAAAAAGCCATTGATCCACTACTGGAAAAAAGGCCATGACCCCCTCGAACCAAAAGGGGTGGAAATTGAGCCGTAAAACTCCATCCAGCTTCTTAACCTATCGGCTGTTTTAAGAGATACCTTTGCAATTACAACAAAGCGACCAGAATACAGGAAGCATTGTGCAAAATAATTAACAACCTTACCAAGAATATTACCAGAGTTAAGACAAAAATTCAAGTCTTCAGTAGACGTTGTAACTCGATCCAAATATTTGGTATAATGGGTTCCCTTTTCACGGGATATCAACCAAGCCAAAAATAGAGACGAGGGACAAATCCTGATCTCTGCATTTATAATTTGTCGGAGGGGTTCCCCCCAATTTTTTCAAAATTAGTATTAAATTTACAAGGCAAACTTTCATCACAGTTTATACATAACTCACTTTAAAATTTATTACATAATTGAAATCGAGAAAAATAACAAAATATTTACCCGTAGACTCTATCAGCCTGGTTATTGCCAGCAGTGTCAACACAAAAACCGAACGTCTTTTTTTTTGCTGAAGCCATTTTTCAAGTGACACCAGTAATCAGAAATGACTTCCCTTGATTTACTGCTCCGCAAGCAAAAAACTGATGACTAGAAATTTAACGATAGAGTATATCATTTTACTATCAGTTATGATGAGCGTTTATGGCCATGTCTTAATACATGTGCTCCACAAATATAGATAACGATTTTTCATGCTTTTGTCGCGTCAAGATCCATGCACTTTTTGAAGTTTATGAAGTAATTTTTTTACTTCTGTGGTTGATACGAACATGGCAACAAGCTCTGTTGCTTTGTGCAACGAACAATTGTTCACTTTCACTATTACAAAGTGCGAACTTTAGGAGAAGAACACAGTCTGAGCAGTCCATTCATGTACATTATTTGAAACGTATATGGAACTTGATCTCGAAGAAACAAATCAATAAGAAGAAAGCAATAGAAGGAAAAAACTTTAAAAAAAAGTATGGTTTACACAAAGGTTCAAATATATGGTATGGCATTTGAGTACCGTCTGTTTCAAGTTTCATGGTTATTCCTACCATCACATGCATAAACAGTGTCATAACTTCCAGCATAAATGAATCCCTATAAAAACTACAATGGAGAGCTTTCACGTAGCGTCACAATTGGAAGGTCCATGCCCACTGTCTGGTAAAAATCAATTGTGTTTTGGTGCAACGGTCAAACGGTCACCTTAGGTCGTTAGCTGTATTTCTGCTAGCTGGAGTAGATAGCGAACTACACTAGAAATTACCGGCGTAGTTCAAAGCACTCTATTGGGTTATTGTGCTTGACTTTGATTTATTAACAGATCACGTCCAAAGGTCCCACATCCCAAATAATTTCCCTCATTGACTTACACACTAAATTAGCTCACTTTTCGAGACCCCTGCAGCCTTTTCAACGTTCACAGCTATTTCAAGACACACATCACTTGATAGCTGACAAGTTTGTCCATCATGGCACTTACAAGATTACATGACCGTTTAGATTTTGAGCTATAAGGACTTAAGGTTTTTGTAGGGTACACCCACCCCTAGCTTCTTCACCAAAACGGAAACCCCCGCCATTCGACAGCAATTTTTAACATCAATCTCACCCAATCACCATCAATCTTACCCAAATTCTCAACGTGCACACTCTGGAAAGTGCTCTTTCATATTCACTGACTTTCATTACCCAGCTGGCAGGTAATCTTGACAAAAGTTGGTCCAAACCAAAGTTGAAAGAACTACTTTTTGAAGGTGTGCACTTGACGCTCTAGAAAAGTAATGGAGTAGTGAGACCTAAATGGATCAATCTGTGTGGTCAGGAGAAAATTGACAAACGATTAGTCCATATTTGATGGTTAGGTGAAATAAGTTGATGTGTCTGCCCGTCAAGAGGAGTGGGGTCTGTTATGTCAGTGGAGGCACTCTTTATAATGTAGAAATAGTAACAGCTGCTTTAGTAAAAAGATGGCAAAGTGATTTGAGATGTAGCAATACAGATTTAACCAAAATGTGGTAACCTTAGGAATTAGAATGAGCTATTTATTTTCCTGTCTATTTGTCTTTCATGATCTAGGTTCAAGACAACGGCTTGTGTAATTAAGTATCGTCCTCCAAGCCAAAGGACACCATATCACTCAGACTACATACAATCTTTTATAAAAATTGCTTCTATAATTCTATAACATTTTTTTTTTTTTGGGGGGGGGCATCTATGCAGACCTGTATCCCATTATTTACCGGATTGTCGTTATATATTTTTTCAATAGCGTGTCGACTGCGATCACGTAAGAAAGTATTCGACTACATTTGTTTTTGCAGGTTGCTTAGAACATGTCATAATTACCTAACCTAGGGCCCGTAGCCACGGGGGAGGAGGGGGGGTTTCGGTGCAATGTCCCCCCAAAAAAATTATGCCCCCCATATGAAAATGCCTAATCCAAATTTAAATTGTTCCTTTAAAATATAAAACTGAAAAGCAAATTATTGCGTACAGACGCAGAATATAAATAAACGCAGAAAGGAAAATCCTCAAAGCTGTAACGTAATACATGAGTCATAAAAACATTACGTCATACGCAAGGAACGCTTACACGGGCGCCCTTTAATAAAAGTAAAGTATACGATGCATGAATGAGTAGTACAAATATATCCCGAACTGGTATGCCCTTAGCCTAGGGTACCTAGGCCTAGTTCTCACGTACACTTTGTTCCCTGAACTAGGCCTAGGCCATTGTCATTAAACTTTTTGGCTAAAATTCAGAACGAAAGGTTCTACTTTTGTGCACAAGGATTGATATCCTTTCTTGGATTACTGAAGCCTGCAGACAAAATGTTGCAATCATAGTCAAAAAGCTTGTTAACAGGTAATCAGCTGGTAACAACAACAATACTTGAATTGAGGAAATTGAGGACTGAACGTAAGTTTGAGGAAATAATGTCTAAAGTACATAAAAAAATCTGAACCCAGAAGTTCAAACGCGTCAAAGGAAAACCCCATCTCGTTTAGACAGTTTTGTGATAACTGAAGCAACAGGTTGCCATCCTGAAGATCAACCATTTTTGTCAATTTACTATGACATTTTGGACAACATTGCCTTTGACTGTGACAAGTGATTTTCTGAACTAAAATCTTCTCTAGTTAAATCCATGTGTAGCATGATTCCAAATTCAGAGGATTTTTTAGAGATGGAGATTCTGAAGCCTTTTTCTGCACTAGTTGTCAAGACTGCAAGTGGTCAATGATTTGATGCTCCACTTCTACCTCATGAGTTGAAGGTGGCCAAATCAATGGCACGTTCTAAATTACTTGATACCAAGGAAATCGAAAAACAGTGTAACAACTTAGAACAATTTCTCCACTGGTTCCGAGACTATAAAGAAGCCCTTCAAAATCTGTTTTGTCTGCTTTGTGCAGCAGTAACAATTGGTGCATCAACCGCTACTTGTGAAGCAACATTCGCTACTGTTGAGCGCATCCTCACACCATATCTAAGGTGTATGAATCATGAACGGAAATGTCAGTTGGTATAAATGGCGTATGAGAAAGAGGTTACCAGTAACCTCCGCATTGATGACATCATTCATGAGTTAAATAAGGATTCACGCAGGCTGGTTGTCTAAAGTTATCCTTTAATAGGTAGGTAGACATTTCAATTTTGTTGTAAAAAACCATAAAACCCTGTGTGTTGTGACGCTTTAGTAAAGATATGGAAATAAACAGTAGAAATATTCATCCAATTATGATTACATTGGTTGTTGATCTTTCAGTTTCAAAGTCTATATACCCCATGTTACCTTTGATATATTTACACTGTTAAAAATTTCTGTAAATTTACAGACTTTTTTTAACTTAAACTTTTTGTATTTTACTTTTAATAGAGATTTTCTGTATCTTTACAGACCCTTTGTATTGCTACAATAAAAAAGGTTGTTTAACATGTGTTTTCTGTTTATTTGAAAAACCATTTCTGTCTGCTTTTTTAACCAAATTTTACTGCTTTGTAAAACTTTTTCTGTAAATTTACAGAAATTTTAACAGTATTTTGTATTTTTCTGATTTCACATAAATATACTGTCATTTAACAAACATTCATTTTGTTTTTAAGCTGAAAAAGAAACAAAAATAAGCCCAAACAAACAAATAAGAAATAGCCAGAAAATTTTCAATATATAACATGCATCGTTCTGCGAAGTTTCAGTTTAAAAAAAAAAAACAACATTTTTGGCAAATTTATGGCCCTATTTGAAAATTAACTTACATTTATTATAAAAGCATACTTAGTTATTACGTTCTTAATTATAAATATCATACAACTGGTGTTTTGTCACACATTTTTAAATAAAAAGAAATTGTAAGGCCCTAATTTCAGAGCACTGACAATTGGTATACTGATGTCAACTCATCGCCACAGGCGCTCAGGCACTTGATCGGAGCAAATTAAAAACGTTTCACAAATTTACTTGTAAGAGTCTGTAAATTTACCACTTTATGACGTATATCTCATTTTGCATAAATGGGTGGAGCTTATTTTGCAGGCATTTTCCTAACAAAAGGATTGCTCTTCCTTTGAATAATATCTTCTTTGGCGTTTTTTAATCAGGAAGTGATAAACTTATTGTTTACCTTGTCTGGAAATGTTTGCAACCAATGTATTTGCATTCTTTGTCATATTTATTTTAAAAACAATTATTATATTGTACAAAAAATGTGACTTTCCAATTACAAAGTTCCTAAGGATAGCAGTCTACTTGACAACAATATGACAACAAAGCATCCTCAATGTGTTTTGATTGAAAACAACTTCGTAACGACACATTACATTGATAAGGAAATACCTGATCTACGTAATGGTGAAGTGTATGTTACGTAATAACATATGAAAGGTAAAAAAAGCGATATTATAATAAATATTAAAACGTCGGGAATGAAAACAGTAGGCTGTAAATTCACATAAAATTAAGGTAAACAAAACAGAACAATTCTGTAATTCGATTTTACAGTAGACTTTGGTAAACTAATTTACATGCAAAAACTGTAAAGAAAAAACAACCCCTTAATGTTTTTTCATGATTACAGTCTGGCTGTAAAAAAAAACATTATTTGGTTGGAAAAAAATTTGCCATAAAAATTATGTAAATTTACAGAGAAATTTTTTAACAGTGTATAGTGAACATCCAGTCATTTATTTTGTTTCCATCTGTCTATTATTAATTTGTTATAACCTAGTCAGTATTGGGAATATATGCATGCCAAGCATTATATCTAACTCCCAGCACTGGCCTGGAATCCCGAGATAACGTGGTCTCAAGCAAGTGTCAAAGACATACGTACTCACACACAGTGTCAGGTGAAATTAAGACACTCCATGATGTCGGTTTTTATTCTAATATAGCTCAAAATAGACTGTTTACATGCAATTTACAAGGTGTGGGATTAAGTGCCATTTCCTTCAATCTGTGAGCACTTTTTCCGGAAAAATGCGCTCAGTACGCTACCAATGGGGCCACTTCGATTAAATAGTACATCGGGAATTACGAGAAAATTTGTCTGCCCCCAATCACAAAGTTTGCCTCAATCCCAAAAATGTAAAGCTGGCTACGGGTCCGCCTAACCTTACTAATGGAACAACTCTATCAAAACTTAAAACCTGTCAAATTGAAGTTCGTTAAAAGAAAAGCTAGTGATTTGGACCTAACGACATCGAAAAGTAGTAGGTCAGGTGCATTGTGCTCGAAGCAGCAGATTTGCGTTTGTTTAAATCTTTGTCTTTTCCCCAGAAAGTCTAACGGACTCGGTAAAAAGTTGTTTCTTCACACGATTTTGAGATATTCGGGTACTCCAAACAGGTTATCAACATTGCCACCATTTCACGGATTACACCAACCGAAAACTCCCTCCTAACCGAGAATACAGAAGAAAGAGCTACACTGTTAGAAATTTCTCTGTAAAATTTACATAATTTTTATGGCAAATTTTTTTCCAACCAAATAATGTTTTTTTTACAGCCAGACTGTAATCATGAAAAAACATTAAGTGTTTGTTTTTTCTTTACAGTTTTTGCATGTAAATTAGTTTACAAATGTCTACTGTAAAATCGAATTACAGAATTGTTCTGTTTTTTTTACCTTAATTTTATGTGAATTTACAGCCTACTGTTTTCATTCTCGGCGCTTTAATATTTATTATAATATCGCTTTTTTCCCTTTCATATGTTATTACGTAACATACACTTCACCATTACGTAGATCAGGTATTTGCTTATCAACGTAATGTGTCGTTACGAAGTTGTTTTCAATCAAAACACAATGAGGATGCTTTGTTGTCATATTGTCGTCAAGTAGACTGCTATCTCTAGGAACTTTGTAATTGGAAAGTCACATTTTTTGTACAATATAATAATTGTTTTTAAAATAAATATGACAAAGAATGCAAATACATTGGTTGCAAACATTTCCAGACAAGGTAAACAATAAGTTTATCACTTCCTGATTAAAAAACGCCAAAAAAGATATTATTCAAAGCAACAGCAATCCTTTTGTTAGGAAAATGCCTACAAAATAAACTCCACCCATTTATGCAAAATGAGATATACGTCATAAAGTGGTAAATTTACAGACTCTTTCAAGTAAATTTGTGAAACGTTTTTAATTCGATCAAGTGCATGAGCGCCTGTGGCGATGAGTTGACATCAGTATACCAATTGTCATTGCTCTGAAATTAGGGCCTTACAATTTCTTTTTACTTAAAAATGTGCGACAAAACACCAGTTGTATGATGTTTATAACTAAGAACGTAATAACTAAGTATGCTTTTATAATAAATGTAAGTTAATTTTCAAATAGGGCCATAAATTTGCCAAAAATGTTTTCTTTTTTAACTGAAACTTCGCAGAACGATGCATGTTATATATTGAAAATTTTCTGGCTATTTCTTATTTGTTTGTTTGTTTGGGCTTATTTTTGTTTATTTTTCAGCGTAAAAACAAAATGAATGTTTGTTAAATGACAGTATATTTATGTGAAATCAGAAAAATACAAAATACTGTTAAAATTTCTGTACATTTACAGAAAAAGTTTTACAAAGCAGTAAAATTTGGTTAAAAAAGCAGACAGAAATGGTTTTTCAAATAAACAGAAAATACATGTTAAACAACCTTTTTTTATTGTAGAAATACAAAGTGTCTGTAAAGATACAGAAAATCTCTATTAAAAGTAAAATATAAAAAGTTTAAGTTAAAAAAAGTCTGTAAATTTACAGAAATTTTTAACAGTGTAGTCCCTTTTTGTGCTTGTTTATACACGGGAAGAAAAAGGGTCCATAAACTCGAAATAAAAGGTGATGGATCTGCTTATCAATTACCTTATCATAAAGTTAAAAGTTGTTTCCATTAGATGCGTAGCCAGGATTGCATCATGGAAGATTTTTGGGGTGTGACATGGATCTCAGGAAGAGGATGCTCCAGAAGAATTTGGGAAACGAGACTACAGACCTAAGCTTTATTAGAAGTACAAGCACGAGTTGCAAAAACGGCTTGCTACAAACGAATCAACGTCATTTGGTATGAGCAAAATGATCTAGTCTGGTCATAAGGACCAGCGGTTGAAAGTATTTTCGTGTAGCAAATTCAAACACAATTAAACCTTTCGGGTTAATACTTTTACCAATGAAGATTTTACGCCTTTACTTAAAACGTAGACATCGGAAACATGGAGAGGGAAACCGCTTCTGCATCCCACACTGGCCAATCATGATCAACAACTGGTCATTAACTAACTGATCCCAGTTTGAAAGGTGTAGCATTCAAATATTTTATCGATGGGACCGTTTGGTAGACTTCAAACAAACTTAACACAATTTTGCACCCAATCACCATGTTCTCCCAGCCACCTGAAATGTATTTGGACCATTGTGCTCCCTTTCCGAGGTCATATTTGAAAGTTTTTTCTGTCATAAAGTACACATCAGAGAATAAAATACAGCGGAAAAATTGTTGTAATTTGTTGGAATTGAGGTTATTTTGGGCATAAATTGACCCACCTAATCCGTGTTTGTTCTACATGAAAAATAACCACTAGACCAACAGTGTATGTAGGGACAGTGGGGCCAGTGGATCAAAATTTTCCAGGTCAAAGCCATTCCCCCTTATTCTTAATTTACCCTCAAATATGTAACATGTGCCAAAGTATAAAAACACCTGGCTTTGCAATAGAAAAGGGTTTTCAGTGGCTTGGGGTTACTGTCTGGTTAATTAAGAAGGATCAACTGCATGTTGCCTGAGATGAAGTGTGTAATACACAGTGGATCACACTCCCGTTCATACAATGTAATAGCAATAACTCAAATGTCCAAGAATACTAACACCATGCGGAACCAAACTGGTGTCTAGATGTTTCGTTTCACTTCAGCAAAAGATTCTCCCTTGAGTGGGGCTCAGTGAATAACCATGGCATAGTGGAACATTTAACGTTCAATTACTCTGTTACACCACACTCTTTAAATACAGAGGTTAAATTTAACCAGGGGATCGGTGTTCTATTTACCCCAACACAATCCTGGTTACATTTTAACGCAAATCCTGGTTAGTAGTATATCCTTACGTTAGGCGAAGGCGGACCCCCACGAAAACAAACATTGGATTTCATCCAGTGGTTTAAATGTTTGTGTTTGAGAGATCATGAAAGTAGTTTGCACCTTTTTCTTTCTACATGGTGTACGAAATAAGGAACTACGGAAATACATTAAGAAAAAACCACATCGCTATACCGGGAATGCAAAAAGCAAATATCTACGGATGCTTTAAAGTGCCATCACAATTTATTCATTACGAAGCGTGACTATAAAATCCGGGAACTATTTCCTGCCCCCTTTTTGGAGGCAGAGTTGCAGATACAGCTAATACTCTCAGTTTAGCGAACAGTTTCTATTCAAAAAAATTGCTTTTTTCAGTTTGTGGGAAAAGAAAGACCCCAGATGCACCAGCCTTGAGTCGGGAGGTTGCAATTTGCACTTCGACTCCTGGTCGGCTCATACCGAAGACTTTAAAAACGGAGCAGACTTCCGTTGTGCTTGGTGCTCAGCATAGGCAATGGAGTAGGGAAAACAAGACGGAGAGCCGTCATTGACGGCGAATGAATTGAATCAATATCATTCAAGCAACTTTTGATGGATCAAAATTCCTTTGATGTTTATTGACGCCTAGTCAATTTTTCGACCACTTTCTCTTCTCTTCACGGTTTGGACAGGGCAAGAACTAAATTTAGATAGATTCTTTCATTTAAAAGATTTTGATCAGAATGAAAATTGACAAAGTTGAAAAAGCATTGATAGAGTACATGTGAAGAATGTCAATTAATTGATAATTAATTGCATGGCCGTACTGGACGAGGGGGGGGGGAGGGGCTGCTGAAGTAGGACAAAAGGTCACCGTCCCACTGAGAGAAAGAGTCCTGTACGGCCATGCCATATTGAAAAGAATTCATCGTGTATGGGTGCCTTTATGATGCTAATTGACGTAAGCATTGAGATAGGAATTTGAGCAGAAGAGCTCTAGTGTAAAGTAAGAGGACAGGGATAGAACGACCCCCTTACTTGAACATTTGGGTTGTTTTGTCGGTACATTGGCTAATTTTGCTGGTACATCCGTCACGGGTGGACTGTGGAATATAAAAACTGTTACATACATTTAATGATCGTCGACGGAAAATGTTAGTGTTCTCCACTAGTCCATTCATCTTCAGTTACGTTTTCATTGTTTTCAGCAATTTCAGATATGTTGGTTCTATAAAATTGTAGTTTCACTACAAGGATATTGTTCTTTCATAAAGGCGAAACACGTTTTGGAATAGCGGAGTTGCTAGCCTTAAGTTTCTTTTTTAGGGGAAATCAACCGGATTTCCCCTAACTTTTAGTGTAAACACCACTGTAATAGGTGCAACGTATCCTCACAAAATCGGCTCACTGCCCCCCTCTCAAAAAATAAAAAAAAAGCCGTATTGAAAATTCGGGCAGGAATTTGGAAAGGAATCGAGAAGCCCACCTGAGTTTTAAAAATTGGCATGTGGTTTAATTACACAGAAAAATTCCAAGAGTGTCAGAAATCTAAAAATGCTTTGCTCCAAAAAAGGGGAAACAAACATTTTAGCCACGGTAAAAGTTTCATGAAAAGTCAACAAGTTAACAAAAATTCGCTACATATTCGGGCAGCGTAAAAAATTATTCGTGACCTTTAATTCACCGTTGACAGCAACACAATGCTCGAAATGGTAATAAATATAAAAACAATCAAAAACATAGAAAATACATCGCAACACATTTGGGAAGCCTATCACCTGTAAGAAAAAATCTTTCCTCACCCTATTTTCAAACCTGCAAAACACACCTACCAAAATAGCCTATTACGCGAATTCTTTCAAAACTTTGCCCGAAAAACAAAATTACTGTACAAAAAAAAAAATTTAACGTAAAATTTTAATGGAAAATAAAGATTATCACAATGATATGCAACACACTCCTCCAGTTTCTGGAAACATTTTAAACAGCTCCAATTCATCATGCAATCCTTCAAGAACATAGCCCTAAATGGTAAAACATTCCGGCGACGTTTGGAGAAAGTTCTTGGATGTTTTCAGTTGCCAAAGTGTCCAATAGTTTGCCGTCTATCCTTGCACTACAGTCGAAATTTGAGTAACTGCAACGAAAATTGGGTAGGTAATTCTTTTTAAATTACATAATAATACCGTGTAAAATGTCTCCCCATAAGTCTGTTTTGAAACATCTTTTTTCAACCCAACAAGTAGCTGTCAGTTTTTCTTTTATTGCAAACCAAAGCTCAAAATGACGACTGCTTCATTTACAAAGTTGCAAGTCCGGTAACGTCCACTTCTAGATGTCCGAGGGGTCCAGTTTTAAAATTTATGTTCGCCAACAGACGATGGCGTTCAGCTTAAACAGTTATATAGTGTTTTTGTCAAACACATTGTTGAATAAAACATTGTAGAATATTGAACTTGAATCCTCTTGTTCATTCTTTGGCGTTTGCTTACCTTCAAAAAATAAATGCCCAGTTTACATTTTTCCAAAGCTATAAAAGATTAACATTACATAAATGAAGAGCGACCTGTTTTAATTTGCATATTTCTCTTGAATAATGATTTTTTATATTAAAACCGAGCTGTCATGTGGATTTATTTTTGTTCTCACTTTTTTAAACACGAAATAACCCCAACAGATGTAATTGCATTCTCGTATGAGCACCAAAAACCATTGAGTTTAAGTGTTATTCTCCATATTGGGTTTTCACCATTTTGGGTGATGAAACTACTCCCGATTAATGTCAATTTTTAGCAAGGGCTGAACAACAATTTTACAAGACCAATAGAGCTAAAAAATCTTTTGTTGCAATTTTTTTTTAAGGTAGGGACATTTTTATCACAGATTGACTGGACTACATGCACATAAACCGTTCCAGAATACCTGTACTGACAAAATATTTCATACCGTTATCCCACTGATTTACCAATCCATTGTGCCCCACACATACTATTTCCATGTAGTTGTCAAAATGCTATACCACTGACATATGTATGTAAGTTGTGTTCTTCACATTGCCTGCCTAGTTGTTTTTGCACTACAAGTGGAATTATGCGATCAACTATTTAAAATGAAATCTGAGAAGTTTTGAGAGAAGGGAAATTTATGTAAAGTAAAAAGAAACACCGTACGTCTGTCACAGGTATGTCCGAGTTCCCTTCAAAACTAAGTAAAGTATATGGTAATTGCGTGATGTTTACAAACAAAAAATGACTATCACACGCAAATTATACAAATGTTTCTTAAATATATTTACACGGGGTTCATTGCCCTCCTTTGAACTGTCCTTTATTTCTCTCTCTCTCTCCCTCTCTTGCTTTATGCTTTATTCTCTTCTATACGGTTTTACCGTAACACGTACAAATATCTTCCAACCAAGTTTCGATGGTACCAACAATTTCTGTTATTCCTTTAAGTAATTCTTCAAATGATTCTTCGATAATTCACCACTTCACGCCAGTTCTCTGCACCCCTTAACTTTCTAGTTTTGTTCCAAAAATTAATGTTCACTTTTTCTTCTATACGCTCCTAGATTAGATTGTTCTTTTCTTCCTTGTATTTTCAAACTAAATCTCTAATTTCTTTTTCAAATATATCGTTCTTTCTTTTTCCAAACTAGATACCTTGGCCAACTTCTCCTCTTGACCGCTCTACTCGGTGGGGTCACGGCCCTTTAATACGTAGCTACGGTAAACTGACGTTGTTTTTGCCTTAGAGGCCGGACTGTCTCCGTCGTCTCCGGCAACCAAAAACAAAGCGCAAAGAACTCATGTATGTTAAACAAGAGAGTAAAATTCTTATTTACGTAACGACACAAAGGACATGGTAAGGCCAACAATAACGTAGTCTCCTGCCTTTACCTACTATACGGTCCTACGTGCCACGTCGGCTCGTACCATTTCTGAAATTCGTAAGTGTAATTAAAACCCTTCTTGGAGTATTTGTAGTACGCAAAGAGCATTTAATAAAGTATTTACAAAAACACAAACTTAACATGAATAGTATACTTCCCTGCCGTGACAACGTCCAAAAGGACGTTTATCAGCTGAGCAAAACTTCAAAAGCGTGTATTGTTGTCACGTAAAAAAAGAACTTTTCGTATGTTCGAAAAAATCTTTACAACGTCAAAAAGTTTACTTTTTTCGGACAACAATACTCTTCCGCTCAAAACTTACATAAGCTCAAGTATTATTTATCTGGATCAAGGGCACCATGGTAAACATAAAGGAAATGATCACGTGATTGTTTCTTTCCACAACACTTCGGAGATATTTGATGTGATCCACTGTGCCATGTAGTCCACATGGTCCCACTACTCTCCTCTACGACGACAGCTACTAATACAAACTACAAGTTTGCAGATAAAAATCGTGACCCATTTAAATTGGTCATATCTAGTTGAAAATTGTTTGCCTGTTTATGCTGAAAAACAAATGCAATATTGGTGATGTCTGTGCGCTCTCTAAAAATTCGTGAAAAAAGGCCTCAATGTACGGCAATTTGTGGAAAGATACTTGTGGTACACTTGTAGGTTTACTTCCTGTATAGGAGCACTGACATTTAGTGTGTCACCTAATCGATGGAACCCGCCCACGTAATTTTTTCCAATAGTTTTTTTTTCTTCTTTTTCTTCATACCAGTGTCCTGAGTGCGCTACTGGACTGCTAGATGAAAAGGTGGTAACCAAGGGATTGGTAATGCAGAGTAGACGTCCAGAGGATTTCTGTTCTAAATATAGGCAGACCTGCCACAAATTTATGGGTATAATTGTTCTCAAGCCTCACAGAAGCTGTTATCTCTGATTTATATCAGTTTGTTGGTATCCTAACATAACAAAAAACCAATTTAAACGTCTTTTTTGGCCTACACTTGTTAATAGCAAAACAAATTGCAATAAAGAACTCTGTTATTCATAGTCAAGGACATTCCTCCGTAGAAGTCTCGAGATTTTCAGTTACAACTTTTCATATAGCGCTTTTTCAGTTTCGTGTAACCTGCTACGCCTGTCACACGTATCGCGCCATTGCTCTAGGCTTTGTTGCACGCTTGATCAGTTACAACTACCAGCGTTTTTTTTTATTTAATCTTTATCAGATACTTCTTTCCTTCTGTATACATATATACTTAAATCTGTATTGGAGCAGGTCATCGATGTTTCCATGCTTACCCTGAGCACGGCACGCTGGAAAAGGTATTTTCAAGTCCTTAACGCGCGTCAAGTACGGTTGCATACAAACATGGAGAAAGTTCGCACACTTCCAAAATGGTCAAGGGTAGTTTGCTCTATATTTGTCATAAATATGTTTTCTTCTGGGAGCATGAAGGTTTGCGGAATATTTTTCGAAAGAATGAAATCAATTGAATGACTGGATGGATCGTTTACTGGTTTGATATTTGTAGCGCCTAGTGCCGTATCCCATACTATTGGTAAGTACCCTATTTGATTGTTATTTGTATCTTATATGGCTTAGATGAAGATATTAGCTGTATGTATTAGCCGTTTTTCCTCACCCAGACAGTTTTGATTCTCCAAACCTACTTATTTCTAACCCCTCACACAACTATTTTAAATCTCACTCTTACGAGCTAAGCTGTTTAACTTCGACTGGCAAAAAATACCTCTCATGACGGGAATGCTTAAGTAGCTTATAGCTATTTCCCTTCAACTATTTCTGCTACTTTAAATAGTTTTGTCCAATTACACTTTTTACAGCTTTGCCTGTACTGATCTTTTACTTCCACCAAAAATTGCGTTTTCCTTTCTACACGATCAATCTGTATACCACATATGAAAAGTCCCAGTCCGATTGCTAGCCCACCTCGAGATATGTTGTTCAAAAGCAATTATGACGGTTGTCTCAGTTTAAGCGCTGGTGAACTCGAATGAGTTTTGACCTCCACCAAAATAATCGGGATTTTTCTCACCACCAAACATGAAAAGTATCAGCCTTTGCTGGATTGAGATATCGTATTTACAAGCAAAGTGTCACAACCACACGCGCGCACACGCACACACACACACACACACATCTTTTCATACAACCTGTCTGTGGTAACTCGTCGTTATTTTCCTTTGTTCCTGCTTCCTTAACTTTTAGTTTCCACCACAGAACCAAAAATCAATTGTTTCGGTCATGTTTTATAACAAAATTAAGTACACCCACACACATTTAAAATCTCATAGACTCCTTGTCTGCCTAGGCAAGGAAGCAGAAACATGTTCACAGATGATACAACCGTCTTTTCCCCAAGCGAAAAAATAACTACTGTGCTTAACATGACCCACCAAGAATTCTCTCACATTGTAGAAAGGCTGCAAACAAGCTTTCTCTTCAAATAAGTAAAATCACGTACTTCCTATATACATGGACAGGGCATGTAACGCGTATATCCTATCCGTAGACTGTCGTCACCGAATGGGGCAAAAAAGGCCCACCAAGATGGCCACCGAGAAGCTGTAAATTGTATGATTTGACGACGACTCTGTAATATTTTAAATAGTCCTAACAGTAACAAGGGCTACTTCAGGGTTTTGGGAATGCTTCGAAAAATTACTTACAAACCATATATCTGTTCTAAACAGCAACTTCTCCTAGACAACTAAATATTTCAGTTAAACGAATTTTACGAGCTGTGATTTCTTCTCTTCTCTCTGATTTCTGTTTACTTTAAGATTGTGTTTTTTTTTTCAGAGGGAAAAGGTTAGTAAAAACAATTTTACTTCTCTCCGGATTCCTCCATTCCTACACAGTTTTTCTAACACATTTTGCTCACTCCCCCACTTTGCAAACACTTTTAGATCTAAAACACGTGTTTAATCCTAAACATTTTGCTCATAAACACGTTTAATTGCTGAACATTACTGTTTATTAGCTAAATATGTTTAGAATTTAAACCGTGTTTACAAAGTGGGAGCAAATGAAGTATTATGTTAACTACGTTTTTAGAGTGTTGCAGTAAGTTCTAAAATTTAATTTCTCTCTTTCTTTTTCCTCAGTCTTTTTCTATGTCTTTTGTATACCATTTGCTTTCTTTTAAATTTATTTGTTTTCCTACGTTAGGTTAAGTTATATGGAGTTTTTCTGCCAAGTGTCTAACCAATTGGTGTAAGCCGAACCGGCTACAGCCTTTCTTGCAATTGTGGATCAGAATTCTGACTAAGTAACTCGGAATCCTGCAATAGTATTTCAGAATTCTGACTGAGTACCTCGGGATTATTACTAAGTAACTCGGAAATCTGACATATTATGTCAGAATTCCGACTGAGTAACTCAGACATCTGAGATAATTAAGATGTGAACCCCCCCGAAAAAAAAATTCAAGCCATTTGGAGTGAAATCCACTGTCACTAGAAAGGTCCCAGGCTCTGTGCACTCATTTGGTCGACCATCCTTATATAGTTGAGCCTATCTAGGAAATTTTTTACTAGCAAAGAAAATGACTAATTCGATAACTTACAAAACAAACATTAACGGAATTTGAAGTGGTGGGTCACTAGAGAAGACTGCTCAAAAGGCTTGAGTTTCCCCCGCCACGAATGCCTGCGTAGCGCCTCTGTGACTGCTGCCTCCTTAGGCTACCGCCCCTCATATTTTTGTAGCGGGGTATTCCGCAGTTATTGTCTGTCACGGACGGGACATTTTGCAGCAATAAAAATAGAATTACTTTAACAACAGTAGAATGTAACCTGTTACTTTTTATTAAACCATGGGAGTACTACCATGATTAAACTAGCCTGCCTGAATTACCTCATGGTTTCACATGTCACTATTAGTTACTTTATCATAAGCTCGTTAATGTGTGTCTTGGACGGGACAGAAAATGAAAACCAGTTTTGTATGGGTTCATGTAAATTAGAAATGCTCTGAAAATACAAGTGATATTGAAATTCTGAAAAGTTCATTGCAAACTAGAGTTCCTTTTCTGGTCTCATGCAAATAAATTATTTGCCAAAAATTTTATGCAAGACTACAAACTTTGCTCCCTAATAAAAAAAATTCCCGTCAAGGACAGACATTGCCAAATATCACGGACGGAACAATGTTTGAATTCAACAGTAATGGGGTATTTTTGATATTTATTAACATTCCTTTCTACCAGTTATTAGACTGTTGAAATATATGGATAGACATGTGCAAGATATTGCACCAAATCAATAGGCTGTGGGTGATGAGGCAGGTGGGGAAGGGGTGGGAAGGGGCGAAAGATGCGACCCGGCAGGGAGTTGCAATTGAATGTTTATAAATCCAGTGTGAGTTAATTGTACAACAAATTAAACAGGTAATCTAATGCCAAAAGTGTATGCTCATGTCAAAGGTATTCATCCTTGTCAAAAGAACAGGTCCATGCACCCCAATCCCCATCTGGGCAATATGAACAACATGCATATCAAATGTATATAGATCTCTCTAAATAGCTCCAGATTCCAAGGTCTGACAGGTCTACAGTAGATTGTCCATGACAAAGTTCATGCAGTTTACTTAGACTCCACACAACCCTTCTCCAAACTACACAGTGTTGGGCCTAAAGGTCAATGGTTGATTCACATGAGCCTCTTATGATGAAACACTATACCTGTAACACGGGAAGTTAAGTCACACATCTACTAGCTCGGACAATTTTAACTAGAGTTTCTAGCAGATAATATTTACCACCATTTTATGACCAAATTTAATTTGTCTGTATTGACAGATTGAGTTATTCCCTACATAGGTACAGTATATCAAGGCAATCTTTTTTATTTTTTCTTTTCACATACTATACAGTATCCCTATCAAAATGAAGTTTTAGTTTAGTATTTAAAGTTGGGTGTTGGTATCCATGTACAGCAGTTGCTGCCAGGAAAGATTCACCACTGCCAGAAACTTTTTATGTCAGAGCTACATTAGTGACTTACCTTTAGCTAACTACATGTTAAATAGTGTATGGTGTACTTTATATGCAACACCCTAAGTGGCACCTGTGGGGTGATGTTGGTCCAAGTTGGTGTGCTGATATGACCTTTTGCCTCTGAACCCTCCTCTATTCTACCTTTCCTCTCCCTCTCAGATTTTCTCTGCTTCTGATAACTTACAGTTATGATTCAGTTGTTCTCCTTTTGGCAGCTTTCCTTTGCTCTGTCGTCCCTTTCCTATCCTTTGTGATCAAAAGGGAGTGCTGCTTCAAATTATTTTAATTTGCTCTTAATTTTGTCCCATACTTTTTTCCCTCTTACTTGTCCTACTGCACACTTGACCATGTGCTGAAACTGTACTGTACTTTGAACTGCAGAGGCATTGTTCCCAGCCTATGATGTATTAACTCTATATGCAGTTGGTGCGCTAAAATAAACTTATAATTTGAATGGTCATGGACTACAACTATTTTAATACAATAGGTCATTGACTGTAGTCAATAGTGCACTGCCAGGTTGGAACAGGCATAAATTTAGGCTACAATTGGCTAGCCTATTATCTCTATACCTCCATGGTCCAGGGGCCCAGGGTATAACCCTTCATATCAATAATAACCTGCCAAAGTCTATCTGATTGAAGCTCAACTCTACAACAAATAATTCATTAATACACAGTACCAAATCAAGTCACAGTTTGCGTAAGCTTACTCAGTGCACAATGTTATATAGTGCACACCTGTCCCGTCCGTGGCAAAATGTCCTGTCCGTGACACTTTTTTGTTGGTTAATTACGGGGGCCAATTAGCTGATATTAGAAACCAGGTAATTTTGACAGATGTATCAATGTGATAAGTAAAAGAATTCTTGAAATGGGCATGATTGATGTGTTAAGTGTTGATTGAGACTAAAAAAATTGTTCGAAATTGACAGGGACGGGACATTATGATTTTGTCCGGTTATTTAATATAATTAAAAAAAAAATCACAATTGCAGTAAATCACTCAAATGTGTCTAACAGCATCCTTAACAAGTCCCAACTTCTTTTATGTCATTCCATTGTAACACTGCCTCATGGTTGTCAAACATATGATGTCCCGTCCGTGACACTTTTCCCAGCTTCGTTAGCTTTAAGCACTAATTAGGCACCCCATGTTACATAAAATATGTATAAAAAAACTTACATGTAAGAAATTTGATATGTATATTAAGCAACTCCCCGAAAATGTATCGATACTAAGCATATGAAATTTTTAATTCCATGTCCAATTTACTGCGGAATGCCCCAGCGATGACCTGAACAAACCAACTTTCCACTGAGGGTAGTCAATGTTCTTGTTATTTGAATACTTGATAATTAATTAAGGCTATAGTTTTTGGAGAAATGGTTTGAAATGTTCTTTCTGCAACTTGAAGACGTGATCCTCTCACAACATACTGTACAATTTTGCAATAGTCCAATTGGCAAAACTTCAATTGGCAAAGCTCTTTTATCGACAGCAAGTTCAAAAAATGCAGAGCACCTAAGTTCATATTTCACGACATGTATTGCACTGAAAGTGTTGTAATTACTCTGTGGGATCCTGTATATTCCACTCTGAAGCAATAAACTGACATTGTGTCTGGATGAGGATGAATTTTAAACAGTTGTGGAAAGAACTTCATTTAGTAAGTAATTACAACTGTGGGTTGAGAGGATTTCGACTTGAAGCAAATAAATGAGGAAGGTTCCTAATCAATTAAATGCCGAGAATACCATTTTCGGGAGCTAAGTTACCGACATGGGAATGGCGATGCACGACGATCTGTAGACTGTATTAATCTGAGAAAATTTCTACTCAACCCGGAACCAACCGGAAGGCACGGAACATATAGCTTTCCCACAATTTTGAGCACCTAACCATTCGACATCTTGAGTGCACAACTGGACTGCAGTTTGTTAGACGAGAATCCCTAGTGGTAATGGCCAAGGGATCGGGAATGCGGTTTAGCCGTTCAGAAAGTTATTTTGGTAAATATTAGCAGAGCTGCACCAATTTATGCTATATGTGTAGTCAAGCCTCATACTGTGATGTCTCTGGTCTTATCAGTTTTCTGATTATGTTTAGTAATGCCTTTGGTGGCTAACACATAGTTTGACATCATGGTTTTACTGCAATAAAACTCTGTGGTAGTCATAACCGAGGATATTTCTCGGGCCGTAAAAGTCTTGATATTTTGTGTTGAACTTTTTCACATCGCAATTTTTACAGTTTCATTTATCATGTTGCGCTTGCCAGACGTTATTGTTATTTCTTTTGTGACACACATGATTAGTCAAGACTAACCAGCATTCTTTTATTCACACATTCTTAATCAGATACGTCTGTCAAACTTCATATGACAACTTGTATTTCAGCCTGCCAGGAAGTATGAAAAGGCGCCATGCTTATCCCGAGCACGTACCATCATTAATTGAAGATCACAGCTTCGATTGAGATTCCTCTCGTTGTCTATTGTCTTTCGACTATTAATATAGCTCAGCTGTTAACGTTCTCATGCGTACTTGCTCAAAATGAACCTATTGACATTGGCATACCAAACAGCTACCCAGGCATAAGAGAAGTGAATTCGGCATCTTCTCCTGCTTAATGGCTCTCAATAAATTCTCATGCATATATATTTCAGCAAAAGGATGTAACAAAAAGTAAAAAGGAAATTTCATCATGTATAAATTCCCCAAACCATAATCTTAATGCAAACTATTCGAGTTAATTCCCTAGTCCCCCTATTGAAAAGTTTCAAAAGCTAGAAAACTGTTTTTTTTATGGTTGTTTGTAGTGTAACGGTTTTAGGTTGTGAGAGAGTACCCTATGGACTCATCGATTTTTTTCTGTTCCTTATGCACTATCATGAATTGGTGTAAGGGTATTTTTGATAAAGGGGTCCTGGCGCAACCTATTCATGAACTTGATCTCTAAACTTGTTCATCAACGGGAAAATTTAAGCAACTGAATATTCAGTATATCTGAAAGAGAAACACCGGTAAATCTACACAATTTGATGAAATTTCGCATGAGGTAGGCATTCTCTGAAGTTTACAAACTGTGATTGATCTAAAATAGTCCTCTGCAATCCTCTGCTTTCTCCCATCAGCTAGCAGGAAGATTGTTTGTTTAACAAGAAGAACAATTGATGTCCATATCTTTGCTTATGCTTGGGTGACCTCCAATTGCATTTGGTTATTGATGCCAAACCAGGGTCCCCGTCCAAATGCCTGATTCACGGGGTATGTGGTTAACAGGGTTCTAAAGCATTTCACTTCATAACGATTACAACCGGACATATATTTAGTCAAGATATCAGCTCATAAAATTACTGCATTTGTCTTCCAAAGTGACTTGAAGGCAGCAGAGGTTACATCACTTAGAGCAGCTTATGCTGTTTGACGGAAAAAAATAACCTTCATCGTTAATCTTCAATCTTGCTCTTCCATTTGATACCAACCCGATAGAAATCCTTCACGCCAGGTTTTTTTCCGGTGAAATTTCACTAATTAGAGCGCTAATTACAATAGAAAAAAAATCATCTACTTTTTTTGGCTAAACTCTTATGCAAAGACAACGGGCTCTTATCTCAATTTGACCAATCACAATGCAAGAAATGAATGACGTAAAATTATGCCTACCCTTTGACACAACGATGTACGTATTGCCAATATATCACACATGTTGTGTACATGCATTTCAGGAGTCCTTTCACAACAGTTCGGGCCCAACACAGAATGACAGTTAGTTTCACACGTATGTAACCCAAAGATTGTTTTTGAATGCCAAGCCACAGCATCAAATCAAAGAGAAAATGAACATTATCTTGAAACTTGGGACGGATTCAAATAGCACAATCAGCGACAAAATTAAAAACTGAACGATGGAGCCGAAACAAGTGAATAGGAATTTGTCACTGAATCTGGGTTCACAAATGAAACGAACGGATTGCGCAGCCGGTTCGATGCGATGTGCAAATTGGACACGTAAAGGCCGTTTAAATAACGTATGTATCAATTGAACGAAATTTCACTGTCTGTTTTGTTTACGTTTTGCTTGACTCCTTCTCAAAATGACCTTCTGAATATGCATCAAATTCACTGGGCGGAGCTAGAGCAAGATAATAAGGCAGAATAGCGTTTGGAAACCGTTGAAATCTTTTCGAATTTTTTCGAATTTTTGCTCATTTTCGGAGAAAAGACTAAAGTACGTTAGTTTTTAAAGCTTTTTACATTTGTATGGAGTACAGCCCATACATTTGATGAACACTGGAAACGTAAAAATAACAGCATAAGCTGCTTTAATTCCTCATATTGAAAGGGAATGGTTTCTTTTTTTGATCTGTAATGTTGACATTAAACAAGTTGAAGCTAATAGGATAGGACTCTCCTCTGGAAAACGAAATTTGTAAAGTTTCCATGCGGCTTATGCAATCTCATTCATTTATGTTTGTTACGCAGAAATTATATGTGGTGTTAAGGCCAAAAAACAGTGTTTCATTTATGTAAGGATTCAAGTTCAATTTTTGTTTAACATATGTCAACCCTCCTTTCGAGGCTGCCGCATTTTAATTGAATGCATCAACAGTAAATTTGTCTGTGGTCATTTTACAGGCAAACGATTGTAAATTATCAAGTTCCTAAATAAGTTTCGAACTTTTCTTTCGTATAGGACGACGTCGGTAACGTCGGGACGTCGTGAAATTGCTATGCTGCAAGAATATCTCCATTTTCAGCTTATGTAAAAATTAGAACGATAATGAAAAAAGGATAAATTTAATGTGTGAAACATTACAAAACTGCATATCTTTGCATATATTTTTTATCAACAGCTCCAATAATAAGCGTTTTGCTCTCCAGTTTGTCAAATCGCCAAGTTGGAACCGCCGGAGGTGTTCTAGTTGGAGCTAGTTTTGTTTGTTCTGGTTTGTTTTCAACTCACTGGAGTCACTTTTTTGGATTTGCAATACTTGCTGGTAATGTAGATTTGTTACATAAAATTATTTTGTTTTTTCCGAATTTGCGATTAAACTGCAAGACGACACTGTGGACGCAGTGAATCGCCGTGGGTTATGATGATGACTGTCCCATGACGGCAATGCGTTTGAAAAACCTTATTCGTTGAATCAAATGTTGTCACGTGAAATTAGGGAGCAAAAAATAAAGAACAATAAATTTTGCGCTCGTAACGTACCAGACTTAACACTTGCGCATTGTAGGTTTACACGCATAACTGACCACATAAATCAGGTACATTTAATGGTGTAGGAATACATCAACACAATCGTATCCCTGTGGAGCGCGCACTTTCTGTTCTGCTGCTTAGAGGGCTATGCATAATGTCTTAGGTCCAATTGTTTTCCTAACGTTGTAGATCCATAAAAGGTATCAAAACTATATCGGTTATCCCACAATGTCTCACCGAACATTATTTTACTTCCTGGATTCTGATTGGTCCGTATAGCTCTCGTGATCATCAGTTATTTTTCGATGTTGGTCAGCATCAAGGGGCCAGCCGTCCCCGTCTCTGAAAAAAATCATTACATTTTATGAGGTAACGCTGTTAAACTACGGTGCTGAATTTCAAACTATTCTTGTGAAAAAATGGCAAATTTTCACAATACAGCCCCCAAATATCTCCGGAAATATTTATCGTTACATATCACAATCCATCCAATATAAGCGCTTGATTTCGCAACATTTGTGATGGAAAGATAATAAGTTTTTGGAACGTTTTAAATGTCGTCCGAAAGCCTCAGTCCGCAGAAATTAGATAACATAACGTAAAATCAATGATCCTTAGGAGCCGTGCAATCCCAGATTAACTGATAGGAAATGCAGATTTTTGAATAATTCCAGGAATCTTCAAATTTCCTAACAGGAAACGCAGTACTCAAAATAATTTATGCTTCCCATTTTCAAACATTTGTGTAAAAGGGCACAAGTTAGAGAGTCGCAATTTCTGATGGAGTAGTGTTCATTTTTAAAATAAATAAATAAAAAAAAAAAAAAAAAAACGGAAAGGGGGCAAACAGGGCTAAAATTGCGAAGAGTTTCGAGCGCCGCAAACTTTGTTGCTAATGCAGTGGTTGTGTTCATAATCACGTAAAAAATTGGATCACTTGGGTGCTCGTCCTTGAAAAACAGCACTGTATTCGAGTCGTAGTCGTGATTTCAAAATTTGTAGGACTTGGTCAACAAGGTTGATTGTTTCCCCATTGAGAGAGTACAGGGACTCGAGACCGAGTCCTGACTTGAGTCCTTGAAAGTTGAAAGTCGCTGAACTCGTGACTCGGACTCTCCGGACTCGACTACAGCACTGCTGAAAACGATCAAACTGCATCACTGGTTAGCACCTCTTTAGCTATTCCCTAATCACTGGATCCGTTTACATATATCCTTTAGGAGAGTGCTGAGACGGTGTGGTCGCTATGCAATGTGCTTGTATTGGTTGCTGCACTAAGAGTATCATAAATACGGTAACAGCATTAGTTTATACATCAAACTGCCAACCGACTGCATGGTCAAGTAGTTAGAGCATCAGACTTGCAGTAGGGAGGTTGGGAATTGGAGTCCAGGCCGGGTCATACCGAATACTTTAAAAACGGGATCTACTCCCATTGCGCTTGGTGCTCAGCCAAAGCAATGAAATAGGGAAAACAAGCCAGTAAGCCACAACCAGAAAAAAGCCGGCTCGACTTGAACAAAGGGGTCGTTAATTTCCATCTAACTAACTAACAATTTCACATGAACAGCAGGATAAAGTAGGGATTTTGTGATGAAAGTGGCTATTTATCAAAATTCCAATGGTGGTCTTGTTAAGAGGCTTGGGAATGCCTTAAAACAGAACCTATGTTCTCACTGTGAGTACAAACATATTATTACAATATTATTAAAACTAACGTAAAAGCCTGACGTTACGTGCAGTGGCCAACCACAGGATGGGGAGAATAACGTTAATGACGAAAAAGTATTTTAACAGCCCATTGAAGGACTAATATTAGGCATATCGCAATACCAACCTGTCCACCTATACGTGAGGTTATGCTTGAGCCTAACAGGAAAGTAGGTAACTTAGGTCTAACTGTTAACAATATTTTTCAGATGTTGTAGGTATGATGGAGGTGAAATTTTCTTCATCTTACCAGCGTAACTACTATCTAAGTTTACCATTCATGTTACAATCTATATGCTTTGATGAGCTTTTAGGCGTCAATAATATTACTCTTCACACATCAACAAAAACTGTTACTACTAATTCATCAAGGTTTTTATAAACCCATGCATCGGTTTTTCATCGATGCGGTTTTTCATCGATTTTTCATCTACCTAAAATAACAACGTTTGGTGCAATTGACATGAGCAACTTAATATTTAAAGTGCGCTTAACCTCCCACAAATTTAACTGTGTTGTATGTGGCCTATTTTTTCTGTTTATTAATTTCCAGAGAACTTACAACCTTCAGCCATATTTTTTTTTTATTTGATTTTTTCGACATGAGCCGACAAATTTCTCTCTACGAAACATGACACTTCCCCGAAGAGTAATGGTGTTTATTTACAAAGCTGTAGAATGTGTAACGGTGTTTTCTGTCGTACATAGTACAAACACTGTTGTTGCCGCACCCTGATTGCATTATACGTAGAACATACGCTGTCAATTGATGTTCAACTCCACTCCAAAAAATCACAAAAACATTTCTTCTGATTTCTTATTCTCTGAAATTTACATTGTAACAGAAACATTCTACACCAAATATGAACTCGGGAAAGGAGTTAAATGGGTCGAATGCAAAATGACCGCCATTCACTCTCCACCATGAAACTATGCCCACACAGCGGTTTTCACGATTTCATCTATGGGTAACACACTAACCACAGTGCACTTGTACGAAGTAAAACTAAAAAAACACTCACTATATTATACGTCAATGATATACGCTGTTAACACGGCTCAATTTATGTTGAATCACCCCTTAAAAAATTTCTCTCCCTCTGTATTGTGCCGGATTGTTGTCAGCGTCTTAACCCTTTACCGTTGTGCTCCGATCGGTGCCTAATTGCGCGCCTCGGGAGTGGGCGGAAAAGCGGACGTAGCCCGCCCCGCATCAGCTTCCGTAGGCCATTGGCCCCGTGACCTTGAACTATTGTCTCTCTCGTTGCTGTGGCCGAATTTTCGGGTAGCTACTCGCAGTTTGGAGCTCCGCGTGAAACGGTAAAGATGGGTGACGGCCGAGCTCTCCGCATGGGTCCAAAAGGACCCAAACAACGGTAAAGGGTTAATTCATAACTCTATTTGATTCATGATGCCCACATCTAACGCTACAGAGGGCTTGCTTGTGGGAAGAAAGTATTTGAAATCCAGACCGGATTCTTCCTCGGCTGTCGGGCTCCCCCTCTGTCTCCTTTGGAAGACCGACAACAAAGAAGACTGGGGAGGGGGGGGGGGGATTTCAGCTGAGAAGGAATCCGGTCGGGTTTTGACAGGCTTTCAATCAATGCGGTATAACACATTAACGTTAGTTCACTTCCGTCGGAAGTAAAACACAAATTACTTTGCATTGAGGCGATTCGTTTTCGGGTTTACGAATTTTTAGTTACCTTACAATGTTACAGTGTTATATTAGTTTTTTTTTTAACTTTTTTTTTTAAGAGAACCTGACTCTAAAGTGGAAAATCACAGGACACATTTTGTTGTAAAAATATAAGATTTCAACCACTGGTCCACTGTAGAAAGAATTCTAAAAGTCCAACTCCATCTTCACAGGACATTCTTGAGCCGAGATATAAAATGTTAAAGGTTGTTCACTCAAATTAAAATGGTACATCGTGCAATATTTTGTGATGTCATTGCTGTACTACTCAAACTACAAACGGTTTGTAATTCTTTGTTTTTCTAAAAGCAATTGCACCTTGTACCACGCCGTGTGACAACTTATGTGGTGATGTAATTATTTTAACCCCTTCTGTGCGACATACTATGCAAGCAAACAGGAAGTGCTGAAGGTCATAAAACATTTTTAATTTTAAAGGGCAACAAATCAGGAAACGTGAGTTGTACAAAAAGGAAGTCACAAATTGTTGCGCAAAGACTAATTTGTTTTAAGTGAACAAACTTCAACACTTTATATCTCGGCTAATGAATGCCCTATGAAAATGGGAGTTGAACTGTAAGAATTCATTTTTCATGATGTTCAATATGTATTCTTGAATTTTTGAATTAAGGTACGCTTTAATTCCACCGACGGGCAATGCAATTTTAAAAAAGTGGAGCATATGTCAAATGTCCTTTTTATGAACTACATTATCCAGTTTGAAGGCATATTCTGGTGGCTTTTTACCCTGGTGTTGTAAGAAAGGCAAAAATATTCTACACCATGTCCTTCAAACCCTGTCTCAGTACCATCTTCCTAACTCAAGATATCTCACTTTAAAGATTGGGTATTTTTGTAAAACAAAAATACAGTACCTCTCCTTTTTAAGGAAGCATCTTAAATTTGTTTAATGAGGGCACATTCCCTCAAATTCCTTTAGCTTTTCTTTATAATTGAAAGTCCTGTTTGTCCTTGAAATTCGACTGTTGTAATGTTTGAATATCTTTCCCTGTAGATCTATCATTACCCTTCACCACATGTAAAGTACAACCAGCAATGTTGCTAAATATTGCCTGCAGCAGAATCAATTTTATAAATAAATTGAATGCAATGTCAAATTAATTTGCCACAATTACATCACAGATTACCCATGGTGCACCAAATCCCAAGAAAAATTGCATTACTTAAAAAGATGCATCTTCTGAACGCTATTTGCCATTGAGATGCAGTTTTCACCTCTTGAAAAAGAAAATCTGCATATTTTGAAGTTAATGAATTTTGTCTCCAGAAAATGCCTTTAAGTGCCAAGAGAGTTACAAAAGCTAGGCACGGCGGTGTAAACCTCACTTCAAATCGATGAACCGCCTTCCGAACAACAACTACTTTGAATAAAATGATTTTAAATGAACTTTATCAGTGTTATAATTTTCGTTTGTTATAGGTATTGGTTTTGGTTGCTTGTATTTACCTTCAGTATTATGTTTACGAGAAGAGGCACCAGATCACTTTGCGAGTCTGATGCCCCTTGCAACTATCGGGACCTTTGCAGGTATTGTTGTTTTACCTGGGATAGTGGAGTTCTTCCTTATCAATTTTGGTTTTCGCGCAGCGTTTTGCTTGTTCGGTGCCCTAGCATGGAACACGATTCCGTGTGGTCTTCTCCTCAGAAATCCGGCGAGTAAGGAGATCATCGGCAAGGCTAAAGGAATAAATACAGCTAAATCTGGAAAATGCCTTGAAGAAAGAAGTAATCCACTCCCATATGAAAAATGTACGTCAACAACCATAGCCAATCAAAACGAAAACTCATCAATAATCCCGAATGGCTACGAAAAGAAGGCTCAATGCAATTCTGTGAAAATTTCTGAAGTGGAAGCTGCGAAAAGTAGACCTACAATTGCCTCTGAGACTTCTAAGCCGTGTAAATTTTTCTTTGGAATGTTCCATCCATAGTGTTTTCTTCTTTCCTAGACCAATTCAAGCCATTCCTCAAACTTGAATTCACTTTGTTCTTTTTGACGGCAAATCTGAGAAAGTTTTTATCCAATCCATGGACTTTATTTCTCATACCATTTCTTCAAGAGATGGGTGTGGATGTATATCGTGCAGTATTCATAGCAGCCATTGGTGGAATTGCGGGAGGATTCGGTAGACTTGTAGCAGCCGTTTCATTTAGACAACATTGCGCACCATCTTTACACATCTTTACAATGTACTACATACTCAGTGCCTTAATATTCTTCATCAATGGTTTTTCAGGTAACTTTACATATCTTACTGTATGTGCTTTTATGAGTGGTCTCCTTATATCAGCAAAGGCCGGCATGACTTCTGGCATTTTATTAGAAATCACAGGACCAGACGTATTTCGACAAGCTTTTTCTTTAATCCAACTTGGCTGTGGAGTAAACGCTTTATTTGCAGGATTTCTCTCAGGTATGTCAATGTTAAATTTTTACAATATCTCAAGCATTACTATATGATTAATTACCCAGTTCCCTGTTTCTAAAGTTGTGTTACCACTAGATGTCAATTAAAGGTTCAGCAACGAAGAAGTTTGGATTGACTCAGGAAAATGCACAAATGGGGGTACGAGTGATGCACGAAGGCACAGCCTGATAAAGTTCCCGAAAGTCCATCATTCTGTTTTGGTGCATGGATCTAGAGTTGTGTAATTTCATTCATACACAACAATATTTTGATTAAAAAACAAACAGTAACTTCAATTCTGTTTGTTAATAATAACATTAAAACAGTGCAACCCGCGGAAAATGTGGTAGCCTAGGGTGATTACATTTTACGGCGAGTGTATCTCGGGATAACTCATGGCCACCTTACAGTAATAAACCATTGCATATTGAACGAGTGTAGGTTAAGTATGAAATGTATGATGAAACAAAGCTCTGTATAATTTAATTGAATTGTTTAGTGTAGGACTGCTCACTCTAAAACAGAAGAACAAAATTTACTTAAAAAAAGAGTGAGCTCAGTGATAAGTCTTTGTAAGAGTTATCCTCCATAGCTCGGAAGAGAGTGAATTTCTACTCCAATTTAAGTGATATTCATCCCAAGTTACGAAGTAGCACCCCTTCTTGAGTAAGAAGTCAGCTTACTTGAACTTTTATGATGGTTACTTAGGGAAACTGTTTTGGAGTAAGATTCGTACTTCCGTCTTGACATATTGCTAATGCCCAGTCTAGTGTAAACATGTTTTCGTTGGTCGGTGAGGGATTCTCAACCACACCATCATTATGTTAAATATTTTGTGATTTCAAATTTAATGTTGGATGCTTAAACTGAACTTCCACTTTTCTGCAATTTCCTGGTTACGTCAGTAAATATATCGCATGGCCAAACTGAAAAAAGGCCAGTTTACCTAGAAAAAAAAAAAAAACAATTGACTTTATCGAAACTTTGTAAAGCTTTAAATACTTTCATGCCTTTGAAAAACTTTATATAAATTACAGTCTGTAATAATAATTATATAAAATCCAGAGAGGTGCTAAAACCTCAGCCATTCCGGGAGCTTCTCTCCCTGGACTCCCACCCGAGGAATGGCCCAGTTTCGCACTTCGCCCGAAATAATTGGTCCCCAACATACCCTTTGCCTTTAGTTTGCTCCCCAATTTTGACATTCAGGCTGCTTGCGTCGCCACTGCAAAAGAGTGAACTTAGTCACTCTCAAAGAGAGTGGAAAGTGCAAATTCCCTCCATAAGAGTATTAATTCACTCCATAAGAGTGAAATTCACTGCAAGAAGAGTAAAATTCACTCCAAGAAGAGTGAAAATTCACCCTTCCAAGAGAGCCTGCAATGTTCACCCTTTTTTAAAGAGTGATTACTGTACGCGATCCATCAAGATTGAATTCTTGATCGAGTGCATGTCTTCTTGGCATGCATATGTTTTTCCACAAGTGGTTTGTAAAAATGTCCAATCACTAAGACATTTTCTTACAGGTTTTACTGTAGTCCTTATGACCTGATGACCGAACTAACAACGGTGAAATTTAATAATAGCCCCAATCGGTCCATTTCATTTGAAAAATAATATAATGTTGGCTATATGAAAGTTCAGAGAATACTGTTTTTCCCAAAGAAGTTAACATGGTGAGAGTGTGTTTCGGAAAGAAAATGCAGTCTGTACCTTACGGAACCAATTTTATAGGTATTCATTGATATTTCTTCAACAGGTAAAGTGTACGACATAAGTCATTCGTTCGCTACTATGTTTCAAATATGTGCTGGTATTTCTGCAGTCAGCTGTGTTCTTCTCACCGTTACCATAGTAATCATGACGTCATCAAAGAAGAAATAACCGACACTCTACTGTTTAGCGTTGATATTTTAAAATTAACTTTATCTCCTGTCATAAAAACGTTTGATTTAATATTGTAAATGACATGTATAATTTATAACTTCCATCACCGAACAAAAAAGAAAGAACATCTTGGGGAAAAAAGGAAAACCGTTGGGAAAAGAGATGGAAACTATTGGAAAAGAAGAAGGTGTATTTACAAAGCATTATAACTAATCTTCTATGTTTGTTTTCCAATTACTTCAGAAGTCCTTACCATGTATTGTTTTATAAAAATTTTATTGCTTAAATTAAGACCACCGCACTATCAATCAGCAAAATAGGTAATGGGCATCTTTGTTATATTTGTCTTGTTTAAGTTGAGACAACGTAACTTCTTCTTGCGTGAAAAGGATTTTGATGGTTTAATTCAGATGGAATGACTCTAGTCTTTAACAAAAACTTTTTTGGATAAAACACATAATAAATGTGATACTTTCAAAAATAGAATGTTAACTTTCCGATCCCGCCACTTTTGCTTGGACGCGGAAGTCTCTCTTGGCCCGAAGGTACATTAATACTTGAACAAAAAACCTCGTTCGGCAAATCGTTGGCGCATAGAATTGTGGAGCACATCGTGGGATAGACAAACCTATGTAGGCACATATAGTAGATGACGTTCCCTTGTTTTCGTGGATGCAACACTGAGCAAAAATCTTTAAAGCCAACTCGAACGTAAATAGGGACTCAGCCTTACTCTTATCCAGATTAAAAAAATATATTTTTTACACCAAAAAGGAATAACAATTCAGACAAAGACCACTGCACAGAACCACATTCTTCCGCATGTTTTATATTATGGTTGGATTAAGAAAAAAATATGTGACCAAATTTTCATGTAAACTAAAATTTTGGAACACGTGTTTTAGGTGCGGGATTAGTTCGTTTATCCAGACGATATGGAGGATGTACGCATGTGCAAAGCCCGCAAACGAATAACTAAATGGCCTATTGTGATACTTTTAAAATATCACTTGAACTTCGATCGAAACATGGTTTGAGTCAATTAAAATGTGAAACTTCATTAAGTAGTTCTGGTATGATTGTTGGCAGGATCGACGGAACTACAAAGATCTAAAACTTTGGTGATCACCGTGGCAACTGTGTTCGTCACTACATTAAAATTTTATGTCAGCAATGGATAAGTAGTCAGGCTTAAATATGCTATGGATAACCCTTCTCTCTGAAAACATCCAGGATTTTTGTTACCGATTTGCCATAAATTTCCTGTTTAACAAGACCTGGACATCCTTGTCAATTTAACCAAGAAATGTATGACAACGACGACTATCATAGATACCGTTCTTTAAAATGACCAGGAATTCCTAGTCATTTTAACCAGGAAAGGCAATGTGAATCCATACATTTCCTGATTAAAAAGACCGAGAAACCGTGGTTATTTTGGTAATGTTTGATAAGCGGTGACTCCATACGTATCCTGGTTATAATGGCCACAAAACTAGTCATTTTAACCAGCAAATGTATGGAAATTTGGTGACCACAATCCTGGTTAAATGTTGACCAGGATGTTTTAAAAGTGTTGAAATATAACTAAATCTGTCTGTCAGATGAGAAATTTTCTCTTGATTTGTCAACAACAAGAAAGAAAACAAATTGAATTTCGAAAGTGTAAATTTTGGTGCTTCCTTCCAAATGCTAAATCTACAGTAACTTTGAAGTTTGAAGTTTTTTTATTGCCACTGTAACTTATTCTGATACTAAACATAATAACATAACATAAATTATAGAAGATGAAGTGGAGGAAGCCCATCAGAAGCAAAGCTTATCAAGGGTGGGCCATCTAATATAAATAAGAACAAACAACAATTAACAATTAAACCAACATAACTACATAAGAGAAATCGTACCGACCCCCCCCCCCCCCTTGTGAGTTCCAAATATTGTAAACAGTTTTACCTCCTTAAATAAGCGTGCGGTATACTGAGAAAAAGTAGCGTCACACACAATTCTGGTGGCTTTTTTGAAGCATAAGACGCTGTTATACATCAAGACGTTACTCCATAAAATAACACAGTGATGAAGATATGGTAGAAAAACGGTTTTATGCATAGGCAGATAGGTTAAACGTCTATTGCACTGTACAAAATGTGAAAAGGACATGTGGGGAAATCTTGATAAGTAATGTTATAAAGCTGTAAAACATTTGTTTACAGAGGAGAAGGCTGAAATTACTTCAGATCTATTTGATGACTGTAAGAACCGAAAAAAAATGTAATTTTTTTCTCTAAGAATCTTCAATCTGACCACACAAAAGTATGTCGTCGTGGTGAGCATACAATTTTCCCATAACCTTCATGCATTTAAGCAATGCCTTGTATTCCCTTTACTGTAGCATACATGCCAACATTGTCATCTCACAAAAAAGAACATATACTGAGCAGATTATCCACTGAGCGCAGTGAGCACTCAAGCACTAACCACAATTGACTCAACGGCACAGGGGAGAAATTCCTCTGCATTTCTCTTTTTAAGTTTATTTACAATGAATCAGGAAATCACTTAGATGTATTGTAAAGAATGATTTTATTTTGCCAAGCTGCTACTTTGGGATTTTCTGACCATTTTTAGTATTTACAGTGTCCAATCTGTAATATAAAAATGATTAAACAACTTCATCGGAAGTATTTTAATACAAAGGTATTAGATATTACTTGATTAACCCAAAAAGGTAGAAATAACTTAAACAGGAACAACAGTTTATATCTTGGAAAAAAATTAAACTGCCTAATTGTAATTGAACAAAACCGTCCTTATGTTGGGCTGGTTAGAGAGAGTTTACAGCCCAGTTTCCAACCAATTGGTTCAAGTCGAGCCGACCACGCCCTTTATTCCACTTGTGGCTCACTGGCTTGCTTTCTCTTGTTCATTGTCCATTGCCTTTTCTGATCACTTAGCAAAAATGACAGAAGGTTCAATTTTTAAAGTCTTCGGTATGACCCGGCTAGGACTCAAATTCCCAACCTCCCGACTGCAAGTCGGGTGCTCTAACCTCTTGGTCATGGAGTCGGTATGTCCTTATATTGGGGTAAAACTGAGAGTTTGTAAATGAAGGTGGATATTGCAAGTAACAGCTTTGTAAATAACAAAAAGTCCTTAATCAATAGGCATCTTCCAATAATGACTTTAATCTCTTGTGGGAAGAAATCCAACGTTATTTGATTGTCTTATGTATGATTTATTGAAAACTTTGCATTCAATATGGTTCATCTTCATCATCTTAGGATCTTAGGCAACTAGTTATGATGCTTTAAAGGAAATGGAAAACTGATGTAAATTCACACAATTTAATTTTTGATCATATATTTCCTTTGGTGACTACGAACAAATGTAACGTTAAAGTCAGACGGTATGCTGGATAAATTTATCGCGAAGTAGAGTATCTTTCGAAGCTCATCTTGGAAGAATTTGCACAAGATTTATACGGGGGGAAGGGCAAGTCAGACTTATAACATGTACATTACCAAACAGAAATAAAAGAGTCTTTTTGAGCTTACGTGTTGGTACTCGGTAGCTCCATGTAAAAGGTAACACAGATATTTTAGTAGTATCTTCCCTTCCCTGTGGCACAGCATATGAACTGGTCCTTTTAACAGATCATCGGGTTCGTTTCTGGGGCAATTCCTAGGTGTCTAACATGTCATTATCAGTCGGGAAATCGGGAGTTTCGGGTCATGCCGAAGACTTTAAAAACAAAACCTACTGCCATTGTGTTTGGTGCGCAGCATAATAGAGGAGGGAAAACAAGTTAGTGAGCCACGACTGGAAAAGGGAGCGAGGTAGGCTCGACTTAAACAAATTGGTTAAAACTTAGCTCTGGGACTCTATCTTACCTAACCTAATCGGTGTCATTACCATTCAGTTAAGTTGCGAGCTGAAATAGCCCAGAAAATACTTTAAAGGTCGTGCACTATATGGCGTCATAACTGCAATGTCAGGGCACGTCCGTTTGAGCTCCACTGCGCTATCATAAACGACAAACAATCGTTATAGGCGAACGATAAGGCAACTCCCAATCACTGATAATCCCACCACGGAACTGCAAGGCAAGTGGTTAGAGCATCAGACTTGTAGTTCCGAGGTCGGGAGTTCGAGCCCTGGCCGGAATATACCGAACAGTGTAAAACGGAAAACACTGTCGTTGTGTTTGGTGCTCAGCAATAAGCAATGGAGTTAGGAAAGCAAGCCAGTGAGCCAAAACTGGAAAAACTGTGGACGGTTTAGAATTAGTTAGAAGCTGGGCCGTAAACTCCATCTTACCTAACCTAACCTTATTTCACCACGATATCTGCATAAGTCTTCTATCGCTAGAAGACCTTCTTTACAGATTACAGGAACGACGTATGTAAAAGTTTATTTTGATTGAATACCGAGATAGTTAAATACGTTCTATATATTTAATGTATGAGAAACCTGAAACCCAATTAATACAGCTATGGCACGGTGTATCAAAGTATGACGTCACGTGCACGGCTCTTGCTCTCGAATGCCTTGAAGAATGTAGATTGAAGATACAGAGCCTGAAATGGTAGCTCAATGAAAGTTCTGTGCTATAAACTTGGACTTGTGTTGGACTTGTTCTCCAATTACGGACAGAATGATCCACGGCAGAAATTTAAAATCGAATTAGAAGTCTATCTTTAGAATTAAAGGAATTAATAATGGAATAACTACCTGTCAAGCAAAGTGGGAGCGGGTCCCTTACTGAGCAATTAAAGGAGAATTACTTCTCTGAGATTCGCTCAGTTAAAAGGAAAGTGCGCAGCAAGAAGTTGCTTCAAATATGAATCATTGTGTGTAGTCTTAGTGTCATTGAAACGGGTAGTAAACGATGTTAATGTTAGAAGAAAAAAAAAAAAAAAAAAAACTGAGCTCGCGTTACCTATTAAACAACGTAGAAATGAAGTGGGTTTTGGTCCTTTAATGAACATACTCATAGGCTCAATGTTACTTTGTTGGAACAGGTATGCTCTAAGCATCAGTCATCCAAACAAGTTTTAAATTTGTTAGAGAAAATCAAGCTTAATGTAAGAGCACCGTCCACTTTTCTCAAACAATTTGCGGCGTGAAAGTAAATTTGTTTATATTGAGCATTGTGGATATTTTGCAAACAGTTCGAAAAACTAAATAAGGTACTTTTGAAGGAATAAAGAAATCATAATATGACGCAGCCAAACTTTTAGCGAACCCAGATGTGAGGTGATCACTCTTGTTGAACAGTTCGGGATTGATAACCGCTTTCGGGGGAAAATGAGGTTTGCTCATATCAGGAGAAAATTTGCCTGTCTCAACTTTATGAATGTTTATGAGCATTTGGTGTCTAGCTCTTCACAGTCGTCGCCTTGTTTAACAAATATGTCTGTATTCAAATGTGATATCGTAGTGAAGACGCAACGGGCGAAACCACAAGGGATCTTTAACAAAGTATTAACAAACACAATACTGGCACGATTAACTTGCACACCTTGATGCGGAAAAGAATGCACAGAACTAATTACGGTTGTGTCGAGTCTGCACATTCAGTTTCGGACAAAGAACATAGCCTAGCGAAATTGCTCGATATCTCAAAATCGGCGCGGTGAACAACCAAAGAGGACACAGCTTTTATTCCGTATCAACAGAGATTTTAAATATGCCCGAATTTTCCTTTCCTTATATTGAAAAATTGCAATATTGTTTTGAAAATTATCACCGTTGAATTTGCGCGGTAGGATCGCAATGCTTCATGGGAGATATTTTTAAATCGCGCCACCCACGTAAAAATATTCCCCCGAACGGGTGTAAATTTCTTTTACCACAAAAGCGGTTATCTCCCGAATTGTTTTTTGAATACGCATGGATTTCAAATTTTATGAAAAGTCTGTTGCAAATAATGGTATAGCGCCACTACTTTTAAACAACATCTTTATTTCGTAGTAGAATTGTAGCATGCCTTGCTTTTTAAACTTAGATTGTTACAGGTAGACAACATATCAGCAAACCTAAGCATAAAAGTAACTCTCCTTTATTCAATATCTCCCGGGTCTTTGACCACCAACCAAGATGCCATGATCTTCGCCGTATTTTCACAGTTGATGGTCTCCGTGATATGGTTTCGGGGCTTGGGCAATTAGTTTATATGTCATAATATGAGATAATATGAAAGGTGGGTCGGTGGAATCATTGTCTTTTATTATATAGAATAGTTCTTCCAGCTCTTTTATTTTTTAGGACAATGCCTTATTACACGATTTTTTTACTTACTTACGATTGCATCTTTGTATTTTCACCAGTCTGTAGAAGCAAGGTTTATTTAGCTAGTAGTAACAAGTCATGACGTTTTTCAGAAGGAAAATGACTCGAGGATTTGTGTCTAAATTTTTCTCCTAGAAATAGTACATTGACTCGAGTCACTGACTCCAACTCGCGTCGATTTGAAAGTAGGAAATGACTTATCTGCAAAGTTGCGTTACTAGTTGCAACTCTCTTATAATTATGATCTGTTTGGTTACTTTGTTTTGAAGAATTTCCTTAAGTAATGACGGTAATTTAAACAAGATGAAACTTTGTTTGACAAACGAGTTGATTCAGTACTGTTAGGTAGTGCTGCTTCACTATATCTGAAAGTTGCAATCTGATAGGAGCAGGTTCAGTCTGTCAATGTACAATGTGTGCGTGTTGGCTCAGCGGAGACTACTGTGTCTAGCTGAATTGATACCTTGAACAGGAAAAAGGAAGTCTCCATTAATCCCTGATTCATTATTTATCAGAAATGCTATACACTTTGTCTTCTGGAAAGTTAGTAAGGTGAGATTTAAAGACACACCAACAGGAATGCCTTATGGAAGTGTGAACTAGATGAAAAGGTAGAATTTCAAATAAGGCTTCAAATACAATTCAATAACGATGCACTGTGTTCTTCCCTTTAGTCGCAGTGGCGTAACCAGACTTTTTCATTTTGGGGGCTGAGAGGGGGGGGGGGCAACGGTTGTATGGCGGAGGGGGGGGGGGGGGGGAAGCGCGGGTAACACTATCTAAGCGGAGCGCCACTATAGGTTGACGCGTAGCTTACAGAGAAAATTTTGGCTAAAAATGGCTCTCAGATACCGTAGTTAGAAAATTCCATCAAATATAATGACTACTAATCGATCCGCCCTTGTTTTTGCTAATAAACAAGTCATTGTCTGACCCATCATTCCTGTGTGTAAAGAAATTAGAATGAATTGCAACTACAGAAATTTGAGGCATTCAGAGCAACAGTTTATTCTTTGTTTTCAGCAACATTTAATCTTCCAGCATTCACAGTAATAGCCATGTCATACAAATAGTAAACACTGATGTCGTGAACATACGAATGAATTAATAACAAATGATATCTTACATTTATCACATTCAAAGCAAAAAAAAAAAAAAAAGAAAAAACCATATACGAATGAAGTTGGCGTCGGGTCGAGTACCTTCGCCTTGTGGTAAAACGCCTTATATCTTTTAAAACCCATGAACAAAATCAAATTTACACAGTATTCGTCGCACGTTAATGTTGTTCATTAATCGAGGGATTTATTTATTTCAATGTTCTTGATCATCATTCAAGGAATGTGTAACGAAAAGTTTGTTGATTGGTGTTTACACAAATACTGTTATAAAACATAATTGAGTAGCATAGTTAAAACATATACTGATAGCACTGTGAGCACTACACTTTAAAGTGTGATGGGCTTTTCTTTTTTTAGGTCATATTTCTCCCACCCCGAACAGGCCTAATCCTTCCAATATACCTACTTAATCCCCTCCAACAACTGTCTAAAATTCATCCTGCTCAAGACATAAAATCAGTTAATTGCTTCTAGGTGAGTATACAAGACCCCAATGTGCAACCAGAACACTCTCAGTAAAGCCCGTGCTTTGTAATATGAGCTACGGTTCTATGCATTTTTTGAACTCTATAAGGCATAAGGTTGCCTCTATACAATTTATACCAGACACCCCACTTTTTATTGAAAAGGTGATGATACAGCAAGGTCAACCCGACTTCCTATTATCAGCTTTCTGTCAATAGTAGCTGCCATTTCCAGCACTATGTTAACAAAGAGTCCCACTGAAAACCTCATTCATAAAGGCAAGCCAAGTTTGCAACCAGAAGTCCCTCAGCAGACCAGGACAACAAGCTGTTCACTTGGGACACATGTAGGCTGGTTGTGCTGACACTGAAGAGTGATGAATTGTGTGAGCAAACAGTGACCAGACTACATAGAGGTAGCTTATGCCTAATGTGCTGTCAACTGAAGAGCTGGGCCAATTGAGAATTTCTGTAGACGACTACAAAACTTGTAGCTTGGGGTGAGAGTTGACTTCCTTTAAACAAGTTTCAAGTTTCAACAGCTAAACATACATATTGTTTAGATTCTCTTTCCAACCATGAAAACGCAATTTTCGGCCATTTGAGGGGTCTTAATTTTTCAACATTTTCTCTACGCTCCGGGCAAACTAACGGTGGCGCCCCGGGGCCCGCTTTGATAGTCTTTATAACAAAGGAAGTTTTGAGGCCAATAAAAAACAGCAAAATGAAAAGCTCTCGTTCACCTTTGCCGATCGATGTTCTCTAATGTTGGCTCTTAAAAGCATGCAAACTTAAACACAATTTTTACTTCGAAAAGTAGAGTAAATGGCATTAAATTACATGAAAAGAGACAAAAATTTCAGTTTTATCCTCATTAACTACCAAGATTTAACATTAAACAACCTGTCAAAGTCGAAAATCTTGAACCATTTTCCATCTAGGCACTGAGAAGACCTAAACTTTTCAAAGGGTGGGGGTGGGTGGGTGAGTTCAACCCCTCCCCTTAGACCCCACCCTCAGGCTGGCGATTACTCAACATACTGCATTGCCACCCCTTTAGAGAAATCTTGCATACACCACTGCCTTCACTGCAGAATGAGTCCCCATATTCTTTGCATGTCCCGGAATAGTGAAGAACAGAGGGTCAAATACAGCATTTAAAAAACACAAGTCGAAACTTTCTAAAATATGCATCGACGAGAATGAAAAACAAATTCGAGTAGGCCAACTCCCATCTTCACAGTACATTCACGAGCTGAGATACAAAACGCTGAAGTTTATTCCTTCAGTTTAAGATGGTGCAACAATAACCTGTGATGCACCTTGTGCCAATATGTGATACCAATCTTGCTCTTATGGCATGACTGATGTAATTATATTAAGCCTTATTTATGAAAACATTTTAATTTCAAAAAGGAAGCGTAGCAAATAATGTGAGTTGTACAACAAGAAAGTCATAAATTGTTGCCCAATGGACTATTTTGTTTTAAGTGAATAAATTTCAACATATATTATCTCTACAATAGAACAAGTTTTTGCAAATCGGATTTGGATGAATAGCATTCGTCTTGCAACCTCTAAAGCATATATTTTTAAACTTCTAGACTTGAGGTACACTTTCAAAGGTGCTTAGGACGGTGATGAACGAAATCCAATTGCGAATATCTGACACTTTCAAAACATTGAAATCCAGGGAGGATATGAGTGTAAAATGGGAAACTTGCTGAGTAGGCCTAATAATCTGCATTTATCACACAAACAGCAACGTAACATAATTATATAATGCAGAAGTCCTTTTGATGTGCCTGTATGCCTATTTAATAGATGTAAATTAAAATTTTTAAAAGGAAATACCAATACTGCCTTCAATAGACTTCAGGTATATGACGTCACAGAGCAAAATAAGCGCCCTCCACAGAGGCAAGCGCATGTCATTGAAAATTTCACCAAAAGACCCTGCGTTTATGATGTCACATAGCAAAACATATGCCCTCCTTCGGGGCAAACCAAACCAACACTAACTAATGCACACAGCTGATTTGTCAACTCGAATACGCGCATTGTCTAGTACACGTGCAGGGCGGATTCTTAGGCGTGCCGCCACGTCTTCCATTGTTTTGCCCCCATAGATGACATCAGTATGTCATCAATGCATAAGGTCTATAAATACAGACAGATGATTTGTCCAGTGGTTAGATACGCGTGTAGTCTTGCAGCGTGCTTGATTGCTTTCATTGCGTCGATCTGGTGGTATTCAAAGTGGGGGACATCTGGCCTATAGTGTGCACAGCGGTGTAGCTAGACATTTTTGCGGGAAGAGGGGGGGGGGGGCGGTGGGCAAGCATCCACATTTTACGATAATTTAAGTGTGAACACCACTGTACCGGAAGCGTATGTTGCGGTGAGAGAAACGGGGTAAAATTTTGCCCTTTTTCAAATACTTGAAAATGTGCAGCTTGTATTGCTTTTAGTTTGGATTCTGGGTTTCCTGTAAGGAAATTTGTAAAGTTGCATTTCCTATTGGCAAATCTGCGACCAAAGTTATCAAACCTCTGCGAAACGAGGCTCTTCAGCAATTTTTTTTTTTTAGCCAGGAGCTTACACTGGAGAAAATTTGGAATTTTATGACAGTGAAATTATGAAAAAAGCACTGTAGTTACTGGTGTCACTTGATGGTCTGGGGTCAGAACTTTCCAATTTTTTTCACTTGCGGAGTCTGGAATTAGGAAATTTTTCTCAGATAAGGGGCCTGTTAAAAGTTGACTTGAGAAAGTCTTATTGGTCACAGATTACTTAGCTTGTAGCAGTCGTGTACAGCCGCATAGAGCAAATACCGTCTTTTTCATAGGTTGGGTGAGGCTTTAGATTAGAAGACTAGAACTGGATCTGGACAGCGAAAAAGGTAGTCTGGCCTCAAGAGATCTCCGCAGTGAGTGTGACGTTTTCTGCCGTCGGCGTACAACTTAACCCACTATTTAATTGCGAGGTAGGGTAAGTGTATCTAAGCCTGTAGGAAGGAGAATTCGACAACATCTGCATGGAATCGGGGGAGTAGGCCCAGATGTCTTTGCACTTCGTTCCTTAAAGGCCATATTAATGGAAAGAAGATTTCTGTTTTTTTTTTTTTACTAAGTAAACGTTTGATGGGAAACGATGTTTATCTAATAATGTTGAATTGTGTGTAATGGAGTTAGCTAAAATTGCGATATTGAACTGTCTTGAACTGTCTTTTAACAAAGTAAAGTTGGGAAAGTGGAGAAAACTAATATCTTGAAACAATTAGGACGTAAATGAGTCCAATGAATGTAAGGAGTTATTTAGGCTATTAACATGAATCTTAGAAGTAATTTAACCTTGTTTAATTCAACAGAGAATGTTTCTTCAACGATGATAAAATTTGGGAAAAGGGAAATTTGTTTAAAGTAGAAGAATTTTTCTACGCAGTAGAAAGGAAATTCTTGGAAAATTAATTATAAGGGTTCAAGCTTATGGCAATTCTGGTCTAAAAGGGACAGTGGCTTCAAACTTGTTAGAGTTTAAATAAAGGCATATTTAATGTACTCAGAAACAGTAAAGAGAGAGCGTCTACGACATTTGGGAATGTATTTCCAAGTCCGGTTGGGGAAGGAAAATTGGGAGGCCCCTCTTAATTTAACCGGTACGAAAAATGTTGAGTACAAGTTCTATGAATGCGTTACGGGTTTACACTTTCAGGCTTCCGGTCTGGAATGTAATTCCAACTCAGTCGGAAGGGCGTGCCAACCTGCCACACTCTCGAGAGACGACCAGCAACTGTATATTGTATATGTAAACTTAGTCCTCGGTTACGGTGGGACCAAGGATCCCTTTACCATTCGTCGCCAAGCCTACTGGAATCGAACTTTCACACAACAAAAACTGTGCTAAGTTCAGAGAACACTTAATAATTTTTTTATTATTTTCTTTAATAAATTGAGCACAGGTAGCGATGTTTCGTTTGCAACGTGTTGAAGACTGTGTGAACTGAATATGCTTGTAGTAATATTGAACCGAAAATTCCTGGAGACCAAAAAAGAACTTCAGTGTAAAAAAGGTTAACAGCTTAAAGGGTTACATGTGTTAAATGTGTTCTATAAACTGTAAGCTTTTTTCATGTTAACTTCACGCGAGAGAAAGTTATAACAAATTATTCATCATTCTTTTCTTCGATTTTAAAACAAGCTCTTGTTTGTACTTATTTCATGTTTGCGTGCAAGTATCCCAGTACCTTGATGCCTTTCACCGAACTAAACTGTCGTCGGGATAACCGTGACAGGGCCCAAAATCAAAATATTGCTAAATGTATCAATAGTTTTATTTAATAGGAAACGCCAAAGTTTTCAAAACATGAACTTTGAAAGAGTATTTAATTACTTCAATGTACTATACGGTCAATATGAATTTAAATACCGGGTGTACTATACAGGAAATTAGAATCACAAAGAAAATTGTCATAGTTTGCGAAGGATTTGGGTAAAAGTTCTAATAGTAAGGAACCATTTGTTATGGAAAGGAGGTAAAATAAATCCATTACTTTATCAAAGGCACACTTTAATCTACTACGGGAAAATCACAGATCGAGGGGTGGGGAGTGGTACCGACTGGTGCTACTGAGACACCGTTGCATAGGTGTGAGGTTGTTGATTAAAAAACATAGTAATGATTTTTCGAACTACACCTTATTATACACTATATACAGACAGAGTTTGAAGGTGTACCTGTATTTCCTGATTGAAGTTTCTTATCTAGCAAACTTCAGAGTGATTTTACTTCTCTGTTAATGGTCTAAATACGAAATGGTCGAATCGCTTTACAAATGTGTGATGTGCGCGTGTCGAAATTTTGCATTAGAAATCATACATTTTTCTATAACAGTTGCATGCAGAATGTTCACCGAGACATTCTCATTTTCTTTTAAATGTGTCAGCCTGCCAAGCTGGTCATTCACTAAAAACTACAGATTTCACTAAAACATGATAGGGGACGATTTCTCTTTTTCATATTCCTAAATATTGTGCTCCTTTTTGCACTAAGCTTGTGTTAACAACACGCTACAAGAGTGGAATTGCACTCGTTAGAAGAGTGAAGGTTGTTCTCCACTGAAAGAGCGGAAATTAAATCCAAAAAAGTGAAATTCACTTCAAGTGAGCGGATTTTTACTATTGATGGAGTACCTAAAGGACCATTCCTTAAAAAAAGAGTGATCCCTGCAGGCACGGATCCCTACTGGAACTCGTTGAGAGACAATTTCTACTCGGGGTAAATTCCGCTCTGATTGGAATGAATTCCCCTTTTAGGAATGAATTAACACTCTGATGGAGTGAAGCTCGGTTTTCACTCTTTTTCTAAAGTCCTCCCTACTCTCTGGCAAAGAGCCGTTCGGCGAAACCAAACTTTTTAACTGCTTCCTGAAGCACGGCTCTCATACTATTTACATCATCAATTCTAGACTGGATGAAAGAACGTATACTACAAACAATCTTAGCCAAAAGACCGAGAAGTGTTTCACACTTTTCACTTTCAAAAAGGGACTAACTTCAATTGTTTTAGAGTGCAAACAGGCGCAACTGCCTTTAATAAGCTGTGCTGTCTATTCATCAGATATTAAGGTTACCAAGAACGGTGTATGAGATACTCGGTCAGTAAACTTAAGCATACCCTAGTGTCTATTTTGTCTTTTTATACCAGGTTGAACATCCACCTTATATCAAATGTCATCAGTCTACCTATTACGGATAAGTATTAAGGAATCATCTTAAAATAAAATTACTCGCAAGCGATCCACATTGGCTTAATATGCCGGCGATACTTCCAGTAAAAATATTTTTATCTAAATAAAACAGGCTATGCGGTACGTAAAATGAGCATTGATAATATTTCATGTGAGATTATATACATCAAACGACAGGGCACAGGACATGACACATGACGCATGATTGTTTTAAGTCTTAAAATATAAACGCTTAGTTATGTGCACATTTTTTTGAGCTTTGCTCATGCTCACTATTTTGTCAACTCTTTGAGGAACGTATTGTAGAGTAAATGAAGTTTGTTTGTAACACAAATGTTACATGCACACCAGGGGGGCAAATCTTTGTTTGAGAGTGGGTAGCGAAAATGCTTATGATGTGCCCATGAGTATTAACCTGTGCACGCGTGGCCGGCACCCCGAGCGCCAAGCGCGAAGCCCCAAAGAGTTCCTGGTGGGATCCAGGGTGCAAAGCCCATGTGGGACCCTGGGGGGAAGCCCCCGGAAGCTCTTGTGTTCTAGCATTTCCGAAGCTTCAGAAAAACTGTCTCGAACGAAAAAAAAAAAAAAACGAAAAAAGGTGACCGTATTTTTGGGTTTACTCAATTTTTGGGATTTTTTTTTTTTTTTGGGGGGGGTTACTGCTTCTTATGTTGTTTCTTATAAACTGACAGTAGAACAAATTGTCTATAAACATGGCCTACTCTAACAGAGTGTTTTCACCTTCGTCACAAGCCTCGCCCTTTTTGTTGGCATATGCATTTAGTGTAGCTAGCTGAGAAGCAGCTGACGACACATGTGTCGATGTTGCATTGGAACACGGTTGATTTTTGTCCGTCGGTGGGCGTGGCTAACCAGTTGTGACATTACATGACAGCACTTTGTAGCAAGGTAACAAAAGAGCCAATAATGGATATTATCAGTACAAATAAAAAAACAAGCAATTTATAGAATATTTTCACAAAAATTAACAGCTTATAAAACAAATAATAGGCTAACGGTGTTGAGAAGAGGCTGTGACAAGTGCTACTTTGTTTATGTGCACCCTCGTATTTATGTACTTGTGAGTCTGCGAAGAAGTAAGAGTTGGACAACGAACATGGCTGCTTGATTAAATCTTAATAAATATTCTACTCGAAACCCAATCCATCTTGTCTTTATTATACGACTTGATGAAACGAAACTACAACATGGTGTCAGAAGTGAACCGAAGATTTACCTGATAAAGATTTGAAAGCCTTCAAAATGACTGATCGTGAAATATCCATCGATGAATGGGTGTTGGGTGAGATATATTCTCCGTGATACGAATAGAACGCTAACGATATAGGCTATACGCGGTACATACCACATGAGATAGTACCGGCATACGATTTAGCAACGTTGGACTGTATACAGTGCACACGTGGAGATTCGTGCAATTACTACTGTTCGTAAACAGACTGGTTCAAAGGAATAGATAAAAGAGACGAAGCCTAACGTTATACCTACTTAGTCAAAATGGAAAAAATTAGTGCACCAGACAAATTCTATTTTGAAGCACCGAAAGTAGCAACTTCATGACGCATTGGAAAAAGGAATTTAGGCTGTGTGCAGAACTGGCAATGGAAGGGAAGGATGATAAAGTGAAAGCTAAGATGTGCTTGTACTTGATGGGCCCCAAGGCAGAGAAATTTACGATATATTGAGGCCAGCTGGCACAGCAGGTAATTCTCAATCTATAGGAGAAGTCCTTACAATATTTGATGGATACTGCAACCCGAAACAAAATGAGACTGTTGAACACTATGAATTTTTTACCATGGACCAGCAGGCAGGTGAACGGATACACCGCTATATCACAGACTTAAAGGTTCTGGCACAAAAGAATAAATCTGAAAAATTACACGACTCACTTATAAGAGATCGTATCATTTGCGGTATCAAGAATTCCTCGCTTAGAGAAAGACTGCTGAGAGAACAAAAACTAACCATGAAAAAATGTGAAGAAATGTGTCAAACTCCAGAATTATCAAAAGTAAGAATAAAGACAATCGAAACTCAAAATGAAGTTCACTCAATCAGAAAAAATGCCAGACAGAGCGAAGATCAACACAGAAAACAGCTGAACAAATGCAAATATTGTGGTTACAAACATCCCTTTGGGAAAGAAGACTGTCTAGCGTATGGAAAATCATGTTCAAACTATGGGAACCTCAATGATTTTGCATCACAGTGTAAGCAACAACAAAGTTGACAGGCCCAAAGTGCATGCATGCGGTTGCAAAAGAGGCAGGAAACATAACCGACAGCTCAGACTCATACTCGGAAAGTACTTGTGACTTTGAAGACATACATACAGTGAACTTGCTTACACCAGAGACTGAGAATGATCATGTCAACTCTATTAACTCTTTAAAGCATGACAGTCACATATATGCAGACATGATAATTGATGATAAAAGAGTCACGTTTCAGTTAGACAGTGGGGCCACCTATAACATATTGCCATATTCAGAATTTGTAAAGTAAGGTAGGCATGATATGAAGTTAACAAGACAGGTTTTATCTATGTACAATAGGAGTACCTCAGAACCGAAAGGAAAATGTAGACTGAAATTGGTTGATCCACGAATTAATAAGAAGCACCGGGCAGAGTTTGTGATTGTAGAAGGTGATAAGGCAATACCTCTGTTAGGTAGCAGAGCTGTACAGCAAATGGGCTTAACCTAGGTCAAACATGAGAATATTGCTAAGCCATTAGGCCATAAGCATACATGGGAAAATGAAGTAAATCTGGCTAATGAACAGCTCACTGTAAATAGCCTGTTAAGAGAGTATAGTGATGTTTTTGAGGAAATTGGTTTACTAGAAGGGGAGTATCACCTACAGTTGGATCCAAATACAACCCAAGTGGTTCATCCACCACGTAGAGTACCTGTAACAACCAGGGATACCCTCAAAACAGAGTTACGCAGGCTAGTGAAATTAAATGTCATTCAAAAAGTGACAGAGCCAACCCCCTGGGTGTCCAGTCTGGTTACTATTGACAAGCCAGGGAAATTTCGAATTTGCATAGACCCAAAAGATTTAAATATAGGTCTAAAACGTAGCCATTGCCCCATGCCCACCCTTAATGACATCCTTCCAGATTTGGATAATGCGCAGCTGTTTAGCGTTTTTTGATTCAAAACATGGGTTCTGGCATGTAAAGTTAGACAAAGAAAGCTCTTTGTTGACCACTTTTAACACCCCGTTTGGTAGATACCGATGGTTAAGACTTCCATTTGGCCTAAAGACGGCCCCTGGAGAATTTCAACGTAGACAGCACCAAGCCCTAGAGGGTTTGGCCGGGGTAAAATGCATCGTAGATGATATAATTTTTTACGGCAAAGGTCCTACAGTTCTCCGGAAGCAGCCATGCAAGATCATGATGAGAAGGTAAAGAAACGCATGGGGAGATGTAGGGAAATAAATCTACGACTTAACAAGGGTAACGTCAGGTCTAAGAAAGATGAAGTAGCCTTCATGGGGCATCTAATCACTAACCATGGTCTTAAGCCAGACCCGATAAAGGTAGAGGCAGTTACCAAAATGCCAAAACCAACCGATGTTCAGTCGTTACAGAGATTTATTGGACCCTGCAAAGGGATGCATCAGAAACGGGTCTTGGTGCAACACTAATGAAGGAAGGCCAACCAATAGCGTTTGCTAGCAGAACACTTAGTGATGTGAAAATTCGCTATGCGCAAATTGAAAAAGAACTATTGTCTGTAATATTTGGGTTAGAACGGTTTCACCAGTATACTTATGGTCATCATGTGACTGTACAAACTGATCATAAACCACTGGAAAGTATTCCAAAGAAACCGCTGTATAAGGCACCAAAAAGCCTACAGCGCATGTTGCTGCGAATGGAAGAGTTTGACGTTACTTTAGGCTATAGGCCAGGAAAACAGATGCAGCTTGCTGATACACTCAGTAGGGCATATCTGCCAGGTAAACCAAAAGGTAATAAGGAGAGAGTGAAAGAATCAGTTAATATGGTCAAGGAACTTCCAGTTACAGATGCCAGCAGGCAAACAGGCAATTCAGTCTCAAACAGCCTCTGACAGTACACTACAGACACTCAGTGAAATCATACACGAAGGGTGGCCACAGTCTAAGGATGCGTTACCCCAGTGTGTAATCCCTTATTTTCACTGCCGTGATGAGTTGTCAGTACAAGATGGTATAGTTATCAGAGGGGAACGAGCAGTCATTCCCAAGGCACTTAGAAGGGAAATGCTTGGTAAGATTCATCCTTCTCACCTAGGAATAGAGGGCTGCCTAAGACGGGCAAGAGAATGTCTGTACTGGCCTGGTATGAATGCAGAAGTGAAGAATAATATTCAAAAATGTGATGTGTTTAGATCGATGGGATCTAATCAGGCTAAGTAACCATTAATGCCACATAAGGTAGAACACAGGCCTTGGTCAAATGTTGGTGTTGATTTGTTTGAGTTCATGATTGTAACTATCTCATAACAGGTGATTATTATTCAGGCTTTTGGGAAAGAGACTACTTAGCTGAGACATCTTCACGTAATGTGATACATAAGCTTAAGGGTCAATTCGCACGTCATGGGATACCAGATGTGTGTATGTTTGACAATGGAACACGGTTCAGTTCTTACGAGTTTAAAGAATTTGCAACAAAGTGGGAGTTCAGACACATAGCCTCCTCCCCAAGGTACCCTCAAAGCAATGGAAGGGCAGAACAGGCAGTTAAAACAGCCAAGTCACTTATCGCAAAAGCAAAACGAGCAAAGACAGAACCATATCTTGCAATATTAGCTTACAGGAATACACCAACACAAAATATGGATACTAGTCCATAGCAGCGTCTGTTTAGCAGAAGATCCAAAACTCTTCTCCCAACAAGTGCAAAATTGCTTGAACCTATAGTACCTAGAAAGGTCAGTGAACAGATCAGTAAGGCCAAACAAGCGAACTATTATGATAAAGGGTCACATCCATTACCAGAAATGAATGTTGGCGATACAGTCAAGATAATGCCAACAAGCAAGCGTCAGGGATGGAAGAAAGCAGTAGTCCAAAATCTGGTATCACCCAGATCATACGAAGTAGTGACTGAGAACAATACAACACTTCGCAGAAATAGATAACATCTGAGACACACATCAAAAATTTACACACCCACAAAACAAGACATGGAGATTGTACAGACAGAAGCGCAACCCCAACATTCACCCTCAAACACCAAGAAGTCTGGAAATGACTTTACACACAGAATGCCACAGATAACATGTTCTGGGAGAGTATCAAGGACTCCAAAGTTTCTAGAGGATTATACTGCTTAGTTTTATAAGTAAGAAGATTTTCTTTTGTTCTTTTGCTTAAGTAAAGTTTGCATTCTACTTTCATATTTTAACATTTGTTTAAGTAAGTATCTGTTCATGAAAAGTCCTGTGTGACTATTTCCTAAAGAAAAGGAGATGTAGCGAATGCTACTTTGTTAATGTGCACCCTCGTATTAATGTACTTGTGAGTCTGCGCAGAAGTAAGAGTTGGACAACGAACATGGCTGCTTGATTACATCGTAATAAATATTCTACTCGTAATCCAATCCATCTTGTCTTTATTATACGACTTGATGCAACGAAACTATAACAGGGGCATCGATCTGGTATGTAGACTGGGAGGGGGACAAAATATTCCCAACAGCATGTTGAACGCTGGATCGTGTCCCGGACACGGAATCGTCTATCAGCAATGATCAACACGAATGCAAGCGCATGTAGCCTATACATGCAAAATCCAACATGCTTGCGCACTCACATTGATCCGCTTATACACTCTTGTTGAGGTTCATTCGAAGCCTTTGTATACAACAATGTGATATTTCGTGTATTCTGCCTGCTGTTTTCTTTTCTATTTGCCTGAATTATTTAGAGAGCAAAGGATATGTTTGCCTCCAATGATTCATTACGGGATATTAGCCTTTAAGGAGATCCGTCATGGCTACCACAGCTTTTAGGGAAAAACTGCAGTTCCCAATTATAGTACCCGACCACTGGTTCATTACTCCTATTAGCTGATTCAATGAGCAGCAGATTTGATTACCATTCTGGTACAATATAAGCCCAGCAACTTTGTGGCTCAAATAACAACTTACAACAAATCCTGAAATAAGTGCTACAGTAGCAAAACGGGAATCAAATTACATAAAATGCATTGAAGGGCTACATCCCCTTTCAGCTTATTCTGAGATAAAGTGCTTTAAAATGTCAACCTTGATGGTCATTTTCACATGCTTAAATGGGCATATAATTAGCCTTGAGAACAGTTAGAGACAAGATGGTTCTAAGGGTATTTTTTCCGACATGTCAATTTGGGCGACAATTGCCCCTGCTCCAAGGATCGACGCCCCTGGTGCAGAGGAACCAGACAAAAGAAAAATGGTTTAATCCTGTCCCGCAATTGCCTTTAACAAATATTGATATAGGCTGCACATGAAACAATGGACATTATATTTGATTATAGCTTAACAGCACACATTTAAGTTCCTTTTTAAAATATGGGGAAAGTTTGGCAGGCTTTTATATTGTGGGTCGAAAAATCCCAAAATGTCGCATCAATTCTTCGTAATTGATCATAAAAAAAATTCCATACTAACATAACCATGTAGTCTTGGTCGAAGAAATGAGGGTTTTGATCGATATTCACATCTACAAAAGCTTCAGCTGTCGGCATAAACAAACAAAATTGTAAGGGAAGAAGGCCTAAGTTGGTGAAATCTAAAGTCAAAGATGGTAAAGTAGTTAGGCCCGTAGCCAAGCGGGATGGGGGAGGGGGCGGGGTGCTTCCCTGAGATTTTTCGCCCATGGAGACTTTTGAAGTATGTCATTGAGTTAATACATTTGTACACATTTGCCCCCCCCCCCCCCCCCCACGGAACTGTGTACGGGACTGAGACTGGTATATCTAATGATCGAAAATTTGAAAGCATAAAGATGAGCCCTGTCCCTCTTTATAGTGGATGATGTGTGTTTCTGACCGCTACAATCTTGGGTTAAACTGTTGGGACACTTTATCATAATATTCGTAAATCTCAGCTATGGCTTTAACGTGAACCCCGTGAGTAGTTTTGTGCCCTGAACAGTACATAGTGCATGTCCATTGAGCGGGGTTGTCCAACGAGTTTTGTCAAAGATTTCGGTTCATTTGTATTTTTACAAGTAAAAAAATGATAATCTAGAAAAGTTATTTAAACTATTAATCAATCAATGTGTAGGCTGTGGATACAAAATTAAGAGTGTCAGACTCCCGCTTTGTTAACCTTAGGTATATGTTAGGTTCCTAAGATCCTAATATGGTAGTATTTTTTGAACAAAGCGTTGACCATTGACATGTTTACAAGTATCCATTTTAAAGTATATTTAGCCAGCATACTGCAGGATTTAAGGTCTTATTTGCGTACATTAAGGCTTACGCGGGGTGGAAGGGAGGCACTTGGTCATGCCTCCTCACTCCGGTCGCCATTTTTAGATCAGAAAATACGGACTGTATTACCTCAATAAAGGTAGCTTATGTACCGTACCAGACTTCATGTAAGGAAACCCAATTTCTTAAACATTTTCAAAGCAGAGGGACTATCTCCCAAAGGCTCCCTTTGTGATGTCGTTTTTAAATTTCTAAAAATACGCAGATTTTGTCAAACTCCAAATTATACTTCAAGGTAGCGGTGGCACCAGATTGCATGGGAGGACACCCACTTTAAAAAAAAAAAAAAAATTCAAAGGAGGAACGGCCATCCTTTAGACTGTAGGATTCCTTCCTCGGCCGACGTAGAAATACCAAACAGGGTCAGGGGATCGGAAGGCGTTCAGGTGCGGTGGGCGATAGTTTGCCATTATCAGGGTGTCAAGAGTAAAATTATTTATAGTCGGGAACTCAGGCAGGCACATAGACAACTTCATTAATTCATTTGAATAGTTTCCCTGGGAAGATTCAAGACCATTTCACCTAATTGTAGTGACGGTACATTTTATATGGAAATTTCCCGGGAAAATTTCCTGATCACTTAGCAAGTTGGTATTTTTTTATTACTTAAAACAAAAGCTAAAAATAAAAACTTATTAGATTGTCTTTACAGGCATGAGAACGTAACGACGCGATTTCTTGAAATTTTCTGTTTGCTTAGAGCTAATCAATGGTGGCGCTCCGCTTGGCTAGTCTTTCGGGAAAATTTACATTTTTGGGATGAAATTATTCTTTGTCAACTTTTTAAATTTGAAGTGAGCATTCTATCATATTGCAACGACAAAAAAGATAGTGTTTGCATATTCCCTGTAAATCTGGGAAATACTATATTCGACATATAAGGGATCGATTTTTTGAAATTTTTCGTACGCTCCGCGCCAATGATGGTGGCGCTCCGCTTAGCTAGTCTTTATTGGGGAATTTCTTTCAGTGAAGGGCGAAAAAAAACTGGTATGCTCCTTCACGCCAATGTTGATCGCTGATGCTCTTTTATTTTGACCCCTAAAAGTACGCAAGTTAAAAAAAGCAAGTTTTACTTCGAAGGCAGAGTACATGGTATCAGAATGTATGTAAAGACACAAATTTTCTTTCAGTTTTATCCCCCAATCAACCACGGCAATGCAACTTTCAAGATTATTCCTGTCAAAGTCGAAAATATCACACCGTTTGGCATCCAGGCTCCTTGAAATGCCCAAAAATTATCAAAGGGGTTGGAAACCCCTTACACACCACTCCCCAGGACGGCGATCACTCAACGTACTGCATGCCCCCCTTGAGAGAAAACCCGCGCATGCTACTGTGTACGGTACCCGAGGATATTAGGTGTGAAAGTTCATGCTCTCAGTAGCGCGAAATATGTGTATGAAATTTTTCAATGTAAAGTGTATGAAGTATATCTATGGTTAGAAAGACCGTAGACAACTGCAGTGATGTTTACGTTACTATATAAAATATGAGAAGTCGTTGAAGATAATCTTGTCTGAACGACTCTATAACCATTAAGGTTGTCGTAACTTATCTCCTGCCAATAGACAGCTTTATTATCGATTGAGAGGTCAGTTTTCTGACCACCCGGGGGCAACCAAACATTGATGTAGCTACTTGTACCAGTACCCTGTCGAGACAAGTTAAAGACAGGGAAAATAAACTCATTTCTACGGTCACCATTGTTATGGATAGAGAGAAGCATTGATGGATTGCCATCTCTGCTAATACCATCTTCTAGAAACTGAGCCACGAGAACCCCTTCTGATGAATTTATCACCAGTTCATGTGAGAACTGAACGTCCATGACTTCCCCTCGGCCTAATAAAGCCGAAAAAAGAAACCCCGTACCATTCAAATAATCCACTTTGCAATTGTCATTACTTGTAAGTATTTTTACTCTTGATGTTTGGCTTGATGAAGATGATAAAGGAAATGGAACCAAAGTGAAATATCGCCCCCATTATTCTGTAGGGGGTAAGCATTTGTAAAAGGTATCTGTGTTTGTGACACGATATGAAATAGGAATCTTATCTGCGCTGTTCCCAGCTATAACAAAAATTGGCTCATCGGCTACAATGTGTACTCCAGTCAAATCGTGAGAACCACCGAAATAAAACGTCTGATAGCTATTAAGGCTGAGCGTTTTGTTGTCATGTGTCCCATTTATAATGACGTTTGTGTGGTTCTTTGTTGCAACAATACCCACCTGAGATGTACCTTCGTTTTGATGTGTTATTACCCAATAGTCTCTTCCAAGACTTTCCGTTTCCCTAACACTGAAAGTTGTGGCACGATGGTTACCTGATCCCGTGCACCGCTGATGGCCGTACACTACAACCTCCTCATCAGAGGCAATCACAATGGCTGTGTCTACTATCTTGTTCAAAGTATCTTCTTGTGGAACTACAGTCGAAGGAATTATGAAGATCTCCCCACCACCACTATCTAGAGAAAAATTAATTGAAGGAATAGCTCTTAAAGGGAAAGAAATGTAACCTTTTGCTTTTACATGAGAACTCTTTTTCCCGATGAAGATCTCTGTGGTAATCTGGTTGGTACAATTCACAGCAAGGAAACTGAAGATGAACTTCTCGGTGATTTTTTAGAATCTGTATAGAAATAATAAAAATCACAATCTTAATTTGGTCGCCTATAAGGCTAAGCCACCTCTTATGTTTCATACATTAAGGTCACTTAAAAGTAAGATACTGCAGTAATCCATTTAAGCATACGTTTACTTAAAGGGTCAATTCTTTCAAGCTTAACTACAACTTTTGTAGTAGTCCACAGAAATTCTTATTTGGCACAGCTCTTTGATTGACAGCAAGTTATAAAAAGTGAACACTACCGAAATTCATATTATATAGTAGATACACCGGATTTCGAACAGTGCTAAATTTCGCGCACCGGTGAAAATTTTTCCCTTCCACGGTTGCTGTACGATCTACAAACCAAATGCAATGTTTTTATTCACAATGAAGCCAAAATTGGTCGGTACATTTTTATCTGTACCCAAATTAGTTGTATTTAATCCTCACTGAAGCCAACGGTTGATTCTTGAATTAAGGTCAGTGAAAATCATATTCTTAGATTCGTCTTTCTGGGCTATTGTTAGCGGGAGCGTTCCAGTTTACTCAGTGGTCGATTACGGGAATCTTTAAAATATCGGATGTTATAATATATTTGGATCCATCCCTTTGGTTGCTTGCGATCTTCACCTAGTGCGCGGAATGTTGCAGTTTTAAAACTAACAACATCATCTGTTCCAGTCAAATTGATATCACGAATTTAAAGCAACGATTTGAAGATATCTGCTTGAAATTTCAACAGACTCTAGTTAAGACTTTACGGATTTAGTTTACGTAGCTTTAAGGGAGATTTCATCTTCAGTTGTAGAACATTTCTTATTTTTACATTTGCATGCGGGAAATTCCACCCATTAATGCTACAGCATGCACTGTGCTGATGGTTTTGAATACGCATTTGGGTGTTGTACCCTCACCCTGATGCAACTTAATAAACTGATATTGTGTCTTGTTTTCGACAGTTGTGGGAGGGACTTCAGTAAGTACGGTGGAAAATTGGAACTGTTTGGGGAAATAGGAACAGGCCTTTAAAAGAGAAAAGCGAATGTTTGTTTTTATCCTGCAATGCAAGAATTTTCTTTTTTTAAGAAATTCTGTAGTCAGGGAGAGCAGGTGATGGTCATTGATGAAAAAATGGAGAATTTATTGGTAAATAGATGTGCATTAGGTATAAAAAGAATTTTCAGGTATGAAACTGACTTGTGAGAGCAAAATAAAACATCATTTTGAGTTCAGATTCTTCGACTTTACCATTGATTTTAATTTTACTCCATTGTTAATACACAAACACAGTGGCGTAGCTATAGGTTTTTCCGAGCGGTGCAAGCACCCGAATTTATTGATTTTTTCAATGTTTTGTTTTAGTGTGTAACTATTCTATCGGGAACGTAATTTATCTCCATTCATAAACAAAAATCTGAAAATATGGGTCTTGGTTTCTTCTAAGGAAATGATCTGGTCCCAGATTATTTTAACTGGACCCCGGCTTTATAGGTTGCATTGTTGCCTCGCTCGATGAGGGAGGAAAACTTTGCTTTTTAAGTACAACAATTACATATACTAGGAACTTAAGAAATGGAAGGAAATCGGCATTGTAGTTGACCGGTGTTTCGTGATGATCTGATGTCACATACGGCTTCACCAGTTAAAGGTACAGGTCAGTGTACTGTACCTTTAACTGGTGAAGGTTGAACGGTGGTACTAAGGCTGGGCTTGGATGATCCAATGCTTCTACTATTAGAGAGTGAGGATATTCCGGTGAAACTTTCAGAGGATGTAGGTTGTCCCGTGGTTATGTCAGAGATTTGATATGGTTGGTTGTTACCTTCCGGGGATGGAAATAATCTGGTTTTTATCTTTGGAGTATTTGTTTGATCAGTGGTACCCGAAAGAGTTTGGATGTCACCTTTTGACGAAATTTGATGTTCGCGTGTCAATATTACCCTGATAACTCTATATTTAATATAAAGGTTCTAGGTTCAATTAAATTTACTTAAAAATAATAGTTATTGACCCGACGTCATTTTCAGAAAAACGATCGAGAATAGCCAACAGGTATAAATCAAGCAACGGTAAATAGGCAAAAATTTAACAAGCAATGAACCTTGTGAAATGTGTCTCCAAGTAGTTGGGCTGCCAACCAATAGTTGTGTTAGAAAGTAATATTTTCATTTCAAACACAACTTAAAAACGTAGGATAGATAAAGCTGGGGTAGATATATCATATGAATAATATAAAATGCACGCTAAAAGCACAAGAGTGTGAACTTATCACTTCTTCTGATAGAGTTAAAAGTGAAAATTCACTCCATTAGTGTATTAGCTTACCCGAAAATGGTGGAATTGACACCACGAAGAGTGAAATTCACTGCAAAAGAGCTACATTTTAATCTCGATAGAATGCATGCAGTGATCATTGCAGCCATTCTTAAAATATTCAACTTCCTGTCCTCTCGGAGTGAAAGCATTCTTCGTGGAGTGAATTTAACTGTTCTTGGAGTAAATTGATTACACTAATTGAGTGAACTTTCCTTTATATAATTGTCGGAACTTTATGTTAATGGTCTAAACATTCGAAATTATGGTTGCTTTGTTGGTTTAGACTTAGGGGGAAGGGGCTGAGGGCAGGTGATGACAATTGACGAAAGTAGGAATAAATCCATTGAGAAATTGGTCTTTTCCGCTACAAATAGAATTTCAGACTTAGGTAATGCAACTGACATGTGAGAGTAAAAGCAGGGAGTTCTGTTGCAACTCTGATTAAATTCACTATTTGATTTGAAAACAAACTTGTTGAGGTTGTATTCTTTGGCTATTACTATGGATCTTAATTTTAATCAATTTTACGGCGAAAGGGGAAGGAAGCACATAAATTTGCCGACTTTTTAAAGAGTAAAAACTATCAGGAATGTTACATCCTGCATCGTAGCGCCCGAAGTTTTAAAATCAATATCTGGAAATATGGACAAAGCTTGGGCTCACTTTTAAATTCTGCGTTTGGGAAACAATGTTACACTAGACAACAGTAGCAAAGCATAGCCTTAGCTGCTGAACGATCTACAAACCAAATCATTGTTCTTGTTCACAATGAAGCCGCCTAAACGGGTCAGTACATTTTTATCTTCCTAAATTAGTTGTTTAATCCTCACTGTAGCCAACGGTCGATTCTTAAATTAAGGTCATAGGAAATCATATTCATAAACTCGTTTATCTTGTCAGACAGAGCGTTCCAGTTTACTCAGTGGTCGATTACGGGAATCTTTAAAATGTCGGATGTCATAATATATTTGGATCCATCCCTTTGGTTGCTTGCGATCTACACCTAGCTGCCTAGTGCGCGAAATTTTGCAGTTTTACAACTAACAACATCTGTTCCAGTCAACTTGATATCACGAATTAAAGTAAAGTTTTGAAGATGTCTGCTTGAAATTTCAACAGATTAAAATTAAGACTTTACAGATTTAGTTTACATAGCTTTCAGGGATATTTCACCTTCAGTTGTAGAATATTTCTTCTTTCCAAAATCGCATGCGCGAAATTCCACACATCGATGCTGCAGCTTGCACTAATTTGAAGATGTCTGCTTGAAATTTCAACAGATCAAAATTAAGACTTTACAGATTTAGTTTACATAGCTTTAAGGGATATTTCACCTTCAGTTGTAGAATATTTCCTTTTTCCAAAATCGCATGCGCGAAATACCACACATCCATGATACAGCATGCACTGTGCTGAGGGTTTTGAACACCTATTTTCAGGCGCGGATCCAGACTTTTCAAAAAGGGGGGGTTTGACTTACAGAAAGCGGGTAATGGAAGGACGTACTAGACGGGTACGCAGGATTTTCTGAAGGATACACGCAGTGTGTTCAGTGATCGCGATCGTCGGCCTGTTAAGGGGTCTAAGGGAAGGGGGTTCCCCCTTTGAAAATTTTTAGCGTTTTCAAGAAGTCTAGATGCAAAATGGTGCAATATTTTCGACTTTGATGGGAATAGTGTTAAAAGTTGAATTATGGTGGTTCATGAGGGTAAAACTGAAACTTCTCTGTCTTTACAAGCAGTCTTATTCCGTTTGCGCTACGGTACCTTTCAAAGTAAATCTTGTCATTGAATGTATATACTTTTTATAAGAGTAAAAATAAAAGAGCATCGATCGGTAAAGCGCAGGTGAGCAATTTTAGTTCGCGGTTTTTTCCTTGGCCACGAAAATTTATTTTGCTATAAAGATTATCTAAGCGGAACGTCATCATTAGTTGGCGCGGAACGTTGAAAAAATTTGGATGATCCAATGCTACTACTATCAGAGAGTGAGGATATTCCGGTGACACCTTCAGAGGATGTAGATTGTCCCGTGGTTATGTCAGAGGTTTGATATGGTTGGTTGGTACCTTCCGGGGATGGAAATAATCTGATTTTTATCTCTGGAGTATTGGTTTGATCGGTTGTACCCGAAAGAGTTGGGAAGTCACCTTTTGACGAAATTTGGGCCGTTAAACTCCATTTAACCTAACCTAACCACATACGGCAAATTTTCATTTTCTTCATACCGGGCACACGTTTGCATTCTGAGTTTGCCAAGCCATGTTACACTAGACAACAGTTGTAATACATCTGTTCCCGCTGGAAGGGAACATTGATAACATTTTGACACTTCAATATGTAATGAAAATCACCTTACAGTCCACTCAACTGACAGGGTTGCAAGGTATCTGATGGTAGGTCTAAGAGAGCATTCCAGTACGAAAGAAAATGAATTTCTGCCTGAAATATGTAAACGTGCCCGAAAGATTATCTAAGCCGAGCGCCACCTCAGTTGGCGCAAAGAGTATAGAAATTTTGATTGTGACCCGCTGGGACGGCCGAAATGACATTTCTCCGGGTTGTTACTAGTAGCTCAGCAGTCGTTAATTTCAGCTACCGTTTGCAATTTTCACCTTGGTAAAAATGAGCAAAAGACCCCAAAAGACCCAAATGGCTACCCGAAATTTTCCAGACCTTTGGCTGAAATTCAGGTCTTCGGTGGGATTTATGTCGAAAATACCCAAATAAAGTCCTACTTTTGGAAATAGTCTGGAATTTTTGTCACATGTGCGACAAGTAGTTAGATCGTTCATCCCAACTCCTTTTCGCATGTGTGAAAAGGAATTGGTCCTTTTCCCAAAGTTTAGTATGAGGATAGTCTATAGTTTTGTCAGAACAGACAAAACGTTCTGCAACGGAGCTGTGTAGATTAAAGCAGTTAATCTATTTTGAGAACAGGACTTGTTGGAAGTCCTTCCCTGCCTCGTAGGCATATGGATATGATAACAGCATTAAAAAAAATAGAACTGGAAAAATATTTCTACATGTATGGATGATGTTAAATTGTCAAGGCACGTGGTTGATAACTTTTGGGCACTAAGAACTGCAAAGGTCAAAGTAATACAGTCAGGTTGGTGCGCTTTGTCAGGAGAAACAGGTTTGACAGAATCCTATGAAACTCATGACATTGAATTTGCCTAAAAGTTTTGTGAAAAATTTTATGAAAATCATTATTGTTATATACTACAGTTCAAAAACTTAACCTTATGTGGGTGACAAAATGCCCTCTACATAACCATGTGTTTGAAACACAATTTATATTATAAGTGGTGTGGGGGTAAGTGCCTGAGGGTGATAACATATCTTCCCCCCTCCCCTTGAGAAAGTGGAAGGCTGTCGCCCTTGCTCCCCCTTGCTTTATTTGCCTATGGTATTTTAAGCAAGAGTGAAGTGAACGTATAATAATATTGTTGTGTATGAATGAACAAGGCCAAACAACTCTGGACCTGTTCTTTGGATATAACGCTGGGCGGTTAGTGTTATTGCTGGATTCACTCTTGCTGACCCCTCCTATAGCGCAATAACCCTGTGCTAATACATGACCCTTCGTTTGTTAACCTTTAAGTAATAACTCCCTTACAGTAACGTATCCATGGGGGTGGGGTTTGCGGAGTTAGAAACCCCCATGATCCAACCTTGCAATTCAAAAAACACCTGAAATAGCGATTTTTCCTCTCTATCCTTAGACTTTTCCCTCATGTCGTGCCCCCATGACCAGTGTTATAGTCGAAACCGGCATATCCAAGACCGAGACCAAGACCAAGACCAGAGGGTGTCGAGACCGAGACCGAGCCCGAGACCGAGACCGAGACCGAGACCATAGGTAAAATTTGAGACAGAGACCGAGACCGACAAAAGGTCCCAGACCGAGACCTAATGTACATGTTGCATAAGAAAATAAATTGTCCAAAATTTTGAATTCCTTTTTACCCACTGCAGCCTTAGTAACGTTATGCTCTATAATGAGATATAGCACCAAAAGTGCATCATCATTGGTTTTGTACGTTTTATCATATGCATGGCTGTACGCAACGGGAGGCCTGGGGCAGTGACGCCCAATTGGCCAAGACCTTGCTTGCTGAATCGGCCAGACTTCAGTGCCTCAGTGGGGCAGAAGTTACGCCCTTGTAAGGGAACTGGAAAAGTTCAAAAGGTTACCGCCCTTGAGAAAAAAGTCCCTTATGGTTATGGTCATCTGCCAAAACAGGGATCTTCCACTTGCGTGACCAAACATAGAAGAAATATCACCAATCCAGGTTTTTCTTTTTCTAATATGGCCATCATTGCCGTATAGAACTCCTCTTCCCTGGGGGAGGTGACTTTTTTTCCGACTCCAGCATAATCTCTGCCCCATTGAAGGACCCAAAGTCCGTTCGGTTCGGGGATATAATGGCCATTTGTGGGGTGGCAGACCCCTACCCGGTCTTCGTCCAGTACAGTCCAGGTGGCCCTGCTCATCAAATCAGAGACAGTGAGTCTTAACTCACAGAATAAAGATAAAGGGCCTGTCCTCTCACCCCAAACTACAATTATCATAGTAGTCTACAGAAGTTACCTATTGGCTCAGTTCTTTGATTGGCAACTAGTTCAAACAATGCAGCGTATTAAGGCTTATATTACACAGCAGGAACTGTACCAGTAAGTCTTTTGATATATAAACATTGCTCTTTAATGGTCGCCCTGAACGGGGGCCACGGCCCCCCGTCGGGGAAGGTCGCCGTTTTTGTCGAGGAGGCCTAAAAATAAAAAAAATATCAAAAAACCTACAAGGACTGAAGTTACTGGATGGACGATCGTGAACATACATTTTGTTTTAAAATGTTATTTCAATACAAATCGGAATCGATTTTCAATCACTTCTTTGTAGCTCTGTTGTACCTTATTCCGTGTACCTTGTCCTTTCTGTTCCCGTCGGGGAAGGACTGAAAATTTTTCCGGGCGGCCTAAGAAAAGAAAAACTAAGTTACTGAATGGATGATCATGAACCGTTTTTTTTTCATCTTTTTGAACTTTTTTCTTTTGTAACGCTATTTTAATACGTATCTGAATCGTTTTCAATCACTTCTAGCTCTGCTATAAAGAACTGATAAACACCGCCTCATCCTATCTTCAATCCGTGGGCCCAATTACATGCCTCCTCGAGAAAATCCAGTTTCGTCGGGGAGCCTTCATCTACCGCCCGACGATAAAATGTGTGGGCCTGATAAACTTAGTCACGGAGACGATCTTTTCTATTTTGCTTTCTGAAAGACCAATTCTTCAAGGGAACTCAAAATTTCGAATTTCCCTTACAAAATCGGACAAGAGGTTGTTTATGTACATGCAGTGCCCAATGGTCTGCCATCTAGCCTGCCTTGATAGCCGAATTCTAGCAACGGTAATGAAATTCAGCAATGTTTTCAGCTACACATAATGATAAACATTTAGTTTGAGAGTGTCTCTGCACAAGTCTGACTGAAAATTACAACGAATTAGATTCTAAACATACTCAAAAACAGAATGTTTTCAATTCCGTTGCATAGTTCCTCCGAAAAGAGACAAGACCATTACATCTAATTGTAGAAGTACCTTTTATCTGGTAATTTTCTGATCACTTAGCAAGTTGAGTTTTTCTATTGAAGTGAAAATTTCATTTCAAAGGAAAGTTCAAAGTAACGACGGCTTCATTTCTAGTCATAAGTCTGGGAAATGCCATTTTCGGTTGTCTGAGAAGTCAAATTTTTTAGCAATTATCTGTACTCTCCACGCCAACTGGTGGTGGCGCTCCGCGTGCAATTGGAAAGTGATTTGGTCGAACAGATTGCTCAACAGAAAATGCATGCCTGCAAATTATTCTTCGTTTTGGGGCAGTATTATGAAGTGAAAATCTTATTGCGTAAAAAACTCCAAATTATGACTGCTTTGTTTTTAGTCACGAGCCCGGGAAATGTCATTTCCTGCTGTATCAGGGTTCTCAATTTTCAAAATATTCTGTGCACTCCACTTAGATAGACATTCGAGCAGGATTACATTTTTTCGGACAATGACAATCCTGCCTCCTTCACAAACTGAAACGTTCCTGTAAGCCTTTGCCAATACATAAAATATAAAACTATAAACACATGGGAAGCCAAACTTTTTCCGTGGGAAAATTTTCTAATATGGTCCGAGGGCCTTAATTTGCATGATAATATTCGGCAAACCCCAACAAACTACAATTCACCCCTACTTAATTTTTCTATCAGAAGGAAAGATCCTTCCACAAAACCCCCAAATTTGTCATAAAATTACAGTTTTCTCCAGTAAAAGCTTCAGTTTGTTAAAAGTGGCAAAATTTTCCAATTTCGATGGATATTTCATACAAATAATCAAGGCCAATTCTTTTAATAACCCCAACATTCTACCTAATCTGCTCTTGAAAGGCATATCACTTAAGAGAAAATCCAATTTTTTCATTATAATCTTACCGAAAAACCAATTTTCTTTCATTAAATTTCAAACTTCTCCAATAAAATAGGCTCCTAATTTCAAACCTTCGATCAAAAAAAGGGAAATGTTTTTGACCGAACTCACAGTGTCGTCTTCAAGCCTAAGTACGTAAACTTAGAACAATTAAATATGTAACCCCAAAAGAATTTTAGTTGTCGCCTACACTCTTAAAACGTTGGGTAAAATATCCGTTGGTTAAAGAAGTTTATGAAATGTGTTGGTTAAACTTTGCCCAACTTTGGGGCGAATTGGTGCAATGTTTAAACGCTGGGCAAAGTTTTTGTTGAGTAAAAGTAATTGCTTAAGTGTTGGTCAATCTTTGCTCACATAATGGTTAAATTTCCCTTTCCATGCACGCGTATACTGTTATACCCAACTGACTGGTCAAAATGACGATAAGATTTTATTCTACAGTCGAGCATATTTTCCCTTTACCCACTTGTTGGGTAACTTTTTGCCAATTTGTTGGGTATATTGTTGGTTGCAGTGTTGTCACCAAACAACAGTGCACTTGACCCGATTTGTTTCACAATTCTTCTCATAATCAGACCATGGTACCATAATCTGAAAATTCTCTTTGGCATCTTTTATATTGGCCAAACAGCTAAACTCGTACATTACTTTAGACCATGAAATCGATCTCTATTTCCATAAAATTCTTTAAACAGTACTACGAACTAGAACACATTTGTATGAGATTCCATGATTCGTATTTGGCGCAAAACTGCTATCCAATGAGAGGTCAGGATCTGGGATATTCTCTTTCACGTCCGAATGAGCATTTATATGTTATTATTTGAAACATTTCGGCATAACAAGAAGCCCGTCTCATAACCATGATAACAGTGTCTAAGAGAGAATCATTAAGTGTCTGCAGTGGACATACTAGCTTCTCTGCATCCACGTTGTGGCTTTTGTTCTACTCAGCCAGTCTAGAGCAGGACCACTCAGTGTTTGCCCTTTGGAGGGCGTACTTGTCCATTTGGGACGTAAAGCTCCTTAAGGGAGCAGAACTCCTCCGGGAGTAATCGTTTGGTTTTCGCCCCTTGGCTCTTCGCCAGAGAGTCGTGGGGACTTTTAGAAAAAAAGAAGTGTATGAGAGCTACGGACCAGCTAATTCTCATGCTGCCCTTGTGTTCACATTTATGCATTGATGAAACTACAAGACTTCATCACATCATTAACACACATCATTTTACAGTGCCTTTTAAAAATGATAGTAATGGACGTACCTATACGAAACTCAGTGACAAACCAAATAGATTATTAAGCCAGGGATTTTTTTTAACCGGGACCGATGGGTTGCCATAACCAGGGAGCTGCAGTGGCAGCTCCCTGCAACCTACAACCTAACATGTAAAGAAAGCACCAACGTTTAAGGAAAAGATGATTAACATATAACCAACATTTGGTTAATGCATTTGCCCAACAGCTTAATAAAAGAAGTGCCCAACAAGTGGGTATGTTTTAAAATGCTAATTTACCAAACAGTTGGGTAATCTCCTGCCCAACAGTTGGGTTCAAACTTTACCAAATTTGGTTGGTTAAAGTTTTGCCCAACTGTTTAGGTTGTTGAATAGATGCCCAGTGTTGGTCAAAAAGTTGGGCAAAATTTGCCCAATTTTTTTAAGAGTGTATGTATTAAAGTGTTTGATTTTGCCCATGTGAAGGACAGATTCTTCAATAAGCACCCTAACTTTTTAATGATCTTCACAAAAGCCTAATTTCTTTCAAAAATTTTAAACTTTTTCTTGAAAATATACTCTACATTTTAAAAATTTCTTAAAAAGAAAGCCTAATTCGACAAATCACGTCTCACCGGGACTAACTCATACCTAAGTCGGGGCTTTAAAAGGATGGCCCTCTGTCGGGGAGCTTGACCCCCTGTCGGGCAAATCCTTGCACCACCCCTGCCCTGAAGCAATGAACTGAGATTGCGACTGGAAGAGGATGAATTTTAGACAAGTGTGGCATGGGCTTATAAGAAGTTTAGCAACATTGGGGAGAGCTTGGGACCTTTAAGCCCTTGTAGATGGAGTTTGTGGAATCACTTCATGAATATTCTCTTCCTCAATGATTAGCCATTTTTTAAATCATTTGGCATTTTTGAAAAGTAAACTGAAACTATGAGGTTATAAAAGTAAGGCGAGGTTCAGTGAAGTAAGCAATTTTTTTTTGAAGAGGGAAGGGGATGCTGTTTGCTGAGTGATTGTCGGTAGGAGTGAGGTCTAAGGGAGAGAGTTTTCCTTTCCCCTTTAAAAATTCTTGGCCTTTTCAAGGAGCTTAAATTCAAAATGGTGCAAGATGTTTAATTTTACTGGAATAGTCCTGAAAGTTGAATTGTGGTGGTTAATGGGCTAAAACTGAACATTTTGTGTCTTCACATATAATCAGATGCCATGTACGCTACTTTTCAAATTTCATATTTTTAGGAGTCAAAATAAAAAAGTATCAGTGATGGGCTTAACGACACGGGGCGCGTCATTTTTTTATTTTTATGGACGAAAAAAGTCATTCTACCATAAATACAATACTATCTAATTTGAGCGCCACCATTAGTTGGTGTGGAGAGAAGAAAAAATTTGAAAAATCTCTACTCCTCATATGGCCGAAAATTGTGTTGTTGTGCTTTTAAAAGTGTATCTAACAAGTCTTAGTTTTTAGTTTTCCTTGGCAATAATAAAAAACCACCAGCTGGCTAAGAGATTGGAAATTTACCACAAAATGTACCATAACATTAGATGAAATCGTATTTAATCTTCAGGGGGGAAACTACAATAGAACTGAAAATATGCTAATGTTTCCCTAATGCCACTCTTTGCTAAATGCAAGATCCGCTGAATTGATGCAATTGTGTATGTAAATGTTCATGCTCCCGACTTTAAATGGTTTTACTCCTAACACCTGTTGCACGATTAATGAAAGACTATTGCTCACCGCATCTGAACACCCTCCACTACCCTGCCCCTTTCTGGTACGTCTTTACCGTCTGAGGAACAAGGGATGACCCCTTTGTTAAAGTTGGTGTCTTTATATATGCAATCTGGTGCCACATATGCTAACTTCTGAGAGGAAGGGGGTGGGGTGGCATGGCCCAATGTTCGTCCCTGGTTACTTCAATGGTAGGTAGTGGCGTAGCTAGGATTTTTTCAGGGGGCAAAGGTATGAAATTTCACCCAAATATTTCCCGGTCAATGTGCATGTATTTCATGTAAAAAATGTAATTTTGCCCGAGCGAAACGCCACCAATAGTTGACGCGGAGGGTAAAAAATTTCGAACATTCAGACCCATCAGATGGTAAACAATAGCGTATTCATGCTTGTAAAGAGAATCTAAATATGTGGTCTTTATTTTGATCGATGCCACCAGTGGGAAACAGAGTCTACCTTTTAAAGTAAAAATTGGAATTTGACATAATCGGCCTATTTGTAGGAATTAAAATATTGGCATCACTGAGGGACGTACTTGCAGAGACGATTCTCTCCTTTGAAAATTTTTGAAAAATTCGGTGTCCTTATATGCAACCTGATGCCACATATGCTATCTTTTGAAGTTAAATCTGTGTTACTAAAGTTTAACTTCTTATTTTTAAGAACAAAGAAAAAATGGCATTTGTGAGGGGGCATGACCCAATGGTCCTCCCTTCGTATAGACTAGACTAACTTTTAGTTAATTGTTGGCCATGAATTGTTTCAGTCCCATCCATCGTTACGTACACAGTGAAAAATCGTTATAGCTACTACTACCTTGCGGGACAATAGAACTGGGGGGGGTCTACGTTGGTGACTTGTCAGTTTTCACATCCTTTTACTGAATTCTCAAAGTGTACAACGCAGAGACTGTGTGAAAGGGGATAAGTTCGGGCTTACAGCCTGTCAGTGTTAGCTGTACTGTATCAGCGGTTGTTAAATTCTTGAATAACAGCTTCATGTGCACTGAAATGCACTGATCATAAAAACCGCGCGTATACATGAGAACATTCAATCTGCTACGCGGCGAGGACATTTCTGTGGAACGCGAGAAGGACCGGTTCAGGAGACACTGACGAAATCTCAAATCTGGGTTAATTTGTTGCATGAAAATACGAATTATGTATGAGAAATGTCTCAGAATTTCTATTCTAACAAAATTTTTGTTAGAGTAAGAAAATTCATCAAATTTCCCCAAATTATTTTCCAGGGGGCAATTTGCCCCCCTGCCCCCCCCCCCCAGTAGCTACGCCACTGATGGTAGGGTAAGATAAAATTTGTTGATGACCACGATAAAATAACAATGGACAAAAAGCGCTTTCTTAAAAAATGAATAAATTCATAAGGAAAGTCCTCTATGCATCTTACAGTGTACGCAATATTCATTTTTTTTTATTTTTAAGCATTATTTATCTTATTTAAACAAAACAAATTGGCTCGTCTCGAAGCGAGACAAGGACAACTTCCGAGACCTCAAGGGTGCGAGACCGAGACCACAAGGTGTCGACACCGAGACCGGTCTCGAGCACTACAACACTGCCCATGACACCAACCCCCCGACGCAATCCTGGCTACGTGCCTGCTCCCTTTTATATGCAATTGTTGCAAATCTAGCCTTAGCAGCTGAATATTTTTATTATTCTCTAATGATACATGTCTTAATTTTGTTAAAACAATCAATTTTCGATACAAAAACGTACTACAGGAGATTTTTGAAGTATAACAAACCTTTCTCAATTTCCCTCTTTTTATTCTTTGATCGAAGTGGGAACATACTTCCAAACTTGCAAAGGCCTTAATAGACAAAATATAGAAGAAAGAAAATAGATTAATATGTTAAAATCTCAATAGCTGATTCCATGCATTACTGCTTCCACTCAACTTATTTTTCATGTTTGTGAAAGTAAATTTCGGGTAAAGAATAGACGGCAATATAAAAGAGCATTGCTTATAAAGCATTTGAATGTCCTTAGAACATGAAAGAGGCAAACCATTTGTTTTAGCCAGAAGTGTTAAATTGAGATAATTGTAGCCAAATGTGTTGGAATTATTTGACTGTTTTGAGTATCTGTCGCTTTTCAAAGCTTCGTTATTTTTGAAATTCCACACATCAATCTACTTTAAACTTGTTTTGCACGAGGTTGCAGTCTTTGTAACTCATTGGGAATCATCTGTTATTACGTAGTAGCTATAATTTCTATAGTTTGGTGTGGAAAATGCGGACATTTTCCAATGGGTGGACATTCTACTTTAAAGCGGTCCTCAAGGCAGATAAACAAAATGCCTTTGTATTAATCAAAACCTAATTAAGAAATTAAAGTTTCCCGAAAGTTAGGGGACTCAAGTTCAGGGCGTTGCAAGAGAAATTCCTGGGACAGTTGAAATTGTTGATACCGTTTGGTTTAGTCGTAGCAAAGGTGTTGTAAGTGGAGCAACCAGGGAAGTTGTTTTTTCACATAACTGCGGTCGAAAGGGTGAGCGGATGCGTCGGTGACCTTTTAAAAGGTAGGCTACAGTGTCTCTCATTTAAATTATAAGGAGTGGAAACTGTATCTTGACAAAGTATCTAAGAATTCGTGGCAAAAGTATCGTTGAAGTTTACAAATGGTAGACAAGTCTTCAAAAACGATTTTAAACAATATTTTGTCGATGCATTGATGTGTAATTGTCAGCCATTATGTACCGAACACGGCAATATTGACTTTGCTCTCTTATCAAATAATGACAACCACTAACTGACCCGAATGCATGCATTGTGTTTCTGTTACTTAACTGCGGTCGAAAGGCCGACCGAAGTGTGATCTTAAAGAAGGTACAATTTCTTCCACTTCAATAATGGGAGTAAAAACTGTTTCTTGGCTACATAATTTTAAACAAAAGTTTTGACAAAGCACTGATGGACAAATGTCAGTAAATGTGTAAAAATCATGACAATATTTGACTATGCCCTGTTTCTTAGTAATGTACAACCATTAAGTGACACAAAGCTACATAGATTGCTCCATTTTGCAGAGGGTACGCATACTTCTGACGGCCCAGGTGGATGTATTTTCGCGGCAAAATGTAGCATTAATGCAAACAAAAATTATAGAAATAACAAATGACAGACTCACCCTTTTTTCTCAAAAGGAACAAACAACCAAACATTGCAATATATTTTTTGGTTAATTTATTGTCCGACGATACCCTTCACACAGTTACCCCTCCTTTAGAATGATTTACCCTAGCAACAACAATCTCTAAAGTCAAAATCGAAGAAAAGCGTTGGCTTCGTACTGCGCAGCTGAAAATAATGCAAGACAAACACATATAATTCTCCTTAGTCAAGCTTACAATTCATTGCTTATGCCAACACTAAAATGCACGATCCTAAACCAGTTTTGTTAAGGTTACGTCTCCATGACTCAGTAGGTATTCCCTTTCGGGAAACCAAACACGGTAAATCAGTAAAACGGTAATTCGATCCCTGCCTTCAGAGGAAGTGATTTAAAATGATCCATCAAAATTATTTTCCTTGAACATTTTGGTAAAAGTAACAGACAAAAATCTTTTTTGTATGTTGTTCTTGAAAATTCATTTGGGCCGAAGAATTTAGGAAATAGCAAGAGCTTAATTTTAAAATTAACACCCGGATCTGACCGCAGCTTGGCGACATTTACAACTTGACCTTAATTCAGTTCTTATTATTATGTTCTTATAATTTTGTGGGGCTTAGCTAAGTAACTAATTTTAATAAAAAATGGATGCTTCTAGAAATTTGATTGGAAGTATGACCAACGTAATGAGCATATGGATAAGCATTGTTAGCATCAACAATTTAGGGAAATATTCACCTCTGTGAGCGAGCCACATGGAAAAGTTAAATTCAAATGTGAGAATTCAAATTCCTACATGGGAAAGTGACTACCCACAGTGAAAGGTGAAATCCCTACATCTGACTTTACAACCCTTCTAAGGAGGACAGTTTACCATATAGGCAGTCAAATCCTCCTCCGGGAAGTCACCGTTTGATATGGAAAGCCTAATTTCCCATATAGTGAGCTAGCAGTGAGAGTAGATGCATACTCCTCAGTTGTAATGTGGAAAGTCTGTGTACTTAATACTAAATAGTGTTTTGTTATTGACTTTAAGTGCTGTTTTGAGAAAGCTCCATGATGTCGAAATTACGGCTATCCTTGCTAGTGGCCTGTTAGGAAATTTCTTGTTAAATAGTGGGCATCGGCGCAACATATGTAACATATAGCCTCTGCAGTTGGGCTGTCTCATTCAGAATATGTGCAGGCTTTTGGGTGCGTGAACTGTGAAGGAACCATTTCTATACATTGTGTTGCTCAGACAAACAAATTATCTGAAATCTATGCATAATGTACACTGAACAGTATGACCTGGCAGCGACCGCATTTGGACCAATTTCAGACAAAATCATCTTTCTTTCAAACCAGTTGCAAGAGTGGACATTTCTTATGGACATTTATTGAGATTTGACACATACGTCGTGGTCACAAAATATTTTTACGTGACCAGTGTTGGTGAATGTTTTTAACCAACTTTTTAAGAGTGTACGACTCTAAGGCACCACACAGCGGACCATTATCAATAGTGTTGGCCTAAAGGCCAGTTAGGCCATCCATACTGATGTTCATGTAATATACTGACCTTACCATAAATGTTTTCAGGGTAGTAACTACCAATGTTTCAAGGGGTAAGATTGATACAGGTAGAAAATTGCAAAAGCCGCGGCTTTGCCTATCTAAAGAATGGAAATAAAACTGCCTCAAAATATACTAGATATGACTTTCCTTCCTATATTTGGTCTAAGGATATTACATTTGATACATTTGATACCTTCGACAGGTTTGTACTTGAAATCTCAAGACAGTGTTTCGAAGTGAACTAATTTTCGGCAATTAGTAAGTCATGAAACTAATATCCTTTTCATGACGTTAAAAAGTATACCAAGTTTTAGCTATCCCATATTGATCACTATTAATACAGAACTTGTCACTGAGCATCGTGTTCAGCTACTGTATTTCGAGATAGATAAAGTCAAAGGAGTTCGTCGCTGCATTGCGTACGGGCGTAGATGTTGGTGTTTTACTTAATCACTAGAGAGAAACTTAACAAAGACACAGCTTGGAACCCGGAAAAGCCTCTTTGTTGGGTAAGTTTGGCTAGAAACTTTTTGCAGTGAGTTTTTAACCTTTGTCGAGTTTCAACCACAAAGTAATAGTCATAGTGAATTATTTTGCGAAACGTAAATCAAAATAGCAATTAACTCTTTTTCAAATTCTGGAAAACATGGCGTATTCTCATTCGAGAAAAAGCCCAATAAATCGAGTGTTTATTGCCTGTTTGACAGTTTCAATTGAATCCATATCAAGGTGGTCATCATCTGCGATTTACGATTTAATTAATCTTGCAAATGAACCTGCTTCATATAAAATGGATTCTTTCGTGGAAAAAACCCCTGTGGCTTATTTATATTCACAATTGACTTCATCGATGCCAGTGAGCATTTTAAATGCGTTTGAAGAATGGATGTTAAGCCTTTCATTAAAGATAATTTACAGCTGGTGTGAAGTTGTAGAGTACCTCAAAATTAGTTCCAGGGTACAACTACAAGATGTAATAAATAAAAGTAAAAGAAATAAATTACTTTCCTTTCCCATTTTTTTTTTCAAATGAAGCAAACATTTATTACATTCAAGCAGCCACTTTAAAAAAAAAAAAAAACACTCATTGTATCTATCGTGTGTGTTATTAATAGTATTTATAACACTCATCGGGCAAAAATGAGTGTGGTTGGCACTTGGCCGATTGAGTTATATATGATCAACTTAATATTAGTTAGAAACATTTCTTAAAGGCTTTTCACTAGGGTATGAAAAAAGTAAGAAAGCAATATTCCAGATGTCAAGTATGTCCAATTTGTCCTTCAAACTCTGTGGCGATATCCTAACTAAAGAGTTTTGGTTTTAAAGATACGTCTTTGGTTTTATCGATACGTCTTTGTTAAAATATACCCCTTTTTAACAAGGTAGGAGAACGTTATGTAATGTGGTTCTATAACGTCACTTTCGTTTTGTTCTTCTTTTCAATGGAACGCACAATTTGTCCTTAATATCGATTAATGTTGAAACGTTTGAATATCTCTCCCTGTAGATCTAGCACAAGTGGCGGAGCTAGGGATTTCGGTCAGAGGGGCAAAAATGGTCTACAGGGGCTCTTCGAAGGAGTAAATACCCTAAGCCTCACCACGATCGAAGCCGTGGTGTTTCAGACTATCCATCTGATTTTCTTGGTAGAAGACTACTTTGCCATTTCTCCTCGCCAAGTCTTTCTATCAAATTTTCTATCCATGGGCCTCCGCAATGGAAAATTCGGGGTGGGGGATTTCTTTAAGGGGGAAAACTCCGCGACACCATCAGTTGGCGCGGAGCGCAAGAAAATGTCGGCCCAAAACGCCTCTCAGATTGCTGGAAATGGCGTTTCTGGTAAAAGCCTATTTACCGCACATTGAATAGGGACAACACTGAGTGAACTGTGAGCCAGTGGGCCACAACTAGAAAAAAGGCCGTGGTCGGATGGACTGGAACCAATAGGTTAGAAACTGGGCCGTAAAACTCCATCTAACTAATTTACTGAGTGAACTGTTAAGAAATATTGATGTTAATTTTTCTTCGTCTTTTTCTTAATGTTTTCTTCGTTTTTGCAGGTTTTTATTTTCCAGGGGAGGGGAAATTCCCCCTTGCCCCTGTCTGCGAACACCCATGTTACTATCCTTCTCTTTCACATTCTAGTATGAAGGCGGTCATTATATTATGTGTTATTGTAAGGACTGGATCTAAGATTTTAATGTAATAATGAGCTACTTTGTGAAGATAAAGATTAAACCAGCTAGAACCAAATAGGAAGCAATCTTACAGGGGGAAAAAGTTATGGAAATTAATCACCGTTTAGTGTACATTTTTGGTATCTGAAAATCAAGATAAGTACACAAAGAAACATTAATTGACGTATTTTACATCATGTAGCCACTCTGAAATAGCCATTACATTGGTACATTGAAGGAAATGGCCAAGACAAAAGGTTTGCATGGCTCTCTAGATATCGAATTCATAATAAATAAATAAAAGTAGCCTAAACCTAAGCTTATTAGATGCAATTTTTTGTGTTTTGAGACCACGAAAGAACAGAAATAAGCATTTTCATGGGATTGTCTTGCAGTGACAGAAATAGCCATTTATCATGTTAAAACTCTTAAACTATACTATGATAACAGTGTTATGCTATTTTTACGTGAATGTTCTCTTCTGTTAAATGATTTTGTAAAATGTTGTGGAAGCTATTTTGGTACTTAAATAAATTCTTTTTTTGCCTATGTTGACAAATAACCCTGACAACAAGATGGTCATTTGCCCTACAATTATTGTTGCGCCCTTTGCATCATCTTTTACTGACCGGGGGGGGGGGGGAATTTAATGTCAGTCTGTGTATTTTGTAAGGTTATAATCACGATTGGTGTGGAAGCAATTAATTTCACACAGAGAAAAAAATCATTAGTGTGTATAAAACATAAAGATACGTTTCGGTAAAACCTATCTCTATATTACAGTACAAGACTCTTTTCATCAGAATAAAGTGCAGATAGTACATTTACTGGTAGCTATTGGAGCATTTTGTTACCTTGGCTATTAACTTATGTCTTTTGCCGATAATGGTGCAAGAGTAAAGTATGTAAACCTAAAAAGGGCTCCGACAAACGATTTTGGTCCGTAAGGGGGGGGGGGCGACCGCCCCCTTACTCTAAGGCAGCTACGCCACTGTCTAGCACCACCCTATACCAGGATTTAGAGTACATATACTACGAAGTAAAACACAATCGACGCACCTGCTCCATGAATGTATACAACCGAGCACACCGAAGTCTGTGCGTTTAACACGGCTCCGTGAAATTGACATGTTTTTTCAACAGCTTGATTCTTCTTTAACTAAAGGTACACCTATTTTTATTTTAGGTTTCGAGTTTACTTACTGCTTAACTCTGATTGGGTTCCCCTTGATGTTTTTGGTAATTTCCTTTTCCATTGTTAACTTGCATGGGCGTCCGCAGAAGTTTTTGCAGGGGGGGGGGGTCATTCATGGATGATTAAATTGTGTACACTATCTAAGCGGAGCGCCACCATAGGTTGGCGAGGAGCGTACAAGAAAATTTCGGGCCTTACAAACCCTCCAGATGGCCTAAAACGACACTTGGCGAGTGTTATAAGCTGGATGTACCCAGCCCTGAAACAGCAATTTCATGTCTGTAATTTTTAGATTTTTAGAATTTTCAATGTAAAAAATTGTTTAAGGGATATCTGCCTCTCTGTCACAGCCTCGCACGCCTATGCACGATAAAACTTACACTGCCAATGAGCCTGTATAGGCCTATATCCGTTACCCAATCATGAATCATACCCCCCCCCCCCCTTATTGACCTTGCATATCCCATTAACATCCGTGCGTCGCCACTTGAGATCAGCATGGGACTAAACCAAAACCAACGCATTCATCAATAGTCGGATGCCATATGCACACTACATACCTGAAAACCAGTACAATTTTGGCATAGTTTTTACAATTACAAGTTTCCAATAGATGTCACGAATGATGGTCCCCAAATTACGACACTATTCAGCATACCATCTTCTCTTTTGCTATTCCTGGTCGAATGTCCGCGCATTTCACGAGTAGAAAATGACACTGTGAGTGAGGATATTTTGATGATTTATGTTTCATTTTTTTTTTAATTTTTAATTTATTTTTTCACAAGTTTTATTTTCCAGGGGGAGGGGTCAAGTGCCCCCTCCCCCCCTTACGGACGCTCATGTTAACTTGCCCTTTCTTTCTAAATTTTTCGTTTGCTTTCAAAGTCTATTGTAGCTAGGAAATTCCCTTCGACCACGTGTTTCCACGTATCTCTGCCATCAATGATGTTTTCTCTTTATCAAAGTGGCGGTGCCAGAATATCAGAATTGGGGAGGGGTACACTAAGGGCAAAGGGTTATGGTGGACGGTAATCATTTTCGGGCGCAGCATGAAAGAGAGTCCAAAGCATCCGTTCCTGTGGGAGGACGCCAAGGGGGAAATGCCTCTTGAACTTGCTCTGAGGTTTTAGAATGTTCCTAAATGAAAAATTAATTCTTACGAGAGGTATATTATTTTTTTTTCGATTAACTCAACAAAAATTCTGGGGAGGACAAAACCTGTTGGAGGGGAAAATGTCCCCTTTTGCCCCTGCCTGTAGCGCGGCCATTGCCAAACATATTTTTTCATATCACGTTGAATCTAATTATCTTTGTGTTTTACGTTGAATTTAATTGTAAAACATTTGTGTTTTGAAGAAAGGCAGACTAAATCTGTAAATGACTCCTTCGGTATTCTCCTAAATTGACACTGTGCTAACTTTGTGTCTATTTATTGTTGATGAGGTGAAAAGTGTGGTCGGTAAATTCCACCCCCCCCCCCTTCGACCAAGGCCTGCTTTAAGTGCTTATTTGTAAGCAAAAATCATGTGTACAAGTGAAATTTTGATTGGTGTCTGTAGACCACAGAGTCTGGAGCTACACTAAAAGTTCGATTTTCTGTACTTCAGTCTTCTGCCAGTGGGTAGAATAAGTGTAGGAATTTTCGGCTCCAGAACTTTCCCAGTTTTTGGTAATCCTTTACTTTTTTACTCACTCCTCAAGTTACACTCATTTTTATTGTCAGTTGTCAGGAAATCGCATTTAAAGGCCTGTACGAGCAACATTTGTAAAACATTCTCAAAACACTTCACCTGCAATACACCCAAAACAAGCTTGTTTTCGGTTTGTTGCACAGTGTAGACAGAGTGAAAACATTTTGAGAATGCTCTGAAAAGAATCGACAGGACATTTCTTTAGCAACATTTCCAAAACATTTTCAAAACATGCTGTATACCCTGTCTACACTGTGCAACAAACCGAAAACAAACATGTTTTGGATTTGTTGCAGGTGGATGTTTTGGAAATGTTTTGAGGAATGTTTTGCAAATGTTGCTCGTGTATACAGGCCTTGAGAGCTCCTAACTTCATCTATGTCTCAAGGAAAATCTTCCCTCTTCACCTTACCCATTGTAAAAGGAAACATTGTCATTTATCATGTTCTAAAAACGCTTAAGTAAGTGGTAACATCATGGAGGCAAGCAACTTCAAACATTTGTTAACTTGCATCTATGATATTGTCAGTCTCATATAAGTACTTGTATGCTTTAAGCTCTCCCTGGAGGAAGAACTTAATAAACAGCCTTGCAAGAAACAGCGCACTGTTTTACTCTAATACCATATGCTCTTAACACATACAATTTTTCAATCTGTGGGGCACGCAACCAAGGGGGTGGGGGAGGGGAATTGGACTGGGCCCCTCTCACGGATGCAATTTTTTAAGAAGCTAAAAAGAGCAAAATTTTACTTTCAAAATGAAGCATATATTGCACCAGATTGTATGAAAGAGCCACTACTTTCTCAAAAATATTTCAAAAAGGGGAGACAGGAGGTTATGTCAATGTTTTATTGCAAATCTAGCCTTAGCAGCTGAATATTTTTATTATTCTCTAATGATCCATGTCTTAAGTTTGTTAAAACAATCAATTTTCGATACAAAAACGTACTACAGGAGATTTTTGAAGTATAACAAACCTTTCTCAATTTCCCTCTTTTTATTCTTTGATCGAAGTGGGAACATACTTCCAAACTTGCAAAGGCCTTAATAGACAAAATATAGAAGAAAGAAAATAGATTAATATGTTAAAATCTCAATAGCTGATTCCATGCATTACTGCTTCCACTCAACTTATTTTTCATGTTTGTGAAAGTAAATTTCGGGTAAGGAATAGACGGCAATATAAAAGAGCATTGCTTATAAAGCATTTGAATGTCCTTAGAACATGAAAGAGGCAAACCATTTGTTTTAGCCAGAAGTGTTAAATTGAGATAATTGTAGCCAAATGTGTTGGAATTATTTGACTGTTTTGAGTATCTGTCGCTTTTCAAAGCTTCGTTATTTTTGAAATTCCACACATCAATCTACTTTAAACTTGTTTTGCACGAGGTTGCAGTCTTTGTAACTCATTGGGAATCATCTGTTATTACGTAGTAGCTATAATTTCTATAGTTTGGTGTGGAAAATGCGGACATTTTCCAATGGGTGGACATTCTACTTTAAAGCGGTCCTCAAGGCAGATAAACAAAATGCCTTTGTATTAATCAAAACCTAATTAAGAAATTAAAGTTTCCCGAAAGTTAGGGGACTCAAGTTCAGGGCGTTGCAAGAGAAATTCCTGGGACAGTTGAAATTGTTGATACCGTTTGGTTTAGTCGTAGCAAAGGTGTTGTAAGTGGAGCAATCAGGGAAGTTGTTTTTTCACATAACTGCGGTCGAAAGGGTGAGCGGATGCGTCGGTGACCTTTTAAAAGGTAGGCTACAGTGTCTCTCATTTAAATTATAAGGAGTGGAAACTGTATCTTGACAAAGTATCTAAGAATTCGTGGCAAAAGTATCGTTGAAGTTTACAAATGGTAGACAAGTCTTCAAAAACGATTTTAAACAATATTTTGTCGATGCATTGATGTGTAATTGTCAGCCATTATGTACCGAACACGGCAATATTGACTTTGCTCTCTTATCAAATAATGACAACCACTAACTGACCCGAATGCATGCATTGTGTTTCTGTTACTTAACTGCGGTCGAAAGGCCGACCGAAGTGTGATCTTAAAGAAGGTACAATTTCTTCCACTTCAATAATGGGAGTAAAAACTGTTTCTTGGCTACATAATTTTAAACAAAAGTTTTGACAAAGCACTGATGGACAAATGTCAGTAAATGTGTAAAAATCATGACAATATTTGACTATGCCCTGTTTCTTAGTAATGTACAACCATTAAGTGACACAAAGCTACATAGATTGCTCCATTTTGCAGAGGGTACGCATACTTCTGACGGCCCAGGTGGATGTATTTTCGCGGCAAAATGTAGCATTAATGCAAACAAAAATTATAGAAATAACAAATGACAGACTCACCCTTTTTTCTCAAAAAGGAACAAACAACCAAACATTGCAATATATTTTTTGGTTAATTTATTGTCCGACGATACCCTTCACACAGTTACCCCTCCTTTAGAATGATTTACCCTAGCAACAACAATCTCTAAAGTCAAAATCGAAGAAAAGCGTTGGCTTCGTACTGCGCAGCTGAAAATAATGCAAGACAAACACATATAATTCTCCTTAGTCAAGCTTACAATTCATTGCTTATGCCAACACTAAAATGCACGATCCTAAACCAGTTTTGTTAAGGTTACGTCTCCATGACTCAGTAGGTATTCCCTTTCGGGAAACCAAACACGGTAAATCAGTAAAACGGTAATTCGATCCCTGCCTTCAGAGGAAGTGATTTAAAATGATCCATCAAAATTATTTTCCTTGAACATTTTGGTAAAAGTAACAGACAAAAATCTTTTTTTGTATGTTGTTCTTGAAAATTCATTTGGGCCGAAGAATTTAGGAAATAGCAAGAGCTTAATTTTAAAATTAACACCCGGATCTGACCGCAGCTTGGCGACATTTACAACTTGACCTTAATTCAGTTCTTATTATTATGTTCTTATAATTTTGTGGGGCTTAGCTAAGTAACTAATTTTAATAAAAAATGGATGCTTCTAGAAATTTGATTGGAAGTATGACCAACGTAATGAGCATATGGATAAGCATTGTTAGCATCAACAATTTAGGGAAATATTCACCTCTGTGAGCGAGCCACATGGAAAAGTTAAATTCAAATGTGAGAATTCAAATTCCTACATGGGAAAGTGACTACCCACAGTGAAAGGTGAAATCCCTACATCTGACTTTACAACCCTTCTAAGGAGGACAGTTTACCATATAGGCAGTCAAATCCTCCTCCGGGAAGTCACCGTTTGATATGGAAAGCCTAATTTCCCATATAGTGAGCTAGCAGTGAGAGTAGATGCATACTTCTCAGTTGTAATGTGGAAAGTCTGTGTACTTAATACTAAATAGTGTTTTGTTATTGACTTTAAGTGCTGTTTTGAGAAAGCTCCATGATGTCGAAATTACGGCTATCCTTGCTAGTGGCCTGTTAGGAAATTTCTTGTTAAATAGTGGGCATCGGCGCAACATATGTAACATATAGCCTCTGCAGTTGGGCTGTCTCATTCAGAATATGTGCAGGCTTTTGGGTGCGTGAACTGTGAAGGAACCATTTCTATACATTGTGTTGCTCAGACAAACAAATTATCTGAAATCTATGCATAATGTACACTGAACAGTATGACCTGGCAGCGACCGCATTTGGACCAATTTCAGACAAAATCATCTTTCTTTCAAACCAGTTGCAAGAGTGGACATTTCTTATGGACATTTATTGAGATTTGACACATACGTCGTGGTCACAAAATATTTTTACGTGACCAGTGTTGGTGAATGTTTTTAACCAACTTTTTAAGAGTGTACGACTCTAAGGCACCACACAGCGGACCATTATCAATAGTGTTGGCCTAAAGGCCAGTTAGGCCATCCATACTGATGTTCATGTAATATACTGACCTTACCATAAATGTTTTCAGGGTAGTAACTACCAATGTTTCAAGGGGTAAGATTGATACAGGTAGAAAATTGCAAAAGCCGCGGCTTTGCCTATCTAAAGAATGGAAATAAAACTGCCTCAAAATATACTAGATATGACTTTCCTTCCTATATTTGGTCTAAGGATATTACATTTGATACATTTGATACCTTCGACAGGTTTGTACTTGAAATCTCAAGACAGTGTTTCGAAGTGAACTAATTTTCGGCAATTAGTAAGTCATGAAACTAATATCCTTTTCATGACGTTAAAAAGTATACCAAGTTTTAGCTATCCCATATTGATCACTATTAATACAGAACTTGTCACTGAGCATCGTGTTCAGCTACTGTATTTCGAGATAGATAAAGTCAAAGGAGTTCGTCGCTGCATTGCGTACGGGCGTAGATGTTGGTGTTTTACTTAATCACTAGAGAGAAACTTAACAAAGACACAGCTTGGAACCCGGAAAAGCCTCTTTGTTGGGTAAGTTTGGCTAGAAACTTTTTGCAGTGAGTTTTTAACCTTTGTCGAGTTTCAACCACAAAGTAATAGTCATAGTGAATTATTTTGCGAAACGTAAATCAAAATAGCAATTAACTCTTTTTCAAATTCTGGAAAACATGGCGTATTCTCATTCGAGAAAAAGCCCAATAAATCGAGTGTTTATTGCCTGTTTGACAGTTTCAATTGAATCCATATCAAGGTGGTCATCATCTGCGATTTACGATTTAATTAATCTTGCAAATGAACCTGCTTCATATAAAATGGATTCTTTCGTGGAAAAAACCCCTGTGGCTTATTTATATTCACAATTGACTTCATCGATGCCAGTGAGCATTTTAAATGCGTTTGAAGAATGGATGTTAAGCCTTTCATTAAAGATAATTTACAGCTGGTGTGAAGTTGTAGAGTACCTCAAAATTAGTTCCAGGGTACAACTACAAGATGTAATAAATAAAAGTAAAAGAAATAAATTACTTTCCTTTCCCATTTTTTTTTCAAATGAAGCAAACATTTATTACATTCAAGCAGCCACTTTAAAAAAAAAAAAAAAAAAAAACACTCATTGTATCTATCGTGTGTGTTATTAATAGTATTTATAACACTCATCGGGCAAAAATGAGTGTGGTTGGCACTTGGCCGATTGAGTTATATATGATCAACTTAATATTAGTTAGAAACATTTCTTAAAGGCTTTTCACTAGGGTATGAAAAAAGTAAGAAAGCAATATTCCAGATGTCAAGTATGTCCAATTTGTCCTTCAAACTCTGTGGCGATATCCTAACTAAAGAGTTTTGGTTTTAAAGATACGTCTTTGGTTTTATCGATACGTCTTTGTTAAAATATACCCCTTTTTAACAAGGTAGGAGAACGTTATGTAATGTGGTTCTATAACGTCACTTTCGTTTTGTTCTTCTTTTCAATGGAACGCACAATTTGTCCTTAATATCGATTAATGTTGAAACGTTTGAATATCTCTCCCTGTAGATCTAGCACAAGTGGCGGAGCTAGGGATTTCGGTCAGAGGGGCAAAAATGGTCTACAGGGGCTCTTCGAAGGAGTAAATACCCTAAGCCTCACCACGATCGAAGCCGTGGTGTTTCAGACTATCCATCTGATTTTCTTGGTAGAAGACTACTTTGCCATTTCTCCTCGCCAAGTTTTTCTATCAAATTTTCTATCCATGGGCCTCCGCAATGGAAAATTCGGGGTGGGGGATTTCTTTTAGGGGGAAAACTCCGCGACACCATCAGTTGGCGCGGAGCGCAAGAAAATGTCGGCCCAAAACGCCTCTCAGATTGCTGGAAATGGCGTTTCTGGTAAAAGCCTATTTACCGCACAGAATAGGGACAACACTGAGTGAACTGTGAGCCAGTGGGCCACAACTAGAAAAAAGGCCGTGGTCGGATGGACTGGAACCAATAGGTTAGAAACTGGGCCGTAAAAGTCCATCTAACTAACTTACTGAGTGAACTGTTAAGAAATATTGATGTTAATTTTTCTTCGTCTTTTTCTTAATGTTTTCTTCGTTTTTGCAGGTTTTTATTTTCCAGGGGAGGGGAAATTCCCCCTTGCCCCTGTCTGCGAATACCCATGTTACTATCCTTCTCTTTCACATTCTAGTATGAAGGCGGTCATTATATTATGTGTTATTGTAAGGACTGGATCTAAGATTTTAATGTAATAATGAGCTACTTTGTGAAGATAAAGATTAAACCAGCTAGAACCAAATAGGAAGCAATCTTACAGGGGGAAAAAGTTATGGAAATTAATCACCGTTTAGTGTACATTTTTGGTATCTGAAAATCAAGATAAGTACACAAAGAAACATTAATTGACGTATTTTACATCATGTAGCCACTCTGAAATAGCCATTACATTGGTACATTGAAGGAAATGGCCAAGACAAAAGGTTTGCATGGCTCTCTAGATATCGAATTCATAATAAATAAATAAAAGTAGCCTAAACCTAAGCTTATTAGATGCAATTTTTTGTGTTTTGAGACCACGAAAGAACAGAAATAAGCATTTTCATGGGATTGTCTTGCAGTGACAGAAATAGCCATTTATCATGTTAAAACTCTTAAACTATACTATGATAACAGTGTTATGCTATTTTTACGTGAATGTTCTCTTCTGTAAAATGATTTTGTAAAATGTTGTGGAAGCTATTTTGGTACTTTAATAAATTCTTTTTTTGCCTATGTTGACAAATAACCCTGACAACAAGATGGTCATTTGCCCTACAATTATTGTTGCGCCCTTTGCATCATCTTTTACTGACCGGGGGGGGGGGGCGAATTTAATGTCAGTCTGTGTATTTTGTAAGGTTATAATCACGATTGGTGTGGAAGCAATTAATTTCACACAGAGAAAAAAATCATTAGTGTGTATAAAACATAAAGATACGTTTCGGTAAAACCTATCTCTATATTACAGTACAAGACTCTTTTCATCAGAATAAAGTGCAGATAGTACATTTACTGGTAGCTATTGGAGCATTTTGTTACCTTGGCTATTAACTTATGTCTTTTGCCGATAATGGTGCAAGAGTAAAGTATGTAAACCTAAAAAGGGCTCCGACAAACGATTTTGGTCCGTAAGGGGGGGGGGGCGACCGCCCCCTTACTCTAAGGCAGCTACGCCACTGTCTAGCGCCACCCTATACCAGGATTTAGAGTACATATACTACGAAGTAAAACACAATCGACGCACCTGCTCCATGAATGTATACAACCGAGCACACCGAAGTCTGTGCGTTTAACACGGCTCCGTGAAATTGACATGTTTTTTCAACAGCTTGATTCTTCTTTAACTAAAGGTACACCTATTTTTATTTTAGGTTTCGAGTTTACTTACTGCTTAACTCTGATTGGGTTCCCCTTGATGTTTTTGGTAATTTCCTTTTCCATTGTTAACTTGCATGGGCGTCCGCAGAAGTTTTTGCAGGGGGGTCATTCATGGATGATTAAATTGTGTACACTATCTAAGCGGAGCGCCACCATAGGTTGGCGAGGAGCGTACAAGAAAATTTCGGGCCTTACAAACCCTCCAGATGGCCTAAAACGACACTTGGCGAGTGTTATAAGCTGGATGTACCCAGCCCTGAAACAGCAATTTCATGTCTGTAATTTTTAGATTTTTAGAATTTTCAATGTAAAAAATTGTTTAAGGGATATCTGCCTCTCTGTCACAGCCTCGCACGCCTATGCACGATAAAACTTACACTGCCAATGAGCCTGTATAGGCCTATATCCGTTACCCAATCATGAATCATACCCCCCCTTATTGACCTTGCATATCCCATTAACATCCGTGCGTCGCCACTTGAGATCAGCATGGGACTAAACCAAAACCAACGCATTCATCAATAGTCGGATGCCATATGCACACTACATACCTGAAAACCAGTACAATTTTGGCATAGTTTTTACAATTACAAGTTTCCAATAGATGTCACGAATGATGGTCCCCAAATTACGACACTATTCAGCATACCATCTTCTCTTTTGCTATTCCTGGTCGAATGTCCGCGCATTTCACGAGTAGAAAATGACACTGTGAGTGAGGATATTTTGATGATTTATGTTTCATTTTTTTTTTAATTTTTAATTTATTTTTTCACAAGTTTTATTTTCCAGGGGGAGGGGTCAAGTGCCCCCTCCCCCCCTTACGGACGCTCATGTTAACTTGCCCTTTCTTTCTAAATTTTTCGTTTGCTTTCAAAGTCTATTGTAGCTAGGAAATTCCCTTCGACCACGTGTTTCCACGTATCTCTGCCATCAATGATGTTTTCTCTTTATCAAAGTGGCGGTGCCAGAATATCAGAATTGGGGAGGGGTACACTAAGGGCAAAGGGTTATGGTGGACGGTAATCATTTTCGGGCGCAGCATGAAAGAGAGTCCAAAGCATCCGTTCCTGTGGGAGGACGCCAAGGGGGAAATGCCTCTTGAACTTGCTCTGAGGTTTTAGAATGTTCCTAAATGAAAAATTAATTCTTACGAGAGGTATATTATTTTTTTTTTCGATTAACTCAACAAAAATTCTGGGGAGGACAAAACCCGTGGAGGGGAAAATGTCCTCTTTTGCCCCTGCCTGTAGCGCGGCCATTGCCAAACATATTTTTTCATATCACGTTGAATCTAATTATCTTTGTGTTTTACGTTGAATTTAATTGTAAAACGTTTGTGTTTTGAAGAAAGGCAGACTAAATCTGTAAATGACTCCTTTGGTATTCTCCTAAATTGACACTGTGCTAACTTTGTGTCTATTTATTGTTGATGAGGTGAAAAGTGTGGTCGGTAAATTCCACCCCCCCCCCCCTTCGACCAAGGCCTGCTTTAAGTGCTTATTTGTAAGCAAAAATCATGTGTACAAGTGAAATTTTGATTGGTGTCTGTAGACCACAGAGTCTGGAGCTACACTAAAAGTTCGATTTTCTGTACTTCAGTCTTCTGCCAGTGGGTAGAATAAGTGTAGGAATTTTCGGCTCCAGAACTTTCCCAGTTTTTGGTAATCCTTTACTTTTTTACTCACTCCTCAAGTTACACTCATTTTTATTGTCAGTTGTCAGGAAATCGCATTTAAAGGCCTGTACGAGCAACATTTGTAAAACATTCTCAAAACACTTCACCTGCAATACACCCAAAACAAGCTTGTTTTCGGTTTGTTGCACAGTGTAGACAGAGTGAAAACATTTTGAGAATGCTCTGAAAAGAATCGACAGGACATTTCTTTAGCAACATTTCCAAAACATTTTCAAAACATGCTGTATACCCTGTCTACACTGTGCAACAACCCAAAACAAACATGTTTTGGATTTGTTGCAGGTGGATGTTTTGGAAATGTTTTGAGGAATGTTTTGCAAATGTTGCTCGTGTATACAGGCCTTGAGAGCTCCTAACTTCATCTATGTCTCAAGGAAAATCTTCCCTCTTCACCTTACCCATTGTAAAAGGAAACATTGTCATTTATCATGTTCTAAAAACGCTTAAGTAAGTGGTAACATCATGGAGCCAAGCAACTTCAAACATTTGTTAACTTGCATCTATGATATTGTCAGTCTCATATAAGTACTTGTATGCTTTAAGCTCTCCCTGGAGGAAGAACTTAATAAACAGCCTTGCAAGAAACAGCGCACTGTTTTACTCTAATACCATATGCTCTTAACACATACAATTTTTCAATCTGTGGGGCACGCAACCAAGGGGGTGGGGGAGGGGAATTGGACTGGGCCCCTCTCACGGATGCAATTTTTTAAGAAGCTAAAAAGAGCAAAATTTTACTTTCAAAATGAAGCATATATTGCACCAGATTGTATGAAAGAGCCACTACTTTCTCAAAAATATTTCAAAAAGGGGAGACAGGAGGTTATGTCAATGTTTTATTTTTTAGTTCCGATCAATCTTTTATTTTTTTAGTTCCTTAAAGTACTCAAATGAAGTTCAAAAAAATAGCATACATAGCATCAGATTGCATGTTAGGACATCCACTTTTTCAAAAATTCTCAAATGAAAACACCGCTTCCCCTTAGACCTCTCCCAAATATCACTGGTACTCTTTAGTTCTGGAAAATACGCAAATGCAAGGACAAATGTTATTTCAAAAGATACGGTAGTATGTATAGCACCAGAATGAAAGTAAGGACACCAACAATTTTCCAAAGGTTTTTTTTCAAAAAGAGGGTACCCCCCACGTCAAGGTCAAGATTCATTAGGAAAGTGAGACATGTTTCTGCAGTGACACACCCTTCATCACGCAATTTATTCAACATTTCACAGCTATTGACGCACTTTTCCTGTTGAAAATGACCCACTCATGCCGAACCCATTAGGTTGCTTTGATGCAACATTTACTGAACTTTCAAACATCCCTGCGTCATCAGTTCGGGAGATAACAGCTTTCGGTGAAAAAATGAGGTTTCCTAACTGAGATCTGTGGAAAATATACCTGTCTCAATGGTATGAATGTTTATGAGTACTTTGTACCTACCTCTTCACAGCCGTACGTTTATTTAATAGATGTGTGTGTGTGCTTTCAAACGTGAGAACATAGTTAAGAAACGAAGGGATAAGCAACAAGGGACCCTCAACAACGTATTTACAACACAAATGCTGGCACGATCTCGTTGTACACCTTTATTGCGGGAAAAATCCACAAAACTTGCGGCTGTATCGAATCTATAAATTAAGCTTAGGACAAAAAACTTACTAACAAAACAACTCAATATCTCAAAATGGGTTGCGTGATCAATCAAACCCGGTACACAACGAATTTAACATTCGCAACTTATCCTTTATTCCTTAGATCGATTAATATTGGAAGCTTGTTTTGAACGCTGTCTCTGTTGAATTTGAGCGTTAGGTTCGCAATGCATAATGGGAGACATTTGAGGACGGTGCCACCCATGGCAAAATATTTCCCCCGTTTAAAGCGATTATTCCCCAAACTGTTACCAATCAAGGCGAACATGACGCACATTTGACTCACCCAGGTGTGAGGATTTGTCTTCCTGTTAAAACGCGTATAAACAGAGCATGTTCCACGCGCTTCGTGTTGTTTTGACTATTGTACTTTTCCTCGATTACAACCCTGATTACAACCCTGCATCTTACCTGCATGAAATTACATTGACATAATTTTGTAGTACTGGCACCCTGTCAGCAAATTTGGTATGCACCGCGACGGACCCCTGTAGGCTACTTCGGCGGTCCGTCTGAGATATGTCAAATGGTTCGAGGTCCGTATTCCCGCAGCGATGAAACTGATTGGCTGAAGCAAACAATTTTGTTTCTAACGCGAATGTAGCCAGCAGACCTCCCATGTCCCTCTGATGGTCCTTCAATTGCAAACCAATTATTCAAGGCCGATCAAAAGCTGATAACGGCCGCCGGCAAACCACCCGATATTGCTGACTGGGCTTCAGACGGTAGGCTAATACACGAAAAGGATGTTTGCCTTTATTTTAATCTTAATAACCATAAGACGTTACTTTTACCTAGATTGATTTAGAATCAAATTGGTAAATATCCAACCCAGTGTGTTGACCAAATTACGGAAATAGGGAGATGCTGATTATTCTGATTTTTCTTTCTTCTCCATATTTTCTGGTCATTCTTTTCCGATATGACACGAGTGTGTTTTGTATTACAAGCTCGTGGGTTCAGACCTTTCCCCATGCGCTTGTACGGTGATGGATACACACTATAGCTTTCTTCATTTCATTTTTCATGTCTTACTTTGTGAACTGTAGCCTTCTGTATTTTATTTCCCATGATTTACTTTATTGGTAACTTCTGACATAACGGGAACGGTAATTGGTGCTTATCACACCAGGCGTGGTTTGACGGTGGGTGGGTTGAATGGGGGAGGGGGCTTTAGGGACTCAAGCCGACAGCAATGTTTTCAAGCCCCCAAATGTCCGAGGTTCAGTATACCTTAATGCTGTATTTGCATATATTACAAAAAAATGAACAACTGCCAGAGAGATCCATTACATAAAAATATACAAAACTTTCCCCCTTCTACCCCTAATTTTCCGCAGGTCACATGTGTTTGAGTCTTATTCGCGAAAACCTTTAGTATGCCTTCTTTTCAATTTAGGCGAGAGCGCAATGCGTCATGCAAGACGTTGATTAGTTAGTCAGTAACTAACTGAGCCAGCCAGTCAGCCAGCCAGCCAGCCAGCCAGCCAGTCAGTCAGTCAGTCAGTGACGTATTTAGTTAGTTAGTGACAAAATAGGAAATGTGCCATATATGGCATCAGATCATTATGGGACACCGGCAACTACAGTGCTGCTACATAAATTTCTTTCACCAAATTCCAAATTTCGGCAATATAAGCTCTTGACTTTCAAAATATCGTTGGATACCCTTTGTTCGTAGGCTTTAGATAACATTATGTAGCAGCAACAACCAAGGGTCACCGTGTAATCTCAGATTTGACAATAAGAATGCAGATTCTTCAGTAGTCCCCCAGCTATTCAAGTTTACTTACAGGAAACCCAAAATCCGACACGCTTCTCGTTAGTACGATGGTGCTCACACTTTGAGAAAAAAAAAATAGAAAATTTGGGTGCCTTCTCCCCCCCCCCCTCCCCGAAAAACACGTCTAACTACGCCACTGGGCCTATGAGTTGGATGTTTATGTATGATATGGGACTGTCCTTATCTTCATGTTCATCAATGCATGCCAGTTCTCATATTCAAAAAATTATTTCTTATCGTTTTAAACCCCCTAAGACTTTTTCAACTGGTTTTCCTTTTTCTGGTATTACCAGACCCCCTGCTTCTTTTCTTAATGAACTGGAGAGAGTGATTTCCGATTTCATTTGGCAATTAGTAATCCAGACAAGGTAAAGCGTTCTGCTTCGATATAAACGATGTTCAAAAAGGTGGTTTAAGACTATTCATGTTAAAAGTTTTATAAAAGGTCCCAAATGTACCCAAATGTACCCAATAGGGCTATGGAAATTATTTTTTGAATTTGAGCTTGATAAGCATGGTTAAGATTTTCTTTTTCATTGTAATTGTTCCTCCCAGTATATTTATGTTACCAATCTTTTTGTGGTACGGGTTGTTCATGCTTGGTGCCTACTGTGTAGACATATGCCCTGATGACGTAAAAAGTCAATTGATTTGGAATAACTCCTTTAATAAGATTAATAAAAAATAGTTTTTGATAGAAATTTATATGACAATGGTATTTTATATGTTCAGGTTAGTTTTGATGAAAACGGTACACCTTTTACTTATGAAAAATTTATTACTAAATATGATGTTTCGAATCTCCCGTTTACACGTCACTGTAGGCTAATAAATGCTATTCCAAAAGACTGGAGAGTCGGTGGTGGTATATTGGGGAGAAACGAGATATATAACAGAGAACTCTTATTTCACTAAAGCCTTTCTTCCAAGCAGTCCATAACTTTTATATGGAAAAGATTTCTGATACCCCCACTTCCATTAAAAAATGGAATACTGTATTTGTGGATTTAGGACACGATAATTGGGAAAGAATTTTTAAGATGCCCTGGGCTTCGGTTAACGAAGCTAAGATTTTCTACTTCCATTTTAAGTTTTTGCACAAAACTTTACCAACTAACAGACTTTTAAATTTGATTGCCAAAGTTAATTTACCACTCTGTTCGTTCTGTAAAATTGAAGAAGAGACTTTGGAACAACTTTTTTGGAATTGTAGTTTTACCTCTTCTTTCATTCTTTATGTTGAAATGAATGTTCTGAATAAACATTTTTTTTACAGAACAAGATGTTGTTTTGGTTACAATAACACGATTTATCATCCTTATAATTTTCTAATATTGCATATAAAATATTTTATTTTTTGCTGTAAACAGAAAAATGAAAAGCCACGTCTAAATGTTTTCTATTTGAAATTATTTTTTTCTGCAGGTCGAAATGTATATCAATATACTAGAAACTTTGGTAAGGGTTGTAAGAAATATGTTGTTCTTCAAAAATTAGAAAACGATTTGACTCGTGTTCATTTATAACCACCTTCTACATTTTCAAATAGCAATTAAGGATTTTTTGTATCGTAATAATTACTGCTTTCTATCTTTTCACCTTAAAAGGTACACCTGAAAGTGCTATTTGCTTGTTAACAATTAAAACTGATAATAGGCAGGGGGCCGTACACGAAAAAGTGCTTTCGTTTTTAACTTTCGTGACGCACATCTGAGGGTCGGCATAAAAAATACCCACGAAGGTCAATTTTAACCTTTTGAACATAATATTAATTACCACAAGCGCACGAGTTGGCCTACGAAGAGAAATTTGAGGGGGAATTTTTGGCTGTTTGTGGCCAACATTCATTGTATATACTGGTTCCATGAATTTTCTGACACGTACAAAATCTGTACAATGCCGGGCATAGTGCACAGTGCAGTGTTCAGTGAAATTGATAGAAATAAACTTTAATGTCAATTAATTGACGGAGGGGGGAAAACAGGGGAGTAAGACGACTTTCCCCCATCTGAGGAAATGTTGAATAAATCAGGAACAGGAACGAGAAAGGATAGCTAAGGGATAGCGAACAAAACAAGAATAAGAATTTGGAAAAGAAAAGAGGAAGAAAATATCACACATGACCTGAAAAAACAAGAAACAGAGAGAAGAGATGCGTTCAGTAAGGATACCAATAGGTGATTCACATAATATTGTTCAGTCAAGTCTTGTTTGCAGTTCAGTTATGTGAGAGTAAATAACCGACGGCATGGTCAAGTGGTTAAAGCTCCGACTTCACGCGCGGATACAAGGGGTGGGGCTTCCGGCCCCAGCCATGCCTTTTACGCCACATCAAAAATAAAACATATGGAAAATTAGCAGAGCAGTTCCCTCTCCCCGCTGTTTTCTCTTAGGTCAGCCTCCCTTTTTTTGAATGTGCGAATCCGCGCCTGGACTTGCAGTTGGGAAGTCGGGAGTGCGAGTATTAGCCGGGTCATACTGAAGACTGTAAAAAAAAAAACACCTACTGCCATTGTGCTTGGTGCTCAGCGTAAACTAATTGAGTAGGAACAACAAGCCAGTAAAAAGCTAATCCGTGGCGGCTCGACATAAATCAATTGGTTAGAAACTGGCCAAATGGGCCATCACGTAAAACTTTGTCCATCTAACTTGAGACGATAGGCCTAAATGGACAAGTCTTACGCCCAAGCAAAACTTAATTCCCATTGAGATCTTTTGTCCAAATCAATCAAAAGGTTTCAACGGTTTCCAAATGGTAAAAGGTTTTCAAAAGGGTTTGATTTATAAAAAGGTTAAATTGACCAATTTCCACCATCTATCACAGGGACTTCCCTTTAAATGCAAAGGATTTTTACAAAAAGTATCACTTGAAACCCTCTGGGTTCAAAGGGTTTAACCCCAAAGGGTTCCAAATGGAATTTTCAGCTGAGCTGTAAGAAAACTATGACTATACCTATAGCTGTTAAGTGTAATCTCTTCTAGTGAGCATACCTGCATGATTTTGAACCAGCGTCGAAACTCTATGAAGCCTTGGTCGTTCACTCCAGCCTAAAGTTCAAACTATATAATCTATCGTCAAAGAACCAATCTCACATTCCCTGCGAGAAGCTTAGAATCATGTAGTAGAACTGATCGCCAGCATCTCTGCCAGGAAAAAAAGGGAACCGATCGTGGGGTAAAGTTTAGAAAATGTGAAAATACCGACCGGGTGAAAGCTTTATGAATATATTATCTTCTGTCAGGTGGAGAGGGGCAAAAGATTCCTAGAGATAAAACCACAATAGCCAGTGGTTCGAACCTGCCACTTATTCATATGCTTCATTTTGCATGTATTTTTTAGGTGAACATTCCATTTGGAACCATTTGAGCACAATTGTTTTGAAATGGTATGCCTACCTTTCGAAAAGTATAAAGAAAAAACTTTTTCAAGAATATGAGTAGGAAGCGGGGGACTGGGGGAGACAACCCCCTCCCAGTGAAAAATGGGTGAAAAACATGCTTCCTCTGGCCCACTTCCCGTGTCAGAAATCCATTCTTTAACTTTCCAAATCTCAAAAAAGGGAAATTTCCAGCAGGCTTTGCTCGCCGCATTTATGCAACATAAAGTGCACTAGTTCTCACTGATAGATCAGCATGATTAACTTTTCTGAGCTTTAGACATAACAAAATCGGATATTTACCATTTGTGTGACACCACATCATTAAGAGACACCGGTAGCTATGTTGCTATTTTTGTGACCTGTATTTCATAAAATTCCAGCTTTTGTACAATTATAGTTCTTGATTTTGAAATATCTTGTCCAAAAGGACAACAAATTTGGGAAACTTTTGAAATGTCATCAGGGTCTGCAGGTCTGAGGGGTCGCGATTTTTCAAAATTTTGTTTACGCTCCGCGCCAATTGAAGATAGTCTTTCGAGAAAGACTTTACATTCCAGGCATTGAAGCTTTGGCCTACTGTAGACAAATGTACTCATACACACCGCATGCGGGACATCGAATCCAGAGTAGCGCTTGCAGTGACCTTCCGTATATCTTTGCCGCCCACGAACCAAGTTCAAACGAGTGTCAAGGATTGATTTGTTGACGAAATCGAATGTAGCCATAATTAGATACCAAATGAGCTTGAACCAAAAAAGTAGGTCCAACTCTAGTAAAGTTATGCTCAACTGAAACTGAGATTAAAAAAAGCGGAAATATAATGTAAAAATTGCTCAAGTCGATATATTTAAAAAAAAAACATATCGAGTACCTTCATTCCAAAAAAAAAAACAAAAAAAAAACAAACAAACAAAGGCGACGGGAAGGCGCGGGTCCTGTTTGCCGTGAACTGAATATTTTTCAAATCCTTTTTTGCCCGGCCGCATGTCAACACGGTCCGCTGCAGGCCGAACTGACTACTACAGGCTACCCCCTTGCCCTTAAATGCATGTAAGTGTCAGTGCCCTGAAATAAGCACTTCCTCTGCTCGGGGGGGGGGGGCAGGCCCCCATACCCACCTGAAAAGTCTAATCCTAGTAGCATAAAAGATGTCAAGGTCTGCTTGAGATTTTCTAATGAAAAACCAGCCCCTGTCTAAAGCTATCGGCCAGCCTCCAGGGTCAGGAATTCCTGATGAGATTTTCTGCCAGAAAGATCACAATTTTCATACATGGCTACATCGTCGAGTGTAGCAACAAGCATTTCATCGGGAAAGGGCTGATGACTTTTATAAAATGTGGTCAGTGTACCCAATTCAGTTTGGCACTAGTACTGAGCTCAGGGGCCCATATTGGGACCAGAAAATTTAGTACACGAATTCCGGTATTTTTTGGAATGGAAACCGTTCCCAGTCGCTAAAAGTAGTTCGACCACCAAATTTTAAGTAAGTTTGTAGCGGTTTAGGATTTTTAGATAGCATGTAAATTACTGATAAGCCAAATTAAAGCTACAACTTTTCCCCAGTAACTGGAGAACCAACACACACCCATATGCCAGTGGCTATAAGAACCTATTACACGAAATGCAGCTTGGTGACATCAGTGGCGTAGCCACGGGGGGGGGGGCTGGGGGGCTAGGCCCCCAAGATTTTCTTCAGGCCCCCCAAATTTTTTGCGTCCTAATAAAATAATTGAAAAAAAATAAAATCTTTGAACGGAAATAAACTTTGAAGTATTTCCTTCAAAACAGTAAATAAATAAAATGTGTAAAATTAAAAAAAAAAAAAAACATGGATGAATGTGTGTTAGACACAGTTTGTGTAGGTAATCAAGTAATAACTTCAAAATTCCTACTTTCACTAAACTACATACCGTTCGTGATCTGCACTGTCGTTTACTGCATTTCACTTAGAAGATGAAACAAAAGTCTCGACGGCAAATTTTATTGTGACTTTTTTAGGTTAAGATCCTTTCTGCCTTTCGGATGGCTCATTGATTTACTTAAGATAAGGCAATCGTTCACTGGAGAACACTCTTTCACGACCATTCCCATACTTTATCGTACACAAAATATGTCATAAGCAGGTAAGGGTAAGGTACTGCCTTCGGATAACTCTTCCCTTCCATCCTTAAAAACTATGTCGTGCCTCACTCCTGCCCATGACAAGTGCCACTGTGGGACGATTTTTTCGACTAGTCCTCTTTTTACTAGTTGGCACTGGCGTCCGGGGATTTGTAAAATGTCCATAAGGTCCTGATTTCATGTGTTACCCACACGATCCATACTTCTGCTTTGCCGTTGAATTATTTTGAGAGATTTATTCGTAGTATTTTAATTTTGACTACGTAATGTACCGATCGACAAATACTGAACCATTTTGCACATTGTTTCTTTGGTGGTATGTATGTCTCTTGTAAAAATCTCTACAAAAACTAAAAATATTTTGATATTTTCCATGCTCCCAAAAAAGGGAAAATCCTAAAACTTAGGCCTATAATCAGTTTAAAGTTTTGCCAAACATAGCATCATTTTGCATCTAGGAAATCTAACGCAAAGAAAGTTTCTCAGAGGGGTTCACAACAACTTTTGGTTTTCCTGTTAAAGGGTAAGGTACTGCCTTAGAAAAGCTGAAATCCATTCAAATATTGCCGTCATTTGCGGCTGGGTACATCCAGTTTAAAACACGTGGGAAGTGCCGTTTCCGGCCATCTGGAGGGGTTTTATATCCCAAAATTTTCTTGTACGCTCCGCACCAGCCGATGGTGGCGCTCCGCTTAGATTCAAATATTGCCGCATTTGCGATCTTTTTGAAGTTTACTATTTTTCTCAAGGGAAAGGGAGATACCGGTTCCCTTTAGTCTCATCCACCAGGCCACAGATCCGATGTGCCCAGTTTTGGGGGCCTGAAAAGTGTATGTGTTACCATTTTTCATAGATTGATTTTTCATTCTCATAATCTGAGAAGTCGCAGACAGGAGATTCGTAATTCAAGGCTGGGTACATCCAGCTTAAAACATATGGGAAGTGCCTTTTCCGGCCATCTGGAGGGGTTTTAAAGCCCAAAATTTTCTTGTACGCTCCGCGCCAACCGATCGTGGCTATCCGCTTAGATAGTCTTGCCGTGCCTGACCTTCGGAGGTACCAGGCCCCCCACTTGTTACCTAGGCCCCCCAAAAAATCCTATCCTGGCTACGCCACTGGGTGACATTCTCGCCCGTATTCGTATTGTTAACCTTCCAGATTTCGTCGTTCCTCGATACAAAAATGATACCAGAGGGGTTGAAGGGTAATATTCTTTTTTTCAGAGTTCGGCGTGACGCAGATTACACAATTTGGAGCGGTATCCAGCTCGAGTTACTCATTCGCAGTTAACGTTACGCGCGAAACCGACGTAGCAGAGACATATACAGTTCCTCGTTCGCGAAAAAGTGTCCTTTTTCTTTCAACATCTTTTTACCGTTTTTAATCCCACCTACCAAAAATAGCATTTAAATTTGTTAAATTTTTCATTAATTTAATATTAAAGCAAATTTCAGATAATTAAAGTGCCTCTAGAACATGATTAGAGGCTGCAGCTGTAGTTTTAGTACTATTCGAGGAAAAGTTTACTTAAAACGTGGAAGTTGTGTCTATCTCACCTTCGCCAGATTTTGAATTTAAAGGGATATATTTACTTATTTTTTCTTGATCCATAGGCCAAACGGATTGCTTGTGGTAATTGCATGGGTTATTATTATATCTTTTCCCATCGATTCGTACTTTTTAAATCAGACCCTCCGAAGTGTGTCACGAAGTAACACGAAAAAGCAGAACAGATTTTGATCTATAAGCTGTATTTAATGGCAAGGGCATAAATATAAATATTACTTCTTTATCGTTGTTGTAATAATTTTTTACTTAAACAGAAAGAAAATAAAGATGGATAAAAAATCCCCCTAAGCCCCCTCCTCCAATTAACAAAGTCTAGAACCGCGCCTTTATCTTACGTGACCTAGTCTGTTACAGGAACTGATGGTGAAAGTCCACTGAAGGCAGTGTCCTCATTGCCCTTTATTCGACCTATGGTGAGCTTCATGTAGCCTCATATTTCCACCCCACACATTACATATTTCTTTTCACAATGACAATGGTACTATTTGCAATTTTCAAGAGTATAGATGCACTTCGATATTTCACCAACACTAATACAACATAGGGAAGAAGAGAAATGTCACTATTAGTTATGATACAATCATTTTACTTACAGCAGTCATGTCTCGAATAACAGCGGATACTGTTAAAGAAAATGTAATAATTCCAGTTAAAACGCCTTCTCATCGTGCATCTATAGTAAGCGTTACTAAATTTAAACCAACATTCTGAAACATTCATAGGAAGAAAAGTGCAGACGTGCATTATTTACCCATAGATTCGACGAGCTCCCCAACTGCTAGCAGGGTCAAAACTACAGTTATGATTTTCTTCTTTGAGTCCATTCTCTGCATTCCATATGATTGAATGGTAGAATTTGCAGAATGTTTGCTCTGTCTCATGCCTTAACAAGGAAGATACGCTTCTTCCTAAGTTCTTCCCGACACTCTGGCAAAGGGCCGTTCGGCGAAACCAAAACAAGAAATATACGCTTTAACTTTACAGCACTTCAGTAGTTACAGGTTGTGCTGCTCGCTTTTCTTCTTGTCATGTGTTTAGACTACGGAGAGTATCGCTTTTAACAGATATACTCATTAATATTGATTGCATATCATAATTATTCATATCATTTGCTCATGCTGCTGCCCTAAATGGGAATGTATCAGTAAAATGAATCGATGATTGGATAATTTAGATAAGAGTTTAGAAGGCTTTTTTAACGCTTTTTATACTCTAAAGTGATAAAAGTGAATAGTTTATCACTAATCTAATTGCATCAATGAAACGTTTATGTCATTGCTAACAATGCAGAAAGAAGCTTCAAAACCTACCAGTTCATTTCACCTGTGTACGATGCCGGTGTGAACGTAATTGTGTGCATATGTGACGCAATATCAATAATCATGAGTGGGAGGAGTAAAATTTTTTAATTTTAAAAAAGAAAAGTTTATGTGTAAATGCTTCAAATTAAATTGAAGAACCAATGAAACTGATTTGTATCAATGTTAGATTTAACATGATTTATTTGTTTAAGGTTACCACTTGAGCGATTTCACTAGAATCAATAGCTACTTACCAGAGCAATCATGATACAGATCTGACAGTGTAAGCTAATTTCATGTTGAGCAGAGGCTGTATTTTTGGTATTAACTTACCCTGCATTCCATCATATTATGGGGAAAAATTTGTAGTTGTTTATTGTACATGCTGCCATTGAGATTGCAGTTATTTTACACAAGAAACAACTCAGAAATTCTCAAAACTTCCATGCTGAATATAAGGACTAAATTGTTCCCTGATTTTGGTAATGTGGATTCTTGCAATGAAAGTAGCCTAAGTTTGCTTCTTTGAAATAGGACTACTGGAAAACAAAAACTTGCAGACCAATTCAGAAATGAGAGAAGACATCTTCCAAACCCATTTCCCAGAAAAAAAATCAAAAGGTCCCCTTGAGGATGTGCAGTGGCAGTTTCAACTGACCTACCTATTGTAGAAAAAAAAGCATGAAAATTCATGAAAAGTAAGATTTTGATTCACGGTGTTGTTGATAGGCAGTCATGTCATTGGATATGGAAAGAGTAGAAGTATTTCTGTCAGGCAATCGACAGGTTTATCATGTATGCATTGACTTTATGAAGTTGTAAAAGTAGCCAGGGTCACCCTGAAAGATAGTATGTGGATTTGGAAATCTTTTTTTTCCACCCCTAGGTCATCAAAAAAAATTAATGCGTGCCACTTGCTTACATAAACTGTTGTTAGGCTTAACCTCCAAATTAGGTTCACTATTAAAATTAAGAACTAAGAGACAGAAGGGGCTCTTTGTTTGGAACTGAAAATGAAGAATGGTCCAGCTAAATAGTTGCGTGTATGTGTTTCTAAAGCAAAGAGTTTTTTACCTGAATGGAGATGACTCTCCAAACTCCCTTTAAAATGGGGTTTGTGCATTCAAGATCACCTAGAACTCCTTCCTTTATCTTCAGGCATGTGGTACTTCCTCTTTTTAGAGAATTTCCTTAACTTTGAGTTTACCTTTCCTCTTTTTTTATTCACTTCTCTTTTTCGCGCCAAAGATCTGAAAAGTTTCAGTCACTGATTTCTTCACAAATCTCTGCTATTAAGCTTGCACAAATAGACCTTGGAGTTCTATCCAATCAGAAGTTTGCATTACAATGACATCAGTACAACCAGGAGCCCTTGAGCAGACCCATGGGTACAAAAAAATTTGCCCGCAAAACTAAGCAGAGGGCCACGAATTATCCCGGAGCGTGCAGCAAATTTTGAAAGAGTGGGTACCACGGAAAAGCTGGAAATGGCCTTTTCCCAGACTTTTTTTTAGGAACAAAGAAATTGTTATAGTTGGCTGTTGTTTGCAATAAAATTTTCAGTCCAATAGAAATCTCAGCAACGTGCAAGTCGTAGGGAATTACGACATAAAATGCACTACTTATTTTAGATTTTGTGAAAAATAGGTTGGAAACTGGGCCGTTAAATTTGATCTAAATAAATAACTCATTAGATTTTGAAGCAATCAATGAATAAAAATTCCTTATACTGCCTGCCAACAAAGAAAGATTTGCAAGCAAGCATATTTCTGTGAAGTAGTTTGTTCGACCAAAATGCTAAGTGGATCCTCTCTCTTAGTTGGCGAGGAGCGTGCGGAAAATTTTTGAAAAATTTTATATCTAAAACAGCCTAAAAGAGCCTATTCCTCACTATCAACAAGAAATAAAGCAATCTTATTTTTAGCTTTCGTTTGCAATAAAATTTCCACGTCAAGAGAAAAACAAAACAGTCTTACTAGGAAGACTATCTGCACTTGGCGCGGAGTGAACAGAAAATTCTGAAAAAATCCCCAGACAGCTGTAAATGGCATGTCTCGGGCTTGAAAGTTGTAACTAGGTTTTTCGATTTTTCTTGCAAAGTGAACACCACTATATTAGTGATGTATTAAGGCGCGCTTAGCGCGCCGAATTTTCTGCCCTTTTGAGACAAAAATTTGTCGATGTGGAGCTTATATTGCAGAAAGGTTTGGATTCCGGGTTTCGTGTGAGGAAGTTTAAATTGTTGGGGAATTACTGAAGAATCTGCACTTCCTTCAGATATTAGTGGCAAATCTGAGAATGGTTGCTTTTCTAAATTCCTCACGAATGTCTGGCTAAGAGTAAGAGAGGAAAGTCTTTCCTCCGATAAAGTGGACCTCAGATATTATTTTGTTAAATTTAGGCGACTAAAAGAATGTTCATATATTTTTCGAAATGATTGTTCATATATTGACAAAACAGTGTTCCATGAATGCAGATTAATCTTGCTTTTGATGTTATAGTTGACCCACTTTCTTTCTTTTTTCATTGTTCTCTTTTTCCTTTCCCTTTTGTTTCCTTTCCCCTCCTTTTCCGTTTTCCTTCTACCTTTCTTTGCAACCGTTCAGAAAATTTTTGAAAACTATTTACTTTGAATACAGCGTTTCTAGCAAAGTTTTTAGAAATGTGGGGGCAGTCTGCCTTGTCTCGTTCGTCTAAGAATATTGAAGGAATTTTTGGGCAGAAAATTTGAAATAATGTCTTATTTTGAGAACTGAAAAATTGGAGTCTTCAGTGTTTAATATCAATCTGCCAAAATTACGACTGAAGTTGGTTGAGGTATCGCTTTATCTTTCGAACGGTTAAAATGGAAAATTTTTGACTTTCTTTTCAGAGAGCTTCAAGCTTATATTTAAAATGGATTTTTGTATAAGGGGAAGTGGGAAATGTGAGGAATTTTGTCATATGCCTTCCCTGAGGGTGACCATGGTCCGCAACCCACCCCCTCTATGGCGACACCCTTTCAACTATCCCATGCGGGTATCCCAGTTCCATTTGGCTGAAAGGAGCTGGTTTACCTCCAAAGTAGAATAAATTCCATGCTATGCATGTACTTGTTATCGTCATGATCATTACTATCTGACTATTTTTAGCCTTACTTTTGGCAGAACAAGCAGTTTCAATTCCTGAAAAATCGACACATGAACCTCCTACACATGATTCACGAAACAGACTTGTATCTATTGAAGGCCACCTTTCCATTGATAGTTAAGGTAATCTTGTCTTCTCATACCCTTCTACGTCATGGAGCAGAAAGCGACAAAGGTGGTTTCCTGAACCAAAAAAGTTTGGTTCGCCAATCAGGGAAGAAAACGCCCATATTATAAGCGCATTCATTCATATTAGTGTGAACTCTAAGCCAGAGGGAAGCACTCAAGGAATTCTATTTTTTTTTGTTAAAAAACGTACTTCTTCGTTCAATTTGATTCTAACCGAAACGCTTAGCAAATGAAATAAAGACTGTATACGCTTCAAACCTGTCTGAATGTATCGTGGATAACCTTTGAAAATAACCGGGATACAGCTGCTCAGAATAGCAAAAGTCATCGGCATCCGTATCAGTATGTATCCAGAACGGGTGGAACAAGTGGACTCATTTACGGAATAAAATTTAAAAATAGCACCCATCTAAAGATAACCAATATTGTCAGAGCTATGAAAATTATAAACGTTCCGGCTGGATGCTCCACCCCCATTCGAAGTCAAAATCAGTGCCATCTGCTCTCTGACGAGGGATATGAAAGGTCAGAAAAACCCATTCCCGACGGAAGGGCGACCCTAACTAGCTTGTGTCTTACCACTAGTATCGTACAGAAATGCAAAAAGCTAATATAGTACACATACGTTGTGGGTTATTTGTACTACTGCCTGCTAGATACATCGAAAAAACCTGTACAAGTGGAAACAGTGGCGTTACCAGGCTTTTCATTCTAGGGGGCACTGAAGGGAACAACGATATTACAGGGGCACTGCTAGACTCCACCCATGGCACCGGAGACTCAACAGGTTGGGTTCAGGGGCCCGCCTTAAGGCCCCTGGCGGGGTCCGGGGCGAAGCCCCGGAAGCTCGTTGGTTTTAGCATGCTTGTGAGGTATTAAATTTGCCTAAAAATTATTTATAGAGCAACTTCAATTAAGATTCTATTTTTGGTTACAACACTAACGTCAGTTAGAAACTACTATCAAGATCGGATCCGCCTGACATTTTGAAGAAGGTGAACTGAACTAGAGAGCAGTTGATGAGCAATTAGATGGTGATCTCTTAAGGAAAAAATAGGCTTTATCCTGCTTGAAGGTTTACCTGAGCTATGCGCCACCTTCAATTGAAGTAGTTGGAAGAAAGAAGGAAATTTTGAAAAAACGCAACCCCTCAGACAGCCGGAAATGGCATTTCCCAAGTTGTTTGCAATATTTTCATTTGGAAAACAAGAAAATCTACTGCCTTTTCTTGTCAACAGAGGAATCGAATCCTACAAAATTCATAGTTACTCTGACTACAAAAGACATATTTTTGAAAATATCAAATGTCAGTTGGGGGGGGGGGGCAAACGATTGTTTCGGGGGGGGGGCGTGCCCATCCCGTCCCTCCTCTCAACAGCAGTTCAACAGCAATTTAAAGTTGCTGTTGAGATAAGAAAAAGTGACGAACTAAAAATCATAAAAACAAATAATTTAACTGTAAAATAGTCTAAAATTAAATACCCAAAGAATTACACAAAAGTTTACTTCGCAAAAGTAATTTAAATGAGAATAAAAAATGCATTCGGACCGATATATTTTAGTGTAAGCCCCACACGGGTAATCATCTCGTTTAGTTTGTATTTATTTTTGGGAGTGCCCGAGCATCCAGCTCTATTAAAAAATGTATATGGTGGTTGCAATCCTCAGTTTTGTTTCTGAATTTTAAAGGAATCACCTCCTTAGCGAAAAGACATCTTATTTTAATCCAAACTCCAAATTTAATCATCCCAGACTTATAGAAACGTGAAAAAACCCAAACGCCGGTTAAAAATTACACAATGAAACGAATTTTACATTCAAATCATTTATTCATCACTTCTGGCGCTACATGCCCTCGTCATTCCATCTCGAATTAACAGAACTCGCCCACACTCTTAAAAAAATTGGGCACATTTTGCCCAACTTTTTGACCAACACTGGGCATCTATTCAACAACCTAAACAGTTGGGCAAAACTTTAACCAACCAAATTGGGTAAAGTTTGAACCCAACTGTTGGGCAAGAGATTACCCAACTGTTTGGTAAATTAGCATTTTAAAACATACCCACTTGTTGGGCACTTCGTTTATTAAACTGTTGGGCAAATGCATTAACCAAATGTTGGTTATATGTTAATCATCTTTTCCTTAAACATTGGTGCTTTCTTTAAATGTTAGGTTTTAGGTTATGGCAGGGAGCTGCCACTGCAGCTCCCTGGTTATGGCAACGCATCGGTCCTGGTTAAAAAACCCCGGCTTAATAACCTATTTGGTTTGTCACTGAGTTTCGTATAGGTACGTCCAAAACTATCATTTTTAAAAAAATTTTTGTAAAAATGATGTGTGTTAATGATGTGATGAAGTATTGTAGTTTCATCAATGCATAAATGTGAACACAAGGGCTGCATGAGAATTAGCTGGTCCGTAGCTCTCATACTTACTCTCATACTTTTTCTAAAAGTCCCCACGACTCTCTGGCGAAGAGCCAAGGGGCGAAAACCAAACGGTTACTCCCGGAGGAGTTCTGCTCCCTTAAGGAGCTTAACGTCCCAAATGGACAAGTACGGCCTCCAAAGGGCAAACACTGAGTGGTCCTGCTCTAGACTGGCTGAATAGAACAGAAGCTCTCATACACTGATATCATGGTTATGAGACAGGTTTCTTGTTATGCCGAAAGGTTTCAAATAATAATATATAAATGCTCATTCGGACGTGAAAGAGAATATCCCAGATCCTGACCTCTCATTGGATAGCAGTTTTGCGCCAAATACGAATCATGGAATCTCATACAAATGTGTTCTAGTTCGTAGTACTGTTTAAAGAATTTTATAGAAATAGAGATCGATTTCATGGTCTAAAGTTATGTACGAGTTTAGCTGTTTGGCCAATATAAAAGATGCCAAAGAGAATTTCCAGATTATGGTACCATGGTCTGATTATGAGAAGAATTGTGAAACAAATCGGGTCAAGTGCACTGTTGTCTGGTGACAACACTGCAACCAACAATATACCCAACAAATTGGCAAAAAGTTACCCAACAAGTGGGAAAAGGGAAAATATGCTCAACTGTAGAATAAAATCTTATCGTCATTTTGACCAGTCAGTTGGGTATAACAGTATACGCGTGCATGGAAGGGGAAGTTTAACCATAATTTGAGCAAAGATTGACCAACACTTAAGCAATTACTTTTACTCAACAAAAACTTTGCCCAGCGTTTAAACATTGCACCAATTAGCCCCAAAGTTGGGCAAAGTTTAACCAACACATTTCATAAACTTCTTTAACCAACGGATATTTTAGCCAACGTTTTAAGAGTGCATGTAACTTCCTGAATACCCATACTTAACATTCACATACTCGACACATCTAGACTATTCTTAATTACATTAGAACTAACCTTATTTCAAAACTAAAGACATAACTGTGTGTAAAGCGTACAAAATCTGCAGGTGAGTAACAGCGAATACAGTTTCCCTGGATGCACTATGACTTCTCCAGTGGCGTAGCCCGGGGGGGGGGGGAGGGGGCTTGGGGGCCAGAACACTCATGACCCAACCTTGCAATGCAAAAAACACCTAAAATAGCGGTTTTTCTCCCTATCCTTAGACTGTTCCCTTACTTCGTGTCCACCCCCCCCCCCCCAAGACACCAAAATTCCCCACGAAACAATCCTGGCTACTGCTCCCTCGGAAGTTTGAGTCCTGGCCTGGTAATACCGAAGACTTCGAAAACGGAACCTACTGCCGTTTTGCTTGGTGCTCAGCATAAACAATGCAGCAATGGGAAACAAGCCAGCGAGCCACAAATCGAACGAAGGCCGCGGCCGGCTCAACTTGAACCAGTTGGTTGGAAACTATGCCGTAAATCTCCATCTAACCTAACCTAACACTCGTGCATCGTTTTATATTAACCCGACTGTGCAATATCATGCGATATTCCACATGCCATCGTTGTTTTAAATAAAAGTTCTACATAGAAAACTGTTTATTATCCGTTAAAAAAAAAACAAAAAACAAACAAACAAACGAAAAAAAGGAACAAAAAAAAAAAAAAAAAAAACGAAAAATGTACTTTCTCCGACGGTTTATACAATATACAAGACATTGAATGAAAAAAATACATAGGGGAAATACGATTGTAGAGTAAAAGTATGATAATATAAAATCGTTAAACACAAGAAAAGTACTTAAACATAGAGAACAACTTACACAAACAATTTTATTGTCTGTTTCTCGGTGTGATTAAAGAAAACCTTTTTCTCGATGGATCTCTAGATACAATAGTTCCACTGTCCATAACATGTTTGTCCGTTGGAGTTAAAAAAATACTTTTAAAGCAAGGGTCACATTTTAGCGATGTCGGATTAAATTACGACTGAATTATGAGTTGTTGCTAAAAATTTTCTTCAGTTTTAGTCCTATAAAACCAAAAATGTAAAGATCTGTATAAATTTACGGTGTGATTTTCCTCACAGGGCTACGAAATTTAAGATTATATCTATTATGCCGTGATTTAACATCAGCACACAGCTTCATCGGACACGCGTAATCTTACTCGCCTAAAACTCACAAAAGTTCGATCCGATCCGATATCGTTATAGTGACTCCCGCGCTTAAAGGCAGGCAATATTTACCCCAAACTAAAATTTTTGAAATAGTCCTTAGAATTCCCAGGCACAGGTCTTTTGACTGACAGACTGTTAGCAAGTTGAAAAATGCATTACAAATTAGAGTCTTGTTTACTCATCTTGAAGCAATTAACTGAGATTGTGTATCATGGATAAGATCAGTTTTAGAAAAGTGTGGGAAGTGAGTAGAGCTGAAGTAAGTGGGTGAGGCAAATTGGAGCTGTTTGGGGTGAGATAATTGGACCTTTAAATAACAAAAAATCAGATGTCAACCCAACTTTTTTTACCTTTTCATTTACTTTTCTAGATGTATTTTGTGGTATAATATAACTTCAAATAGCATAGACGTAAAAAGGTGATTAAGGGTGACATGACAGTTTTGGATCCAAATTCAGTAATTACAATTTGAAGTGTGACTATATTTACTTTTTTGGTTCTCTTTATATAAAATGGTGTTGTGTGAGCCTTTTCATGGATTTCTGAGTTTTATATATCATCGAAATTGACACATTCAACAAAAGTTATTTGTTCCCCATGTACGAAGACATAAATAGTGCATCAACTGTTTTAAAGTCATATCTGAATATTTTATACAATATTTACGTATCTCCTTTAGAATTTCGGACAATACGACGCTGACTCCTTCAAAAGTTCCCAGTTATAACCATCTTACTATATTTTGTGAGGGTGAACATAGAAACATGAGTCCTGATATCTGTTCCGCGGGTAAATTAGCTCGGGGGACATGAAAATGAGATTCTGCCTTCATTTAGTGGAGAGACAATAAGGCAGATCTGGTGCACCGAAAAGCATATGGTCATGCCTAAGGTGGAAAGGGGGTTAAATCTTGATAATCTGAGGGATAAAATGGATGCCCTTCCAATTATACATTTGTTTCCTGCAATGGACTGTAGCGAAGTCCCAATACCATACATCTTTCCCTGGTTAGGTACTTTACAGCTAAATTGCTACGCAGGCTATTTCCACACGTGTGGTCTAATTCCAGACCTAATGCCGATGTTTGTACTCATGATCTCCTGCATGCTTGCCATGTTATTTCGAAATTGCATGTTTTAGTTGAACAATGAGTACATATCTCTCTGTTTGCCCTCCAAAGATATTGTTAAGTTCTTCGTGACTCAAATGTGAGTGTCGCATGGGCGAATCGGAATCCAAAGTATCCATGGGCTTGGATTTGGAGATTAGCCTTCCTTCCCATTTTAGATAACAAGTTGACAGACTTCCAATGGCGATTAGCGCATGGTGTTCTTTTACTGGTGCCAGGATAAAGAAGTGGGGAATGGGGGATGGAATTTGCCCAATGAAGAACTCAGTACACAGTCACTGAGTCAGTCAATCATATTTTGAGGGATTGTCCAAAAGTAAAAACAATGTTGTTATGACTTAATCATGTGCTTCACTTTGTAACTTTAAATAATGGGAATCTTGTATTTAAATTATGTTACCCAAAAAGTTCGAATAACAATTAGCTGATTATGTGCGAGAATATTGTCCTTTGAGTTATCGTGCGATATTTTGTGAACCTGTCACTTGTGGCGACTACTTGCCTACAGATTTATCTCATACGTTTCTTTAATTTGTTATCGTGTTGCTTCTTTCCCCAACTTAAATTTATTGTGCTATATTTGTATTTATTAATTGTTTTGACTATTGAATCTGAACGACTCTGAAAGGTGCTACTTTACTCAGTAACATAAAAGTACAACGTCGGGTGAAAATTTGAGAAAACGTGCTCAATTCGTTTAGCCTGTACAGTGGTTATTGAGTGGTATATCGTAATTACAATAATGTCTGATATGTAAATTTTTGTCTCTTCAATTACCCTTGTAAATATCTTATTTATTTATAAACTTTGTATATATTTGTTTCATTGTATTAATGTAGCCTACTTGAAGGCAGAAATAAAGTTTTCCTTCAAAAATAATGTAATCTTGCGTTAGTGTCGTGACGATGTCAGTTCTGGGCTGCAGAAAAAAAGTCGCAGTAGGGAGAGAGCAATGAGAAATGTGAATCTGAAGTCGGGTTTAAATTTGTTGTATTTAGTGTATAATTGAAAGTGTTACGATCTATCTGTAGATTTATGTGGGGCTGGAGGTGGAGCTGGTGCCAGACTATTTTCTCTTTTTGAAGATTTTTTTTTAACTTGTACTTTATGCTATATGCTTAGCCCAATGCAGGTATCTGTGCTTTGTGGAAAGTAATCCATTTTTGTATTGTTGTGTGTTTTTCTTCCACTTTTTCATTTATATAGCTTTCTGTCTTGTAGAAGTTGTTGTTATTGAATTTAAATTGTGTGACTCCAATATCTCTTTGGGGTATAAAGAGAAATATACTGAACTGAACTGAACAAGCTAGCAACTGTGTGCATGTAAATTGAAGCATTCATGTGCGGCTTAGCCTCATATTAGAAAACTCAAAACATTGGCGAACTGCGGGTATAGTACTCGGTGCTATAACCAGTTACAGTCACGTAACAATTGGGGTTCCTATTGTTGTTGCTGGCGAATTTGAAATTACTACACTCGGAAAGGACACACGTGATTATTACGTAATTTTTCATGTGTAAACTTCCCCAGTGGTGTGATGTTTACTCTAAATAGGTGTTTCCATTGGCAGAGCAACCATACGATCGGAGAGGGTTTGCAGTCATCCCAAGGGTGGTGGCAGCAGGGAGTCACGAGGCCATATCCCCACCCCCGTTCGATCCAATTTCGTCCGGGAGCCTTCATCTAAACGATAAAAATGTTAGCTCCATAAAATTCAGCCTCCTTCTCACCCTTCCCCCGACGATCTTCTTGATTTTCCCTACTAAAAGACCATAATCTGCCAGGACAGTCTCACAGTCTCACAGTTTTTCAGTGTAAGCTCCAGGTTTCCAAACAGTCAAAAAAATTTCCGTTTTCACGTTTTGACGAAATAGGATACTTAAACCAATTTCTTCTTGATTTTGGGCAGATTGACTTTCAATACCAAATACCCCAATTTTTCAATTTTCATCTGCAAATAAAACCATGTTTCCAATTTTTCTGCCATAGCATTCCGTCACTTTACCTAGGCGTACAAGACGGGAGAGAGAATTAGGGGGTTCACCAAACTTTCGACAAACTTTGCCTGAAAAGACGCTACATTCAAAGTAAATTTTCATAAACATAAAATGATTACAAAAATTTGAGATACGTGCGAACGGTTCAGCAAAAATTTTCTCAGCTAACTGCATACTGTAGTCTTGAAAAACCTCGTCCGAAATGATAAAATATTCTGGCGAAGGTTGTAAAGAGGTTCTGAGATTTCACCAACAGACCGGAGGTTGCTCAGTTCATGGAGGCATTACGGATTAATTCCTCCATGCTCATCAGGTGCGGTACATTTAGAACCCAGTGGATTGAAGGAGCAGGGTAGTGGTGTACTTCCAAAATGAGTACGTATGACTTTCGGGGATAAATTAGAAATAAATAGTCCCAACGCGTTTGATATTCTAATTTAACATATACGAAGCATATTTGCCATACCGTTCCTGTATATTTTCTTGAAATATTTGCTTTTACACTTGCAAGATATTTTACAACTTTTCTTTTACGAATTTATTTCCTTCTGAAACTGAGAATTTTACACCTTTTACACTTTTGTCGGCTCTGATCGATGCATCCACCCAGGTAAGAGTTCACACACACAACTCACAACGTACGTACGTGTATCGTATATAGCGTTGCACTCTTCAGTGCCATACAAACGGCAAGACACATGCCTATTTCACACATCATCTGCACGCTTTTTATGACGACTTTCAGGTACCGTTATTGAAGCTGCGTTTTTAACGATGACTTTTTTCCCGGGAGACCTATATGCCCTTTTGTGTGTATCATTACTCCTTTTAAGGAATAGTTTATGTATTTATACTGAAATAAATACATTGGAATTAAAACTGAATATTGGAATTGCCCTAACGCTTGCCTGAGCTAATCTAACGTTAGTTCTGTTAAAGACAGTAAAAAGTTCACTATTACACCAAACACACTTCGTGCATAAATTGTTCATGCTTAGATAATAACAGATGAACCATGAAGCATTTCCGGATGTGGCTTAACGAAATTGCAGCTCACGAGATATGGCGACTACCCTGCTCCACTAAGTAGTCAACTTAATTACGCAACCACTTAATTACACAGCCTTGAGCATCCTGTCTTCGCAGTGGCCATTGGTAGGAAAATTCAGAAATATTGTCATTGAAGGTTACAAAAAATTTTAACCGGTCAGAGTTTATCGAAGCGAATAAGTTTGGACTACTTCTCCCAAATAAATTTGTTTTGTTTTGAGCAAATTTCATCATTCCACCATGCATTGACCTTACTATGCTCAACGCGCAGCTCTCCACAGTCCTCGTTGGTTAGGTTATCCGGTTGATTAAAGCCCCAACTGAAATACTTCACTGATACGTTGGACCATTTCCATATACCTGAAAATGTAAAAAGGAAAGCGCTTCGTGAATTTGCTACAAAAATGAGAAAAATGTTCAAAATACTGTCATGAAGCTCATACGTTCCTTTCAGGGACACATTCTGCGAAATCGGTATTTTAATTGTAAATAGGAAATACCATACTGGACCCCCATTGTCACCTTAAAAAAATTTGAGTCTTCGCATAACCTCTTAGTGAAAATTTGACGTTACTGGGAAATTTTGGAAAGTTTCGGACGATGGTTTTACAACTAACAATTTCATCCCAGGCCTTTTGGACAATATCGGTGGGAAATGAATTGTTGTTTTTGAAAGGGTTTTTCATTTTTAAGAAGGAAAAAGTAAATTTTCAAGCCAAACTTCTGACCGACTAATGTATTCCGTTGATTAACAGCAAACAGAATTATGTGACTAAATTATGCTTTAAGCCTGGGTAATCGTACACATGGGTTGCACGCAGTGCGTTGCAGTAAGTTCTCAACCCAAACTATAATTAACGCATAGTATTTCCATTTGCACATCTTTTGATTTACAGCAAGTTCAAAAACTGCAGAGCACTGTGGATCATATATCACAGGTTGAACTGTACCAAGAGTGTTTTGACTTCGCATTGAGATTTTGTATACTCACCCTGAAGCAATAACACTGAGATTGTGTCGGGATAGTAATGACTTTTGCACAGTTGTGGGAGAGACCGAAACAAGTTGGTGAGGAGCATTGCAACCAATTGGTGTGAGAAGATTAGGCCTTTAACAATGAGTTTGCAGCTGACTTTAGACCTAATGGCCTTTATTATCGGACATCACGGTACAAACTGACGGTACAAAACATTTTCAATCCTTGTAAATACAAAAAGGGAGGGAGGGGGGGTACAAAGCAGAAAAAACGGTTATAATAGTCATACTAGGTTATCCCCATTGTAATGATTTGCACACAATACTTTCACCGAAAGTTCTAAAGGAAGGGTTGTGATAGATAGCCGTAATCCTACATCAATAGATTTATTCTGGAATTTTTTTAACTTCTCTAAAAAAGGTTTAAAGATAAACGGACTTTTAAAACGAAAAGACCAAGGTTAATTTCAAAGAATTACTTTATGGCCCTGCTACATGCCAAGATTTACAAGATTTACTAATACTAATGAAAACTTATTTTGGTCTATAACAACTAGCAATAAGGTATTCCAGATAGTACCTCCACTAACTAACTTATTGCTAGTCAATCATTACCGACTAGGAATATAATTAGTCGATCATGATGGACAAACTTGACTGAATAACAACAAAACTTCACCTACTAATTATAAACAAGTCGGTAAGGTTAGTAAGAAAGCGACCGACTTATTAACAACGGCAACTGACTAATAAACACGTTCGTCAGGCTGGTGCCTCTACGGACTCACTGGATGTGTAAATTAATCGGTATAAACCGACTTAGAACTATACTAGTCAGAAAATGACGGACTAGCTGATGGACTTACTAGAACGTTAGTCGGTGAGTAACATACAGAAAATATAGAAATTAAAAACAGTAAAGAATTGAGTTTAAAGTAGCTTATTGGATCCCACAAGGCAAAATTTACGTCATTATGTTCTTAATAACAAATTTTTAGTAGAATGGAAAGTACTTAAAAAATAAAATACTGCTGGACTGGGAGAAAGATTATCCCTAATGGCAAGATATTTTAATAATATTTATGATAATACACACGACAAATATTTACCAGAGTGGAAAAGATAATTGAGGATTTTGTCATTAATACACATCACAAATGTTTACCAAAATGGAAAAGAAATAGAATACCAGTCCTGTATTGTTGTTGTTGTTGTTTTTTTTTTTTATTTTGTCTTTGTAGATTAAATGTCAGAAATCACTAAGATTAAGCTTCTTACATTATACCCGTATTGACACAGCACATACACAGAGTTGTAATAAGTCATGACTTGAGCAACCAATTTTCAAAAGGGAAATGACTCAAGGGAGTTGTATCATAATGTTCCTCATAGAAATAGTACAGTAACTCCAGTCACTGACTCGAAGCAAGTTGCATTAAAAACAGCAAAGTACTCCAATTTTGTCAACAAACTAAAATTAGTCCAAAACAATTACTCAGTGAAACATACTCTTTTGAATTGGAGTAGTATTCACAATCATCAGTGGAATAAGCCTTTTTTTAATTGTGCCAAAATTACGTTAATTATGTTAATAATAAAAAATACGTTAATTATGATAATAATAAAAAACTAATTACAAAAATAACTTTAAAAACCACAGACTGAAACATTAACACAAAACTACTACACTACACTTCGTCCGTCAAAGTCGGTGATGCTTGCGACGTCAGTGTAATCACGCTATTATCATTACATCCATTGAAAGGTGTGGTATAACGAAGCCCTCGTTAAGATTAAACTGTATCATTTTTCTGCATTGTAGTCATTCCTATTTAACTGTTTTGCGATTTAAAGAATGTTACTGTTCAAAACAGGTTTAATTAAGACATGAAAACCTCTTTAATATGTTGCATTGTTACTACCGTGAAGGACGACTGAAAAGCCTGCAGTTGTCAAGATGTTGAAGGGAGTGAACTATTGTAGGCCAACTAGTTTTGATCCACCCATGTTCTGTATTCTGTGACTAGTGGATTAGCCAGAAGGGGGGGGGGCTTGGTCAGTTGTGAAGGAAAGGATAAGTATGTGGGTTGAACGCCAGCAGGAATATCTAAGCGGAGCGCCATCATTGATTGGCGCCGATCCTACAAGGAAATATTCGACTTTACAAAGCCTCCAGATGCCCGGAAACGGCACTTGCCGAACGGAAATAATATGAAAAATGTTTGCAAATATTTTCGTGTTGACTTTCGAAATGACTACATCAAACTAAATAGAAATGTCACGTTTTGAGACTAGCACTTGCATTTGCCACTTAGTGTGAAAGTGAAAATGCACGTTACTGACGTTTAATATGTATATATTTATGCGTCTCAAGTATTGAAAGTAATAATCAGACTTACAAATGGAAGCATTTCAGTTAACCATGAAAAAGGGGGACAGATGATTCTGTGTCCGAAAATGCAATACTGTCAACAGACTTTCTGAGCGGTGCGCTACCATAATTTGGCACGGAGCGTTGAAAAGTTTGTAATTACTACCCCTCAGACAGCCAGAAACGCCTTTCACTGGGCTGATAAGCAGAACCTAAGCGCTCACTATTTTGTAATTCTGGAGTAGGGACCATCCAAGTGAAGCACTACCATCAGTTTGATACACAGAAGATTTGAAAAACTGGAAACCCCTCCAACAGGCAAACAGCCAGAAAAGGCGTTGCATGAAAGCAGAGTCAGTCGTACGAAAGCATTTCACTTTGTTAGGCAGAAAATTTTTTGCACGAAGAATGTTGTTCTGCCCGAAAACTATCTTAGTATAGCGTCACCATCAGTTGGCGCGGAGCCGAAAGAAAAATTTGAAATACCACATCCTTCATACAGTCGAAAATGGCATTTCCAAGGCTTGCAAGGATGATCTAAGCAGTCGCTATTTTGAGTTCTCGTGCGTGCGGTCAGAAAGACTATCTAAGAGAAAAAGCCACTTTTGGTTGGCGCTGAGCCCACTCACCGAAAATTTTGAATAATGGGAACATTCAGACAGCCGGAGATGGCCATTTCCAGGCATAGAAGGAGGATCAAAGCAGTTGCTATTTTAATCAGAAAATCACCAGATAAAATGTACACAATAGTCTTTCCTCGGGGGAAAACTATGAACTGAATTGAAAACATGATTACGTTACTCACTCGTTCAATATTGAATTGATGAAACAGTCTTTTGTGACTGGCCGAACTCCGTCCTGTTAATGATTTTACTTCTATTCAGTGGAGAGTGAAATTTCTTTTTTAAAGTGTGAACGCCATTTATACGGGACGCAACTTGTGGCGCGCGAAGGGTGCTAAAGTTTTTGCCCTTAGGTAGCAAATTTTTCAAAATATGGAGCATGCATTGGAGAAAATTTTGGATTCTGGGTTCCCTATGTTAGGAAAAGTGAAAAGTTCGGGAACTATTGAAGAATCTGTGTTTCTCATTGGCTAATCTGACATTGCAGGGCGACCAAAGATCGTTGTTTTCCCAATTCCTGCCCCAGTTTTAGATTTGCGATTTTTTGAGGGGTCTCCCCATGCCTACTATCCTCGTGCACCTATGCCTAAAATACTATCTGAGTGGAGTACCGAAATTGGTCAGCGAGGAGCTTTCATAAAATTTAAAAATCGCAACCCCTCAGACAGTCAGTTTCTCGGGACTTGTAAGCAAGTTAGTAGTCGATATTTTGAGCTTTCTTCTTGCAATGAAATCTTTAAGTCATAAAAAGAATGAAAACTGTAAAATGATCAGAATTTTGCATAAAAACCCCTAGGCTTATTTAATATGCGGAAGGGGGGGGGGGTCGTGAGATGTAAGGGGAGCCTGGTGTCATTTAGCAAACATGATACATCACAGAGGCCGGTTTTAGTTGGAATAGGACCTAATTTTTGTTTTTTTGACTTCAAGTAATAAAAAATTTCAAACTTTCTTGGAAGGGGGGCACGTCCCCCGGGCTCCCCCGTTAATCCATCCCTGATGACCGCCAGTAAAGGCGGGCCCGAGGTAAGGGAAAAATTCAGTCAAATGGATCATATCTGATTAAATTGCATGTCGTCACGAAAAATCAATTAGCATTTTTTCTTCCCTAAAGGTAGGACCTTTTTATATCCTGTTTTTACATACAAATCAAAGGGTGAAAAGAAAATAAGCATTTCATTTTCATATACAGCAGATATCATACATTTACATTGACTGACAAATTTGGGTTCTTAACGAAATAGAGGTGAAGGAAATTTTATTAATTAGAACTCACACAAATCGGATCGGCAATCTAAATTCGTTGGTGACCGTGGCTCAAGACGTTCCACTATGCCACCATTAGGACGTAACGAGGTAATGATATCATAATAATCATTCAAAATCTGAATGATTACAACACATATTTTGAAGATTGCAGAAGAAAAAACAAAAAACAAAAAAAACGTTGATCTTTTACCTTCCTCAACCATATCAGTTATTCCCATCCACCATTTTTCATGTTCTACTTCACTCGCAGCTTTAGCGAGACGAGTTATTTCCATGTTTTCCAGATTGCTTTCTATAAAGACAAGATGGGCGCCTTCACTTATAGAACTACACGCTTTTGCAGCATCCGCCCAGGTCATGGTGGTGTAAACGAAAGTGTAAGAGCTTTGATTCCAGCGATGCCATTTATGCAAGTCTTTTGAGGGAAATTAAAACAAAAGTAAATCTCAATACCTCCTCATTTACACAAATTTATTGTGCAAACCAATAAAATTGAAGATCTGAGGGGATGCATGCGAACCTTTGAAAAGTAATACTTGGTGACTGTATATTCAAAGCATTTTTCACATTTGTAAGCTACAGATTTACGTCCATCTTACATGAAACGTTATTAAAAAAAACTGTCATGCAGATTTTGGAGATAATCGTTTTCAAAATTAGTTCTCCACTTGACTCGAAGTCTGTTTTTGACAAAAAATAACTATTGTTTAATAGGACTTTCTCGAGTTAAGAACACACTATAGACGTGGAATTTAACGGGAGTGAGAAAAAAAATCATCCCCTTTATTTGAGGCATGGGCGTCCGCAGAAATTTTTAAAAGGGGGAGGGACAAGGTAATTCATGGATGATTGAATTTTGAACACTATCTAAGCGGAGCGCTACCATAGGTTGGCGCGGAGCGTCCAAGAAAATTTGGGGATTTGCAACCCTTGAGATGAGCGGAAACGACACTTGGCGACACTAAGCTGCAAGTACCCAGGCCTGAAACAGGAATTTCATTTCTGTAATTTTTAGATTTTTACAATTTTCACGGCCTCGCACGCCTAAGCACGATAAAATTTTCAACTGTCAAACAGCCTATATAGACGGTTACCCAATAATGAATCTATCCCCCCCCCCCCATATTCACCTTGTGTATCCCAGTTACTTCTTCGCGTCAGACCAGCACGGAACCAAACCAAGACCAACGCATTCATCAATAGTCGAATGCCATATGCACACTACATACCTGGCAACTAGTACAATTTTGGCATAGTTTTTACAATTACAAATTTACAATAGAATGATTGTCCCCAAATTACAATTTCACTATTTAGCATACAATCTTCTCTTTTGCTATTCCTGGTCAAATGTCCGCATATTTTGATATTTTGATGATTTATTTTTAATTATTTTTAATTTTTTTTATTTCAATTTTTTAATTAATTTTTCCCCAAGTGTGATTTTCCGGGGGGGGGGGGGCAAGTGCCCCCTTCCGGACGCCTATGATTTGAGGCCATATATAATTGACACCTGAATATTTCTTTAAAAGTGTGTTTTACGAATTGGCTTGACACCCTCATGTCATTCATGAGTATCGGTATCTGGGTCAGCTTACTATATAGTCCACATTTTGGACATGGTACGTAGCTGATTCCATGCTTTTGCTTTCTCTTCAAGGATGATGCTTAATTGCAACTGATCTTGTTTACGTGGTTAAATGTAATGGGGGCAATGTCAGTTTCTGGGAAACGTTTCTCACAGAGCGAAGCATTTCCCAGCCGAGTTCAACGAAGATACAAATATAATCAATTTTAATTTGTCCCAAGAGATTCTGCACTTTGGTGATCTGCTACTTGCTCAGTTAAAGTGGCGGCACCAGATTGCCAAAATTGGGGAAGACTAGGCAAACTTGGGTGAAGGAAAGTGTTGTATTGACGCAAAATATTCGGTCCGAAGGGCGAGACCGAACGCTCTGAGGGTTTAGCATACCTTTGGGAAATAATGAGCCTCAGGAGAGGTATATTTTTTTTTTCTTTTCAGTTCATTTAACTCTTGACTGACTTAACTTTGGGGAAGGGGCAACAGGGGGAAAGGGAAATATGCGAGATCAAAACGACCGCCTCGTGCTCCTAAGTGCCGCCACTACACATATTCTTGGACTCCCTATTAAAATAGTAGTTCAACAGGTGTTGACTGCAATTACAAAAGCCCAATTCCTTTGTAAACCTTTCGGATATCGCTTTCTGCAAAGCGTGCAGCTCGTTCAGTTCAACAGGTGTATATAGTTTGTGTTGACCTCTCTTAATGCTAAAGTGTGCAACATCTACCAAACCCTTTCTTTGCATGCATAGCGTAATTCTATCACAGAGCAGGGAGTTGCAACTCCCTGCACGAAGACAAAGGGTTTCTTATGTCTGAAAATAGTTATATGCTGACCTGTTACGCATGAATATTCATCAGATCCCTTTTCTTTCTTCTTCACTTGCAAAAGACGACATGCAGCGCCACCACTGGGGAAATAGCTCCTACGTGTTTGTCAACAACTCGAAAATGACTTGAAAGAAGGCTGTAAATGCCTCTTAGAGAGGGAGGGCGCTCATCTCGCTTTCATAGAAAGCAAATTGGAGAATCAAAAGCGTTCTAAAGTTGTTGATGGTTCGAGTGGGATCGGTGAGCGATGGTGGATTGGACTTACTGACAAGGATAGTGAAGGTTTTAACATACGAGGAAGTACGTTTTAGGGTGATCCAAAGTGTCCAAAAACGGCATATCAACAGCATAAACTAAAGTGGCAATCAGAGCTTAGTGCTTTTATAAAAAAAAAAAAAAGAAAATCAAAACTTCCATTCTCTGTACCACATTTTAATTACGAGTGAAAACTATCACAAAATGATCCGTGATCAAGGTTTAACGTCGTGATTACTTACAATTTATTGAATGCTGTGTAGTCTTGCATTTGTGTGGAATTTTGTTACCCGATAAATATTCGGAAGTTTTCATGTAACAGTAAAAAGCAATATTAAAGTTCATTAAGAATTTTTACCTGAAAGACCTCTTCAATGTTTCTATATTCTAGTAAACAATCAGTTCACAAGAGAAAATGAGGTGAAAACTGGTCAATATTCTCTCTTTATATCTGATTGTCCCTTTAACTCACGTGGATCTAGCTAAGCCATAATGAAGAACATAATAAAGCTCTCAGGGATATTCCTTAACGTGTTCTCAATATCCCCTTAATGCTAAATATATCACAAGGTAAAGAGTTTTATCATTAGAAGATCGTTTTCCAGCTCTTATTAAACGTTGGTCGAAGAAATTAGGAAAATGGCTGTTGAGTAGAAAGAATGTGTAAAGATTCGCTCTGTAAGTTCCTATGCAATATTTCATAATAAGAGTGAATGATGTGGAGGAAATGCGCCTTGATGCTTTTTAAAGACACAGTATCGTGGCGCGACACGGGGCGACATTGGGACAGCCTTCAAAAAAATTGTTATCCCACCAAAAATCCAGGATGTAGTCCGTAGACACCGTATGATAACAGTACATACGATTGCGTGGGATAGCATACTGCTACATATGCTTGTTTGTGTTAGCGCTGACAGGCATAGTGTTTGTGTTAATGTGTATGTAGCAGGGAGTTGTTTTCCTGATACAAGTGAGTACCTTGCTCAGTGACAACAGAGAGACCCTTGGTACTTTTCCCAATATCTTGGGAATTTTGAAACGGCTCGATCATTCTTTTCCTTTCCACTTTGAAAAAAAGAAATATTGTGTGATTGTTTCTATTTTTTTACTTTTTTGGTGACTTATTAATTAATTATGGAATAGGTGAATAAGTTCTGATAAGAGTGCCAATGTGGCTTATTTGTATTACATTTCCGGCTTAATTGTTTTGTGTTTTAATCATCAGTTTGACTTCGATGCTCTTATGGTCAACTATTACTGTAGTTCAAAGTTGAGGGGCTAAACGTTGTTATTCGGGACATGATCTTGGGAATTTCTAAAAAGACGAACTGGCCTAGGCCAGGAAACCTGCATTGAACTTGAGAGATTGGTCGAAGCGAAGGGGCTAGTCTTAGTCTTACGACGGCAAAATGTCTTCCGGTTCAGAAAAAAGAACATCGAAGGACACCGTTTGCACCAGGCTACAGCAATGGCGCCGGAGGACCATTAAATTTTGTCACAAGAAGGAGAAACCAAACGAGAAAATTCAGTAGCAAACGAAAGTCGGAGTTCCCTTACCCATTCTTACACGGATTAGGCCCTAACTAGATCGCCGCAGAAAAAGAAGGTTGATTGATTGGGAATGGCAAGTCTCCAGTTTATAACGACGATTTTGCAAAACATCTTCTCACAAATCATGCACAAAGGTAAGTGAAATGTGTTTATTTAGTTACTGATGGCAAAAAGTAGACAAGATTGCCGTCTCGTTAGGGATCCATATAAACATCTCACACGCGTGTTTTGCATTTGTACATGCATAGGCCTAACGTTAGGACACGATTATATTAGTAGCTCTATGCCTAGTAAAACTTATGACGAGCTAGCACAGGTTTCAGCAGAAGTGATCAGCATTTCATTTGCCAATTCATCAAAATCGTAACCCCAGAATAAACCGCACTACTCTTGAAAAATCTGACTATGTCCTCGGTTTGCTCATATTATACATGCCCCATCTTAGTTTACACGTGTGGTATCTCAGAGGGCATGGCACGAAGTTTGCACCTTCCCCATTATTGTCTTCACAAAACCTTCTAATCAAGCATAGGCCTACAATATGCTATCACTTAGATAATCCTAGCTGTTTCATTAGCTTGTAGTCCACTTGACAATGAGTAAGTGCTCAGCTTTGCTGGATCAGTAATTTGCCAAAGAGACTTGATGAGAACAACAGTTCTGTAACCTTGAACATGTCGAATTTGTAATATAAATAAAGATTATCTGGTGCAACCAGGTGGGCAGGATCAAGGCGCCATTATCTAGTAATTGATTTCTGTAACTTTGCTTATGATTGGGTGACCTCCAGCTGCATTTATAGTAATTGGTACTAGTTACTGTATATGCTTTGCAAAGAAGGAAATGAAGGCTTTGATAAGCATTCATATACCTGCATTCACATTCATGTGTGAATGCATTCCAAAACATTAAAAAACTAATGAATGCATTCAAACAGTAACTGAAGGCTTGGTAGACTGCAAAGGAAATTATGAAGGCTTTTTCAGAATGCAAGGAAGACTTCATTTGAGGAAGAAAATAAGCATTCAACACACTGACTGCTTAATAGACCTTCGAATGCTAAAAGATGCATTCAAAAGGCATAATGAATGCTTATTGACTACTATATAAACATTCGTTCAACGGTAAGGGTCCCCATCCAAATGCCAGTGGTTTTCCAGGTATGTGGTTAAAAAAATTGTAAGGCAACTGCCTTTCTAATGTAAGGTAAGGGCCCCATAAAAGCCTAGACTTTCAAGTAAGTACATTTCCCCCATATGTGGAACAATGCTATAGCATAGAAAGTTAGCTAGGCCTACATCAGTCGCCTAAACAGACCTGGATCTCTTTCGAGCATCGATACGCCTTTATCCAATATCTTGTTTGATAATGATGTAACTTTGCAGTATCAATTAGTCGTCTACAAAGCCCGAGTGAATATTATTTTCTCCCAGTTGCACAGTGTTAGATAGTATACCCACTATGGTAATGTTTTGACATTGCCAACATTTTCAGAATTATTTTGGTTGAATGTAATGTGCTTGAATAGTTTACATTTACAAATTGGGCTAGTTGCTATGTTGATCTGATGTGCTCCCTTCCTTGAAGACAAGAGCAGTCACCTCAGTGTAAAGTACAGTAGTGTACAGTGGTTAGACTGAATATTCTTTCCTTAAATGTGAAATTTACTTAATTGCTTGGTTTGCCTGAATATCCAATATTATGGAATGAGAGGAAAATTGTGAGATTCCTCCTTGAAAATAAACCTTGCCCTAATATCAAGTTTACAGTAGTTGGAAGTGTGGTTATAATAATTGCACATTATCCATACAGTTCATCCTGTGAGGCAAACTTGCATCACCAGCTGTAAATATGATATTCCATTGAATTGCAGCATTGACATCTACTCCTGTCAAGGGCCACTATGACAGTATTTTAGAGCAAGTTTGTCCCTCATCAGCAGCTGCAGGTAATTATGGAAGCCAAACACAGGGAGGATTGCAAATTGCTGTTCAACTTCAAACCAATAGTTATTGCCCAAAACTAGCTGCACTTTCTTTGAGTTCAGACGAACATCATACATGTTCTATATTTGCACGATTCCCTTAAACAACATGTATTACACAGACGGTGTGTTTGGTCTAATGGTAGAGCATCCACCTCTCACGCGGAAGGCCCGGGTTCACTTTCCAGGTCGAGTCATACCAAAGACTCTAAAAAGGAACCTACTTCCGTTTTGCGTGATCGATGCTCCGTACAAGCAGTGGGGTAGGAAAAACAAGCCAATGAGCCACAACTCGAAAAAAGGCCGTGGCCGGTTCGACATGAACCAATAGGCTGGAAACTGGGCCGAAAAACTCCATCTAACTAACTACAACATGTATTAAAGCCAGGGCTGGAAAAAAATTATTTCCCAGGAAGGAAGTTGCATTATTTCCCAGGAAGAGAGTGAAATTTCCCACAAATCTCCCTGGATTTTCATGTACAGAAAAGGGAAATTTCCCTCCAGATGTCCAAATTTCCTGGGAAGGAGCTTCTCAGCTTCACAACTCTTTTCACCCATGATTGTAACATTGTATTACGTGCATTAAGAAGTCACAACATCTGGCATGGTGCCATGCAGTCACGTTCCAAGGAAATGATGAAATCCTTCATAAAAGGCACAAGCAGCCCAAATCTATGGACAAACCCAGAGATTTGTCAGGAAATTATTTTGAATAAAATGTTATGGAAGAAAAGTTGAAAATTTGGATTTTAAATTCAATGTTGATTTGGATTTGAAAACTAAATTGTTTTTTTTTTTTATTAAAGGACAAATGCATTTCCTTCAAGAATTAGAAGGAAGTACACCATTGGAGTTACTTGTCACTTTCTGGACAAAAAATAACATACCCATCTTTGCTCTCTTGAAAAGAATGAAAAATGTTTCCTATATACAGTGCAGGGGACCATCCATCATAACTGGGAGATGCATCCCCTGTTCAACCTCGCTCCTCTTAGCACCTCTCTGGCACTCCTGGTTTTACTGAACACTAATGGCAACATGAATTGCCAAAACACAAAGGGTCGTTCAAGATTTTAGCATGGAATTGTTTTGCCATCTACCTAAACAAAAAGGATGGGGGTATTTAATGCCAGTCTTCCCTTGTCTTTCTGCAGTGGAAGTGTGATGTCTTTGTCACAGTGTGAGAGGAAGTTGCTATACTTACTGTAATTGTTCATAAAGTTCTGAAGCTTTGACTTTTTTCATGACAGTAAGCATTTCTTCTGAAGAACAGTACCGTAGCTTGACTGTCAGATTTATGCATCTCTCTTCTACTCACAGTAGTTATATTTCCTTTTACTTTGTATCCTAGCTAGGCTACTCTAATAATTTCAAAATGGATTGATGGGGTCCTATGGTTTTGTATTATTACTTTTTATTAATCTATATTTCCAACAAGATACTACCCAATCACTTTCTTTGGGTGTTATCTCTGAAAATGCAAGTTTTTTCTAGTGATAACTGATTGACCATTTTCAATTGCAGTCACATTCTTGCAAAACATATATACGTGCTTTCCAACGTGCTTTCGTAATGTCGGATATTAACATCAAAAAGCTGACCAGGAAAGAAAAAAATCCTTTGTTAAACAGAATTTGTTTTGTAATTTTTTAATGTCGTGTATAGGCTCAGTCCTGGCAGATGCAATCACTGGGGTTTCCCATTTTAACCATACTACTCCAAGGTACATGACTGCTGTTGTCTGTTTTCCATACTGAAAGGGAAAAACAGTCATCCCAAACTTACTGTATTTTAAAGCAAAGGCTAAAGCTCACAATTTTCTTTTCACTTCTCTTAATTTCTTAAAAGTATCTTTAATAATTTTTTAGGACTTAATTACATATTCTACGAAAACCAAGCAGTTACTCCCCCAAAATGGCACATGACCGTGAAGAGCCAATCATGATACAAGAACGGTGCGCTACACTACTTCAAGTTAGGGGGACTGTTCTTGCCCTTTAAGCTTTTCATCAATTATGCTTTGATGTCAAAGGGGAGAAAAGAGGATCTGATATTTCTCTAGATTGAAACTGTATCATGAAACTGCGTGGTAGGAACATTTACCATTTGCATTTGACATGAACATATCCATGGATCAAAAGAACCTACAAAAAAAAAAAAAAAAAAAAATACACAAGTTGCAATTTTTGTTGCCATTTGTCACTTTGTTAGTTTGTTTCTTCATTCATTTATCTTCAAAATATGATATAAAGGATACAATATAGTTTCCAAACTTTGCTAATTGCTCCATTATTGTTGCCTGCTTGGAGAAGGGGTGACTTGAAGTCAATTCAATTTCAATTTCATAGAACTTTATTTCAGTCTTTCATATAGAGAAATATATAATGAAATTTTTGTATGTACACGGTACTGAAGGGACTGAGGAGTGACGACAAGAGGCTCCAGGGAGTACGTTGACACCCCTAAACAGAGACTTTAATTAACAAAAAACAATTACAAAAAACACATAAGTACACACAAGTACAAGTCTTAGTGCAGTACAATCTATTTTGTCAACAGTTCAGTTGAAGATTTCCTGGATTGCCAAAATGAAAATGAAAACGAAACTGACGAGTCAGAGGCAGACAATATAATGTGGGAGGAAGCAGTCATGTCTAAACATGAAAGTAGACTATCTAGGTAAATTCATTATGCATTGGTTTCAGTTTCTTTGAAAAGAGAAACTTTTTAATTTGATCGAAAAATATCAAGTTTTTGTTACATCTTTTGAATTTCCATTTTGATCTGGATTCTGCCCAAAATATTTCCGGAATGGTAGTATGCCTATCCCCAGTTCCAAAACCTACTGACAGTAATACCAACCTCACCTCCGAAGCTCTGGCCTTGTCCAATAAAGCAATTCTTGGCACCACAAGTTTGAAAGAAATTTTTTATGAGTAGCTCCTCTCTTCAAGGAAGTGAGAAATATGAGAACAATTTCATCTCTTTGGAATTTGTGACAAGGAGAGTAACGAAAAAAATTATAAGTGTTTTCATACATTTCTAGTTCCAGCTGAGCCTCCTTATTACATTTAATTTGGAGAAGTACCAATGCAGATTATTAAGCAATCCAGAAAAAAATCAAGTAAGCAAGGAAACAAAACTCAGACAGCACAAAAATATTTCTGTGGGCATTTTATATATTATTCTGTTTTTTTTTTTTTATCACAGGAGGACCAGCCCAAGAATCTACCCAAAGTTGTCAAGTTCACCTTTGTAAATGCTAGTCATGTACAGTGTCATGGTCAACTGGACTGAAGATTCAAAATCCCAGCTGCAATTGGGGTGTAAAAGGCACCAGGTTGATGCTTCCCAACCAGGATGGATTTATGCATGATTTTGAGTATCCTGGCAGAACCCAGAAAACCACGTTAAAACTGGAAAGATTGCCTGCCATTTTTATGGTTTACATCACAAAAGCAATATTTGTTGGCAAAATGTGTTTTGTGAAAATTTCCATGAATATTTCATGACTTAGTTAACACAATTTTTTGAATTGGAAAACTTTACCAGGCCCTGGAAAATATAAGCAAGCTTGTGTTACATATCCTACACTTGCACTGATTAAATGTGTTTTCTAAAACTTCTTTTACAAATGATCGAAAGATTTCTTTTCTTAGATTTATATGCCATGAGCAAGGGTAGAAAAACCAGCAAAATGGGAAGCTCCTTGCCAAGATTTATTGAAAATTTGAAAGATTTTTTTTTTTAATTTCAATGTAAATTTTATTTGTGCTGAAAAAACACATTTCCTGGCTATCGTCATGTTTGGAGCCCTTGACATGGTTAGTGGGACACAGAAATTTTTCAATCTTGACATTTTCTATTAATGGGTTAAACCAAATCCCGGTGTTTTATTTTTAATAAGAGCAATTGTAAAATCAGGACATGCTACTATAAGCATTGCCCATCCGTGTAGAAACATTAACATCACTCCTTGATCATTGCTTCCTTCAGGTTCAGTCATAACGTGCTTTGGGTTTGTGTTGTCACATTCATGTACGTTATGCCAACATCCCAACGACCAAATATGATTTGAATAAAAATTTTGATTACATTTAATTCTAGCAAGGAGCATTCCATGAGAACTCTTTTATCAGCTCTCTTCAACTTCCACTAATTTGGTTTAATTCTACACCCTCCACAAGCTTGCTCATTTTTGATATTGTGCAGTACTTTATGCGTCCCCATCTGAGTGCCATTTAGAAACCAGCCTGGTAAAGGTGCATGCTGGTGCATGGTGCCTCTTTAATTGGAGACTGTGGTACTGCTTCGATGGGTCTCATATATTTCCTAGTATCCATCATTGTTTGCTGTTAGTTATGGAGGGACTTGTACATTTAGACGTAGAGTGATTTTGCTATGATGCAGAATTAAGTTGTTGCTATAAGAAGGAGGAAATATGTTTGTGCAAATTGCATGCATACAGTTTGTTCACTTACTTACCAGCAGCACCGCTATACTTGTAGGGAATGTAGCATATCCACAAAGGTAGTTAGGAATATATGGCGCTTTATATATGTAGATCAGTACCAATTGGTTAAATTTTGGTATGAATTAAAACAATAACTCCACTCTTATTGATTAATGCTTTCTTTTTGGTACTGGTAGTTATGTTCTCAATCAATGGCATAACCAGGCCTTCTAAATGCATGGGGAAGCTAGACCGGAAGGTGATGCCCAAATTCATTTTTTCTAAAAGCCTCTGGCTCATGGGCGTCCGTAAGTATGGGCAAGGGGGGGGGGCACTTGCTCCCCCCGCCTGGAAAATCAAAAATTTGAAAAAACGTAAAAAAATCAAAGCAAAAGCCCGAACAAAACAAGTTTTCCAAGTTTCTATGCGAAAAATAGGCTTTAGAAATGCCATTTCCGGTGATCTGGGAGGCATTTTGGGCTGAAATTTTTACATGCTTTGTGTCAATTCATGGTGATTTGGAGGTTTTGCCTCCCCCTAGAAATTTTGCCCCCCCCGACTTTTTTTCTGCGGACGCCCATGCTTTAGCTGCAATATTCATGGGTGGGGGTGGAGGTATGGGATAGGAATGAAACCTTGCACACACAAGCTCTGAGGTGTTGGAATTCTCCAGTCCTGTGCATTGTCCTCCCAGGTTCATCCTACTGCTACCCATAAGTCTCCAATAAGAATGAAGTTGTATGTAATTGTAGACTTTTGTAACTCAATTCAGCTTTGCTGAAGTTCTACTGTAGAGGTGCACTAGGCTGGTGTTCTTGTTTAAATTGGAGAAGGTACTAGAGTGTGTAGAACACAGCTTTTTAAATAGGGCTTCATTGTGATCCTTTTTGAAGTCTGAAAACTATGTAAAAACTTGCTGCCTTTCTGAAAAAAAGCAGAATGTTATCAATTGAAAGTTTGACAATACATTTTCTAGGGATGGATTTGTAAACTACAAAAAGGAGGTGGTCTAGTTCTTTTCAGCCTTTCAACCTGCAGGACAGTGTGCATGGTAAGTATCACGTCCTCCTTTCTCCCCTCCTCCCCCCCCCCTTCATTTTGGTCCAGGATGATAATAAAATACGCTAGGTGCATGCTTGATTCTATATGAGAATGAACGGCTCATTAATTGCAAACTAAAAATTATCAAAACTGCCATTTGTCATTAACAGACATTATTCTCATTCAAAAGCAGTGGAAGGTATACATCTGTGCTACGGGTCCTTGATTCAGTGAATGCAAGTTATAACACTACCATAAGTGGTGTAAACCCCTGGAAATAGATTTTTCTACATCCTGTAATACCCCATCATTTTTCTGATCTACTTCTGTAAGTGAATACAGCCTGACCCAACTAGTCTTCAAGGCATACCTAAAGGTATAGGAAACATATAATTCACTCTTACCTCATAGTAATATTAAATGATTTTTTACAAAATTATAATAATTACTGGAATTCCTAAAAAGTCAATTGACAGAAAAAGGGGGGGGGGGGGTAGGCGGTTCACTATCTGACGTTATCGAGTCGGTAAACTGTCGTATTTTTTAGGAAAAAATACCCGATCATGTTAATATGATATAAGCAAAAGCTTTAATAATTCCACTCTTTTGGAGGAATGTGGGTTGTTTTCGTGTTGACATTTAGGTGGTTTTGTATAAACCAACTAGACTGGTTTCTGTTCTTCGCTCCGTTGGCAGAACGTCATCAGTAGTAACCGTTAAGCTTTGTACGCATGGGCCGGGTTTGTCATAAGTATTATAATGCAGCTATAAGCGCATCAAGTAAAATATCGTCATAGCTTTCTTCTGTTTCGTTCGACTCCTGGTCTGGGGTTAACCTTGATTTTACAAGTAAATCTTTAAGATTTGGTGCCCTTTTATAGGCTATAATAGGATGGTCGGGAAACAGACGGGACAGTTGCGGGTCACCTGCAATTAAATTCCAGTGCTTTATTAAAGCTTGCTTTAGGTGCCTTGTCTGGATGTGTGAAGTGTAGATTGTTTTGAAAACGAGTGGTGGCGCTGTTTTGCTGTTAGCAACAGAGAGATGAGTCATTCTTTGTTTATAATCAATGCCGTTAGTGGCTGCGTTGATCTCTTCTAGTGAATAATTTCTCGTGAGAAGTTTCTCTGTAAAGGAGTTCTTTTTCTCTATGAAATCATTTTCGTTACTGCAAAGCCTAGCATATCCCAGGACTTCACCCTTCATGAAGCCTTTAAAAGTGGCTAAAGGGTGTGCAGAATTACGATCTAGGTACTGAAAAGTTTCAGTGGGCTTTGTGTAGACTTTCGTGTCCAGAATGCCGCTAGATTGGAATTTAGTACCCTTGAAGGTTTTTAGATCTAGGTACGTGATCTCCTCGCCAGAGACTTCCATCGTGAATTTCAGAGATGGATAAATTTCATTCATTTTGGCCACTAAACTCGAAAGTTCAAGTTCCGTTCCCTTGTAGAGCAGTAGAATGTCATCCCTGTACCGAAGCCGTTTTAATATGTTGGGATCTGTTGGTATGATTTTATTTTCAAGTCTTTGCATGACAATATCGCAGATTTCAGGTGAAGATTGGCTACCCATAGCGCATCCAATTTTTTGTAGGAAAAATTGGCCATTAAATTCGAAACAATTTCTTTCAAGGACGAGTTTGATGAGAGCGCGGAGGGAAGTTGGGGGTATAGTTTTAACCCCGTACCAATTCTTTGGGCGCTTTTTCAAAAGCTTCTTGGGATGCATCTAATGCCCCCTTTTGTGGAGTATTTGTGTTCATGGATACCACATCAAGTGTTACAAGTAACGGAAGTGGGGTGGCCTCCAATATTTCTAAGATATGGCTCGTGTCTTTTACGTAAGTGCTCTGTTGCAAGACAACTGGAAGCAGAAAATAGTCCACGAATTCCGATATTTTTTCGGTGGGGGATCCGTTCCCGCTAACAATAGGTTTACCAGCAAATTTTGAGTTAGCTGGCGGTGCTTTATGAATTTTAGGTAGCACGTATAAGACCGGGGTGCGGATCTTGTGGTTACGTGGGCTAAGATATTCAAACGTTTGTTCGTCTATTTCATCTTTGTGAAACATGTCTTGAAGTGTAGTTTGGACCAGTTTTACGGTTTCGGGAGTTAGATCCCCAAGGAGTCGTTCATAATAATGACTTTGCAATTGCCTTTCAATTTCGGCTATATAGTCTGAACGATTCAAAATAGCAATGCCTCTGCCTTTATCAAATGGCTTAACTACAAGGTAACGATCGTTCCGAATTGCTTTGAGGGCATTTAATTCCGCTTTGGTTATATTGCTTTTAGCATTGCGGATGGGTAGGCTAGCTATTTCAGTTAAAGTAGCTTCTAGGTAATCCTCAAGACGATTACTGTAGGTAGGCTGTGGTAACCATGTCGAAGGTAGACGGAACTTTGAGAAAAGCTCTTGATCTTTATTTTGAAAAATGTAGCGAAGTCTCATTTTACGTTTGAGGTCTTTAATTGACTTGAGCAGTTCGCTACGTTTTGGCTTTTCAGGAGTTATTATGAACTTTAAACCTTTTCCTAAGGCAACTGTTTCAATGTTAGACAGAGGTCTGTCAGACAGGTTTTTGACGTACTTTTGGAGAGTTTTTGCCTCGTTTCAGTGAAATTGTCGGAGCATTTCAGAAGCTTTGGAAGCCTGGGTGGGTTTCTGTGAACCCGCAGGTGTTGAGGCACTGTCTTCCTTTCTAGGTGACGGCCGAGAGATTTAATCTCTTCTGTCAGGGCGATGATGGAGGCTTGGATGGAAGCGAGGCTGTCGGCGTGCTGGCGAACCTTTCTGTAGTTTTCTTCTTTTAGAAGAATCCTGTCCTTTTTTTGGAGGGGGTGTTCTTTGACCACAAGTTATTTTCTCTTCTTCACAGTCTGTGGTCTCTTTCGGCGATGCAGGTATATCCGGTATTAGATCCATTAAATCCAATAGGTTGCTGTAATTGGAAAGCGGTATACTGCGCCAGGTCTCGTGTAGCTTTCATTTATACGTGTCTTTATGGACGTGAAAGAAAATACCCCAAATAAGAGCGCTGATTGGCTGGAAGTTTGGCAGGAAATTTGAAGTCCAAAATAGGCCCCTGAGATCTCACACACATTTGTGCTAGTTTTCAGTTTTTTCGACTCTTTTTGGATATTTAAAATCCCGCTTTTGTGGGATGAAAGGATGTACGAGTATTTCATTTCGATATACGTCAGAGATTCCGTCCGGAATTCTCAGTGCATCTAACCTACGTCTCATTTTCCGTCTGAAGCAAAATTCAGAGAAGGGGGGGGGGGGGTAGGCGGTTCACTATCTGACGTTATCGAGTCGGTAAACTGTCGTATTTTTTAGGGAAAAATACCCGATCATGTTAATATGATATAAGCAAAAGCTTTAATAATTCCACTCTTTCACAAAAGTTGGCCGTTCGTCTCTTTATCTCGGCACAGTACTCAATACCACCATGACCCTTATTCGGTTCTCCCGGTTCCCATTTTAAATGGAACGCCGGAACATTGTACCACTTCCAATTCCCTGGGAAAATAAAAAAGGGAAACCGTTTCATGAATTTAGACAAAACCAAAAGAAGAATAAAAAATGTAGCGGCCCGCGAATTTGTTAAAGGTTATAGTCTTTGATCTTTGCAGCATTTTCTTTGGAGGTTCTGTTTGCTTCCACTTCACTAAGTTTAAATAATCATGCTTTTAAATGTAGCGTAATGATAGATATAATGACAATTCGTTGGGTTTACTGTGTGATTTCTTGAATACATATATATTTTACTTAGTTAAAAAGATGGTTTCTAACATGGGCTAAACCAGCTTGAAGAACTGAAAAAATGTACAAAATCAAAACGACACGTAACCAACAACGTTAGGGGTTAAACGACCATTTCCGCAACGCAATGGGTGCCTTGTGCTACAAATTTGGATGATTTTAAACAAACGTAACACGCAAGTTCTTGCCGAAAAGAGTAACTTGTACTGCAGCTGAAGAATTGCTTAAGAACGATTCAAAAGTTGTAATTCATGATTTCAAACTAAATGTTCAACATATGAAAATAAGTTATAAGCATTCAATTAAGACTTCTTTTCTTGCATACTGTAAACATTAACGAAAGGAATTTAGTTTTTCATTATTTTTAGATTCAAATAGAAATAAATCAAGGTTTTGTTCGCGGTGTGGAGATTCTGCTATCTATACAAATTGACAAAAAAATATTATCTTTTGGTTTAATCCCAAACAGGTAGACCAGTTCGACTTAATTTCAGAGTGAACCGAAAAAAATGACGGAAAAGAGGATAACAAGATAAAAAGAACTTGTATATTTTTTCCTTGCCACGAATATCTTCTCCATTGCTAAATAAGTTTAGACTTGCTAATTTTTAATTAATACGATTGTAGAAATTTTAAACAAAATGTCCATCGATTTATATAAGTATCTGCTGCATACAAAGATATATTTCCATTATGTTGATCGTGTTCAACAAGAGAGCTGAAGATGTTCAGTATTTGCCGCCCTTACGTACTGCCTCTTTTTTCTTTTTTCTTGCAGCATGACGTCGTGGTGGGTATGCTGTCAAACAGTGTTGCTTACCGGAGAGTATTTTAAGACACTGAATCGTGGCGCGAAACGGGGGCGGCACCATGTTTTTAAAATTGTTCTTTTCTCCTTCCCGCATAAAACTGTTACAGCGCCATCGCCCGACTAGGCCGTGAAAAAAGTGCGGACAATCGAGGAATGTTGAAGCATGGAAGTACTAGACGGTACTCATTCGTGCTGACGTAGATTTTCTGCAAGACATTTGCAAATACCACATACAACGAACAATCGTCGGCAATAACAAAAGAAGTCGTCGAAGACAACTTTTCGCAAAATTAACAAGACACTGACGGCCCGGATTCCATGGAACGCTTTATCAACGTAAATTAACGAGTAACTTCTAATAGTTAAACCTGCGAGAAGGTAAGAAAAATAGGTAAGAACAAAAGCGATGGCTATTAGTAGACATTTGCAGTAATTCTGCGAAAAATCCTTTGCTTGGCGATGTGTGAACAGAACTCATGCATGGGAACATACCGTTATCTTCTTGTTAGGCTGGAAGGAAAATGTCTTCTCTTAAAAGAAGAAAGTGCAGGCCAGGTCTGTATTGTGGCTTTGAGAACTACATCTCCACTGCAAGCTGATTGCCCAGAGAACTCAACTAATGAAACTTACTTCGTATGACATACTTACTTAATGCAATATTCCGAGACCAGTGGGGAGGACGGCCGGTGTCATCATGTTAGGATACAGTAACAGGAGTGCAAACATAGGGGTGGAAAGACCACCCAGAAGTACATTGAGATGGGTATTGCATACCATGATATCAGTGACAAAAAATGTACTTGTAGACCCAAACTATCCTGCAAGATATATCATGAAAGTAATTATTATAATTTTATCAAAAATCATTTAATATTTCAATAAGGTATGAGTGAATAACATGTTTGATATACCTTTGTGTGTGCCTTGAAGACTAGTTGGGTCAAGCTATATTTACTTACAGAAGTAGATCAGAAAAATGATGGGGTATTACAGGATGTAGAAGAATCTACTTCCAGTGGTTTACAGGAATAATGGTAGTGTAATAAATTGCATTCACTAGAGCAAGGACCCGTAGCACAGATGTATACCTACCACTTCTTTTGAATGAGAATAATGTCTGTTAATGACAAATAGCAGTTTTGATAATTTTTAGTTTGCAATTAATGAGCCGTTCATTCTCATATAGAATCAGGCATGCACCTAGCGTATTTTATTATCATCCTGGACCAAATGAAGGGGGGGGGGGGGGTGGGAGGGGAGGAAGGAGGAGGTGATACTAACCATGCACACTGTCCTGCAGGTTGAAAGGCTGACAAGATCTAGACCACCTCCTTTTTGTAGTCTACAAATCCATCCCTAGAAAATGTATTGTCAAACTTTCAATTGATAACATTCTGCTTCTTTCAGAAAGGCAGCAAGTTTTTACATAGTTTTCAGACTTCAAAAAGGATCACAATGAAGCCCTATTTTAAAAGCTGTGTTCTACACACTCTAGTACCTTCTCCAATTGAAACAAGAACACCAGCCTAGAGCACTTCTACAGTAGAACTTCAGCAAAGCTGAATTGAGTTTCAAATGTCTACAATTACATATAACTTCATTCTTATTTTGATAATTTGATGCAACAGCCTTCGGAAAAAGTCGTGCAACTTCTTTTAAAAGTTGGTCCTGGATAAGTGAAAATTTATTTTCCCAAAGTGTGGAAACCCTGCTTCAACTTGCAATTCATTTAAGCTTACAAAAGACACATGCTCTACTGAGTGCACCCAAAATTGTTCCTATATTGTTGTTGTTGTTGTCTTTATTGTGCATGATATGGTAGTCCCATTAGTTCTTACATGCTGTTTAGTAACTGGAATGAAATTCAGACCCAAAGATTTAGGTATAGCTGATGTTGTAACATATAAATGAAAGGCTTCAATACAGTTACAAGCTGGTTGGCAATACTGTTCAGGTATCACACTATCTTCCTTTTCACAAAACTTTATACACAAAACACATTTGGCCAATAAAAATTGCTTTTGTGATGTAAACCATAAAAATGGCAGGCAATCTCTCTGGTATTAACGTGGTTTTCTGGGTTCTGCCAGGATACTCAAAATCATGCATAAATCCATCCTGGTTGGGAAGCATCTACCTGGTGCGTTTTACACCCACATTGTAGCTGAGATTTTGAATCTTCAGTCCAGTTGGCCGTGACACCGTACATGACTAGCATATGCAAAGGTGAACTTGACAACTTTGGTTGGATCCTTGGGCTGGTCCTCCTGTACTGGTCCTCCCGGAACTAGAAATTTATGAAAACACTTTTAATTTTTTTTTTCTTTATACTCCTTGTCACAAATTCCAAAGAGATGAAATTGTTCTCATATTTTTCACTTTCTTAAAGAGAGAGATACTCATAAAAGATTTCTTTCAAACTTGTAGTGCCAAAACTTGCTTAACTGGACAAGGCCAGAGCTTCAGAGGTGAGGTTGGTATTACTGTCAGTAGGTCTTGGAACTGGGAATAGGCATGCTACTAATCCGGAAATATTTTGAGCAGAATCCAGATCAAAATGGAAATTCAAAAGATGTAACAAAAACTTGATATTGTTCGATCAAATTATAAGGTTTCTCTTTTCAAAGAAACTGAAACCAATGCATAGTGAATTTACCTACATATTCTACTTTTATTAAACTTGACTGCTTCCACCAACATTGTATTGTGTGCCTTTGCCTCATCAGCTTCATTTTTATTTTGGCAATCCAGGAAATCTTCAACTGAACTGCACTTAGACCTGTACTTCAAGTCACCTCTTTTCCAAGCAGGCAACAATAATGGAACAATTAGCAAAGTTTGGAAACTACATTTTATCCTTTATATCATATTTTGAAGATAAATGAATGAAGAAACAAACTAACAAAGTGACAAATGGCAAAAAAATTTGCAACTTGTGTAAAGGTATTTTTGATCCATGGATATGTTCATGCCAAATGCAAATGGTGAGTGTTCCTACCATGCAGTTTCATTAAACTGTTTGAATCTAGAGAAATCTTCGATCCTCTTTTCTGCCCTTTGATTTCAAAGCATGATTAATGAAAAGCTTAAAGAGCAAGAGCATTCTCCCCAACTTGAAGTAGTGTAGTACACCGTTCCTGTTTCATGATTCGCATTTTACGGTCATGTGCCGTCTTTGGGGAGTCGCTGCTTGGTCTTCCTAGAATATGTAATGAAGTCCTAAAAATTATTAACGATACTTTTAAGAAATTAAGAGAAGTGAAAAGAAAATTGTGAGCTTTAGCCTTTGTTTTAAAATACAGTAAGTTTGGGATGACTGCTCTTCCCTTGCAGTGAAGAGGACTGACAACAGCAGTCATGAACCTTGGAGCAGTATGGTTAAAATGGGAAGACCCGGTGATTGCATCTGCCAGGAGTGAGCCTATACACCACATTAAAAAATTACAAAACAAATTATGCTTAACAAAGGATTTTTTTCTTTCCTGGTCAGCTTTTTGATGTTAATACCCGACATTTCGAAAGCCCGTTGGAAAGCACGTATATATGTTTTGCAAGCATGTGACTGCATTTGAAAATGATCAATCAGTTATCACTAGAAAAAAAACTTGCATTTTCAAAGATAACACCCAAAGAAACAGAGTGGGTAGTATCTTGTTGGAATTATAGATAAAATGAGTAATAATATAAAAAACATACGATCTCATCAATCCATTTTGCGATTATTAGAGTAGCCTAGCTAGGTTACAAAATAAAAGGAAATATAACTACTGTGAGTAGAAGAGAGATGCATTAATCTGACAGTCAAGCTACGGTACTGTACTTCAGAAGAAATGCTTACTGTCATGTAAAAAGTCAAAGCTTCAGAACTTTATGAACAATTACAGTAAGTATAGCAACCTCCTCTCACACTGTGACAAAGACATCACACTTCCACTGCAGAAAGACAAGGGAAGACTGGCATTAAATACCCCATCCCTTTTTGTTTAGGTAGAGGGCAAAACAATTCCATGCTAAAATCTTGAACGACCCTTTGTGTTTTGGCAATTTATTTTGCCATAAGTGGTCAGTAAAACCAGGAGTGCCAGAGAGGTGCTAAGAGGAGCGAGGTGGGACAGGGGATGCATCTCCCAGTTATGATGGATGGTCCCCTGCACGGTATATAGGGAACATTTTCCATTCTTTTCAAGGGAGCAAAGATGGGTATGTTATTTATTGTCCAGAAAGTGACAAGTAACTCCAGTGGTGTACTTCCTTCTAATTCTTAAAGGAAATACATTTGTCCTTTAATAAAAAACCACAAAACTTAAATTTTTAAATTTAATTTTCAAATCCAAATCAACATTGAATTTAAAATTAAAATTTTCAACTTTTCGTTCATTATAACATTTTATTCAAAATAATTCCCTGAAAAATCTCTGGGTTTGGCCATAGATTTGGGTTGCTTGTGCCTTTTATAAAGGATTTCATCATTTCCTTGGAAAGTGACTGAATGGCACCATGCCATATGTTGTGACTTCTTAATGCACGTACTACAATGCTATAATCATGGGTGAAAAGAGTTGTGTAGCTGAGAAGCTCCTTCCCAGGAAATTTGGACATCTGGAGCGAAATTTCCCTTTTCTGTACATGAAAATACGGAGAGATTTGTGGGAAATTTTACTCTCTTCCTGGGAAATAATGCAACTCCCTTCCTGGATATAAAACAAATTTCCAGCCCTGGTTGTTATACATGTTGTAGTTAGTTAGATGGAGTTTTGCGGCCCAGTTTCCAACCTATTGGTTCATGTCGAACCGGCCACGGTCTTTTTCCAGTTGTGGCTCACTGGCTTGTTTTTCCTACCCCACTGCTTATACGGAGCATCGATCACGCAAAACGGAAGTAGGTTCCTTTTTAGAGTGTTTGGTATGACTCGACCTGGAAAGTGAACCCGGGCCTTCCGCGTGAGAGGTGGATGCTCTACCATTAGACCAAACACACCGTCTGTGTAATACATGTTGTATAAGGGAATCGTGCAAATATAGAACATGTATGATGTTCTTCTGAACTCAAAGAAAGTGCAGCTAGTTTTGGGCAATAACTATTGGTTTGAAGTTGAACAGCCATTTGCAATCTTCCCTGTGTTTGGCTTCCATAATTACCTGCAGCCGCTGATGAGGGGCAAACTTGCTCTAAAATACTGTCATAGTGGCCCTTGACAGGAGTAGATGTCAATGCTGCAATTCAATGGAATATCATATTTACAGCTGGTGAAGCAAGTTTGCAGCACAGGATGAGCTGTATGGATGATGTTCAATAATTACAACCACACTTCCAACTACTGTAAATTTGATAATAGGGGAAGGCTTGTTTTCAAGGAGTTATCTCACAATTTTCTTCTTATTCCATAATATTGGATATTCAGGCAAACCAAGCAATTAAGTAATTTTCACATTTAAGGAAAGAATATTGTCACCTGACTCTATATACCAATCATGAAACAGTGCAGTCTAACCACTGTACACTACTGTACTTTACACTGGGGTGGCTGCTCTTGTCCTCAAGGAACTGAGCACATCATATCAACATAGCAACTAGCCCAATTTGTAAATGTAAACTATTCAAACACATGACATTCAACCAATATAATTCTGAAAATGTTGGCAATGTCAAAACATTACCATAGTGAGTATACTATCTACCACTGTGCAACTGGGAGAAAATAATATTCACTCAGGCTTTGTAGACAACTAATTGATACTGCAAAGTTACATCATAATCAAACAAGATATTGGATAAAGGCCTAGCAATGCTCGAATCAGATCCAGGTCTTCCTAGGCAACTGATGTAGGCCTAGCTAACTTTCTATACTATAGCATAGTTCCACACATGGGGGAAATGTACTTACTTGAAAGTCTAGGCCTACTTATGGGGGCTAACCTTACATCAGAAAGGCAGTTGCCTTTCAATTTTTTTAACCACATACCTGGCAAACCACTGGCATTTGGATGGGGACCCTCACCAAAAAAAGCAAAGTCGGCTACTTAACTGGTCCACCCGAAGGTGCTTCAGTCCGGCGCGCAACCGACTTTGTCGGCTGGGCAACCAATTTAAGTGGCAAGCCTATGCCAATTGGGAGGAAAGCCAGAGTACACGAAGAAAAACCCACGTTCATCGAGCGGGACTTGAACCAATGCACATGTGAGACACATTGGTACACAGCAGTTGGAATAGACCACTCTACCGCTCGGCGACCCAGGGGACCCTTACCCTTGAAAGAATGCTTATATAGCATTCAATAAGCATTCATTATGCCTTCTAAATGCATCTTTTAGCATTCGAAGGTCTATTAAGCAGTCAGTGTGTTGAATGCTTATTTTCTTCCTCAAATGAACTATTCCTTGCATTCTGAATAAGCCTACATAATTTCCTTTGAAGTCTACCAAGCCTTCACTTACTGTTTGAATGCATTCATTAGTTTTTTAATGTTTTGTTGGAATGCATTTACAGATGAATGTGAATGAAGATATATGAATGCTTATCAAAGCCTTCATTTCCTTTTTTGAAAGCATATACAGTAACTAGTATCAATTACTATAAATGCAGCTGGAGGTCACCCAAGCATAAGCAAAGTTACAGAAATCAATTACTAGATAATGGCCATGCGCCTTGATCCTGCCTACCTGGTTGCACCAGATAACCTTTATTTATATTACAAATTCGACATGTTCAGGCTTACAGAACTGTTGTTCTCATCAAGTCTCTTGGGCAAATTACTGATCCAGCAAAGCTGAGCACTTACTCATTGTCAAGTGGACTGTAGGCTAATGAAACAGCTAGGATTATTTAAGTGATAGCATATTGTAGGCCTATGCTTGATTAGAAAGTTTTGTGAAGACAATATTGGGGAAAGTGAAAACTCCGTGCCAGGCCCTCTGAGAGATCATAAGTGTAAACTAAGATGGAGCATGTATAATATGAGCAAACCGAGGACATAGTCAGATTTTTCAAGAATACTGCGGCTGTTTCTGAGGTTACGATTTTGATGAATTGGCAAATGAAATGCTGATCACTTCTGCTGAAACCTGTGCTAGCTCGTCATAAGTTTTACTAGGCATAGAGCTACTAATATATTTGTGTCCTAACGTTAGGCCTTTACATGTACATATGCAAAACACGCGTTTGGGATGGGTATATGGATCACCAACGATACGGCAATCCTGTCTACTTTTTGCCATCAGTAACTGAACAAACACATTTCACTAACCTTTGGGCATGATTTGTGAGAAAATGTTTTTCAAAATCGCTGTTGTAAATAGGAGACTTGCCATTCCCAATCAATCAACCTATTTGTATTTGTATGTATTTTTCTCGTTTGATTTCTTCTTCTCGTGACAACATTTAATGGTCCTCCGTCGCCATTGCTGTAGCCTGGTGCAAACATTGCCCTTCGATGTTTTTTTTTTTTTCTGAACAGGAAGACATTTTGCCGTCGTAAGACTAAGAATAGCCCCTTCGCTTCGACCAATCTCTCAAGTTCAATGCAGGTTCCCTGTCCTAGGCCAGTTCGTCTTTTTAGAAATTCCCAAGATCATGTCCCGAATAACAACGTATAGCCCCTCAACTTTGAACTACAGTAATAATAGCCTATAAGAGCATTGAAGTCAAACTGATGATTAAATAACAAAAACAATTAAGCCGGAAATGTAATACAAAAAAGCCACCTTGGCATTCTTATCCGAACTTATTCACGTATTTCATAAATCCACCAAAAAAGTAAAAAATAGAAACAATCACACAATATTTCTTAGTTTTTTCAAAGTGGAAAGGAAACGAATGATCGAGCCGTTTTGAAATTCCCAAGATATTGGGAAAAGTAGCAAGGGTCTCTCTGTTGTCACTGAGCAAGGTAATCACTTGTATCAGGAAAACAACTCCCTGCTGCATACAAATTAACACAAATACTAGGCCTGTTAACGCTCACGCAAACAAGCTTATGTAGCAGTACGCTATCCCACGCAATCGTATGTACTGTTATCATACGGTGTGTATGGGCTACATCCGGGATTTTTGGTGGGATAACAATTTTTTGAAGACTGTCCAAATGTCGGCCCCCTTTCGCGCCACGATAATGTGTCTTTAAAAAGCGAGCTGGAAAACGATCTTCTGATGATAAAAATCTTTACCTTGTGATATATTTAGCATTAAGGGGATATTGAGAACACGTTAAGGAATATCCCTGAGAGCTTTATTATGTTCTTTTTTATGGTCTAGCTAGAAACATTGAAGAGATCTTTCAGGTAAGAATAAACGTTAATATTGCTTTGTACTGTTATATGAACTTCCGAATATTTATCGGTGACAAAATTCCACACAGATGCAAGACTACACAGCATTCAATTAACTGTAAACAATCACGACGTTAGACCTTGATCACGGATCATTTTGTGATAGTTTTCACTCGTAATTAAAATGTGGTGCAGAGAATGTAAGTTTTGAAAAAAGATATAAAAGCACTAAGCTGTGATTCCCGCTTTAAGTTTATGCTGTTGATATGCCATTTTGGACACATTGGATCACCCAGAACGTACTTCCGTGTAATGTTATTACCTTTACTATCCTTGTCAGTAAGTCCAATCCACCATCGCTCACCGATCTCACTCGTAGCATCAACAATTTCAGAAAGCTTTTGATTCTCAAATTTGCTTTCTATGAAAGCGAGATGAGCGCCCTCCCCCATTAAGACACGACACTTTTTTTTTTATAAAAGTCCCCTCGACTCTCTGGCGAAGAGCCAAGGGCGAAAACCAAACGATTACCCCCGGAGGAGTTCTGCTCCCTTAAGGAGCTAATAGACCCAAATGGACAAGTACGCCCCCAAAGGGCAAACATGTGTGGTCCTGCTCTAGACTGGCTGAATTAAACAGAAGCCACAACCAGGATGCAGTATAACGTCATGCCAAGGACGCAAGGGCCGTTCGGCGAAACTTTTTGACGAAACCACACTTTTAAATGTTTCCCGAAAAAGCTATTAAAGCTATTAACTGTGCTCAGCAGGCATTTACAGCCTTCTTCAAGTCATTTTCGAATTGTTGACAAACACGAAGAAGCTATTTCCCCAGTGGTGCCGCTGTATGGCTTCATTTACAAGTGAAGGAGAAAGAAAAGGGATCTGATGAATATTCATGCGTAACAGGTCAGAATAAAACTTTTTCAAACATAAGAAACCCTTTGACTTCGGGCAGGGAGTTGCAAATCCCTGCTCCGTGATTGAATTACGCTATGCATGCACAGAAAGGGCTTGGCAGATGTTACACATTTTAGCATTAAGAGAGGTCGCACAAACTATATACACCTGTTGAACTGAACGAGCTGCACGCTTTGCAGAAAGCGATATCCGAAAGGTTTACAAAGGAAAGGGCTTTTGTTGCAGTCAACACCTGTTGAACTACTATTTTGATAGGGAGTCCAAGGATATGTGTAGTGGCGGCTCATATGATCACGAGGCGGTCATTTTCACCCCGCAGATTTTCCTTTCACCCTGTTGCCCCCCCCCCCCAAGTTATGTCAGTCAAGAGTTAAATCAACTGAAAAAATAAATAATATACCTCTCCTGAGGCTCGTAATTTCCCAGAGGTATGCAATCTGGTGCCGCCACTTTAACTGAGCAAATAACAGATCACCAAAGTGTAGAATCTCTTGGGACAAATTAAAATTGATTATATTTGTGTATACGTTGAATTCGGCTAAGTAATGCTTCGCTCTTTGAGCAACGTCTCCCAGAAACTGACATTGTCCCCATTACATTTAACCACGTAAAAAAGATCAGTTTCAATTAAGCATCCTTGAAGAGAAAGAAAAAGCATGGAATCAGCTACGTACCATGTCCAAAATGTGGACTATATATTAGGCTGAACCAGATACCGAAACTCATCTCGGACAGAAGGGTGGTGGCAAGCCAATTCGTAAAACACACTTTTAAAGGAGTATTCAGGTGTCAATTTCATATGGCCTCAAATCATAGGCGTCCGGAAGGGGGGCACTTGCCTCTCCCCTTCCCTGGAAAAATCAAACTTGTGAAAAAATTAACTAAAAATCGAAATAAAAAAAAAATTAAAAATAAATCATCAAAATATCTTCACTCAAAGCGTCAGTATCTACTCGTGAAATATGCGGACATTTGACCAGGAATAGCAAAAAAGAAGATTGTATGCTAAATAGTGAAATCGTAATTTGGGGATCATCACTCGTGATACTATTGGAAATTTGTAAAAGTGTAAAAACTATGCCGAAATTGTACTAGTTGTCAGGTGTGTAGTGAACCTATGGCTTTCGACTATTGATGAATACGTTGGTCTTGGTTTGGTCCTGTGCTGATCTCAAGTGGCGACGCGCAGATGTAACTGGGATATACAAGGTGAATATGGGGGGAGGGGGGGGGGGAGGGGCGGATAGATTCATAATTGGTTAACGGATACAGGCCTATATGGGTTGTCTGACAGTTGTAAATTTTATTGTGCTTAGGCGTGCGAGGCAGTGAAAATTGTAAAATTCTAAAAATTACAGACATGAAATTCCTTTTTCAGGGCTGGGTACATGCAGCTTATAACACTCGCCAAGTGTCGTTTCCGGCCATCTGGAGGGTTTGTAAGTCCCAAAATTTTCTTCGACGCTCCGCGCAGATATTGAACACAATTCAATCATCCATGAATTACCTCTCCCCCTCCCTTGTAAAAATTTCTGCGGACGCCTATGCCTCAAATAAAGGGGGATAATTTTTTATCTCACTCCCGTCAAATTCCACGTCTATAGCGTGTTCTTAACTTGAGATATTCCTTTTAAACGATAGTAAATTTTTGTCAAAAATAGATGCCGGGTTGCTTCAAGGTTACAAAATGTTTATGTGTAATACCGGCAGATTGCTCCCAAAATCTGTTGTTGTTCTTTAACATTGGACTTATTAATTCACACCTGCAGTGAAACATTGAATAATATTTGTTTGAGGTTAACCTTAAAATTTTGTGAGCACAAAGTTGCAGATTTAAAATTATCTGCATATTTCATTAGCATGTGTGAACATTAAATACAAAACATGCTCAATTGACATCCCGGTATGACATCACAGGTTTTCCTTAATGCATTGTGTTACTGTGGTTTAAATATTTTCTTTAAAAAGTCATTACCTCTGAACGTAACATGCTATTAAGACGGAACTTTTACCAATAAAGAGAAAAACAGTTCCTTGATTTCTGGAGCTCTTGAAAGTTGTCACCAGAATATTCCTTTAACAGGGTGGGTAGGTGCAAATACTGAATCAAAACAAAATTTTGAAACGTTTCCCGCATGGATAATTAAATAACTACTTGATCAACTGCATGGCCATGTGGCCAGAGCATCCCACTTGCATAGGGAAGGTATGCGGCCATAGATTTGCTATTCGACTCATAGCCTGCCGGGTCATACCGAAGACTAAAATGGAACCTACTGTCATTGTGTTTCATCCGCTGAGCAATGGAGTAGAGGAAGCAAGGCAGTCAGTCACAACTGAAAAGTGGTCCTGACCGGCCGAATAAAACCAATTGGTTAGATATTGAGCAACTAAAACTTATTTAACCCTTTACCGTAGTGCTCCAATAGGGGCATATTTGCGCTCCTCGGGAGTGGGCGGAAAAGCGGACGTAGCACGCCCCGCATCAGCATAGGCTTTTTACCCCGTGACCTTAAATTATTGTCTCTCTCGTTGTTGTAGCCTAGCTACTTGCAGTTTCGAGGTCCGCATGAAACAGCAAAGATGGGCGACAGCCGCGCTCTCCGCATGGGTCCAAAATGACCCAAACAACGGTAAAGGCTTAAGTAGCACTAGGAATGACAAATAAGTTTTTCTTCCTTCTATAATTAGGCCTTTCCTTGGCTTCCGTACGTTTTAATCTCCCTTGAAACTTGTTATATATTACGTCATTCAATGCTCGATAAAGGTTAAATACATTTCAAAGTAAGTGAAAGTATTTATCCTACATTTAATTGAGTAAAAAACATTGTTAAATAAATAGAAAAAAGTAGGCCTACTTTCGATTTCTTTTTTTTATTTACTATAAATTGTAATTTATTATTTTTGAAGAAGTAGAAAGCACAGTTGGTTTTGTTAAAAATTATCTCGCCTGGTTTGAGCCATCAAAACAATTTCAATGAAACACTGTATTGGCTTCAGACATTGAACAGTATCCATGTAGTCCTTTAGTGAATTAGGACTTACCTGGTTAACAATGCCAACGTTAAGGAAGTCAACAAACCATACTATACGCCAACACTGAAATGCACGATCCTGCACTAGTTTTTCGAAGCTTACGTCTGCACGATGCAGTAAGTACGACGAAGTAGGTATTCCCTTTCCCAAAACCAAAAAGAGGTATAGTTTGAACAGCCCGTACCTTTAGGGGATTCAGTCGATACGTACAGCTGGCTTGAAACATCGAGTGTGGTTTCTTGATCACTAGGATTTGTTGTATATCTATCGGATGATGCTGCCAATGTCGGTTCTTGGGATGCAGCCGTCACATTGTTATGAGCAAAGCTTTCTGATGGTTACGAGTAGTCCAAAGAAATGAGCGTCTACATTAGTTTTTAATATTTTAATTATTAATTGTTTTACTCTTAACATTGCGTGCATATCACTTTCTTTTACTGTAGGAAACCATGATGCCTTTAAGTGGCTAATACTATAGTACTATAAAAAAAAAAGGTGAAAAATTTGTCAGTAACCTGAGGTATTGAGTTTTGCACGTAGTGAAAAAGTTTGGTTGAAAATTAAGTAAACTTCCCTTTGCACTCTGAAAACGCATCTTTGAATATTGTTCACGCAAGTAGCTACACACTAAATTCTAATGAGGGAAATGTACTTCAAGTAGAGCTATATTTCACACACATGAAATCAATTATAGCTCTATTTGGAGTAAATTTGTACTCTCTTCCTGGTGAATTTTTCCCAGTCGTTCTAAAGAGAGATCTTTCTGGACCCTCTTTTGGAGTAACTTCTACTCATTTGATTTTAGAGTTTACTTATAGTAATCTATGCATGACTCAGTCCTAACTATTTAAGCTAACCGGCGTTAACGTGTGTTAAAAGTGCTTGAGTGCAAGTCGCGATTAATGGACAATGGACTTCTCTTGATGTTGCCGTCCTTTCAATATGCATTAATTCGTTCAAACACGGTCACCGATTGGCTGCTTGACTCTGACGTAGTGGGATCATGTATTCCTATTCTAAACATCTGAAGATTGCTTTCCACCTTTATAACCCAACCAACGTTACCAGTTAGTCCCCTAATGAGCTCCTGGTGGGCTACTTGCTGGGCCCCAGCTGGGATCAATTTGCGTTTGTCAGGTGCTCCCACTTGAGGCCTAACCGGGCTAGCCTTTACCAACTGAAGCCAAGCTGGAATCCAGCTGGGCTCCAGCTGTTATGAATGTCTAGTTTTTAAGCTCATCTGTAGCAAGTACAGCCCAGCAGGAGCCCATTTGGGGCACATCAAGACATGTTGATTGGGAAGCAACTTAAATATCAAATCCCTGAAAGATAAACTCCACCATAAACTTGTCTTTCTTATCTTACCTAAGCTTAGAAAACGCGTAAAAGCGGGCAAGGTATTTAAATTTTGTTAGTTTGAATGAACTAAACAGATTTTGTTCCATTAAACTCGCTTTTCTAGAAGTTGAATGCTGATTGAACAGATTTCAGGGATTACAAAAGGAAATGTAGCAAACTGAATATTTTTTTGACAATTCCTGGGACATGGTATTTGGGTACAAGTTGAACAGTTGCCTTGTGGGTTCTTCAATAATCCCCCAACTTTTCAATTTTACTTGAAGAAAACCCTGAAACCAGGATTTCTGCAATACAAGCCCCAGATTTGTTTAAAAACAGAAAAAATTGTGGGCTCTTTTCGCCGCCGCAAATTAGGCACCGTTAGTACGATTGTGCTCACACTTCGAAAAAAAAAAGAAAATTCAGGTGCTTACAACGAAAAAATGTCTAGCAATGCTACTGATCCTATTTAGGACAAACTACGGCTTAAGGTGAATTCATCATATGATGTGGACAATGATGATGGACTATTGGAAAGGGGCAGCTGGGCAAGTGCCAAGATCCATTTTTCTTTCTTTTTTTTTTTTTTGAGAGGTAATGCATTTTTTTCGGGGAGAACGAGAATCTTTATTGCAAACGAAACTCAAAACACGACTAGTCTTGCTTTTATTCAATTTAAAATTTGACTTGCAATGCCATTTACTGGAATCATTAATTGATTTTTATACAATTTTTCTGTACGCGTGGCGCCAACAAGCGACGGCATGCTTCGTTTGTATAGTATTTCTGGTCAAGATTACATATTTCGTCAGAACATTCTCTAGCCCACCCCCCCACAGATGACAATGGGATTTCTCTAATTTTGTTAACTAAGATCCAACTGGAACATCCTACCAATTTATTTCCTTAGCTTTGTTCCAAAATTTGTGAAAATTTTGGCACATGTAATTAATTTTCGGAAAGTTTGGGTTTCCACCCCCTGAGCAGAGGAGAGGCGTTAATGGTGGTTAATGTGCTCATATTTACTGTAAGACTAACGCAAAATTTCCCTTTAAAGACAGCTTTTTTCTTTCCTTTGAAAATTACAGTTTGGCTTAACAGATATGTATGTTAACTGTTATTTCGATTTGTAAATTGACTCATCTATAGAAGAAAAGTTTAGGGGATTGTCGTGAGAGAATAGTCTCAACGTCAGCTAATTAAGTCTGGCTGCCTAGTGAGCATCACTCTGTGAGTCTGGTGACAAAGCCACCCCCTCCTCCCAACAAAAAAGAGAACACAGTTATGAAAGAGCAGTAAATTTGGTTCTTAAAACACGAATCTGCCAATTTTGTTTGGAAGGAAGTAGAGGAATTATAAGATCATAAGCCGTTTATGTAATATGTAACGTGTATAACGGATATGGTGTGTCCAAGTTTCTAAATCACCTCCGCACAATCTTAATATGTCTGCTAAGTCCACAAACAGTTCTAATTGAGTTTTTTAAGGACTCATTAGAAGGTGCCTTTTAATATGTATGACTTTCAGCCATTATTTACAAGCAGCAAACCGTATAAATTCGGCAACACCACATATGGGAAATGAAAATAAAATTCCAACATGGCGTAAAAATACAAAATACAAAAGATGTGTCTTAACTACTCTAATTTTTTCATTTATTTTTCAGATGGGGTGTGAAAAGAGACAGTGAGTAATGGGAGAGTGCTTGAAAGATCTAGATCAGAAGAAATTCTACTTTTTGACATCATGTAAAGAAAGATGGAATGCTGGAGCAAGACAAACTGACAACGCACCGCTTTTACTCCTTTTTATACGGTACCACGAGAGTATATATTTATTTGGCCCACATGTGCGGTTTTTCAAACCTTTAGTGATTTAAAGGCTCTTCGAGAATTAATGTATATTTGATACCCTGTAAATTTTAATCAACTTTTCTTCACCAAGGTAGTCATTAAATGGCTTTAATTAGAGGATTGTAAATTTTAATCTCATTTAACATTAATTTTAAAAATGTTTTGTAAGAAACTATGCATGGTTGTATGTAACTCATTGGTACAAACTCTTGGAGGCAAACTAAGGGCAAAGGCTGCTGTTGGGGGAAAAGGTTTGGAGCGAAGCGTGAAACCGAGACCAAAGCGCCCGTGTCTGAGGATCGTTGGTCAAGGCAGCTCCGAATTTTTGGCATATCTCTTGATAAAAAAGGTGAAAGAGATATAAAGAGGTATATTGGAGAATTTTTCAGTTGTCCAATTCCTAACTGACCTATATTGGAAAGGGACAAGTGGTAGTAAAGGATAATATCTGGGAAACAAATGCCCTCTCCAACCCCCCCCCCCCCCGTAGAACTGTGTCTTTACCTTTCTGTGGAGCTCTGAAGCACTTCTTTTCTTCCTCGCGAAGTGGAAACATCTCGTTAAATTTGCCAACTCCTTTATAAAGAAAAGTGTAATTTCTTTTGAAAAAATACTTTCGACTTACACATTCATACCATGTAATAGTCAACCAACTAGCATACCACAAGCATGAATTGCTCATTACTTTGAGCCTATATAATAGTATGTAAACCAATCAATGCTATACTCGCTAGCTAGTAAATTTGAGGGGACAGATCATTGTCACGAGGGAGCTATGTTACCTTATTTCCAAACACCATTTAAACTCTTGTAACAGTACCCTAGCCAGAAGGCAGTGGGCAGGGGACGTGATGGATGATGTTGAAAAATAGAAGAGAGCCAAAAAAAAAAAAAAAAAAAAGAAAGAGAGAAAAAACGACGAGAGGAGGGAGGTATGAGAAGTTGGGGATGGGGATTGTAACAGGGAAACTTGGCTTCACAAGTGTGATTCTTTTATGATATTGAAAACTAAAACGAAACAGATTTACAGCACAATTGAAAAAAAGGTGTGAAACTGATTTAAGGTTGCGATTGGCCATACATGCCCCTGTTGCTAATGTGCAGTGCCTATACGAGTATGCGGCTAGGAGATAAAATCCTGTGCAGAACCGTCGGAATATTTCTTTTCATGCAGAATGCATTGGCAGAACTTTTCCCCGAAGAGTCAATCAAAACCTCGGGTATTAACGATGTCATAGATTCCGGAAACATTGTTCCTGTGATTTTACAACCCTAATGCTCTATTAAAAAAATAACGCCCATTAAAAAAAAACTAAATCCCCAAACTGCCAAAAAGTATCGGTTGTCATTTCAAAAGACTATTGCGAATAGACTAGAATATATGTGGACAGACGCGAGGTCTATTGCTCTCCGTTGTCTTAGTATATACAACACTGGATAGGTCTACTAAATTGGATTTACGTCAGATTTCCTACTCGTCTCCTAACGATGTCTCAAAACATCCGAAATACGACTGAGCAGCTCAAAATCCCAGAGATAACTATCATTTCAGGCTCAGTCACAGTCATAGTGTCCCTGCCTGATTCTTTTTTTGAAAAGGGTTCGATTACAGGTGCTCCTAAATGGCAATACTCACAACACATTCCCATTTCCGATTCAGTCGGTTTTACTTACAGTCTTCTCATGTTATAATCTACTCCATGCTATTATTTCAATTCAGTTGTGGAGTGGCAATTGTGTAGTGTGCTGATGCAACCTAATTATACAAATGGGTTTTCATCACAAAGTTGTCCTAGTCCGATACAATTCAAAACACTGCACCTCTGCTCCTATCTCCAGCCATATGCTGATTGGGACATGCAAAGTTTTAAATATTCAGGAAACAGTATTTTGATGATGTTTGTGAATTACTTGTATTTAAAAAGCGATAATGAAGGAGCGAAAATCATTTTCTTTTTTGTGATAGGCCATCATCATTTGTACCCTTTCACTCCCTTACTGATATTCTTTAGAAATATTCATTATCGATACTGTTTTGTTTTACTTCTAATTCTCCCACCATGTGCTAATCTATGCTGTTCATAATTCCATTCAATTACCCTGTATTCATGGTGTATACAATAGTAGAAATACAGTAACAGATCCAGGAGGTACCTCGAAAGCCTATTTTATTTTAGAGTCATTGTTGATTTCCTGTGAAAATTTGCCAAATCTTCAGATAATATCTTCTGAGGTGGCTTTGAAAAAAGCTCAGTGACCTGCTTCAACCTAATTGTAAAAATTGGTTTCCCTCACTAATTTGTATTCCACGTTGATACCAGTCAGTCCAATCTCAAAGCGACAGTCATTCTTTTGTGTTTGATTGAAATTAAAATATACAGGAATCAGTATTTCTGATGAGGTCAGTAAAATCCCTGTATTCAAAAAGCAGTATGAAAGGCAGGAAATATTTTTCTTTAGTTCTTTAAGTCATATTGCACACTTCCATGTACCTTGCTGTTATTCATTAGAAATGTTTGCTATCGATTATTCACATTCTGATCTATCTATTTGCTATTATTTCAATGTTATATATGGTGAACAATGGATTGCAAAGGCCATTGGAAAGTGAGTTTTAGGAGGTGACTGCATAGCCTAGGCCTTCCGTACTTTCGGTAATTTAATGCAAAAATGTGTACAATCTTCAAAATATGATTGCATAGAATCAAGACAATTTCAGCACACATTGATAGATCTAGTATTAAAAAAATGAAAACTATTGCAACAGTTTGCATCTAAGGTCTTAAAAGCAGAAAAATTCCAAAAGGGGAGGGGGACAACCCCAGGGCGGCGGTCAAGAACAGGGACGATGGGTCGGTTTTGTCCCCTCACGAAAAAACCTGGCTATGCCAATGTCTTTCAATACGGTAATCAGCCACGGCCCTGTGGCCTTATAATGTGCGACTATTCAGTACTCAACGTACTTATTTTTCTATATTTTTTAGGTCTTTTTAAAAATTTCAAACCAGTACATCTTATTAAAATGTCCTTACTCGTTTCGTATTTGAATCTCTAAGAACTTCATTGTGCACGCAATTTGTTGTCAAAGTGTTCGCGTCACAATGCCTGAATTAATTAACTACAGAGAGATGTTTTTTTTTTCTTTAGATATTCGAAAAGAGTATATATAAGCTAAAATAATTCTAGTTCATTTATGTAATTCTTATCAACATTCTTATTAACAACTTGACTAAATAAGACACCTTTTGTGTAATACGATATATTAACCCTTAACAGTGGCTGGCGTGTTTCTTTACCTGTACATTTATCTAAGGGACGTCATTAAATACAAGCAATATCATACGAAAGGCATTTTTAGCAAAAAGGCGAATTATAATCAATAGTTTTCCCCTACCCGTAGAAATTTAAATGTTAAATGGTTGTATTCACTTTACAGACTGCATCTTTGATTACAATGTCCTAGTGTTGCTGGATTAGATTCATTAAATTTAATTTATGCTTCAATAAAAAATTAAGTAAGTTGTAAAATGATCAGAAAATTACCAGATAAAATGAACCGCTACCATTGGATGCAATGGAAATGTAAAGAAATTAATTTTTGGAAAATGAGCTTGTATGGGCATGCTACGAACTACTTGACCTACACCGCGACATAAGATTATGACGAGCATAGATTCGAGCAACTTCAATGACAGACGAAAATCCCTTCTGAACTTCAAGGGAGGATCATGACAATGCTTCACATACGGTACCGGATACAGTAGCCTTTAAAAGTTTGATCGAATTTCACAAGGAACCCATGTGTTTGAGCAGCCTGATTAGCTGAAATAGATAACAAAATCAGCGTAGGCCTATAGCCTTATTCTCGGTTGTCAGCATCAACAAATATACAAGGGCTTCAATTCTTACGTGTCGAACCATAATTAACACTTAAAACGTACTTGAAAATTGTAAGATGCGTTTCTCCGATATAATTGTTTTTAATCGCTGTCCATCTATACCAGGGGTGTGAATGTAGGTCTGGAACGTTGGTCAATCTAACGGGGGAAGGATGTTGATAAGAGGTGTTGGTAAGACGCCACCTAATATAAACCTTTATCTGCTCCACTAGGACTACTAAGATGGCCACAGAAACATGATTTGGTTCAAAAGTTTGCACACCCGTGCTCTATACTATAAGAAACCACCGACGTGTCGACTGTTCACAGCCACCACGGTACATTGCACACATGGGCTGACGTGCGACTGTGTGAAAAAAGTTCAGTCAGTAACCATTATAACGTGATGACAAAGGTTTTTTGGCCGACAGCTATTACATTATTCAAATCTTGTTGTGACCAGGGAGTTGCAGCTCCCTGTTGTGGCGAAGGCAAGGCGGAAGGGAAGTAAGTAGATATACTATTCATCCGGACTTAATATCATACAATGTTTATGCATTTTGATTTGTGTTGTGAGGGAAAGGATGAGCCTGAAATAGCCCCCTTGAATATTTTCGTAGCTAAACATTATGCTTATTTAAACGAAAAAAGAGGGACGGGGTGAGGCCGTAAAAGCCCCCCCCCCCCCCTTGGATCCGCACCTGCCAACTATATTCTGCTTGAGGTGCGGCACAGTTAAAAAATAATTTCCAAATTCAAATTTAAAATGATAGACACAGGGAGATAAAGCTTTGCAGGTGTATGTTTAATGCACTGTAAAAAGAAAACAACCTTGTATTTTAGACAAACTAATAATCAACTGTTCTTTAGGGAATAACATCAAATGTGGGGAAGGTGAGTAATGGTTATGGACGAATTCGATAAGCGCTTGTTTTTAGTGACTGGACGAAGCCATTAGTGGGGTCCATCAGCCTTGAATCGCCTTTATATATCGTCTACGTGAGTTTCAAACCCTCATTTTCAGTGAAATTGAAGGGATTAAGACACAATGAAGTGTACAACAATCCATTAGAGAGGTAAGCAAGAAAATAAAAAGATTAGAAGGTGATGGACCCCAGTAATCGCCGACTAAAATTAGACCATCACAATCCGTCCTGATTCGTCTATAATTATCCTATAATCCTTACATTTGGGATCATATAGAGCTGTCACCCAAACTTTCTCAGTTATTGCTATGCTAAACGGGTGCAGTAACTAATGATATGGTGATTGACACGATTATTGTGACAATTTTTACCACATGTGTGAATGATTTTTCCTTTGATGCGATTCTGTAATTCCATTCTTATACATGTGGATGCAAATAAATATGTAAAATGTCTTTTCATTATTCTTCAAATTGTAAAACAAAAAATTGGTGTCGGGCTGCCTCACGATGTATTAACACAATAGGAGAATACACACATGTTTAGGAACAGGATGCAATCCCTTGAGCCGATAAATATCAAACTATCGTGTAAGGGTATTACTCTCAGTGATGGGGTTCATCAATCGGAAAAATTAAACAACTTCTAGTCCTGCAGTGACCATGAAAAATAACTGTAAAAATTGCATTAACGTTGATTTAAAATAATGTGGTGTAAAATACCGTTTGCATGCAATGTTAACGCACATTTGTATCGTCACCATAAAGAGTGATTACGATTTGGAGGTGACTCGAGCAGGACGCGACTAACCGACACTTGAGTTTCGCATTGTCTAATACCAGCAATTTCTCCAAACTTAGACGAAATAGGCAATGAAGAAAATTGATTTTGTTGTATGCCACATCTGAGAGAGCTCATAAGATAATTTCCCCACTAGTTTTTTATTGCCAGCTGCCAACGAAAGCAAATTTTGTCTCCATTTGCACCAGTGGCGGAGCTACTAAATGGGCAAGTGGCCATTTCTCCCCCTCCCAACCGACTAAAGCCGACTTTCAAACTAGGCTCCATTGTAAACTTACAAAAAAACAGCATGACTTTATAAATTCACCGTGGTAATCCCATGAAAGATTTTACAAACGGCGCAGAAATAGTTCGAAAACAGTATATTTCGCGGGTATGTAGATACCAAAACAGTTTCCAGGAACTGTTTCCCATACAAAAAATTTGAAAAAAAAAAAAAAAAATCCTGTCGGTTTAAAATATATTTTAAAACTGCCGTCATCGTGGTTATGGCTATAGACTTACATCATTCATGCAGCAGCAGCTTCTATGTACCTTCCATTAAGTGATCATTCTCATGACAACCGTGTGGCTTCCCGTGAAAAAGGTAGCTTTAAAACATTTGGGAAAATGTTTCTCTCTATAGTATCTACTCTTTCGTAGACTAAAAACAGTACGCCATCTACTGAAATTTGCTCTCATCTTTCATATAGGGACATCAACAGGAGTAAAGGACAAGCAGACCTTTCGTCTTGTCCACTCCTTACCATTTGGCCATTTCAGAGCAGTTTAATGTGAATTATATGAATTGATGGTGTTCTGTAATGCACTTACCTTGATTTGTAGATACCAATAACCATGTATGTCTAATTTCCAAACTTTAGGGGTTGTATAGTAAGCCCACGGAATTCCCCGCCTATTGTACGAGACGCGATTGGAGGGGAGGAATTGAACATATTTGCACTGTTTTGAAACCAAACTGGAACCGTTTTTGTAACAGTATTTTAACGTTTAAAATTGTCAAAAAATTAAGCATAGTAAAATTTAGGGGTTTCAGAATATGCCCGATTCCCCGCCTATCGTAAGAGGCAATTAAAGGTCAGGGTTTGAACCTGCAGAATTAATTGTGGAACTCAAAAATGGCTGAACAGTATTTTTGATCGATAAACGTGGAAATATTTTACATGTTTAAGCTGCACAGAGATCTACGAATGTAGCTTTTTCATAGTGGTCTTTGTGACAGGATTACCGCGGTACTCTGTAAGATTGAAGATTATCATTACGAAGAAGAGTCGATGAGGGTAAAACAATCAGAACAAAAGTGACCTATATAGACCTGTATTATTTCAGCCCTTAAAAAGGATTTATCAATGTTCAAGTACACATTGTGGGGAAGATTTGTCCGTCAATCACAGCTCTTCGTTTTAAGGATATCGTTGCATGGAATATCTTCTGCAGTTTAAACGTATAAATCACTGATAACTTTACAACCGTGTCGCCAACTACATACTACTTCTTATGCTTAATCTCCGTAATCGCATTAACTTAATCTTAAATTACAACTAAATTTTGGATTTGGATTGACTTATTACGAGAAAGGGATTGTAAATGCTTACCCATTGCCTTGATGAGCGTGCTCAATGTTAGCAGTGTCAACAACGAAATTAAACGTTTCTTCTTTGAAGCCATATTTCTCCTTCTGTAACGAAGAACATCTCCTCCAGAATGAGTGCCGTGGTGACAGTTTTACTGCTGAAGAACGTATAACTTGATATTTAACCAGGGAACCCATCAGAAGTAAATACAGTTTGGTAACTGTATGTTGTTCAATAACTGTATCTAATATTTGATTGGACATCACCGCAGTTGAAAAGCATTGCTTTTTTTCATTCAATATTGAAGAATCATTGTTAGATGCTTCATTATATTGTGCAAAATTTCAATGTTTGTACAACTGTATATTAATTTTATACTATGTAAATTTAAAGACGTAAAGGTCTGAAATGACTATTAATCATTTCTTTTTTAAATCGATTTTAAACTATTTGTATGACAATCGAGCTAAGATGTTTGAATATTACAGACTAATATACGCCAAAACGGTGACATACATGCCAAATATTGCCACCTTTGATTGTATAACAAGACAGGTAAAGCAAAAGAAAAAAAACCAAACAGTTTAAAAGAGGCAGAAGAGAAAAATTGCGAATGATGAAGACAATGGTCAAATATGGAATTACCTTCGATCGTGTACCATCCGGACTTTTTCTTCTCATGTACGTGTAACATATTTTTACCATGGTTCCTTTCTGTGACATAATATGTTATACAAGTGAACCGTTTGGCAAGTAACGCATCCCATTCCCCTGAAATATGTCCATTTGCAGACAGACATATCTACAAGATGGTCCTCGCGTAAAACTGTCTGAAGTTAAGGTTATAAGAGACCTGCAGCCCAGGGCCTTGAGGGTAGAAGAACTAGGTACCAATAACGAAGTATATCAGCATGAAGCGAGTCACCTGAGATGTTCGGATACGTGCGCCTGCCGTGTACCATACATTGCTAGTAGGCCTGGCGGCCATTTTTTCAAAACGGCGGCCATGTTTTAGTAGGCATCATTATGTTTGACAATAAAACTTTGAACACCTCGCTGCTCCTATCAATACGTGTAAGGTGTCATATGAAGAAAATAAAAATTCCCATTAAGTGGTACCATATATGATTGGTACTGTGCTTGATTACATTTTTGGGCAAAGGGTGTAATTTTTAGCTAATTTTTCCCGAAATTTAAGTTACATTAATTTCAATATTCCTTCATAGTTTTTTAAAAATCCCAATATAATAAACTGAAGCTTTTCTAAAAGGTTTTACCAAAAAAAGCACTATTGTGTCAAAATGACAAGGTTATTGCTTTTTAAAAACGAAAGATACAGTCTCTCAAAGTTAACAATTTGAAATTTCAGGAAATAGAATTTTGTACCTAAATTAGTATTTCGCGCTGTTCACATTTCGCTTCAGCTCAAATAGTTGAACTCATTAGGCCCAAATACAACCAGTATTGCACATTTTGGGGTTTTCATCATAACATTCAGGACTGTGATTACAAGATCAACGCTTGTGTTAATTTTAAGACATCTTGTATCAAAATCCAAGATGGCCGCCATCGGCAATGCACTTTTGGCCCACTTTTCTTGAATTCCAGCATTAAATGCTCATTTTCGATTAGAACAACTGCGATATTGGGCAAAAGGTACCAGAAGGTACAACCCAGGGCAAGGGCTTTCTTTCTTATATGCATAACTTGTAAACCAAGATGGCGGCTAGGACTCAATGTATTATATTCTCCTTACATGTATCTTTGATTCAAAATTTTCGATCAAGAAAGGAAGTTTGTCAGTGCGCTGGAAGGATATCTTCAGCAGTCCTAAGCTTCTTTAACCCTGTACCGTTGTTTGGGTCCTTTTGGACCCAAACAACGGTGAAGGATTAAAATGAGCCTGTGGAGTGTGTTTACTGCAAAGCTGATGCCACTGTCTCTGCGTGTGTGCATGTTACCCTTTAGCCGAGTGGTGCAGATATTTTAGGTTTCCCCTTTACCGTTGTGCCCCGGTCGGGACATATTTGCTCGCCTCGGGAGTGGGCGGAAAAGCGGACGTAGCATGCCCAGCATCGGCTTCCGTAGGCCATTGACCCCGTGACCTTAAACTATTGTCTCTCTCTTGTTGTTGCGGCCGAATTTTCGGGTAGCTATACTCGCAGTTTCGAGCTCCGCATGAAACAGCAAAGATAGGTGACAGCCGGGCTCTCCGCATGGGTCCCAAAGTACCCAAACAACGGTAACCTGTTAAGATGAGCCTGTTAATGTTGTTTATTGCATAGCCGATGCCACTGTCTCTGCGTGCGTGCACGTAACCCATAAGCCGAGTGGTGCAGATATTTCAGGTTAACCCTTTACCGTTGTGCTCCGATCGGGGCATATTTGCGCGCCTCGGGAGTCGGCGGAAAAGCGGACGTAGCATGCCCAGCATCGGCTTCCGTAGGCCATTGACCCCGTGACCTTAAACTATTGTCTCTCTCGTTGTTGCGGCCGAATTTTCGGGTAGCTACTCGCAGGTTCGAGCTTCGCGTGAAACAGTAAAAATGGGTGACAGCCGGGCTCTTCGCATGGGTCCCAAAGGACCCAAACAACGGTAACGGCTTAAGATGAGCCTGTGGATGGTGTTTACAGCATAGCCGATGCCAATGTCTCTGCGTGTGTGCACGTAACCCCTTAGCGGAGTGCTGCAGATATTTAAGTTAACTCTTTGCCGTTGTGCTCCTTTCGGGGCATATTTGCGCGCCTGTGGAGTGGGCGGAAAAGCGGACGTAGCCCGCATCGCATAGGCTTCCGTAGGCCATTGACCCCGTGACTTTGAACTATTGTCTCTCTCTTGTTGTTGCGGCCGAATTTTCGGGTAACTACTCGCAGTTTCGAGCTCCGCGTGAAACAGCAAAGATAGGTGACAGCCGGGCTCTCCGCATGGGTCCCAAAGAACCCAAACAACGGTAACGGGTTAAGATGAGCCTGTTAATGTTGTTTATTGCATAGCCGGTGCCACTGTCTCTGCGTGCGTGCACGTAACCCATAAGCCGAGTGGTGCAGATATTTCAGGTTAACCCTTCACCGTTGTGCTCCGATCGGGGCATATTTGCGCGCCTCGGGAGTCGGCGGAAAAGCGGACGTAGCATGCCCCGCATCGGCTTCCGTAGGCCATTGACCCCGTGACCTTGACCTATTGTCTTTCTCTCTCTTGTTGTTGCGGGCGAATTTTCGGGTAGCTATTCGCAGTTTCGAGCTCCGCGTGAAACAGTAAAGATGGGTGACAGCCGGGATCTCCGCATGGGTCCCAAAGGACCCAAACAATGGTAAAGGGTTAAAATGAGCCTGTGGAGTGTGTTTACTGCAAAGCTGAAGCCACTGTCTCTGCGTGTGTGCATGTAACCGTTTAGCCGAGTGGTGCAGATCATTTAGGTTTAAATGTGCCTGTGGAGTGTGTGGACTGCAAAGCTGATGCCACTGTCTCTGCGTGCGTGCACGTAACCCATTAACCGAGTGATGCAGATATTTTAGGATAACCCTTTACCGTTGCGCCCGATCGGGGCATATTTGCGTACCTCGGGAGTGGGCGGAAAAGGGGACGTAGGCCGCCCCGCATCGGCTTCCGAAGGCCATTGAACCCCTGACCTTAAACTATTGTCTCTCTCGTTGTTGCGGCCGAATTTTCGGGTAGCTACTCGCAGTTTCGAGCTCTGCGTGAAACTGTGAAGAAAGGTGACAGCCGGGCTCTCCGCATGGGTCCCAAAGGACCCAAATAACGGTAAAGGATTAAAATGAGCCTGTGGAGTGTGTTTACTGCAAAGCTGATGCCACTGTCTCTGCGTGTGTGCACGTTACCCTTTAGCCGAGTGGTGCAGATATTTTAGGTTTCCCCTTTACCGTTGTGCCCCGATCGGGGCATATTTGCGCGCCTCGGGAGTGGGCGGAAAAGCGGATGTAGTGTTATGTAGTATGGTGCACTCTTCATGACCTTTACCAGACGCCATCTTGTTGTTTACGAGCAACGCTCCCTTGCTTTTGTTGTAGATTCCCAGGAGCCTTCCTGTTTCCCGTCACGTGTTACCGGTGTATGTGACATATTTCATCGCTGTAGTTCCACGTGCACATTGTAACCCACATTTTCGAGGTGTGGCCAATTTCCCCCTTTGCAGCCTCCTCATTGGTCATTTATATCATGATAGTTATTTACATGGGTGCGTCATAACTTTTGACCAATCAGGGGACTGCAGGTCTTCGGAGCTCGCACGAGGTTTCCAAGACCGAGCCCGCAAGCATAACACTCGTGCATCAGACTTCAGACGAGGAGCACTTGAGTAACGTAGCTTGTAGATAATTAATCCTTTTTTGTCGGCAGAATGATTTAAATTGATCATCCTTTTTGCAACTTAATCAACGAATAAATCATCATTAAATCGATTGGAACTCTCCATCTGTTTTTTTTTTTTTTTTTTTGTTTCTGGATACTACCGTACGCAGGATCCCCGTACTACATCACTTTACTCGACATGGCGGAGTCGCGTGGCTTCATCACATTATCCAACAGCCGACAGCTTTACTCAACATGGTAGACGAGCGGGATAGACAACAACTCAATATTACTGAACATGTTAGCCTAGCGGAGGCCGGTTTTCCGAGCGATGCTCAAACAACACTTTCATCATCTGTCCGTTTGGCGTATCCTACTGAGGGACGATCTGTCGGGCTTGGCCTACCAATGGATGGACGAGTTTGCCTTGCGTTTCCTGAACAGTACATCGTTCAACGCATTAAACCAGCCTAACTCAGCCGATGGCCCACTCATTTCGCCCACCTTTTCACCCTAGTGGCCTGTAGACGCTTCGCAATATTCGACGAACGTTCACGGATTTATTCACCCACCGTTTCAACGGCCAGTCTGGCCAGCAACTAGCTATTTCCTACCGTTGCCATCCGTAGGTTTTAATTTCGCCAACGTTTGGACCTCCTGTTAGCCAACGACTAATTATTTCTACCCACCCAGCGTTAGACGTGATGTCAGCTACCGTTACTATACCTATTACTAGCTTGGCCAAGGATTTACCACTTCGACGTTCAAGACGACGGTTCCGGTCATGTTTACAGATATTTTAAAGGTGAGTGTGAGGCAATCCCCTGAACCCTTGGGCCCCTTTTCCCCCTGAAGTTATGTTCAATCGATTGTATTCATGCTGTCAGTTAGATAATGTGTGAAATTTACTTCTCATATTATTAGGGCCTAGCCTAGATTGTAGTACAAAGCCCAGTGTATTCGCCTGAAAAGAAAAGAATTTTATTGCTCATGCTGGCATTGAAAGTTTTCACACACATACAAGTTCAAATATTTCAATCCTGACCATGTTTCGCCTGTATCTTTAATTCTATTCTACGTAATGTTCCATGTTGTGTAGGCTTAGCCTGAGGTACATAGTAGGAAACAAAAGTGAACGTTAGTGATGTGAAAGTATGCAAAGTTTTCTATCGTAGTTTTCGTGGCTGTAAAATTCGTTAAACTTAACTGTTGGTGCTTTTATTGTAACTCAGGTTCAGCAGTGTACCATTTGAAAAGCTCAATTGTTGTGAAGTGTTTTGCCATCTCGGTCAACAGCGATTTGCACTTGTTCCTGTCGTTGCCGTAGACCAATTAAGAATGGTAAAATTCAGAATTCCTTTTTTTGTGAAAGACAGCTATTGTATGTTGTTTTCGTGAGCTGACTTGCAATGCGAGAATCACGAAATGCTTCACATTAGAATCTTTTATGACATGTAATTCATATTTTGCCAAGTAAGCGTAGCCCTAGGCCTGTCTTTTGACCCAGAACGTTACTGTGTATTTGCTTTGCAACACCATTTATACTGTTTTTGCTTACATAGGTAGTTTCTCGTAAAGTTGATATTTGATAGAACGATGCCATTCATTTGCAGTTTTCATGATCCTTTTGCACGTAGTATAATATGCAGAATGTCTGCTTCTGGTACGTGATACGCAGCACAAAGGAGTCGCCTCATTATGCAGAGTTTGTGAATACTGTACATTCCATTCCGTAGGTGTAATCGAAGGTGTGTCAACTTTGAGCCAATCAGAAAGTTTGTTTACTTTTGTACTCGAGGTGAATGAATAAGTACGTTAAGGCAAAGAGTAGTAACACCGTGTGAATCAATTTGATGTGAACCAATTGCAATGTAATCATTAGACCCAGTCATGTTCGTATTTATCTTTTTCGTTTGTGGCAAGAGTTGCTAAATAATCATAGAGGAAGTCCTTACGCTTCGGTGGTATTTTAATGCTTTTCTTGGGAATTAGCCAGCCCAAGTTGAAGTTTCAGGAACTGTCCTCGAATTTTTTGACCAAATTTTGCTCTCGGTAATTACTCCCTTGCTCATGAAATGCAGGTACGAGATAGCATATAGTTGGTTTTAATTTACAAGTTTGTCCAGTCCGTATGTAGTTTAGGGGGCGCGACCATTAAGTTTTTTTCATTGTGTATGAAGTGAGAGTTTCGCAGTAGCCATTGGGGTTTTTGAAATTTGCCACTGCAAGGAGTTGCGTCATTGTCCAGATACCTTAACATAATTGGGTCTACCTTTTTTCACATTTGTATATGAACAAAGAAGGAGGCGTTTACTTCGAATTTCATATGTATTTGTTGACATAATTAATTTAAATGAATTTTAGGAATGGTAATTGTGACTCTACAACTTAGGAAAATTTTAGTGAACTCGTGCAATGTGGTTTTCTCAGGGAAAAGTGAATTTTTGAATATCGATACTTGAATAACAATATTTAACATGAAAACAGTGATGTTCGTTTGTATAGCCTTTGACCATTTAACACCAGAATAGTCACTTATGATTTAGTGATATGCTTTGTGGAAAGTCGTATACAGTTATGTCAGGATAGTGATTTGTTCTGCAATACATGTCGAGATAGCAGAAAGTATTTACATATTCTGTTAAGACAGTACAGTACATATTTTAAAAAATGGATGAATGTATGCATGTTTTCAGATGAACTGTTTTGAAATGAACCTTGGGTTGTCTCCCTTTCCAGGTGATCCTACCCTCCCTGTGTTTGCCTCACACGATCCTGTCATTTGTAAAAGAATTAAATCTATATTTCATAATATTTTGTTTTATTATGCACTTCTCGTATGCATGAATGCTCATGGAGTAAAATTTTTCACTGTGGTCAAAAATTTTAAAAATGCAAAGGGGATGTTATGTAGTATGGTGCACTCTTCATGACCTTTACCAGACGCCATCTTGTTGTTTACGAGCAACGCTCCCTTCCTTTGTTGTAGACTCCCAGGGCCCTTCCTGTTTCCCGTCACGTGTTACCGGTGTATGTGACATATTTCATCGCTGTAGTTCCACGTGCACACCCACGTTTTCGAGGTGTGGCCAATTTCCCCCTTTGCAGCCTCCTCATTGGTCATTTATATCATGATAGTTATTTACATGGGTGCGTCATAACTTTTGACCAATCAGGGGACTGCAGGTCTTCGGAGCTCGCACGAGGTTTCCAAGACCGAGCCCGCAAGCATAACACTCGTGCATCAGACTTCAGACGAGGAGCACTTGAGTAACGTAGCTTGTAGATAATTAATCCTTTTTTTGCCGGCAGAATGATTTAAATTGATCATCCTTTTTGCAACTTAATCAACGAAAAAATCATCATTAAATCGATTGGAACTCTCCATCTGTTTTTTTTTTGTTTGTTTCTGGATACTACCGTACGCAGGATCCCCGTACTACATCACTTTACTCGACATGGCGGAGTCGCGTGGCTTCATCACATTATCCAACAGTAGCATGCCCAGCATCGGCTTCCGTAGGCCATTGACCCCGTGACCTTAAACTATTGTCTCTCTCGTTGTTGCGGCCGAATTTTCGGGTAGCTACTCGCACGTTCGAGCTCCGCGTGAAACAGTAAAAATGGGTGACAGCCGGGCTCTTCGCATGGGTCCCAAAGGACCCAAACAACGGTAACGGCTTAAGATGAGCCTGTGGATGGTGTTTACAGCATAGCCGATGCCACTGTCTCTGCGTGTGTGCACGTAACCCCTTAGCGGAGTGTTGCAGATATTTAAGTTAACCCTTTGCCGTTGTGCTCCTTTCGGGGCATATTTGCGCGCCTGTGGAGTGGGCGGAAAGGCGGACGTAGGACGCCCCTCATCGGCTTCCGTAGGCCATTGACCCCGTGACCTTGAACTATTGTCTCTCTCTTGTTGTTGCGGCCGAATTTTCGGGTAGTAAATAGGAAGGTTGGAGCTCCGCGTGAAATAGTAAAAATAGGTGACAGCCGGGCTCTTCGCATGGGTCCCAAAGGACCCAAACAACGGTAACGGCTTAAGATGAGCCTGTGGATGGTGTTTACAGCATAGCCGATGCCCCTGTCTCTGCGTGTGTGCACGTAACCCCTTAGCGGAGTGTTGCAGATATTTAAGTTAACAATTTGCCGTTGTGCTCCTTTCGGGGCATATTTGCGCGCCTGTGGAGTGGGCGGAAAAGCGGACGTAGCCCGCCCCGCATCGGCTTCCGTAGGCCATTGACCCCGTGACCTTGACCTATTGTCTCTCTCTTGTTGTTGCGGCCGAGTTTTCGGGTAGCTACTCGCAGGTTCGAGCTCCGCGTGGAACAGTAAAAATGGGTGACAGCCGGGCTCTTCGCATGGGTCCCAAAGGACCCAAACAACGGTAACGGGTTAAGATGAGCCTGTTAATGTTGTTTATTGCATAGCCGATGCCACTGTCTCTGCGTGTGTACACGTAACCCTTTAGCCCAGTGGTGCAGATATTTTAGGTAAACCTTTACCGTTGTGCTCCGATCGGGGCATATTTGCGCGCCTCGGGAGTCGGCGGAAAAGCGGACGTAGCATGCCCTCATCGGCTTCCGTAGGCCATTGACCCCGTGACCTTAAACTATTGTCCCTCTCTTGTTGTTGCGGCCGAATTTTCGGGTAGCTACTCGAGGTTTCGAGCTCCGCGTGAAACAGTAAAGATAGGTGACAGCCGAGCTCTCCGCATGGGTCCCAAAAGACCCAAACAACGGAAACCTGTTAAGATGAGCCTGTTAATGGTGTTTATTGCATAGCCGATGCCACTGTCTCTGCGTGTGTGCATGTAACCGTTTAGCCGAGTGGTGGAGATCGTTTAGTTTAAAATGTGCCTATGAAGTGTGTTGACTTCAAAGCTAGATGTGACTTTTGGTTCATGTCCGTGTTGTTTATTGTAGGCATGCATACTTAACGTAACGATGGTATGCACAGGCGACGTCCTGCGACTAGCGTTGCTATGGGTTGCTATACCGAATGACCTTTGACCTTGAACAAACAGTAAAGATGGGTGACAGCCGGGCTCTCCGAATGGGTCCCAAAGGACCCAAACAACGGTAACGGGTAAAGATGAGCCTGTTAATGTTGTTTATTGCAGAGCCGATGCCACTGTCTCTGCGTGTGCACGTAACCCTTTAGCCGAGTGGTGCAGATATTTTACGTAGACCTTTACCGTTGTGCTCCGATCGGGGAATATTTGCGCGCCTCGGGAGTGGGCGGAAAAGCGGACGTAGACCGCCCCGCATCGCCTTCCTTTGGCCATTGAACCCGTTACCTTAACCTATTGTCTCTCTCTTGTTGTTGTGGCCGAATTTTCGGGTAGCTAATCGCAGTTTCGAGCTCCGCGTGAAACAGTAAAAATGGGTGACAGCCGGGCTCTCCGCATGGGTCCCAAAGGACCCAAACAACGGTAACGGGTAAAGATGAGCCTGTTAATGTTGTTTATTGCATAGCCGATGCCACTGTCTCTGCGTGTGTACACGTAACCCTTTAGCCGAGTGGTGCAGATATTTTAGGTTTCCCCTTTACCGTTGGGCTCCGATCGGGGCGTATTTGCGCGCCTCGGGAGTGGGCGGATAAGCGGACGTAGCATGCCCCGCATCGGCTTCCGTAGGCCATTGACCCCGTGACCTTGACCTATTGTCTATCTCTTGTTGTTGCGGCCGAATTTTCGGGTAGCTACTCGCAGTTTCGAGCTCCGCGTGGAACAGTAAAGATGGGTGACAGCCGAGCTCTCCGCATGGGTCCAAAATTACCCAAACAACGGTAATGGGTTAAAATGAGCCTGTGGAGTGTGTTTACTGCAAAGCCGATGCCACTGTCTCCGAGTGTATGCACGTAACCCTTTAGCCGAGCGGTGCAGATCATTTAGGTTAGAATCTGTCTGTGGAGTGTGTGGACTGCAAAGCTGATGCCACTGTCGCTGCGTGTGTGCACGTAACCCATTAGCCGAGTGATGCAGATATTTCAGGGTAACCATTTACCGTTCTGCTCCGATCGGGGCATATTTGCGCGCCTCGGGAGTGGGCGGAAAAGCGGACGTAGCATGCCCCGCATCGGCTTCCGTAGGCCATTGACCCCGTGACCTTGACCTATTGTCTCTCTCTTGTTGTTGCGGCCGAATTTTCGGGTAGCTATACTCGCAGTTTCGAGCTCCGCGTGGAACAGTAAAGATGGGTGACAGCCGAGCTCTCCGCATGGGTCCAAAATTACCCAAACAACGGTAATGGGTTAAAATGAGCCTGTGGAGTGTGTTTACTGCAAAGCCGATGCCAATGTCTCTGCGTGTGTGCACGTAACCCTTTAGCCGAGTGGTGCAGATATTTCAGTTTAACCCTTTACCGTTGTGGTCCGATCGGGGCATATTTGCGCGCCTCCTGAGTCGGCGGATAAGCGGACGTAGCATGCCCCTCATCGGCTTCCGTAGGCCATTGACCCCGTGACCTTGACCTATTGTCCCTCTCTTGTTGTTGCGGCCGAATTTTCGGGTAGCTACTCGAGGTTTCGAGCTCCGCGTGAAACAGTAAAGATAGGTGACAGCCGAGCTCTCCGCATGGGTCCCAAAGGACCCAAACAACGGAAAAGGGTTAAGATCAGCCTGTTAATGGTGTTTATTGCATAGCCGATGCCACTGTCTCTGCGTGTGTACACGTAACCCTTTAGCCGAGTGGTGCAGATATTTTAGGTAAACCTTTACCGTTGTGCTCCGATCGGGGCATATTTGCGCGCCTCGGGAGTGGGCGGATAAGCGGACGTAGCATGCCCCGCATCGGCTTCCGTAGGCCATTGAACCCGTGAACTTAAACTATTGTCTCTCTCTTGTTGTTGCGGCCGAATTTTCGGGAAGCTACTCGCAGTTTCGAGCTCCGCGTGAAACAGTAAAGATGGGTGACAGCCGAGATCTCCGCATGGGTCCCAAAGGACCCAAACAACGGTAAAGGGTTAAAATGAGAATGTGGAGTGTGTTTACTGCAAAGCTGAAGCCACTGTTTCTCTGCGTGTGTGCATGTAACCGTTTAGCCGAGTGGTGCAGATCGTTTAGGTTAAAATGTGCCTATGAAGTGTGTTGACTTCAAAGCTGATGCCACTGTCTCTGCGTGCGTGCACGTAACCCATTAGCCGAGTGATGCAGATATTTTAGGATAACCCTTTACCGTTGCGCCCGATCGGGGAATATTTGCGTACCTCGGGAGTGGGCGGAAAAGCGGACGTAGGCCGCCCCGGATCGCCTTCCGTAGTCCATTGAACCCGTTACCTTAAACTATTGACTCTCTCTTGTTGTTGTGGCCGAATTTTTGGGAAGCTAATCGCAGGTTCGAGCTTCGCGAAACAGTAAAAATTGATGAGAGCCGGGCTCTCCGCATTGGTCCCAAAGCACCCAAACAAAGGTAACGGGTTAAAATGAGCCTGTGGAGTATGTTTACTGCAAAGCTGATGCCACTATCTCTGCGTGTGTGCACGTAACCCTTTAGCTGAGTGGTGCAGGTATTTTAGGTTAACCCTTTGCCGTTGTGCTGCGATCGGGCATATTTTCGCGCCTGTGGAGTGTGCGGAAAAGCGGACGTAGCATGCCCCGCATCGGCTTCCGTAGGCCATTGACCCCGTGACCTTGACCTATTGTCTCTCTCTTGTTGTTGCGGCCGAATTTTCGGGTAGCTACTCGCAGTTTCGAGCTCCGCGTGGAACAGTAAAGATGGGTGAGAGCCAGGTTCTCCGCATGGGTCCCAAAGGACCCAAACAACGGAAACGGGTTAAAATGAGCCTGTGGAGTGTGTTTACTGCAAAGCTGATGCCACTGTCTCTGCGTGTGTGCACGTAACCCTTTAGCCGAGTGGTGCAGATATTTTAGGTTAACCCTTTGCCGTTGTGCTCCGATCGGGCATATTTGCGCGCCTGTGGAGTGTGCGAGAAAGCGGACGTAGCCCGCCCCGCATCGGCTTCCGTAGGCCATTGACCACGTGACCTTGAACTATTGTCTCCCTCGTTGTTGTGGCCAAAATTTCGGGTAGCTACTCGCAGTTTCGAGCTCCGCGTGGAACAGTAAAGATGGGTGACAGCCGAGCTCTCCGCATGGGTCCAAAATTACCCAAACAACGGTAATGGGTTAAAATGAGCCTGTGGAGTGTGTTTACTGCAAAGCCGATGCCACTGTCTCTGCGAGTGTATGCACGTAACCCTTTAGCCGAGCGGTGCAGATCATTTAGGTTAGAATCTGTCTGTGGAGTGTGTGGACTGCAAAGCTGATGCCACTGTCGCTGCGTGTGTGCACGTAACCCATTAGCCGAGTGATGCAGATATTTCAGGGTAACCATTTACCGTTCTGCTCCGATCGGGGCATATTTGCGCGCCTCGGGAGTGGGCGGAAAAGCGGACGTAGCATGCCCCGCATCGGCTTCCGTAGGCCATTGACCCCGTGACCTTGACCTATTGTCTCTCTCTTGTTGTTGCGGCCGAATTTTCGGGTAGCTATACTCGCAGTTTCGAGCTCCGCGTGGAACAGTAAAGATGGGTGACAGCCGAGCTCTCCGCATGGGTCCAAAATTACCCAAACAACGGTAATGGGTTAAAATGAGCCTGTGGAGTGTGTTTACTGCAAAGCCGATGCCAATGTCTCTGCTTGTGTGCACGTAACCCTTTAGCCGAGTGGTGCAGATATTTCAGTTTAACCCTTTACCGTTGTGGTCCGATCGGGGCATATTTGCGCGCCTCCTGAGTCGGCGGATAAGCGAACGTAGCATGCCCCTCATCGGCTTCCGTAGGCCATTGACCCCGTGACCTTGACCTATTGTCCCTCTCTTGTTGTTGCGGCCGAATTTTCGGGTAGCTACTCGAGGTTTCGAGCTCCGCGTGAAACAGTAAAGATAGGTGACAGCCGAGCTCTCCGCATGGGTCCCAAAGGACCCAAACAACGGAAAAGGGTTAAGATCAGCCTGTTAATGGTGTTTATTGCATAGCCGATGCCACTGTCTCTGCGTGTGTACACGTAACCCTTTAGCCGAGTGGTGCAGATACTTTAGGTAAACCTTTACCGTTGTGCTCCGATCGGGGCATATTTGCGCGCCTCGGGAGTGGGCGGATAAGCGGACGTAGCATGCCCCGCATCGGCTTCCGTAGGCCATTGAACCCGTGAACTTAAACTATTGTCTCTCTCTTGTTGTTGCGGCCGAATTTTCGGGAAGCTACTCGCAGTTTCGAGCTCCGCGTGAAACAGTAAAGATGGGTGACAGCCGAGATCTCCGCATGGGTCCCAAAGGACCCAAACAACGGTAAAGGGTTAAAATGAGAATGTGGAGTGTGTTTACTGCAAAGCTGAAGCCACTGTTTCTCTGCGTGTGTGCATGTAACCGTTTAGCCGAGTGGTGCAGATCGTTTAGGTTAAAATGTGCCTATGAAGTGTGTTGACTTCAAAGCTGATGCCACTGTCTCTGCGTGCGTGCACGTAACCCATTAGCCGAGTGATGCAGATATTTTAGGATAACCCTTTACCGTTGCGCCCGATCGGGGAATATTTGCGTACCTCGGGAGTGGGCGGAAAAGCGGACGTAGGCCGCCCCGGATCGCCTTCCGTAGTCCATTGAACCCGTTACCTTAAACTATTGACTCTCTCTTGTTGTTGTGGCCGAATTTTTGGGAAGCTAATCGCAGGTTCGAGCTTCGCGAAACAGTAAAAATTGATGAGAGCCGGGCTCTCCGCATTGGTCCCAAAGCACCCAAACAAAGGTAACGGGTTAAAATGAGCCTGTGGAGTATGTTTACTGCAAAGCTGATGCCACTGTCTCTGCGTGTGTGCACGTAACCCTTTAGCTGAGTGGTGCAGGTATTTTAGGTTAACCCTTTGCCGTTGTGCTGCGATCGGGCATATTTTCGCGCCTGTGGAGTGTGCGGAAAAGCGGACGTAGCATGCCCCGCATCGGCTTCCGTAGGCCATTGACCCCGTGACCTTGACCTATTGTCTCTCTCTTGTTGTTGCGGCCGAATTTTCGGGTAGCTACTCGCAGTTTCGAGCTCCGCGTGGAACAGTAAAGATGGGTGAGAGCCAGGTTCTCCGCATGGGTCCCAAAGGACCCAAACAACGGAAACGGGTTAAAATGAGCCTGTGGAGTGTGTTTACTGCAAAGCTGATGCCACTGTCTCTGCGTGTGTGCACGTAACCCTTTAGCCGAGTGGTGCAGATATTTTAGGTTAACCCTTTGCCGTTGTGCTCCGATCGGGCATATTTGCGCGCCTGTGGAGTGTGCGAGAAAGCGGACGTAGCCCGCCCCGCATCGGCTTCCGTAGGCCATTGATCACGTGACCTTGAACTATTGTCTCTCTCGTTGTTGTGGCCAAAATTTCGGGTAGCTACTCGAAGTTTCGAGCTCCGCGTGAAACAGTACAGATGGGTGACAGCCGAGCTCTCCGCATTGGTCCAGAAGGTCCCAAACATCGATAAGGGGTTAAAATGAGCCTGTGGGGTGTGTTTACTGCAAAGCTGATGCCACTGTCTCCCCTTTAGCCGAGTGGTGCAGATATTTTAGGTTTCCCCTCTACCGTTTTGCTCCGATCGGGGCATAATTGCGCGCCCCGGGAGTGGGCGGAAAAGCGGACGTAGCCCGCCCCGCTTCGGCCCTCAATAGGCCATTGACCCCGTGACCTTGAACTATTGACTCTCTCGTTGTTGTGGCCGAGTTTTTGAGTAGCTACTCGCAGTTTCGAGCTCCGCGTGAAACAGTACAGATGGGTGACAGCCGAGCTCTCCGCATTGGTCCAGAAGGTCCCAAACATCGATAAGGGGTTAAAATGAGCCTGTGGGGTGTGTTTACTGCAAAGCTGATGCCACTGTCTCCCCTTTAGCCGAGTGGTGCAGATATTTTAGGTTTCCCCTCTACCGTTTTGCTCCGATCGGGGCATAATTGCGCGCCCCGGGAGTGGGCGGAAAAGCGGACGTAGCCCGCCCCGCTTCGGCCCTCCATAGGCCATTGACCCCGTGACCTTGAACTATTGACTCTCTCGTTGTTGTGGCCGAGTTTTTGAGTAGCTACTCGCAGTTTCGAGCTCCGCGTGAAACATTAAAAAGGGGTGACAGCCGAGCTCTCCGCATTGGTCCAAAAGGTCCCAAACAACGGTAAGGGGTTAAAATGAGCCTGTAGAGTGTGTTTACTACAAAGCTGATGCCACTGTCTCTGCGTGTGTGCACGTAACCCTTTAGCCGAGTGGTGCAGATATTTAGGGTTAACCCTTTACCTTTTTGCTCCGATCGGGGCATTATTGCGCGCCTCGGGAGTGGGCGGAAAAGCGGACGTAGCCCGCCCCTCATCTGCTTCCGTAGGCCATTGACCCCCTGGGCTTAAACTATTGTCTTTCTCGTTGTTGTGGCCGAATTTTCGGGTAGCTACTCGCAGTTTGGAGCTCCACGTGAAACAGTAAAGATGTGTGACAGCCGACCTCTCCGCATGGGTCCAAAAGGACCCAAACAACGGTAAGGGGTTAAAATGAGCCTGTGGAGTGTTTTAACTGCAAAGCTGATGCCACTGTCTCCCTTTAGCCGAGTGGTGCAGATATTTTAGTTTTCCCCTTTACCGTTTTGCTCCGATCGGGGCATAATTGCGCGCCTCGGGAGTGGGCGGAAAAGCGGACGTAGCCCGCCCCAAATCTGCCCTCCGTAGGCCATCGACCCCGTGACCTTGAACTATTGACTCTCTCGTTGTTGTGGCCGAGTTTTCGAGTAGCTACTCGCAGTTTCGAGCTCCGCGTGAAACAGTCAAGATGGGTGACAGCCGAGCTCTCCGCATTTGTTTAAAAAGACCGAAACAACGGTAAGGGGTTAAAACGAGCCTGAGGAGTGTGTTTACTGCAAAGCTAATGCCACTGTCTCCCCTTTACCTGAGTGGTGCAGATATTTTAGGTTTCCCCTTTACCGTTTTGCTCCGATCGGGGCATAATTGCGCGCCTCGGGAGTGGGCGGAAAAGCGGACGTAGCCCGCCCCAAATCTGCCCTCCGTAGGCCATCGACCCCGTGACCTTGAACTATTGACTCTCTCGTTGTTGCGGCCGAGTTTTCGAGTAGCTACTCGCAGTTTCGAGCTCCGCGTGAAACAGTAAAGATGGGTGACAGCCGAGCTCTCCGCATGGGTCCCAAAAGACCCAAACAACCAAACCTGTTAAGATGAGCCTGTTAATGGTGTTTATTGCATAGCCGATGCTGTCTCTGCGTGTGTACACGTAACCTGTTAAGATGAGCCTGTTAATGGTGTTTATTGCATAGCCGATGCCAGTGTTTATTGCATAGCCGATGCTGTCTCTGCGTGTGTACACGTAACCTGTTAAGATGAGCCTGTTAATGGTGTTTATTGCATAGCCGATGCCACTGTCTCTGCGTGTGTACACGTAACCCTTTAGCCCAGTGGTGCAGACGATGCTGTCTCTGCGTGTGTACACGTAACCTGTTAAGATGAGCCTGTTAATGGTGTTTATTGCATAGCCGATGCCACTGTCTCTGCGTGTGTACACGTAACCCTTTAGCCAAGTGGTGCAGATATCCCAAAGGACCCAAACAACCGTTAAGGGTTAACTGGACCAATGCGGAGAGCTCGGCTGTCACCCATCTTTACTGTTTCACGCGGAGCTCGAAACTGCGAGTAGCTACCCAAAAATTCGGCCGCAACAACGAGAGAGACAATAGTTTAAGGTCACGGGATCAATGGCCTACGGAAGCCGATGCGGGGCGGGCTAAGCCAGATTTTCCGCCCACTCCCGAGACGCGCAAATATGCTTGATCGGAGCACAACGTCAAAGGGTTAACCTAAAATATCTTCACCACTCGGCTAAAGGGTTTCGTGCACACACGCAGAGACAGTGGCATCGGCTATTGAATAAACACCATTAGCAGGCTCATCTTAATCCGTTACCTTTGTTTGGGTCCTTTGGGACTCATGCGGAGAGCCCGGCTGTCACCTATCTTTACTGTTTCACGCGGAGCTCGAAACTGCGAGTAGCTACCCGAAAATTCGGCAGCAACAACGAGATTGAAAATAGTGTAAGGTCACGGGGTCAATGGCCTACGGAAGCCGATGCGGGGCGGGCTACGTTCGCTTTTCCGCCCACTCCCGAGGCGCGCAAATATGCCCCGATCGGAGCACAACGGTAAAGGGGAAACCTAAAATATCTGCAACACTCGGCTAAAGGGTTACGTGCACACACGCAGAGACAGCGGCATCAGCTTTCCAGTAAACACACTCAAAAGGCTCATTTTAACCCCTTACCCTTGTTTGGTTCCTTTGGGACCCATGCGGAGATCCCGGCGGTCACCCATTTTTACTGTTTCACGCAGAGCTCGAAACTTCGAGTAGCTACCCGAAAATTCGGCCGTAACAACGAGAGAGACAATAGTTTAAGGTCACGGGGTCAATGGCCAACGGAAGCCGATGCGGGGCGGGCTACGCCAGCTTTTCCGCCCACTCCCGAGGCGCGCAAATATGCCCTGATCGGAGCACAACGGTAAAGGGTTAATCGTTGTTTGGGTCCTTTGGGACCCATGCGGAGAGCCCGGCTGTCACCCATCTTTACTGTTTTACGCGGAGCTCGAAACTGCGAGTAGCTACCCGAACATTCGGCCGCAACAACAAGAGAGAGACAACAGTTTTAAGTCAAGGGCTCAATGGCCTACGGAAGCCGATGCGGAGCGGGCTACGTCCGCTTTTCCGCCCACTCCAGAGGCGCGCAAATATGCCTGATCGGAGCCCAACGGCAAAGGGTTAACCTAAAATATCTGCACCACTCGGCTAAAGGGTTACGTGCACACACTCAGTGACAGTGGAATCAGCTTTGCAGTAAACACACTCAACAGGCTTAGCTTAACCCTTTACGGTTGTTTGGGTCCTTTGGGACCCATGCGGAGAGCACGGCTGTTACCCATCTTTACTGTCTCACGCGGAGCTCGAACTTGCGAGTAGCTACCCGAAAATTCGGCCGTAAAAACGAGAGAGACAATAGTTTAAGGTCACGGGGTCAATGGCCAACGGAAGCCGATACGGGGCGGGCTACGCAAGCTTTTCCGCCCACTCCCGAGGCGCGCAAATATGCCCTGATCGGAGCACAACGGTGAAGGGTTAACCTAAAATATCTGCCCCACTCGGCTAAAGGGTTACGTGGACACACGCAGTGACATTGGCATCAGCTTTGCAGTAAACACACTCTAAAGGCTCATTTAATAAACTTTACCGTGGTTTGGGTCCTTTCGGACCCATGCGGAGATCCCGGCTGTCACCCATCTTTACTGTTTCACGCGGAGCTAGAAACTTCGAGTAGCTACCCGAAAATTCCGCCGCAACAACGAGAGAGACAATAGTTTAAGGTCACGGGATCAATGGCCTACGGAAGCCCATGCGGGGCGGGCTACGCCAGCTTTTCCGCCCACTCCCGAGACGCGCAAATATGCCCCGATCGGAGCACAACGGTAAAGGGTTAACCGTTGTTTGGGTCCTTTGGAACCCATGCGGAGAGCCCGGCTGTCACCCATCTTAACTGTTTTACGCGGAGCTCGAAACTGCGAGTAGCTACCCGAAAATTCGACCGCAGCAACGAGAGAGACAATAGTTTAAGGTCACGGGGTCAATGGCCTGCGGAAGCCGATGCGGGGCGGGCTACGCCAGCTTTTCCGCCCACTTCTGAGGCGCGCAAATATGCCCCGGTCGGCGCACAACGGTAAAGGGTTAACCTAAAATATCTGCACCACTCGGCTAAAGGGTTACGTGCACACACGCAGAGACAGTGGCATCAGCTTTGCAGTAAACACACTCCACAGGCTCATTTTAACCCTTTACCGTTGTTTGGGTCCTTTGGGACCCATGCCGAGATCCCGGCTGTCACCCATCTTTACTGTCTCACGCGGAGCTCGAAACTGCGAGTAGCTACCCGAAAATTCTGCCGCAACAACAAGAGAGAGACAATAGCTTAAGGTCACGCGGTCAATGGACTACGGAAGCCGATTCGGGGCGGGCTACGTCCGCTTTTCCGCCCACCCCCGAGGCGCGCAAATATGCCCCGATCGGAGCACAACGGTACAGGGGAAACCTAAAATATCTGCACCACACTGCTAAAGGGTTACGTGCACACACGCAGAGACAGTGGCATCAGCTTTGCAGTAAACACACTCCACAGGCTCATTTTTACCCTTTACCGTTGTTTGGGTCCTTTGAGACGGTTGCCGAGAGCCCGGCTGTCACCCATCTTTACTGTTTAACGCGGAGCTCCTAACCTCGAGTAGCTACCCGAAAATTCGGCCGCAACAACAAGAGAGAGACAATAGCTTAAGTTCACGGGGTCAATGGCCTACGGAAGCCGATGCGGGGCGGGCTACGTCCGCTTTTCCGCCCACCCCCGAGGCGCGCAAATATGCCCCGATCGGAGCACAACGGTACAGGGGAAACCTAAAATATCTGCACCACACTGCTAAAGGGTTACGTGCACACACGCAGAGACAGTGGCATCAGCTTTGCAGTAAACACACTCCACAGGCTCATTTTTACCCTTTACCGTTGTTTGGGTCCTTTGAGACGGTTGCCGAGAGCCCGGCTGTCACCCATCTTTACTGTTTAACGCGGAGCTCCTAACCTCGAGTAGCTACCCGAAAATTCGGCCGCAACAACAAGAGAGAGACAATAGCTTAAGTTCACGGGGTCAATGGCCTACGGAAGCCGATGCGGGGCGGGCTGCGTCCGCTTTTCCGCTCACTGGAGAGGCGCGCAAATATGCCCCGATCGGAGCACAACGGCAAAGGGTTAACCTAAAATATCTGCAACATTCGGCTAAAAGGTTACGTGCACCCACGCAGAGACAGTGGCATCAGCTCTGCAGTAAACACACTCAACAGGCTTAGTTTAACCCTTTTCCGTTGTTTGGGTACTTTTGGACCCATGCGGAGAGCTCGGCTGTCACCCATCTTTACGGTTTCACGCGGAGCTCCAAACTGCGAGTAGCTACCCGAAAATTCGGCCGCAACAACGACAGGGACAATAGCTTAAGGTCACGGGGTCAATGGCCTACGCTAGCCGATGCGGGGCGGGCTACGTCCGCTTTTCCGCCCACTCCCGAGGCGCGCAAATATGCCCTGATCGGAGCAAAACGGTAAAGGGATAAACTGGCTATGAATAGGCCGAACTTACTCGATGAGTGCAACCTTCTTCTCTCATCAGACTGTTTTTCTAACAGGATATCCTTTGTGATCGAGACATTCTTAGGCCTCAGTCCCTTTAGTGACGTATGAAGGGGGGGGGGGGGATGAATAGGCCGAACTTACTCGGTGAGTGCAACCTTCTTCTCTCAACAGACTGTTGTGCTAACAGGATATTCTTTGTGATCGAGCCACTATAAGGCCTCAGTCCCTTTAGTGGCGTACAGAGGGGTGGAGACCTTTTCTCAACAGACTGTTGTTCTAACAGGATATCCTTTGTGATCGAGCCACTATTAGGCCTCAGTCCCTTTAGTGACGTATAAAGGGGGGGGGGGGGAGATGAATAGGCCGAACTTACTCGGTGAGTGCAACCTTCTCCTCTCAACAGACTGTTGTTCTAACAGGATATTCTTTGTGACTGAGCCACTATTCGGCCTCAGTCCTTTTAGTGGCGTATAAAGGGGGGGGGGGACCTTCTCTCAACAGACTGTTGTTCTAACAGGATATCCTTTGTGATCGAGCCACTATTAGGCCTCAGTCCCTTTAGTGGTGTATAAAGGGGGGGGGGGCATTGAGCCATGCCGCTCCCCCTCAGGGATGCCATTTATTTTAATGTTCTTAAAATACGTAGCCATACTTAAAGTGTACCTCAAGTCAAAAAATTCAAAAATATATATTTAAGAGCATGAAAAATGGATTCTATCAGTCCAACTCCCATCTTCACATGACGTTCCTGAGCTAAGATATCAAATGTTGAAGTTTACTTACCTAAAACAAATTGGTGGATTGCACAATAATTTGTGACTTTCTTATTGTAAAACTCACATAAAATGCTTTGTTTCCCTTTATAATTAACAATGTTTTTATGACCTTGAACACTTCCTGTTTGCTTGCATAGCATGTTGCAAAAGAAGGGCATAATTAATCACATCACCTCATGAGATTAAGAGTGCTATCACACCTTGGTACAAGGTGCAGTAACCTCCGGAAAAACAAAGAAATACAAAGATTGTAATTTGAGTAGTACAAGATTGACATCACAAATTATTGCACAATGTACCATTTTAATATCAGTGAATAAACTTCAACATTTGATATCTCAGCTCAGGAATGTCCTATGAAGATAGGAGTTGGACTGTTGGAATTTCATTTTTCACGGTCTTTAATATATATTTTTTAATTTTTTGACTTTAGGTACCCTTTAAGTAACACAAGTTTAACTTCAACAGAGAGCATATGTGGCACCAGATTGCATGTAAGGACACCCATCCTTTTTAAATTTTCAAAAGGAAAGGATTATCTCTGCAAGACCCCTCTGTGATGTCATTTTTTTAAATTCCTACAAATAGGCAAATTCTGTCAAATTCCAGTTTGTAGCTTCTGTATCGCACTGGTGGCACCGATTGCATAAGAACACCCACCTTTTTAAGAATTTTTAAAAAAGGAGGGCTCACCCATAGACTCCTTCCTTGGCCGGCATAGACGCACAAGGTGGGGAGAGGGAGCCGAGGGTGTTCAGGTGCGATGAGAAATAGTTTGCCATTTATCACGCAAGAGATGTTAGGGGTAAAATCATTAACAGATGGGAGTTCGATCAGTCACAGACAATTTCATCAATACAGCGGATCTTTAATTTAACCAAGTAAGTTAGTTAGTTAGAGTTTTATGGCCCAGTTTCCAACCTGTTGGTTCAAGTCGAGCCGGCCACGGCTGTTTTTCCAGTTTCCAATTAAGCAAAGAGTCACAACAGAGAGGCATTTGAATATTTTCAATTATTTGTATAGTTTCCCCGAAAAGAATAAAGACATTTCATGTGGGCCTCATTGTGATAGTACATTTTGTGTGTCAATTTTCTTCTCACTTTGGCATGTTCTTGATTTTTTCGTATTGCAAACAAAAGTTTAAAATAAAGCCTGTTTGAATAAATTCTCTTTGCATGAATACGCAATTATTGGCCATCTGAGGGGTCTAATTTTTCGAAATTTTCTGTACCCTCTGCGCCAACTGATGGTGGCGCTCCTCTCTGTCTTTTGTGCAAAATAACATTTTGGAGGTCACAGAAGATAGCGACTCGTTAGATTCTTCGTGTAAGTCTAGAAAGTGTTTTTTCCGGCCATCTGAGGGGTCTGATTTATCGCAATTTTCTCTACGCTCCGCGCCAACCAATGACGGCGCTTCGCTCAGATACTCTTTATGGCAGAAAAGCATTTTGTGGCCAAGAAAATCCGAAAATTAAAATATTCCCTTTCGCCTACACCGATCAATGCTCTTTTATTTTGACCTCTAAATGTATGCAAATTTAAAATCAAGTTACTTCGTAAGGTACTGTAGCTTTAATGAGATAAGAACGCATGTAAAGACCCAAAAGTTTCAGTTTTATCCACATGAACCACCACAATTCAACTTTTCTCACTGTTCCTGTTTAAGTCGAAAATCTTGCACCATTTTGCATCTAGCTCCTAAAAACGCCAAAAGTTCCAAAGGGGAGACCCCTCCTCAGGCTGGCGATCACTCAACTGCATGCTATCTCCCCTTCAAAGAAAACGTCACTGAGTTGGTACATACAAATAAAACAGATAATGTTGACCAAAATAAATATATGGCCTAGAAGTTGTCTTTTAGAATTGCTCCTTGTTATACTTGAGATCCAAAGTGTTTTGGGTCATTTTATCAATAGGGAGTTCGATTTAAAATCGTTCTAAAATCGTTTCAAATAAAGGAGAAAATTTTTTAATCTCACTTCCTTCAAACCCCACGTCTATAGCTTGTTCATAACTCACGATATTCCCGTAAAACGATAGTTTATTTTGTCAAAAGCAGACTCCGAGTTGCTTCAAGATTACACAATGTTTATATGTAATACCGACAAATTGCTTCCAAAATCTTTTATTGTTCTTTAAAATTGGACTAATTTATTTGACCTTGAAACTTCACCCAAGTGAAACATTGAATAATATTCGTTTGAGGTTGACCTAAAAATTTTGTCAACACAAAGCGTGCAGATTTAAAAGTGTCGGCATATTTCATTCGCATGTGTGAACAATATATAAAAATACAAAAGATGATCAATTGATGCAGAATATGAGAACAAAATTATTTCAAAATTTGCAGATATCAGCAGGCGGTTTCATATATCTCTCTTGGAGATATATCTGAACAAGCATAAGATAAAGTGTCTCAGTTTAAAAATTCCATCCAATATAATTACTACTAATAGATCCGTCCTTGATTTTGCAAATAAACAAGTCATTGTCTGACGCATCAGTCCTGCTTGTAAAAAAATTAGAATGAATTGCAACGTACGACAGAAATTTGAGGCATTCAGAGCAACAGTTTATTCTTTGTTTTCAGAAACATTTAAACTTCCAGCATTCGCAGTAATAACCATGTCATACAAATAGTAAACATCAATATCATAAACATACGATTGAATAAATAAATAATATTTTACATTTATCACAATCAAAGCATTAAAACCCATATACGAATGAAGTTGACGTCGGGCGACAGCAGTCGAATACCTTTGGCCATCTGGTAAAGTTCCTAATATCTTTTAAAAGTCCATGAACAAAATATAATTTACACAGTATTCGTCGCCGCACGTTAATATTATTCGTTTATCGAGGGGATCTATTTATTTCAATGTTCTTGATCATCATTGAAGGAATGTGTAACGAAAATTTTTCTCATTGGTGTTTACACAAATACTGTTAAAAACATAATTGAATAGTATAGTTCAAAAATAAACTGATAGCACTGTGAGGACTACACTTTAAAGGGCCAAACCTCTCACCCCAAACTACAATTTTGGAACCCGGGTACCTAAATTCTCAATTGGCTCAGCTCTTTGATTGACAGCTAATTCAAACAATAAAGAGTGCCAAAGCTTATACTACACCCCTGAAGCAATAAACTTAGATTGTGTCTTGATAAGGATGAGTTTCAGACAATTGTGGGAGGGGCTTCAGTAAGAAGGTTGGGAGAATTGGTACTGTTTGGGGTGAGAGAACTGGGCCTTTAAAGTGTGATGGGCTTTTCATTTTAAAGTCATATTCCTCCCACCCGAAAAGGCCAATTCTTCCAATCTACGTACTTAATCCCCTCCAACAACTGCCATCCTGTTATCATCCATCAGTTAATTGTTTCAAGGTGAGTAAACAAGACCCCAATTGCAACCAGAACACTCTTAGTAAAGCCCACTGCTTTGTAATATAAGCTATAGTGCTATGCATGTTTTGAACTTGCTGTCAATTGGGAAGCTGTCCCAATTGAGAATTTCTGTAGACTACTACAAAACTTGTAGCTTGGGGTGAGAGTTGACTGCCTTTAAACAAGTTTCAATGATATTTCAATAAACCATCCATGGGTGTATCCAACCCTCTTTTTAAACAACGAATAGAGTTCCACAAAGAACACGTTTGCAAAATGCACCCAAATCTCCTACCACCTAGCTAGTGATGTACGAATGAAGAACGAACGGTGAACAAGATGGCGGAGATATCTTCTCAAGGAAGGAGTATCGGGACATATCAGCCACGCAATGAATACATTTAAACAGAACATGTACCCTACAGGAATGAATCAGCAAAACAAAGAAGCTTTGGGACTTACTTAGGTAATAAGTTGTGAAAGTGTGACACTGTAAGACGGCACGTTGTGGCCTCCATTCATAGCGTGACTTTTATGATCCCTGTTAACTGTACCTGTAGGTGTTCTACACTCAGCGGAGTACGAAGGGGGAAAGGGCACGGGCCACGGTCCCCTCACAGATGCCATTTTTCTTTAATTTCTTTGTCTTTTTTATAGATACTGAAAATTCCTAACCCTACTTTACTAACGAAGACTTTACTTCAAAAGTTAGCATATGTGGCAAAAGATTGCACGTACGGACACCCGATTTCTCAAAAATTTCCAAAGGGTAAGATTGTCTCTGTGAGGCCCCTCAGTGATGCCATTTTTTATTCCTTAAAATAGACAAATTTTCTTGAAAAGGTAGACCCTGTAGCACCCTGGTGCCACTAATTGCCTCTAAGGACGTCTACCTTTATAAGTAATCTTAAAAGGGAAGGGCCCATCCTTTAGACTCCTTCCCTGGCCGACATAGACTTAAGTGACTAGGAGCATGGAAGCGGAGGGTTCAGGGGCGGTGAGCAATATTTTGCCATTTATCATGCAAGAGATGTAAGGGGTATAATCATTAACACTGGGGAGTTCGGGCAGTCACAGGCAATTTCATCAATGCAGCAGATCTTGAATTTAGCTGAGAGTCACAATAAAGAAGCATTAACATATTTTCAATTCCGTTGTACAGTTTCCCCGGAGAGAATCAAGACATTTTCTGTGGTAATTTTCTGATCACTTCGCATGTTCCTGGTTTTTTGTTGTTGCAAACAAAAGCTGAACATAAATATTGTTTAGATTCTCTCTCCAACCATGAAAACGCAATTTTTGGCCATCTGAGGGGTCGCAATATTTCAACATTTTCCCTACGCTCCGGGCAAACTAATGTTGGCACCCGGTTAGATAGTGTTTAATTATAATTAGTAATTAAAAAGAAAACGAACAGCTCCCGATCACCTATGCCGATCGATGTTCTTTAATATTGGCTTCTAAAAGTGTGCAAATTTAAAAACAAATTTTACTTCGAAAAGTAGAGTAAATGGCATTACATTACAAGTTTAGACAAAAAAAATTTCAGTTTTATCCTCATGAACCACCACGATACAACACTAAACAACCTGTCAAAGTCCAAAATCCTTCACCATTTTCCATCTAGGTTCCTTGAAAAGACCAAAACTTTTCAAAGGGCGTTGGTTCAACCCCTTGCCTTAGACCCAACCTCAGGCAGGCGATCACTCAACATACTGCATTGCCATCCCTTAAGAGAAATCTTGCGTACGCCACTGCCTTCACTACATTCACTAGCTGAGATACAAAACGCTGTGGTTTATTCCCTCAGTTTTAAGACGGTACGACAATAACTTGTGATTAACCTTGTGCCAATACCACTCTTGCTCTTATGGGATGCCGTATGTAATTAATAAAGCCTTATCTGCACAGAATGCAATGCAAGCAAACAGGAAGTGTTGAGGGTTATGAAAACATTTTAATTTCAAAAAGGAAGGAAAGCAAATAATGTGAGTTCAGTTTACAACAAGAAAGTCATAAATTGTTGCCCAATGGACTATTTCGTTTTAAGTGAATAAATTTTAACATATATTATCTCTAAAATAGAGCAAATAGGAGTTGGATGAAAAGCATTCGTCTTGCGACCTCTAAAATATATATTTCTATATATATTTTTTATGTAAACTGCTAGACTTGAGGTAAACTTTTAAATGTGCTTAGGACGATGATGCGACGAAATCCAATTGCGAATATCTGACACTTTCAAAACATTGAAATGCAGGGAGGATATGAGTGTAAAATGGGAAAACTTGCTGAGTATTTATCACATCCTTTTGATGTGCCTGTTTGCCTATTTAAATATGGAGATTGTATTGCTGCTTCCAGAAAAGTTTGGATTCTGGGTTTTCTGTAAGGAAATTTGAAAATTTGTAGGATTACAGAAAAATTTGCATTTCCTATTGGCAAATGTGAGATTGAGCCTCGACCAAAGATCGTTGTTGTTATAAAATGTTATCCAACCTCTACGAAACGAGGCTCTCCAGCGAATTTTTTTGAGCCAAGAGCTTATATTGGAGAAAATTTGGAATTTCATGACAGGGGATTTATAAAAATGGCACTGTAGTTACTGGTGTCACTTGATGATCTTGGGTCACATATAGCAAATTTCCGATTTTTTTTCTCTTACGCATTCTAGAGCTCGAAAATTTTTGCTCAAGGCATGGGCGAGCACTTCTGCTTAGAAATCGCAATTTGTGGCGCGCGAAAAATTTTCCTACTTTGGAAAAAATAATGACGAATATGGAGCTTTTATTGGAGAGATATTGGAATTTCATGAGTTTTCAAAACCACAGTAGACTGATTAAACAAATGGCAAATTTCTGAATTCTTCATTTCTTCAGAGCCGCCTGCCCCCCTGTAGCTACGCCACCTGGTGTCTCAGATAAGGGATCCAGATGTAAAATGGTGCTAAATGTTTCAATATTTTTAGCTACTAGGAAACTCCAAAGTTTTCAAAACATGAACTTGGAAGTGTGGGAAATTACTTCAATGGAATATATGGTCAATATGAATTTAAATACCGGGTGTACTCTATAGGTAATTAGAATCACAACGAATATTGTCATAGTTTGCGAAGAATTTGGGCAAAAGTTCTAATAGTAAGGAACCATTTGTAATGGTAAGGAGGTAAAATAAATCCATGACTTGATCAAAGGCACACTTTAATCTACTACGGAAAAATCCCACATCGGGGGTGGGGAGTGGTACCCACTGGTGCCACTGAGACACCGTTGCATAGGTGTGGGATTTTTTACTAAAAAACAGTAATGTTTTTCGAACTACACCTCATCATACATTTTTCGCAGACAAAGGTTGGAGGTGTACCTCTAATTCCTGATGGAAGTCTCTTATCTAGTAAACTTCAGTATGATTTTACTTCTCTGATAACAGTCTAAATACGAAATGCTCGAATCGCTATACAAATGTGTGATGTGCTCGTGTCAAAATTTTACATTAGAAATCATACATTTTTCTTTAACAGTTGCATGCAGACTGTGTGCACCGAGACATTCTCAGTTTCTTTAAAATGTGTTCGCCAATGTCAGCCTGCCAGGCTGATCATTCACTAAAGACTACAGATTTCATTAAAACATAGTAGGGTACGATTCCTCTTTTTCATATTCCTTACTATTATGCTCCTTTTTGCACTAAGCTTGTGTTAAAAACACGCCATAAAAATAACTTAAGAGTGGAATTGCACTCCTTAGAAGAGTGAACGTCATAAGGTTTTTCAGCACTGAAAGAGCGGAAATTAAATCCAGATAAATTCACTTCAGGTGAGCGGATTGTTACTATTGATGGAGTACCTACAAGGACCATTCATTAAAAAAATATAGTGATCCCTGCAGGCACGGATCCCTGCTGGAACTGATTAGAGAGTAAATTTCTATTTGGAGTAAATTTCACTCTTATTGGGATGAATTCGCTATTTTTGGAATGAATTAACACTCTCATGGAGTTAATTTACAGTTTTTTAAAGTCTTCCCTACTCTCTGGCAAAGAGCCGTTCGGCTAAACCAAACTTTAAACTGCCTCCCGAAGAAGCTATACGTCCACTGAAGGACAACACTTCACCAACCTTACGGCCCTCATACCATTTACATCATTAATTTGTCATGTATGGCTTTCATGATTCTAGACTAGATGAAAGAACGGATACTACACACGATCTTAGTCAAAAGGCCGAGAAGTGTTTCACACTTTTCACTCTCTCAAAAAGGGACTAATTCAATTGTTTTAGAGTGCAAACAGGGGCAACTGCCTTTAACAAGCTGTATTGTCTATTCACCAGATATTAAGGTTACCAAGAACGATGTATGAGATACTCGGTCAGTAAACCTTTCCATACCCTAGTGCCTATTTTGTTTTTTTTTTATACCTGGTTGAACATCCACCGTATATAAAATGTCATCAATCTACCTATTACGGCGAAGTATTTAGGCATTATCTTAAAATAAAATAACTCGCGAGCGATCCACATTACGCCGGGGATACTAAATAAAATATGCGGGACGTAAAATCAGCATTGATAATATGTCATGTGAGACTATATATATAAAACGACAGTGCACAGGACATGACACAAGATTGTTTTAAGTCTTTAAATATGAACCCTAAGTTATGTGAATTCATATCTTGAGAGCTTTGCCTATGCTCACTATTTTTGTCAACTCTTAAGGACCCTATTGTAGAGTAAATAAAGTTTGTGTGTAACAAAAATGTAACATGCACATTAACTTGCACAACTGTTTCTTTTGCTGTTACTTATACACTGACAGTAGAACAAACGTTCTATAAACATTGCCTACTCTAACAGAGTGTTTTCACCTACGTCACAAGACTCGCTCCTTTTGACGGGCATACGGTACGCATTTAGTGTAGCTAGCTGAGAAGCAGCTGACGAAACATGTGTTACTGTTGCATTGAAACACTGTTGATTTTTGCCCAGAGGTGGGTGTGGCGTACCAGTGGAGACATTGCCTGACAGCACTTTGTAGCAAGGTAACAAAAGAGCGAATTATGTATATCATCAGTGCAAATCAAATAACATGCAATTTATCGAATAGGCCTATTTGCATAGCAGTTATCAGCTTTTAAAACAAATAATATAGGCTAATGGTGTTGAGAAGGGGCGTAGATCTGGTATGTAGACTGGGAGGGGGACAAAAATTTCCCAACAGCATGTTAAACCCTGGATCGTGTCCCGGACACGTAATTGTCTATCAGCAATGATCAACACGAATGCAAGCGCATGTAGCCTATACATGCACAATCCAACATGCTTGCGCTCTCACATTGATCCGCTAATGCACTCATATTGAGATTTTTCGAAGCCTCTGTATACCACAATGTGATATTTCGTTTATTCTGCCTGCTGTTTTCTTTTTTATTTGCCTAAATTATTTGGAGAGCAAACGATTTGTTTTCCCCAATTATTCAATTTGGGTGACAATTGCCCATGATCCAAGGATCGACGCCCCTGGTGCAGAGGAACCAGACAGAAGAAAAATGGTTTAATCCTGTCCCAATTGCCTTTAACAAATATTGATATAGGCTATACATGAAATAGTGGACAGTCCTTGATGGTAGCCTTGCAGCACACATTTAAGTTCCTTTTTAAAACATGTGGAAACTTTGGCAGGCGCTTATATTTTTGGTCGAAAAATCCCAAAACGGCGTATCAGCTCTACGTAATTGAGCATTAAAAAAAAAAATCCATACTAACATAACCATGTAGTCGTGGTGGAAGAAATAAGGGTTTTGATCGATATTCACATCTACAAAACGTTCAGTTGTTGGCATAAACAATCATAATTGTAAAGGAAGAAGGTCTTGGTAAGATCTGAAGTCAAAGATGGTAAATTGGTCAGGCCTGTAGCCAAGCGGGATCGGGGAGAGGGGTGCTTCCCTGAGATTTTTTGCCCCTTGGAGCTATTGAAGTATGTCATTGAGTTAATACATTTGTACACATTGACCCCCGTAAAATCGCCTTCTTGGAAAGGGTTTTTACGCCCCCCCTCCCCTTCAGTGTCTTGTCTGCGTAATACGGGCCTGAAACTGGTATATATAATAAACGAAAATTTGGAAGCATGGGTCCTGTACCTCTTTAAAGTGGATGATGTGTGTTTCGGATCGCTACAATCTTGGGAAAATCTGTTGGGACATTTTATCATAATATTCGTAAATTTCAGTTACGGCTTTAACGTAAACCTTGTGAGTAGTTTCTGCCCTGACAAGTACACAGTGCATGTGTTCTGATTGTGGCGCTAAGCCTAGCTAGTCTTTATGGCAGAATTCCTTTCAGTGAGGGCGCAAAAAACCAAAAACTGGAATGTTCCTTTACGCCAATGTCGATAGCTGATCCTCTTTTATTTTGACCCCTAAAAGTACGCAAATTTAAAAACAAATTTTACTTCGAATGCAGAGCACGTGGTATCAGATTGCATGTAAAGACTCAATATTTCAGTTATATCACCCAGTTAACCACCGCATTGCAATTTTCAAGAAAATTCCTGTCAAAGTCGAAAATATTGCACCGTTTGGTGTCTAGGCTCCTTGAAATGACCAAAAATTCTCAAAGGGGGAGGGGAACCCCTTAGAACACTCCTCAAGACGGCGATTACTCAACGTACTGCTTGCCCCCTTGAGAAAAATCCCGCGTAGGCCACTGTGTAAGGTACGTGAGGTCATGTGCAACTGACATAAGGTGTGAAAGTTCATGCTCTCAATAGCGCGAAATAAGTTTATGAATTTTTTCAATGTAAAGTGTATGAAGTACATCTATGATTAGAAAAATCGTAGACAACTGCAGTGATGTTTATGTTACTATATAAAATATGAGAAGTCGTTGAAGATAATCTTGTCTGAACGACTCTATAACCATTAAGGTTGTCCTTACTTATCTCCGTCCAAAAGACAGATTCATTATCGACTGAGAGGTCAGTTGTCTGACCACCAGGGGGCAACCAAACATTGATGTAGGTACTTCTACCAGAACTCTGTTCAGACAATTTGAAGACAGGGAAAATAAACTCATTTCTACCGTCACCACTGTAATGGGGAGGAAGAAGCATTGATGGATTACCATCTCTGTTAATACCGTCTTCTAGAAACTGAGCCACGAGAACCCCTTCTGATGAATTTATCACCAGTTCATGTGAGAACTGAACGTCCATGACTTTCCCTCGGCCTAATAAAGCCGAAAAAAGAACCCCCGTACCATTCAAAAAATCCACTTTGCAATTGTCATTACTTGTAAGTATTTTTACTCTTGATGTTTGGCTTGATGAAGATGATAAAGGAAATGGAACCAAAGTGAAATATCGCCCCCATTCTTCTGTAGAGGGTAAGCATTTGTAAAAGGTATCTGTGTCTGAGACACGATCTGAACTAGGAATCTTATCTGCGCTGTTCCCAGCTATAACAAAAATTGGCTCATCGGCTACAATGTGTACTCCCGTCAAATCGTGAGAGCCACCGAAATAAAACGTATGATAGGTATTAAGGATGAGCTTCTTTTTGTCATGTGGCCCGTTTATAATAACCTTCGTGTGGTTCTTTGTTGCAACAATACCCACCTGAGATTTACCTTCGTTTTGATGTGTAATTACCCAATAGTCTCTTCCAAGACTTTCCATTCCCCTAACACTGAAAGTTGTGGCACGATAATTACCCACACTCGTACACCTCTGATGCCCGTACACTACAACCTCTTCGTCAGAGGCAATCACAATGGCTGTGTTTACTGTCTTGTTCAACTTATCTTCTCGTGGAACTGCAGTCGAAGGTATTTCAAAGATCTCCCCACGACCTCTATCTAGAGAAAAATTCATTGTAGGAATATCTCTTAAAGGGAAAGAAATGTAACCGTTTGCTTTAACATGAGAACACTTGGTTCCGATGAAGATCTCCGTGGTAATCTGGTTGGTACAACTTACAGCAAGGAAACTGAAGATGAACTTCTCGGTGATATTTTTATAATCTGTATAGAAATGATAATATAAGAAACAATGTTAATGTGATCGCCAAAGGCTAAGCCACCTCTAGTCCTCCATATATTAAGACCACTTAAAAGTAAGATACTGCAGTAATCCATTTAAGCATACGATTAATTAAAGGGCTAATTCTTTGAAGCTAAACTACAATTTTTGTAGTAGTCCACCGAAATTCTCAATTGGCACAGCTCTTTGATTGAGAGCAAGGTAAAAAGAGAACACGACCGAAATTCATCTTTTATAGTAGATACACCAAATTTCGGGCACCAGTGAAAAATTTTCCCTTTCACGGTAGCAAAGCATAGCCTAAACTGGGGAACAATCTACAAACCAAATGCACTGTTTTTGTCACAATGAACTGATGAAGCCAAAATGAGTCAGGAAATTTTTATTTTTACCCAAATTAGTTGTATTTAATCCTCACTGTAGCCAACGGTTGATTCTTGAATTAAGGTCAGTGGAAATCGTATTCTTAGATTCGTCTTTCTGGGCTATTGTTAGCGGGAGCGTTCCAGTTTACTCAGTGGTCGATTACGGGAATCTTTAAAATATCGGATGCCATAATATGTTTGGATGCATCCCTTTGGTTGCTTGTGATCTTCACCTAGTGCGCGAAATTTTGCAGTTTTAAAACTAACAACAACATCTGTTCCAGTCAAATTGATATCACGAATTTAAAGCAACGATTTGAAGATATCTGCTTGAAATTTCAACAGACTTTACAGATTTAGTATACGTAGCTTTAAGGGAGATTTCATCTTCAGTTGTAGAATATTTCTTATTTTTACATTTGCATGCGGGAAATTCCACCCATTAATGCTACAGCATGCACTCTGCTGAGGGTTTTTTGAATACGCATTAGGGTCTTGTATACTCACCCTGATGCAACTTAATAAAGTGATATTGTGTCTTGTTTTCGACAGTTGTGGGAGGGACTTCAGTAAGTAGGGTGGGAAATTGGAACTGTTTAGGGAGATAGGACCAGACCTTTAAAAGAGAAAAGCGGATGTTTGCTTTTATCCTGCAATGTTAGACCTTTCTTTGTTTTTAAGAAATTCTTTAGTCAGGGAGAGCAGGTGATAGCCATTGATGAAAAAATAAAGAATTTATTGGTAAATATATGTGTGTTAGATAAAAATAGAACTTTAAGGTTTGAAACTGACTTGTGAGAGCAAAATAAAACAATATTTTGAGTTCAGATTCTCTGACTTTACCATTGATTTTAATTTTACTCCATTGTTAATGCTCAAGCACAGTGGCGTTAATGTTTTGTTTTAATGTGTAACTATTCTATCGGGAAAGTAATTTATCTCCATTTATAAACAAAAGTCTGAAAATATGTGGCTTGGTTTCCTCTGAGGAAATAATGCGGCCCCAAATTATTTTAGTCTGACCCCGGTTTTATAGGTTGCATTGTGCCTCGCTCGATGAGGGAGGAAAACTTTGCTTTTTAAATACAATAATTACATATACTAGGAACTAAAGAAATGAAAAGAAATCGGCATTGCAGTTGCCCGGTGTTTCGTCATGATCTGGTGTCACATACGGCTGTATGGTCAAGTGTTTAGAGCATACCGTATACGGCTTGCATTCGGGATGGTGGGAGTTCGATTCCGCTGGGTCATACCGAAGATTTTAAAAACGGAACCTACTGCCGTTGTGCTTGGTGCTTAGCATAAGTGATGGCGTAGAGGTAACAAACCAGTGAGCCACAACTTAAGAAAAGGCCGTGGCCGGCTCGACTTGAACCAAGTGGTTGAAAACTGGGCCTCTAACCTCCATTTAACCTTACTTAATCTAACCACAAACGGCTAATTTCCATTTTCTTCATTCCCCTTAGTTACGCCACCGCGCACACCATTTTCACTATTAGAGAGCAGTCTACTGTAACTTTAACTGGTGTAGGTTGTACGGTGGTGCTAATGCTGGGTTTGGATTATCCAATGCTACTACTATCAGAGAGTGAGGATATTCCGGTGAAACCTTCAGAGGATGCAGATTGTCCCGCGTTATGTCTGAGATTTGATATGGTTGGTTGGTACCTTCCGGGGATGTAAATAATCTGGTTTTTATCTCTGGAATATTGGTTTGATCGATGGTACCCGAGAGAGTTTGGATGTCACCTTTTGACGAAATTTGATGTTCGAATGTCAATATTACCTTTATTAACTCTTTATTTAATGTAAAAGTTCGAAGTTCAATTAAATTTACTTAAAAATAATATATATTGACCAGACGTCATTTTCAGAAAAACGATCGGGACTAGCCAACAGGTATAAATCAAGAAACAGTAAATAGGCAACAACCTAACAATCTATGGAGCTTGTGAATTGTGTTTCCGAATAGTTGGATTACCCAGCAATAGTTGATTAAGAATGTAATATTCCCTTTTTAAACACAAGTTAAAACGTAAGATAGATAAAGGTAGAATAGATATATCATATGAATAAAATAAAATGCACTCTAAAAGCACAAGAGTGTGAGTGTGAACTGCAGTAGACCACAGATACTCTCTATTAGAAAGGGTTTTTGATTGACAGCAAGTTAAAAAAAATACAGAGTACCTACGTTTATGTTGCACAACATTACTTTACTGAGAGTGTTTTGTTTACACATTTAGGTCTTTTATACTCACCCTAAAGCGATAAACTGAAATTGTGTCTGAATGAGAATGAATATTAGATTCGTGGGATAGACTGAAGAAAGTATAAGTTAGGAGAAGTAAAAGTGTTTGGGGTGAGAGGATTAGGCCATTACAAAGTAAAAGCAAATAATTGTTTGTTATACCATACGTAGAAAGAACTTTTTTAACTGGGATTTGATTTGGGGGTTTGGGGGTTGGAGTGGGGGTGGAATGAGGGCAGGTGATCGCAATTGACGAAAGTAGGAATGAATCCATTGGGATATTTGTCGTTTCCGCTATGAAAAGAATTTCAGGCTTACGAAATGCAACTGACATGTGAGAGTTAAAGCAGGGAGTTCTGATGCAACTGATGCAATGAATAAAGTATTTCATTTGAAAAGTTGAGTTTATATTCTCTGGCTTTACTATAATGGAGCTTAATTTTAACTCATTTTACGGCGGGAGGGGGAAGAAGCACGTAAATTTGCAGACTTTTTTAAAGAGTACAAACTATCAGAAATGTCACATGTTACATTGCATCTTAGCGCCCCGCAGTTTTCAAACCAACATCTGGAAATAATGGACAAAGCTTAGGCAGGGCTTACTTTTGCATTCTGAGTTTGCCAAGCCATTTTACACTAGAAAACAGTTCCAATACATCTGTTTCCGTTGGAAAGGAACTTCAATATTTAATGAGAATAACCTTCACAGTCCACTTAACTAACATGGTTGCTATGTATCTGATGGTAGGTGTAAGAGAGCATTTCAGTACGGGAGCAAAATGAATTTCTGCCTGAAATATGTAGTCGTGCCCGAAAAACTATCTAAGCCCACGTATCAGGATAGCGTGATGGACTATAGTTTTGTCAAAATAGGCAAAACGTTCTGTAAAGGAGCTGTGTAGATTAAAGTAGTAAATCTATTTTTGAGAAAAGAACTTGTTGGAAGTATCTTCCTGCCTCCTAAGCATATGCATATGTAAACAACATTGAACAAGAGGGCAATTCACGGAGTTGGATATCTCATCGCTAACATGTGGGCAAGTTGGATATAGAACTGTAAAAACTATCGGATACAGGAAAGCACAGATCCTCCAGTAATTTTGTAAGTTAGAAGTTAACATGATCGGAAGGGATGGTTTACTAACTGATATAGACATGGACGCACCGATTATAAAAGTAAGACGCTTTTAGGGACGCATTAGACAAGTGCATAGTTGTTATTATTCACGCGCTAGCTGGGGTATTCTCCATTTTGACTCGACGACAAACTTCATGTGTGTCGAGCTGATACGCACATCAAGTGCGTCTCAATTAAGAAACTGTTCGTGTGCGCCATGTTGAACGCGTGGCGTTAGAAGATTTCCGGCCGACGCACAAACCTTTTCTGCGTGCTTGCCTGTAGCGAATCCTAGCCCGTGGCAAGGAAATTGTCACGTACGTTTCTTTCGCGATGCTTCAAAACCGCAAGGTTTTAAGGGCAGTAATATGTAAGAAAGGCCCCCTGCCTAACCTAACTGTTAGTCACCCACAGTTTCATATCTTGGGTTATAACTCAAGCCTATGTATATCGTAGGTCTAGCCATGCCTAAGCCCCAGACCTAGCCTTCATACCTTTAACCAACTTCATATTTCAAGTCTAGCCTGCATAGACCATAAGAGAACATTCTAGATGTAAGGGCTACCAAAGGGAAGTGCGAGCAGGAACTTAAAAATCACACTGCAGCATACAAGCTAGTGAAAAAAGAATTTGAGTTGTGAAGACGAGACTGCTACTACGAAGTACTTACCTGGGCCTTAGGCCCAGTCTAGCTTATTTATATTAATTGATGAAAAATAGGCTAGTTACAAAACATTTTGTGGGCATGACACGGCCAAAGTAAGTTTCTCGGTAACTGTTCTTTGGGTACACCTTGACATAAAGTGAATGATTTCCCTACTAAATTATGTCCATAAATACCGTTTTGAATTCCCAATTACAGGCCAAGCTCAGCCCATTTGCAATCGAAAAAACGTATGTGCACGCGTCTCAAAATGGTGACGTCATTGGAGGCACGGTTACCAACACCGTACCATAGAGCTCACAATCATCGAATCATGTGCATGGTAACGCATGTTTGCGCATACATAATAGTGAGCTTTAGGTTGCACGACGCGGAGGTCAGCTACGACGCAATGACGTCAGCTATTGCGTTGCCCCTGCCATTTCACAACTTGGTGTAGCGTTATTTCCCGTTGCGTTCGAAAAGGGCATAGACACAGATGACGTCATAACATTGTAGCTGGCGTCCGCGTCGTGAAATCTAAAGCTCCCTAAATGCAAACACCGGTGCTACGATAGGGGAGCGTGGCCGGCCCCTGACAACATTGTGAATTGTGCATATTGCACGGTTACTGCTTAGTACTCGCAATAGCATCTTTACCAAACAGCTCATACAGTAAAGACGCGCTCATAGCGGGGACGCGCTTGTCGTGTTCTGTCCATACATGTTCATAGCTGTTCTTTACAGCGCTCGAACTGCGTTTTTCTTGCACAAAAACAGATCTATTTTTACCCGCGCGCATATGCACGCGAACATATTGGCCAATGATTTGCTCCGAATCCCCACTATGGTCTGCGCCTTTCGCTCTGTATGTTAGACTCTGTGTTGTGATGCAATCGTTTTCATGAGGTTGCTAAGATAAGATAACTTAACCGAGCGTTACATTAGCTCCACATCTAGATGGGCGTCGTATGGCGGGGTTTGTGCCGCCAATTGCGTCATAAAAGTCAGGTGATCTGTTGCGGCATTTTTCGAAATTGGATTTTTGAACGTTTTCCTTCCATTTTCATTTATGCCGAATTGTAAGGGTTTCTGATAAGGTGTGAGATGATATTTGTATAATACTGTATCTAATCTTGCAAGTTTTGTGGCCGTGTCATGTCCACTTTAACCTTTGACAATCTGTAAAGTGAACTATGTCGTTGGTTGCCACGACAACCACACATATCGGTACAACTTGTCATGCCTAGGCTATAACACTTAATTTTCAGATTTGTGGGATGCTTCCTGTAAGAGTTAATGTTAGTCTGGAAATTTCCACCCCTTTTTAAGTTATGTTAACTATTGTAACTACTGAATATTTGCTCTTCTTCACTCCTTAAACCAAATGTAATTATAGCTGTCCCTAGGTAATCTTGTGTTTAGCAAAAGTACATGAAATTTGGATTATTTCCATTTCCTGACCATTTGATTTGAGCTCTTAACCAAAGCTCTTTGAAGTGTGTGTCCACAGTATGTGACCACAGACCTGGCATCTGGTCAACATCACTTGTCAGAGGAACGTTACTGGGAAATAGGACTGACTCATTAGTGAAAAACCTCTCTTTGTTTCAACCGCTTGCACCCATGAAAGTTGTTTAGTTATTAAGCCAATCCCACTTGGCACTATGGGTGAAGACCCATGTGACACAGGGAATTTAGGGTAAATAAGAGTCATCATTTAGAATTAAGAGAAGAGAGCTGATTTTAAAGAGGATTTTGACAGAAGGAGAAATAAGAAGGACACATAGAGAAAAATATGTATGATAAAAAAGGAGAGGTTTCAACTTAAAAATTTTGTCTTGAGTTTTAATTTCTTTTTTGTCTGGAGAAAAAAAATTGGTAGCAGAGCCTGGTTGACAATTGTGCTTTACTGAAAATCATAAAGCACCGCGAATTGAGAAAATATTCCTGGACTTTAACAAAGGAAGAAATTAAGCAATTTGGCGATCTGAATTATGGAAATTATTCCTGGACTTTAAACCAAAGAAGAAACTGAACGTTTTTGGAGATGAAATTTGGCATCTATTCCTGGAAGTAAACCATGGAAAACTAAACTTATAAAGCTTGTCCTTCTTATTCCGAAGAAAATAAATTTTGCAAAGAAAATTATTAAAACTTTCTTTTGAAGTTTTATAACTATCATCAGAATAATAAAGCTGAGCTTAAAAAGGTTCGTCGAAATAGAAAGGGTCAACTGACCAGAACATTAAATTTAATAGAAACTGCAATTGCCCCAGATGTGGAACAGGTCGACATGGAAGGAACGACAGGGGCCTTTACGGAGGCGGAAAGGCAGCTCAAACTTTTGGAGGAGGAACACGAGGCATATGTATCTGCAATTGAAGAAGACATGGAGTTCGAGGAAGCGGAAGGGTGGATTCAGGACTGCCAGCTAAAATACACGGCAGTGGTGGGAAATGCACGGAAACGGACGGAAAGGACAGAGGAAAAAAGAGAAGACGCAAAAGAGGAACCAAAACTGTGACCAAGTATCTGACAGTGTGGACAGTACCCCTTCACAGGAAAAGAAAGAGACTGCAAATACATTAGAGGAACTTCGTTTGTATTTTGAACTGCCGAAGTCCGAAATTCAACAATTCTCTGGAGATTCAGGCCAGTATTGGTTTTTCATAAACAATTTCGAAACAAACATAGCTTTTAAGCTTAAAACCCCCAACTCTAAGTTACAATATTTAATTCAATTTTGTACAGGGGATGCTAGAGCTTGTATTGAAGCATGTACCTTGTTGGGAGACAAGGGGTATGACCAAGCCTTTTCTATCCTCAAAACTCAATTTGGGCAACCCCATTTAGTATTAAACGCCCTCATGATTAAATTAACTAAAAAGGAAACCCGTAAGTCCTGGGGATACAAAGGGCTTGTGGAAACTGGTGGGAGATATGACCCAATGACCAAGTATATTAAATCAAATGGGGTACACATCAGATTTGAACAGTACATCTAATATTTTAAAGATACAGACATTGCTACCAAGATTTTGCAGGTGAAGTGGGTAACAAAGGCGCATGAGATTTTAGATAGTCATGAACCCACCTTCAAAGATATGTTGAAGTTAATAGAATCTCAAGCCAAAGTGGCAAGCACCATGCTTGGTAGGCATATGAAGGGTGAAAATTCCAAACCAATGGTAAGACAAAACACCTATAATAATACTCAGTATAAAAGAGATGACAATCGTAGTCTTAAAAAAGAAGGTGCATGTCCTTGATGTAATAAATTACATAAGTTATGGAATTGTTTAATATTTAAGGGTCTAAATGTGGACGAATGGTGGAACATATGTAAAGAAAAGAGGCTTTGTTTCAAGTGCCTTGGAAATCACATGGCAAAATATTGCAAAAGACAAATGAATTGTAAAATAGAAAATCAGCGATCAGCGATCAAAATAGACTTTTGCATAAAACGCAGTCTGTAAACGAAGCAGATTCAAATAGACCGGCATTATCCACTGAAGGGGAACACGCCCAAAGAAACCGTGAATATTACAAAGAGAATTTTGTTGAGCAAAATTTCTTCTATTTTGGATCCTCTTGGATTTGTTGGACCTATTATGATAGTAGCAAAGATATTGATGCAGAAAATTTGGTCCAAAGGATTGAACTGGGATGAACCCATTATGGGGAGTCCTAAATCAGAAATCAAATGTTCAAAAAGTTGGTAAGAAAATTTGAACGATTTGGACAAAATTGAAATTGAAAGGTGTTTGTGTTCAAAAGGGAACATAGACCCTAAAATGCACGTTTTTGTGATGCTTCAAGTGATGCATATGCAGCTGTAGTTTATTTAACAACTACAGGGGAAATGGGATTGACGTAAAACTTGTAGCCTCAAAGACAAAGGTAGCACCTGCAAAAGCAATTAATATACTTAGATTAGAGTTGCTGGCAATTATGCTAAACTTAGCAAAGTCGGTGACATAAGTACTGAAAATTAATTTAAAAGATGTTTATTTTTGTTCTGACAGTATGAATGTTCTGTGGTGGATCCGCGGAAGAAGCAGAAACTTTAAGGCGTTTGTAGCAAATAGAGTAGGAGAAATTCAGAATGCTACAAATCCTAGTCAGTGAAAGCATGTGCCCACAAAGGACAATGCTCCACAAGTATATTGCATCAAGAGGTTGCTCGGTTTCTGAATTAAGTAGTAACAAACTATAGTGGGAGCGACCTGATTTCCTAAAATCGGCCCAGAAGATTGGCAAGATGACAAAATAGATTAAATGGAAAACGTAGAAGAGTGAAGATCAGTTGTATTTTTGAGTAAAGTAATGCCAAATGCAGATAAGGACTGGAAACTTAACCCAAATAGATTTTCAAAATGGTTAAGATTAGTAAGAGATTTTGCTAATGTTATCAGGTTTATAAAAAACTGTAAAAGTAATAGAGATGCTAGGGAACTGGGAATCCCCAGTCTAGATGAAATCAGTGATGCGGAACGCGCACTGATTCGTCAAGCACAGCATGACTCTTTTAAGGATGAGTTCAAACAGTTGCAATGAGGTAATATAAATTTAAACAGTAGTTTAAGTTCATTATTCCCAGGAGTTGACAAGGATGGTGTCCTGAGGGCAACTGGAAGACTTGAGTTAAATGAAGCTCTTCCCTTCCATAACATGTTAGATATCCTATTATTTTGCCCAGGAAACACCCAGTGACAAAAATATTTGTTAAAAAATATCATTATCAGGGAGATTATATTGCAGGTGTCAATCATACCCTCCATAGATTGTCAGAGAGATTTTGGGTTATTGCAGCACGGGAGGAAATACGGGAATGTGAAAGTACATGTGTAGAAAGTAAGCAAAGGACAGTTAGGGCTGGCCAACAAGTAATGGCACCTTTACCTGTTCTAAGGTCGGTCAAGGGAAGTTTGAGGGCATTTGAGAAGGTAGCTGTAAATTTTGCCGGTCCATTTTACACCAAACAAGGTAGAGGAAAAACCCAGCTAAAGAGATATTTGTGTCTCCTTGCCTGCCTATAGCCACAAGAGCAGTATATTTGAAAATTGCATTTAGTCTAGATACCGATTCATTTCTAAATGCATTTTATAAATTTACAAGAAGGGGAGGGAAGCCTACAATAGTATTATCCGACAATGGAAATAATTTTATTATTGGGGAGCGGGAGTTAAGGGAGATAGTAGATGAGTTAGGCAAGGATAAAATCTAAAAAACAAAAATGATTAGTGAAAAAATACAGTGGCAATTTCAATCGCCTCTGTCGCCACACTTTGGGGGGGGGGGGGGGCGCATAAACGCTTAGTCCGATCTACCAAGAGAGCAATGTATCCGGTTTTAGGGAAGGCAGATATTTCTGATGAGGAGTTACTTTCAGCTATAGCTGGCTCTGAAGGGATACTCAATTCAAGGCCTTTACCATACCAGTCAGCATCTATTAATGATTTTGTACCATTGACACAAAACCTTTTTTACATGGTCAGACGGGGGTAAAATTTGCAAGTGAGGAGAATAAAGATAGTAAGCAGTATAATATTAGGGAAAGATGGTGAAGAGTACAGGAACTGATGAAAATATTTTGGAACAGTTGGATATCTGAATGGTTAGCTACGTTAAGTTTTGTGGCCGTGTCATGTCCACTTTAACCCTTGACAATCTTTAACGTGAACTATGTCGTTGTTTGTCACGACAACCACACATATCGGTACAACTTGTCATGTCTAGGCTATTACTCTTAATTATCAGATTTGTGGGATGCTTCCTTTAAGAGTTAATGTTCTGGAGAACAATTTAGTCTGGAAATTTCCACCACTTTTAAAGTTATGTTAACTATTGTAAGCCTGAATATTTGCTCTTCTTCACTCCTTAAACCAAATGTAGTTATAGCTGTCCCTAGGTAATCTTGTGTTTAGCAAAAGTATATGGAATTTGGATTTTTTCCGTTTCCTGATCATCTGATTTAAGCTCTTAACCAAATCTCTTTGTACTGTGTGTCCACAGTATGTGACCACAGACCTGGCATCTGGTCAACATCACTTGTCAGAGGAACATTACTGAGAAACAGGACTGACTCATTAGTGAAAAACTTCTCTTTGTTTCAACCGCTTGCACCCATGAAAGTTGTTTAGTTATAAAAGTGTACAAGTCAAAAAATTCAAAAACATATATTTAAGAAAATGAAAAATGTATTCTAACAGTCCAACTCCCATCTTCATATGACATTCCCGAGCTGAGATTGTGTTGAAGTTTATTCACTTTAAACAAATTGGTCTATTCCGCAATAATTTGTGACTTTCTTGTTGTACAACTCAGATAAAATGCTTTGTTTACCTTTAAAATTAAAAATGTGTTTATGAACTTGAATACTTCCTGTTTGCTTGCATAGCATATTGCACAAGGAGGGCTTAATTAATTACATCACCTCATAAGATTAAGAGTCCATCAAACCTTAGTACAAGGTGCAGTAACGTTCGGAAAAAACAAAGAAATACAAAGATTGTAATTTGAGTAGTACAAGAATGACATCACAAATTATTGCGCAATGTACCATTTTAATTTGAGCGAATAAACTTCAACATTTAATATCTCAGCTCGGGAATGTTCTATGAAGATGGGAGTTGGACTGTTAGAATTTATTTTTCATGGTCTTCAATATATATATTTTTGAATTTTGACTTTAGGTACACTTTGAGCCACTCCCACTTTGCACCATGGGTGAAGACCCATATGACAAAGGGAAATTTAGGGTAAATAAGAGTCATTATTTAAAATTCAGAGAAGAGAGTTGATTTTAAGGACGATTTTGACAGGAGGGGAAATAAGAAGGGGACACAGAGAAAAATCTGTAAAAATCTGTATAATAAAAAAGGAGAGCTTTCAACTTAAAAATTTTGTTTTCAGTTTTAATTTCTTTTTTGTCTAGAGAACAGTTAAATTAAATACAAAAAAAGTATTTGACCCCCTGTCACGTGACCTTTTACCTTGGTTGCCATGGAAACTACATATTTTGTTAGAACTAATGTATCCTGTTACACCTGTGAAGTTTCATGTAAAATGAATGTTTTCTTTTGAAGTTTAAGTACAAAATAGTAAAAAACGTGGTCTTTGGTAAAATGTGACCTTTGACCTTTACTTCCGAGGGTCTGGGAGACATAATTCCCACCTTCGGGTACCCACCTACCAATTTTGAAAAGAATCGGTCCATGTCACTAGGAGGAGTTTGAGGGACAAAAAGGTTGTTTTTTGAACAAATTATCACTTGAAAATTTTTTGTTTCACTCTACCACTTGACTTTTGACCTTTGTTGCTATGGCAACCACATATTTCGACAGGTCTAGATGCAATCATCATATGTGTGAAGTTTCTTGTCAGGAGAACATTTCGTTTTGGAAATATAGCGGAAGGGGATTTCACTAAATTTTGACCTTTGACCTGTAACCTTTGACCTTCTTTTCCGGTTGTGTATTAAAATGCAACTGTTCCACCTAAGGTACCATCCTACTCAGTTTGAAGAAAATCGGCCGAGCCGTTTACAAGATATAAGAAAAACAAAATTGGACACACAAACACACATGGACACACACACACCCACACCCACCAACACATCCACATACCCCGGGGTACCTCACCATGGGTTAGACCTTGAGGCTAGTAAGTTGGGAAGATTTACCGTTACCATGGTTACCATTGCAATTTAAGCTGGCATTGCAATATATAGCCCCATAGGCAAAGTGACTACAATATCTCATCCTCCTCACGGAGCGATGAGTTAAAAAACATTAAGAACTGGAAAACCATATCTACATGTATGGAGGATGAAATATTGGCGACTCTTCAGGGCACGTGGTTTGTAACGTTTGGGCACTAAGAACCGCAAAGGGCAAAGTAATACAGTGAGGTTGTTGAGCTTTGTCATGAGAGACAGGTTCGACAGAATCATATGAAACTTATGACATTGAATTTGCCCAAAAGTCGTTTGAAAAAAATTATGAAAATCATTATAGTGATGTACTACATTTTAAAAACTTAACCTTGCTGTGGGTGACAAAATGCTGTCTACATAATCATGTGTTTGTACCACTGTTTATGTTTTAAGTGTGTGAGGGTGCCAGAGGGCGATTACATATCTCCCCCCCCCCCCCTCTCGCTCTTAAGAAAGTTAAAGGCGGTCGCCTTTGCTGCCCCTTGCTTTCTATGTCTATAGTATTTTAAGCAAGAGTGAAGTGAACGTATACTGAACAGATCTTCCAACCAGGGAGTTGTCGGGGAATTGTCAGGGAGTTGCCCTGACAACCCCCTTCTTCAACCCTACGTCAATGAAACTGTAATGCGCATCTTAAATGGGTCGTTGGAATTTCACGCCTTAATGTATAACCTCCTGGTTTAATCTTGCAACGCAACGGCTCTATTGCAGAGTTTATTCAGGGAGCTGTTCTTTACTTCATTCAGACATGGAAATAATCCTCAACTTCTATTAGTCCATTTCGGCCAGTCCCGCCAGACATCCTGTTTACCAACAACCGAACTTTTGCATTCTTCCGTCTTTGTAAATCACAGTATTGTTGCTTATGAATAAACAAGGCAAAACAACTCTGGACCAGTTCTTTGAATTTAAGGCTGGGCGGTAAGTGTCATTGCTGGATTCCCTCTTCCTGACCCCTCCTATAGCAATATTACCTTGTGCTAATGCACGATCCTTCGTTGGTTAACCTTTAAATAATAACTTCCTTACAGTGGCGTAGCCACGGGTGTGGGGTTTGCGGAGTTAGAAACCCCCATGATCCAACCTTGAAATGCAAAAAAAAAAAAAAAAAAACACCTAAAATAGCGGTTTTTCCTCCCTGGCCTTTTCCCTGATGTGGTGCCCCCCGCCCCACCCATGACCAGTTTTGTAGTTGAGACCGGCACTTCCGAGACCGCGACCCAGACCGGTACCAGATGTACATGTTGCATAGGAAAATAAAGAGTAAAAATTTTGAATTCCTTTTTACCTACTGTAACTTAAGTTACGTTATGCTCTATACTGAAATGTAGCACGAAAAGTGCATCATAGTAAAAGAAGGGTAGACGGCGCTCCATCTGACGTTATCATAGTCATTGAACCTTGCACACCTTTTAGGAAAGGCCCGAAATCACCTTACTGATTTCATGCGAAAGATATTAGACTTTTTTGTAAGGGAAGCCGGGGTTTGAATTTAAAGAGATTGGCTTTTATGATCAAGCTAGACCGGTTTCTGTTGTCTGGCTCATATTGCTATAATATGGCAGCAACTTCATCAGTAGCGAGCCGTCGTGCGCGGTTGTGGGCTTAATTCAAGGCTTTATGGAAGTTATACAAATAAGTTAACCTCTTTTGGTGTACAAATTTAAATATTAGGTCCCCGAACTTTTTATAAGCCTTCGATGACATTTATAAAATTTTTAGACAGTGTCCCGATGATCGCTCTTTAATGAGCACGGGTCGGTAAAGGGGGTTTGTAGAAATTGTTTTTTGATTAAAAATTAATGTAAAAATTTTAAATTCCTTTTTACCTACTGTAACTTTAGTAACGTTATGCTCTTTACTGAAATGTAGCACCAAAAGTGCATTATCATTGTGTTTGTACGTTTGATCATATGCATGACTGTACGCGACGGGGGGCCGAGGGCAGTGATGCCCAGTTATCAAAGACCTTGCTTGATGAATCGGAAAAAAAACTTCAGTGTCTCAGTGAGCAGAAATTATGTCCTTGTAGTGGATCTGGAAAAGTTCAAAAGGTCACCGCCCTTGAGAAAAAGAGTCCCTCATGGTTATGGTCATCTGCCAAAGCAGGTCGATCTTCCAGTTGCCTGACCAAGCAAAGAATAGATAACTTTTAAACACCAATCCAAGTTTTTCTTTACTAATGTGGGAATGAATTATTGCCGTAGAGAACTCTTCCTCCCCCGGAGAAGGTGACTTTTCCCGATTTCAGCATAATTTCTGCCCACTGAGGGACCAAAGTCTGTGCGATTCGTGGATATAATTTCCATTTTTGGCGTGGCAGACCCCCACCCGGTCCCCGTCAAGTACAACCCAGGTGGCCATGCTCATCAAATCAGAGCCAGTGAGTACTACAGGTCTCAACTTGCAGAATAAAGATAAAGGGCCTGTCCTCTCACCCCAAACTACAATTATCATAGTAGTCTACAGAAGTTATCTATTGGCTCAGATTTTTGATTGGCAAAAAGTTAAAACATTGGGGAGTTTTACAGCTTATATTAAACAGCATGAAGTGGACCAGTCAGGGTTGTTTGATTAAAATCACTTTGATTAAAATCATGATTTAATGAAAAAAAATCTGATATAATTCGAATTACTTGATTTAAATCACCGATTTAAATCATAATTTTTAAAAAAAATGAAAAAAAAATCGACAACCCTGGTATCAGTAGTGTTTTGATTTACACACTTGCTCTTTTATAGTTACCCTGAACCAATGGACTGAGATTACGGCTGGAAGAGGATAAATTTTAGACATTTGTGGGATGGACTTATAAGAAGTTTAGGAACATTGGTGAGAGATTTGGGCCTTTAAGCACTTGTAGATGGAGTATGTCTCTTTACACGAATACTCTGTTCTCAATGATTAGCCTATATTGCAAAGCATTTGGCATTGTTGAAAAGTAAACCCAATCTATGATTTTATGAAGGTAAGGTGATGTTCACTGAAATAAGCATTTTTTTCTCTGGAGGGGGGGGGGGCATGCAGTTTATTTGAGTGATTCCCGGTAGGGGTAGGGTCTAAGGGAGAGGGTTTCCCTTTCCACTTTGAAAGTTCTTGACTTTTTCAAGGAGCTTAAATTCAAAATGGTGCCAAATTTTTAGTTTTACAGGAACAGTTCTGAAACTATAATTGTGGTGGTTTATAGGGTAAAACTGAAAATTTTGTGTCTTTACATTCAATCAGATGCCATGTATGCTAGTTTTTAAGTTTGCATACTTTTTGGAGTCAAAATTAAAGATCATTAGTGATGGGCTTAAGGGCATGGGAGCATGTCAGTTTTTTTTTGGGAGGGGGGGGGGGGTTATGCACGAAAAAGGTAATTTTACCATAAATACAATACCATCTAAGTTGAGCGCCACTATCATTTGGTGTGGAAAAGGAAAATTTTGCAAAATCTTTACTCCTCAGATGACCGAAAGTTGTGTTGTCATGCTTTTAAAAGTGTTTATTTGTAGTTTTCCTGGGCAATAATAAAAAACCAGCAACTGGCTAAGAGATCAGAAATGTACCATAACATTAGATGAAATGGTATTTAATCTTCAAGGGGGAAACTACAACAGAACTGAAAATAATTATGCTAATGTTTCCCTAATGCAAAATCCAAGATCCGCTGGATTGATGCAATTGTGTATGTAATTGTCCATACTCTCGACCATTGCTCTCCGCACCTGAACACCCTCCACTCCCCTGCCCCTCTCTGGTACGTCTTTACAGGCTGAGGAGCGAACCTAAGGGATGACCTCTCCCCCCTTTGAAATATTTTGTTAAAGTTGGTGTCCTTACGTATGCAATTTGGTGCCACATATGCTACCTTCTGAGAGGAAGGGGTGGGGTGGTACGGCCAATCGCTCCTCTCTGGGTACCTCAATGGTAGGGTAAGATAAAATTTATTGAAGTCGATCATTAAATAACAATAGACAAAAAGAGCATACTTAAAAAATGAATAAATACATAAATGAAGTTATCTATGCATCTTTTAATGTACGAAATATTCATTTTTTTCATTTTTAGACATTATTTATTATTTATCTTATTTAAACGAAATATAAAAATTTTGGGGAGGTCACCAGGAAGTGAAGTGAAGTGACACCAGGACAATTTCCGAGACCGCAAGAGTCCGAGACCAAGACCACAGGGTGTCGACACCGAGACTAGACCAGGAAAACCGGCCTGGAGCACTACAACACTGCCCATGACACTAACCCCCCCCCCCCTCCTGACACAATCCTGGCTATGCGCCTGCTCCCTGCTTTATCCAATTGTTGCAAATCTAGCCTTAAGAGCTGAGTATTTTACTATTCTCCAATGATCCACGTCTTAATTTTGTTGAAAGAATCAATTTTCAATACAAAAACATATTACACGAAACTTTTGAAGTTAAGTATAACAAACCTTTCTCAATTTCACTCTTTTTATTCTTTGATTGAAGTGGAAACATGCTGCCAAACTTGCAAAGGCCTTAATAAACAAAATAAAGAAGAAAAGAAATGAATTGATTTTTCAAGATTTCAATAGCTGCCCCAATGTAATACTGCTTGCACTATACTTATATTTCATGTTTGTGAAAGTAAATTTCGGGTAAAGAATAAACGGCAATATAAGAAAGCATTGCTGGTAAAGCATTTGAATGTCCTTTGAACATGAATGAAGCAAACCATTTGTTTTAGGCAGAAGTGTTAAATTGAGATAATTGTAGCCAAATGTGTTGGAATTATTTGAAGTTTTTGAGTATGTCGCTTTTCAAAGTTTCGTTATTTTTGAAATTCCACAAATCAAGCTACTTAAAACTTGTTTTGCAAGAGATTGCAGTCTTTGCAATTCATTAGGAATCCTTCGTTATTTACGTAGTAGGTAATTTCTATAGTTTGGTGTGGGAAATGTAGACACTTTCCAATGGGTGGACATTCTACTTTAAAAACGGCCCTCAAGGCAGATAAATACAATGCATTTGTATTAATCAAAATCTAATTAAGAAATTAAGGTTTCCCGAGTTCCCGAAAGCGATGGGACTCAAGCGAGTTGCAAGATAACTTCCTGGGAAAATTGAAATCGTTGATTCCGTTTGGTTACTGTGGTCGAAAGAATTCGTCGGTGAACTTTCAAAAAGTAGGCTACAGTGTCTTCTACTTAAATTATAGGAAGTAGACACTGTATCTTGACAAAAAAGTACTAAATAATTCGTAGCAAAAGTATCGTTGAAGTTTCAAATGGAAGACAAGTTTTTAAAAAATGATTTTAGACAAAATGTTGCCGAAGTATTGATGTATTAATGTCAGCCATTATGTACGAAACACGGCAATATTGACTTTGCTCTTTTATCAAATAATGTCACAACCACTAACTGACCCAAATGCATGCACTGTGGTTCTGTTACGTAACTGCGTCCGAAGGGTGATCTTTTAGAAGGTACAATTTCTTCCACATAAATAACGGGAGTAAAAACTGTACCTTGGCTAAAATTACCTCCCAATTCTTAGCGAAAGTATCGGACAAGTTAACAATGGCAAAAGAGTAGTTACATAATTTTAAACAGAATTTTTGTCAAAGTACTGATGTATAAATGTCAGTCACTATGTAAAAAAATGACAATATTTGACTATGCCCTGTTTCCTAGTAATGTACAATCATTAAGTGACACAAACTTACATATAGATTGCTACATTTTACAGAAGGTACACATATTTCTGACGGCCCAGGTGGACGTATTTTCGCGGCGAAATTTAACGTTTATGCAACCAAAAATTATATAAATGACCAATGAAAGTCTCCCCCTTTTTTAAAAAAAAAGGAACAACCAAACATTGCATTGTATTTTTTGTTAAATTATTGTCCAACAATACCCTTCACATAGTTACCCCGCCTTTAGAATAATATACCCTAGCAAGAACAATCTCTAAAATCCAAATTGAATACAAGTGTTGGCTTCGTACTGCTCAGCTGTAAACAATGCAAAACAACACATAATTCTCCTCAGTGAAGCTTACAAATCATGGCTAATGCCGACGCTAAAATGCACGATCCTACACTAGTTTTGCAAAGGTTACGTCTACATGAATCAGTAGGTATTCCCTTTCGGGAAACCAAAAACGGTAAACAGAATGACATTTAAGCATATTATTGTTCCCTGCTTTCAGCGGAAGTGATTTAAATGATCCATCAAAATTATTTTTCTTGAACATTATGACAAAAGTCACGGACAAAAACTCTTTTTTGTGAGTTGTTCTTGAAAATTCATTTGGGCTGAAGAATTTGGGAAATTGCGAGAGCTTTATTTTAAAACTAACATCCGGATCTGACCGCAGCTGGGTGCCATTTACAACATTAATTTAATTCAGTTCTAATTATAATGTTCTTATAATATTGTAGGAGGCTTAGGTAGGTGCCTTGATTTAAATAAAAAACGGATGCCTCTAGAAATTTGGTTGGAACTACGACCAATGTAATTAGCAACAAGACAGGCATCGTTAACATAAGCTATTTGGGAAAATATTAACTTCTGTGAGCGTGCCACATGGACAAGTTGAATTCCAATGTGAGAATTCAAAATCCTACATGGGAAAGTGAATTCTCTCATAGAAGCCAAAATCCCTGTATCTGACGTTACAGCTTATCTAGGGAGGCCAGTTTACCATAAAGGCACCCAACTCCTTCTTCGGGAAGTCAACGTTTGTTATGGAAAGCTAAATTTTCCATATGGGAACTTCATATTACCATTTATTAGTTTGCAAGAAGTGAGGGTACATGCATACTCCTCAGTTATAAAGAGAGAATTCTGTGTACTACATACTAAATAGTGTTTTGTTATTGACTTTGAGTGCTGTTTTGTGAAAGTTCCATGATACCACAATTACGGCTATCGTTACTAGTAGCCTGTAAGGAAATTTCTTGTTAAATAGTGGGCATCGGCCCAACATATCTGGTATAGCCTTTTCAGTTGGGGTGTCTTATTCAGAAAATATACAGGATTTTAGATTTTTGAACTGCGAAGGAACCATTTCTATTCATTGTGTTGCTCAGACATACAGGTTATCTGAAATCTATGCATTATGTACACTAAACAGTATGACCTATGGCAGCGACCACATTTGGACAAATTTGAAACATAATCATCTTTCTTTCCAACCAGTTGCCAGAGTGGACATTTATTGGAATTTCACAAAATGCTTCTTAGTCACAAAATATTTTAATGAAATACAAAATGAATGAACACCTAGTTGGACGAGAACTCTAGGCGAAGTTGCAATAAACGTCAGCCATAATTTTCTTTTGGACTCAGATGAAATCATATAGGAACATTACTGTGCATTTACGCTGCAGACTTAAAAAGTATAGTGTGGTGAGGGAGAATGATGATTGCAAAATAAATCTTGGGTACATGTAAAAATGTCCCTTCGTAAATTGATAGAGCCCCAAGCAGGCAGGCATGACCAGCATGTGGGATTTACGTGTGAATTTTTCCCCCATTCATGTTGTATTTATGTGGAAATTTTTCTTTCCAACAGTACTATTGTTGAATATGATATAGTGCGTGTTATCCACTGCACATAAATACACAACTTGTTTAAAGCGAACCAACCATAAAAATAAGACGCTAATTAAACACTGTTCTTTTCCAATAATTTAACTTGCTGTTAATGAAAACTATGTTCGCGTCGTCCGCAAAAGACGCAATGAACATTTTCTTTTTGTCATTACAATCCCATTCAAGGACAAAAACAAAAAGAGAAGTTCCCAAGATGGAGCTTTCAGGTACACCACATTCTGTGGTAAGATTGCTAGACAATTTCCACGGACTACCTTTGCATGGACAGAGCATACTGCACGGTACATTGTCGCTACCGTGTGAGGAAAAAGCAAAATGGCTATCTGCTATAGTACTCTTAGGCACCGTATAGAGAACAATTATCAATAGTGTTGCCCTATAGGCCAGATAAGCTGAGTGGCCAAGTAGTCCGTGTTCCAAACTGATATTCAAGAAATATACTGAACTTACCATAAATGTTTCCAGGGAAGTAAATAGTGATCTTTCTAAGGGTTTTTGAAAGATGGGCAGATTGATACAGGTAGAAAATTGCAAAAGGTGCCGGCATTGCCTTTCTTAAAAAGGGAAATAACACTGCCTAGTTGAGGTTTATCTAGAATGATCCCAGTACCAAGACACAAATTGAATATGTGGCAAAAAAGCCTCAAAATAAACTAGATATAATTTTTCTCCCTATATTTGGTCTAAGGTTATCGTTATCTTTATTGATACCTTGGACAGGTTTGTACTTGAAATCTCAAGACATGTTTCGAACTGAACTAATTATCGGCAACTAATAAGTCATGAATGTAATATCCTTTTCATGACGTAAAAAAAGTATACCAAGTTTTAGCCATCCCATATTGATCACTATTAAAACAGAACTTGTTACTGCCCATCGTACTCAACTATTTTGAGATAAATAAAGTCAAAAGAGTTCGTGCTGCATTGCATACGGGCATAGATGTTGGTGATTAACTAAATCACCAGACAGCAGCTTCATAGCTTGGAACCCGCGAAAAGCGTCTTTGTTGGGTACATTTGGCTAGAAACTTTTTGCAGTGAACTTACAATCTTAGTGAATTATTTTGCGAAACGTAAATCAAGATAACAATTAACTGCTTTTCAAATTCTCAAAAGCATGGCCTATTCTCATTCGAGAAATAGCCTCATAAATATAGTGCTCATTTGCCTGTTTGACAGTTTCAATTTGCTCTATATCAAGGTAGTCATCATCTGCGATTCACGATTAAATAAATCTTGCAAATGAACCCGCTTCATATAAAAATTAATCTTTTAGTGGAAATTTTTCCTCTGTGGCTGATTAATATTCACAATTGACTTCTTCGTTGCCGGTGGACATTTAAATGCGTTTAAAGAGGGGGTTTTACAACTTTTTATTAAAGCTGTAAAGATAACTTACAGCTGATGTGAAGTTGTAGAGTACTTCATAATTAGTTCCAGGGTACAGCTACAAGGTGTAATAAATAAAAGCTAAAGAAATAAATATCTTTCTTTTTTCTTTTCTTTTTTTTTTTGTTTTCTGAAATGAAAAAAAAAATTATTATATTCAAGCAGCCACTTGAAGAAATAAAAACATTCATTGTAACTTCGGTGTGTGTTATTAATAATGTTAATAACACTCGTCGGGCAAAATGAGTGTTGCTGGCAAGTGGCTGATTGAATTAAATATTATCAACTTCATAATTATTAGTAAGAGACATTTCTTAGTGTCTTTTTACTAGGGTATCAAAAGGAGAGAAAGCAATATTCCATATGTCCAATATTTCCAGTCGGTCCTTCAGACCATGAAGCGAAATCTTAGCTCAAGATATTTCGTTTAAAAGAAACATTTCTTTGTTATAACATACCTCTTTTAACAAAATGTTTTTTAATGTTGGCCCATAACCTCAATTTCGTTTTGTTTTTTTATAATTGAACGCAAAAATTGTCTTTGATATATGATTCTGTGACTGTGACGTAGTTGTAAAACCTCGGTAGTTTTTTCCATCAGTTTGATTCATCTTTAACTAAGGTATACCTATTTTGATTTTAGGTTTCGAGTTTACATACTGCTAAACTCTGATTGGGTTACCCAAGTTGATATATTTGGAATTTCCTTTTCCATTGTTAACTTGCCCTTTCTTACTAAATTTTTCCCTTGCTTTCCAAGTCTAGTATATTTACGATATTCCCTTAAACCACGTGTCTGCATGTGTCTCTTCTAGCAATGTTGTTTTGTCTTTATCAAAGTGGCAGCGTTAGAATTTCAGAATTGGAGGCAATCTAAGTGCAAAGGGTAATGCTGGAGGGTAAACATTTTCGGGCGCAGCACGAAACAGGGCCAAAAGCGCCCGTTCCTGTGGGATGAGGTCAAAGGGGCGATGCCTTCTGGACTTTCTCTAAAGTGTTTGCGTGTTTCTAAATGAAAACTTAAGACTCAGGAGAGGTATGGTATATTATTACTACTTTTTTCAGTTAACCTAATAAAACCCTGGGGAGGAAAAAATCTGTGGGAGAGGAAATGTCCCCGTTTGCCCCTCCCCTTACCGCGGCCATTGCCAAAAAAGATATTTTTATAATATCACTTTGACTGTAAACTCCTGATTGTTTTGCTCGTGACAACTTTAGGCCATATTAAAGATTCAAGACCGACTGTAATTGTTCTTTTAGTTGTTAGATCTCAAACAGTTTTTGGCATGATTCCAGCTTTTGCCATGACATTGCCAGTTGTCAAAGGAAAACTTATTATATTGGTCAAACACGTCAGCAAAAAGCTGTTAATTTACTTGGTAGTTAAGGAGCAAGTCTCCTAAGTAAGAATCCGTTAGAATCATGTCAATATCTTTCACTGTTCTCAAGATATACCTCTTCAAAGTTTGAATGTTTCTGAAGCAACTTGTTGGTTATGCAAAGTACTTTTACAGTCGTCTTTTAGACTGTGAGGCTGATAAATATTCTATACTTGTCGGCAACTTTAAATCACATTGTAAGTGCTGTGACTTTCAAGTCTTTGCTTAAGAATTACGGTAGTACATAAGCAGGGAGTCTGTTGCAACTCCCTGATATAGGGACCCTTCTCTCATTAGGATCAGTTGGGAAGAAGACCTCACACTTGTGTCCGTTATTGTTCAAACTTTACACTCTCAGCACTCGCGGTGAAATTCACCCTGGAAGCCCGTACTCGAGCTAGACTACGCAGAGCGAAAACCGTGGACACCCGTTAAAAAGGTCAATAATTCTTATTCAAGGTTTTACGTTATTGAGTATTTTGTGACAATTGAAGCAAAATAGAAAGTTATATATTCAAAAGAAACCCGTTTTAGTAGATAGCGATTGTCAGAGGGTAAACCTTGGCTAGAGTCTTCGTCATAAGCTTTCTGAGAAAACCTAAGGAGCGAAAGTCATTTACGTAGTTTAAAACTGCACATTTTCCGTCTTCAATGTGAGAATATGTTGAAATATTATTTGCAAAAGAAAGAAAAATATCTCCAAAATGTAGTTGTACCTTTCTTGCATTCATTTTATCTTCACTAAAAATGCTGTAAAGAACTCCGTGTCTTTGTTCTGCTTATCTTTTCATTAGGTGTACAAATTTTCGCATCACTAACGTATGTGCAATACGCAAATTTAATAGCAAATGTTATTTCAAAAGATACGGCAATATGAATAGCACCAGATTGCAAGGATGTAGGGACACCAACAATTTTCCAAAGATTTTTTTTTTCAGAAACAGGGTGCCCCCGTCAAGATCAAGGTTCATTGGGAAAATGAAACATTTGTGACACATTCAGTGACACCCCCTTCATCACGGAATTTATTCAACATTTCAAAGCTATTGTGGAGCACTTTTTTTTTGAAAATGACCCACTTATGCCGAACCCATTAGGTTGCTTTGATTCAACATTTACTGAACTTTCAAACATCCCTGCGTCATCAGTTCGGGAGATAACGCTTTCGGGGAAACATGTCAAAAAGGTATGGATGTTTATTAGAACTTAATACCTACCTCTTCACAGTCGTACATTTATTTAATAAATGTGTGTGTGTGTGTGTGCTTTCAAACGTGAGATCATAGTTGAGACACGAAGGTCAAAGCAACGAGGGACCTTCAACAACGTACTTACAACACAAATACTGACAAGATCTCATTGTACACCTTTATTGCGGGAAAAATCCACAAAACTTGGGGCTGTATCGAGTCTATAGATTAAGCTTCGAACAAAAAAAAAAATATAACATAACAACTCAATATCTCAAAATTGGTTCGGTGAACAACCAAACCCTGCATGCGAAGAATTTAACATACGCAAACTTCTCTTAATTCCTTAAATCGATTAATATTGCAAGCTTGTTTTGAACGTTATCTCTGTTGAATCATAGGGGACATTTGAAAGCGCCACCCACGGCAAAATATTTCCCCCGGTTAAAGCGATTATCTAGTAAACTGTTACCAATCAGGGCGAACATGACGCACATTTGAGGTGTGAGGTGTGAGGATTCGTCTTCCTGTTAAAACGTGTATAAACAGAGCCTGTTCCAAGCGCTTCGTGTTTTGACTATTGTACTTTTTCTCGATTACAACCCTAATTACAACCCTACATCTTGCCTGCAGCATGAAATTAAATTGGCAAAATTTTGTAGTGCTGGCACCCTGCCAGCAGATTTGGTAGGCACCGCAACGGACCGCCCTAGGCTTCTTCGGGGGTCCGTCCTTGATATGTCAAGTGGTCCGAGGTCCGTGTTCCCGCGGCGATAAAACTGATTGGCTGAAGCATACAATTTTGTTTCTAACGCGAATGTAGACAGCTTACCTCCCATGTCCCTCCGATGGTCCTTCAATGACAAACCACGTATTGAAGGTCGATCAAAAGCCTATAATGGCCTCCTGAGGACCATTTGATATTGCTGACTGAGCTGCAGACGGTTGGCTAATACACGAAAAGGGTGTTTGCCTTCATGTTAATCTTAATAACCATAAGACGTTCCTTTTCAGATTCAAATGGATAACATCCAACCCCAGTGTGTTGACCAAATTACGGAAACATGAACATATGGATGCCGATTATTCTGATCTCTTTTATTGCCCATAACTTTCTCGTCAACCTTTACCGATTTAAGCTGTGTGTTTGTGTTTTGTACTGCAAGCTCGTGGGTTCAGACTTTTCCTCATGCGCTGTGCACCTTGTATGGTGATGGATACACATTTCAGCGTTCTGAATGTTATTTGTCACGTCTTCCTTTATTAACTGTAGCCTTCTGTATTTTATTTCCCATGTTTTTCCTTATTTGTAACTTTTGACATAACGAGAACGCCAACTGGTGCTTATCACACCAGGCATGTCCAAGGTTGAGTATATCTTAATGCTGTATTTATGCATGTTAGAAAAAAATAAAACTTCCAAAGAGATCCATTACAGAATAATACACATACCTTGCCCCCTCCCACCCACAGGTCACAAGTGGTTGAGTCTTATTCACGAAAACCAACAGCATGCTTTCCTTTCAATTTAGGCGAGAGCTCAGTGCGTTATGCCAGATAGTAACGTTACTTGTACACCACTCTAACGCCGCCACATACATGGAGTAGCTACATCTTTTTGATTGCATGCTAAGTAGCCTACAAGCCGACAAACTGTACTGTATGCTGTACGTTTAGTTAGTAAGATGAAGTTTTACGGCCCATTTTCCAACCTATTGGTTCAAGTCGAGCCGGCCAAGGACTTTTTTCCAGTTGTGGCTCACTGGCTTGTTTTCCCTTCTCCATTGGCTATGCGGAGCATCACGCACAACGGCAGTAGGTTCCTTTTTTAGAGTCTTTGGTATGACTTGACCTGGGAATAGGACCCGGGCCTTCCACGTGAGAGGCGGATAATCTTACCGTTAGACCAAACACGCGGTTAGTGTGTATGCAGTACGGAAACACAGAGCAGGCAATTGCGTAGCTTGCCAAGCTGTATTTTACGTTCGCCGTATGCATGCAAAGTCGAAAGTTACACGATGAAAGTCGTAGCTACGGGCGTGTCACAGGAGAGCGATTGCCCCTGGTTCTGGTTAATGAAAGGTACCGAAATTTGCTGGCCTATATGTGACAATAGATCAAGTCACCGGTAACACCTGATAAATGCATATTGCGAGCTTCCCAACTTTTTTTCAGACAATTCCAAATTCTCTCCAAAACAGGCATAGGCTATTCTTCAAATATTTTTTTCTGAAGAAAGAGAAATATTGGGGGCGTTTTGCGCGCAGCATCATATGGAAACCCCTAATACAGAAATTTTCACACTTTAAAACAAATCAAACTTTGGGAAGCTTTCAGTGCAAATTTTTCAAATAAGACATATGTGTTAAGTAACTATCAAAGACAATGGTGAACTATAGTGCTGTTCTCCTTAATTTTACAATTTTTTACAAATTTTCTCATATATGAGCTCCTCATTTTCACATATTTGTTTACAGAAGACAAAAAACTTTTAAAAGTATTTTGAATGATGTCGGGGAGGACAAGTCCGAAGACCTAGTACACTATTATGCAGAAAGAACGATTTTTAGTCGCCGTGCAATCTCATATATCCTAGAAGGGAGGGCAAGTTCTCCAATAATTCGCAAACGTTTCACACTTGTTACCGAAAACCCAAAATTCACAATTTTGTGTAATGATGCTCCATACTTTCAAATATTTGTTTTAGGAAGTCCAAATTTTCGGCCCGATTTGCGCGGCCAGGTCCCTATTCACTCCTTTATAGCGACTAGTTACAATCAAACTTAATGTTAACTGTCCTATTTAGTAGTTAAATAGTTAAAATGAGTCATTTTATTGGCAGCCCCGTGAGTCATACAGACGTTTCTCCTGTTACTGTCGGTGGACAGTGGCGTCACCAAACTATTCATTCTGGGGGACACTGGGGGGAACAACGATTTTATTGGGGCATTGCTAGACTCGAATCTTGGCGCCGGAGACGCCACTGAGCGCGAAGCGCGAAGCTAAACGGGTGGGGTCCAGGGGCACGTCTTAGCCAGGGCCCATGGTGGGGTCCTGGGGCAAAGCCCCGGTGGGGGTCCAAGGGGCGAACCCCCGGAAGCTCCTGGGTTTAAGCGTGTTTGTGAGGTATAAAAGTCGTTATTTAAGGGTATTTTATAGACTTGACACTGGTCTAAAAATTACCTCCAAGGTAACTTCAATTAAGCCTTTCGGTAAAAAACCACTGATTCAACTACCAAGAGCTTATCCGGCTGACATTTATAACAAGGGGTAGATGATCTATAGAGAAAAAAGTTGACAGGCACTTCAAAGTGAGTCTTGGCGGGGATCCAGGGGGCGAAGCCCCCGGAAGCTCGTTGGTTTTAGCGTGTTTGTAAGGTCTTCAAGTTGTTTTTAAGGGTTGTCTTAACACTGGTCTAAAAATTACTTACAGGGCAATTTCAAGTAAAATTTTATTTTTGGTTACAACAGTAACGTTAGTGAAACTGCTCTCACGAGCTGATCAGGCTGACATTTTGAGGAAGGTGAGCTGCACTAGAAAGAGAAAGAAAGGCAGTTGATGGGCAATTAGATGTGATCCTCTGAAGGAAAAATGTAGACCTAATCCTGCCTGAAGGGTTACCTGAGCTGTGAGCCACCTTCAATTAATGCAGTCGGAAATGTGAAGAAAATTTTGAAAAAACGCAACCCCTTAGACATGAGAAAATGACATTTTTTTGTGATATTTTCATTTGGAAAACACGAAAATATATTGCCTTTTCTTTTCAACAGAGGAATCGGTCCTAAAAAAATTCAAAGTCACACTCTGAACAAAGTAGGCATATTTTTTTCTTTTGAAAATCTCAAATCCCAGTTGGGGGAACACGAGGGCACACGATTTTTCAGGGTGCACGTGCCCCTGCCCCCTTCCCCCTTGGCGATGCCACTATCGGTGGACAGGACCAGGTCGCTTGTAGTCTCTTAGTAACGATAAACTCATTCTTCCTAATAAGAACGCATGTACATAACATGAATACAGTCCTATACATTGGCGTAGCTACATTGCCTCCTGGCCCTGAAAGTGAAAACAAAAATCGGAAATTTGCCATTTGTGACACCATTAAACTATAATGGTTTTTCCGACTCTTCTTTCGTAAAATTCAGAATTTTTTCCAATAAAAACTCTAATAAAAAGCTTTACGTGTCTTCCTCTCGACAAATTGCAATTCCCAAACCAATAATGCCTTCCATAAATCAGTTTGGTAAACCTTTTCCGAGCTCTGGAAGTGTCAAAATAGGAAATTTGCCATATGTGACAGCAGATCATCATGTGACACTGGCAACTACAGTGCTGCTACATAAAATTTTCTTTCATCAAATTCCAAATTTTTTCCAATATGAGCTCTTTGCTTTTAAAATGTCGTTGGATAGCGCTGGCTCGTAGGCTTTAGATAACATTATGTACCAGCAACAATCAAGGGTCGCCGTGCAATCTCAGATGTGCCAATAAGAATGCAGATTCTTCAGTAGTCCCCCAACTGTTCAAGTTTATTTACAGGAAACCCAGAATCCGGCGCCCTTCTCGCCACAAATTACGCCTCGTTAGTATGATGGTAATCACACTTTAAAAAAATATCATAAAATTCTGGTGCCTGCTTCCCCCCTCCCCGAAAAACACTTCCAACTACGCCACTGGGCCTATCAGTTGGATGTTTATGTATGATATGAGACTGTACTTATCTTCATGTTCATCAGTGTGTGACAGTTCTCATATTCAGAAAATTATTTCTAGTCATTTTAAGCCCCCTAGGCCTTTCTCAAATGGTTTTCCTTTTCTGGTATTACCAGACCCCCTGCTTCTTTTATTAATGAACTGGAGAAAGTGATTTTCGATTTCATTTGGCAAAGTAATCCAGACAAGGTAACACGTTCTCTGTTGATATAAACGATGTTCAAAAAAGTGGTTTACAGGCTATTCATGTTTAGAGCTTTATAAAAAGGTTTCAAATGTACCTGGGTTCGCCGTTACTGTGCTAACCCAATAGGTCTTTGGAAATTATTTTTTGACTTTGAGCTTGATAAGTATGGAAAAATTTTTCTTTTTCATTGTAATTGTTCCTCCCAGTATATTTATGTTACCAATCTTTTTGTGCGACAGGCTGTTCATGCTTGGTGTGAAGCAACCTACTGTATATACATATACGTCCTGATGACGTTAAACGTCAATTGATTTGGAATAACTCCTTTATTAAGATCAATAACAAAATTGTTTTTGATAGACATTTATATAACAAAGGTATTTTATATGTTCAGGTTAGTTTTGATGAAAACAGTACACTTAGTTTTACTTATGAAAAATTTATTACTAAATATGATGCTTCGAATCTCCCGCTTACACGTTATTAATGAACTGGAAAGTCGGTGGTGGTTTTGGGGAAAAACGAGATACATCTAGAGAACAACTGTTATTTCACTAAAACCTTGAATTATAGAACTTTCTTCCAAGCCGTCCATAACTTTCAAAAAGAAAAGATTTCTGATACCCAAATTCCATTGAAAAGTGGAATACTTAATTTGTTGATTTAGGACACGATAATTGGGAAAGAATTTTTAGGCTGCCCAGGGCTTCGGTAACGAAGCTAAGATTTTCTAATTCCAGTTTAAGTTTTTGCACAGAAATTTACCAACTAACAGACTTTTAAATTTGATGGGCAAAGTTGATTCACCACTCTGTCCGTCTTGTAAAATTGAAGAGACTTTGGAACATCTTTTTTGGAATTGTAGTTTTACTTCTTCTTTCATTCTTGATGTTGAAATGAATGTTCTGAATAAACAATTTTTCTTTACAGAGCAAGATGTTGTTTGTGGTTACAATAACACGATTAATCATCCTTATAGTTTTCTAATATTGCATATGAAATATTTTATTTTTTGCTGTGAACAGAAACACCAACAGCAACGTTTCAATGTTTTCTATTTTAAATTAAATTTTTTTTCTGCAAGTGGAAATGTATATAAATATACTAGAAACCTTGGTAAGGATTCTAAGAAATATGTAGTTCTTCAAAAATTAGAAAACGATTGGACTCCGGTTAATTTATTACCATCTTCTGCATTTTCAAACAGCAATTAAAGATTTTTTGTACCGTAAAAATTACTGCTTTCTATATATTTACCTAGAAAGGTATACATGAAAAAGCTGTTAGCTTGTTACCAATTAAAACTTATAAGCTGTATTTAATCATAAGGGCATAAATATAAATATTAATTCTTTATCATGGGAACTTTTCACTGAAACAGAAAGACAATAAAGATGGATAAAAAGCCCCCTCCTCCTATTAACAAAGTCTAGAACCGCGCCTTTATCACATGTCACCTAGCCTGTTCCAGGAACTGAGGGTGACAAGCCCATAGAAGGCAGTGTCCCCATTGCCCTTTATTACACTTATGGTGTGCTTCATCTAGCCTAATATTTCCACACCACACATTACATATTTCTTTTCGCAATGACAATGGCACTATTTGCAATTTTCAAGAGTGTACATGTACTTCGTAATTTCACCAATCTGCCAATACTCATACAACAAAGGGAAGAAGAAGAAATGCCACAATTGCTTATGATATAGTCATTTTGCTTACAGCAGTCATGTCTCGAATAATAGCGGATACTGTTTAAGAAAATGTAATAATTCCAGTTAAAACGGTTATTTTTACTCACATTAAAATAAAAAATATATATATACTGCCTTCTCATCGTGCATCTATAGTAAGCGTTACTATATTTAAACCAACATTCTGAAACATTTAAGAAAAGTGACGTGAATTAGTTACCCATAGATTCGACAAGCTCCCCAACTGCTAGCAGTGTCAAAACTACAGCTATGAGTTTCTTCTTTGAGTCCATTCTCTGCATTCCATATGGTAGAATGGTAGAATCTGCAGAATGTTTGCTCTGTCTCATGCCTTGACAAGATATATACAACAAGATATATGCGCTTTAACTTTACAGCCCTTCAGTAGTTACAAGTTGTACTGCTCGCTTTTCTTCTTGTCATGTGTTAAGACCACGGAGAGTATCGCTTTTTAACAGAAATCCTCATTAATATTGATTGTATATCATAATTATTCATATCATTTGCTCGTGCTGCTGCCCTAAATGGGAATGTATCAGTAAAATGAATCGATGATTGGATAATTTAGATAAGAGTATAAAAGGCTTTTTCAACGCCTTTTATACTAGTGATAAAAGCTAGTAGTTTATCACTAATGCATTGCACCAATGAAACGTTTATGTCATTGCTAACAATGCAGAAAGCAGCTTCAAACCCTACCAGTTCATTTCACCTGTGTACGATACGGGTGTGTACGTTATTGTGTGCATATGTGACGCAATATCAATAATCATGAGTGGGAGGAAAAAATTTTCTTACTTTAAAAAAGAAAGGGTTATTTGTGAATGCTTCAAATTAAATCGAAGAACCAATGAAACTGATTTGTATCAATGTTAGATTTAACATGATTGATTTGTTTAACCCTTCACCGCTGGTTGGGTCCTTTTGGACCCATGCGGAGAGCTCGGCTGTCACACATCTTTACTGTTTCACGCGGAGCTCGAAACTGCGAGTAGCTACCCGAAAATTGGGCCACAAGAGCGAGAGGGACAATAGTTTAAGGTCACGGGGCAATGGCCTACGGAAGCCGATGCGGGGCGGGCCACGTCCGCTTTTCCGCCCAATCCCGAGGCGCGCAAATATGCCCCGATCAGAGCACAACGGTAATGGGTTAAGGTTTCCAATTGAGCGATTTCACTAGAATCAATAGCTACTTACCAGAGCAATCATGCTACAGATCTGACAGCGTAAGCTAATTTCATGTTGGGCAGAGACTGTATTTTCGGTATTAACTTACCCTGCATTTTATCATATTATGGTGAAAAATTGTAGTTGTTTAGTGTACATGCTGCCATTGAGATTACAGTTATTTTACACAAGAAACAACTCAGAAATTCCATGCTGAATATAAGGACTAAATTGTTCCCTGATTTTGGTCATGTGGATTCTTGCAATGAAGGTAGCCTAAGTTTGCTTCTTTGAAATAGCACTACTGGAAAACAAAACTTGCAGACAAATTCAGAAATGGGAGAAGACATCTTCTAAACCCCTCCCCCCCCCCCCAAAAAAAAAAAAGGCCAAAAGGGTCCCCTGGAGGACATGCAGTGGCAGTTTCAACTGACCTACCTATTGTGGAAGACAAAAAAAAAGAAACATGAAGATGCATGAAAAGTAAGATTTTGATTCACGGTGTTGTTGATAGGCAATCATGTCATTGGATATAGAAGTATTTCTGTCAGGCAATCAACAGGTGTATCATGTGTGAATTGACTTCATGAAGTTGTAAAAGTAGCCAGGGTCACCCTGAAAAATATTATGTGGATTTGGAAATCTGTTTTTTTCCACACCTAGGTCATCAAAAAGAAATGTGTGCCACTTGCAAACATAAACTGTTGTTAGGTTTAACCTCCAAATTAGGTTCACTATTAAAATCAAAAACTAAGGGACAGAAGGGGCTCTTTGTTTGGAACTGAAAATGAAGAATGCTCCAGCTAAATAGTTGCGTGTATGTGTTTCTAAACCAAAGAGTTTTTAACCTGAATGGAGATGACTCTCCAAACTCCCTTTAAAGTGGGGTTTGTGCATTCAAGATCACCTAGTATTCCTTCCGTTATCTTCAGGCAGGTGGTACTTCCTCCTTTTAGAGAATTTCCTGAACTTTTGAGTTTACTTTTCTTCTTTTTTATTCACTCCTCTTTTTCGCACCAAAGATCTGAAAAGTTTCGGTCACTGCTATGAACCTTGCACAAATAGACCTTGGAGTTCTATCCAATGAGAAGTTTGCATTACAATGACATCAGTTCAACTAGGAGGCCTTCAGCAGACCCATGGGTAGAAAAAATTTTGCCCGAAAAACTAAGCAGAGGGCCATGAATAGTCCCGGAGCGTGCAGCAAATTTTGAAAGAGTGGGTACTACGGAAAAGCTGGAAATGGCCTTTTCCCGGACTTTTTTTAGAAACGAAGAAGTTGTTATAGTTGGCTGTTGTTTGCAATAAAATTTTCAGTTCAATAGAAAACTCAGCAACGTGCGAAGTGGTACGGAATTACGACATAAAATGCACTACTTATCTTAGATTTTGTGAAAAAAGGTTGGAAACTGGCCGTTTAATTTCATCTAAATAAATGACTCATTAGATTTTGAAGCAATCAATGAATAAAAATTCCTAATACTGCCCGCCAACAAAGAAAGATTTTCAAGCAAGCATATTTCTGTGAAGTAGTTTGTTCGATCAAAATGCTAAGTGGACCCTCTGTCTTAGTTGGCGAGGAGCGTGCGGAAAATTTTTGAAAAAAGAGCGTATTCCTCACTATCAACAAGAAATAAAGCAATTGTATGTTGAGCTTTCGTTTGCAATAAAATTTCCACGTCAAGAGAGAAACAAAATCTTCACTTGGCGCGGAGTGAACAGAAAATTTTGAAAAAATCCCAAGACAGCTGTACATGGCATGTCTCGGGCTTGGAAGTTGTAGCTAGGTTTTTGGATTTTTCTTGCAAAGTGAACACCACAATATTAGTGATGTATTGAGGCGCGCTGAGCGCGCCGAAATTTCTGCCCTTTTGAGACAGAAATTTGTTGATGTGGAGCTAATATTGCAGAAAGGTTTGGATTCCGGGTTTCGTGTGAGGAAGTTTAAATAGTTGGGGGATTACTGGAGAATCTGCACTTCCTTCAGATATTAGTCAGTTCGGGAGATAATCGTTTTCGGGTGAAAATAGGAATTCACCCGAACGGGAGAAACATGCAGCATGGATATTCATGAGCATTTAGTGTGTACCTCTTCACAGCCGTCGTTTTGTTTTATAAATGTGAATATGTTCAAGTACAGGGTACTTGTTCACCAGCACAGACAGAAATCTTAAGAAACTTTCAAGAACGTACTAATGAGCTTAAATGGTAGCACAAGTAACTTACACAACTTTCTGCAGAAAGAATTGAACAAATCTTACGGCTGTGTGGAGTCCATAATTTAAGCTTAGGGCACAGAACGTGGAAAAATAGCTTGATATCTCAAAATTTGCGCGGTGAACTACCAAACATGATTCGGCTTTTCTGTTCCCCGAGCAACAAAGTTTCCACATATTCCAAAATTTCTGTTTCCTAAGATCGATTAAAATTTCCAGCAGTTTTGAAAGTTTGTTTTCCGTTTAAATTGCGCGGTAGGATCGCAAAGCGTCAAAGGAGAAATTTGAAAATGGCGCCACCCATGGCGTATTTTCCCCCGATCGGGTGAAAAACCATTTTCCCCCGATTGAGGTTATCTCCCGAACTGTTAGTGGCAAATCTGAGAATGCACTCTAAAAATTTTTTACACAAGTTGTGTAAAAAAACTACACAACCTATGTGTAACTAGTGCACATAGCTAACGTTGGGTAAAAATGACACAACGTTGTGTAAAAAAAAATTACTCAATTGTTGTGTAAATTGTACCATTTGCTGTGTAGAAGTGACACATCGTTGTGTAAATAAAATTACTCAATTGTTGTGTAAATTCTACCATTTGCTGTAGAAATTACCCATCATTGTGTAAAAAAATTACCCATTTGTTGTGTAAATTGTACATTTGCTGTGTAAAAATGACACATCGTTGTGTAAAACATTTCTCAATTGTTGTGTAAATACTTCCATTTGCTGTGTAGAAATGACACAACGTTGTGTAAACAAAAATTCAATTGTTGTGTAAATACTTCCATTTGCTGTGTAGAAATGACACAACGTTGTGTAAACAAAAATTCAATTGTTGTGTAAATACTACTAATCCCTGTGTTAAAAATGTACACCATTGTGTCAAAAAATACACAACAGTTGTGTTAAAACTGCATTTAGTTGTGCACAATCCCTGCTTGATAACACAACGTTGTGTCAACAAATTGACAAAACAGTTGTGTTAAAACTACATTAAGTTGTACATAACCACTATTAGGTTACACAGCAAGGTGTCAACAAAGTTGCACACTGGTTGGGTGAAAAGGACAACTTAGTTGTGTAAAACCGCAGAGGGATAATACAATGTTGTGTCAACAAATCTACATTATAGTCTTGTCAAAACTACATTTAGTTGCAAATAACCTCAATAGGCTGAAATAGCATCATGTTAAGTAAACTGCACAACAGTTGCGACTGTCTATGCCAGTTGATATTTTGTCAAACAATGAAAATGATATATATTGAATTATAAGGTATGCAGCTTGATGTTACCAGTTGTTTAAGAAGTTTCACAAGTTTAACTCACAAAAACCAAAAGGAAAGATGTTATAATTCTGGATGGATGAACCATTTATTTACACTCCATACCCACATTAAAGTAAAATACATACTTTGTATTCGGTGCAGTTTTTTATTACTTACACCTCTAGCGGATTGACTTCCAGTATTTGTTACTTTTTTAAAGGCAGTCGAGACAGCAATCCAGCTAATTAGCACACGTCAGAAAAAAATAGAACAAAAATCTCAAAATATCACAGGAAAGAACGGTATTTAAACCATGTGACAAGTATCTATGTAAAAATGTAGTGTATCATTAAATATATTTTGACAATTTTCACATCATAATATACACTGTATCATAATTTATATTTTGACTTTACTCATCATAAACCTTCCTCTTTTCACATGATGTACCATTCATTGGTATCTCAACAGATACAAGTCTCACAGTATTAACTTCATTGCAACAGTTTTCTGGACTAGAGAAAATGCAATTTTTTTCAGCAAAGCACATTAAATAACTTAAAGAAGACTATAGTTTGACAGAATATATTAACCTTTTTGCTCCAGCAGCTCCTTTTCCCTTCTGAAGTAATCTTTTACCAGAATACAGTTCATTTAAGAGGTCTTTCAGGTTATAAGAGACCTTAATTTTGTGTACGTAGAATGAAAGCTTTTGAATATTTGTCAGTTACAAAGAATTCCACACAGATGCAGGAGTATACAGCCTCAACTATACCGTAACCAATAAAGAAATTTTTGGTTACAGTAGTGTAAAGTTATTGTACAATTGGGGTGCAGAATTAAGTTCAGAAAAAATGTAAAAGAAAAATCTGATTGGATTGCTACAGTCAAATAACAAAGACTTCAAGAATTTCCTTTAAAACAAATTTACATTGAAGTATTATTGAAACTTTGAAAGAATCTGAAACCAGTGCAAAGAGACACTGCAACCAGCTTGTCTTCATTTGAGGAGGAAAGCTACCTTTCTATGAAACTGTTTATATTTTCTCAAAATCTGGTCTTTCAAAGTTCCTACAAAATAGGTAATGAACAAACTTTGAACCGATATATGTCCAAATAAATATCCATTTGGAGCAGAAGATGGACCATACTATATTAGAACTACCAAAGTGCTACGCTTTTTGTCAGCACCAATCCTGGAGCAAATGTGGAGTCACATTTTCAAAGAACAATCACTTGAACAGATAGGTCATATCAGTAGAGTAGAGGAATGCAAACTTGAGTTACTTGAATGAAGTTGTGGAATTTAGGCTTTGAACTGAATCAACTGAGTCAGTAAATTTGCGAACTTCCGCGATTCCTCACGGGAAATTCACGTCTCCGCTCATGCCCTTGTTTACCAAGACACTGATACAAGTTTGTTATGACCTGCAGGTAGAGAAAAATAGATAAATGTTAGACGGAATTCACAAAAGTGCAAAAACATAACACTTTTCAGCAAAAGAGTGATTATTTACAGTGTAATAATAGTAGCAATAGCAATAGTGTAATTTACAGGGAATGATAATAAAATTGACAAGGACGAAACTTCCAAACAGTTGCCAATATGTGCACTGCATCAGACTTGGGGAACATTTAAGCATTCCGAGGATGCTCTTTTCACCAAATTTGCACAGCCCCAGAAATCTGTCAGCATGCATGAAAGAGTTACCACATTTAAAGTTTGGCATTCGGTCCGTTCGGAAGAACAGAGCAACTGGCATAACATACAGTACATAAACCTTATAGTTCAAACACATTAAAAGGAATAAAAATGCACATAGTGCACACCAGGAGAATTATTACACTGTGCAATTTTTCTATCACCACCACCATGATGCAGAAAAATGTGCAATCTCACATATCATACTCACTCCTGAGGCCTTCAGTTTAAGAATTTCCAGGAGTGCTGCAAATCACACTCCTCAGGGAATTAAGACTCCTGAGTGTGGTAGGTATCCTGTTTAATTAACTTCAATAAATTAAACACTCTCCATTTAGGTGCGCAAAAAATCACACTCCTAACAATGATTTGAAGTAAGTGATGGTGTGTAATCACACAGGCATGCCTAAAAAATCAATGCCTGCTCACTGAATTGCACTTCATCTAGGTAGTCTTCCTACAATTCTCAGCTCCCCCACCCTCCCCCCCCCCCTCCTATTAAAATCATGAGCCCAGTTCTTTCTATAAAGTTCATTTTGAGACAACCGGAAGGTGGGAAGTGACCACAGACTTCCTCTTCCTTTTATGACTGGTGCAACTTAAGTCTGCAGGACTTTTATAATCTAGATCCCTGGCCCAAATCAAATCTTCCCAGGGTTCTGGGTTGTCAATTTGGCCTCATAGGCTAAAAGCATAAAGCGGCAATCACATAATTATGCATTCTGATATGATTGTAACTTGAGTCTGCATGTTTTAATTGAAACTGTCTCTAATTTTGTGTGTCCAGAAAGAACCTTAAGTTTACCAACCTGTGTAAATATGATTCCAAATCCAACCCAAATTTGTTTTAGGGTGGCTGTGACTGAATAGAAGAGTTTCTAATTTACAAGTTCTAACTCGAGTCCGCTTGACTAGAATCTAGAGCTCTGCAGACCACTCTGCAGACCACTCTGCTACTCTATGATGTTACATTTACAAGTACTGACTCTTTTGCAGCCCCAATAATAAGACACTTATAAATGCTTACCAATTTATGTGTGCACCTTGTCCAGGGTAGGCATTTGAACAGGCTCCTGGTTTCCCTTAGTTTGAAGTCTTCTAAATTTCTACCATGATACAGCACATAAAAGGCATGCCCACTGCCTAAAGAGTTGATTTTCTATGGGAACAAACAAACAACATATACATAAGTCAAAAGCCAGCTCATCCACCTTCATCTGAATAGTCATCATGAATGCATTGGTTTCTCTTATCATAGAAACCAAAAAGAAAAAACAAAAGGAAAAAGCAATGAACTGCTAGTGTTACCAGAAAATTACAACTGTACATAAAGTTGGAGCAAACTTTTTTGTACAACTTCTGAATGATCTGAGTTTTAACCCTTTTTCGATGTGTGGCAATAATCACACTCCTCACAGTGATTGGAGTTGAGTGGTCGTGTGTGATACTATAGCTCTTTCATGCCTTAAAATTTAACGTCCTTTACTAGTGCCGCCGAATAACTGGTACGTACTGATCGCTGGTGGGAAGCTTCAAAATTCAAGTTCTGCTTCTCTCAATAGTTTATCATTTGGGGGCATGACACTGTGATTTCAAACTATCACTTGCTTCAAATTACTGTGCAAAGTGAATTTTGTGCACACTACTCTAGTCAAAGAATAGGAAATGACTCATTAACGTTTCTACAATCCTCAGGCTTACCAATCAAAATGTCGGACAGCATGGGGCAGACCAAAATGTTCCACGTACACCAAAGCTTGCCCACTCTTTGTCAAAACATCCTCATGTGGAAATGTACTGTTTATGGTATACATTCTACCATGAATGTGCTGGTTGGTTGTAATGCTGTGAATTAAGAAAGGAAAAGAAAACTTGTCAACAGTTACTGTAAAACAAATGTAATAATATACAATTACTACAGTAATTTCCACAATTGACACAGGCCCCTACTACAACAATTAAGCCTAAGTATGTTACAGCTAAAAAAATAACCAGTGTACATGTGGCCCTAAACAACAGCTGGGGTCAATTACTGCCTTACTTACCTTTATTGGGCCCCATTTTGTCAGAATTGACTAATGTCCATGATATAGCTGAACATCATTCACCTCGCATCACCCATAGAAAAAATATTCTTCAATAGTATACTTGGAGCTTTCATTACTCTTCAAAACCATGTCAATGAATGCCTGTTTTTATCGCAGATATATTTTAAACACAGGTATTCGCCATATAATGGTGACAATTCACCTGTAAAATTAAAATTCTCCAGTCAGTTACAATCTAGAAAACTGAGCAACTAGGCCTAATCAAAAATCAGTTTAAATACTGTACTGTAGGCCTATGTCTGATTGTCTGTAACGTTACACTTTAGCTAATTTGTTTGTTTACTTTTTCCAGTCCTTCCGACCCTCTGGCAAAGGGCCATTCGGCGAAACCAAACTTGGAACTGCTTCTCAAGGAAATACTGTTTAGGCCTAGGCCCTACATTATTGTACAGTATAAATTTACACCTGTAGGCCTAGGCCTAGGCCTAAGTTGTAACAAAAGCACTGTATTACTATTATTTAGTGTAGGCTATATACAGTGGTAATTTAGGCTACAGTACTTTTGCCATAGCCTAGCCTAACGTTAGCCCTATTGTGTGCCGCTACGGCTTCCAGCATGTCTTTGCTTGATCCTCAACGAACAAAATAACTGAAAAGTCTAACTTCTCACCCAATCTTCAAAGACCATTTGCAGGGAAGAAAGTTTCACCTTCTGCTTGTCAATTGTATCCATATTTTGAAGAGAATGTTAAATGTATTGTAGGTTGATTTCGGTAGTCACGGTGCTGCGCTGCGCTGGTTCAACGTACGTATACGTATGTACACTGGGATTGTGTAGCCTGTGTGCAGTACTCAGTTACTGCTAGAGTTTGAAATTGAAATGCTGTGAAAAAAATTGTAACCATGAAAATGATCTTTTAATTCTAAATTATAATTTTAAATGTTTTAAAAAATTAAGTTCAATTAAAAAATATTTTATAAACTTAAAAAATCCCTTTTTAAAATATTTTTGTTATACGAATCAATTGTTTTACTTTTTTATACCTTTGCAGTGATCACTTCCTTGAACTTGAAACTACACAGAGGTGTGTAAAATTGACTCAACGTTGTGCAAATTGGCAGTTTAGAGTGTGGTTGCTTTTCTAAAGTCCTCCCGACTGCCTGGCTAAGAGTAAGAGAGGAAAGTCTTTCCTCCGATAAAGTGGACCTCAGATATTATTATGTTAACTTTAGGCGACTAAAAGAATGTTCATATATTTTTCGAAATGATTGTTCATATATTGACCAAAACAGTGTTCCATGAATGCATATTAACCTTGACTTTGATGTTATAGTTGGCCCACTTTCTTTCTTTATTCATTGTTCTCTTTTTCCTTTCCCCCTTTCTTTCCTTTTCCCTTCTTTTCCGTTTTCCTTCTACCTTTCTTTGCAACCGTTCAGAAAATTTTTGAAAACTATTTACTTTGAATACAGCGTTTCTAGCAAAGTTTTCAGAAATGTGGGGGCAGTCTGCCTTGTGTCGTTCGTCTAAGAATATTGAAGGAATTTTTGGGCAGAAAATTTGAAATAATGTCTTATTTTGAGAATTGAAAAATTGGAGTCTTCAGTGTTTAAAATCAATCTGCCAAAATTACGACTGAAGTTGGTTGAGGTATCGCCTAATCTTTCGAACGGTTAAAATGGAAAATTTTTGACTTTCTTTTCAGAGAGCTTCAAGCTTATATTTAAAATGGATTTTTGTATAAGGGGAAGTGGGAAATGTGAGGAATTTTGTCATATGCCTTCCCCGAGGGTGACCATGGTCCGCAACCCACCCCTCTATGGCGACACCCTTTCAACTATCCCATGCGGGTATCCCAGTTCCATTTGGCTGAAAGTTCGCGGTGGCCTATAAAGGAGCTGGTTTACCTCCAAAGTAGAATAAATTCCATGCCATGCATGTACTTGTTATCGTCATGATCATTACTATCTGACTATTTTTAGCCTTAGTTTTGGCAGAACAAGCATTTTCAATTCCTTCAAAATCGACACATGAACCTCCTACACATGATTCACGAAACAGACTTGTATCTATTGAGGGCCACCTTTCCATTGATAGTTAAGGTAATCTTGTCTTCTCATACCCTTCTACGTCATGGAGCAGAAAGCGACAAAGGTGGTTTCACGAACCAAAAAAGTTTATAAGCGCAATCATTCATATTAGTGTGAACTCTAATCCAGAGGGAAACACTCAAGGAACTTTTTTTTTTTATTAAAAAACGTACCTTTTCGTTCAATTTGATTCTAACCGAGACGCTTAGCAAATGAAATAAAGACTGTATACGCTTCAAACCTGTCTGAATGTATCGTGGATAACCTTTGAAAATAACCGGGATACAGCTGCTCAGAATAGCAAAAGTCATCGGCATCCGTGTCAGTACGTATACAGAACGGGTGGAACTAGTGGACTCATTTACGGAATATGATTTAAAAATAGCACCTATCTAAAGATAACCAATATTATCAGAGCTATGATAATTATATACGTTCCGGCTGGATGCTCCACCCTCATTCGAAGTCAAAATCAGTGCCATCTGCTCCCTGACGAGGGATATGAAAGGTCAGAAAAACCCATTCCCGACCTAAGGGCGACCCTAACTAGCTTGTGTCTTACCACTAGTATCGTACAGAAATGCAAACAGCTAATATAGTACACACACGTTGTGAGTTATTTGTACCACTGCCTGCTAGATACATCGAACAAACCTGTACAAGTGGAAACAGTGGCGTCACCAGGCTTTTCATTCTAGGGGGCATTGGAGGGAACAACGATATTACAAGGGGAACTGCTGGACTCCACCCATGGCACCGGAGGCTCAACAGGTTGGGTTCAGGGGCCCGCCTTGAGGCCCTTGGTGGGGTCCGGGGCAAAGCCCCGGAAGCTCGTTGGTTTTAGCATGCTTGTGATGTATTAAAGAAGCCTAAAAATTATTTACAGAGCAACTTCAATTAAGATTCTATTTTTGGTTACAACACTAACGTCAGTTAGAAACTACTATCAAGAGCGGATCCAGCTGACATTTTGAAGAAGGTGAACTGAACTAGAGAGCAGTTGATGAGCAATTAGATGGTGATCTCTTAAGGGAAAAATAGGCTTTATCCTGCTTGAAGGTTTACCTGAGCTATGCGCCACCTTCAATTGACGTAGTTGAAAGAAAGAAGGAAATTTTGAAAAACGCAACCCCTCAGACAGCCGGAAATGGCATTTCCCAAGTTGTTTGCAATATTTTCATTTGGAAAACCACAAAATCTACTGCCTTTTCTTGTCAACAGAGGAATCGAATCTACAAAATTCATAGTTACTCTGACTACAAAAGACATATTTATGAAAATATCAAACCCCAGTTTGGGGGGCGGGGGCAAACGATTTTTCAGGGGGGGACGTGCCCACCCCCGCCCCTCCCCTCAACAGCATTTCAAAGTTGCTGTCGAGATAAGAAAAAGTGACGAACTAAAAATTATAGAAACAAATGATTTAACTGTAAAATAGTCTAAAATTAAATACCCAAAGAATTACACAAAAGTTTACTTTGCAAAAGTAATTAAAATGATAATAAAAAATGCATTCGGACCGATATTTTTTAGTATAAGCCCCACACAGGGGTAATCATCTCGTTAAGTTTGTTTTTATTTTTGGAAGTGCGCGAACATCCAGCTCTATTTAAAAAATGTATATGGTAGTTGCAATCCTCAGTTTTGTGTTTAAAGGAATCACCTCCTAAGCGAAAAGACACCTTAGTTTAATCCAAACTCCAAATTTAATCATCCCAGACTTATAGAAACGTGAAAAAACCCAAACGCGGGTTAAAAATTACACAATGAAACGAATTTTACATTCAAACCATTTATTCATCACTTCTGGCGCTACATGCCCTCCTCACTCCATCTCGAATTAACATTACACGGCCATTTAACTTCCTGAATACCCATACTTAACATTCACATACTCGACACTTCTAGACTATTCTTAACTACATTATAATTAACCTTATTTCAAAACTAAAGACATAACTGTGTGTAAAGCGTACTAAATCTGCAGGTGAGTAACAGCGAATACAGTTTCCCTGGATGCACTATGACTGCTCCAGTGGCGTAGCCACGGGGGGAGGGAGCTTGGGGACCAGAACACTCATGAACCAACCTTGCAATGCAAAAAACACCTAAAATAGGGGTTTTTCTGCCTATCATTAGACTGTTCCCTTATTTCGTGCCCACCCCCCCCCCCCCCCCAAGACACCAAAATCCCCCAGGAAACAATCCTGGCTACGCGCCGGGACTGCTAACTCGGAAGTTTGAGTCCTGGCCTGGTAATACCGAAGACTTCGAAAACGGAACCTACTGCCGTTTTGCTTGGTGCTCAGCATAAACAATGCTGTAGGGAAACAAGCCAGCGAGCCACAAATCGAACGAAGGCCGCGACCGGCTCAACTTGAACCATTTGTTTGGAAACTATGCCGTAAATCTGCATCTAACCTGACCTAACACTCGTGCATCGTTTATATTAACCCGACTGTGCAATATCATTCGATATGCCACATGCCATCGTTGTTTTAACTAAAAGTGCTACATAGAAAAGTGTTTATTATCCGTTAAAAAAAAACAAACAAACAATTGAATGAAAACAATACATATAGGGAAAATACGGTTGTGGAGTAAAAGTATGATAATATAAAATCGTTTAACATAAGAAAAGTACTTAAACATAAAGAACATCTAACACAAACGGTTTTATTGTCAGTTTCTCGGTGTGATTAAAGAAAAACTTTTTCTCGATGGATCTCTAGATACAATAGTTCCACTGTCCATTACATGTTCGTCCGTTACAGTTAAAAAATACTTGTAAAGCAAGGGTCACATTTTAGCAATGTCGGATTAAATTACGACTGAATTATGAGTTGTTCCCCAAAACTTTCTTGAGTTTTAGTCCTATAAAACCGAAAATGTACAGATCTGTGTAAATATACGGTATGATTTTCATCACAGGGCTACGAAATTTAAAATTATATCTATTATGTCGTGAATTAACATCAGCACACAGCTTCATCGGACACGCGTAATCTTACTCGCCTAAAACTCACAAAAGTTCGATCCGATCCGATATCGTTGTAGTGACTCCCGCGCTTAAAGGCAGGCAATATTCACCCCAACAATTTTTTTTTGAAATAGTCCATAGAATTCCCAGGCACAGGTCTTTTGACTGATAGAAAGTTGAAAAATGGATAACACATTAGGGTCTTGTTTACTCATCTTGAAGCAATTAACTGAGATTGTGTATCACGGATAAGATCAGTTTTAGAAAATTGTGGGAAGTGAGTAGAGCTGAAGTAAGTGGGTGAGGCAAATTGGAGCTGTTTGAGTTGAGATGATTGGACCCTTAAATAACAAAAAATAAGATGTCAACCCCAATTTTTCACCTTTTCAGTTACTTTTCTAGATGTATTTTGTGGTATAATATAACTTCAAATAGCATAGACGTAAAAAGGTGATTAAGGGTGACATGACAATTTTGGAGCCAAATTCAGTAATTACAATTTGAAGTGTGACTATATTTACTTTTTTGGTACTCTATATATAAAATGGTGTTGTGTGAGCCTTTTCATGGATTTCTGAGTTTTATATATCATCGAAATTGGCACATTCAACAAAAGTTATTTGTTCCCCATGTACGTAGACATAAATAGTGCATCAACTGTTTTAAAGTCATATCTGAATATTTTACAATATTCACTTATCTCCTTTAGAATTTCGGACAATACGACGCTCTCTCCTTCAAAAGTTCCCAGTTATAACCATCTTACTATATTTTGTGAGGGTGAACATAGAAACATGGGTCCTGATATCTGTTCCGCGGGTAAATTAGCTCGGGGGACATGAAAATGAGATTCTGCCTTCATTTAGTGGAGAGACAATAAGGCAGATCTGGTGCACCGAAAAGCATATGGTCATGCCTAAGGTGGAAAGGGGGTTAAATCTTGATAATCTGAGGGATAAAATGGATGCCCTTCCAATTATACATTTGTTTCCTGCAATGGACTGTAGCGAAGTCCCAATACCATACATCTTTCCCTGGTTAGGTACTTTACAGCTAAATTGCTACGCAGGCTATTTCCACACGTGTGGTCTAATTCCAGACCTAATGCCGATGTTTGTACTCATGATCTCCTGCATGCTTGCCATGTTATTTCGAAATTGCATGTTTTAGTTGAACAATGAGTACATATCTCTCTGTTTGCCCTCCAAAGATATTGTTAAGTTCTTCGTGACTCAAATGTGAGTATCGCATGTGCGAATCGGAATCCAAAGTATCCATGGGCTTGGATTTGGAGATTAGCCTTCCTTCCCATTTTAGATAACAAGTTGACAGACTTCCAATGGCGATTAGCGCATGGTGTTCTTTTACTGGTGCCAGGATAAAGAAGTGGGGAATGGGGGATGGAATTTGCCCAATGAAGAACTCAGTACACAGTCATTGAGTCAGTCAATCATATTTTGAGGGATTGTCCAAAAGTAAAAACAATGTTGTTATGACTTAATCATGTGCTTCACTTTGTAACTTTAAATAATGGGAATCTTGTATTTAAATTATGTTACCCAAAAATTTCGAATAACAATTAGCTGATTATGTGCGAGAATATTGTCCTTTGAGTTATCGTGCGATATTTTGTGAACCTGTCACTTGTGGCGACTGCTTGCCTACAGATTTATCTCATACGTTTCTTTAATTTGTTATCGTGTTGCTTCTTTCCCCAACTTAAATTTATTGTGCTATATTTGTATTTATTAATTGTTTTGACTATTGAATCTGTTGACTCTGAAAGGTGCTACTTTACTCAGTAACATCAAAGTACAACGTCGGGTGAAACTTTGAGAAAATGTGCTCAATTCGTTTAGCCTGTACAGTGGTTATTGAGTGGTATATCGTAATTACAATAATGTTTGATATGTAAATTTTTGTCTCTTCAATTACCCTTGTAAATATCTTATTTATTTATAAACTTTGTATATATTTGTTTCATTGTATTAATGTAGCCTACTTGAAGGCAGAAATAAAGTTTTCCTTCAAAAATAATGTAATCTTGCGTTAGTGCCGTGACGAAGTCAGTTCTGGGCTGCAGAAAAAAAAATCGCAGTAGGGAGAGCACAGAGAAATGTGAATCTGAAGTCGGGTTTAAATTTGTTGTATTTAGTGTATAATTGAAAGTGTTACGATCTATCTGTAGATTTATGTGGGGCTGGGGCTGGAGGTGGAGCTGGTGCCAGACTATTTTTTCTTTTTGAAGATTTTTTTTTTAACTTGTACTTTATGCTATATGCTTAGCCCAATGCAGGTATCTATGCTTTGTGGAAAATAATCCATTTTTGTACTGTTGTGTGTTTTACTTCCACTTTTTCATTTACATAGCTTTCTGTCTTGTAGAAGTTGTTGTTGTTGAATTTAAATTGTGTGACTCCAATATCTCTTTGGGGTATAAAGAGAAATATACTGAACTGAACTGAACAAGCTAGCAACTGTGTGCATGTAAATTGAAGCATTCATGTGCGGCTTAGCCTCATATTAGAAAACTCAAAACATTGGCGAACTGCGGGTATAGTACTCGGTGCTATAACCAGTTACAGTCACGTAACAATTGGGGTTCCTATTGTTGTTGCTGGCGAATTTGAAATTACTACACTCGGAAAGGACACACGTGATTATTACGTAATTTTACATGTGTAAACTTCCCCAGTGGTGTGATGTTTACTCTAAATAGGTGTTTCCATTGGCAGAGCAACCATACGATCGGAGAGGGTTTGCAGTCATCCCAAGGGCGGTGGCAGCAGGGAGTCACGAGGCCATATCCCCACCCCCGTTCGATCCAATTTCGTCCGGGAGCCTTCATCTAAACGATAAAAATGTTAGCTCCATAAAATTCAGCCTCCTTCTCACCCTTCCCCCGACGATCTTCTTGATTTTCCCTACTAAAAGAGCATAATCTGCCAGGACAGTCTCACAGTCTCACAGTTTTTCAGTGTAAGCTCCAGGTTTTCAAACAGTCAAAAATATTTCCGTTTTCACGTTTTGACGAAACAGGATACTTAAAGACACGGTATCGTGGCGCGAAACGGGGGCGATATTTGAACAGCCTTCAAAAAATTTGTTATCCCACCCAAAATCCCGGATGTAGCCCATAGAGACCGTATGATAACAGTTCAAACGATTGGGTGGGATAGCGTACTGCTGCATACGGTATGCTTGTTTGTGTGAGCGTTAACAGGCGTAGTATCTGTGTTAATTTGTATGTAGCAGGGAGTTGTTTTCCTGATACAAGTAACTTGCTCAGTGTGACAACAGAGAGACCCTTGGGAATTTTCCCAATATCTTGGGAATTTTGAACCGTCTCGATCATTCTTTTCCTTCCCACTTTGAAAAAAGAAATATTGTGTGATTGTTTCTTTTTTCTTCTTTTTTAAGTCACTTATTAATTAATTATGAAATATGTGAATAAGTTCTAATAAGAATGCCAAGGTGGCTAATTTGTATTAAATTTCCGGCTCAATTGTTTTGTGTTTTAATCATCAGTTTGACTTCGATGCTATAGGCTATTATTACTGTAGTTCAACGTTGAGAGGCTATACGTTGTTATTCGAGGCGTGATCTTGGGAATTTCTAAAAAGACGAACTGGCCTAGGAAACCTGCATTGAACTTGAGAGATTGGTCGAAGGGAAGGGGTAGTCTTTAATAGTCTTACGACAGCAAAATGTCTTCCTGTGCAGAACTTCAGAAAGAAAAATCGAAGGACAGCGTTTGCACACGTTGTCACGAGAAGGAGAAATCAAACGAGAAAAATACAGTAGCAAACGAAAGTCGAGGGTTCCCTTTCCCATTCTCACGCGGAATAGGCCATACCTAACGTTAGATCGCCGCAGAAAAAGCAGGTTGATTGATTGGGGAATGGCAAGTCTCTTGTTTAAAACGGCGATTTTGCGAAACATCATCTCACAGATCATGCCCAAAGGTAAGTGAAATGTGTTTGTTCAGCCAACTGATAGTAAAAAGTAAACAGGATTCCCGTCTCGTTAGTGATCCACATACCCATCCCACACGCGTTTTTAGCATATGTACAGTACAGAGTATGCATAGGCCTAACGTAAGGACAATTTTATTAGTAGCTAGGCTTTTGACAAGCTGGCACAGGTTACAGCAGAAGTGATCAGCACTACATTTACCACTTCATCAAAATCGTAACCCCAGAATAAGCCACGCTACTCTTGAAAAATCTGACTAGCCTATGTCCTCAGTTTGCTCATATACATGCCCTATCTTAGTTTACCCTTATGATCTCTCCGAGGGCCTGGCGCGGAGTTTGCACTTTCCCCAATATTGTCTTCTCAAAACTTTCTTATCAAGCATAGACTTACAGTACAATATGCTATCACAAGATAATCCTAGGTGTTTCATTAGCCTGCGCAGACCACAGTGACAATGAGTAAGTGCTCAGCTTTGCTGGATCAGTAATTTGCCAAAGATTTGACTGGATGAGAACAGCAGTCTGTAAGCCTGAGCATGTTGGATTTATAATATAAATGAAGATTATCTGGTGCAATCAGGTGAGCAGGATCAAGGCACCATTATCCAGTAATTGATTTCTGTAACTAATTTGCTTATGCTTGAGTGACCTCCAGCTGCATAGTATGTAATTGATACTAGTTATATGAATTGCAAAAAAAGGAAATGAAGGCTTTGATAAGCATTATTCATGTGTGAATGCATTCCAAAACATTAAAAAACTAATGAATGCATTCAAACAGTAACTGAAGGCTTGGTAGACTTCAAAGGAAATTATGAAGGCTTATTCAGAATGCAAGGAAGACTTCATTTAATTGAGGAAGAAAATAAGCATTCCAACTCACTGACAGCTTAATTTAGTCCTTCAAATGCTAAATGATACATTCAGAAGGCATAATGAATGCTTATTGAATGCTAGTAAGCATTCAATAAGGGTGATGAGGGTCCCCATCCAAATGCTAGTAGGCCTAGTGGTTTGCCAAATTGCCAGGTATATGTGGGTAAAAAAAATTGAAAGGCAACTGCCTTCCTAATGTAAGGTAAGGCCCCATATAGGCCTATAGGCTTTCAAGTACGTACATCATAAATTTCCCCCCATGTGTGGAACAATGCTATACTATAGAAAGCTAACTACGTCAGTATATAGGCCTTCATCAGTGGCCTAAGAAGACCTGGATCTGCAGATTTTGGGCTCAGTCGCAGATCCAGGATTTTGAGAAAGAGGGGAATTAATACACCATCAACAAACCAGACACCGGGGCATTGGGGGTCACCTCCAATAAAAATTTGAATTCTGCTTATATGCTCATATACAATTTGACATAAATAATTTACCAAATATTCAACAATTGGTTGTACCTGTATGCAATTGAAAACTGATGCAGATCTCCTTCCCCTCAATCACCGTGCACCACCCCACAACCCCCATCCTCACAAGGGAAATAAGAAATCTGCATTCTAAATTCAGTTCAAGCCAAAGTACTGTATAGGGCTACTACCAGTAACCAGTTGGGCTACAGGAAACGTTTTTCATGGTTGTCAGAATATCTGGGACAACAAAAAAATTCCATACGGACAACCAATACATTAAGGGTTGGTTGTCCCATGGACAACCATTTTCCTCTCGGACTGAAAAAGTATACTGCTGATTGATAAATTCTTTTACCTTTTTTGATAATTTATAGTTTCATAACCATATTTCAGACTTGGAGTGTTCCTAGCTGTCTCTCAAACATCACATCTTTGTATTCTTCAAGACCAATAATGCATGAACATCAAGGGCGGATCCAGCCCTTAGCTGAAGGAGGGGCAGTTTGAAAAGGGGGCGCCAACATCATACATGGGCCGCATGCATACTCTTGAATTTGACCGACCTCATTTCTCAGACCATGCAACTCCCATTGCCACAGTTATATATAGCTTTACGGTTCGAAATTCTGGGGACCTTTATTTTTTATTTGTTTTCTTACTTTTCGGGCAGTTTTACTTTACTTAAAGACTCAGGGGTGCATTTTTCTTGTATTGAGGGGCGCTAGACTGGTCATAGGGGGGCAGTTGACCCTACTGCCCAACCCACTGGATCCGAACTTGATGAACATAATTAGCCTTCTGTTTTGTAATTGTGTGAAAAATATTTTGGACAACCAAATTTCCTTCTGGACAACTACAATGAGTGAAATGGTTGCTCCAAGACAACACTAAATATTTTAAAAATGGAGGCCTGGGCTATGAGGGGTACTGTAAGGTAGGCTAAGCATAGTACAGCTGTTGTACCTGTACATACAGTATGAAAAGTTGTTTTCCCCAAGATCTAGGCAGGACTGCATATAAATGCTATTTCTGGGTTGGGTTTCCAACCAAGTAGTTCAAGTCAAGCTATAGTCTTGACCTTTTTTTCTGTTTTGGTTCACAGGCTTGTTTTCCCTACTCCATTGCTTTTGCAAGCACAATGGCAGTAGGTTCCATTTTTAAAGTCTTCAGTGAGACCGGGCCCGGAATCTGATGTATGTTGAGTGTACATGGAATGCCAAATGCAATAAAAATTAATGCCTGAGCAAAATTTATGTCCTCGGTTATTGACAATGGCATTACTAGTAGACTTTTTCATCGGGAGAGGGAAAGTGCTGATCCATGGTGGGGCAAACGAAAATGCTCCTACTGTCGCCTATCGAGTGCCACTATTGACCAGCACATTGTGTATAGAGAACACTTTGCCTGAAATGTGTTTCAGATTGCATAAAATGGTACTGTACTTCCCAGCTGTTGTTTTTACTACTAAAAAGTGCTGCTTTCAAGAGGTGTTTGTGAAGTTCTTACACATTTTGCCCAATATACTTTTTACATGAGGGGGGTATACAAGAGCCACTGCTGATGCCACTGGTAATCGGTAGGTTGATTTAAAATTCCTTTAGACAGAATAGATTGCAATCCCCCTCCCCCTTGTCCCTTTCTGTTTTAATGGGGACTATAGTGTTCACATCATCATCAATCATCATTATTATGACTCTTATAACAACCAATTTTGACACCACCCATTAATCATTTAGGGACATGTGATTTGAAATCATGGAAGTCTGTAATATGCACTCTTCCCTAAGATAAAATACTGCTTCATATTGCAAATAGTCTTGATTTACTTTTCAGGTGTTCTTCAAAGTACTGTACATGCAGTGGGCCACACATACAGAGCCAAGTGAATGACCAACCCCTCAGTTGCTAGGTGTTACACCCATAGGTGAGTGAAAATAACTGCAAGATGTATTAAAACAAGTCTTTCAATTTCCAAAAGCATGTTTTCCCAGCTAACTTCCAGGTAGTACTTCCATGGTTCACAACACTATAGCACAGAACAGACTACCTTGACCTGTGCAGAATTGCTCGTAACGATTTCACGGCTTTAATTAGTACCATGAGTGGTGGCTCTATGTTGGGACAAGAGGGGGCATTTGCCCTCCATAGATTTTGTCCTTGGCCCCCCTCACTCCCCCTCCCTCTGCCCAAATGTTAGCTGGTCAGTAAGGAGTTGGGTTTGGGTTTACTGAAAAGAATTTAAGTAACATACCTCTCCAGAGACTACATTTTTCATTCAGAGATACAGTATGCTAAAACCTCAGAGCTTCCAGGGGAGAAGCCTGTTTGATCCTGCCTACTGTAAGAGGTGACGAAAGGGAAAACTAACTTGTACTTGAACTGTACTTGAAATTAAATTTAAACTTTGAACTTTTTATTGAGTTGACTGACACAAAACTGTACATGACATGTTCATGTTGGGTATAGTTAAATCTCATCTTTACTATCTAGAAACTTTATACAGTATCTATATTTACTAAAATATTGCACAGTTTATGAGCATTGTTAGGCCTTTATCCAATATCTTGTTTGATAATGATGCAGAGTTGCAGTATCAATTAGTTGTCCACAAAGGCTGATTATTTTCTCCCAATTGCACAATATACCCAGCACTATGGTAATGTCGGACGTTGCCAACATTTTCAGAATTGTAATTGTAATGTGCTTGATTAGTTTACCTTTACAAATTGGGCTAGTTGCTATATTGATATGATGTGCTCCCTTCCTTGAAGACAAGAGCATTCACCCCAGTATACAGTACAGTAGTGTACAGTAGTTAGACTGCCCTGTTTCATGATTGGCTATAGAGTCAAGTAGTACGTGACAATATTCTTTCCTGAAATGTGAAATTTACTTAAAGGCATGTTCTGGAGACAAAATTCGTTAACTTCAAAATAAGCAGAAAAATTTTCTCTTTCAAAAGGTGAAAACTGCATTTCAGTAGCTTATAGCATTTGGAAGATACAAATTTTTAAAAAACTGCAAATTTTTCTTGGGATTTGATGCATCATGGGAAATCTGTGATGTCATTGTGGCACATTAATTTGATGTTGCATTCAATTTACTTATAATTATGATGCCGCTGCAGACAATCAAGGAACATTGTTGGTTGTGCTCTACATATGTTGAAGGGTAATGCTAGATCTACAGGAAAAGATATTCAAACATTCCAGCAGTATCAAATTTCAAGGACAAACAGGGTGTTAAATTATAAAGGAAAACAAAAGGAATTGGAAGCAATGTGCCCACATTACATAACTTGCTGTGGTTTTGTTGAAGAGCAGAGGTATTTTTTAACAGAAATAACCCATCTTTAAAGTGAGATATCTTGAGTTAGGAAAATGGTATTGTGAAAAAGTTTGAAGGACATGGTTTGGAATATTTTTGTTTTTCTTACTTTACGAAGGCAAAGAGCCACCAGAACATGCCTTTAATTGCTTGGTTTGCCTGAATCATCATTATGGAATGAGAAAAAAATTGTGAGATACCTCCTTAAAAACAAGCAATGAGAAGAAAATTGTGAGATACCTCCTTAAAAACAAGCCATATATTATCAAATTTACAGTAGTTAGAAGTGTGGTTATAATAATTGAAAACCATGCATCCATACAGTTCATCATGTGCTGCAAACTTGCATCACCAGCTGTAAATATGATATTCCATTGAATTGCAGCATGATCTACTACTGTCAAGGGCCACTATGACATATATGAGAGCCAGTTTGTCCCTCATCAGCAACTACAGGTAATTATGGAAGCCAAACACAGGGAGGATTGCAAATGGCCTCAACTTTAAACCAATAGTTATTGCCCAAGACTAGCTGAACTTTCATTGAGTTCAGACAAACATCATAAATGTCCTATATGCACGTTTCCCTTATACAACATGACAGACGGTGTGTGTTTGGTCTAACGGTAGAGCATCCACCTCTCACACGGAAGGCTCACTTCCCAGGTCGAGTCATACCAAAGACTCTAAAAAAGGAACCTAGCTACTGCCATTTTGCATGATCGCTGCTCTGTATAAGCAGTGGGGTATGGAAAACAAGCCAGTGAGCCACAACTGGAAAAAAGGCCGTGGGTGGTTCGACTTGAACCAATAGGTTGGAAACTGGGCCATAAGACTCCATCTAACTACAACATGTATTACAGCCAGGGCTGGAAAAATATTTATTTTCCAGGAAGGGAGTTGCATTATTTCCCAGCAAGAGAGTAAAAGTTCCCACAATTCTCCCTGCATTTTCATGAAAAGGGAAATTTTCCTCCAGATGTCCAAATTTTCTGGGAAGGAGCTTCTCAGCTTCACAACTCTTTTCACCCTTGATTATAGTATTGTAGTACATGCTGTAAGAAGTCACAACATCCGGCATGGTGCCATGCAGTCTCTTTCCAAGGGAATGATGAAATCCTGCATAAGAGGCACAAGCAACCCAAATCTATGGCCAAACCCAGAGATTTGTCTGGGAATTATTTTGAATAAAATGTTATGAAAGAAAAGTTGAAAATTTGGATTTTAAATTCAATGTTCATTTGGGTTTGAAAATTAAATTTCAACTTTTGTGGTTTTTAAAGGACAATTGCATTTCCTTCAAGAATTAGAAGGAAGTACACAATTGGAATGTTACTTGTCACTTTCTGGACAATAAATAACATACCCATCTATGCTCCCTTGAAAAGAATGGAATTTGTTTCCTAAAATGTTTCCCATATACAGTGGGGACCATGGGGGTCCGCAGAAAAAAAGTCAGGGGGGGCAAAATTTCTAGGGAGGGGCAAAACCTCCAAGTCACAATGAATTGACACAAAGCATGCAAAAATTTCAGCCCAAAATGCCTCCCAGATTGCCAGAAATGGCATTTCTAAAGCCTTTTTTTCGCATAAAAACACGTTTTATTCGGGTTTTTGCTTTGATTTTTATACGTTTTTTCAAATTTTTGATTTTCCAGGGGGGGGGGCAAGTGCCCCCCCTTGCCCATACCTGCGGACGCCCATGGTGGGGACCATCCATCATAACTGGGAGATGAATCCCCTGTCACACCTTGCTCCCCTTAGCACCTCTCTGGCACTCCTGGTTTTACTGAACACTTATGGCAAAATAAATTGCCAAAACACAAAGGGTCATTCAAGATTTTAGTTGTTTTGCCCTCTACCTAAACAAAAAGGGATGGGGGTATTGGATGCCAGTCTTCCCTTGTCTTTCTGCAGTGGAAGTGTGATGTCTTTGCCACAGTGTGGGAGGAGGGTGCAATATTTACTGTAATTGTCAAATTGAGTTCTAAAGCTTTGACTATTTTCATGACAGTAAGCATTTCTTCTGGAGTACAGTACCATAGCTTGACTGTCAGACATGCATCTCTCTTCTACTAACAGTAGTTGTATTTCCTTTTATTTTTTAACCTAGCTAGGCTACTCTCATCATTTCAAAATGGATTTATGAAGTCAGAAGTCCTATGTTTTTTATTATTACTTACTTTATCTATTATTCCAACAACTTAATATACTACCCAATCTGTTTCTTTGGGTGTTAATTCTGAAAATTCAATTTTTTTCTAGTGATAACTGGTTGACCATTTTCAAATGCAGTCACATGCTTGCAAAACATAATTACCTGCTTTCCAACGTGCTTTTGAAATGTCGGATATTAACATCAAAAAGCTGACCAGGAAAGAAAAAAATCCTTTGTTAAACAGAATTTGTTTTGTAAGTTTTTAACGTGCTGTATAGGCTCAGTCCTGGCAGATCTGCAATTACAGGGTCTTCCCATTTTAACCATACTACTCCAAGGCACATGACTGCTGTTGTCATTTTTCCACTTTGAAAGGCAAAAACAGTCATCCCAAACTTACTGTATTTCGAAGCAAAGGCTAAAGCTCACAATTTTCTTTTCACTTCTTTTAATTTCTTAAAAGTATCTTTAATAGTTTTTTAGGACTTCAATATTACATATTCTAGGAAAACCAAGCAGTGACTCCCCCAAAAATGGCACATGACCGTGAAGAGCCGATCATGAAACAGGGACGGTGTACTACACTTCTTTTAGTTGGGGAGACTGCTCTTGCCCTTTTAGCTTTTCATTAATCATGCTTTGATATCAAAGGGCAGAAAGGAGGATCTGAGATTTCTCTAGATTGAAACAGTATCATTAAATTGCATGGTAGGAACATTTACCATTTGCATTTGGCATGAACATATCCATGGACAAAAAATACCTTTCCACAAGTTACAAATTTTTTGCCATTTGTCAGTTTGTTAGTTTTTTCTTCATTCATTTATCTTCAAAATATGATGTAAAGGATAAAATGTAGTTTCCAAACTTTGCTAATTGCTCCATTATTGTTGCCTGCTTGGACAAGGGGTGACTTGAAGTACAGGTCTAAGTGCAGTACAATCTACTTTGTCAACAGTTCAGTTGAAGATTTCCTGGATTGCCACAATGAAAATGACACTGATGAGGCAGAGGCAGACAATATAATGTGGGAGGAAGCAGTCAAGTCTAAACATGAAAGTAGACTATCTAGGTAAATTCACTATGCATTGGTTTCAGTTTCTTTGAAAAGAGAATCCTTGTACCTGATGGAAAAATGTCAAGTTTTTGTTACATCTTTTGAATTTCCATTGTGATCTGGATTCTGCTGAAAATATTCCCGGAATGGTAGTATGCCTATCCCCAGTTCCAAGACCTACTACCAACCTCACATCTGAAGCTCTGGCCTTGTCCAGTTAATCAAGTTTGGGCACCACAAGTTTGAAAGAAATCTTTTATGAGTAGCTCTCTCTTCAAGAAAGTGAGAAATATGAGAACAATTTCATCTTTTTGGAATTTGTGACAAGGAGAATAAAGAAAAAAATTATAAGTGTTTTTCGTAGTTCCATTTCTAGTTCCAGCTGAGCCTGCTTATTACATTTAATTTGAAAAAGTACCAACGCAGATTACTGAGCAATCCAGAAAAATTTCAAGTAAGCAAGGACAGAGCAAAAATATTTCTGTGGGCATTTCATATATTATTCTGTTTTTTATTTGGCACAGGAGGACCAGCCCAAGGATCCACCCAAAGTTGTTAAGTTCACCTCTGCATATGCTAGTCATTTACGGTGTCATGTTCAACTGGACTGAAGATTCAAAATCTCAGCTACAACTGGGGTGTAAAAGGCACCTGGTTGATGCTTCCCAACCAGGATGGATTTTTGCATGATTTTGAGTATCCTGGCAGAACCCACAAAACCACATCAATACTGGAAAGATTGCTTGCCTTGCTTGCCATGTAATGGTTTACATCACAAAAGCAATTTTTATTGGCCAAATGTGTTTTGTCAACTTTTGTGTATGAAGTTTTGTGAATGGGAAGATGGTGTGATACCTGAACAGTATTGCCAACCAGCTTGTAACTGTATTGAAGCCTTTCATTTATATGTTATAACATCAGCTATACCTGAAACTTTAGGTCTGAATTTTATTCCAGTTTAATAAAAAGCATGAAAGAAATAATGGGACTATCATATCATGCACAATAAAGACAACAAGAATATAGGAACAATTTTTGGTGCACTCAGTGGAGCATGTGTCTTTTTCAAGCTTCAAATGAATCATAAGTTGAAGCAGGGTTCCTACATTTCTGGAAACTAATTTTTCACTTTTCCAGGACCAAATATTAAAAGAATTTGCACAACTTTTTTTTTTTTTTTTTTTTTTTTTTGGGGGGGGGGGGCTGTTACATCAAATTATGAAAATTTGTGAAAATTTCCATGAATTTTTCATGACTTGGTTAGCACATGTTTTTGAATTGGAAAACTTTACCAGGCCCTGGAAAATTTTTTTTCAGTGATGGCAGGAATCCTTCTAAAGGTGTTTAAGTCATTTGTTTAATAGAGACGTTGGTATGCCAAAGGAAGTGGAAGTTTGAAACTGCATGTTCAGGATATTCAGATTGATAATTATAGATTATTTATTTGTAGTAACTGTCAGTGTTGTAACAAGTCACGACTCAAGTCACTTTCTCTCAAAATGATAGAGACTTGATAGAATTCAGGAGTAATATCCCCATTGAAATAGTACAGTGACTCGAGTCACATAAAAGTTTGAAAATTGGGGACTCGAGTCACTAATCTAGTGACTCAATTACAACACTGGTAACTGTACTGTGTAAGAAATACCCATGCATCATGCTGATATCAAATTCAAGAAGGCAGAGTGGCTCATATTCCAGCAGATAGTGCAGTCTGATTCAACAGGGTTTTGTGTGCTCACTTTGATGATATACCCTTCAAACAGTAGACAAGGATTGTGTCTGCACAATGAAAAGTTTTAAACAGCTGTGGGTGGCTAGAATTAAAAAGGTTGGGAGAATGTATGAAGTAGTGAGAGGACTTGGCCTAGCTTGAATATTCTACCTCCAGAAGTAGACCCTAATTCACATTTAAAAGATATCCTGTGAAAAAATGTTTCAAATAAATTTATGTTTAATACGTCGAAATAGAATGTTCTGATAAAATTCTTAACTCAATTCTTCAGATGCTCAAAATATATGCAAGTAAAGTTATCAGATTTTAAATTCAATTTTTGTGAACTTAGAGCAAGCATTTGTTACAAATCCTACCCTTGCACTGATCAAATGTGTTTTCTTAAACTTCTTTTGCAAATGATTGAAATATTTCTTTTCTTAGATTTGAATATGCCATGAGCAAGGGTGCCAGTGGAAAAACCAGCAAAATGGGAAGCTCCTTGCCAGGAATTGTTGAAAATTTGGAAGAATATTTTTTTTTATAGACGAACATTTAATTTCCAGTGTAAATTTTATTTGTGATGAAAATACACATTTCCTAGCTCTCATCATGTTTGGAGCCCTCGCCATGGTTAGTGGGACACAGAAATTTTCCAATCTTGAAATTTTCTATTAATGGGTTAAACAAAATCCCTGTGTTTCATTTTGAATAAAAGCAATTGTAAAATCAGGACTTTATACTGTAAGCATTGCCCATCCGTGCTGAAACATTGACATCACTCCTTGAACAGTACTTCCTTCAGGTGCAGTCATGACATGCTTTGGGTCTATGTTGCCACATTCATGTACCTTACCTAATGCCAACCTTATGCCAACATTATGACTTGAATAAAACTTTTGATTACATTTAGTTCAAGCATTGAACAATCCATGAGAACTTTTTTTTTCAGCTCTCTTCCACTGATTTGGTTTAATCCTACACCTGATCCACAAGCTTGTTTATATGTGATATTGTGCAGTACTTTATGTGCCCCCACCTGAGTGCCATTTAGAAACCAGCCTGGTAGTAAAGGTGCATGCTGGTGCATGCATGGTGCCTCTTAAATTGGAGACTGTGGCACTGCTTCGATGGGTCTCATATATGTCCTAGCATCATCATTGTTTGCTCTTAGTTATGGAGGGACTAGTACATTTAGACGTAAAATGATTTTGCTATGATGCAGAATTTAAGTTGTTGCCATAAGCAGGAGAAAACATATTTGTGCAAATTGCATGCATACAGTATGTGCACTTGCTTACTGTACAAACAGCACTGCTACACTTGAAGGGAATGTACTGAGCATATCCACAAAGATAGTTAGGAATAGCACTTTATACATGAAGATCAGTACCAATTGGTTAAATTTTGATATGAATTGAAACAATTACTCCACTCTTATTGATCAATGTTTTTTGGGTACTGGTAGTTGTGTACTCAATCAATGGCATAAAAAAGCCTTCTAGATGCATGGGGAAGCTATAGACAGCAAGGGGGTGCCCAAATTCATTTTTCTTGAAAGCCTCTAGCTCAAATATTCATGGGTGGGGGTTGGGGGGGGTATGGGATAGGAATGAAACCTTGCACACACAAGCTCTGAGGTGTTTGAATTCTCCATGGACCCCTGTGCATTGTCCACCCAGGTCCACCCTACTGCTACCTAGAAGTCCCCAATAAGAATGAAGTTGTATGACATTGTAGACTTTTGAAACTCAATTCAGCTTTGCTGAACTTCTAGTGCTAAAGGTGCACTAGGCTGGTGTTCTTGTTTAAATCGGAGAAGGTACTAGAGTGTGTAGAACACAGCTTTTAAAATAGGGCTTCATTGTGATCCTTTTTGAAGTCTGAAAACTATGTAAAAACTTCTGCCCTTCAGAAAAAAGTGGAATGTGATCTATTGAAAGTTTGACCATACATTTTCTAGGGATGGATTTGTAAACTTCAAAAAGGAAGTGGACTAGTTCTTGTCAGCCTTTCAACCTGCAGGACAGTGTGCATGGTAAGTATCACCTCCTCCTTTCTCCCCCTCCTCGTCCCCTCCCCCCTCCCCCCATTTTGGTCCAGAATGTTAATGAAATACACTAGGTGCATGCTTGATTCTATATGAGAATGAACGGCTCTTTAATTGCAAACTCAAAATCATCAAAACAGCTTCTGTCATTCTCATTCAAAAGAAATGGTAGGTAGGCTATACATCTTTCTACAGGTCCTTGCTCTGGCCAGTGAATGCAATTTACAACACTACCATAACTGCTGTAAACCACTGGAAATAGATTCTTCTACATCCTGTAAATACCCCATCATTTTTCTGATCTACCTCTGTAAGTGAATAGCCTGACCCAACTAGTCTTCAAGGCATATGTAAAGGTATAGGAAATATGTAATTCACTCATATCTCATAGTAATATTAAATGATTTTTGACAAAATTATAATAATTACTGGAATTCCTAAAAAGTCAATTGACAGAAATATTACATAAAGCAAAAGATGAGAATCAGGTAGAGTACCATATTCTTACTGGAATCTTGTACCAGCTGTTTCACTTTATTGTTTTACACTTAAAATTTCCCATCAACATGCCATAATACATTTCTTGATCAACAAGCATGACAGTGGAAAGCTCTTATTTTTTAATAATAGAAGACACAGCTATGATTAATTCCCAAACAAAACATAACTCTTCTATTTTGCATGTTGTTATGAATTTACTTCAAAAATGATACAAAAACTTGTTTTTTTTAAAAAAAAGTTTATATTTCAAGTAACATGAAAACTACTGCCACGTTTGTAAATGAAGTTTTTAAAATATAGGAATTCGAGGCTTTCATGCAACTTTCATGATATATCTTGCATGATAGTTTGGGTCTACAAGTACATTTTTTGTCACTTATATCATGATATGCAATTCCCATCTCAATGTACTTCTGGGTGGCCTTTCCACTCCTATACTTGCACTCCTGTCACTGTACCCTAACATGATGACACCGGCCGTCTTCCCCAGTCTCGGAATATTGCATTGAGTAAGTATTGACAGTCATATGAAGCAAGTTTGAATAGTTGAATTCTCTAGGCAATCAGTTTGCAGTGGAGATGTAGTTCTCAAAGCCACCATACAGACCTGGCCTGCACTTTCTTCTTTAAATATCCAGAAGACATTTTCCTTCTAGCCTTACAAGAAGATAATGGTAGGTTCCCATGCATGAGTTCTGCCATATAGTAGGTATTGTAGGTGGGTTTTTTTTCAGAAAAGTTGATGCAGTTCCTGTAGTGCTAGTGCCTTCAAGGATACAAAGAAGAGCATAATATAAATAAGTAATATGTCACATGTAGTAATTAAAACAACTTTTTAGTTTCAGTAAACTGTTGAAAATGTTGTACTCTTGAAGGTTAGTTTACTCTGGTATGATATTTTAACTTACTTCATGCTGTGTACATAAAGCCATGTTGGAGATTCTTGTGACAGACAGAGGCTACTGAGCTGTTACATGAATGACACGTAGGCCTGGATTAATATGATGTTTATTTCATATGATGTTAATTAAAATGCAAAATAGTTAGCAAATGAAACATGAGAGATGTACGCTAGCTTGTGAAGGGAATCATTTTCAAAAAATGTGGATACTCATGTCGATTAGTTATGAGAGAGTAACCTTTGTAATAAGTGACTGCTCTTCCATTGACCAATTCAGAAGATGCTGTAGGGAGCTAATGCTTTCATTACAACAGGCAGTTGTATGCACCGCAATTGTTCTGATTTATTAAACATGACAGCTACTTGACAGGGTTAGTCAATTAGCAACAAAAGTCTATGTGCTTTTTGAGGAGCTAAAGATGTTAGCCATCTTACCAGAACTGGTGGGAACCATCTGGAATGAAGAGATTCACCCTTTAAAGAAGCCTATCAGTGGCAAACATAGTTTGACAAGAAACTTTGTCATGTGGGGTAGCTAGAACCCTTTTTTCTAATTTGGAGGGTAAGGAGGGGGGGGGCTTTAAATGATTGATAGATTTATATTCAGTTACACTTCGGGTATCAGTGGAGAGAAGTTCTTATTGCCACCCCCCATTACCTTGTTAACAGGGCTGCATGTGTACTCTGTTACATGTACAGCATTTCATTAGGCCATTTAACTGACGACATAGACCTGATTGAGGGCTATTTAATACCCTGGTGTTTTAAAATGAGGTTAGGTAATGGATTATAGCAAACACCCTGAAAAGTGTTAAAATCTTTGGTCTAGTAAACTAAGTTCTCCTGAGGTCGTGTGTACTGTTTCAGACAACCATCATGGCCAGACTATCCCTAGATGCAACTTGCTGTCACAAGTCAATTAAGCATTCAGTGGAAATTGTTGGCATTATTTCAACAGTACTGAGCTGGTTGGATACTGCATTCTTATCCTTTGAACATGGTCATCCAGTTTATTTCTAATCATACTGTATATAATGCTTTCATCAAGCAAACCCTTCCTAATCTTTTGTGCATCACACAACTATTCTTTATTGATTTTGTCCTGATTTAGGGGGTGAAAAGCCAATTGTCGAGCTAGCTAGGCCATCGTATATGATCAGCCTGAGTGTAGTCTGAAATCCGTCAATTCACATAAGTCTTTCTAATTGTGGGATATATTTTACTAAAACACTATGTAACTCAATTGTAGGACAAAGAGTGTTGTGCTTGAAGTAATTTCATACTGGCAATGACTAAAGTTCTGTCCCTTTCACAGCTGTTTAAGATATATCAGCCTTAATTTGAAGGTGTATCCCGGTAGAAACTACTGTAGCATTAATTATACACTCAATTAAATAACAATTAAGGATCCACATGCAACGTGATGGAAGTTGAATTTGTTTCTTGCTTTATTAAGTTGTATCGGACCTTGGGAATTTGTGCCCATAATCTGGGGAAAGTTTCTCCCTTTTTCAATTTTATATGGCATATACACATACGTAATACTACACATCGCCAAGCAAAGGATTTTTCGCAGAATTACTGCCAATGTCTACTAATTGCCATCGTATTTGCTCGTATCTCTTTCCTTACCTTCTCACAGCCTTGAACATCAAAAATAACTCGTTAATTAAAGTTGATAAAGCGTTCCCTGGAAGCCGTGCCGTCAATCTCATGTTAATTTTAGGAAAAGTTGCCCTCGCCGACATCTCTTGTTATTGCCGACGATTGTTCGTTGTATGTGGTATTTGCAAATGTCTTGCAGAAATCCACATCACCCGAATGAGTACCGTCTAGTACTTCCATGCTTCAACATCCCTCCGTCGATTCCACGAACATTTTTCACGGCCAAGAAGGGTGATGGCGCTGTAACAGTTTTTGATGCGCGAAGGAGAAAAGAACAATTCTAAAAACATGCTGCCGCCCCCGTTTCGCTCCACGATACAGTGTCTTTAAACCAATTTCTTCTTGATTTTGGGCAGATTGACTTTCAATACCAAATACCCCAATTTTTCAATTTTCATCTGCAAATAAAACCATGTTTCCAATTTTTCTGCCATAGCATTCCGTGATCACTTTACCTAGGCGTACAAGACGGGAGAGAGAATTAGGGGGTTCACCAAACTTTCGACAAACTTTGCCTGAAAAGACGCTACATTCAAAGTAAATTTTCATAAACATAAAATGATTACAAAAATTTGAGATTCGTGCGAACGGTTCAGGAAAAATTTTCTCAGCTAACTGCATACTGTAGTCTTGAAAAACCTCGTCCGAAATGATAAAATATTCTGGCGAAGGTTGTAAAGAGGTTCTGAGATTTCACCAACAGACCGGAGGTTGCTCACTTCATGGAGGCATTACGGAATAATTCCTCCATGCTCATCAGGTGCGGTACATTTAGAACCCAGTGGATTGAAGGAGCAGGGTAGTGGTGTACTTCCAAAATGAGTACGTATGACTTTCGGGGATAAATTAGAAATAAATAGTCCCAACGCGTTTGATATTCTAATTTAACATATACGAAGCATATTTGCCATACCGTTCCTGTATTGTTTCTTGAAATATTTGCTTTTACACTTGCAAGATATTTTACAACTTTTCTTTTACGAATTTATTTCCTTCTGAAACTGAGAATTTTACACCTTTTACACTTTTGTCGGCTCTGGTCGATGCATGCACCCAGGTAAGAGTTCACACACACACAACTCACAACGTACGTACGTGTATCGTATATAGCGTTGCACTCTTCAGTGCCACACAAACCCTTATAAAAAAAAACCCACATAATTCCCACATAATTCCTGTAGGAAAATCAAAACTTCCTATAGGAATTTGCAATTTCCTATAGGAAGTTACAACTTCCTACAGGAATTATGTGGGATAATATTCAGCCTGTGCGAGTTTCCCACATCAAAAAGTTAAATTCCCACATGAGAATTGAAATTCCCATATGGAAAGTTGAAATCCCCATATGGGAAGTTAAATTCCCACATGGGGAGTTCAGTTTCCCACATAAGAAGTCAACTCTTCATGTTGGAAGTCATCTTTTGGTATGGGAAGTTAAATTCCCCATATGGGAAGGCACAAAATGGCTGTGTGGATTGTGCAGTGAACAGCTTTGGAGGAAGTCTATTGTGATTGGCTTATTCAAAGGCTCTGTCACAACAAAGCCCTTTTGAAAGGAGTCTTTGTATGGTACATGCACAGTGTTGAACTCTATAGGAAAGCAAGTAGTGTACCAGTTTAACATTGTGTTGTATACAGCAGTCAGCAGTTAATAGTTAGCAAGCAGTGAGAGTGGATGCACACATGTGCAGTGGTAGATTTGAGTGGAGGCTGTGGACTATATATGTGCTGAATACTGTTAGGTAGGTAAGCGACTAAGTCTGAGTGCTGTTTTGTTGCATGGACTGAGATATTTTTATAAGGTGTAGCCTCAGCAACTGGACTCTCATATTCAAAACACAGGCAGGCAATGGGATGTGCTGTAAAAGGAATCAGTTATTGTGTTGCATACAAACTTGGACAAATTTCAAACATATCATTTAACTCTTAAACAAGTTGCATCTAGTGGACTTTTCTTATGGACATTCATCAGGATTTTGCACATGCCTTTGTCACAAATTATTCTGAAGAAGAGACTGCATGCATCAGAACACATGCAGGCAATGTGATGTACTTTAAAAGAAATCAGAAATTTGTGTTGCAAACAAAACTTGGATGAATTTCAAACATATTGATTCTCAAACCAGTTGCATCTAGTGGACTTTTATTTTGCACATGCCTTCACAAAATATTTTGATGAAGAAACAATCGTGTATCCAGTTTGGTAAGAACTTTAAGGTGAACCTTACATTTAAAATCAGCCATAATACTCTTTTGGACACACTTTAATTCATAGGAACATTACTGTATACTGTGACTGTATACTGCACATGTATACAGTAGTATGCCTGCAGAGGATGATGAATGGAAAATAATGATGAAGACCGGAGTACATTGAAAAATCCCCCTTCAAGAATATGGTACAACCCAGTATGGGAAGGGATGACCAGCATGTGGGATTTATGTGGGAATTAGGTGGGAATTTTTTCCCACATGCCCCAAAACCCACATAAATCCCACATGCTGATTCCTGTAGGAATTATGTGGGATTTTTTTATAAGGGAACGGCAAGACGCATGCCTATTTCACACATCATCTGCGGGCTTTTTATGACGACTTTCAGGTACCGTTATTGAAGCTGCGTTTTTAACAATGACTATTTTCCTGGGAGACCTATATGCCCTTTTGTGTGTATCATTACTCCTTTTAAGGAATAGTTTATATATTTATACTGAAATAAATACATTGGAATTAAAACTGAATATTGGAATTGCCCTAACGCTAGCCTGAGCTAATCTAACGTTAGTTCTGTTAAAGACAGTAAAAAGTTCACTATTACACCAAACACACTTCGTGCATAAATTGTTCATGCTTAGATAATAACAGATGAACCATGAAGCATTTCCGGATGTGGCTTAACGAAATTGCAGCTCACGAGATATGGCGACTCCCCTGCTCCATTAAGTAGTCAACTTAATTACGCAACCACTTAATTACACAGTCTTGAGCATCCTGTCTTTGCAGTGGCCATTGGTAGGAAAATTCAGAAATATTGTCATTGAAGGTTACACAAAATTTTAACCGGTCAGAGTTTATCGAAGCGAATAAGTTTGGACTACTTCTCACAAATAAATTTGTTTTGTTTTGAGCAAATGCAATCATTCCACCATGCATTGACCTTACTATGCTCAACGCGCAGCTCTCCACAGTCCTCGTTGGTTCTGTTATCCGGTTGATTAAAGCCCCAACTGAAATACTTCAGGGATACGTTGGACCATTTCCATATACCTGAAAATGTAAGAAAGAAAACGCTTCGTGAATTTGCTACAAAAATTAGAAAAATGTTCAAAATACTGTCATGAAGCTCATACGTTCCTTTCAGGGACACTTTCTGCGAAATCGGTATTTTAATTGTAAATAGGAAATACCATACTGGACCCCCATTGTCACCTTAAAAAAATGAGTCTTCGCATAACCTCTTGGTGAAAATTGGACGTTAGGGAAATTTTGGAAAGTTTCGGACGATGGTTTTACAACTAACAATTTCATCCCAGGCCTTTTGGACACTATCGGTGGGAAATGAATTGTTGTTTTTGAAAGGGTTTTTCATTTTTAAGAAGGAAAAAGTAAATTTTCAAGCCAAACTTCTGACCGACTAATGTATTCCGTTGATTAACAGCAAACAGAATTATGTGACTAAATTATGCTTTAAGCCTGGGTAATCGTACACATGGGTTGCACGCAGTGCGTTGCAGTAAGTTCTCAACCCAAACTATAATTAACGTATAGTATTCCCATTTGCACATCTTTTGATTTACAGCAAGTTCAAAAACTGCAGAGCACTGTGGATCATATATCACAGGTTGAACTGTAGCAAGAGTGTTTTGACTTCGCATTGAGACTTTGTATACTCACCCTGAAGCAATAACACTGAGATTGTGTCGGGACAGTAATGACTTTTGCAAAGTTGTGGGAGAGACCGAAGCAAATTGGTGAGGAGCATTGCAACCAATTGGTGTGAGAAGATTAGGCCTTTAAGAATGAGTTTGCAGCTAACTTTAGACCTATGGCCTTTATTATCGGACATCACGGTACAAACTGACGGTACAAAACATTTTCAATCCTTGTAAATACAAAAAACGATGGGGGGGGGGGGGGGGGTACAAAGCAGAAAAAAAAAACGGTTATAATAGTCATACTAGGTTTTCCCCATTGTTATGATTTGCACACAATACTTTCACCGAAAGTTCTAAAGGAAGGGTTGTGATAGATAGCCGTAATCCTACATCAATAGATTTATTCTGGAATTTTTTTAACTTCTCTAAAAAAGGTTTAATGATAAACGGACTTTTAAAACGAAAAGACCAAGGTTAATTTCAAAGAATTACTTTATGGCCCTGCTACATGCCAAGATTTACAAGATTTACTAGTACTAATGAAAACTTATTTTGGTCTATAACGGCTAGCAATAAGGTATTCCATATAGTACCTCCAGTTACTAACTTATTGCTAGTCAATCATTACCCACTAGGAATACAATTAGTCGATCATGATGGACAAGCTTGACTGAATAACAACAAAACTCCACCTACTAATTATAAGCAAGTCGGTCAGGTTACTAAGTAAGCGACCTACTTATTAACAACGGCAACTGACTAAAAAACGCGTTGGTCAGCCTGGTGCCTCTACGGACTCACTGGATGTGTAAATTAATCGGTATAAACCGACTTAGAACTACACTAGGCAGAAAATGACGGACTAGCTGATGGACTTACTAGAACGTTAGTCGGTGAGTAACAAACAGAAAATATAGAAATTAAAAACAGTAAAGAATTGAGTTTAAAGTAGCTTATTGGATCCCACAAGGCAAAATTTACGTCATTATGTTCTTAATAACAAATTTTTAGTAGAATGGAAAGTACTTAAAAAATAAAATACTGCTGGACTAGGAGAAAGATTATCCCCAATGGCAAGATATTTTAATAATATTTATGATAATACACACGACAAATATTTACCAGAGTGGAAAAGATAATTGAGGATTTTGTCATTAATAAACATCACAAATGTTTACCAAAATGGAAAAGAAATAGAATACCAGTCCTGTATTGTTGTTGTTGTCGTTGTTTTTTTTTTATTTTGTCTTTGTAGATTAAATGTCAGAAATCACTAAGATTAAGCTTCTTACATTATACCCGTATTGACACAGCACATAAACAGAGTTGTAATAAGTCATGACTTGAGCAACAAATTTTCAAAAGGGAAATGACTCAAGGGAGTTGTATCATAATGTTCCTCATAGAAATAGTACAGTAACTCCAGTCACTGACTCGAAGCAAGTTGCATTAAAAACAGCAAAGTACTCCAATTTTGTCAACAAACTAAAATTAGTCCAAAACAATTACTCAGTGAAACATACTCTTTTGAATTGGAGTAGTATTCACAATCATCAGTGGAATAAGCCTTTTTTTTAATTGTGCCAAAATTACGTTAATTATTTTAAAAATAAAAAATACGTTAATTATGATAATAATAAAAAACTAATTACAAAAATAACTTTAAAAACCACAGACTGAAACATTAACACAAAACTACTACACTACACTTCGTCCGTCAAAGTCGGTGATGCTTGCGACGTCAGTGTAATCACGCTATTATCATTACATCCATTGAAAGTTGTGGTATAACGAAGCCCTCGTTAAGATTAAACTGCATCATTTTTCTGCATTGTAGTCATTCCTATTTAACTGTTTCGCGATTAAAAGAATGTTACTGTTCAAAACAGGTTTAATTAAGACATGAAAACCTCTTTAACATGTTGCATTGTTCCTACCGTGAAGGACGACTGAAAAGCCTGCAGTTGTCAAGATGTTGAAGGGAGTGAACTATTGTAGGCCTACTAGTTTTGATCCACCCATGTTCTGTATTCTGTGACTAGTGGATTAGCCAGAAGGGGGGGGGGGGCTTGGTCAGTGGTGAAGGAAAGGATAAGTTTGTGGGTTGAACGCGAGCAGGAATATCTAAGGGGAGCGCCATCATTAATTAGCGCCAATCCTACAAGGAAATATTTGACTTTACAAAGCCTCCAGATGCCCGGAAACGGCACTTCCCGAACGGAAATAACATGAAAAATGTTTGCACATATATTCGTGTTGACTTTCGAAATGACTACATCAAACTAAATAGAAATGTCACGTTTTGAGACTAGCACTTGCATGTAAAAGTGAAAATGCACGTTACTGACGTTTAATATGTATATATTTATGCGTCTCAAGTATTGAAAGTAATAATCAGACTTACAAATGGAAGCATTTCAGTTAACCATGAAAAAGGGGGACAGATGATTCTGTGTCCGAAAATGCAATACTGTCAACAGACTTTCTGAGCGGTGCGCTACCATAATTTGGCACGGAGCGTTGAAAAGTTTGTAATTACTACCCCTCAGACAGCCAGAAACGCCATTCACTGGGCTGATAAGCAAAACCTAAGCGCTCACTATTTTGTAATTCTGGAGTAGGGACCATCCAAGTGAAGCACTACCATCAGTTTGATACACAGAAGATTTGAAAAACTGGAAACCCCTCCAACAGGAAAACAGCCAGAAATGGCGTTGCATGAAAGCAGAGTCAATCGTACGAAAGCATTTCACTTTGTTAGGCAGAAAATTTTTTGCACGAAGAATGTTGTTCTGCCGAAAACTATCTTAGTATAGCGTCACCATCAGTTGGCGCGGAGCCGAGAGAAAAATTTGAAATACCACATCCTTCATACAGTCGAAAATGGCATTTCCAAGCCTTGCAAGGATGATCTTAGCAGTAGCTATTTGAGTTCTCGTTCGTGCGGTCAGAAAGACTATCTAAGAGGAAAAGCCACCTTTGGTTGGCGCAGAGCCCACTCACCGAAAATTTTGAAAAATGGGAACATTCAGACAGCCGGAGATGGCTATTTCCAGGCATAGAAGGAGGATCAAAGCAGTTGCTATTTTAATCAGAAAGTCACCAGATAAAATGTACACAATAGGATCTCCTCGGGGGAAAACTATGAACTGAATTGAAAACATGATTACGTTACTCACTCGTTCAATATTGAATTGATGAAACAGTCTTTGTGACTGGCCGAACTCCGTCCTGTTAATGATTTTACTTCTATTCAGTGGAGAGTGAAATTTCTTTTTTAAAGTGTGAACACCATTTATACGGGACGTAACTTGTGGCGCGCGAAGAGCGCTAAAATTTTTGCCCTTAGGTAGCAAATTTTTCAAAATATGGAGCATGCATTGGAGTAAATTTTGGATTCTGGGTTCCCTATGTTAGGAAAAGTGAAAAGTTTGGGAACTATTGAAGAATCTGTGTTTCTCATTGGCAAATCTGACATTTGAGGGGTCTCCCCATGCCTCCTATCCTCGTGTACCTATGCCTAAAATACTATCTGAGTGGAGTACCGAAATTGGTCAGCGAGGAGCCTTCATAAAATTTAAAAATCGCAACCCCTCAGACAGTCAGTTTCTCGGGACTTGTAAGCAAGTTAGTAGTCGATTTTTTTAGCTTTCTTCTTGCAATGAAATCTGTAAGTCATAAAAAGAATGAAAACTGTGAAATGATCAGAATTTTGCATAAAAACCCCTAGGCTTATTTAATATGCGGAAGGGGGGGGGGGTCGCGAGATGTAAGGGGAGCCTGATGTCGTTTAGCAAATATGATACATCACAGAGGCCGGTTTTAGTTGGAATAGGACCTAATTTTTGTTTTTTTGACTTCAAGTAATAAAAAATTTCAAACTTTCTTGGAAGGGGGGCACGTCCCCCGGGCTCCCCGTTAATCCATCCCTGATGACCGCCAGTAAAGGCGGGCCCGAGGTTAGGGAAAAATTCAGTCATATGGATTATATCTGATTAAATTGCATGTCGTCACGAAAAATCAATTAGCATTTTTTTCTTCCCTAAAGGTAGGACCTTTTTATATCCTGTTTTTACATACAAATCAAAGGGTGAAAAGAAAAATAAGCATTTCATTTTCATATACAGCAGATATCATACATTTACATTGACTGACAAATTTGGGTTCTTAACGAAATAGAGGTGAAGGAAATTTTATTAATTAGAACTCACACAAATCGGATCGGCAATCCAAATTCGTTGGTGACCGTGGCTCAAGACGTTCCACTATGCCACCATTAGGACGTAACGAGGTAATGATATCATAATAATCATTCAAAATCTGAATGACTACAACACATATTTTGAAGATTACAGAAGAAAAAAACAAAAACAAAAAACAAAAAACGTTGATCTTTTACCTTCCTCAACCATATCAGTTATTCCCATCCACCATTTTTCATGTTCTACTTCACTCGCAGCTTTAGCGAGACGAGTTATTTCCATGTTTTCCAGATTGCTTTCTATAAAGACAAGATGGGCGCCTTCACTTATAGAACTACACGCTTTTGCAGCATCCGCCCAGGTCATGGTGGTGTAAACGAAAGTGTAAGAGCTTTGATTCCAGCGATGCCATTTATGCAAGTCTTTTGAGGGAAATTAAAACAAAAGTAAATCTCAATACTTCCTCATTTACACAAATTTATTGTGCAAACCAATAAAATTGAAGATCTGAGGGGATGCATGCGAACCTTTGAAAAGTAATACTTGGTGACTGTATATTCAAAGCATTTTTCACATTTGTAAGCTACAGACAAATTTACGTCCATCTTACATGAAACGTTATTAAAAAAAAACGTCATGCAGATTTTGGAGGTAATCGTTTTCAAAATTAGTTCTCCACTTGACTCGAAGTCTGTTTTTGACAAAAATTAACTATTGTTTAATAGGACTTTCTCGAGTTAAGAATACACTATAGACGTGGAATTTAACGGGAGTGAGAAAAAAAATTATCCCCCTTTATTTGAGGCGTGGGCGTCCGCAGAAATTTTGAAAAGGGGGAGGGGCAAGGTAATTCATGGATGATTGAATTTTGAACACTATCTAAGCGGACCGCTACCATAGGTTGGCGCGGAGCGTCCAAGAAAATTTGGGGATTTGCAACCCTTGAGATGACCGGAAACGACACTTGGCGACACTAAGCTGCAAGTACCCAGGCCTGAAACAGGAATTTCATTTCTGTAATTTTTAGATTTTTACAATTTTCACGGCCTCGCACGCCTAAGCACGATAAAATTTACAACTGTTAAACAGCCTATATAAGACGGTTACCCAATAATGAATCTATTCCCCCCCATATTCACCTTGTGTATCCCAGTTACTTTTGAGCGTCAAACCAGCACGGGACCAAACCAAGACCAACGCATTCATCAATAGTCGAATGCCATATGCACACTACATACCTGGCAACTAGTACAATTTTGGCAAAGTTTTTACAATTACAAATTTACAATAGAATGATTGTCCCCAAATTACAATTTCACTATTTAGCATACAATCTTCTCTTTTGCTATTCCTGGTCAAATGTCCGCATATTTTGATATTTTGATGATTTATTTTTAATTATTTTGATTTTTTTATTTCAATTTTTTAATTAATTTTTCCCCAAGTTTGATTTTTCGGGGGGGGGGGGGCAAGTGCCCCCTTCCGGACGCCTATGATTTGAGGCCATATAAAATTGACACCTGAATATTTCTTTAAAAGTGTGTTTTACGAATTGGCTTGACACCCTCATGTCATTCATGAGTATCGGTATCTGGGTCAACTTACGATATAGTCCACATTTTGGACATGGTACGTAGCTGATTCCATGCTTTTGCTTTCTCTTCAAGGATGATGCTTAATTGCAACTGATCTTGTTTACGTGGTTAAATGTAATGGGGACAATGTCAGTTTCTGGGAAACGTTTCTCACAGAGCGAAGCATTTCCTAGCCGAGTTCAACGAAGATACAAATATTATCAATTTTAATTTGTCCCAAGAGATTCTACACGTTGGTGATCTGCTACTTGCTCAGTTAAAGTGGCGGCACCAGATTGCCAAAATTGGGGAAGACTGGGCAAACTTGGGTGAAGGAAAGTGTTGTATTGACGCAAAATATTCGGTCCGAAGGGCGAGACCGAACGCTCTGAGGGTTAAGCATACCTTTGGGAAATAATGAGCCTCATGAGAGGTATATTTTTTTCTTTTCAGTTGATTTAACTCTTGACTGACTTAACCTTGGGGAAGGGGCACAGGGGGAAAGGGAAATATGCGAGATCAAAACGACCGCCTCGTGCTCCTAAGTGCCGCCACTACACATATTCTGGACTCCCTATTAAAATAGTAGTTCAACAGGTGTTGACTGCAATTACAAACGCCCAATTCCTTTGTAAACCTTTCGGATATCGCTTTCTGCAAAGCGTGCAGCTCGTTCAGTTCAACAGGTGTATATAGTTTGTGCTGACCTCTCTTAATGCTAAAGTGTGCAACATCTGCCAAACCCTTTCTGTGCATGCATAGCGTAATTCTATCACAGAGCAGGGAGTTGCAACTCCCTGCACGAAGACAAAGGGTTTCTTATGTCTGAAAATAGTTATATGCTGACCTGTTACGCATGAATATTCATCAGATCCCTTTTCTTTCTCCTTCACTTGCAAAGACGACATGCAGCGCCACCACTGGGGAAATAGCTCCTACGTGTTTGTCAACAACTCGAAAATGACTTGAAAGAAGGCTGTAAATGCCTCTTAAAGAGGGAGGGCGCTCATCTCGCTTTCATAGAAAGCAAATTGGAGAATCAAAAGCGTTCTAAAGTTGTTGATGGTTCGAGTGGGATCGGTGAGCGATGGTGGATTGGACTTACTGACAAGGATAGTGAAGGTTTTAACATACAAGGAAGTACGTTTTAGGGTGACCCAATGTGTCCAAAAACGGCATATCAACAGCATAAACTAAAGTGGCAATCAGAGCTTAGTGCTTTTATAAAAAAAAAAAAAAATCAAAACTTCCATTCTCTGTACCACATTTTAATTACGAGTGAAAACTATCACAAAATGATCCGTGATCAAGGTTTAACGTCGTGATTACTTACAATTTATTGAATGCTGTGTAGTCTTGCATCTGTGTGGAATTTTGTTACCCGATAAAAATTCGGAAGTTTTCATGTAACAGTAAAAAGCAATATTAAAGTTCAGTAAGAATTTTTACGTGAAAGACCTCTTCAATGTTTCTATATTCTAGTAAACAATCAGTTCACAAGAGAAAATGAGGTGAAAACTGGTCAATATTCTCTCTTTATATCTGATTGTCCCTTTAACTCACGTGGATCTAGCTAAGCCATAATGAAGAACATAATTAAGCTCTCAGGGATATTCCTTAACATGTTCACAATATCCCCTTAATGCTAAATATATCACAAGGTAAAGAGTTTTATCATTAGAGGATCGTTTTCCAGCTCTTATTAAACGTTGGTCGAAGAAATTAGGAAAATGGCTGTTGAGTAGAAAGAATGTGTAATGATTCGCTCTGTAAGTTCCTATGCATAATTTCATAATGAGAGTGAATGATGTGGAGGAAATGCGCCTTGATGCTTTTTAAAGACACAGTATCGTGGCGCGAAACGGGACGACATTGGAACAGCCTTCAAAAAATTGTTATCCCACCAAAAATCCCGGATGTAGCCCGTAGACACCGTATGATAACAGTACATACGATTGCGTGGGATAGCGTACTGCTACATATGCTTGTTTGTGTTAGCGCTGACAGGCATAGTGTTTGTGTTAATGTGTATGTAGCAGGGAGTTGTTTTCCTGATACAAGTGAGTACCTTGCTCAGTGACAACAGAGAGACCCTTGGTACTTTTCCCAATATCTTGGGAATTTTGAACCGGCTCGATCATTCTTTTCCTTTCCACTTTGAAAAAAAAGAAATATTGTGTGATTGTTTCTATTTTTTAATTTTTTGGTGACTTATTAATTAATTATGGAATAGGTGAATAAGTTCTGATAAGAGTGCCATGTGGCTTATTTGTATTACATTTCCGGCTTAATTGTTTTGTGATTTAATCATCAGTTTGACTTCGATGCTCTTATGGTCAACTATTACTGTAGTTCAAAGTTGAGGGGCTAAACGTTATTCGGGACATGATCTTGGGAATTTCTAAAAAGACGAACTGGCCTAGGCCAGGAAACCTGCATTGAACTTGAGAGATTGGTCGAAGCGAAGGGGCTTGTCTTAGTCTTACGACGGCAAAATGTCTTCTTGTTCAGAAAAAGAACATCGAAGGACACCGTTTGCACCAGGCTACAGCAATGGCGCCGGAGGACCATTAAATTTTGTCACAAGGAGGAGAAACCAAACGAGAAAATTCAGTAGCAAACGAAAGTCGGAGTTCCCTTACCCATCCTTACACGGATTAGACCCTAACTAGATCGCCGCAGAAAAAGAAGGTTGATTGATTGGGAATGGCAAGTCTCCAGTTTATAACGACGATTTTGCAAAACATCTTCTCACAAATCATGCACAAAGGTAAGTGAAATGTGTTTATTTAGTTAATGATGGCAAAAAGTAGACAAGATTGCCGTCTCGTTAGTGATCCATATAAACATCTCACACGCGTGTTTTGCATTTGTACATGCATAGGCCTAACGTTAGGACACAATTATATTAGTAGCTCTATGCCTAGTAAAACCTATGACGAGCTAGCACAGGTTTCAGCAGAAGTGATCAGCACTTCGTTTGCCAATTCATCAAAATCGTAACCTCAGAATAAACCGCACTACCCTTGAAAAATCTGACTATGTCCTCGGTTTGCTCATATTATACATGCCCCATCTTAGTTTACACGTATGGTATCTCAGAGGGCATGGCACGGAGTGTGCACCTTCCCCAATATTGTCTTCACAAAATCTTCTAATCAAGCATAGGCCTACAATACGCTATCACTTAGATAATCCTAGCTGTTTCATTAGCTTGTAGTCCACTTGACAATGAGTAAGTGCTCAGCCTGCTGGATCATTTTTCATTCTTATTGGGGACTTCTGGGTAGCAGTAGGGTGGACCTGGGTGGAAAATGCACAGGAGTCCGTGGAGAATTCAAACACCTTAGAGCTTGTGTGTGCGAGGTTTCATTCCTATCCAATACCCCCACCCCCATCCATGAATATTGGAGCTAGAGGCTTTTAGAAAAATGAATTTGGGCACCCTCTTTCGGTCTAGCTTCTCATGCATCTAGAAGGCCTTGTTATGTCATTGATTGAGTAGATAACTACCAGTACCAAAACCAAAAAACATTGATCAATAAGGGTGGAGTTATTGTTTCAATTCATACCAAAATTTAAGCAATTGGTACTGATCTTCATGTATAAAGTGCTATAAATTCCTAACTAACTTTGTGATACGCTACATTCCCTTCAAATATAGCGGAGCAAGTGCACAAACTGTATGCATGTAATGTGCACAAACATATTTTCTCTTTCTTATAGCAACAACTTAATTCTGCATCATAGCAAAATCATTCTACGTCTAAATGTACAAGTCCCTCCATAACTCACAGCAAACAATGATGGATACTAGGACATATATGAGACCCATCGAAGCAGTACCAGTCTCCAATTAAAGAGGCACCATGCACCAGCATGCACATTTACCAGGCTCGTTTCTAAATGGCACTCAGATGGGGACGCATAAAGTACAGCACAATATCACAAATAGCTTGTGGGGGGGGGGGTGTAGGATTAAACCAAATTAGTGGAAGAGAGCTGATAAAGGAGTTCTCATGGAATGCTCCGTGCTAGAATTAAATGTAATCAAAATTTTTATTCAAGTCATATTTGGTCGTTGGGATGTTGGCATAACGTACATGAATGTGGCAACACAAACCCAAAGCACGTTATGACTGAACCTGAAGGAAGTACTGATCAAGGAGTGATGTTAATGTTTCAGCACAGATGGGCAATGCTTACAGTAGCATGTCCTGATTTTACAATTGCTCTTATTAAAAATACACAGGGATTTGGTTTAACCCATTAATAGAAAATGTCAAGATTGAAAAATTTCTGTGTCCCACTAACCATGGCGAGGGCTCCAAACATGACGAAAGCTAGGAAATGTGTTTTTTCAGCACAAATAAAATTTACATTGGAAATTAAAAAAAATATTTTTCCAAATTTTCAATATTTCTTGGCAAGGAGCTTCCCATTTTGCTGGTTTTTCTACCCTTGCTCATGGCATATAAATCTAAGAAAAGAAATATTTCGGTCAGTTTTAGAAAACAGATTTCATCAGTGCATGTGTAGGATATGTAATACAAGCTTGCTCCAAGTTCCCAAAAATTGAATTAAAAATCTGATGACTTTACTTGCATATATTTGGACATCCAAAGAATTGACTTAAGAATTGTATGCGTAACATTCTACTACACCGTACGTATTTATTTGGAAATTCTTTTACAGGATATTTTTTTAATGAGAATTAGGGTCTACTTCTAGAGGTAGAATATTCAAGCTAGGTCAAGTCCTCTCACTACTTCATACATTCTCCCAACCTATTTAATTCTCGACACCCACAGCTGTTTAAAACTTTTCATTGTTCAGACACAATCCTGATCTACTGTTTGAAGGGTATATCATCATAGTGAGCATAAAAAACCCTAATGAATCAGACTGCACTCTCTGTCGGAATATAAGCCACTGTGCATTCTTGAATTTGATATCCCAGATCAGGATGATGCATGGATATTTCTTATACAGTACTGTTACTACAAATAAATAAACAAAACTGATCAATCTGAACATCCTAAACACGCAGTTTCAAACTTCCACTTCCTTTGGCATACCAACGTCTCTATTAATTCATATAATTGAAAACCTGAAAAGTCGTGAAATATGAAAAAAATATTTTCCAAGGCCTGGTAAAGTTTTCCAAATCAAAAAATTGTGTTAACTAAGTCATGAAAAATTCATGGAAATTTTCACAAATTTTCATAAAATTTTGATAATTTGATGCAACAGCCTTCCGAAAAAGTCGTGCAACTTCTTTTAAAAGTTGGTGCTGGATAAGTGAAAATTTATTTTCCCAAATTTTGGAAACCCTGCTTTGACTTGCAATTCTTTTAAGCTTACAAAAGACACATGCTCTACTGAGTGCACCCAAAATTGTTCCTATATTGTTGTTGTTGTCTTTATTGTGCATGATATGGTAGTCCCATTAGTTCTAACATGCTGTTTGGTAACTGGAATGAAATTCAGACCCAAAGATTTAGGTATAGCTGATGTTGTAACATATAAATGAAAGGCTTCAATACAGTAACGAGCTGGTTGGCAATACTGTTCAGGTATCACACTATCTTCCTATTCACAAAACTTCATACACAAAACACAGTTGGCCAATAAAAATTGTTTTTGTGATGTAAACCATAAAAATGGCAGGCAATCTCTCTGGTATTAACGTGGTTTTCTGGGTTCTGCCAGGATACTCAAAATCATACATAAATCCATCCTGGTTGGGAAGCATCTACCTGGTGGGTCTTACACCCACATTGTAGCTGAGATTTTGAATCTTCAGTCCAGCTGGCCGTGACACCGTACATGACTAGCATATGCAAAGGTGAACTTGACAACTTTGGTTGGGTCTTTGGGCTGGTCCTCCTGTACTGGTCTTCCTGGAACTAGAAATTTATGAAAACACTTTTGATTTTTTTTTCTTTATTCTCCTTGTCACAAATTCCAAAAAGATGAAATTGTTCTCATATTTCTCACTTTCTTGAAGAGAGAGATACTCATAAAAGATTTCTTTCAAACTTGTAGTGCCAAAACTTGCTTAACTGGACAAGGCCAGAGCTTCAGAGGTGAGGTTGGTATTACTGTCAGTAGGTCTTGGAACTGGGAATAGGCATGCTACCAATCCGGAAAAATTTTGAGCAGAATCCAGATCAAAATGGAAATTCAAAAGATGTAACAAAAACTTGATATTGTTCGATCAAATTATAAGGTTTCTCTTTCAAAGAAACTGAAACCAATGCATAGTGAATTTACCTACATATTCTACTTTTATTAGACTTGACTGCTTCCACCAACATTGTATTGTCTGCCTTTGCCTCATCAGCTTCATTTTCATTTTGGCAATCCAGGAAATCTTCAACTGAACTGCACTTAGACCTGTACTTCAAGTCACCTCTTCTCAAAGCAGGCAACAATAATGGAGCAATTAGCAAAGTTTGGAAACTACATTTTATCCTTTATATCATATTTTGAAGATAAATGAATGAAGAAACAAACTAACAAAGTGACAAATGGCAAAAAAATTTCCAACTTGTGTAAAGGTATTTTTGATCCATGGATATGTTCATGCCAAATGCAAATGGTGAGTGTTCCTGCCATGCAGTTTCATTAAACTGTTTGAATCTAGAGAAATCTTCGATCTTCTTTTCTGCCCTTTGATTTCAAAGCATGATTAATGAAAAGCTTAAAGAGCAAGAGCATTCTCCCCAACTTGGAGTAGTGTAGTACACCGTTCCTGTTTCATGATTGGCATTTTACGGTCATGTGCCGTTTTTTGGGAGTCACTGCTTGGTCTTCCTAGAATATGTAATGAAGTCCTAAAAATTATTAACGATACTTTTAAGAAATTAAGAGAAGTGAAAAGAAAATTGTGAGCTTTAGCCTTTGTTTTAAAATACAGTAAGTTTGGGATGACTGCTCTTCCCTTTCAGTGAAGAAAACTGACAACAGCAGTCATGAACCTTGGAGCAGTATGGTTAAAATGGGAAGACCCGGTGTTTGCATCTGCCAGGAGTGAGCCTATACACCACATTAAAAAATTACAAAACAAATTATGCTTAACAAAGGATTTTTTTCTTTCCTGGTCAGCTTTTTGATGTTAATACCCGACATTTCGAAAGCCCGTTGGAAAGCACGTATATATGTTTTGCAAGCACGTGACTGCATTTGAAAATGATCAATCAGTTATCACTAGAAAAAAACTTGCATTTTCAAAGATAACACCCAAAGAAACAGAGTGGGTAGTATCTTGTTGGAATTATAGATAAAATAAGTAATAATATAAAAAACATACGATCTCATAAATCCATTTTGAGATAATTAGAGTAGCCTAGCTAGGTTACAAAATAAAAGGAAATATAACTACTGTGAGTAGAAGAGAGTTGCATAAATCTGACAGTCAAGCTACGGTACTGTTCTTCAGAAGAAATGCTTACCGTCATGAAAAAAGTCAAAGCTTCAGAACTTTATGAACAATTACAGTAAGTATAGCAACCTCCTCTCACACTGTGACAAAGACATCACACTTCCACTGCAGAAAGACAAGGGAAGACTGGCATTAAATACCCCATCCCTTTTTGTTTAGGTAGAGGGCAAAACAATTCCATGCTTAAATCTTGAACGATCCTTTGTGTTTTGGTAATTTATTTTGCCATAAGTGGTCAGTAAAACCAGGAGTGCCAGATAGGTGCTAAGAGGAGCGAGGTGGGACAGGGGATGCATCTCCCAGTTATGATGGATGGTCCCCTGCACTGTATATAGGGAACATTTTCCATTATTTTCAAGGGAGCAAAGATGGGTATGTTATTTATTGTCCAGAAAGTGACAGGTAACTCCAGTGGTGTACTTCCTTCTAATTCTTAAAGGAAATACATTTGTCCTTTAATAAAAAACCACAAAACTTGAAATTTAATTTTCAAATCCAAATCAACATTGAATTTATAATTAAAATTTTCAACTTTTCGTTCATTATAACATTTTATTCAAAATAATTCCCTGAAAAATCTCTGGGTTTGGCCATAGATTTGGGTTGCTTGTGCCTCTTAAAAAGGATTTCATCATTTCCTTGGAAAGTGACTGAATGGCACCATGCCATATGTTGTGACTTCTAACAGCACCTACTACAATGCTATAATCATGGGTGAAAAGAGTTGTGTAGCTGAAAAGCTCCTTCCCAGGAAATTTGGACATCTGGAGCGAAATTTCCCTTTTCTGTACATGAAAATACGAAGAGATTTGTGGGAAATTTTACTCTCTTCCTGGGAAATAATGCAACTCCTTTCCTGGATATAAAAAAATTTCCAGCCCTGGCTGTAATACATGTTGTAGTTAGTTAGATGGAGTTTTGCGGCCCAGTTTCCAACCTATTGGTTCATGTCGAACCGGCCACGGCCTTTTTCCAGTTGTGGCTCACTGGCTTGTTTTTCCTACCCCACTGCTTATACGGAGCATCGATCACGCAAAACGGAAGTAGGTTCCTTTTTAGAGTCTTTGGTATGACTCGACCTGGAAAGTGAACCCGGGCCTTCCGCGTGAGAGGTGGATGCTCTACCATTAGACCAAACACACCGTCTGTGTAATACATGTTGTTTAAGGGAATCGTGCAAATATAGAACATGTATGATGTTCGTCTGAACTCAATGAAAGTACAGCTAGTTTTGGGCAATAACTATTGGTTTGAAGTTGAACAGCCATTTGCAATCCTCCCTGTGTTTGGCTTCCATAATTACCTGCAGCCGCTGATGAGGGCCAACTTGCTCTAAAATACTCTCATAGTGGCCCTTGACAGGAGTAGATGTCAATGCTGCAATTCAATGGAATATCATATTTACAGCTGGTGAAGTAGGTTTGCAGCACAGGATGAACTGTATGGATGATGCTCAATAATTACAACCACACTTCCAACTACTGTAAATTTGATAATAGGGCAAGGCTTGTTTTCAAGGAGTTATCTCACAATTTTCTTCTTATTCCATAATATTGGATATTCGGGCAAACGAAGCAATTAAGTAATTTTCACATTTAAGGAAAGAATATTGTCACCTGACTCTATATACCAATCATGAAACAGTGCAGTCTAACCACTGTACACTACTGTACTTTACACTGGGGTGGCTGCTCTTGTCCTCAAGGAAGGGAGCACATCATATCAACATAGCAACTAGCCCAATTTGTAAATGTAAACTATTCAAGCACATGATATTCAACCAATGTAATTCTGAAAATGTTGGCAATGTCAAAACATTACCATAGTGAGTATACTATCTAACACTGTGCAACTGGGAGAAAATAATATTCACTCAGGCTTTGTAAACAACTAATTGATACTGCAAAGTTACATCATAATCAAACAAGATATTGGATAAAGGCCTAGCAATGCTCGAATCAGATCCAGGTCTTCCTAGGCGACTGATGTAGGCCTAGCTAACTTTCTATACTATAGCATAGTTCCACACATGGGGGAAATGTACTTACTTGAAAGTCTAGGCCTATTTATGGGGGCTAACCTTACATCAGAAAGGCAGTTGCCTTTCAATTTTTTTAACCACATACCTGGCAAACCACTGGCATTTGGATGGGGACCCTTACCAGAAAAAAAGAAAAGTCGGCTACTTAACTGGTCCACTCGAAGGTGCTTCAGTCCGGCGCGCAACCGACTTTGTAGGCTGGACAACCAATTTAAGTGGCAAGCCTATGCCAATTGGGAGGAAAGCCAGAGTACACGAGGAAAAACCCACGTTCATCGAGCGGGACTTGAACCCATGCACATGTGAGACACATTGGTACACAGCAGTTGGAATAGACCACTCTGCCGCTCGACGACCCAGGGGACCCTTACGCTTGAAAGAATGCTTATATAGCATTCAATAAGCATTCATTATGCCTTCTAAATGCATCTTTTAGCATTCGAAGGTCTATTAAGCTGTCAGTGTGTTGAATGCTTATTTTCTTCCTCAAATGAACTATTCCTTGCATTCTGAATAAGCCCACATAATTTACTTTGAAGTCTACCAAGCCTTCAGTTACTGTTTGAATGCATTCATTAGTTTTTTAATGTTTTGTTGGAATGCATTTACAGATGAAGATGAATGTGAATGAAGATATATGAATGGTTATCAAAGCCTTCATATCCTTTTTTGAAAGCATATACAGTAACTAGTATCAATTACTATAAATGCAGCTGGAGGTCACCCAAGCATAAGCAAAGTTACAGAAATCAATTACTAGATAATGGCGCCTTGATCCTGCCCACCTGGTTGCACCAGATAATCTTTATTTATATTACAAATTCGACATGTTCAGGCTTACAGAACTGTTGTTCTCATCAAGTCTCTTTGGCAAATTACTGATCCAGCAAAGCTGAGCACTTACTCATTGTCAAGTGGACTGAAGGCTAATGAAACAGCTAGGATTATTTAAGTGATAGCATATTGTAGGCCTATGCTTGATTAGAAAGTTTTGTGAAGACAATATTGGGGAAAGTGCAAACTCCGTGCCAGGCCCTCTGAGAGATCATAAGTGTAAACTAAGATGGGGCATGTATAATATGAGCAAACCGAGGACATAGTCAGATTTTTCAAGAATACTGCGGCTGTTTCTGAGGTTACGATTTTGATGAATTGGCAAATGAAATGCTGATCACTTCTGCTGAAACCTGTGCTAGCTCGTCATAAGTTTAACTAGGCATAGAGCTACTAATATATTTGTGTCCTAACGTTAGGCCTTTACATGTACATATGCAAAACACGCGTTTGGGATGGGTATATGGATGACCAACTATACGGCAATCCTGTCTACTTTTTGCCATTAATAACTGAACAAACACATTTCACTAACCTTTGGGCATGATTTGTGAGAAGATGTTTTGCAAAATCGCTGTTATAAATAGGAGACTTGCCATTCCCAATCAATCAACCTATTTGTATTTGTATGTATTTTTCTCGTTTGATTTCTTCTTCTCGTGACAACATTTAATGGTCCTCCGTCGCCATTGTTGTAGCCTGGTGCTAACATTGTCCTTCGATGTTTTTTTTTCTGAACAGGAAGACATTTTGCCGTCGTAAGACTAAGAATAGCCCCTTCGCTTCGACACATCTCTCAAGTTCAATGCAGGTTCCCTGTCCTAGGCCAGTTCGTCTTTTTAGAAATTCCCAAGATCATGTCCCGAATAACAACGTATAGCCCCTCAACTTTGAACTACAGTAATAATAGCCTATAAGAGCATCGAAGTCAAACTGATGATTAAATCACAAAAACAATTAAGCCGGAAATGTAATACAAACAAGCCACCTTGGCATTCTTATCCGAACTTATTCACGTATTTCATAAATCCACCAAAAAGGTAAAAAATAGAAACAATCACACAATATTTCTTAGTTTTTTCAAAGTGGAAAGGAAACGAATGATCGAGCCGTTTAAAAATTCCCAAGATATTGGGAAAAGTAGCAAGGTCTCTCTGTTGTCACTGAGCAAGGTAATCACTTGTATCAGGAAAACAACTCCCTGCTGCATACAAATTAACACAAATACTAGGCCTGTTAACGCTCACGCAAACAAGCTTATGTAGCAGTACGCTATCCCACGCAATCGTATGTACTGTTATCATACGGTGTGTATGGGCTACATCCGGGATTTTTGGTGGGATAACAATTTTTTGAAGACTGTCCAAATGTCGGCCCCCTTTCGCGCCACGATAATGTGTCTTTAAAAAGCGAGCTGGAAAACGATCTTCTGATGATAAAACTCCTTACCTTGTGATATATTTATCATTAAGGGGATATTGAGAACACGTTAAGGAATATCCCTGAGAGCTTTATATGTTCTTTTTTTATGGTCTAGCTAGATCCACGTGTGTTATAGGTACAATCTGTTATAGACAAAAAATATTGACCAGTTTACACCTTATTTTCTCTTGTAAACTGATTGTTCACTAGAATATAGAAACATTGAAGAGATCTTTCAGGTAAGAATAAACGTTAATATTGCTTTGTACTGTTATATGAACTTCTGAATATTTATCGGTGACAAAATTCCACACAGATGCAAGACTACACAGCATTCAATAAACTGTAAACAATCACGACGTTAGACCTTGATCACGGATCATTTTGTGATAGTTTTCACTCGTAATTAAAATGTGGTGCAGAGAATGTAAGTTTTGAAAAGAGATATAAAAGCACTAAGCTCTGATTGCCGCTTTAAGTTTATGCTGTTGATATGCCATGCGTCATTTGCAAGTGAAGGAGAAAGAAAAGGGATCTGATGAATATTCATGCGTAACAGGTCTGAATAAAACTTTTTTCAAACATAAGAAACCCTTTGACTTCGGGCAGGGAGTTGCAAATCCCTGCTCCGTGATTGAATTACGCTATGCATGCACAGAAAGGACTTGACAGATGTTACACATTTTAGCATTAAGAGAGGTCGCACAAACTATAAACACCTGTTGAACTGAACGAGCTGCACGCTTTGCAGAAAGCGATATCCGAAAGGTTTACAAAGGAAAGGGCTTTTGTTGCAGTCAACACCTGTTGAACTACTATTTTGATAGGGAGTCTAAGGATATGTGTAGTGGCGGCACATAGGATCACGAGGCGGTCATTTTCACCCCGCAGATTTTCCTTTCACCCTGTTGCCCCCCCCCCCCCAAGTTATATCAGTCAAGAGTTAAATTAACTGAAAAAATAAATAATATACCTCTCCTGAGGCTCGTTATTTCCCAGAGGTATGCAATCTGGTGCCGCCACTTTAACTGAGCAAATAACAGATCACCAAAGTGTAGAATCTCTTGGGACAAATTAAAATTGATTATATTTGACGTGTATTCGTTGAATTCGGCTAAGAAATGCTTCGCTCTTTGAGCAACGTCTCCCAGAAACTGACATTGTCCCCATTACATTTAACCACGTAAAAAAGATCAGTTTCAATTAAGCATCCTTGAAGAGAAAGCAAAAGCATGGAATCAGCTACGTACCATGTCGAAAATGTGGACTATATATTAGGCTGAACCAGATACCGAAACTCATCTCGGACAGAAGGGTGGTGGCAAGCCAATTCGTAAAACACACTTTTAAAGGAGTATTCAGGTGTCAATTTCATATGGCCTCAAATCATAGGCGCCCGAAAGGGGGCACTTGCCTCTCCCCTTTCCTGGAAAAATCAAACTTGTGAAAAAATTAACTAAAAATCGAAATAAAAAAAATTAAAAATAAATCATCAAAATATCTTCACTCAAAGCGTCAGTATCTACTCGTGAAATATGCGGACATTTGACCAGGAATAGCAAAAAAGAAGATTGTATGCTAAATAGTGAAATCGTAATTTGGGGATCATCATTCGTGATACTATTGGAAATTTGTAAAAGTGTAAAAACTATGACGAAATTGTACTAGTTGTCAGGTATGTAGTGTGCCTATGGCTTTCGACTGTTGATGAATACGTTGGTCTTGGTTTGGTCCTGTGCTGATCTCAAGTGGCGACGCACAGATGTAACTGGGATATACAAGGTGAATATGGGGGGGGGGGCGGATAGATTCATAATTGGGTAACGGATACAGGCCTATATGGGTTGTTTGACAGTTGTAAATTTTATCGTGCGAGGCAGTGAAAATTGTAAAATTCTAAAAATTACAGACATGAAATTCCTTTTTCAGGGCTGGGTACATGCAGCTTATAACACTCGCCAAGTGTCAGTTCCGGCCATCTGGAGGGTTTGTAAGTCCCAAAATTTTCTTCGACGCTCCGCGCAGATAGTGAACACAATTCAATCATCCATGAATTACCTCTCCCCCTCCCTTTTAAAAATTTCTGCGGACGCCTATGCCTCAAATAAAGGGGGATAATTTTTTATCTCACTCCCGTCAAATTCCACGTCTATAGCGTGTTCTTAACTCGAGATATTCCTTTTAAACGATAGTATAATATTTAGAATTATATAGAATAATATTTGTTTGAGGTTAACCTTAAAATTTTGTGAGCACAAAGTTGCAGATTTAAAATTATCTGCATATTTCATTAGCATGTGTGAACATTAAATACAAAACATGCTCAATTGACATCCCGGTATGACATCACGGGTTTTCCTCAATGCATTGTGTTACTGTGGTTTAAATATTTTCTTTAAAAAGTCATTACCTCTGAACGTAACATGCTATTAAGACGGAATTTTAACCAATAAAGAGAAAAACAGTTCCTTGATTTCTGGAGCTCTTGAAAGTTGTCACCAGAATATTCCTTTAACAGGGCGAACTGAATCAAAACAAAATTTTGAAACGTTTCCCGAATGGATAATTAAATAACTACTTGATCAACTGCATGGCCATGTGGCCAGAGCATCCCACTTGCATAGGGAAGGTATGCGGCCATAGATTTGCTATTCGACTCCTAGCCTGCCGGGTCATACCGAAGACTAAAATGGAACCTACTGTCATTGTGTTTCATCCGCTGAGCAATGGAGTAGAGGAAACAAGGCAATCAGTCACAACTGAAAAGTGGTCCTGACCGGCCGAATAAAACCAATTGGTTAGATATTGAGCAACTAAAACTTATTTAACCCTTTACCGTAGTGCATATTTGCGCGCCTCGGGAGTGGGCGGAAAAGCGGACGTAGCACGCCCCGCATCAGCATAGGCTTTTTACCCCGTGACCTTTAACTATTGTCTCTCTCGTTGTTGTAGCCTAGCTACTTGCAGTTACGAGGTCCGCATGAAACAGCAAAGATGGGCGACAGCCGCGCTCTCCGCCTGGGTCCAAAAGTGACCCAAACAACGGTAAAGGCTTAAGTAGCACTACGAAAGACAAATAAGTTTTTCTTCCTTCTATATTTAGGCCTTTTCTTGGCTTCCGTACGTTTTAATCTCCCTTGAAACTTGTTATATATTACGTCATTCAATGCTCGATAAAGGTTAGATACATTTCAAAGTAAGTGAAAGTATTTATCCTACATTTAATTGAGTAAAAAACATTGTTAAATAAATAGAAAAAAGTAGGCCTACTTTCGATTTCTTTTTTTTATTTACTATAAATTGTAATTTATTATTTTTGAAGAAGTAGAAAGCACAGTTGGTTTTGTTCAAAATTATCTCGCCTGGTTTGAGCCATCAAAACAATTTCAATGAAACACTGTATCGGCTTCAGACATTGAACAGTATCCATGTAGTCCTTTAGTGAATTAGGACTTACCTGGGTAACAATGCCAACGTTAAGGAAGTCAACAAACCACACTATACGGCAACACTAAAATGCACGATCCTACACTAGTTTTTCGAAGCTTACGTCTGCACGATGCAGTAAGTACGACGCAGTAGGCATTCCCTTTCCCAAAACCAAAAAGAGGTATAGTTTGAACAGCCCGTACCTTTAGGGGATTCAGTCGATACGTACAGCTGGCTTGAAACATCGAGTGTGGTTTCTTGATCACTAGGATTTGTTGTATATCTATCGGATGATGCTGCCATTGTCGGTTCTTGGGATGCAGCCGTCACATTGTTATGAGCAAAGCCTTCTGATGGTTACGAGTAGTCCAAAGAAATAAACGTCTACATTAGTTTTTAATATTTTAATTATTAATTGTTTTACTCTTAACACTGCGTGCATATCACTTTTTTTTTACTGTAGGAAACCATGATCCCTTTAAGTGGCTAATACTATAGTACTATAAAAAAAAAAAAAAAAGGTAAAAAATTTGTCAGTAACCTGAGGTATTGAGTTTTGCACGTAGTGAAAAAGTTTGGTTGAAAATCAAGTAAACTTCCCTTTGCACTCTGAAAACGCATCTTTGAATATTGTTCACGCAAGTAGCTACACCCTAAATTCTAATGAGGGAAATGTACTTCAAGTAGAGCTATATTTCACACACATGAAATCAATTATAGCTCTATTTTGAGTAAATTTGTACTCTCCTCCTGGTGAATTTTTCCCAGTCGTTCTAAAGAGAGATCTTTCTGGACCCTCTTTTGGAGTAACTTCTACTCATTTGATTTTAGAGTTTTCTTATAGTAAACTATGCATGACTCAGTCCTAACTATTTAAGCTAACCGGCGTTAACGTGTGTTAAAAGTGCTTGAGTGCAAGTCGCGATTAATGGACAATGGACTTCTCTTGATGTTGCCGTCCTTTCAATATGCATTAATTCGTTCAAACACAGGTCACCGGTTGGCTGCTTGACTCTGACGTAGTGGGATCATGTATTCCTATTCTAAACATCTGAAGATTGCTTTCCACCTTTATAACCCAACCAACGTTACCAGTTAGTCCCCTAATGAGCTCCTGGTTGGCTACTTGCTGGGCCCCAGCTGGGATCAATTTGCTTTTGTCAGGTGTTCCCACTTGAGGCCTAACCGGGCTAGCCTTTACCAACTGAAGCCAAGCTGGAATCCAGCTGGGCTCCAGCTGTTATGGATGTCTAGTTTTTAAGCTCATCTGTAGCAAGTACAGCCCAGCAGGAGCCCATTTGGGGCACATCAAGACATGTTGATTGGGAAGCAACTTAAATATCAAATCCCTGAAAGATAAACTCCACCATAAACTTGTCTTTCTTATCTTACCTAAGCTTAGAAAGCGCGTAAAAGTGGACAAGGTATTTAAATTTTGTTAGTTTGAATGAACCAAATAGGTTTTGTTCCATTAAACTCGCTTTATTAGAAGTTGAATGCTGATTGAACAGATTTCAGGGATTACAAAAGGAAATGTAGCAAACTGAATATTTTTTGACAATTCCTGGGACATGATATTTGGGTACAAGTTGAACAGTTGCCTTGTGGGTTCTTCAATAATCCCCCAACTTTTCAATTTTACTTGAAGAAAACCCTGAAACCAGGATTTCTGCAATACAAGCCCCAGATTTGTTTAAAAACAGAATAAATTGTGGGCGCTTTTCGCCGCCGAATTAGGCACCGTTAGTACGATTGTGCTCACACTTCGAAAAAAAAGAAAATTCAGGTGCTTGCAACGAAAAAATGTCTAGCAATGCTACTGATCCTATTAAGGACAAACTACGGCTTAAGGTGAATTCATCATATGATGTGGACAATGATGATGGACTATTGGAAAGGGGCAGCTGGGCAAGTGCCAAGATCCATTTTTCTTTCTTTTTTTTTTTTTGAAAGGTAATGCATTTTTTTCGGGGAGAACGAGAATCTTTATTGCAAACGAAACTCAAAACACGACTAGTCTTGCTTTTATTCAATTTAAAATTTGACTTGCAATGCCATTTACTGGAATCATTAATTGATTTTTATACAATTTTTCTGTACGCGTGGCGCCAACAAGCGACGGCATGCTTCGTTTGTATAGTATTTCTGGTTAAGATTACATATTCCGTCAGAACATTCTCTAACCCACCCCTCCACAGATGACAATGGGATTTCTCTAATTTTGTTAACTAAGATCCAACTGTTCAGTTCAGTTTCAGTTTCATAGAACTTTATTTCAGTCTTTCATATAAAGAAATATGTTATGAATTATTTGTATGTACAGGGTACTGAAGAGACTGAGGAGTGACAACAAGAAGCTCCAGGGAGCTTATGTACGTTGACACCCCTTTACAGAGACTTAAATTAACAGAAAACAATTACTACAAAACACATATATAATACAGAAAAAGAAACACAAAAACACAAATAAAGGAACAGATAGCAAAGAATTAAAATTATTCAGAGGTAGTTGGTGATAAAATGATCTTTTAATTGCTTCTTAAATGTACTTAAAAGTTTACACTCTTGAATATCATTGGGAAACGAGTTCCATAATTTGGGACCATTAAACCGAATTCCAAACTGGGAGGATCTAAGTCTAAAAAAGGTATTGCTATGTGGTTTCGATGTCGACAGGGGTAGGAATATGTGCCAGTACGCAATTCAAAGTAAGTTTTAAATGTTGACGGGAGTGAATCACTTAACCAGTTGAATATGAAAATACCAGTATAATAACGATTAATATCATAAATATTAAGGATATTGAGATTGGCAAAGAGAGGTTTTGTATATTGCAGATGGAATTCATTACAAATGTGGCGCAGAGCTCGCTTTTGAAGAATGAAAAGAGGTTGAATTCTAGAAGTATATGTGCTACCCCAAATGACATTACAATAAGTAAAGTACGGAAGGATAAGGGTATTATACAAGGTAACCATGATTCTGCGAGGTAACAGTCCTCGAAGCCCATTTAAAACTCCAACACCTCGTGAGACTTTCATACATACATGCTGGATGTGATTTTTCCATGTAAGATTCTTATCAATATAAACTCCGAGAAATTTGGTAGCATCACAAAAAATAACTTTAACACCACAAAGGTGGACACAGTCTATGTCTGCACTGAGATACTTGGATGGTGAACGGAATACAATAGCAGTAGTCTTCTTTACATTGAGTTATAATTTGTTTGCATAAAACCAGTTTTGTATATAGACAAAATCATTTTGAATATTACGTATCAGATCTTTAATGTCATAGCTAGAATGAAAGAGGCTTGTATCATCAGCATATGAGGTTATACTGAAAGTATCACTGGCTGTATGAAGGTCATTGACATAAATAATAAAAAGCAATGGCCCTAATATAGATCCTTGAGGGACACCATATGTAATTGACTTAGGGACCGATTTAATGTTATTAATAACCACAAACTGACGACGATCAGTCAGGTAGCTTCTAAACCAGTCCAGGACATTACCACGGACGCCGTAGTACTCAAGCTTATTAAGTAAAATATTATGGTCAAGAGTATCAAATGCTTTCGAAAGATCAAGAAATATGCCAGAAGCAAAATGATTCTTTTCGAAGGCTTCCATTATTTTATTGGTAAAGTGTAAAATAGCATGTACAGTGGAATGGCCAGGACGAAAACCAAATTGATAGTCGTAAATTAATTTACGTTTCTCAAGATAAGAATATAATCTTGAGAACATAAGTTTTTCAATTACTTTTGAGAAGCATGGGAGGACAGAAATAGGTCTATACTGATTAACACAATCTTTATCACCGGATTTAAAGACCGGAACAACACGTGCAATTTTTAAGGAATTGGGAACATGACCTTTCTCAACAGAAAAATTAAAAAGATAGGCGAGAGGAATAGACAAAGAATGGGCAACAAGTTTCATAATACTAGCGGTGATTCCGTCATAACCAGCAGCGGAGGATTTAAGAGATAAAATTATTTTGAGAACCTCTTCTCTTGTTGCAGGATTTACAAAAAACGAATCAGTGACAGGATTATGTAAATAGGACTGGAAGTGGACATTGACCTGCGGTATCTTTTGATGAGTGGCAGACCCAGCGTCAGTAAAAAAATCATTGAAAGTGTTACTAACTTCAAAAGGATCAGATATATAATCACCATTATGCCTAATTTTTTCGGGTGTAGATTCGGTACTCTGACCATATAACAAGGTGTTAATTGAGCGCCAAGTACCTTTAATATCATTTTTGTTGTTATTGAACAGGTTTGTATAATATGATTTTTTGGCTAATCTGATAACTGAAGTTAGACGATTACGGAAACGTTTATAATCGTTTAAATTGTTGATAGACCGACTTCGGAGATATTTTTATACAAACGGTTTTTGTACGACACGAATTAAGAATGGCAGGAGTCATCCAGTCATTGTTATTTTGGGATCTATTTGTTTTATTACTACGAACTTTGCAAGGAATAGAGCTATCTAAATGACTACAGAATATATTGCTAAAATTACAAAAGGCGGTATTGACATCAACTGAATTGTAAACCTCCGTCCAAGTTTCATTTTCAATTTTTGAGCGAAATAATGTCACATTGGCTTGATTGAAATTCCTTTTAAGAAAGGATTTGTTTTCCGTTTTAGTGACCGACATGTCAGCTAGAGTAAAGACTGGGAAATGATCAGATATATCATCTATGATTATACCCGAAATGGACGACATTGATAAATTATTTGTAAATATTACACCAAGGACTGTTGCAGAATGCGATGTTATTCGTGTTGGCAGGCTTATAAGTGGACGGTATGAGTAAGAATAAACAAGATTTAGAAATTGATTTCGAGTATAGCCAGACACGTTTAAAAGATTACAATTAAAATCTCCCATAAGAAAACAACACTTATTTTGACGACTTAAAGACAAGAATAACTCAGAGAAGATTTCAAATGCACTTTCGCCGATTCCATTTGGACAATAAATCACCCCTACAATGACTGACGAAAAAGCAGTTTGAATTTCAATGAAAAGAGATTCAAAAATATTTTCCCTAAATATACTTAAGTCTGTAAGGATTTTATAATTCAGTTTGAGATTTACATATAAAGCTACCCCCCCCCCCCCACCACGTCCCTGCCTAGATGCGTGTACCAGACTATAGCCAGTGATATTGAAAAGTGTGTGTAAAGTATTAGAATTATTGAACCATGTTTCACTAATGCCAATTATAGAAAATGCATGCCTAATTGATCCCAGGGAGGTTAAAAGCTGATTAAAATTGCAGCCTAATGATCTAGCATTCACATGAAATAAAGTGAAATTTTTATCCCAAATACCATCAGAAATTTGATTGAAGAAGTCGTAATTGTAATACTTGCAGCTGTTGGATTCGAACCGTTGAGCTGAATTAATATCAGGGTCAACTGTGTTTAAAGGGGAATTATTATCATGAAGTGATGGGTAACAACCTAAAGTACCGGAGCAAGCTACACATAATGAATTATCGATTGAATTGGCATTAGATTCAGAAATACAGCTATCATGCCATTTAATTGTTATTGAACAATTACTACAACTACCACTGGAGAAGTCACCAACAGTGACACTATGCTTACACACACAGCACAGATGGTTGAATAAACTAATCTGTTCCATACGAAGCAGAATAGGGGGAATAACAGTACAAAAGAACAAAGAAAAAAAAGAAAGTTAAGGTAACAAAACAAGAAAAGTAAATACCTTCAAAAGGATCACACACGAGGAACTGCACTAACAATACACAAAACGAAATCCTGTATATAATAAGCAAAAATCCATTTATGGAGCACTGAAGCATTAATGAAAAAAGAATCAATGTCAATTGAATTTTGACACACACAAGTGTTTACCACTGATAAAGTAAACTGAAAGAAAAGCACCAAAGCAACAAAGATGGCGGCTCATATTACTACAGTTTTTCCAGGTCATTTAAAGTGACGATACGGTGCTTTCTGTTGTTTTGATCAGTTACAAAAAATTTGCCATCAAGTGTCCATGATCTGCTTACACTTCCATGCCGACGAACCTTTGTAAACAGCTCTTGGTTCTTTCGGGTTAGGTCTTCATTAATAAAAATTCCGGTGCCCTTGAGTTCCGTCCTAGTCCGATAGATCTTGTTCTTTAGGTTATACGTTCTCAATTTGACAATGATGGCCCTCGGTTTAGTATTGATACTCCCGGTGGATGTGTTTGGTCTGGGTCTTGGTGAGATCCGATGTGATCGATCAATGTCGGCTGTGGTGAGGGGGACTTTCAGTTTTCCATTTGCCAGTTTAACGACAATGTCATCAGTTGACTCGTCATCAGTTGACTCCGGTATACCGTTGATACGCAAACAGTTTCGTCTCGAATACTGATCCTGATTGTCAACTGAAAGTTCTAATGCAGCAAGGTCCCGCTTGACCATATTAAGTTCCTCATTGACAGCATCGAGCTGTTTTTGTTTTTCAAGTAGTTGCAGTTGAAATGCCTCATGGATTTGCGAGCATATCTGTTCTTTGACCGATTCCACTATAGCTGGAACTAATCGATTCACTAGGGGACCGCAAAAGTCATCTGAGTTCAAAACCGCCTTTAATTCATTGCGAATCATGTCAACCATCTCATCCGAATTCATAACATTAGGCGGAGATTTATACTCACTTGCGTTAGGCTGCGTTACTCGGCCCTGACCTCTAGTAGCAACAGTTCTCGGCGTATTTGTCGATCTTCTTTTGGATGCCATAGTGGTAAAATGTTGTTAATCAGTTGTATAATGGATACACAATCGGTATATTGACTGGATTATATACTCCTTGTTTTTTAAAACTGAGAAATTTACAGGATATCAGAGACGAAAAAACGACACGACACTACATACTGTAGCTCTCTCAGGGAATCAAATGCAAGATCATCCTACCAAGAACATCCTACCAATTTATTTCCTTAGCTTTGTTCCAAAATTTGTGAAAATTTTGGCACATGTAATTAATTTTCGGAAAGTTTGGGTCTCCACCCCCCCCCCCCCCGAGCAGAGGAGAGGCCGTAATGGTGGTTAATGTGCTCATATTTACTGTAAGACTAACGCAAAATTTCCCTTTAAAGACAGCTTTTTTCTTTCCTTTGGGAATTACAGTTTGGCTTAACAGATATGTATGTTAACTGTTATTTCGAAATGTAAATTGACTCATCTATAGAAGAAAAGTTTAAGGGATTGTCGTGAGAGAATAATCTCAACGTCAGCTAATTAAGCCTGGCTGCCTAGTGAGCATCACTCTGTGAGTCTGGTGACAAAACCACCCCCTCCTCCCAACAAAATAGAGAACACAGTTTTGAAAGAGCAGTAAATTTGGTTCTTGAAACACGAATCTGCCAATTTTGTTTGGAAGGAAGTAGAGGAATTATAAGATCATAAGCCGTTTATGTAATATGTAACGTGTATAACGGATATGGTGTGTCCAAGTTTCTAAATCACCCCCGCACAATCTTAATATGTCTGCTAAGTCCACAAACAGTTCTAATTGAGTTTTTTAAGGACTCATTAGAAGGTGCCTTTTAATATGTATGACTTTCAACCATTATTCACAAGCAGCAAACCGTATAAATTCGGCAACACCACATATGGGATATTAAAATAAAATTCCAACATGGCGTAAAATACAAAATACAAAAGATGTGTCTTAACTACTCTAACTTTTTCATTTATTTTTCAGATGGGGTGTGAAAAGAGAGAGTGAGTAATAGGAGAGTGCTTGAAAGATCTAGATCAGAAGAAATTCTACTTTTTGACATCATGTAAAGAAAGATGGAATGCTGGAGCAAGACAAACTGACAACGCACCGCTTTTACTCCTTTTTATACGGTACCACGAGAGTATATATTTATTTGGCCCACATGTACGGTTTTTCAAACCTTTAGTGATTTGAAGGCTCTTCGAGAATTAATGTATATTTGATACCCTGTAAATTTTAATCAACTTTTCTTCACCAAGGTAGTCATTAAATGGCTTTAATTAGAGGATTGTAAATTTTAATCTCATTTAACATTAATTTTAAAAATGTTTTTTAAGAAACTATGCATGGTTGTATGTAACTGATTGTTACAAACTCTTGGAGGCAAACTAAGGGCAAAGGATGCTGTTGGGGGAAAAGGTTTGGAGCGAAGCGTGAAACCGAGACCAAATCGCCCGTGTCTGAGGATCGTTGGTCAAGGCAGCTCCGAATTTTTGGCATATCTCTTGATAAAAAAGGCGAAAGAGATATAAAGAGGTATGTTGGAGAATTTTCAGTTATCCAATTCCTAACTGGCCTATATTGGAAAGGGACAAGTGGTAGTAAAGGATAATATCTGGGAAACAAATGCCCTCTCCACCCCCCCCCCCCCCCCCCGTAAAACTGTGTCTTTACCTTTCTGTGGAGCTCTGAAG